>CAMZMU010000041.1:33457451-34869366 GCA_947311845.1 Poa pratensis
GGGCTGCCCCGGGTAGGGCAAAGATGATGTGTTATGAGCAGTTAAGGTCTAACCGGATCAAGGAAAGAAGAGCCGGCTAAGTTATCCGGGTCGGATCTCAAGGCGATTCGGTCAGTCCTACTTCAAGCCAGTGAAAGAAAAGACCAAAGGGGATCCGGTGAGGTTTAACCGGATCCAGGAAAGAAGAGCCGGCTAAGTTATCCGGGTCGGTCAGGAAGGACCCGGGTAGGGCAACTCGGATGATGCACAGGGGCCAAGTAATGTCAGTAAAAGTCACGGGCACTGTAAGGTTACTGACCGGGGCTCAGAAGACAGCAAGGTGCTGCCACAGGTTTTCCGGGTCACAAGCCCCTAGGCGCTGACTCGGCCTATTCGGGAAAGGGGCAGTGGCTAGGCTACTGTGGTCTACACTGCCTTAAGCTCAAAGAGGAAAGATAAGCCTGTGGTGAACAGAGGGTGAGCTGGGCTGAGTGACAGTGGCCAGTGTTTGTCCTGTTCTCCTTGTCCATGCCATTGTCCTCTGCGGCCAGGGGCAAAAGGGTAATTCGGTTACTGTATATAGGCAACACCACCTCCTTCTGTGGGGAGGATCGACCATTGTGAGCATCATTTCCCCCCCAAGCTTCATCTTCTACCTAGAGCCCGTTCCTTTGTTCATCATACAGCTCAAGGAGCGCTCTGTACTTGTAAACACTTGAGATATAAGAGAGTAGGCTAGAGCTGCAGTAGGGGTGTTACCTCCACAAGAGGGCCCCGAAGCAGGGTACATCGTGGTGTTCTTCGCTGTTCTTGGTTTGCTTTGTTCTTGTTGATTCCTGCGAGGTTCTTGTTTGTCTTCATGCGTGCTTCGTAGGCGCGCAAACCCTCCCCGGTTCCCCCAACGCCCAAGCGAGCCCACACTTAAGCCATACCCATGGCATCTGCCGTGACACCACCACGACAGTTGGCGCCCACCGTGGGGCAAGCATTGGCGTTGGCTGGGGTTTCCATCCGGACGGGCTCCGTCACTGGTGCCGGCGAGCGGGTCCTCTCCGGGCTCGTGTGCAAGCTCGGCGAGTTCAACTTCATCAGCGACAACGCGGGGTGCTTCTCCAACAAGCCCTTCCCCGCGGATGGCTTCCTCATGACGCTGGGCAGCTTCGTCACCTACGTCGCCACCGAGCCAGTTCGCGAGTACCCGGCGCAGGTGCTCGTGGCTGCGGATCCTCCCTCTTTCCGCGCAGCTCGCGGAGGGCGTAGCGCTCGCCCTGGGAGCAGCGTGGAGGTCATGGTGGCTGCCGCAAACGCTGCTGCAGGCAAAGGAGGTGCCAGCACGAGCGTGCCAGAGGAACTGGCCACGCCAGTCGATCCGGCTGACATGCCGACTCGGACAGCTAAGTTCCCTAAGGAGAAACCCGATCCGGTTGGTCCCCTTGGCACGTCAAGCAGGGTGCTTCCTTAGAGGGTATCTTGGAAAAGCTAGCTCGGCCAGTGGCTCCTGGAGCAAATGTTGATCTTACTGTAGCTCAGCTAGAGGCAGAGCGCCTGAGGTTGCAAAAAGAGGCTCGGTTAGTGATAGAGTCTAGGCAAGAGTTTGATAGAGACCTGAGAGAATACAATGCTGCCAATGGTATCACAGATGGCTTTACTCCTGTAGTGCACCGCTCGCGCAAGAAAGCCGAGCTACGTAACAGAGGCAAGGACCTCAACGACGAGTTGGCTAGAGCTGCAGGTTCGAGCTCAAGTAAAGCCACTAGTCATAGGTCCGGAACAGGCAAGCCGGTTTATAGCTCCCCGGCTAAGAATCTTAGGGCTGCAGCAGCAGCGCGAGCTGAATTAAGTAACCTGACCGGGGATGCTTGGCGCAAGCAGGCGGAGAGAGTGAATGAGCTAGTGGATGTGTGCAACAGGCAGAATGAGGCCTACAGGAAAGCTAATCCGGATGCTGGTGGTTCCCGGGTAGTTGTCTCGGTTAGGGCTGCTAGCCAGAAGTCTAAGGGGCAAGCGTCCTCTCCGCATGTTGGGATTGACCGAGCCCAAAGTGTGAACTCGGGTAAGAGCAAGCAGCTGCAAACTTATGATGCGGTATACGCAAGCAAGCAACTTGCAGCCCAAGGAAAAGGCGGACAAGGCAGAAACAGTGGTGGTCAAGGCAATCCGGGTACTGGAAGGGAGAATTCGGCTGGCCGAGGTCAACCGCCTCGCCACCCCGGACAGCAAATGATGGCACAGGTGCAGCAGCAGAGTGGTGGCCAGGTGGGCTACCGTTATGACGATGGCAATTCGGCTATGGCGCGAGCCGGATACCAGACGTATGACAATGCACTGGCGTCGAGACTGGGGCCTCGGATGTTGGATCCGGATGATCAGCGTCTCAAATTGGACAGAATCTACCAGTCCGAGAAGCTGGAAGAGCAGGGCCCACCGGGTCCACCATGCTTTGGACCTCGGATAATGAATGAGCCAAGTGTGCCTTTGTTTCAGCTCGGCCGCAACACGAAGCCGTATAATGGGAGCACCAAGCCACAGGATTGGCTGACGGACTATGTATCATCAGTGCACATTGCGGGGGGCAATCGCCGATGGGCGGTCCGGTATCTCCCGCATATGTTAGAAGGTCCAGCCCGGATCTGGTTGAATAACTTGCCGCCGGGTAGTATCAATTGTTGGATGGATTTGGAACAGGCGTTTAACAGCAACTTCTCCAGCACCTACAAGAGGCCAAACCGACCTCAGCTCCTGGCTGCGTGCAAGCAGGAAGAGAGGGAGACAGACCGAGAGTATTTGACTCGGTGGAGCAACATGCGCAATTCTTGCGAAGGTGTAGTGGAGGAGCAGGCCATTTCATGGTTTGCACAGGGATGCAGGCATGGTACACCACTTTGGCAGAAACTCCAAAGAGATATGCCGAAAACCCTGGCAGATATGATCCGGATAGCAGACACGTATGCGCTGGGTGATCCAACACAGCCCGCATTGGATGCAGTGGGAGCAAACAGGAGGCAACCAGTTAATAACCGAGTTGGACCATTAAGGCCTAGTGACCGACATGAATTCGGTTACAAGAGAAGAGATCCGGATTACAGATACGGTTCTGATCAAGTTGCTGCGGTAAACATGGATCAACCCGGTGGAGGAGATGCGCAGAGGCAGAAAACTGATGGTCCAGCTTGGAGGCCGAATCAAGGTGCTTGGCCGAAGAAAGTGTGGGAGGGACCAAGTCCACCTCTGACTTTTGAGTCCAGATTAGATGGGCCTTGCTGTTATCACACCACCGATCCGCGCAAACCGGCTAATCATTCGACCCGGAACTGTAGTTGGCATCACCGCATTCAGGCGGAAGGTCAAAGAGGACCACCTCAAAGAGGTGCTCCTAGACCGAATTTCAGGCCAAACATGCCGCTAACCGGAGCCAATGCGACCCCGGTCAACGCTGGAACTCCAAGGCCAGCAGCAACGAAGCCGGTTAACCTGGTGAACATGGGAGGCAGTGACAATGGTGATGGCCCAAGTAGGCAAGGTGGATACCCTGGGAATGATTACAAGGAAGCACATCAGAGTTATGTGGTTTTCGTGACCGAGCCAACTGACAAGAAAAGTCAGTTGAGACGAGCAAAGGAGGTGAATGCCGTGATGCCAGCAGTTCCAAAGTACTTGAACTGGTCTGAGCAGGAGATCACTTGGAGCAGGGCGGATAACCCAAGGATCATGCCAAGCCCAGGGAACTATGCACTGGTGGTGGATCCAACTTTGGTTGGACCCAAGCTGAACGTGAAATTTAGCCGAGTCTTGGTCGACAATGGCAGTGCCATAAACATCATGTATCGGGACACAATGATCAAGTTGGGTATTTCGCCGAATCAGTTGCAACAGAGCAGCTGTACTTTCCATGGCATAGTACCCGGGGTATCTTGTTCCCCCATGGGTAAGATCTGGGTAGATGTGTTGTTCGGTACCAGGGACAATCACAGGCTTGAGAGTCTCGAGTTCGAGGTGGTGGATTTGGAAAGCCCATACCATGCTCTGCTTGGCAGGCCAGCATTAGCCAAGTTCATGATATCTACTCATGTGGCCTACCTCAAGATGAAAATGCCTGGCCCGAATGGTGTTATCACCGTTGCGGGAGACTACAAGAAGGCCATACAGTGTGCTACAGTTGGTTCCAACTTAGCCGAATCACTGGTGATACAAGCTGAAAAGAGCAAGATGCACGAGGTGGTGGCAATGGCGAAGTCGGCTCAGTTAGGCGTGCTGGCCATGACCAACCCGGATGGCGGCGCAACCTTTGAAGTGCCCAAGGAGACAAAGAAGATCCCCATTGACCCGGAGAACCCAGAGCGCATGGCCATCATTGGAGCCGGTTTGGGCGAGAAATAGGAAAGCGCGCTCTGCCATTTCCTCCGTGAGAATCGGGATATCTTTGCATGGTCGGCTAAGGACCTGCCTGGTGTTCCGAGGGAATTGGCAGAGCACTCTTTGTTTGTCAGGCCAGAAGTAAAACCGGTTAAGCAACCGACTAGGCGTCTCTCAGAAGATAGAAGAAAAGTGGTGCTCGATGAGCTGGCTAAGCTACTGGCAGCCGGATTCATTATGGAGGTGCTGCATCCAGACTGGATATCCAATCCGGTTCTGGTAGAGAAGAAGAAGGACGAACCAGCTGTGGTCAAGGTGTGGCGCATGTGTATAGACTTCACCAATCTGAACAAGGCGTGTCCGAAGGATCCATTTCCTTTACCTCGGATTGATCAAGTGATCGATTCCACTGCTGGGTGTGAGTTGTTGTCTTTTATTGATGCGTACTCTGGTTTTCACCAGATACCACTGAACCCTAAAGATCAAATAAAGACTGCTTTTATTACCCCGTATGGGGCGTATTGCTATCGTGTCATGTGTTTCGGTTTGAGAAATGCCGGTGCTACTTATCAGAGATGTATGCAGAAATGCCTACACTCCCAGATGGGCAAAAATGTGCAGGTCTATGTCGATGATATTGTTATCAAAACTAAAGAGAAACATACTCTCCTCGGGATCTCGAGGAGACATTTGTGAACTTGAGAAAATATCGGTTGAAATTGAATCCGGATAAATGCACCTTTGGTGTCCCGGCTGGAAAGTTGCTTGGCTTCCTTGTATCAAGCCGAGGCATTGAAGTTAACCCGGCTAAGATCCGAGCCATAGAAAACATGAAATTGCCTAAGTGTCTAAAAGATGTGCAAAAATTCACCGGGTGCTTAGCCTCATTAAGCCGGTTTGTGAGTCGGTTAGGAGAGAAAGCTTTGCCCTTATATCAATTGATGAGAAAGAGCACCGGGTTCACATGGACCCCACAGGCAGATTCGGCTTTCAATGAGTTGAAAAAGATGTTGTCCACTGCTCCAGTTTTGGCATCACCTTTGCCGAGTGAACCGATGTTGCTTTACATTGCGGCCACTAACCGGGTCGTAAGTGTGGTTATTGTGGTAGAAAGAGAGGAAGAGGGCAAATCCGTGCAGAGGCCGGTGTACTATTTGAGTGAGGTGATCTCAACTTCGAAGCAAAATTATCCTCACTACCAGAAGATGACATATGGTGTGTACCTGGCGGTCAAGAAATTGAAACATTACTTCCAAGAGCACCCGATTACAGTGGTGTGTGAAGCTCCAATTGCGGAGATCATTGGGTGCAAAGATGCAACTGGCCGAGTTGCCAAATGGGCGATAGAAGTGTCTCCTTACACACCGCATTATGAGAGAAGAGACGCTATCAAGTCTCAGGCTTTGCCGGATTTCCTTTGTGACTGGGCTGAGATGCAATATGAGCCACCTAAACCGGATTACAATTACTGGAGGTTGCACTTTGACGGTTCCAAATGCAAAATCGGGCTAGGTGCTGGAGTGGTGCTCACATCACCAAAACAGGATCAATTGCGATATGTATTGCAGATTCATTTCTCAGCGTCAAACAATGTAGCCGAGTATGAGGCACTGATCCATGGGCTTAATGTGGCTCGGGACATCGGCGTTCGCCGAATTGAATGTTTCGGTGATTCGGATTTGGTCGTACAGCAATCTTCTGGAAATTGGGATGCTCTTGATGCCAATATGGCACTGTATCGGTTTCATGTTCAGAAAATTTCGGGATTTTTTGAAGGCTGTGAATACAAGCATATACCTCGGCTGGAAAACCAAGCTGCAGATGTTCTGTCAAAACTCGGGTCGTCTAGGGAGGCAATCCCACCCGGAATATCCTTGAATCATCTAAGGGTCCCTTCAATCAAACCGTCGCCTGATTCCGAGTCGATTTTTATTCCCAAGCAAGAATCCGAAGCTATTCCTATGAATGTTGACGTTGAGTATATCGAGGAAGACCCGGGGACTGCATGCCCGGACTCGGGGACTGCTCACGCAGATTCGGAAAATGCTAACCGAGTCTTGGGAAAGAGGAGTAGAGATGATGATGCTAACCGGATTGTGGGGAATGGACAGAAGCTGATAGAAGAGATAATGGCGGCCAAACCTGTGGAAGAAAATGAGCACTTGTTCCCTTTGCATCCAGTACCAGAGTGGGCTGAAGAGATCATGAAGTTCATCGAGGAAGGAAGCTTGCCAAGCGATGAGACCAAGGCTAGGCGTGTCCAGAGGAGATCCAAGGCTTATACCATCATCAACAAGGAGTTATACAAAAGAAGTGTAACCGAGGTGTTGCAGCGCTGCGTGGAGCCAGCAGAGGGCAAGGAGATGCTCCTAGAGATACACCAAGGTGAATGTGGACATCATTGCAGTACAAGAGCCCTGGTGGCTAAAGTGTTCCGGCATGGATTTTATTGGCCCACTGCTCATGCAGATGCGGAGGACATAGTCCGCAGGTGTGAAGGATGCCAGAGATTTGCTAAGCAAACACACTTACCCGCATCGGCACTGAAGACAATTCCTATTACTTGGCCATTTGCGGTGTGGTGTTTGGATATGGTGGGAGATTTCAAGCCGGCTAGGGGCAACATGACACATATGCTGGTGATGGTGGATAAGTTCACCAAGTGGATAGAGGTGAAACCAATACGGAAAGTGGATGGCCGTTCGGCTGTAATCTTCTTGAAAGAAATCATTTTGAGATACGGATACCCTCATAGCATCATCTCGGATAACGGCACAAACTTTGCTGTCGGAGAGTTTGCCCGATTCTGCATGAATAAGGGGATCCGGTTAGACATAGCCTCAGTGGCACATCCAGAGTCCAATGGGCAAGTGGAAAGATCAAATGCTCTAGTGTTAGCCGGCATCAAGGCTCGTCTCATTGAACCATTGTTGAAAACTCCAGGGTGCTGGATAGATGAAATCCCATCAGTTCTATGGGGTCTAAGGACTACACCGAATCGGTCAACAGGCTATACGCCATTCTTTCTGGTGTATGGGGCAGAAGCTGTCCTACCCACTGACATAGAATATGATGCACCAAGGGTGGCAATGTACACTGAAACCGAGGCAAAGGAGGCCCGGGAAGATGCAGTGGATCTGCTAGAGGAAGCAAGAGAGTTGGCCCTGTCTCGGACAGCAATATACCAGCAAAATCTCAGGCGTTATCATAGCCGGAAAATCAGTCCTCGAGTGTTTCATGAGGGTGATCTAGTGCTGAGGCTGGTGCAGCGCAGCAAAGGCCGACACAAATTGTCACCTCCATGGGAGGGACCATTCATTGTGAGCAGGGCTATGCACAATGACTCGTACTATCTTATAGATGTACAGGAACCAAGGGAGGATGGCTTGGACAGACCCGGACAGGAAACCAAGCGACCTTGGAATGTAGCTCTGCTTCGACCCTTCTACTCTTAAAGGGCGCAATGTATGTATTTCAATTTATCATGAATGAAATCGCAGTAATCCGAGTCTGGACTCGGGGACTGCTTCGTCCTTATGCGTGTGTTGTTTATTACGGCTTTGTTTGTTGCCGTTCATGTGCCGAATCGCTTTGAACCTTGTTCTGAGTTTCAGTAATGTATGTTGTGTTGTTGATCTCGTGACTCGACTGACAAACACCAAAATGGTAGTCAAGAGCAGAGATGAGGAATATGGGAAACATGAAAATGGACACGGGGACTCGGTCCAAAACCGATTCGGCACATGTCGTTTACTAACCCCTGTTATTTATTTTTTTTTTTTCGTTTATGTTGAATGATTCTAAACCACAACTCGCATGTTTCAAGTACTGTATGCTATGATTCCTATCTTGTGACTCGACTGTCAAAACACCCAAAGAGGTAGACAAGAGCAAAGATTTGGCAAAAGTAGTAAACAAGAAAACAGACTCGGGGACTCGGTTTAAGATGATCCAACATAAACCTTGTCCGGATCACGTTAAGCATGATAAGCATAGTCTCGAAAGAACTTAAAATAGTCTATTACATCTGCTCCCGGCATACCGGGGATTTAATGTTTTTGTTAAGTACTTCAGGGGGCAGCGGACTCGGTCGCGGCAGACTCGGTCATAGGAGTTTCGTTGCGGGAACTTCTGTGGGAGGAGCTTCGGTTAGCGGAGCTTCGGGCGCGCGAACCTCGGTTACGGGTATTTCGGTGGAAGTGGACGCGGTTACGAGAGGTTCTGTTGCTGGAGCAGATTCGGAAGATGGTGGCGCTCCGGAAGTAATCTTGACTGGAGAGCTTGAAGGATGGGCGGATTCGGAAATTTCCGGATCGCGTGAAGCCTGTTTAGTAATCACAGTCAAGTTAGTGGCTGAAATCACAAAAGACTCGGTTGGAGTTTGTTCGGTGAGCTTGGCCGAGTCGGAGGCTGGTACCTTGCTGGATTTTTCTTCATCAGACTCGCCCTCTGAGTCGGCATATTCTTCAGCGGAGGCGTCGTCTGATTCCTCTTCTTCAGTGTCTTCTCCATCCGAGTAGACTGGAGCCTCCAGATCAAGATGCTTGGTGCGTGCAAATTCGGCCATGAAGTTGGCGGCTTCTTCACGGATCTTGATCCGGATAGGGTCTGTAGCCCATGAAGAACCCTCGCGAAAGGAGCGCACTTTGGCAAGGTCAATCAGCTCGTACCAGGACATGATGAATAACAAAGCTGCGTCAGCACCAGCGCGGGCAGACGAAGACCTCCACTGTTTTAACCGGGTCATTGCTTGATCCAGGTCTCTGATCAGCTCCTCCACGGGCACAACTTGCCGCGCTTCAGGAAACAAGATTCGGTGAGCCTTGAGACTTGCATTAAGCAGACCAATGTGGGAATCCTTCAGAGGAGCAATCCGAGCCTTAAGTGCTGTAATATGATCTTCGATGTCCCATGTCTCGGATAGGGGAGCCTCGGTTAATTTAGCTCTCTCAGCTCGGGCGTTTCGCACAGCCTTGGCGGCTTGAAGCCGAATGCTGGTAAACTCTCCTACAAACAAATAAGCTAATACTGAGTTCAGCAAGAAGGAACACAAGCATATGTATCGGTTAAGAGCAGAAAGAAAAAAGGGGATTCGGTGAACTTACGATCCATGTCATCGTTAAGGCTAGCAAGTTGAGCCAGCCATTTCGCACTGGCCGCTTGGTGAGCAGCCAGTTCTTCTTTAGCAGCTTTCAGTTCAGCTTCAGACTCGGCCACTGTGGTTTGAATCTGCTTATCCATTTCGGCTCGCCTCTGTAGCCCGGCGTGCAAAGTGTCTCGCTCCTTCTGAATTGTATCTTTCTCCTTTTGGAGCGTGTCTCTCTCCCTCCGCAGTGCATCCCGCTCTCCTTTAACTTTGTTCTTCACTTTTTCAACCCGGTCAAGCTCCCGCTGGACTCGGGCTACCTCTGATTTTTCCTCGGATAAAGCACGCTTTTGCTCTTCCTCTTTGCTATTCATCTTGAGGACCAAGGCATCAAATGATTTTTGGAGCTTGTGGTACTGGTTGGCAAGCTGCTTAAAGAGGTCGCTGCGAGTGCCCGTGCTTTCCTGAAAGAAAGTAGATAGCGTCAAAAGAGACTCGGGGACTGATACCCGAGACAAGGTGGAGCCAAAACAAATCTCGGAGATTGGCCGAGACTGACCGAATCGGTTAAAAAGAAACCCGGGGACTGGGGGTCTCACAGTTTTTTCAGTTAAGAAAAAGATCATGATCAAATTTTTTAAAAGATTCAAGCCGAATGACTTTCTTACTCCAAAGAGTATCAGTCGTTCGACCCGAATCTCGGGGACTGGGTGTATACTATTTGATCATGACGAACTAAAAGCAAGATTCGGCAAACTTACCTCGAAGACTTGGTGCGATGCAGTAAACGCAACCTTCACTGAATGAAGAGATTGCATCATTCGGCTAGGACCAGCAGGGTGCGGCGTTGCAGCGGAAAAGCCTGGTGCAAGGTCCACGGCGTTCCAGGCCTCAATAAAGTCATTGGCAGTGCTGAGCTTAGGCTTGGCTTGGCCGGATTGAATGGCAGAGGAGGTAGCGGTGGTTTGCTTGACAGCAATCACTTGCTTATCCGGAGTGGAGGAAGTTGTGCCAAAGACAACTTGAGTCGGCTTGGGTGGAGGTGATGCACCCGGGGTCTGTCTCTGATGTTGCGGTTTCTGTGGTTTCTCGGAAGTTTGTTGCTGTTGTTGCTGCTGTTGCTGCTCTTCAGGGGTTACTTGTGGTTGTTGCTGCCTCGGTTTCTTCTTCTTCTGCTGCTGCTCTTGGCTCAGTGCAGATTGAGTTGCAGGAGCAGGACGGGAATCCGGCTTAGGTGTGGACTTAACCGATGTCTTAGCCTTTTCCTTCTCCAGCTCCTTCAAAGGACGTGGCCAGCTTGAATCTCGGATTGGAGCCGAGGTTTCCTCACTCTCCAAGTCGATAACCGGCTCTGAGATGGGAGTCGGCTGGGGAATATTGGTAGTTGGGACACGCGTGGGTGAGGTGGCAGTTCGGTCAGGAGACTGGGTTTCCATGGCCGTATCCAATGGAGGAATGGGAGAAGAGATGGATGAATGAGTCTGCGCGGTGATGAGGACATCACTGCATAAAGCAAAGCAAACAGTTAACTCGGATAGATATGACTCGGTTAATAGAGGAAGAAAGCAAATAAAGTTCGGTCAATGTTACCCCTTGGTGGTGGGCATCGGTTTGACACGGCTCGGCTTGTCGCCGGATTTCTTTCTTCGCTTGGTCTCTGGGGCATTTGTCTCGGGCGCCTCAGCGCGTTTCCGAGATGTCTCTTGGGTATCATCTTTGGCTGGAACATAAGGTGGTGGTAACCATGAAATCGGAATAGCATTGATGGGTTCTAAGATGCAGCAATCTTCATCTTCCTCGTCGGAAAGGTTGTGAGTGTTTGATTGCTTACCCTTGCGGACTGGCTTGGCACGGGGAATGGGCAAATAGTCATCCGTATCCGGATCTTCTTCGCCCTCGCGCGGCGGGCTGAGATCCGGTGTCCATGCCTTGGTGGAGAGATCTCCGTCTTCAGTAAGTTGGCGATCAAACAGCTACAAAGAAGGTAATGCGAATCCGGATCAGGCCGGGTTATGCGGATGAAGTAGATTGGGTTCGGAGAGTGGTGAGCTAACCTGTGGAGGAAGTTTTTCCCGGTAGAATGGCTTTACACCCCACCGCCATTTGTCCGACATCTCATTGACAGCAATGGCGTTTACCCGTCTGAAGACGGAAGCTTTGTTAAGCTCGTGCTTGCTGATCCGGGTAGGATCTAGTGCGCCACGCATGTGGCATATCTTGTGGTCACGCCTTTGAAGAGGGCTGACCCGGCGAGAGATGAAGGTCCGGAGGAGGTCGTCAGAGATCATGCCATTCTTCAAAAAATCCTCCAGAGCGGTGTGCACTGTCTGGAGTTCAGCAATCGTTTCAGCCGGATTGTAACCGAAGTTCAGCTCGGCTCTGGGCGGCTCCATCCTGAATTCGGGCAGATTAAGAGCGTCATGGCCCTCAGCGCTCTTTATGTAAAACCAGGTCCTTTGCCATTTCTTCACCGTGTCTAGGCCGGTGACTCGGGGAAAGGCGGATCCCTGCCGTGGCGTGATGCTAACCGAACCGCAAGCGGTCAGCTCTTTCGGCTTGGTACCTGGGATGGTGTGCTTGCGAAGGTGGAAGTACTTTGCCCATATATCCACACTCGGCCAAAGACCGAGATAGCCTTCGCAGAAGGAAGAGAAAGCTGATAAAGAGACGAAGGCGTTCGCCGGGAGGTGGTGAAGCTGTAATCCGAAGAAGTCCAGAAAGGCCCGGAAGAAGTCACTGGCAGGTAACCCGAGCCCGCGCTCGAAGTGTGCTATGAATACCACGCGTTCACCGGGTTCGGGCGCCGGTGCGAGTTCTTTTCCGGGTCGGCGGCAGATGGCTTGGGGCGTTATGCGTCGGGTGGCTCGTAGCCATTCCAAGTCATTTTTGGTAACATCAGATCCTTCCCATCGGCCAGGGGGAAGTTTGGCCATAACCGAATCGGTCCTGCAGCAAAGAGTCGGATAACCGGGTCAGGAAATTCGGAATCCATGGGACCAAAGAAGAATCGGATAACATTAAAGCCGAATCAGATCTATGGTGACTCGGCTAATCCTATCCCGGGTAGGGTTAACCGGGTCCGGTGGAGAAGGTGAAGCGGTTGGAAGTCGCAAACATCTTTCCGCAAGTTTCTAGGGTTGGGAAGATCTACAGCGGTGGTAAAAAAGAAAGAAAATCACGGGTAAAAACATGGTTGAACTGCTCCAACGGGGACAGGTGTATCTAGGCCAGTCTATTGCGGAACTTGGACAGAAAATTTGCGGAGTGTGCTACGGCAGGAACACGGGCTTAGATACGCATCAATCTACCAAGAACAGGTGTGTGTATTCCGAGAGTATGAACTCGTCACGGTGGCTATGGCGAGAGGAGGAAGAACTTACAGTGCGAGTCGCTCGAAGGAGGAGTTCGACGGAGAAACGTCGGAGATGGGCGCGAGGCGCGGCTCCGATGGTCTTGCTCTGGTACGCTGTGCGTCCCTGGCGCGGCAACCTTGAATGGCGAGGTTGCGGCGGCGTCGATGGAGCGGGTTAGTGGGAGTTGAGAGGAAGAAGAAGGGGAAAAACCACCGCGCCCTCTTTATAGCCTCCAGCGGTAACTGCCCCCCACTACCGCGCGGTTACCGGAGCACGGTTAGATCCCTTGCGTCGCGGAACTCTGTGGCAGCTGCTGTGGCCGTGTATTTCAAGCACTCGTGGCCACGCCGCAGAATTGGAAGCGGTGGAGCGGATCCTATGTGCCGGTCAACGGAGAAAACGAGGAGACGTGGTCTTCTGGTCAAACACACTCGAGTACCCGGTGGATCCGGATAACGAGCTGACAACCCGGGTTATACGGCTTTGCACAGGCTTTTCCTGCCAAATGTCCCGGAAAATTCGGTGACAGCTAGAGGTGATCCGGTTAGTGATGTTGGTTTAGAATCTGGAACGGCCCTTCAGCCGATGCCGTAGGACCGCACCAGCTTCGGGGACTACTGTCGGGGGGCTGCCCCCGGGTAGGGCAAAGATGATGTGTTATGAGCAGTTAAGGTCTAACCGGATCAAGGAAAGAAGAGCCGGCTAAGTTATCCGGGTCGGATCTCAAGGCGATTCGGTCAGTCCTACTTCAAGCCAGTGAAAGAAAAGACCAAAGGGGATCCGGTGAGGTTTAACCGGATCCAGGAAAGAAGAGCCGGCTAAGTTATCCGGGTCGGTCAGGAAGGACCCGGGTAGGGCAACTCGGATGATGCACAGGGGCCAAGTAATGTCAGTAAAAGTCACGGGCACTGTAAGGTTACTGACCGGGGCTCAGAAGACAGCAAGGTGCTGCCACAGGTTTTCCGGGTCACAAGCCCCTAGGCGCTGACTCGGCCTATTCGGGAAAGGGGCAGTGGCTAGGCTACTGTGGTCTACACTGCCTTAAGCTCAAAGAGGAAAGATAAGCCTGTGGTGAACAGAGGGTGAGCTGGGCTGAGTGACAGTGGCCAGTGTTTGTCCTGTTCTCCTTGTCCATGCCATTGTCCTCTGCGGCCAGGGGCAAAAGGGTAATTCGGTTACTGTATATAGGCAACACCACCTCCTTCTGTGGGGAGGATCGACCATTGTGAGCATCATTTCCCCCCCAAGCTTCATCTTCTACCTAGAGCCCGTTCCTTTGTTCATCATACAGCTCAAGGAGCGCTCTGTACTTGTAAACACTTGAGATATAAGAGAGTAGGCTAGAGCTGCAGTAGGGGTGTTACCTCCACAAGAGGGCCCCGAAGCAGGGTACATCGTGGTGTTCTTCGCTGTTCTTGGTTTGCTTTGTTCTTGTTGATTCCTGCGAGGTTCTTGTTTGATCTTCATGCGTGCTTCGTAGGCGCGCAAACCCTCCCCGGTTCCCCCAACGCCCAAGCGAGCCCACACTTAAGCCATACCCATGGCATCTGCCGTGACACACCACGACAATCATGTTTAGATCTTGTGAGCTGCCTATCATGATCAAGATCATCTTATTGTAATGCTACATGTTGTGTTTGTTGGGATCCGATGGATATTGAATACTATGTCAAGTTGATTATTGATCTATCATATATGTGTTGTTTATGATCTTGCATGCTCTCCGTTATTAGTGTAGCCTTTTGGCCAAGTTTATGCTTGTAACTCCAAGAGGGAGTATTTATGCTAGATAGTAGGTTCATGCCTCAATTTAATCTGGGACAGTGACAGAAAGTTCTAAGGTTGTGGATGTGCTGTTGCTACAAGGGTAAAACTGCAATGCTTTGTCTAAGGATATTGGTGTTGTTTACATTATGCACCATACTTAATGCAATTGTCGTTGCTTGCAACTTAATACTGGAAGAGGTGCGGATGCTAACCTGAAGGTGGACTATTTAGACACAGATGCATGCTAGATGGCGGTCTGTGTACTTTGTCGTAATGCCCAAATAAATCTCATAGTGATCATCATGATATGTATGTGCATTGTTATGCCCTCTCTATTTGTCAATTGCCCAACTGTAATTTGTTCACCCCAACATGTTAGTATTTTATTATGGAGAGACACCACTAGTGAACTATGGACCCCGGTCCATTCTTTTACATCTGAAATACAACCTACTGCAATCATTGTTCTTTTTCATTCTCTGCAAACAAAATCATTTTCCACCTATACGCTGGTGGCTCTAGGTTGATAGTGCCAGAAACAATGCTTGTACGTCACACGTCAGTTGGGAACCCCAAGAGGAAGGTATGATGAGTGCAGCAGTAAGTTTTCCCTCAGTATGAAACCAAGGTTTAATCGACCAGTAGGAAAACGAGGTTTGCTTCGAAGGTGTTGGTGAAGGAGTGTAGTGCGGCGCAACACCAGGGATTCCGGTGCCAACGTGGAACCTGCACAACACAACAAATTACTTTGCCCCAACTTAACAGTGAGGTTGTCAATCTCACCGGCTTGCTGAAAACAAAGGGTTAAACGTATCGAATGGAAAATGATGTTTGTTTGCATAAAACAGTAGAGAACAATGATTGCAGTAGATTGTATTTCAGATGTAAAAGAATGGACCGGGGTCCACAGTTCACTAGTGGTGTCTCTCCAATAAGATAACTAACATGCTGGGTAAACAAATTACAGCTGGGCAATTGACAATTGATAAGTGCATATAACATGCATGTGTGAGCTGTGGTGTCTACTATGAGATTCATTTGGGCATTACGACAAAGTACATAGACCGCTATCCAGCATGCATCTATGCCTAAATAGTCCACTTTCCGGTTAACATCCGTACCCCTTCCAGTATTAAGTTGCAAGCAACAGACAATTGCATTAAGTAATGTGCGTAATGTAAACAATACATTCATCCTTGAATAAAGCATTGCTGTTTTACCCCTAGTGGCAACAACACATCTACAACCTTAGAACTTGCTGTCACTATCCCAGGTTAAATAGAGGTTGAACCCAACTATCATGCATAAATACCCCCTCTTGGAGTTACAAGTATTCACTTGGCCAAGGCTTCAACAAGTAACGGAGAGCATGCAAGATCACAAATGACATAGACATGATAATATAATATTCAGCTCCACATAGGTATCAATATAAGTCAGATCCCAGCAAACACAACATGTAGCATTACAATAAGATGATCTTGATCATGATAGGCAGCTCACAAGATCTAAACATGATGGCACAAGTGGAGAAGACAACCATCTAGCTACTGCTATGGACCCATAGTCCAAGGATGAACTACTCACGCATCACTCCGGAGGCGGGCATGGCGATGTAGAGCCCTCCGGTGATGATTCCCCTCTCCGGCAGGGTGCCGGGAAGAGCTTCAGAAACCCCCCGAGTTAGGGTTGACGACGGCGGCGGCAGCGAATATGTTCTGGATGAAAGGCTCGGTGTTTTAGGGTTTTCGCGTCTCGGGGAATAAATAGGCGAAGGGGCGATGTCGGCGGACCCCCGAGGGGCCCAAACCACCTGGCGCGGCTGGGCCCACTGCCGCGCCGGTGTGGTTTGGCCACCTCGTGGCTCTCCTTCGTCTCTCCTTCGGACTCCGTGTACGTGCTGGAAAAATAGGGACTGGCCTTTTGTTTCGTGCAATTCCGAGAATATTTCCAGAAGTAACTTTCTGAAACCAAAAACAGCAGAAAACAGGGAACTGGCACTGTGGCATCTTGTTAATAGGTTAGTCCCAGAAAATGCATAAAAGTGATACGAAGTGTATATAAAACATGTAGCAAATGGTATAATATAAGCATGGAACAGCAGAAATTATGGATACGTTGGAGACGTATCAAGCATCCCCAAGCTTAGTTCTACTCGTCCTCGAGTAGGTAAAACGATAACAACAAATAATTTCTGAGGAGACATGCTTTCACACAATCTTGATCAATATATTGCAAGGCTCATGTCATGAATGAAGTGACTCAAAGCAATGATCTATAGTTTGCTAACAAATAGATAAAGAGTAAACAATGAATCATATAAGCAAAAACTTTTCATGAATAGTACTTTCAAGACAAGCATCAAAAAGTTTTGCATAAGAGGTAACTCATAAAGCAATAGATTCAAAGTAAAAGGCATTGAAGCAACACAAAGGATGATTAAGTTTCAGCATTTGCTTTCAACTTGTAACATGTATATCTCATGGATAGTTGTCAACATAAAGCAATATAACAAGTGCAATAAGTAAATATGTAAGAATCAATGCACACAAAGTTGACACAAGTGTTTGCTTCTAAGATAGAAAGGAGTAGGTAAACTGACTCAACATAAAGTAAAAGATAGGCCCTTCGCAGAGGGAAGCAGGGATTAAATCATGTGCTAGAGCTTTTTAAGTTTTCGAAAGCATATAGAGAGCACAAAATAAGTATTTGAGAGGTGTTTGTTGTTGTCAACGAATGGTAGTGGGCACTCTAACCCCCTTGTCAACCAGACTTTCAAAGAGCGGCTCCCATGAAGGACGTTATCTCTACCAGCAAGGTAGATCATCCCTCTTCTCTTTTGTTTACACATGTATTTTAGTTTCTTTATAGATGACACTCCTCCCAACCTTTTGCTTACACAAGCCATGGCTAACCGAATCCTCGGGTGCCTTCCAACATTCACATACCATGGAGGAGTGTCTATTGCAAAATTAAGTTGCTTACTGATAAATCAGGGCAAAACATGTGAAGAGAATTATTAATGAAAGTTGTAATTAATTGGGGCTGGGCACCCCGTTGCCAGCTCTTTTTGCAAATTATTGGATAAGCGGATGTATATGCCACTAGTCCAGGTGAAAGTCTGTCAGAAGTAAATGACAAGATTGAAAGATAAAACACCACATACTTCCTCATGAGCTATAAAACATTGACACAAATAAGGAGTAATAAAGTTTTGAATAGTTTAAAGGTAGCACATGAAATATTTACTTGGAATGGCAGGAAATACCACATAGTAGGTAGGTATGGTGGACACAAATGGCATGGGTTTTGGCTCAAGTTTTGGATGCACGAGAAGCATTCCCTCTCAGTACAGAGTTTAGGCTAGCAAGGTTGTTTGAAGCAAACACAAGTATAAACCGGTACAGCAAGAATCACATAAAAACATATTGCAAGTATTATAAGACTCTACACTGTCTTCCTTGTTGCTCAAACATTTTACCAGAAAATATCTAGACCTTAGAGAGAACAAATATGCATCCCAAGTCTCAACAAGCTCTACGGTAGTTCTCCACTACTAGGCTTTAACTACATGATGCAAGAGCTTAAACATGATCTACTTGAGAGCTCAAAACAATTGCAAAGCATCAAATCAAAACAAGACAATGATCTACAAGAATGCATATGTCTTTTCCAATACCAACTACTACATGTAGCATTTTCTTTCTTCCAAACAAACACCAATAAATTTAAACATAAACTCTCCAAATGATAATATAATGCAGCAAGAGAGTATTTATAAACAAGTGCTAACAGCTCGAAGAGATGCATGAAAAACAGGAGCTAAAAGCACTGCAGTAGCTAGTTAAGAATACTCAACAAATATAAGTGAAGAACATGAGTATTCACATGAAAAAGCGGAGCGTGTCTCTCTCCCACACAAGGATTGCTAGGATCCGAATTTATTCAAACAAAAACAAAAATAAAAACACACAGACGCTCCAAGTAAAGCGCATAAGATGTGAAAGAATTAAAATATAGTTTCACTAGAGATGACCTGATAAGTTTGTTGATGAAGAAGGGGATGCCTTGGGCATCCCCAAGCTTAGACGCTTGAGTCTCTCTGAATATGGTTGGGATGAACCACGGGGGCATCCCCAAGCTTAGGCTTTTCACTCTTCTTGATCACATAATATCACCCTTCTCGCTTGATCCTTGAAAACTTCCTTCACACCAAACTCAAGACAGTTCTCATTAGAGGGTTAGTGCATAATCAAAAATTCTCATATTCTGTAATGATACAATCAATCCCAAAGCTTCTGGACATTAGCTACAGCCACCAATGCTTTGTGGAGCAAAGAAATCCACACAAACACAGTAAAAGAGCGAATGCAAAACAAAAGGCAGAATCTGTCAAAAACAGAACAGTCTGGAATGACGAATTTTTTCGAGGCACTTAAGTTGCTCAGATGGATCTGGCCTAAAATAATGAAAGTTGCGTACATATCTCAGGAATATGCGTGATTTTTCTCAGAATTTTTTGAATTTTCTACAGGGAGATAAGCTCAAATCCGTGACAGCTAAAAATCTGTCACTGCGCAGAAATCCAAATCTTGCATCAACTTTCAATATAGAACTTTACTTGGCACAACATTGCGATAAAATAAAGATACAAAGGAGTTGCTACAGAAGTAACAAAACTCCTTGACTCAAAGAAAACAAAAATAACAGCAAATAAAAACGATGGGTTGTCTCCCATAAGCGCTTTTCTTTAACGCCTTTCAGCTAGGCGCAGAAAGTGAAAATCAAGTGTTGTCAAGTGGAGGAGCATTGACATCAATACCAAGGGCCATCGCCTACCTCTCTTACCCTTAGACTTACTCTTTGGTTTGGGGAATACATGGCCGCACCTTGGTGTGGAGGTAAGATTCAGAGTGCCTTTTCCCACATCTATGGTTGCTCCCATTAATTTGAGCAGAGATCTTCCAAGTGTAATTTGTCCTGTCCCTGCACATTCAATAACAAGATAATCAGTGGACACCGTTCTCCCAAGAAAGGTTGTAAACACACCCTCAGCTATCCCCTCGGGAAATATAACAGAGTTATCAGTAAGAGTTATTCCTTCTCCTCCTTCAGCAAGTCCCCAAAGATTCAAAGTTTCATAAATGCTTTTAGGCATAAGGCAAAACTCAGACATAATATCACAACGAGCATAAAAGGTTTCACCACAAATAGCAACCTTTACCGTAGGGACCCACATCGAAGGTTCAAAATTTGTTGGAACATAGTCAAAATATTCCCGAATTTGATTATAGCCATCCTTTAAACAAGATATATGTGTCTCAAGAGTGTTTAATCTAGCATGGATGCTAACAAGGGCCGAATCAAATTTATTAGTTGAGCTAGAAGTTGCAATCAACTTTTTTATGGCATTAAAAGCTTGGTCCCCATCACAGTGAAGGAAATCTCCTCCCACAATAGCATCTAAAGCATATCTATAACAAAGGGCTAGACCAAAGTAGAAGCTAGTGAGAAGCAAACTTAAAGTCATTTTAGGATCAGTTTTACCAAAGGAATCATTAATTCTAGACCAAGCTTCTTTAAAATTCTCCTCACTCCCTTGTTTAAAAGTGAAGATCAATTCCTCAGGTGACATAGCAACAGGCATGGAACAAGACATGATGGTGACAAGAACAAAACAAAACCGAAATAAACAAGTAACTAATTTTTTTGTGTTTTTGATAAAAGAGCAAACAAGACTAAATAAAAATAAACTAAGCAAGACAAATAACAAAGTAAAGAGATTGGGTGTGAGAGACTCCCCTTGCAGAAGCAATTCGTTTTCCCCGGCAACGGCGCCAGAAAACGTGTTGGTGGCTCTAGGTCAATAGTGCCAGAAACAATGCTTGTACGTCACACGTCAGTTGGGAACCCCAAGAGGAAGGTATGATGAGTGCAGCAGTAAGTTTTCCCTCAGTATGAAACCAAGGTTTAATCGACCAGTAGGAAAACGAGGTTTGCTTCGAAGGTGTTGGTGAAGGAGTGTAGTGCGGCGCAACACCAGGGATTCCGGTGCCAACGTGGAACCTGCACAACACAACAAATTACTTTGCCCCAACTTAACAGTGAGGTTGTCAATCTCACCGGCTTGCTGAAAACAAAGGGTTAAACGTATCGAATGGAAAATGATGTTTGTTTGCATAAAACAGTAGAGAACAATGATTGCAGTAGATTGTATTTCAGATGTAAAAGAATGGACCGGGGTCCACAGTTCACTAGTGGTGTCTCTCCAATAAGATAACTAACATGCTGGGTAAACAAATTACAGCTGGGCAATTGACAATTGATAAGTGCATATAACATGCATGTGTGAGCTGTGGTGTCTACTATGAGATTCATTTGGGCATTACGACAAAGTACATAGACCGCTATCCAGCATGCATCTATGCCTAAATAGTCCACTTTCCGGTTAACATCCGTACCCCTTCCAGTATTAAGTTGCAAGCAACAGACAATTGCATTAAGTAATGTGCGTAATGTAAACAATACATTCATCCTTGAATAAAGCATTGCTGTTTTACCCCTAGTGGCAACAACACATCTACAACCTTAGAACTTGCTGTCACTATCCCAGGTTAAATAGAGGTTGAACCCAACTATCATGCATAAATACCCCCTCTTGGAGTTACAAGTATTCACTTGGCCAAGGCTTCAACAAGTAACGGAGAGCATGCAAGATCACAAATGACATAGACATGATAATATAATATTCAGCTCCACATAGGTATCAATATAAGTCAGATCCCAGCAAACACAACATGTAGCATTACAATAAGATGATCTTGATCATGATAGGCAGCTCACAAGATCTAAACATGATGGCACAAGTGGAGAAGACAACCATCTAGCTACTGCTATGGACCCATAGTCCAAGGATGAACTACTCACGCATCACTCCGGAGGCGGGCATGGCGATGTAGAGCCCTCCGGTGATGATTCCCCTCTCCGGCAGGGTGCCGGGAAGAGCTTCAGAAACCCCCCGAGTTAGGGTTGACGACGGCGGCGGCAGCGAATATGTTCTGGATGAAAGGCTCGGTGTTTTAGGGTTTTCACGTCTCGGGGAATAAATAGGCGAAGGGGCGATGTCGGCGGACCCCCGAGGGGCCCAAACCACCTGGCGGCGCGGCTGGGCCCACTGCCGCGCCTGGTGGTTTGGCCACCTCGTGGCTCTCCTTCGTCTCTCCTTCGGACTCCGTGTACGTGCTGGAAAAATAGGGACCTGGCCTTTTGTTTCGTGCAATTCCGAGAATATTTCCAGAAGTAACTTTCTGAAACCAAAAACAGCAGAAAACAGGGAACTGGCACTGTGGCATCTTGTTAATAGGTTAGTCCCAGAAAATGCATAAAAGTGATACGAAGTGTATATAAAACATTAGCAAATGGTATAATATAAGCATGGAACAGCAGAAATTATGGATACGTTGGAGACGTATCAAGTCTCTCTGAATATAGTTGGGATGAACCATGGGGCATCCCCAAGCATTTTTCTGAACCAACACATCAACCAAGAAACTCTCCAAGTAATTTACAAATGAAACAAGAGAGTACTTTCCACAAGAATTAACAGCTCTAAAAGAGATGCATGAAAAACAGGAGCTAAAAGCATAACAGTAGCTAGATAAGAATACTCAAATGATATAAGCGAAGAATATGAGTATTCAGATGAAAAAGCGGAGCGTGTCTCTCTCCCACACAAGAATGCTAGGATCCAACTTATTCAGAAAATAAAAACAACAAAGCAAAAATAAAAGCAAACAGACGCTCCAAGTAAAATACATAAGATGTGAAAGAATAAAAATATAGTTTCACTAGAGATGACCTGATAAGTTGTTGATGAAGGGGATGCCTTGGGCATCCCCAAGCTTAGACGCTTGAGTCTTCTTGAATATTGCTGGGGTGACCCACGGGGGCATCCCCAAGCTTAGGCTTTTCACTCTTCTTGATCACATAATATCACACTTCTCGCTTGATCCTTGAAAACTTCCTTCACACCAAACTCAAGACAGTTCTCATTAGAGGGTTAGTGCATAATCAAAAATTCTCATATTCTGTAATGATACAATCAATCCCAAAGCTTCTGGACATTAGCTACAGCCACCAATGCTTTGTGGAACAAAGAAATCCACACAAACACAGTAAAAGAGCGAATGCAAAACAAAGGCTGAATCTGTCAAAAACAGAACAGTCTGGAATGACGAATTGTTTCGAGGCACTTAAGTTGCTCAGATGGATCTGGCGTAAAATAATGAAAGTTGCGTACATATCTCAGGAATATGCGTGATTTTTCTCAGAATTGTTTGAATTTTCTACATCGAGATAAGCTCAAATCCGTGACAGATAAAAAAATATGTCACTGCGCAGAAATCCAAATCTTGCATCAACTTTCAATATAGAACTTTACTTGGCACAACATTGCGATAAAATAAAGATACAAAGGAGTTGCTACAGAAGTAACAAAACTCCTTGACTCAAAGAAAAACAAAAATAACAGCAACTAAAAACGATGGGTTGTCTCCCATAAGCGCTTTTCTTTAACGCCTTTCAGCTAGGCGCAGAAAGTGAAAATCAAGTGTTGCCAAGTGGAAAAATCATTCAAATCATCAAAAGCTTCTTCCAACACACAGCTTGTAACAATGGGTATCTTAGATGTTCCTGGAGGTGTTTCATTACCTTTAACCGTACTAAAGTTTTATCAATTTAAGCTCATAATGAGTCTTTGGTTTTGGCACTTTAGGAACATACATAAACTTTTGCTCTCTACCCACATAAACTTTCTCATTTTTAGACTTAAGAGAAGTAAAGGTTGAACTTAAGGTTTCAATATCTTCCTCTAACTCATCAATTCTATGATTTTGGTGTCATGGATATTATTATCCTCAAGAACAGTGATTCTTTCATTGATGGTGGCTATTGATTCATCAATCTTACCAATACAATCAAGAAAATTTGGAAAAAAATCTCCATAGAGTCTAACTTATTTATAACATCCTCCAAGGTGATCTCAACTTTAATATCTTCAGTGGGTGTGTTCCTACCAAACTTTCAATAATATTACAGGCTTCTAAAGCAGGAGTACCCAAGAAATTTCCACCTGTAAGAGTGTCTAGAACATACCTATACCAACTAGAGATACCAACATAAAAGTTCCTAAGGAGGATAGTTGTAGAGTGTTTCTAAGTACATCTATGATGAGCATCACTAATTCTATACCAAGCATCTTTCAAATTTTCACCTCCTAGTTGCCTAAAAGAACGAACTTCAACTTCAGGAGCATTCATTTTGAAAAACAAAATTAAACTGAATTAAACAAGTAACTAATTTTTTTGTGTTTTTGATATAAAGAAAGCAAACAAGACTAAAATAAAAATAAACTAAGCAAGACAAATAACAAAGTAAAGAGATTGGGTGTGAGAGACTCCCCTTGCAGAAGCAATTCTGTTTCCCCCGGCAACGGCGCCAGAAAACGTGTTGGTGGCTCTAGGTTGATAGTGCCAGAAACAATGCTTGTACGTCACACGTCACTCGAATTTTTTTGTCTTTCCAGAGTGTTCTGTTTTGACAGATTCTGCCTTTTATTTTGCATTGCCTCTTTTACTATGTTTGATTGGATTTATTTGCTCCATAAAACATCAGTGGCTGTAGTTAATGTCCAGAAGCATTTGTAATGATTGTGTCACAGTAGAACATGTGAATTTTTGATTATAGACTAACCCTCTAATGAGAATTACTTTGAGTTTGGTGTGACGGAAGTTTTCAAGGAGCAAGCGAGAAGGATGATATGATGTGATCAAGAAGAGTGAAAAGCCTAAGCTTGGGGATGCCCCGTGGGTCATCCCTGCAATATTCAAGAAGACTCAAGCGTCTAAGCTTGGGGATGCCCAAGGCATCCCCTTCTTCATCAACAATTTATCAGGTCATCTCTAGTGAAACTATATTTTAATTCTTCCACATTTTATGTATTTTATTTGGAGCGTCTGTGTGCTTTTATTTTTGTTTGTTGTTTTTATTTTTTTGAATAAAGTTGGATCCTAGCATTCTTGTGTGGGAGAGAGACACGCTCCGCTTTTTCATGTGAATACTCATATTCTTCACTTATATCTTTTGTGTATTCTTATCTAGCTACTGTTATGCTTTTAGCTCCTGTTTTTCATGCATCTCTTTTAGAGCTGTTAATTCTTGTGGAGTAGTACTCTCTTGTTTCATTTGTAAATCACTTGGAGAGTTTTTGTTTAGTTGATTGGTGTTTGGTTGGAAACAGAAAATGTAACATGTGGTAGATGGTATATCGAAAAGACATACTCATTCTTGTAGAAAGCTACTAGTACATGTACTAGTTGAGGGCTGTTTTGTCTTGTTTTATTTGACACTTTGCAATTGTTTTGAGCTCTCAAGTATTTCATGTTTAAGCTCTTGCATAATGTAGTTAAAAGCCTATTAGTAAAGAACTACCATAGAGCTTGTTGAAATTTGGTTTGCATGATTGGTATCTCTAAGGTCTAGATATTTTCTGGTAAAAGTGTTTGAGCAACAAGGAAAGACAGTGTAGAGTCTTATAATGCTTGCAATATGTTTTCATGTGAGTCTTGCTGTACCGGTTTATACTTGTGTTTGCTTCAAACAACCTTGCTAGCCTAAACTCTGTACTAAGAGGGAATGCTTCTCGTGCATCCAAAACCTTGAGCCAAAACCCATGCTAATTGTGTCCACCATATCTACCTATTATGTGGTATTTTCTGTCATTCTAAGTAAATACTTCATGTGCTACCTTTAAATTATTCAAAAGCTATTACTCCTTATTTGTGTCAATGTTTTATAGCTCATGAGAAAGTATGTGGCGTTTACTCTATCACATTGTCATTTACTCATGATAGACTTTCACCAATGGACTAGTGGCATATACATCCGCTTATCCAATAACTTGCAAAAAGAGATGGCAAATGGGGTGCCCAGTCCCAATTAATCACAACTATAACCATTTGATTCTCTTCACATGTTTGCCAATGATTTATCAAAAGCAAATTCCAAAATGTTAAATTTTATCAAATAGGCACTCCTCCATGGTATGTGATTGTTGGAAGGCACCCGAGGATTCGGTTAGCCATGGCTTGTGTAAGCAAAGGTTGGGAGGAGTGTCATACCAATTTATAAATATGCATGTGTAAACAAAAGAGAAGAGGGATGATCTACCCTTGGGTAGAAATAACATCCTTCATGGGAGCCGCTCTTGAAAAATTTGGGTGACAGGGGGATAGAGTGCCCACTGCCATTCGTTGACAACAACAAACACCTCTCAAACACTTACTTTATGCTCTCTATATGTTTTCAAAACTTAAAAAGCTCTAGCACATGATTTAATACCTGCTTCCCTCTGCGAAAGGCCTATCTTTTTCTTTATTGTTGAGTCAGTTTACCTACTCCTTTCTATCCCTGAAGCAAACACTTATGTCAACTTTGTGTGCAACAATTTTTATATGTTTACTTATTGCACTTATTATATTGCTTTGTGTTGACAATTATCCATGAGATATACAAGTTACAAGTTGAAAGCAATTGCTGAAACTTAATCTTCCTTTGTGTTGATTCAATGCCTTTTACTTAGAATCTATTGTTTTATGAGTTAACTCTTATGCAAAACTTTTTGATGCTTATCTTGAAAGTACTATTTATGAAAAGCTTTTGCTTATATGATTCAGTGTTTACTCATTATCTATTTGTTAGCAAACTATAGACCATTGCCTTGAGTCACTTCATTCATGACACATGCTTTACAATATTATTGATCAAGATTATGTTGGTAGCATGTCACTTCAGAAATTATTGTTGTTATCGTTTTACCTACTCGAGGACGAGTAGAACTAAGCTTGGGGATGCTTGATACGTCTCCAACATATCTATAATTTCTTATGTTCCATGCTTGTTTTATACCAATAGCTACATGTTTTATTCACACTTCATAGCATTTTTATGCATTTTCTGGGACTAACCTATTAACAAGATGCCACAGTGCCAGTTCCTGTTTTCTGCTATTTTTGGTTTCAGAAAAGCTGTTCTGGAAATATTCTCGGAATCGGACGAAACAAAATCGCACATGCCTATTTTTTCCGACGCGTTCCAGAAGTCCGAAGGAGAGACGAAGGGGGCAGCAGGGCGCCCTCCCCATACGGCGGCGCGGGTGGGCCCCCTTCCACGCCACACTATGGGGAGCAGGCCCCGCGCCTCCACCGACATCGCCCCTTCGCCTATTTATTCTCCCAGACGCGAAAACCCTAAGATAAGCAGTCATATTCCAGAAAGGGTTCCGTAGCGCCGCCGCCATCGACGACAAGTTTCGGGGGACAGAAGTCTCTGTTCCGGTACCTTGCCGGGACGGGGAAGTGCCCCCGGAGCCATCTCCATCGACTCCACCGCCATCTTCATCGCCGTTGTTGACTCCCATGTTGAGGAGGGAGTAGTTCTCCCCCGAGGCTGAGGGCTCTACCGGTAGCTATGTGATTTATCTCTCTCTCCCATGGTGTGATCTTAATGTGATCATGAGCTTTGTAATCTAGTTGAATAAATAGATGTTACTCTTTATGTATTATGCCAATCTAGAGGTTACTTTAATATGAACTCCGGAGTCACTCTCCACGGTGTGACGGTGACAGTGTGCGTATCGTGTGTGACTCCTTTATGACATTGTGGAGCTTGTTTACTCCGGCTTGAGGTGTACTTTTGCAGCCCTACGCAATGAATGGTCTTTGTTATCCAACAAGAGAGTGTTTGAGAGTAGTATTTATTTATTCAATTATGTTGTCATTGTTGAGAGTGTCCACTAGTGAAAGTATGATCCCTAGGCCTTGTTTCTAAGCATTGAAACACCGTTTACAACAAGTTCTGCTACATGTTTGCTTGCTGTCATTTTTATTTCAGATTGCAATTACTACTTATAATCATCCATATTAATTGTATTTCACTATCTCTTCGCCGAACTAGTGCACCTATACATCTGACAAGTGTATTAGGTGTGTTGGGGACACAAGAGACTTCTTGTATCTTAATTGTAGGGTTGGTTGAGAGGGATATCTTTGAGCTCTACCTCGCTGAGTTCGATAAACCTTGGGTGATTCACTTAAGGGAAACTTGCTGCTGTTCTACAAACCTCTGCTCTTGGAGGCGCAACACTGTCTACAAGAATAGAAGCGTATGTAGACATCAGGATTCCCCTCGAATCTTTGGCGGCTTCCGCCGCGCGGAGGGGCCCGCCCCCACGTCCGTGGAGGGGCCCATCTCCTCCGAACCCTCGTCGACAGAAGCAGAGGGTATGTTCGAAGACACGTCGCCCCCACCTCGCCCTCATCCTCCCTCACCTCGCCCTCGCCCTCGTCCTCATCCTGCACCTTGTCCCCTCAGAGGAAGTGGAGCATCGGCACCTCCCCCTCCTCCAGCATCTCCACCCTCACCTGCATTGAGAAATGGTGAACAATCTATCTATTATATAATTAAAACACAGGATAACCAATGGCTCGGATTAACCTAGCGTTTAGCATACAAATACGAACGGCCCAGATTCATAAAAAACGATTCGCGTGCATAGAGATCAAAACGATCGGACTCTATAAAAAAAAGTTCAAATCAGCACTAGTCTTAATTGAGCACGTCTTCTACATATGGGATCCGATCGCGTTTGCCTCGAAGGAGAAATAGCAAGATCAGGTACGTACAGGAAAGAGTCACTCATCGCATTAGAATAGGAAAGACCACATCTTAGAAATCTCCCAGACCCTCATGGACAATACATGCGTGACATGGCAATCGCTTCGGCGGCATGGCCGTTCCGCCTTCTCTTCCTCCGTTCCTCACGTTGCCGTCTCAGCCTCCACGACCACGGCATAGCACTAGAGGGACTAAGCGATTGTTCTGCCTCGCACCGCGGCCGGCCGCCATGTTCCGTCTACGGTGCCCTTAGTATGTTCGTCCTTCTCCAATTCGATCTACTCCTCTAATGCACCGTCACAGTGTCCTCTCATCTCGATTTTGCATCCGCTGCCTTCTCCATGAGAATCAAGCGCAAAAAAGATACAAAAAGCTTCATGATCGACGTAGCAAGGCCAACTTTTCATGAAATCAATCGACATGTGTTAAGTCTCGAAGACGGCCGACGGCCAGCTCAAACGCCATGCATAGCGAAGTCGTCGCTGCTCCACTGACCCGTAAATCTCAGTCGATGCCGAGCCGCCAATAACCGTCGGATGTCGAGATGAAAACAGAAGGCAAGGTGCACACACAAGCGACAACGACAACCGGTTCTTGGTGTACCGTACATAGCCATGCCGTGTAAGGATGTGCATGTTCAGCTAATTGTATCATGTGATTCACAGCTAATTTTGGTAACCAATTCTACTCCTTCTAGCATGAGCAGGTAGCAGCGAGAACAAGATAGGTCTCACTGGGTCAAGATTGTTGATGTGCTAGGAGACGTTGAAGATGATCTAAATGTATTTACTGCAATTCAGTTTTCAGCCACTACTTCCAGCTTGAGATTAAAAAAAGCACCGGCAATATAAGTGTGAGGTAATGCATGTCTATTTCGTACAAATAGTGAGCCACTAGACAATTACATACTATTAGAGGAGAACATCAAGTATTATTCGGTAACTAGATTTTGGCTTCTTTAGCGAGGGCAAAGCAACTATCTTACTGCGTCATGTTTATAACTTTGTAAGAGTTTTTCTGCATGCAACCAAAGATTGAACTCGAGCTACATGTGCCTTCCTGAATTCAGTGTGAAGACCTTCACCCCTATTTCCGTGTACTTCATCTTTTCCACGTACACCGCTATGGGAATGTTCTCCCTCTCATCAGGTACGGAAGAGCTCAGGCCAAATGATTAGCTTTTTGTAACTGAGTGTAAACTTTCTTAGATTTCGGACTGACAGCTCAATATATGTACTTTTTGTATACTTACTTAGATTTTTGTTGTCATATCTCCTGGAAATTTAGGGGCGTATCATACAGGTGAAAGCATATGTGATCTAATCCTGATATATGTTGTGTTTCTAGGCATCTGGATTTCATAGAGTTTGTTGAATTAAGAACACAATCTTCCGGTGTTTACTAGATATAACATCAATCTTCCACACACTTTACATAGATTCAGTAAACTGACGATGTTAGACGGATATAGATAGTTTGGCATCTTCTTGAAAAACTCATGAGACATTGATGCGCAGTCGGTGTTTCAGTTTTGTTTTTCTTATGATTTTCCTGGGAGCTAGATATATTTTCTGCACAGTACCTGCATTTAAATGCTCAAAGCATCAAGTTAAATCTCGAAGGCGTGCGATTATGATGTGATAAACGACGCAGAATCAGCAAAAAGACTCGCTGATGCATCTAGCGATTTAAGGTACTGCTGGAAGCATCTACGACATCGCTTAACATAAAGGAAACATATTTGTTTTGGTCCAATGTTTTACGAAAGAACTTTGTTAGCTGATACTTTCTAGCTTCTCTATTTTGACATCTTTTTCTTACCGAATGACTACAAGTCAAATGTTTATATCCAAGCACATGTCTTATATTTATGATATGGATTTTTCATATATTTATCTCCATATAATATGAACATATGGAGGCACAACCAGCTTTGGGTTCATATTTCTGAAGATCCACTCGAGGTGCATAGAGAGAAGAGACTTGATTTGTTTAAACTGTTTCAAATGAATACCTATATTTTGATTTTGGATTATTTGCTCATAGTGAACTGGAATGGGCTGCAACTTTGAGCCTGGTGCGACGACGAGTTCATTGCTCAATATCAGCGTGCAGCCAGCCATCCATGTTAGTCCTAGGCTGGAGCACCAAGAGCCACTATGTTGTACTCACAGAAGGTCATGAATTGGTTGTACAGTTGTTGCATGCAGGATACAGGGACTGACTCAGAGGCAATATTAGTTGTACCAGTTTCAATCCGATGATATAATTGGTCATATTATGGTGCCCCGTTCTTGAGAAGAATTGCAGATGACAATTTTGCTTTCCCTTTTTTGCAGGAACGAATCAGATCTTTATGCAAGTGAATATACATATAAAATAAAGGCAACGATTATAATTTGATTCTCATGGAACTACGCTGGTGTGTTCAAAGATTGATGAAATAATCACTCTATATAGCACTAAGAGAGACTAGGAAATGAATTTCATTTATCCACGTTTGCTTTATCAAGGGTAGTTCCTTCCGAAATTGAATAATTTTATTTTTATTGCATGCCTGATTATATAGTAGTGTACCTCTGATTAGTTCAGAACCATCCTTTTCCAAAATATAGGTTCATATTTATCTGAGTTCGAATAAAAAAGTCCATCAAACAAGATGATGTGAGGATGCTTTTTCATCCTCGGCCTATGGTAGGAACAATATATACATGCCTGTGAAAAATATTTTTTTTAACATTCCCACAAAATCTAACATTGCAAATGCACAGATTACATAAGGTTAACTATTCTTGAAGTTATAAATTTATATACAAATATGGATACTGTTTTTCTAAACTAAATAAATGTTGCGGCAAAATATTAACTGGATATTCTAGCACCGAGCAAGTTCTTCAAAACACTGTTAGGACGGATGTATTTCTTTATTAATTAAATAATATAGCTAGATCGTGGAAGTAGTTGGAAGCTCAACAAAGTGACTATCCTAAACCATTCTCATATTTTTTACTTAATTTATAATATACTGCATCCATTTTTGAGATATAAATTACTTTACATATTTTGACGTGGACCACATACGAATTGATGAGTGAATTAACACACTACATTATGTATATACACGCGACGATTTAGAAAAGTAGAATATCTTAATAATTAAGGGTAGTAGAGGGAGTACTATCCATAAGAAAAATGAAACATTATATATCAATATTTTAGAAAAATAGAATATATTAATAATTAAGGGTAGTAGAGGGAGTACTAGCCGCGCAATTGCGCGGACACCCAGCTAGTTATATAATTAAAACACAGGATAACCAATGGCTCGGATTAACCTAGCGTTTAGCATACAAATACGAACGGCCCAGATTCATAAAAAACGATTCGCGTGCATAGAGATCAAAACGATCGGACTCTATAAAAAAAAGTTCAAATCAGCACTAGTCTTAATTGAGCACGTCTTCTACATATGGGATCCGATCGCGTTTGCCTCGAAGGAGAAATAGCAAGATCAGGTACGTACAGGAAAGAGTCACTCATCGCATTAGAATAGGAAAGACCACATCTTAGAAATCTCCCAGACCCTCATGGACAATACATGCGTGACATGGCAATCGCTTCGGCGGCATGGCCGTTCCGCCTTCTCTTCCTCCGTTCCTCACGTTGCCGTCTCAGCCTCCACGACCACGGCATAGCACTAGAGGGACTAAGCGATTGTTCTGCCTCGCACCGCGGCCGGCCGCCATGTTCCGTCTACGGGTGCCCTTAGTATGTTCGTCCTTCTCCAATTCGATCTACTCCTCTAATGCACCGTCACAGTGTCCTCTCATCTCGATTTTGCATCCGCTGCCTTCTCCATGAGAATCAAGCGCAAAAAAGATACAAAAAGCTTCATGATCGACGTAGCAAGGCCAACTTTTCATGAAATCAATCGACATGTGTTAAGTCTCGAAGACGGCCGACGGCCAGCTCAAACGCCATGCATAGCGAAGTCGTCGCTGCTCCACTGACCCGTAAATCTCAGTCGATGCCGAGCCGCCAATAACCGTCGGATGTCGAGATGAAAACAGAAGGCAAGGTGCACACACAAGCGACAACGACAACCGGTTCTTGGTGTACCGTACATAGCCATGCCGTGTAAGGATGTGCATGTTCAGCTAATTGTATCATGTGATTCACAGCTAATTTTGGTAACCAATTCTACTCCTTCTAGCATGAGCAGGTAGCAGCGAGAACAAGATAGGTCTCACTGGGGTCAAGATTGTTGATGTGCTAGGAGACGTTGAAGATGATCTAAATGTATTTACTGCAATTCAGTTTTCAGCCACTACTTCCAGCTTGAGATTAAAAAAAGCACCGGCAATATAAGTGTGAGGTAATGCATGTCTATTTCGTACAAATAGTGAGCCACTAGACAATTACATACTATTAGAGGAGAACATCAAGTATTATTCGGTAACTAGATTTTGGCTTCTTTAGCGAGGGCAAAGCAACTATCTTACTGCGTCATGTTTATAACTTTGTAAGAGTTTTTCTGCATGCAACCAAAGATTGAACTCGAGCTACATGTGCCTTCCTGAATTCAGTGTGAAGACCTTCACCCCTATTTCCGTGTACTTCATCTTTTCCACGTACACCGCTATGGGAATGTTCTCCCTCTCATCAGGTACGGAAGAGCTCAGGCCAAATGATTAGCTTTTTGTAACTGAGTGTAAACTTTCTTAGATTTCGGACTGACAGCTCAATATATGTACTTTTTGTATACTTACTTAGATTTTTGTTGTCATATCTCCTGGAAATTTAGGGGCGTATCATACAGGTGAAAGCATATGTGATCTAATCCTGATATATGTTGTGTTTCTAGGCATCTGGATTTCATAGAGTTTGTTGAATTAAGAACACAATCTTCCGGTGTTTACTAGATATAACATCAATCTTCCACACACTTTACATAGATTCAGTAAACTGACGATGTTAGACGGATATAGATAGTTTGGCATCTTCTTGAAAAACTCATGAGACATTGATGCGCAGTCGGTGTTTCAGTTTTGTTTTTCTTATGATTTTCCTGGGAGCTAGATATATTTTCTGCACAGTACCTGCATTTAAATGCTCAAAGCATCAAGTTAAATCTCGAAGGCGTGCGATTATGATGTGATAAACGACGCAGAATCAGCAAAAAGACTCGCTGATGCATCTAGCGATTTAAGGTACTGCTGGAAGCATCTACGACATCGCTTAACATAAAGGAAACATATTTGTTTTGGTCCAATGTTTTACGAAAGAACTTTGTTAGCTGATACTTTCTAGCTTCTCTATTTTGACATCTTTTTCTTACCGAATGACTACAAGTCAAATGTTTATATCCAAGCACATGTCTTATATTTATGATATGGATTTTTCATATATTTATCTCCATATAATATGAACATATGGAGGCACAACCAGCTTTGGGTTCATATTTCTGAAGATCCACTCGAGGTGCATAGAGAGAAGAGACTTGATTTGTTTAAACTGTTTCAAATGAATACCTATATTTTGATTTTGGATTATTTGCTCATAGTGAACTGGAATGGGCTGCAACTTTGAGCCTGGTGCGACGACGAGTTCATTGCTCAATATCAGCGTGCAGCCAGCCATCCATGTTAGTCCTAGGCTGGAGCACCAAGAGCCACTATGTTGTACTCACAGAAGGTCATGAATTGGTTGTACAGTTGTTGCATGCAGGATACAGGGACTGACTCAGAGGCAATATTAGTTGTACCAGTTTCAATCCGATGATATAATTGGTCATATTATGGTGCCCCGTTCTTGAGAAGAATTGCAGATGACAATTTTGCTTTCCCTTTTTTGCAGGAACGAATCAGATCTTTATGCAAGTGAATATACATATAAAATAAAGGCAACGATTATAATTTGATTCTCATGGAACTACGCTGGTGTGTTCAAAGATTGATGAAATAATCACTCTATATAGCACTAAGAGAGACTAGGAAATGAATTTCATTTATCCACGTTTGCTTTATCAAGGGTAGTTCCTTCCGAAATTGAATAATTTTATTTTTATTGCATGCCTGATTATATAGTAGTGTACCTCTGATTAGTTCAGAACCATCCTTTTCCAAAATATAGGTTCATATTTATCTGAGTTCGAATAAAAAAGTCCATCAAACAAGATGATGTGAGGATGCTTTTTCATCCTCGGCCTATGGTAGGAACAATATATACATGCCTGTGAAAAATATTTTTTTTAACATTCCCACAAAATCTAACATTGCAAATGCACAGATTACATAAGGTTAACTATTCTTGAAGTTATAAATTTATATACAAATATGGATACTGTTTTTCTAAACTAAATAAATGTTGCGGCAAAATATTAACTGGATATTCTAGCACCGAGCAAGTTCTTCAAAACACTGTTAGGACGGATGTATTTCTTTATTAATTAAATAAATAGCTAGATCGTGGAAGTAGTTGGAAGCTCAACAAAGTGACTATCCTAAACCATTCTCATATTTTTTACTTAATTTATAATATACTGCATCCATTTTTGAGATATAAATTACTTTACATATTTTGACGTGGACCACATACGAATTGATGAGTGAATTAACACACTACATTATGTATATACACGCGACGATTTAGAAAAGTAGAATATCTTAATAATTAAGGGTAGTAGAGGGAGTACTATCCATAAGAAAAATGAAACATTATATATCAATATTTTAGAAAAATAGAATATATTAATAATTAAGGGTAGTAGAGGGAGTACTAGCCGCGCAATTGCGCGGGACACCCAGCTAGTTAAGCATAAAGACACGATCCAATTAAGAATTGCATCACCTCTACTCTCACCACTGTCAGACAGGTAACGCGGGTTCGGAACAGTTGCTTTTCCACTTTTAGTAACTTTCAATTTCTTCAGCAAGGAGGTCGATGATTCCTTACCTTGGTCATCTTGGTCAATCACCTGCATTGAGAAAGGGTAAACTTTTAAGCATGTTGAAAAATGTAGTAAATAAGAATAAAGACGTAATGCAATTAAGAAGAAAATGTTGAAGACTAAGCATGTTGAAAGACTAAGCATGTTGAAAAGTAAATAGTACGCAAAAGGACATAAAAGACCCTCACCCCTAATCATCACTCTCATAGTTAAGTCCTGGGTTCATCATCACTATCAACATCACTATCACGAGTGTTGTATATTGGAACCTCCTCGCACGATGGAGGCTCATCATCGTCATCACTATCACTCTGTAACTTGTTGAGCATATCTATATCCTTTAGATTCACCACTACGTCACCACCTGTTTGTGCATTGTCCTCGCGGTCCTCAAGACCTTGTATGCCAAAGTCCCCAAAGGTTTGTTCCTCTTGATAGAAAATCCCCTCGTATGTTTTAGGGTCAATGTTGTTGTAATCGTCTTCGGAGGGCATGGGTAGCTTACCACGTGGCGATACATGGAACACGACTTCCCAACCAATGAGTCCCTCTTTCTTGCATGGGTAGGGCAAATAATAAACTTGAAAGGCTTGGTGAGCCACAACAAAGACATCGGATCCATGGTAGGTGGTTGAAGGCTTAACTTCAACTAACCCAATGGAAGGGGTACTTTTGGTTCCATGCTCAGGGTCGAACCAGTGGCATTTGAACACAACAAGCTTGAGTGATATGTTCGTGTTATTGAACGTCAGCTCATATACGTTCTGTAACCTTCCGTAGTAATCATAATTACCGGCTCCTTTGGTGAAGACCCCGGTATTTATAGTCTTTGCATTAGGCCGACTGTTCTGGTGATGCTCTGTATGGAAGCGGTACCCATTCACATCATACTTCTCATACTTCTCGACTCTACGGTTACAACCTTGGGAGACACATCTCAACTCATCTGACATCACAACGTTGGGATCAGCTCCCTACAAGTACAAATTGTTTTGTGCATTAGTAAGAGGGATAAGACACGAATTGCAAGGTAGAAGGGACAGGTTTGAAATTACCTTTTCCCTGAACCAAACCGTGAATTTTTTTTTCCGGGGGCAGGCTCTTTCAAAAGAGTGTCCAACGCGGCTTCATTGGGTCCATCTGATGTTCCCGACCACATTTCATCCGTGAATTGACTAAAAGGAGAAAATACGTATTAGAACGAAATCATGTAGTAGTTGCAAAGTAATTTGTTCCCCATTTTACCTAAGGAAACTGCCCTCTTCTCCCTGCTCGTCGTGGGTCACTTCCTTCATGTTCATAAGCACATAGAGCATTATGCACTCCAGCTCATCATTGGTCAAGTTATACCTTGTTGGGCCACCGCTCTTGCCACCGGGACACTGGAAGAGGACGAGCTTGGGGTCTCGCTTGGGCTCGTCGACATTGTACCGAGAGGCCTGGTTATGCATAGTGGGAACATCATCGGGGTAGTACGTTAGCCTGGCGTCTGCCATCTCCTGGAGGATAGTTGCCTCGGCTATGCATGACTCAATCTTATTTTTGTTTCCACATTTGGTTCGAATATACTTAAACTCTCTCTCAATACAAAACTGCCAACGAAACTGCACCGGTCCACCCAAGAGTACCTCATTCGCAAGATGCACAACAAGATGTGCCATCGGAGTAAAGAAGCCTGGCGGAAATATCGTCTCTAAGTTGCACAGCAACTCCGGCACTAGTTCATGCAGCTTCTGAATAATCAGGGGACATACTTGCTTAGCACAGAGCGTGCGGAAGAAATGGCTCAACTCCGCGAGCACTCGCCAGACACTGTCGGGGAGATACCCTCGAACCATCACCGGTAGCAGCCGCTCAATCCATATATGATAGTCGTGACTCTTGAGCCCGGTGACTTTTCCGATTGTATATTGACTCCCTTACTTATATTCGAACAATAGCCATCAGGGAACATCACGACGAATTTGAGCCAATGGAATGCCTCAGACTTTGCATACTATTAAGGCAGAAGTCAGCATGCGGCTTGAACCAGTTCTTTTGACGGCCTTCAGGAGGCTTCATGTGCATTCTCTCCCTATCACAGAGCTTCTTAACATCAACTCTAGCCTTAACATTATCCTTCGACTTCTCAGGAATGTTCAGGATGTGTGAAAGAGGGACTCTCCAACATTCTTTTCGGTGTGCATCACATCGATGCTATGGGGAAGTTCGAGGTCCTTGTAATATTCGAGTTGCGTCAAGCCTGCCACGTGAGTCCAGTTGTGCGCCACACCATATCCCACATATCGTGGGCCTTTTCCCTCAGCAGGCACGAGAGCACTTAGCTCGGCGTCAACAGCTGCACCATCGAAAGTTGGTATCGCTTTTTCTTCACGCTCAACTCTGCCCTTCTTGAAGTTCTTTTTGTCTTCTCTAAACGATGCCCTCTTTTGAGGAACTTTCGATGTGTGTCAAACGCGGAATACTTCCGTCCCGCCGTTAGCCACATGAACTCAAGTCGGTTCCTGCACACTGGGCATGGCCACTTACCAGCTGTACACCATCCGCAGAATAGGGCGTACCCGGGCATGTCATGCATGGAATTGTGATACCAAACTTTCATCAAGAAGTTTGTCTTCGATGCACGATCATATGTCAACGTCCCGTGGTGCCAAGAGTGGTTCAGATCATCCACAATTGGCTGCATGTACACACTTAAATTCTTCCCCGGATATTCAGGACCTGGAATGATCAGCGAGAGGAATATGGTCTTCTTTGCATTAGGGCTCCAGGAGGGAGATTGAGCGGAATAACAAACACGGGCCAGCAGCTGTACGAGGTAGTCGACAAACCATATGGATTGAATCCATCGGTTGCTATCGCGATTCTCACGTTTCGAGCATCTGCTGCCTCATCGGGGTGGTTCGCATCAAAGTTCTTCCATGCCGTACCATCAGATGGATGTCCCATCAATTCCCGGTCGTGCTCATCCTTGTATCTCTTCCCCGTTTTGTGCCATTGCATCTGTGTGGCAGACTCTTTGTTCATGTAAAGCCGCTTGATTCTTTGTATGAATGGGAGGTAACGAAGAATCTTAACGGCGACATTTGACTGCGTCTTCGTACCATCGGCTCCTTTTACCACATGATACCTAGAGGCCTTACACAAGATACAGTACTTGTCATTGGCAAACTGTTTCCAAAACAAAAGGCATCCTTTTGGACAACAATCTATCTTCTGATAATCCATGCTGAGATCTCGCAGGATTTTCTTCGTTTCGTACATGCTTTGAGGCAGACAATGCCCTTCAGGCAACAGGTTACCAGTTGTTTGCAGATGCGCTTCAAAGCATGAACGGGTGCTGCCATACTGGAGCTTGTTGGCTAGTGCTTGCGAGATGGCATCGAGCTGAGAAACTTTTGCACCCTCGTACAGAGGCCTCTGAGACGAGGCCATCATATCAAAGAAGGCCTTCGCGGTTGGCTCTGGGTCCTCTGGTTCACGGCGGTTCACGCGGTTCCTCTGGTTCCTCCTGTGATGGTGGCGAATCTGGCATGTCGCCAGCACGGAGATCATCTAGCCAGTTTCTAATCCCATCATCTTCATTGCCATTGATCCGCTGCCGCATCACCCTGCCACTCTCGCGCTCGTACTCATCAAAGTTGACTGTCGTCACGAAGTTCGGCATATACCCACGAGAGAAGAGGTGTTTAATCATATCATCCTTTCCCTGACGTGTACGAAACTTGCAACGAGGGCAAGGGCACTGTCCACGAGCGCCTGACTCTAAACCCTTACGCGCTAACTCCTTCACTAACAAATGCGTCTTCCATACCCACTCATCTGTTTTGTCAACCAAACTAGTTCGGCCACTGTACATCCACCCATTATCTGCCATCCTCTGCTGCTTTACTGTGAGCCAAATAATAATACATGAAATTAAATGCATCATATTTTTATTTTCTTGCATGCAATGTCACCATTTTATTACGGCCAAATTTTATCTTTTATAACATGCAAGGGTTCACATACACTTCTAATAGGTAGGGGCCTATCCCGCCCGAGTACGTGTAGATCGAGTCGTGTCCCATGTTCTACCCCGACCCGAGACGGAATTTCGGCAGCACCTCCCTGCTGTTCTTCAGAATACACGTCTCGAGCTTGTCAAGCCGAGAGGGTGTGCATCCGAAGAACAACGGGAGGTGCTGCCGAAATTCCGTCTCAGGAAGGGGTAGAACATGGAACACGACCCGATCTACATGTACTCGGACTGTCCAACAGGACAACCCGGAAGTGTTACGGTTATAAATATGCAAAGATGGACAATCCTGCATATTTATAAATTTGTAACCCTTCCGGACGGGATGACTCGGGTTACGCGACTGACTTGGTGATCTAGATCAAAATAAACCTATGCAGCAAGCGAGGCGAAAGATTTATACCCTCGAAGCATGATCGGTGGCCGGAGAAGGTCGAGGTCGCGACGGAAGCGGGGCGACGAAACAGGGGCACCGAGGCGGGCCCTCCTCAGCTGGAGAAGAAGCCCCACAATGACGCGCGGGACCGACGGTGATGGCGGGAAGCTACGTCATCTGAAAAAGCACACAGTTGACATATATAAGCAAAAAATCCCTCTGTTTTACCTAATAATCATCCCTAACCCTAAAAAGCAATTAAAATCTACTAATTCTAACCCTAAAACTATCCTACAACTAAAAGTGGCACTAACCCTAAAACTAACACACACTAATATACTAACAGTACTAACACACACTAATATACTAACACACCCTAATATACTAACCCTAAAACTAACACACACTAATATCCTACAACTGAAGCTAACACTAACATACTAACAGTACTAATTAATAGAAAATTAAAAAAACTAATTAATAGCTAACATACTAACAGTACCCTGGGAGGCTCACCTGCAGGGAGGGCGGCGGGCTCGGGGCGCAGGTGGCCGGGGCGCGAGCTAGGGGCCGAGGTTAGAGGAAAGGAGCCTAGCCTCAGGGACGGTGTGGTCGGAGACGAGCGGGGAGGGTGCGTGGTGGAGGGGGCGAGGTGGAGGGGTGATGTCTACGGGTGCTTCTATTCTTGTAGACAGTGTTGGGCCTCCAAGAGCAGAGGTTTGTAGAACAGCAGCAAGTTTCCCTTAAGTGAATCACCCAAGGTTTATCGAACTCAGGGAGGTAGAGGTCAAAGATATCCTCTCAAGCAACCCTGCAATTAAGATACAAGAAGTCTCTTGTGTCCCCAACACACCCAATACACTTGTCAGATGTATAGGTGCACTAGTTCGGCGAAGAGATAGTGAAATACAAGTATATGGATGATTATAAGTAGTAACTGCAATCTGAAATAAAATGGCAGCAAGCAAACATGTAGCAGAACTTGTGTAAACGGTGTTTCAATGCTTAGAAACAAGGCCTAGGGATCATACTTTCACTAGTGGACACTCTCAACAATGATCTCATAACTGAATAAGTAAAAGCTACTCTTAAACACTCTCTTGTTGGATAACAAACACCATTCATTGTGTAGGGCTACAAAAGCACACCTCAAGCCGGAGTAAACAAGCGCCACAACGTCATAAAGGAATCACACACGGTGCACACACTGTCACCTTTACACCGTGGAGAGTACCGGAGTTCATATTAAAGTAACCTATAGAGTGCATAATAGATAAAGAGTAACATCTACATATTCAACTAGATTAGCACAACTGAACACAAGTAAATACTACTCGGGATTATTCTCCTTCTTGATGAAGCAAGAGTACTATGCGTAGGGCTGCAAAAGCACACCTCAAAGTCTGAGTAAACAAACACCACAATTCCCAAGAATAAGCCATGATAAATGTCTAAATTATTCATAGAGTCACACAAGTACCCACACTGTCACCTTGATACCGTGTTGTCACAATGACTCCAGAAACTAGACAAAATCACTTGAGTAGCATAAACATTATTAATGTATTCAGCGATACTAGCAATACACATGATCACATAAAGATCACACCATGGAGAGAGAGATGAACCACATAGCTACCGGTAGAGCCCTCAGCCTCGGGGGAGAACTACTCCCTCCTCATCATGGGAGTCAGCAGCGGCGATGAAGATGGCGGTGGAGTCGATGGAGATGACTCCGGGGGCAATTCCCCGTCCCGGCGTGCCGGAACAGAGATTCTGTCCCCCGAAACTTGTCGTCGATGGCGGCGGCGCTGCGGAACTCTTCTGGAAAAGGCTTGGTTTTTAGGGTTTTCGCGTCTGGGGCAATATATAGGCGAAGGGGCGACGTCGGTGGAGCCCGAGGGGCCCAAACCATAGGCTGGCGCGGCCCACTGCCGCGCCGCCATGTGGTTTGGCCACCTCCTGGCTCCTCTTCGTCTCTCCTTCGGACTCCGTGTACGTGTGGAAAAATAGGGACGTGGCCTTTTGTTTCGTGCAATTCCGAGAATATTCGCAGAAGTACTTTTCTGAACCAAAAACAGCAGAAAACAGGGAACTGGCACTTGGCATCTTGTTAATAGGTTAGTCCCAGAAAATGCATAAAAGTGATATGAAGTGTATATAAAACATGTAGCAATGGTATAATATAAGCATGGAACATCAGAAATTATGGATACGTTGGAGACGTATCAAGCATCCCCAAGCTTAGTTCTACTCGTCCTCGAGTAGGTAAAACGATAACAACAAATAATTTCTGAGGAGACATGCTTTCACACAATCTTGATCATAATATTGCAAGGCTCATGTCATGAATGAAGTGACTCAAAGCAATGGTCTATAGTTTGCTAACATAGATAAAGAGTAAACAATGAATCATATAAGCAAAAACTTTTCATGAATAGTACTTTCAAGACAAGCATCAAAAAGTTTTGCATAAGAGGTAACTCATAAAGCAATAGATTCAAAGTAAAAGGCATTGAAGCAACACAAAGGATGATTAAGTTTCAGCAATTGCTTTCAACTTGTAACATGTATATCTCATGGATAGTTGTCAACATAAAGCAATATAACAAGTGCAATAAGTAAACATGTAAGAATCAATGCACACAAAGTTGACACTAGTGTTTGCTTCTAAGATAGAAAGGAGTAGGTAAACTGACTCAACATAAAGTAAAAGATAGGCCCTTCGCAGAGGGAAGCAGGGATTAAATCATGTGCTAGAGCTTTTTAAGTTTTCGAAAGCATATAGAGAGCACAAAATAAGTATTTGAGAGGTGTTTGTTGTTGTCAACGAATGGTAGTGGGCACTCTAACCCCCTTGTCAACCAGACTTTCAAGAGCGGCTCCCATGAAGGACGTTATCTCTACCAGCAAGGTAGATCATCCCTCTTCTCTTTTGTTTACACATGTATTTTAGTTTCTTTATAGATGACACTCCTCCCAACCTTTTGCTTACACAAGCCATGGCTAACCGAATCCTCGGGTGCCTTCCAACATTCACATACCATGGAGGAGTGTCTATTTGCAAATTAAGTTGCTTACTGATAAATCAGGGCAAAACATGTGAAGAGAATTATTAATGAAAGTTGTAATTAATTGGGGCTGGGCACCCCGTTGCCAGCTCTTTTTGCAAATTATTGGATAAGCGGATGTATATGCCACTAGTCCATTGGTGAAAGTCTGTCAGAAGTAAATGACAAGATTGAAAGATAAAACACCACATACTTCCTCATGAGCTATAAAACATTGACACAAATAAGGAGTAATAAAGTTTTGAATAGTTTAAAGGTAGCACATGAAGTATTTACTTGGAATGGCAGGAAATACCACATAGTAGGTAGGTATGGTGGACACAAATGGCATGGGTTTTGGCTCAAGTTTGGATGCACGAGAAGCATTCCCTCTCAGTACAGAGTTTAGGCTAGCAAGGTTGTTTGAAGCAAACACAAGTATAAACCGGTACAGCAAGAATCACATAAAAACATATTGCAAGTATTATAAGACTCTACACTGTCTTCCTTGTTGCTCAAACATTTTACCAGAAAATATCTAGACCTTAGAGAGAACAAATATGCATCCCAAGTCTCAACAAGCTCTACGGTAGTTCTCCACTACTAGGCTTTAACTACATGATGCAAGAGCTTAAACATGATCTACTTGAGAGCTCAAAACAATTGCAAAGCATCAAATCGAAACAAGACAATGATCTACAAGAATGCATATGTCTTTTCCAATACCAACTACTACATGTAGCATTTTCTTTCTTCCAAACAAACACCAATCAATTTATTTAAACATAAACTCTCCAAATGATAATATAATGCAGCAAGAGAGTATTTATAAACAAGTGCTAACAGCTCGAAGAGATGCATGAAAAACAGGAGCTAAAAGCACTGCAGTAGCTAGTTAAGAATACTCAACAAATATAAGTGAAGAACATGAGTATTCACATGAAAAAGCGGAGCGTGTCTCTCTCCCACACAAGGATTGCTAGGATCCGAATTTATTCAAACAAAAACAAAAATAAAAGCACACAGACGCTCCAAGTAAAGCGCATAAGATGTGAAAGAATTAAAATATAGTTTCACTAGAGATGACCTGATAAGTTGTTGATGAAGAAGGGGATGCCTTGGGCATCCCCAAGCTTAGACGCTTGAGTCTTCTTGAATATGGTTGGGATGAACCACGGGGGCATCCCCAAGCTTAGGCTTTTCACTCTTCTTGATCACATAATATCACCTTCTCTCTTGATCCTTGAAAACTTCCTTCACACCAAACTCAAACAGTTCTCATTAGAGGGTTAGTGCATAATCAAAAATTCTCATATTCTGTAATGATACAATCAATCCCAAAGCTTCTGGACATTAGCTACAGCCACCAATGCTTTGTGGAGCAAAGAAATCCACACAAACACAGTAAAAGAGCGAATGCAAAACAAAAGGCAGAATCTGTCAAAAACAGAACAGTCTGTGAAGACGAATTTTTTCGAGGCACTTAAGTTGCTCAGATGGAACTGGTCCAATAATGAAAGTTGCGTACATATCTGAGGAAGATGCGTGATTTTTACAGAATTTTTCAATTTTCTACAGGAGAGCTCAAATCGTGACAGCTAAAAATCTGTTCTGCGCAGAAATCCAAATCTTGCATCAACTTTCAATAAAACTTTACTTGGCACAACAATGCAATAAAATAAAGATACAAAGGAGTTGCTACAGAAGTAACAAGCACCTTGACTCAAAACAAAAAGAAAAGCAAAAATAACAGAAAATAAAAACAATGGGTTGTCTCCCATAAGCGCTTTTCTTTAAAGCCTTTTAGCTAGGCATAGTGATTTTTATGATGCCCACATAAAGATGAGAGTTGAAACATAAAGAGAGCATCAAGAAGCATATATAAAACATGTTTAAATCTAACACTCTTTCTATGCATAGGAGTCTTGTAAGAAAACAAGTCAATGAAGAACAAAGTGACTAGCATAGAAATGCAAAACAAGTGTAACTTCAAAAATTTCAACATAAAGAGAGAAGACTTAATATTATTGTGATATATGAAATCGTGTCTCCCTCTCTCATAAGGACCAGTAGGTCTTAAAGTACCCAGCAAATAAAAGCAAATCAAGAGAAAGCTCAAAACATTCATCATAAAGAGAAGAAATTTAGTAACATGAAGATTTCTATAACCATACTTTCCTCTCTCAAAATAATTTTCAGCGGCATCATGAATAAACTCAACAATATAGCTATCACATAAGCATTCTTATCATGATCCACATGCATAAAGTATCATTACTCTCCACATAAGCATGAACATTATCATTAGTAATAGTGAGAGTAAAAGTATCACATCCATCATTGTAATCATCAAAAATTGGAGGCATAGAATAATCAAATGAATTTTATCCTCAATAGTAGATGGACTGAAATATCATATTCATCATTGTAAACATCATATATAGGAGGCATATCATAATCAACATAAACTATATCCTCAATAGTAGGTGGACTGAAAATATCACAATGATTATAATCATCATATATTGGAGGCAAAGTATCATCAAAGCAAATTTCCTCCTTAAAGCTTGGGGGACTAAAAATATCATATTCATCACAACTAGCTTCCCCAAGCTTAGACTTTTCCATAGCATTGCAATAATGGTGTTCAAAGAATTTATAGTAATACCATTGCTACCATCATGCAAACAAGCCTCCATAGGTTTTTTAATTTTCTCTTCAAAAGCATCATGTCCTAATTCAATATAAAGTTCATAAAGATCTCTAATTTTTTTTTCCATTAAGCCTAACTAGTGAAAATAAAAACAAGAAACAAAAAGAATAATTGCAGAATCTAAAGGAGATACCTTCCAACGCTTACCTCCCCGGCAACGGCGCCAGAAAATAGCTTGATGTCTACGTGCTTCTATTCTTGTAGACAGTGTTGGGCCTCCAAGAGCAGAGGTTTGTAGAACAGCAGCAAGTTTCCCTTAAGTGAATCACCCAAGGTTTATCGAACTCAGGGAGGTAGAGGTCAAAGATATCCCTCTCAAGCAACCCTGCAATTAAGATACAAGAAGTCTCTTGTGTCCCCAACACACCCAATACACTTGTCAGATGTATAGGTGCACTAGTTCGGCGAAGAGATAGTGAAATACAAGTATATGGATGATTATAAGTAGTAACTGCAATCTGAAATAAAATGGCAGCAAGCAAACATGTAGCAGAACTTGATGTAAACGGTGTTTCAATGCTTAGAAACAAGGCCTAGGGATCATACTTTCACTAGTGGACACTCTCAACAATGATCTCATAACTGAATAAGTAAAAGCTACTCTTAAACACTCTCTTGTTGGATAACAAACACCATTCATTGTGTAGGGCTACAAAAGCACACCTCAAGCCGGAGTAAACAAGCGCCACAACGTCATAAAGGAATCACACACGGTGCACACACTGTCACCTTTACACCGTGGAGAGTACCGGAGTTCATATTAAAGTAACCTATAGAGTGCATAATAGATAAAGAGTAACATCTACATATTCAACTAGATTAGCACAACTGAACACAAGTAAATACTACTCGGGATTATTCTCCTTCTTGATGAAGCAAGAGTACTATGCGTAGGGCTGCAAAAGCACACCTCAAAGTCTGAGTAAACAAACACCACAATTCCCAAGAATAAGCCATGATAAATGTCTAAATTATTCATAGAGTCACACAAGTACCCACACTGTCACCTTGATACCGTGTTGTCACAATGACTCCAGAAACTAGACAAAATCACTTGAGTAGCATAAACATTATTAATGTATTCAGCGATACTAGCAATACACATGATCACATAAAGATCACACCATGGAGAGAGAGATGAACCACATAGCTACCGGTAGAGCCCTCAGCCTCGGGGGAGAACTACTCCCTCCTCATCATGGGAGTCAGCAGCGGCGATGAAGATGGCGGTGGAGTCGATGGAGATGACTCCGGGGGCAATTCCCCGTCCCGACGGCGTGCCGGAACAGAGATTCTGTCCCCCGAAACTTGTCGTCGATGGCGGCGGCGCTGCGGATATATTCTGGATGAAAGGATCGGTGTTTTAGGGTTTTCGCGTCTGGGGCAATATATAGGCGAAGGGGCGACGTCGGTGGAGCCCCGAGGGGCCCAAACCATAGGCTGGCGCGACCCACCTTTTACCGTGCCGCCATGTGGTTTGGCCACCTCCTGGCTCCTCTTCGTTTCTCCTTCGGACTTCGTGTACGTGTCGGAAAAATAGGGACGTGGCCTTTTGTTTCATGCAATTCCGAGAATATTCGCAGAAGTACTTTTCTGGAACCAAAAACAGCAGAAACCAGGGAACTGGCACTTCGGCATCTTGTTAATAGGTTAGTCCCAGAAAATGGATAAAAGTGATATGAAGTGTATATAAAACATGTAGCAAATGGTATAATATAAGCATGGAACATAAGAAATTATGGATACGTTGGAGACGTATCAAGGGGGCGAGGTGCGTGCAGCGGATGGCGGGCCAGAGAGGAGCGGGGAGGTGGGCGAGGTGGTGGGGGCGAGGTGCGGGCGGCGGACGGCGGGCCGGAGAGGAGCGGGGAGGTGGGTGAGGTAGAGGTGGCGAGGTGGAGTGGGCGAGGTGGAGGGGGCGAGGTGGTGGGGGCGACAGGGACAACGGACGGCGGGCTGGAGAGGAGCGGGAGGTGGGCGAGGTGGTGCGGCGGCACCGGTGTCGGGCGGCGAGGGTGGGAGGGTGCGGCGGCAGCGGAGCGCGTGCGTGTGTGTGTTCTGCGTGCGTGGGATGTGTGTGTGTATTGTGTGTGGCTGGGAAGGATCGAGCCGGGATGAGGTAGGTAGGGGAACCTGTGCCGACGGCAAATCCGTCGGCATAGCTCATTTTTTCATTTTTTTCAATTATTCTATTATTTTGTGGTGTTGTTAATATTTCTAGACCATTATAATTCACTATTTTTTTTTTCAATTCTTCTATTATTTTGTGGTGTTGTTAGGACATCACCTAGGGCTTGGAGTGATCCGGACGCTCCGGAGCACCTCTTCGTCGAAACCCTAGACCCGCTGGAGGAAAGACGAGTTTTTCTCGTCTACCCCCATAGACGTGCGTCGAAAGGGGTAGCAAAGTGAAACTTTTTGCTTGGTTGTGCTAGTTAGTACCTAGGAACACCCAAAACCTAGATCTACCCCAACTCTTGCATAGATTCTTTCCGTTTCGCCCGAAGTGGGAGTTTTCACCTCTAAGTGCAGGAACTCGCTAGAGAGAAAGTGAAGCCGGTGAAGCCGGTCACAACCCCAGAGTAGGATATTGCACATTTACAACACACAACACACTTGTATACATATGGTATGGCACAAACTAGGTTTGGGTGGGGTTCCGACGCTTCGGGGCTCCGCTTCGGCGAAACCCTGAGTCCGCTGGAAAAACCCTAACGTTTTCGTCTACCCCCATAGACGTGCGTCGAAAGGGGGTAGGCCAGTGGACTTTTTTGCTTTGTTGTGTTAGGTTAGGCCATGGGAAGGTGAGAAACCAAAGTCTACCCCAAATAAACACAAGATTCCATCCGGTTCGCCCGAAAGGGGAGTTTTCACCTCTAAGTGCAGAAACTCACTAGAGAGAAAGTGAAGTCGGTGAAGCCGTGACACCCCAGAGTAGGATATTGCACATTTACAACACACAACACACTTGTATATACATATGGCATGGCACAACCTAGGTTTTGGTGGGGTTCCGATGCTCCGGGTCCGCTTCGGCGAAACCCTGAATCCGCTGGAAGAACCCTGCCGTTTTCATCTACCCCCATAGACGTGCGTCGAAAGGGGGCAAGCCAGTGTACGTTTTTGCTTGGTTGTGTTAGGTTAGGCCATAGGAAGGTGAGAAACCAAAGTCTACCCCAAATCAACACAGAGAAGAAAATATCGGTAGTAGCGAGAACACAACATAAATTGAAGATACATGGTACTCTGCAAATTAGAAAAATAAAATTCATCTACCATCGACGCAGCCTCCCGCATCACTCCTTCCTTTCGACGACACAACACCCTTGCCCTTCGACGACGCAGCACCCTTGTCCTTCGACGACGCAACACCCTTGCCCTTCGACGATGACGCCGCCGCCACTTCTGCAGCTTTCTTGCTCTCTTCACTCGGCATGAAGATATCATCTTCATCCTCGCTCTCCTCGAGCCATAAAATAGAAAATCTTATAGCGCTGGCCAAATCTGTAAAGCAAAGGTTGGGACCTAGATATGGCATCTACCAACCTTCTATTTGCTATTCTAACTAAGTTATCCTATTCTAGCACATCCTATTCTAACTATTCTAACTATATTATCCATGCCCCTTTCAGAACCACGTTGGATCGAAGTTGCCTACCTTCTCCAGTGGCCACTCTGATCGGCAAATCGGCAAATCATCGCGTGGTCGTGAGACGGCAAATCGGCCTTCGATCCAAACAGTGGCAAGACTTCTCTGATGATCTGCAACCGTCGGAACAAGTGTTGGGAATGTTGCTAATCATCAGAGATCCTTGCCGCTGCTTGGATCCGACCGAGGGAGGGTTCACCTTCAGCCTCCGCTCTACGAACTCCTGCCTCTCAGAAATCTTGCTCTATGCTACCCGTGTACTGCCAATGATGGATGTGAAGTGTACTCCTGCCTCTCTTATAGACCCGCCTTTCCGAGTGACTCCTTCCAGCTAGCCAATCAGGAACAAGTACGCGGATCGTGTGTTTCCTTCGAGAGCTTGGGAGCCGTTGGATCAAGCGAATGACTCCCTTCGGCTAGCCAATCAGGAACAAGTACGCGGATCGTGTGTTTCCTTCGAGAGCTTGGAGCCGTTGGATCAAGCGAGTGACTCCCTCCAGCTAGCCAATCAGGAATAAGTACGCGGATCGTGTGTTTCCTTCGAGAGCTTGGGAGCCGTTGGATCAAGCGAATGACTCCCTTCGGCTAGCCAATCAGGATCAAGTACGTGGATCGTGTGTTTCCTTCGAGAGCTTGGGAGCCGTTGGATCAAGCGAATGACTCCCTTTGGCTAGCCAATCAGGAACAAGTACAAGTGTGTTTCCTTCGAGAACTTGGGAGCCGTTGGATCAAGCGAATGAATCCCTTCGGCTAGCCAATCAGGAACAAGTACAAGTGTGTGTGTGTTGTAAATGTGCAATATCCGACTCGTAGGTGTGACCGGCTTCACCGGCTTCACTTTCTCTCTAGTGACTTTCTACACTTAGAGGTGAAAACTCCCCTTTCGGGCGAACCAGATGGAATCTTGTGTCGATTTGGGGTAGACTTTGGTTTCTCATGTTCCTATTGCCTAACCTAACACAACCAAGCAAAAAAAGTCCACTGGCTACCCCCTTTCGACGCACGTCTATGGGGGTAGACAGAAACGTTAGGGTTTTTCCAGCGGATTCAGGGTTTCGCCGAAGCGGGGCCCCGGAGCGTCGGAACCCCACCCAAACCTAGGTTGTGTCATGCCATATGTATACAAGTGTGTTGTGTGTTGTAAATGTGCAATACCCACCCAAACCCCACCCAAACTCACTAGAGAGAAAGTGAAGCCGGTGAAGACGGTCACACTCCGGAGTAGGATATAATGGACATTTAGAACACACAACACACTTGTATACATATGGCATGGCACAACCTAGGTTTTGGTGGGGTTCCGACGCTCCGATGCCCCGCTTCGGCGAAACTCCGAATCCGCTGGGAAAACCCTAACGTTTTCGTCTACCCCCTTGAACTCCGTCGAAAGGGGGTAGGAAAGTGGACCTTTTGGCTTGGTTGTGTTAAGTTAGGCCATAGGAAGGTGGGAAACCAAAGTCTAACCCAAATAAACACAATGTTCCATCCGGTTCGTCCGAAACAGGTGTTTCCACCTCTAAGTGCATGAACTCGCTAGAGAAAGTGAAGTCGGTGAAGACGGTCACACTCCGGAGTAGGATATAATGGACATTTAGAACACACAACACACTTGTATACATATGGCATGGCACAACCTAGGTTTTGGTGGGTTCTGACGCTCCGATGCCCCGCTTCGGCGAAACCCCGAATCCGTTGGGAAAACCCTAACGTTTTTGTCTACCCCCTTGAACTCCGTCGAAAGGGGGTAGGAAAGTGGACTTTTTGGCTTGGCTGTGTTAGTTTAGGCCATAGGAAGGTGGGAAACCAAAGTCTAACCCAAATAAACACAATGTTCCATCCGGTTCGTCCGAAACAGGTGTTTCCACCTCTAAGTGCATGAACTCGCTAGAGAAAGTGAAGTCGGTGAAGACGGTCACACCCCGGAGTAGGATAATGGACATTTAGAACACACAACACACTTGTATACATATGGCATGGCACAACCTAGGTTTTGGTGGGGTTCTGACGCTCCGATGCCCCGCTTCGGCGAAACCCTGAATCCGTTGGGAAAACCCTAACGTTTTCGTCTACCCCCTTGAACTCCGTTGAAAGGGGGTAGGAAAGTGGACTTTTTGGCTTGGTTGTGTTAGGTTAGGCCATAGGATGGTGGGAAACCAAAGTCTACCAAAAATAAACACAATGTTCCATCCGGTTCGTCCGAAACAGGTGTTTCCACCTCTAAGTGCATGAACTCGCTAGAGAGAAAGTGAAGTCGGTGAAAACAGTCACACCCCAGAGTAGGATAATGGACATTTATAACTCACATGACACTTGTATACATATGGCATGGCACAACCTAGGTTTTGCTGGGGTTCCGATGCTCCGATGCCCCGCTTCGGCGAAACCCCGAATCCGTTGGGAAAACCCTAACGTTTTCGTCTGCCCCTTGAACTCCGTCGAAAGGGGGTAGGAAAGTGGACTTTTTGGCTTGGCTGTGTTAGGTTAGGCCATAGGAAGGTGGGAAACCAAAGTCTACAACAAATAAACACAATGTTCCATCCGGTTCGTCCGAAACAGGTGTTTCCACCTCTAAGTGCATGAACTCACTAGAGAGAAAGTGAAGTCGGTGAAGACGGTCACACCCCGGAGTAGGATAATGGACATTTAGAACACACAACACACTTGTATACATATGGCATGGCACAACCTAGGTTTTGGTGGGGTTCCGACGCTCCGATGCCCCGCTTCGGCGAAACCCCGAATCCGCTGGGAAAACCCTAACGTTTTTGTCTACCCCCTTGAACTCCGTCGAAAGGGGGTAGGAAAGTGGACTTTTTGGCTTGGCTGTGTTAGGTTAGGCCATAGGAAGGTGGGAAACCAAAGTCTAACCCAAATAAACACAATGTTCCATCCGGTTCGTCCGAAACAGGTGTTTCCACCTCTAAGTGCATGAACTCGCTAGAGAGAAAGTGAAGTCGGTGAAGACGGTCACACCCCGGAGTAGGATAATGGCCATTTAGAACACACATGACACTTGTATACATATGGCATGGCACAACCTAGGTTTTGGTGGGGTTCCCACGCTCCGATGCCCCGCTTCGGCGAAACCCCGAATCCGCTGGGAAAACCCTAACGTTTTCGTCTACCCCCTTGAACTCCGTCGAAAGGGGGTAGGCAAGTTGACCTTTTGGCTTGGCTATGTTAGGTTAGGCCATAGGAAGGTGGGAAACCAAAGTCTACCACAAATAAACACAATGTTCCATCCGGTTCGTCCGAAACAGTTGTTTCCACCTCTAAGTGCATGAACTCGCTAGAGAGAAAGTGAAGTCGGTGAAGACGGTCACACCCCGGAGTAGGATAATGGACATTTAGAACACACATGACACTTGTATACATATGGCATGGCACAACCTAGGTTTTGGTGGGGTTCCGACGCTCCGATGCCCCGCTTCGGCGAAACCCCGAATCCGCTGGGAAAACCCTAATGTTTTCATCTACCCCCTTGAACTCCGTCGAAAGGGGGTAGGCAAGTGGACCTTTTGGCTTGGCTGTGTTAGGTTAGGCCATAGGAAGGTGGGAAACCAAAGTCTACCCCAAATAAACACAATGTTCCATCTGGTTCGTCCGAAACAGGTGTTTCCACCTCTAAGTGCATGAACTCGCTAGAGAGAAAGTGAAGTCGGTGAAGACGGTCACACCCCGGAGTAGGATAATGGACATTTAGAACTCACATGACACTTGTATACATATGGCATGGCACAACCTAGGTTTTGGTGGGGTTCCGACGCTCCGATGCCCCGCTTCGGCGAAACCCCGAATCCCCTGAGAAAACCCTAACGTTTTCGGCTACCCCCTTGAACTCCGTCGAAAGGGGGTAGGCAAGTGGACCTTTTGGCTTGGCTGTGTTAGGTTAGGCCATAGGAAGGTGGGAAACCAAAGTCTACCCCAAATAAACACAATGTTCCATCCGGTTCGTCCGAAACAGGTGTTTCCACCTCTAAGTGCATGAACTCACTAGAGAGAAAGTGAAGTCGGTGAAGACGGTCACACCCCGGAGTAGGATAATGGCCATTTAGAACACACATGACACTTGTATACATATGGCATGGCACAACCTAGGTTTTGGTGGGGTTCCGACGCTCCGATGCCCCGCTTCGGCGAAACCCCGAATCCGCTGGGAAAATCCTAACGTTTTCGTCTACCCCCTTGAACTCCGTCGAAAGGGGGTAGGCAAGTTGACGTTTTGGCTTGGCTGTGTTAGGTTAGGCCATAGGAAGGTGGGAAACCAAAGTCTAACCCAAATAAACACAATGTTCCATCCGGTTCGTTCGAAACACGTGTTTCCACCTCTAAGTGCATGAACTCGCTAGAGAGAAAGTGAAGTGGGTGAAGACGGTCACACCCCGGAGTAGGATAATGGCCATTTAGAACACACATGACACTTGTATACATATGGCATGGCACAACCTAGGTTTTGGTGGGGTTCCGACGCTCCGATGCCCCGCTTCGGCGAAACCCCGAATCCGCTGGGAAAACCCTAACGTTTTCGTCTACCCCCTTGAACTCCGTCGAAAGGGGGTAGGCAAGTTGACCTTTTGGCTTGGCTGTGTTAGGTTAGGCCATAGGAAGGTGGGAAACCAAAGTCTACCACAAATAAACATAATGTTCCATCCGGTTCGTCCGAAACAGGTGTTTCCACCTCTAAGTGCATGAACTCGCTAGAGAGAAAGTGAAGTCGGTGAAGACGGTCACACCCCGGAGTAGGATAATGGACATTTAGAACACACATGACACTTGTATACATATGGCATGGCACAACCTAGGTTTTGGTGGGGTTCCGACGCTCTGATGCCCCGCTTCGGCGAAACCCCGAATCCGCTGGGAAAACCCTAATGTTTTCATCTACCCCCTTGAACTCCGTCGAAAGGGGTAGGCAAGTGGACCTTTTGGCTTGGCTGTGTTAGGTTAGGCCATAGGAAGGTGGGAAACCAAAGTCTACCCCAAATAAACACAATGTTCCATCCGGTTTGTCCGAAACAGGTGTTTCCACCTCTAAGTGCATGAACTCGCTAGAGAGAAAGTGAAGTCGGTGAAGACGGTCACACCCCGGAGTAGGATAATGGCCATTTAGAACACACATGACACTTGTATACATATGGCATGGCACAACCTAGGTTTTGGTGGGTTCCGACGCTCCGATGCCCGCTTCGGCGAAACCCCGAATCCGCTGGGAAAACCCTAACGTTTTCGTCTACCCCCTTGAACTCCGTCGAAAGGGGTAGGCAAGTTGACTTTTTGGCTTGGCTGTGTTAGGTTAGGCCATAGGAAGGTGGGAAACCAAAGTCTAACCCAAATAAACACAATGTTCCATCCGGTTCGTTCGAAACAGGTGTTTCCACCTCTAAGTGCATGAACTCGCTAGAGAGAAAGTGAAGTGGGTGAAGACGGTCACACCCCGGAGTAGGATAATGGACATTTAGAACACACATGACACTTGTATACATATGGCATGGCACAACCTAGGTTTTGGTGGGGTTCCGACGCTCCGATGCCCCGCTTCGGCAAAACCCCGAATCCGCTGGGAAAACCCTAACATTTTCGTCTACCCCCTTGAACTCCGTCGAAAGGGGTAGGCAAGTTGACCTTTTGGCTTGGCTGTGTTAGGTTAGGCCATAGGAAGGTGGGAAACCAAAGTCTACCACAAATAAACATAATGTTCCATCCGGTTCGTCCGGAACAGGTGTTTCCACCTCTAAGTGCATGAACTCGCTAGAGAGAAAGTGAAGTCGGTGAAGACGGTCACACCCCGGAGTAGGATAATGGACATTTAGAACACACATGACACTTGTATACATATGGCATGGCACAACCTAGGTTTTGGTGGGGTTCCGACGCTCTGATGCCCCGCTTCGGCGAAACCCCGAATCCGCTGGGAAAACCCTAATGTTTTCATCTACCCCCTTGAACTCCGTCGAAAGGGGTAGACAAGTGGACCTTTTGGCTTGGCTGTGTTAGGTTAGGCCATAGGAAGGTGGGAAACCAAAGTCTACCCCAAATAAACACAATGTTCCATCCAGTTCGTCCGAAACAGGTGTTTCCACCTCTAAGTGCATGAACTCGCTAGAGAGAAAGTGAAGTCGTTGAAGATGGTCACACCCCGGAGTAGGATAATGGCCATTTAGAACACACATGACACTTGTATACATATGGCATGGCACAACCTAGGTTTTGGTGGGGTTCCGACGCTCCGATGCCCCGCTTCGGCGAAACCCCGAATCCGCTGGGAAAACCCTAACGTTTTCGTCTACCCCCTTGAACTCCGTCGAAAGGGGGTAGGCAAGTTGACCTTTTGGCTTGGCTGTGTTAGGTTAGGCCATAGGAAGGTGGGAAACCAAAGTCTACCACAAATAAACATAATGTTCCATCCGGTTCGTCCGAAACAGGTGTTTCCACCTCTAAATGCATGAACTCGCTAGAGAGAAAGTGAAGTCGGTGAAGACGGTCACACCCCAGAGTAGGATAATGGACATTTAGAACACACATGACACTTGTATACATATGGCATGGCACAACCTAGGTTTTGGTGGGGTTCCGACGCTCTGATGCCCCGCTTCGGCGAAACCTCGAATCCGCTGGGAAAACCTTAATGTTTTCATCTACCCCCTTGAACTCCATCGAAAGGGGTAGGCAAGTGGACTTTTTGGCTTGGCTGTGTTAGGTTAGGCTATAGGAAGGCGGGAAACCAAAGTCTAACCCAAATAAACACAATATTCCATCCGGTTCGTCCGAAACAGGAGTTTTCACATCTAAGTGCAGGAAAAACGTCAAAGTTCCCGTCACACGACGGGGCAGGATTAATTAAGTCATATATTTAATATTTATGTTGTAGGTGGATATTACATGTGTTGTTTTTATTTATTTTACATGTATATGTTGTAGGGTCGGGTTCCGGAAAACTCAAACCGTTATTTTATGCAGGTGGGATACCGAAATTGGGAGGGAAATTATATAGTCTATATATATATAAATTATACCTACATTAAATATTATATAGAGAAATAAATAAATAAATTTTATATAGAGAAATAAATAAAAAAGGAACATATATACGCCGACGACTTTGCCGTCGGCGTATTATATCAGCGGAAACGTCCGCTCCGCTCCGTCACGGCGGGATTGGGTACGCCGACGGCCACGAGTACGCCGACGGCGGCCGTCGGGTCCGATGTGGCTACGCCGACGGCCACTGGTACGCCGACGGCCTGTTGCGCGGCTGCCCTAGCACGGCTTGTACGCCGACGGCCCAACCAGCCGGCCGTCGGCGTTTTGACGCATTCCCGTAGTGAAAGATGATGTGCGGGTGATGGTAATAGAGAAGGCATTGTTAGATGAGATCATGGAAAATTTTCAAACTGGAAACAACTATTGGCTATGTATGGAAGACTTGTCCATCGACTTAAGTCAGAACCATCGAGTCGCCCAATTAGATCTCTACAAAGCAGATAGAAGATGACTGAAGCTTGTTGTAACCGGACCGATGAAATGAGGAGAACCAAAATCATCCACAAAGGTAAACCTCGAGACCCCAAGGAGGCTCCTCAGCGATCGACGATTTTCGGCCGTCGGATCGAATAGTTACCGCGTGATCTGCGCCGTCCATTTTTTGTGGCTTACTTTTTTTTACTGCCCATACCACTCACTGCCGGTGGGGCGAACGTCGCCGGTCCCATTTGACAGCCACACAGTGGGTCGCGTGTCCGTTTTTCGGTCGCAGCTCCTTCCAAGCCTCTTCCGTCGTGGTGTATGTTTCTACAGTGCTGGAGCCTTATCCATGGTCCCGACTGGGGAGAGGAGCAGCGCTCACGGTGGAAAACGGAACCCTACCCACCACGCGCGTTCCCTCCTCTCCTCCCAATCCCCACCTCACCATCTGCGCCGCCGCCGACCCTTCCATCTCACGCTTCAGCCGGCCAAGTTCGGCCTTCCCCAACCCATGGCCTCACCCATTCGTCGTGCGCGGCGCCTTCACTGCTGCTCCGGACCTCGGAAGAGCGACTGGAGGCTAGCGGGAGCGGCACAGCGCCGTCACGGGGAGGAGCAGGTGGTGGAGCTCCGCTCGTCCTACACCTTCCGTGGTAGGAAGGCGGCCGGCTTGGCTCTCCACGCCCCTGCCGTGCGTCCCCGTTCCCTGTATTATTTCCTTTTTTTTCTTCTTGCTCTCTTTTTTCAGTAGCGGGGGATTGCCGGCCGAGGCGGCATTGCGAGGCGTCAACCAGCTAGAGGAGCGGGTGATGGAGCTTCGTCCGTCCTGCACGGCTTAGATGCGGCGAGTTCTTCCACCTCCTCATCAAAAAGGTACCTTCCAAATCCTAATCCGTGCTCTCTCTCTCTCTAGATCCACACATTTTTTCAGCTCATCGTGGACTATAATAGCCGCGGTAGGAAGAGTCGGCTGGCTGGGCTCTCCACGCCCCTGCCGATTTGTCGCCGGGAAGAGCGGATGGAGGACAGCGGGAGCGGCACAGCGCCGTCACGGGCCGTACCACCGCCGGGAGGAGCAGGTGGTGGAGCTCCGCCCGTCCTGATGCAACGAGACTACAGATTCTTCCACCTCTCTCTCTCTCTGCCTCTCTCTCATGTTGCTTACTAATTCGTTTCTCCATATCCAGTTTGCAGGAAGTGTGTTGCATCCACTGTAGATCAATCCCGTCCACCATCAAAACCAATCGACATCTCATCAGCAAAAGATGTATTTCTGTATTTTATTGTGGTCGCTGGGTTAGGTTTGTGGCCAGCCCTTCCTCGATTTGCTCTCTTTATTTGAGTTTTTTGCAAGGTCGTCCATGTTTCTGGCATCGGACAAATTTCCTTGATGCTACCCGTGGTGACCCTGCAATTAATTACCCCACCATGTGCTTATGTTATAATGTCTATTGCATGCAGTCCAACTGTTCGATGAAATGCGAATAAGGCTTACAGGATTGGTCAAATTTGCGTATGTACGTATTCAGGTAATTTTTGCTTTTGGTTCTGGACTCCATTTTTTTTGCAGTGGTTCTTTTCCCATTTATCAAATGAATGAAATTTGTATTTCTTTTGATGAAAACAGTAGTTTGTATTTTACCATCAGTAGATATGTTTATGGATATTTGATGGTCGCACTAAAACCTGCAGTATGTGAGCAATTCATACTGAATGTTTCGGTGCACTATGCTTCTATGTGGTCTAATTTGTCAACTCCTTTTTTCTCTTACATTTAAGAAGGCAGTGCTGTACCTCACGGTCTTTCTCTCAAGATCCACATCGTTTTGCAGTAGCTCACGGTGGTCTGCAAGTGATATTGCAGGTAATAAATTTTTGATTCATTGTAGCTCTTTTTCTGTTCATATTATTTTTTTCCTTACTTGATTTATTGATGATGTAGGTCGCCTTCAAAGAAGAGGCCAAGCGGCCAGGCAGAGCTGCTGGTAATGGTGGTGCTACCACCAGATCTCACATCTCTTTTAGTTCCTGTCCATAAATTATTTACATTCTTCAGAAATGGATCACTTTTTCAGTCTCAAGATCTATTAAGGTTAATTCGCTCAATATATTATCAGTAGCATTTTAGGTACTTACTGTTAACCAATTTGTTCAAGATTATATGCAAATCTCAGCCTTCTTGTGTGGTCTGGAGGATAAGTTTACGGTACACTGCTCATTCAATCCTCACAAGATTAAATTCCCAGAGCATTTATTTGTTGATAATTAAGGAAATGGCACTCTATTTTCGGTTATAGGTCTCTTTGTAAAGAGGATTTTGTGTGTCCAGAAATAATTTAATCCACTCCGCATGAATTTGCCTGGCATCGGTCAATTAACCATGCATCTTTTCATTTTCCCCAGGTGGTGCCGTGCATTGGTCAGTTAACTGTGCCTCTCTTCTTTTCTCATGGTTGTCAGAGGATAGACCTGGGATATTCCTGTCAAGATACACATTTGAGGTTTGTGCACCTGCCATATTCCTACTATACATGTGCACTGGATCAATTACTTTTATGTGCCAACATTTCCCCCATTTTGAGCTATTATTTTTAAAAAGGGTGATCATATGGCCCTCCAAAAATAAATTAGTCAATGTTTTCGAACATGGCCTCGGTTTGTGCTTGATTTGGCAGCCCTTTGTGCCGAATATAATCCCCTTTTGCCCCAAAATATTTGATGCCAGCTGTATTGAAGTGTCATATCAACTCAACATTAATGTGCATTTAAAGTGATCAAGCTGGTGTGTTATAGAAGGGGATGTTGTGTATTTTTAATGCAGATTAACAAGTTCATTATAAGTCAGTATACACCTTCCAAAATAATAACACTGAGATATATGTGTCTCGTGGTTTCACTACTTTGGTTTGGCTACAACTGAGACTAAATTTGGATAGGTAGAACAAGCATCATATTTGTATGCAATTTGTCTATAGTTAGAGGAAATCAGATGGTCCACGCCATTTAATCCAGTTGAGAAAACAGTTTATATATTTTTTCTAGCTTTGTTCCATATGCATTTCTTTCACGGTAAACCTGCAGTTGTACCTCTATTGCCTTATTCACTATATAACTTGAACATTATTGTTGATTTCAGCTAAAACAATGTGACTCGAGGAAAATCTTTGTTTGATACATGTGTAAATTTCAATCTGACGGTTTAGTCTTCTTTTGAAGCTGAAATATCAGTCTTTAGTATCTGAGTTCATCAGCTTAGACATGCAAGCTCCATTTGTTGTTTCATGTGATATTGATAGAACCTATCGAGATGGACCTGGAGTGAGTATGCATATCTGAAGACCAATGTTTTAAATTGCAGGTTGTATGACAATCGTTCATTGTTTACCAAATATATATGGCTTGGCATATGAAACCTTTTTGGTATTACAGGAAGATCTATTCATGTAAGTTCGCCTCTGTACTTTGCTTTCCATTCCACTTTGTGTTATGGAGTCTCTAGATCTTGGTTACAATTTCAGTGCCTTTAAAAGTCTTGCCAAATGTCAATGGCCTTCCAAAGTTGTATAATATTTACGCCAAGTTGTTCGAGACTCGTGCATCAAATAATAATTCTAAGATTTAAGATTTAAGTGCATCAAATGTCAATGGCTTTATATGAATTAGGATTGCTAGATTTTTATTTATCTCAGCGTGTTAATTGTTACATTGCTTCGTTTCTTTTCTTAATATGGGTCACAAAATCACCTTTGCTTTTGTTTCTTCCAGGTGTGTTGCTATTGTGAGCCGGTGCCACCTGTCTTTCCGTCAGGTATAAAACTCTCTGCTCTGTATTTCCTTATTGTTGGTTTTGTGTCGAACACAAATGAGCATTGGCTCAGGAATATTGAATTATTGATGGTGATGTCCATCTCCAGTTGTGTACCTGAAAGTTCCTCAGTAAAGAAAGAGGCATAGTTACAGGGCTGAGTATTTTCTAATTGAGCTAGCCAACTAACTAGAATTTATACCGGTTGGACTTAATTACACCCAGCCGGTCATTTAGCCCTCAGAACTGCGTAGTGGTCATGCAAGCAATGTTGTTAATACCCTGCATACATACCAACATACCCTGTATATTTTTTTGATTCACAGGGAAGAACCTCCTTGGTTCCATTACCACCATGAAACCTAAACATTGTCTTCCTACAAGCCTAAAACAATTCTGAAAAAGGAGTAACTACACAAATCCATTTGTTATCAGGAGTAAAGAACTACATTTATAGATATTAAATCAAGCATTACGTTCGATGCATGACACATGAGCCACGTGTAGACTAAACAAGACTTTTTTTAAGCACCTCTGCACTTATTACCTAGGTTACAAAGCATCAATAGTGGGTGTTGCAGTCGCAATGTGCTTTCGTCTGTTTATTTTTGGAAGCTAAATCTCTATTTTCGTCATGCTTGACAAGATCTGTTTACTTATTTTGCTTCTCTATTACTACTACCTTCCTAAGTGAGCTCAGATGTGCACATTCTTATTGCACATCTGAGCTCACTTAGGAAGGTAGTAGTATGGCATAGAACCTGCGTGCCCTTTTTTGCTTTTGACTCTCACTGCTCGACAAAAGTTTACCTGCTCCATGTAAGACCTGATGATAGGTTTTGTTGAGTTCATCAATGAAACTGGGGATATAGATCCGTGTTTCTCTAAAAGGTAGATTGGTGGATCCGTTAGCTTTGCAAAAACCATGTTGATTATTTGTTTGAGTTGTGCAATATACAATTAAGTAATAAATGGATGAAACCATTGTGCAATTCTTGATCTTGGAAAGCAATGTGATCTAGACATTTCTTGCTGGACTGTTTATCTACTATGTACTATTGTTGGAACCTTCAGATTTTTCATGATGAAGGTGTTCATAGATGTACATGCCATTGAATGTATTTGTCCAGTTTTCTTAGCATTCATTTTTTATTCCTATTGTTCGTCATGTGTGAACTTTCTGTTTGTACCCTCCTATTAAAGTAGTACCCACTTTCTGGATTTCCAGTTACCTATTGCTTCTGTATGGTCGGCGACCGTTATCTCCGAACCATATATTTGTGCCTATATGTAACATATTTCCCTACTCTCATCGCTTATATGTTATATATTACTTTTGCCATTTGGGATTGCTTCGCAGGCTGGGATATTTTTTCATAGGCGATATACTCGAGCCTGGCCAACAAATCAGGAGATCATTTGAGGCAGCCTATGGGAGAGAGAACAATCTCGAATGCAATCTTGACTGTCCTTATTGAAGTAGATAAGGCTTGCTGTGACCTTCAGCGATTTACCACAAGCAACTAAGGAGATCCTACAAAACTCAGACTCAGACTCCATTCGGTTGTAGTTTTGAATCATGCCATGATGCAAATAGTGCACTTGGTGATGAGCTGATAGATAAAACCAACCATTGAATTCCAGTCTACGGTCTTGGTTTCAGACACAGCAACTCTGGGCTTTGCGTTCCTGCAAGCACCTATATTTTGCTCTATGCATTGGTTGGTTGCCTTACCTGCATATTGCTTAAAAGCCAGTAAATTCTACCATGGTTTACAAAGCGTCCGCTTCAGGACGCCTAAGCGTCAAGGCGCCCCCCCCCCCCCCCCCCCCCCCCCTCCGCTTTGGAAAAACGCCCGCTTTAGGCGCTTAAGCGTCCAAAGCGCCCGCTTAGTCGTCGCTTAAGCGCCAAAGCGCCCCCCCATCGCTTTGAGGACGCTTCACGCTTTGTAAACCATGAATTCTACCCTTACTGTTTATAGCCTTATGTGTGTAAGCTAACCTTGCCTATATGACTGTCTACACCAGAAAACTTATGTATGTAAAACCTAATTATGGATCTGTGTTATGTTTCAGTCTGGAGTTTGCCAGTAGCTGATCATATTCTCGTGTTTCTTCTACATTTTACAGGCCAACTGACTTTTGCTTGACTGCCATAGACTAAATGTATGCATGGTTAATATATTATCTAGCACATTATGTCCAATTTACTACTCATATTTTGTGGTATACCTTTTTATCCTTTGGTTGAGCAGAGGTAAAAGAATGAAGAGGAGCAGACCTCCCATGCTATGATGCACTCCGACTTGAAGCGCAGCTGCACACTCCACAAGCTGTCGACTATGAAGACGTGTGTTGCAGATGCAAATTGCTACATGCCATGGGCTGAAAGGTTTGGCGCATTTAGCTTCTGTTTTAGATAGAGATGGATATTTGAGTTCTTTGCTGTAGGTTTATGTTGTGATTCTATTCATGTAGGTTTATGTTGTGATTCTATTCATGCGCAAGGATCTGTTGGACTTTGATTTCACTGTGAGGTGAGTTATTATGATTGCATGATTACCTTCTTTTCTCCTTGACTTTGCTTAAATTTATTTCTTTACACTTTCAAAAACCTCTTTTACTAGCTTGCTTGTGTGCCTTTTGTATGTTTGTTGTTTTTGAGTTCGAATATCCTAAACCTATAATATGTGGCACTGCATTGTCAATTATAAAACCGAGTATGGCCCTACAGTTTGCTTCTGTGAAAATACGTGCTCAACAAGGATTCACTTTTTGATGCTTCATGTTTGAATGTACTGAATTTTCCAGAGAATAACTTCTCCCAGAGAACTGAAAGAATGATGCAAGACAGTAAAAGAGGTTTAATTGAATGATGCATATACTATTTGTCTATTTCAGATGCAATTGTTGTAACCTGAAACTGAGGGGCTTTAGGCATGGGAGATCAGCGCATCGGTGTCCGTCAGCGGCACACATAGGTTCGGTGTTGCAAGGGCCGATTTAAAAGTCCACTATCACATGCTTTGTTATCTTTGGGGTATGTGTTTTCCTTGCACAGTCCTGAGTGTTATATTTAAAGGGGATTGAATTTGTAGAATTTGTTATTTTGATTCAGCGTATATCTTTGAACAATAAAGTTAGTTTTAAATAAATCTGATGCTTATGTGTCATATTTTTCTGAATTCTCCTTTTTTTCATGTGTGTTATGGAATTTCTACTCAAAACTACTACTCTGGCACCTCCATTTACACTGACCAATAATTCATACTGTACTCCCTCTGATTGGAAATAATTGACACATATTTGTCTAAACACGGATGAATCTAGACGTTGTGTAGATACATCCATATTTTGACAAATATGTGTCAACCATTTCCGATCGGAGGGAGTATAATATAATTACCTATTCTCTCTGATGACTTAGTTGATCATGCCATGTTAATACTATCCCTTTGTAAGTTGTTAAGTATGTAAGGTTCATTTTTTAACCCACTCATTCATCTTTGAAAACACATGTTCCACCATTTTCGACCTACAAAACAATCAGTAGAATGAGCCTTTCTATCTGGAAGGTAGGTTCCCTACATTTTTGTTCATTCTTAGCTATTTTTAGCACACGTCGGCTCCTAAAGCCCATCAGAGCTTAGCCCATGGATTTTCTAATTTCTTCATTCTCTTGCTAATTTAGTTGGTTTGTCTTTGATGCCTCTTTCTTATCATTGCCCTTTTATTTACATTGTAGTCCATGGTCTTCTTATCGATATGAAGAGTGTTTTAAAGAATGTGTAGGGCTGGTTGCCACTTTGAATTTGTCTTGAATCCTTGTGACCATATATATGAAAATCTATATACCTATTGTGAATTGGTGTCTTATTTATTTATATCTTCTGAAACAAATATAAGAAGTTTATTTATCCCCGCTACTTCATATATATCCTCTGATTGATCATTGAATCTATCACATTATCAGCTGTTTATGGTTATTGTATTTAGTCGTCAGACGTGTCATTAATGATGCATACCATATCGTTGTACCAATCAATTACCAGTGTCAAAGGCGGGTGTCTTATATATGTGAACTTGTGTGTATGTAAGAGCATTGTGCTTTTATAGTAGTTATTTCAGCACTATTTATAGTAGTTATTTCAGCACTGTGTCATATTTATGATGTTCATCATACCGTTTGACAATTTGAATACCAGTGATGATTGTAACTGTTGTAATGAAGAACATATCTATCCTGGAGACTTCTTGATGTAGACTTTGTATATGTAAGAGCATTGTGTTTGCTATAAACCTATAATGCCACTATGTATAATAGCTATTGATGATCATGTAATATTAAGAATGTTTATCATGACGTTTTGCAAATCGGAAATCAGTGTCAACGGCGGGTGGCGCGCGGCAAGCCGCGCCAAGGAATCTAGTGATGATGGATCTGAATGAGATGGAGTAGAAGACGGGGACACACCGGGATATTAGAATATGAAAAAAGTGCAATCAAGAATGCATTGGAACGACAGTAGGATGGAAGGTCGCGGTTAGGCCAGCATCCCAAGCGGTAGCGATGGGGTCAGCAGTAACGTCAGAGATGATAAATTGATAATGGCTGCGCTAAGTGATGATACCGGAGGCCAACTCCATCGTTTTATATCAGGAAACTATATGATTGATCAAGCTTTTGGACCGAGTACTTCGTTTCCGTTTCAAGTTGAAACAAATACAAATATAATATGGTCCGTATTTCTTTAAAGAAAGTTCGATGTGTCATATTGCTTGTAAAAATATGTTTGAGAGCTGAATTTACGCTTTGGTTTTCTAAAGCAACTTACGTCCAAAAAAGGGGCATCTTACACATCATATATGGCCTCTCTAACGAAATTTGCACAAAGCGCCCATTTATAGCTAAACTGTTTTATTGCATCACAAATCAGACCATCACACTTCATCTGCAACAAATGGTGCTCTCGGGGCCAGAGTTTCCATCCCTCGTCTCGCCCACCGCGCGGTGCCCGGCCGCTCCATTCACGGCGACGGCGAAGGCCCCACTGCATCGTCGGCACCGACCACCGGGACCTTGAAGTCCAAGACGTCGGGCCCGAAGCTGCACGGCGCGCCTGCAGGCACCGCGCCCTCAGAGACCAGGAACGCCCACGCCGAAGCGCTACCCCGTTCACCACTAGCCACGCCGGTGACCTTCGCCAACGGAGCAGCATCATCCGGGCCGAAGGATCGTGCCACAGCCGGCGAGACCACCGCGGCCGCGATCACGACGAGGGCGAGGACGGCGGCGGCCACTGTGGGTGCTGGGTTCACGGGCACGGCGCGGGACATTTTGGAAGGATGATGAGGTTCACAAACCTTATCCTCTCCCCCATACCGCTTTGAGAGTCGACCTCCGTTTCCCCCTGCCGCCCCTGGCCTCCTCTTTCTCCGGCGGCTCGACTAGCCGGCGAGGAGATGGGTTAGGTGGTTTGGCCTCCACTGTAAATGGTAGGTTAGGACATAGGGTAGATCTGCCGCTATGGCGTCTGGGCTATATGCTCGTGTGGGGTGAGCGGCCAGGCGATGCGAGCTTCACCTGGCGGCTGTCGGCGTTCGGCGCTGACTCTGTGGTGCTCGGGAGGTCCGAGCCGAAGGCGGAGTTGGTGGAGGACGCCGGGATCCCGGCTAATAAGCTCGCGCTCTACAGATCGACTGGCGGAGGTTGGAGCTCGGCCGCTGTTCATCTTGTTCGTCACGGTGGCGAGGAGGATGCAGTCGACCAAGTGAAGATCTGTGGTGGTTTCGATCTGCAGATGGGGAGAAGAACTCCTGCGCTGGCAGGGGCTACTCTGGACGACTGGAAAGTTGTCTTCCCCTCTTGTTGCCTGATGCGGTGGCTGGCGGGCGGCGAATGCGTCTTGGCGCGGCGGAGCGGCGAGCTCCCGTGGTGGGAGATACGCCGGAGGCACGACGCCGAGGGCAACCTTTCCAATAAGCTCTTTTTTTGTGCAGGTGGAGCGGTGGAGCTGTTGGAATGATCTCCTCTCTTTTCACTCGTCTCGGTGACGAGGAAGAGGGGAAATCCGTCGATCTGGTTTGCCGCTGCTTCAACAAAGGCAACAGAGCTTCGCTGGGGTGCTTCCTCACGACGGCGCTCTCTTCGTCGTCGTCCTCTATGGTCGAATGGCGACCGCCCCCACCTCTGACGTCGACTACGGTGCTCCGGTTGGCGTCCGATGGATTGAATCAACCTCCAGGCCTTGATGCCGTTGCGGAGGCCCTTCAAGTTGTGTGCGGCTTGCTCCCGTCTCCTCCTCCCAAGTGGTTCGTCCCCGGTGAGGTTGAGATAGGCCGTGCGCAACTCCGAGTTCGTCGCGCCGGAGAAGGAGCATGACCCAATTGCATTTCCTCTTTTTGCTTTGAGGTTCTCAGTGCAAAATGTTTGGGCTTGTGTGTAATTTTCAGATTTTATGTAGCCTTATCTGCAAAATGTACCTCCAGTGTTGAAAGTCAATGAAGTTTCTCGGTCCCTCGGGACCGAGCCCCTGTTCAAAAAAAGAAAAAAAGAAGGATGATGCGCTGCTTAACTTACACTATGTCGACAGACTCTGATCCTTGTAGTGGCGGCCTGGCTGGGCGAGTCTCGTAGGAATTTATATAACCAGTTCATGTAACGCTAACTCTTAAGTCCCAACGCTCGTGATGAATAACTGTGGAAGTTTCGTTCATATCCTCGCGCAGGCGCAGTAATTGCATTCAGGATCCAGTTGGTGAATATGGCATGGGGTTACAGAACTTGCAGAGTTTGCTGAACAGTACGAATGCTGAAGTAAATCGTTTTTTCATGCAGGTTTCCTCATGCATGTGGTTTTCTCATTCTCCGTTTTTTTTTCTCCTGGTTTAAAAATTCTTGCAACAAGTCGATTACAGGAGCATACATGTTAGTACACGTTAATGAATATGGACAATACACACACATTGACCTTGGGAAATACGTACACTTGTGAACTACAAATGCATTGATATCAAAAGTACACATGGACCTGCTTGTGGTAGGATCGGTTGCAACCCAAGCTCACCTAAGTTCAAATCTCGTGTTTGATGCTGCTGTTTCTCATTTATACGAAATATTTTTTAATGTGAGGCGATTTTCCCGTCTACAACGAGATATATGTGGTGACATCGTCAATACCAAGATCAGATCCCCCGTCTTAATTTCTTGAAAGTGTTCATATAATTAGTTTGTGCATTTTTTTGAGCAAAAATTAGGTATGCATGCATGCGTTCATAGCGAGGGTATGAGTATGCACGCTGCGTTTTATTGGGTTCCAAAAAATTTACACATGGATAGCAAACAAGGGGCAAGAGGATTTTGTTGGGCCACATTCACTCGAGATATTACTTCCAACTATTTATACTTACCTGGGCTAGGCCCATGTACACGCCCGGGGGCGGTTATTCTAATGCAATCTACTCTCTCCGTTTCAATTTAATTGATTTGAATATGTCAAATACTGATGTATCACTGTAAAAAAGTTTGGAACGGAGGGAGTAGGTGCTGTAAAAAAGTTTTCGTCAATACGCTTCTAGAAACTGCGTGGGGACGGACCGCCTCTCGTGCCGTTCGTTCAAGAGCCGTGACGTATACGAACATGCCCTGATTTTCCATCTATAAATTCCCCATCCGCATCGGGTCTCTTCCCCAATCCACTCGTCCCCGATTGCGATCGAAAAATCCTCCGCGACACCGAGCGATCGATCTCAGCCTTCGCGAATCTCCGCCAAGGTACGAGCCCTCCTGTCGATCCCTCTCCCTAGCTCCTTGTCGTGAGATTGACCTGACCTAGCTGCGTATATGCGTGATTTGTTTATGCTGCGTGGTTTCGATCTAGATGCATGTGTCCGATTGGTCAACGGGACGAGTTCATTGAAGTGAACAGCGTGTCGATTTCCGTATGATTTGCTCGTGTACGGCTAGATTGGAGATATTTTCTCGAGTTATTGTTGAGGACGGGTCGGTGCATGTCTTCTCGTGTAGATTTCAGTCGAATACTCCATTAGTGCTGGATATGCTATTGTGGATTCATGTTCAGTTTAGCATCAGATAATTCATCGTCTTGCCCATGATTCAAGTTGATTTCTCTGATTACTGTTGATCCATGATCTGCCTTATAGTTGATTCCTCTTATTATGTTCTATTATTATGCTAGGTTGTTTTGTCGTGGTACTAGTACTACTTGCATATGTCAGTTGAGCCTCACAATGAATGTAATTCAAAGTTTTAGCTATTGCTGTCCAGATGTGTCTTTCATGTATCTATCTTATTGCTCTGCGGTTGTTATTTGCTACTATTTTATAACTGAAGATTTGCTATCTTAAGATTTTTAGATTATTGCAATCCCATGTTTTATGTCGTTGTTAATCAGTACTTGATCCTGCTTTGTTTGCAATTTCATCTTTGCGTGTCTTTAACAAAAGTTACACTAGTGCAGTCTTTGTCTCATAACCTTGTTGACTTGTTCATACCTCAAACATGGTGCCTTGATCCTGCTTTGTTTGAAATTTCCATCTATGCATATCTTCCACAAACGTCTACATTAGAGCATCTCCACTCGCACCGCCCAAACGGCCTCCGGACGAGTGCTTTGGGGCGTGTCCGGACGGACAAAAGAGTTTGGGGCCTGTGCGCATTTCTTTTTTTTTTATTTCTGCTACTATAATTGGTTAGGCATTCTCACAAACACTTCATGGGCGTCTCCGAGCCAGGCTGGTGCGGCGGCGTTGTGCCCGTGCTCGAGCTCGCGGACGGCCAGCTCCAGGTTGAGGCCGGCGTGCTGCTCCTCACGGCAACGCCGGCGGTGGCGGCGCACGGCCGCCTCGACGTCATGCTCAGCAACGCCGGCGTGCTGCTCCTCACGGGAGCACCTCGAGCTTCTTCGTGGGCGGGGCGTCCTCGACGGCGGCGTGCTCGAGCCAGCGCGCGAGGCCGAAGTCCCCGAGCCAGGCGTTGAACTCCGAATCGAGCATGACGTTGCTGGTCTTGACGTCCCGGTGGATGATCTGCGTGTCGAGCTGCTCGTGCAGGTACAGCAGCGCGGCGGCGAGTCCTGCCACGATGCGGCGGCGGCGGTCCCAGCCGAGCGCCGGCGCCTTCGCGGGCGAGAAGAGGAGGCGGTCGAGGCTGGCATGTAGTCGTAGACGAGCAGGAGCTCCTCCTCGTCTCGCACGCACCACCCACGGAGCCGCACGAGGTTGCGGTGCCGCAGCCGGGCCACGGCCGCCGGCTCCGCGAGGAAGGACTTCTCGAAGCGGTTGACGCCGACGCTGGTGACGCACTTGACGTCCACCGTGGTGCCATCGCTGGGCAGCACGGCGCGGTACACCCGCCCGAAGCCGCCGCTGCCGAGGACCTCGTCGTCGCTGAAGCCGCTGATGCCGATGTAGAGCTCCGAGTAGCTGAACACCCTGGGCCCCGCCGCGCCCTTGATCTTCCTCGCCCCGACCTCGTACACGCCGGCCATGTCCTCGAATCCCATGGACCGCGAGTCGTTGCCGTGGCAGCAGCCGCAGCGGAGGCAGGACAACGCGCGGCCGACCTTGCCACGGACGTACGAGCCCAGCTTCTGGCGGGGTCGGCGCCGTTGGGCGTCTTCGTCCGAAACCACGAGGAGCTCGTCGCCGTCCATGGGCAGCACGAAGTAGAGCCGGCGAAGCGACATGGCCGCCGGCTCGGCCACCTCCACCGGGCGCGAGCTCGCCGGGGTTGAAGAGGAGCAGGAGGCGAGGCCGGCGAGCTCGCCTTGCTGGTTCCGTCGGCCAGACGGGAGAGATAGGAGAGAGAGGAGAGAGAGATGGGATAAAGGAGAGAGAGAGGAGAGGGGCACGTGGAGACAAACGGCTGGATTTCACGACGCAGAGTTGTGTCCGGGGCCGCCCAAGGCCTCCCCATTCCAAGGGCTTCATGTGGCGCTGCCGGACACAAAAGTGGGCGCTTCCGGACGAAATTTGCTTTTGGGCGCCGCGAGTGAATGCAAAAATCTGTCCGGCACGCCCCAAAGGCCTTTGGGCGGCCGTTTGGGCGGAGCGAGTGGAGATGCTCTTAGTTCATTCTGTCTTGTGACTTTGTTGATCTGTTCATACCTCAAACTTGGTGACTTATCCTGCTTTGTATGCAATTTCCATCTAAACAGATGCAGATCTTTGTGAAGACCCTCACTGGCAAGACCATCACACTTGAGGTCGAGTCCTCGGATACGATTGACAACGTCAAGGCGAAGATACAGGACAAGGAGGGCATTCCCCGGACCAGCAGCGTCTGATCTTTGCTGGGAAGCAGCTGGAAGACGGTCGTACTCTGGCTGATTACAATATCCAGAAGGAGTCGACCCTCCACCTGGTACTCAGGCTTAGGGGTGGTATGCAGATATTTGTGAAGACCCTCACTGGCAAGACCATTACCCTTGAGGTTGAGTCGTCTGACACAATCGACAATGTCAAGGCTAAGATCCAGGACAAGGAGGGCATTCCACCAGACCAGCAGCGTTTGATCTTTGCTGGCAAGCAGTTGGAGGACGGTCGCACCTTGGCTGACTATAACATCCAGAAGGAGTCAACCCTTCATCTTGTGCTCAGGCTTCGTGGTGGTATGCAAATCTTTGTGAAGACCCTCACTGGCAAGACCATCACTCTTGAGGTTGAGTCTTCGGATACAATCGACAATGTCAAGGCGAAGATCCAGGATAAGGAGGGTATCCCTCCAGACCAGCAGCGGTTGATCTTTGCTGGCAAGCAGCTTGAAGATGGACGCACTCTTGCAGATTACAACATCCAGAAAGAGTCCACCCTCCACTTGGTTCTTCGTCTCCGCGGTGGCATGCAGATATTCGTCAAGACGCTTACAGGCAAGACCATCACCTTGGAGGTGGAGTCTTCGGACACCATTGACAACGTGAAGGCGAAGATCCAGGACAAGGAGGGTATCCCCCCTGACCAGCAGCGCCTGATCTTTGCCGGTAAGCAGCTCGAGGATGGCCGCACACTTGCTGATTATAACATACAGAAGGAATCGACCCTGCATCTGGTGCTCCGTCTTCGTGGCGGCCAGTGAGCTCTTTGGAAGATTGATTTGTCCCGTGCGCCTGGTGGCCTCTCTTTTCCTCGTTTCTTTGGTTATGTGCAAGTTGTGTCATGGTTTCTGAAACTCTGATAGCCTTGTGCCGCTTGTGAGAACATGTGTTGCTGCCGTTTAGGTGTAGCAGCTTTGTGATGAATTTGTGGAACTGAATCTAATCGTTCTGTGTTGGGTGATGAGCTCAATCCTTAAATCTGATTTTACTCGTTCTGATACATGTTGCCTGTTACTGTGTTACACATCTGCTGTACAGCAGCGTGTTTTCTGCTATGATGAACGAATAAACACGAAAACCTGTGGCGTGACTTGTGTTTGATCTGCGAAGAAAGCATTTCCCTTTTTGTGTATTTTACTGCAGTTGCATTACAGTGTTCAGAATGTTTTCACATCTCCATGCCATTGCAAGTCGCAGTACCTGCAGTAGAATGATGCGCAGATTTTTATGAAAATATCTGAAACATGTGAACCTAAATCCCGTGGTGCGACGAATACTTCCGTTGTTTACTCAAGTTGCATTTCAGATGTTGAGGAAGTAGATTAACAGCTCGTCCTCGCCTAGCGCGTGCACTCTGTGCTCCCCGCTGTCCATGGTTCAATCGCCGCTTTCAGCCCATGCCCCCACTGATTAGGGCCTCGACTGTCGTAATGGGCCTCATTGTGGCTAATTTATATAGTTTTTTTCGTACTGCTGTTATTGTCTTAATTTGTTAAGACTGGCCATGCTGCAACGTAGGTGAATCAGTACTCCGGTGGCGCCCTTCTATGGGAAGTGAAAAATCTGTAATCTTGTCATTTTTATGGACAAGAGTCAGTTTCCTATACAAATAAAAATGAGAGCAAAAGATTATCATGTCACACTATTATTAATTTTTTCAGCAATGGCGGCCTATGCGGGATGAAGGAGACATATACACGGTAGTAAGGTAGTTAACAAAACACAAGAATTGTGAGAACTCAAGAATTTCATAGGATGCAGATGCAAATCAAAGGATTGCAAAACAGAGTAAACTATAGTAATAATCATTTGTACGAAACACGGGAAAAAGTTTCTCGACCCAGCGTGAATGATGGTAAAGAAGGTGGAATAAAAAAAGATGTCCACTTAACCATAGGGAAAGTGAAAGATGTCCACTTAACCATAGGGAAAGTGACAAATCTTTCTTGAGTTTAGAGTGGATGCTTAAATTCCTATGAGATTAGAGTACGAATGAAATCGATACGAATTGTGTAGGTGCCATCCTTTTGATCCAAAGGCTTTCCTTGCAAAAGCATATGAACTGGATTCTTGAAAAAATTATGAAAGATTCTTCTCTCTAGTGAGCCCTTGAGGGGAGGATTGGAGCGATGCGCTCGTTGCCCTGATAGTGTTGTGACTCTTTCCTTCTCACCCTCTTTTAGCAACATTCTCGGATATTTCAAGAGGAAGACAGTTGTACAACTACTTTTGTGATAGGAATGTGCAAAAAACACGTTGGGTTGATCCAGCACGTACGCGGTACGTTCAGCAACCACAACGAGGCTGCTTTCTTTGGGTTTCGTTTTCTTACATGGTGAACTTATGTGCACGGAACTTGAACTGCCTCTCCAAATAGTCTTAAGCGCAATAAAATATTAGTCGATTTAGGCGACCCGTCTGCTTTTCTTTGGAAAGTTTAGCACTCACGTTCCACCTCTCTTTCTTCTTTCAACTACTCCCTCCGTCTCAAAAGGACGTCGCTAAAATGGATATATCTAGACATATTTAGTGCTAGATATATCAATTGTAGTGACATCCTTCTCTAGATGGAGGAAATATATTGTTTTCTGGTGCTAGATCTTCTAATTTATGTTGTCTCCAAATGAGCTTAATTTTGGTGTAAGGGTCGGCTACCTAGTACACGTACTCCTCGCAAAAAGACAATAAACTGCTCTAGTACAGCACTTCCACACTCATTGTATTTTTCTGAAAACAAGTTCAAACTTTAAAAGATTGTATGCCAAGAGTGAGTGGTAACTGTGGTATACGTAGAGTGTACAGTTACTATACGTAAAAGATGTAGCCCACAAACACAGCTCGGAACTTGAACCCAAACTAGGATCAACCAAACAAATCAAGAGCCGGTAAACCAACCTTTGTTCCCAGCCGTTACCAGGCTTTGCACAGGGACGAGGAAACAAGAAAACCTCCGGAGACCTCTCTCCCTCGCGCGTCGCAACACGCAACAAATCCCGAGCCAGCCAAGAGAGACAGAGGATTCTGGCGAGAGATCCTCCGCACCGAACGCGGCCGCCCCGTCCCATCGCCCGCATTTGTTTATGAACTCCGGCGATGTGGCCTCGCCGCGGCCATTCGGTCCGGGAATTGTTTACTCGATCAGCGATGGAGAAGCTCGGCCCTGACTGCGTCCATGATACGAGACATGACTCCTCCCCACCTCCACTCCGGAGGCAGCACGCAGTAGAAGATCTGCTTGCGCTGGCTCCTGTCACTTCCCACGATTTTCTTTCGAGGCATGTCACTTGTCAGGCACTTTTTTTTTGCGGGAAAGATCTGATGATCTTACAACAAGGTCCTTACTCTGAAAGTATACTAGTCCTAGCTGCTAGGGTTTGCTTGACATTGTCATTGTGTGGTTGAAGACATGTGGAGGCTGAAAAGATGGGCACAATCTCAAGTTACATTTGGATCGGACCGGCAGTGCTGGCAGGCAGACATGTATCTGCCTGCGCCAATTTTATATACAAAGTATTTATTTGGAAGCAAATCTGCACCTTCAAGTTAGGTCGTAGGATAAGATGGCTAGCTGCTTACTTTAATTCTAGGGCAGAATCGATTTGTTCAATCCGATTGCTGGCAGGGGCAGAGCTGGACAGAAATCGACCATGATTCACTGCAGTATACAACACTCTTTGCATGTCAAATTTTTAGTCACCTGATGCATTTTTCATAGTATAAGGTGATGCACATGCTGATTTTTCACCACAAGTATAAAGGAAAAAAAATTCCTACCCTGATGCATGTGCATCAGGGTATGCATCAGGGTGAGCACATGCAGCTCCACCCCTCATTGCTGGGTTCAACATGGAATTTTTATCCTGTGTCGTAAGAGGTAACGAACAGCAGTGGTGTTGCTATCACATGTCCCTGGCGTAGACGAAACTTTGTAGAGAGGAGCCGAACCTGCCTGATCCGTTGTACAGAACAGTCTCCTGTCGCTCGCGCTCGCCTAATTTGGGTCCTTGTCTCGTCTCCCCATCAGCAACTTGACGCCATAGATAGCTACTGTTGCAGCGAAGGGGAACGTCTTCGAAACGGAGGACCGGCAGTTATGTACATATCCAGAGATATAGATGCAGAGATATCTGATCGACGACGACGGATCGATGACTGACTGGGCGATCTAAGTGATCGACAGATTAAGCAAGAATCGCGCGGTGGGATCCCGGGAAACAAGCTAACAGTACACGTATATGGACAAGCGATACAATAAACTACGTACAGTGCATGCGCATACTTTTCAGCAGGGTATAGTGCGTTATCAGTACCCAGGCCATGCACTTGTTCAATTTGTAGCGAGGGAGCAGCTATTTTACGGTTCAAGAAATGGTTCCCTGAAATGTACTACTCCCTCCATCACGGTATACACGGACGCGCATGCAACATGTACAAGAAACATCAGTGAAGAGTTTTTGCTCCCCGGCACCACTGCTCCCTCCCATTTAAAAAATCGAAAAACATATTTACATGATTTTAAAATTCTGAAAAAAATCCGGGGGATAGTTAATGATATACCCTACAAACGTGTAAAAGATCAAATTCAAATAAGTTGTATTTTGAGCTACAAAAAATAACAAAAATATGGATCTAAGTATACATATTTTCAATCTCTAAGTTTGATCAGATTTGTTATTTTTGTTGAGGCCAAAATATAAAGTATTTTGAATTGAAAATTTACACGTTGTTGGGATATATCATGAACTACATACATATTTATTTTCAGAATTTTTTAAATCTCAGAAAAATGATTTTCAAAAAAAAAATTAAATTGGAGGGAGCAGTGTGCCCGGGAGCAAAATACTCTTTCCGAAGAAACGTTTCTTACATATTCACCGGATTTCTCCAATATCGTCAACAAATGTCGCGACGCTCACCTCTGAGATCGGCAATAACGCTCACCGGTCTCTTCCATGGTGTTGGACGTATGCGTGGAATGTGAAGACATGTATTATTTCAAAGCCAAGGCCAGTATTAACGGAAGCGGTGTTTTGCATGCGATGAAATATTGCTTACGGGGGTTTGGCTGGAGTTCGGTGTTTCCATCTGAACGGTACATGTGCATGTGAGTCTATTTAGAGCATCCGAGTCGGAGCGTCCAAATGGGCGCCAAAAGGCCTTCCGGACAGCGTCCAAAGCCCTGGCTCCCACTCGCGCCGCCCAAACCAATAAAAATTTAAATTTAAATTTCGGCGGATTTCATTCAAATACGATTTTTTCATACGAAAGATCTTACATTTCATTGAAATTCATTAAAAACAAACATAATTCAAATCTAAACCTAGATCTAGTTCAAGGGGTAGCACGCCGGGCACCGGCAGTTGGGGCACTCGCCGGCCCTTGCGGCGGCGAGAACAGGACCCCGGCGGCAGCCGGAGCAGAGGCAGTAGAGGTAGCCGCCGGTGGAGGTGGAGGCGGCGGAGGTGCTGGCGGTGGAGGCGGCGGTGGCGGTGGCGGCTATGTCGGCCTGGATGGCGAGCTGCATGTGGCCGGGATCCCACTCCGGCGTCAACGGCCAGCTGAAGTCGGAGCCGCCATCATCACCATCAGCCTTCTCCGCCGCTTGTTCGTCAGGTTGCGGCGGCGGAGGTTGCGCGCGACGTTGTTCTGCTCTTGCGCGCCGAGCCTGCTCCATCTCCTCGTAGCGAGCCCTCTCCCGCTCCATGCTCGCCGCGAAGCTCTCGTCGGAGGCGTTGGTGAGGACGTCGTCGTCGGAGTCGAACCAGTCCGCAGGCGGCTCATCGGCGAAGAAGGAGTTCCGGCGGTACTGGTACTCGAGCACGATCTGCTCATCCTAGTACGCCGAGTTCGGCTCGAACCTAGCATCGTCGTGCATCTCCGGCGGCATGGCTTGCATGCACAAGGCGACGTAGTCGGCGCGCGCCTGGCCGGCGAGCCTTGGTGCGACCGGGACGTGGACTGGGTTCGTTTCCCAGCCCTCGGGGAGGCGGCTGTTCGCCGGCACGGGCGTGTTGGTGTGGATGAGCTCACGCGCCTCGGCCTCCGTGAGCAAGTTAGCCGCCGGTGGCGGTGGTGGCGGAGGCGGAGCAGACGACCCCGCTTCGCGGTTGTTCCAGCTCCTCAGCCGCTCGCGCATGCGCGCAAGGTCGCGGCGGCGCCGGCGGGCCGCCGTCTGTTCCTCCGCGGAGCGTCCAGCAGGGGCCATGTCGAGTTTTGGGGGGGGAGGGGTGGAGATCGCCTCTTTGCCGGTGGTTTTTTGGTGGAGATGTTTGTGATGAAGACGGCGATGTACCCGCTCTATATAGCGGCCGGGGAGGCGAACGGATGAGATCGCCTTAACTCCGGCCGGCCAACGGCTCGCCTGCCGCACCATTAACGCCGACGCTTAAAAAGAAGCGCCTGGCACTGACGCCGTCGTGGCGCAGACGCTTCGTCGCCGCAGGTGAAGAGACGTGTCGCTGCGCCCGGCTAGGAAACCGAGACGCCGCCCGCGCCATTAATAGATGACCAGAAGTTAGGTCGCTGGCCGCTTCGTGGCGTGTCTCACTGCCAGGCGTGGCCCGCGCGTCGGAGGCGGCCGTTTCATAGTGTCCGGGGCCGCCTCAAGCCTCCCCAAGTTGAGGGCGTGGGCTGGGCGTGCCGGACACAAAACTGGGCCGCGCCGGACCAAAATCAGATTTGGACGGCGCGAGTGGAGAAAAAAAAGTGTCCGACACGCCCCAAAGTCCATTGGGCGGCCATTTGGGCGCCCCGACTGGAGATGCTCTTATTAGTGCTTTGCAGCTGCGGACTCGGTGGGCAGCACTCGAGTTTTTCAGTTTGGTGGTGCTATTTGAAACCCTATGTGTGACCTTTTTCATTGGTTGTACCTTGTGTAGCGATCCTTTTTAAAGACATTGTTAAGACAGTTTGGATTTCTTCTTAATGATTTTTTGTTGTTCGGCAACGATGACGCTCGTAAACTGTTTTTCTTCTTGTAGGTGATAGTTTTGCAGAGACTTCTTAACACTGTATTAGGACCGGCAGCTGGGAGTGATGGATCAGTTGTTACAAAAGATAGCAAGAAACGATGAAGTAGCGGAAAGATCAAACCAACGGGGACACGAGATTTAACGTGGAAAACCCCTCCAAACAAAGGAGAGGAAAAAACCACGGGCGCCAGCCAGCAATCACTTTACTATATCGGGGTGAGATTACAAACGTCGTGGGTTTACAATGTATGGCTTGGCATACCCTAACCGGCGGCTTACAAGATGTATTTATAGTGGACAAACCCTAAGTCGGCTGCAGTCCGACTCGGAAACGATCCGTACCGTACCGCGGGTGGCTGCCGCCCCCGCACCCCCTTCCGTGCATACCGGATGGGCCTACGAGTGTGACAAGCTGGCCGGCGATGTGACAAGCTGGCCGTACTCCGGGGCGCTCCGCTCTCCTACGTCACAAGCTGGCCTTTATCAGTACATACGAATTTGGATCACCAGAAAACAACATCAGTATGTTGGGATTTTTCTTCTTCTTTTCAGTCGTGTGCATTTCGATGTCTGCGACTACCTCTTTACATATTGTTGGTCGAGACTGAACACAATCTTTTTCAATAATAGTCTATTCTTATTGTCACATAGTTTTTTTTTTTTGAGATTTGTCACATAGTTAAGTAACACACTCTAATGCAGTGTACACCGTACACGTGGTGATGGTAGCACATGTGAACGTATTCCGAGTTTCCGACGAATCTTGTACCCTTACGCACGTACGCATGTTAGCATGCACAGCAGGACCACCATAACAAACAATGCATATTCAGGGGTTCAGGCAACGCGATCTCGGTAGAAAAGGCTTACGTCCGATCGATAGGAACCCCACTGGCACCTAGAATGACGACACGCGCTGCGGCGACAGGGATGACAGATCGGCCAATGGACGTCCGATACGAGTCGGAGTAGTATTAGAGCATCTCTAGTCGGGGCGCCCAAACGGCCGCCCAAAGTCGTTTGGTGCGTGCCGGACACAAAATCGCGCCCACTCGCGGCGCCCAAAACCGAATTCGGTCCGGCGCGGCCCAGTTTTGTGTTCGGCACGCCCAGCCCACGCCCTCAACTTGGGGAGGCTTGGGGCGGCCCCGGACGGAAGGAAACGCACGCCTCCGACGCGCGGGCCACGCCCCGCCGTGGTCAAAGGCGTCGTCAAAGGCGCGTGCCGCATGGCGACTCCTCGTTTTCACGGCCGGCGGGCGGCCAGTGAGCCGTCGTGTCTCCTCTGCTCGCCGGAGTGAATGTGGCGCGCCTTTTCGAGGCGAGCGGCGTTAATGCCACCGCTCTCGGCCGCCATAAAAGGCGAGCGCCGGCCTCCACTCATCGCCACTCTCGCCCTCGCCGTTCTCTCTCCCTCACCTCGCCGCTCCTTCTCCACTCGAAAAACCGCCGCCGCTCTCCTTCTCCATGGCCGGCACCTGGAGGCGCACCGGCGGCGCCGCGGCCAACGGCTTCGCGCCGCGCACCCTGCTCAAGGAGCAGACGGAGGCGCTGCGCGACAACGGCTATCCGGTGCCGCCGGATATGCGTGTTTGCCACGGGTTCGTCATCGGCGTCAACGGCGTGCCGGTGATGAAGCCCCTGACGCGGACGAGCCGTGGCTTCACCGCCGCGGTAAACACGCACTACTGGCGTGACCTGACGCCGGAGCAGCGTCAGGACCCGCGTTGGGATCCGCGGAACCCGGCCAACCATGGCCGGTACGAGGCGGCGTTCCAGCGCGCCTACGAGGAGGAATTCAACCGCTGGGACGGCCCGGCCCGGCGCCGACGGACAAGAACGTCGCCGGGCGCGAGGCGTTCTGGAGCGTGCCCGGGCGCACGCTCCAGTACGTGATGAACCACATCGCGAACGGCGGCTCGCTCCTGACGGCGGCGGCCGCCCCTGCTCCGGCCGCCTGGGCACCAGCGCCACCTCCGGCCAACCAGTGGGCGCCGCGCGCGACGCCGTCCTCGTCGAGCTCCATGGCGTCCTCGTCGCGGGCGTCGTCCTCGCGCTCGTCCTCATCCCGCTCCCGCGCCTCCTCTCTGCTAACACCGAAGACGGAGCAGATGAAGGTGAAGGCGGAGCCGGAGCTCTCGCCGTTCATGCGGAGCTCATAGCGGCGCAGGAGGGGACGGACGACGACGCCATTGCGGCGGTCGTCGCGGCCGCGTCGATGGACGACGTGCCGCCGCTCGACGGCCCCTCGGCCTGCGCCTGGTCGGCGCGCGATACCGCCAAGGAGAAGGGCGTGCCCTTCTTCGATCTCACCGTCGACGGCCCAGGACCGAGCCGCGTCAAGGAGGAGGACGACGGCGGCGCGTGGAGCAGCGGCGGCGCAGGGAGCAGCGGCGGCGTGAAGGAGGAGGTGAAGGAGGAGGACCCCTACTACGCCTTTAGGCGCCGCTACCGCGGCCGCCAGTAGATTTAGGTTTAGTTTTTTTAAATTTCATTCAAATCTGTAAACTTTCCTAAAATTTGAATGAAATTTAAATTTAATTTTTTTTAGTTTGGTCGCCGCGAGTGGGGATCGACAGCACCCAAATGGGCAAGTTAGTCCGGACGGCGCCCAAAGGGCCTGTCCGGACGGCCTTTGGACGCCCATTTAGACGCCGCGAGTGGAGATGCTCTTACTGCATGCAGTACGACTAATCCATCACTGCCTCCAGGATACAGTAGCAGTGCTCCACCGCTGAATGAAAATTAATGAGTCGTAGACCAGCCGCAAAACTGAACTTCATGGGTAGGTCAATCAAGTAATTGTACGAGTGGATGGAACGTACATACGGTCCTGGCCGATCTTCTGATCCAAAGGTGGCCGATCGAGCACTTTCCCCTCTCCCGTCACTGTTTGAGAGAGGAAAAAGAAGGCGATTTTGGACGCCGCCGCCGACCCACCGCGTGCTCGCCGCCGCGCCGTGGGATTCCCCTCCTCCGCCGGCCGCTTCGGCGGCGGGAGGGTGGGGATCCCCGGTGCCGGCTTGTACATATGGTAGGGTAGGGCGGTGTGCCTGCCGGCGGCGCCCAGGAGGAGGTGGTGCTGGTGGTGGGCTTTTTGATGCCGGCGTGTTCTTCTCCGGTGGCGGTGCTCCGTGGGGCACGGCGTCGACGCGCGCGGCTTGCTGGAGCTCGAGGCCCGGCGTGGCGCTCGAGATCCTTTGGTTCCCGTCAGATCTGCAGTGGCGGCGGATCGGGCGGCCGGATCCCGGAGGTGCTCGAGTTCTTCAGCTTCTTCTGCGTCGGATCCGAAGGCGGCTGGGGTTTGGCGGCGTTGCTGGGCCAGGGGGGCGTCCGCCATGGCCGTTCATCGACAGGAGCTCCGCCGGGGCGCGGCGGGCAGTCAAGGCGGCGTCTTTCGAGGGACTAATTACTCCCAGGCAGTGGCAAGACGGCGGTTGCTGCTCTTCGTCTCCGTCGCCGGTGAAGCTGGTGTTCTTCGAGCTTGCTCTGGCTCCTCTCCCTCGTATTTGTTCTTCCTTTGCTTTTTTCTATGTACTGTGTATGTGGATTCCTGGTGAATATACGTGGTGATGTTGGAGGTGTCAAAAAAAAAAAAGATCAGTCGTTGCCGTCACGTTTAAGTTCAAGGTTGGAAAAGAAGTCGTTAACGTCACGTTCCTAGGTTTCATTTACTCTCGCATGCATCCTCTGATCCTCGTTTCGGCTAAGGCGACAGGAGAAACCCTAGCCCCTAGCTAGCCGCCGACCCCTCCCATCTCCACCCTCTCCTCACCGTCGTCGCCAGCATGTGTTATTAGTCGAACCTTGTGCAGTGTGGCATTGGCGGGACTTCTTCGATGAGCTAGCGACGTCAAAGCGGTGGATCAAGAATGGCGGCTGGTCGATGGCGTCTCGATTTCCTAGGGCACCCCATGAGCGGCGGTGCCTTGTGGCACCTTCCCCTTGGTGATGAGGTGGTGCAGAATGATTCCCAGATGCCACGAGAGCTAGGCTCCAATACATTCGAGACCTAAGATGGTGGCGTATACTCTGCATCTATGTAGCTTCTCGTTTTGGTGCTCCGGGCAGGGGCGGAGCCAGCCTAGAGAAGTACTGGGGTCATTTCCATTGCATTGGGGTCATTTCTATAGTATTAGGGTACTAATGAGGCCTATTACCATTAATTTACCAATGATTTCCATTAGGTCACCGGGGTCATTTGACCCCACTAAGTGTACCTAGCTCCGCCCCTGGCTCCGGGGAAATCCAAAATTTGGTTCTTTTGAATCAGACCAGGGACGGAGGAAGGGGGGGACGAGCAGGGGCTAGGCCCCCCCCCCCCCCCCCCCCCCAACAAACAGCTTTTCTTCATAAACTCACTCATGATGATGCTTAAAAATACCAGTACTAAGCTATTTTGCCCCCTCCAACATATTTATGCCCCCTCCAATCTTGAGGGCTGGCTCCGTCCCTGAATCAGACGACGGTGACACTATAAGTGTTGTTCACGCTGTTATTGTGGGCATTGTTTTTTAGCACGTTCTATGTGACAGGGCCAAGTTGGTGGCGGAGGGGTGTTGCATCTTCCGCATCGACGGTAGCGATTCTTGGCTGCGTGGCGTGGCAGATCCCGGCAAAGGACACATATTGATTGTGCTTGGAGGGTAGTGGAATGTGTGGCGTCGTGAAGGGTCAACAGCATGGCAGGCGGTCTACACATCGAAAATGGGGGTTGGCGGAAGATGGACAATAGTCGCAGCAGGGAAATAGAGCCTCAGCTCGTCTATCATTTGTGCTAATTTGTGGTGCTTCTCACTATTTGATGGCTTCGACTTGTATACTCTTTTGGCGTAAACCTCTTTGAAAATTATGTTGAGTAAATGAATTTAATCGACACCTCCAATTTTGAAAAAACAATATCATCGTTTCGATCACAATCCATTTACCGTAGAGCACCTCAAAACTCTCTAGTTGATCCCTTCCTCCCGTATGCACTACGCGATGGGTCAAAAAAAAAAAAGTTTAGACCGGGCGGTACATCTACAACGCCTGGCGTCCGAGATCCACCGAACGCGGGGGCGTGCGTGCGAGTGATGGGGACGACGACAACGCCCTTGAGCAGCTAAGCTAGCAGTCCGTGCATGCCAGCCGGAGCCCTGGACTCGACGTGGCACGTGGCCGTGTCTTTGCACCGACGACGGCCGTAGGCCGGCCGTGTCTTTGCCGGTTAAACTCTGTTGTGTTCTACCGATTTTCTCTATCAATGGCGATAGAGAGAATAGACCCAAGTCGCCGGGGCAAACTTTTTTTTTTTTTTGAACATCCACAAGATTCCGGATGCCTTGCCGGGGCGGCGAGCGACACGGCGGGCCTACGCCCCACGCGGCCACCGGCGACTCGCCCGCCCAGCCTGCAGCGACCTATCACATCGCCATTAAAGCCGTTTTGACAAGACCCGTTTGCCTGTCCAAAAGTGATCGATTTCTTTTATCGAACCATCGTCCGCGAAAAAGAAAAGAAACCACTGCGTATTCAAACACGGGGTTCGAAGCGAAGAGAAAGGCTGGTAGATCTTCTGAGCTCAGCAGGCAGATCCATGATCCGTCAACCGATCGACGCCTCGTGTGTTTGTTTATTTACAAGCCCATGCATGCAGATAACCTGTGTAGATGCAGTGTCAGTCTGTGTTGTGTCTGTAGGTGTAATCAGTGTCACTCGTCGTCGTTTGCACCTGGTACAGAGCTACAGGCTGACGACATCATATTGCACTTTGATATATTTTACTACCAGTATATATGATTTTTAAAAGTGTTCGCCTGAAAAGGAGGAAATTCAAGATATATCCTTAATACTACTCCCTCCGTTCGGAAATAGATGTTTTCTATTTGTCCAAATTTGAATGTATGTGTACACTAAAACATGTCTACATACATCCGAATCTAGATAAATGTAAGACATCTATTTCCGAACGGAGGGAGTACCTAATTGTGGAGGACTTTTGTTTCTGAGGGCATGGTGTGGCATGTGATGACTATAATGTCTTCTGATATTAACTTGTGTCGGCATCGAAGGTTGATGACAGGTTACGCACGACTGTTTGGTGGAGAGCGACGTTGTTTGGAGGCGATACGTAGTTTTGGATCATGAGCGACGGCGAGTTCAGTGTGTGTACATGGCACAATGCATGCATCAGTTTTGGATCAGGAGCGACGGCCTTTAGTTGAGATCTGGCAAGTCACTCTCATCGTCTTTTTCGTGATAACAGCTATCGATATGTTGATGCCGACGGGAACAGCTATCGTACTGCCTCCGTTTTTAATATAAGATGTTTTATCATTTTTTCACAGACCCTCCCGCCGGAGTTCCCCTCACCTTCCTCCTCCCTCCCTCCCTCCCTCCCTCCCTCCAACTCCCTCCCGGGTCGCTCCCTCCCGAGCGGCTCCGGAGGGCCCTCCACCCTCCAAGACCTAGGCGGTACTCACCTCCCGCCCCCTGACCGCCGCCGCTGTCCTCGCCGGCAGTGGTAGCGGCACCCTCCGCGTCAAGGGCGTCGGTTGGGATGGCGAGGTGCGGCTCGCTGGTGATCCTTGGGAGATGGTGGATCGCCGGTGGCAGCACAAGGCGGCACGGCTGATTTAGGCCGGTGCTTGAGGTCCTCCTACGGCGTGGCATTGAGGAGGAGGCCGTGTGCCCTCAACGCGTCTTTGGCGTGCCTGGCGGCAAGCTGGGTCGTCGGGTCGAGATCTCGCCTGTGAGGCCCGATTTGACCAGATGGATTCAACCACGGCCGGGGCGGCGTGGTCCGGTGGCTCCTCGGATTGTCGACACATGCAGCCTTGCGCTTGGACTGCTTCCTTCCTCTCAGTCCACTCCGGCATGGAGGCGACTGGCGGCGTGGGGGTCTGCCGGTCTTGCGAATAATGGTGGCGGTCCTAGGGTTCCTCCTTGCATCAAGATGAAGACTTGCCGGATGCTGTCTCCGTCGATCTGGCTACCGTGGCGTGTTCCGGAAGGCTCCGCCGGCGAACTCCACTGGGCGATTCATGCCTGGAGATTGCTGGATCGGGTGGGATTCGGTCGTGCGCTCCCATATTTTACTCTGGCTGTTTGGTTTCAGAGGGAGCGCTTCGAAACTCTGCTGGCTGTTAATATCATGGGACATGTTCTCGTTCCATGGTGCTGGCGGAGAATGTCATGTAAGTCGAGATCTGAGGGCTAGCAATGGTGGTTCGAATCTTTCTGCTGATGAGGAATTGGCTTGGTGTCTCGTGACTTGGAGCAGCGGCATGTAAGTGGGGGCGACAACATACGTGAAGTCCAAAGTCCTACCTTTCAGGGTGAAATTCCAATGTCTGGCCTTAATTGGTTGTGCCTGACAATGGTCTTGCTGAAGACATTGTTTTGAGAGCGAGGACTATCTTTAGGATGAAAGCCCAAAGTCTGGCCTTAATTGGTTGTGCCTGACACTGTTCTTGTTGAAGGCGGTGCTTTTGAAGAATTGGACGTCAGGTGTTGCTTTGGTGGTGGTTGTGCGGCTGCTGCAAGGACTGTAACTCTATAGCGGGATTTTTCTTTTTATTTCTTTTCTTATTGTCTTTCGGCTGTGTGCATCCGTAACAGTTTTGGTTGTTGCGTTGTTGCAGAGGCTGGGTGTAATTTGTATCTCCGCGATATTAATATACACTCTTTATCTAAAAAAATGTACATGTACAAATGTATCTAGACAATTAGTGTGCATATTCACTCATTTTTAGTATGCATATATATAACATGTATAACACCTAAAATATCTTAAATTAAATAGCGGAGAGAGGACAATACTAATCAATCAGTCCCCGCAACTGCTGTATTCCGTGCACACCTGAAAACCGTTTCAACTACAGTCTAAAGGCAGCATGCATGCATATATATGTATATATGAATCCTTTATGTCGATACCAAATCGTACTGAAAAACCTGCCGCTGATTATACTCTCTGGCTGGCTTAATCTTCTCTGATCTTAATTACCAGTTGTAGTTGCCATTTCCGCCCTCTCAGTTTCTTGCCAATCTTAGATCCTTTATCCTGCAAAGTGTAAGTCTCACTATAGCGCCGGTCTATCCTTAACACTTTATAAGCTGGCGTTGACACTGTTCGAAATTTATGCGAACCGAGCGTTGCAAACAGCCAGTTCGGATCCGCTGCCTGCGTTACTATTACCGTATTACGACGGCATAAATATCCAACAGCTGATCGAAAGAATTGACCTCCCCGGTCAAATCTTCCATGAAGGCCTTTGGTGTACGTCGTCTCATATCATGTCAAATCAAATCATATTTGCGCCTTCACGGGTCAGGCAAGGGCAGGTGCATGCGGTGATGAACAGCAAACCCCATGAATGCGGTGTCTTGCCATTTATCTCCAGGCTCCGGCCCGGCTCCTTGTGGCGAATCCTGTCCCTGACTAGGTTGTGATCCATCAGGTTGATGTGACATGGGACATCTACGACGATCGATCCGGCATCTGCTCTGGTGGCTTGATACCTTTGCCGGCTGTTGATCTGCTTTTGCTGGTGTCATTGGGAAAAACCCACGGTTCACATGGTGCACATCACTGACATATATAGGTGTTGCACAAAGTTTACTAAATACTAATGAGAAAACCTACAAACGTCTTTTTTCCTGAAATATTATTAAGTTGTCCAGTCCCTGAATTTAAGAATTATACTCTCGAAAGTATTTTAAAATGGGCTACCATGTTTTATTTTGATCTTCAAATAAAATGAACAAGCTAATGGTCGAATCCATGCCATACTAGATAATAATTTTCCAATATTCGTCACACACGTGGATCTTGCCATGGTAAACAGCACAACCAACTAAAATTTCAACACTGTTTTGCAAAAGAGAAGATTTTCTATTTATGTCTGCCAATTTTCTTTTTAACCAACTGCCATGGGAAAAATTGGCACCGCTGCAATTTTCACACAGTAGACATCATAAGATGGTCAAATATCGATTGTGAAAAAACATTCTTGCTTTGTAGGCATATTTGATTTCTTGAGTTTGAGTCGATAGTCAACTATCAAAATAACTCAAATTTGAACCACGTGTATGCGATAGTCAGTCAAGAACTTTTCATGTGGTAGGCACAAAGAAAGTTCAAATATTCTAGCCCGCTGGTATGAATGACGACGCTGATAAATTTGACCACATTAGAAATAATTGAAAAGCAATAGGTAAAATAAATGTGACCACATCTTGGATGATCGTCTCAGTTTCTCATGCATTAGCTTATTCATTAAAAATTCCCTTATTATTACATGTTTGCTATAAATATTTCCGAAATTCTAAATTCATATATGTGATAATATTGTCATGAAACTTTGATCATGTTTCAAATTTGCCATAGAGGAAAGTTGGTGAAACTCGCCAGCGACCTTGCGATGATGCTTTTAGTCGCCACATGGAGGCTTCCCACAACCGGGACAAGGTAAAAAGCAAGAAAGCAAGAAATTCTAACAACATATCTAAACCTACCCTACCACTAGGATGTACAACACATTGAGCTGCTCTCACACTCTCGACTCCCTGCAGCGTAGGATGTGTAAGTGTGATCCCACTTATCACTCTTATAGTCTATTTGATATTTTTAGTTAGCCATATCTTAAAAAAAGCAAAATAAACTATAAGTGTGATAAATTAGATCCCACTTACACATCACTAACCCAGCGAAGAAGAGGCGGGCTTCGGGCAGGGGGCAGGATCTTTCCTCCAGTGTCCAATCTCAGGGCTCATTTAATTCATAGGATTGCCAAATGTGTAGTAGGATTGAAGTCCAAATGAACCGTTTGATTTATAGGATCATATCCCATAGAAAAAAATCCTATAAGAATTTTGTATTAGAAACACTATAGGAAAATAACATGAGCTCTAACCTAATGAAAAAAATTCCTCTACCAATCATAAGAGTTTTTCTTACCATAAGATTCAACTTGACATGTCATACCAAATATGAATCAAGGAAGCTTCAATGGGCAAGCTTTGGGAGGAGAGTTCTCTAGTCTAGAAATACATGTGTAAGAATCTCCTCGTCTCTCACGGGCTAACTACAAGGAACATGGTGATTTGGGAGAACGTGAGAGCATGCCCTACCGCGTGGCCAAAATTGGTCTCATCCCAGCTGACAAGACTTTTATACTACCACTTAATTGACCAAATCCAAATTAGCTGCCCGCCCCACGCTTGACATGACATATGTGTGCAATAATCATTTAGTCCCTACCCAGTACGTAGTACATGACGAGACGACAAGGAACAAAATGGGGTAGCATATTACAAAAAAGCAAATAATGCCACTAAAGCAGAATCAAGATCTACCAAAGGCTGTCTTCTCGCACCATCCAGTATAATTGCATGCACTATCATCGCTTCACTTGGATTCTTGATTGTGCATCGCCAAAGCGGACAGTGTAAAAAGGCTAAGCTGTTCACCATGGCCTCACCACTACGTGTTGTCTTCCTGACTTCATGTGGTATGGGGTTTGTAGTGTAGCCCATTGGCATTGCTATGTCCTCTCAGGACCACCCTCTGGTGTGTAATGCATTTTGCATGGTGCACTGCACAATGCATTGAGGATGTAGTATTATGTATCTGGTCAACTTAAGTCTACCTTTCTTCTAGGGTCCTGCTCTTCTTTGGCTCCTGCCTCTAGGACCAGGAGCATGCAACAAGTAGCAGGAGGAGGGAGGATGAGCACTGTTAGTCACAAAGACATACTATGTTGAGCAGTGAAGGAGTACTATGTTTGCATGGATGAATTAACTAAGCATCCATCCGTATGTTATTTATAGTTAAGCATGCAATTACCAAGGGCGTTCTTTGGAAGGTTGTAATTGTTTACGAGCTACTAGGAGTTCACAGGTGAGATTGCACTGTTTAAAAAGAAGAGGGCCCTGAACTTGCGTTGCTTCGTTTCCATATATGGTCACCGTAGGTTCACGGGAATGCTCAGGTGCTTGAGCCAAGTCCGGCCAACGCTCTCTATGGTTGCGTGTACATTAATATACGGTACATGGATTCAGGGATCATTCCCAAAACTAGAGCTGCAATATCATAGTACTAGCTATAGTCCCACAGAATTAGGTCGACCGGAGCCGATTAAGGCCTCTCTTTCATATATGTATCATCATGCTAAACTGAAAAAAAAGTACTAGCAGCTGTGCCTCTCGTCCTACATCATCGAGTTAATTTCAGTCATCAGATGTGACATCGACTTGCCATTGCCGCAACTGTACCCCAAATCCCCAATCCCACTCATGCGTATCATCAAAAGACAAGATTTGAACAATCGGGCAACAACCACCCAGTGAAATAGATTCAACAACAAATAACACAATTTTATGATTGGACATAGCAACAAGAATGACCCGTTTTTCATCCAGTCAATGCGTTGCACCCTCGCGAATAGAGGAGTGAGGAAAGATGAGTGCTAGCTACTGCTGACCTCGTTTCACCGGTCTCTTCACGAATCAAATGATTTGGCAATCCGTTGCGCATTTGGCCCTAATCATCAGCCACAAGAAAGCACACGGCTCCCAAAGCGCTACCTAGTAGAGGTGTTCCATCGCCCTCGACGGGAAGACATACGCCAACACTTCGACCAATTACATTGCCATTGACCATGCTGTGTTGCTTTCTTTCTTCCCTCTTTTGAGATCAAATTGTTCCAGCTCTCGTCCATCAATCCTGTCGATTCACGAGTAGTCGCATCTGTGGTTTTGTGAATTTTTCGTGGCCAGCGGCTGAATTCTACCTTTGGGTGTAGTGGAAGTCAATGGGCTGCCGAAACGGACGTGCCAAATGTCTGTGCAAAGAGAGCAAATTGATTTGCTTTTTTGCGTGATAAAGGCAGTTTGATTGTATTGATCCTAGGTATATATCATCGTATGAAACTTATATTATCAGACAAGAGTTCGGCCTCTAGTGTCATTTCAAATGTCAAAAAATTGAAACAAAAGACCGCGCGTATTTCTCGACAATCCATACGGCCACAAACATTGCTTCAAGAAAAACCGATGTTTTTTTGTCGTGTGTAAAAAAGACAAAAATGGGTGCTAAAGAAGTCTTTACACAAAACATTTTTGTTATCTTTTTGTACGAGACACAAAAAACATCGATTTTATTGAACTTGGCACATACGATGTCGAGATGTACACGCCAAAATTTTGTTTGATTTTTTGTGATAATTTGAAATGTTTAAACCGGTGCCAGGAACATATGCTCCCATGTGCCATAGTGAATTTGTGCTAGTCTTTGGTATTATTAAGATGCAAACGTCCAAACTAAACAAAATTTAACCGACATTTCATTCATAAAGTCAAAATTATTACCAAAAAACTCACGGCCTAATTGATTCGTAGAATTTAAAGAATAAAAAAATAGAAAAACTCAAAATTACAATGTCCTGCCCCAATCATCCTATCTGATCTCGCATGGACCAATGTCTATTCGATTCCATAATAGGAAGAACAAATGATTCTTTAAAACATATGTGAGTGGATATTAGGTATCTTTTGAAATGTATTGTAAGGCCTCTTTTGCTAGAAATGCAGAACATCGGGATCGAAAATAAGCACGATTAGCATAGGATTGCTCACGTACGACATGGGATTGAGAAAATACATGAATTTTATGTCGTGGATGTTCAATTCACGCTAATAGACAAAACAAATGCAAAAGGATTATTTGGCCATTTGTATGCAACATATATCCTTTTCCCTTGGTCTTTCCAGATATGAATGTAAAAACCAAGTTTGAGTGGACTGTAAAATTCCTTTGAAACCTATAACAAGGGAAAATCTCCGTGTTATATATGCTGCATTTTATTGAAAAATAGTTCAATAATATGTAATAATGGTATACAACAAATGGATCATTAGATTTCGTTCAATATTGTAGGAGTGAGAAAACTAATCGCACAAAAAAATACCTCCCTATGTCGCACCCCAGATCAACACCGGAGGCGACTAACGCGCCGCCTGAAAACCACTCTGCCCTGTCGCTGGCTCGCCTCGTCGCCGCTGCGGCGCGAGCCCAGCTGCCGAAGGGGAACTGGAATTGGTGGGCGACGGAGTACGCCGCTGGAACTGTTGGGGCGACCACAACCGACGTGTCGACGAGCAAGGACCAGGGCGGCGACCCTGTGTCGGAGACCTACTACCGGTGGTGCGCCATGGCCGACGACGGAGGTCCAGGGCTACTTGGGGCCGGATCGGAGTTGGGAAACCCTATATCGGTCTTATTTGGGTGGCTACCATGTGTCGCCTCCCCATGCTGTCTACGTTGGTTGGAACGATCCATCGCTGGTGTTCACGCTGCTGGCCCGGTTGCCGGTGGATATGGAGTGGCTGATCATGCAGGGCGCCGGCGGGTGTCTTAGGGACTACTGGATCGGCTTGAATCAGAGGGTGATTATGGGTTCTTCTCGCGGTAAGACCCTGTTCAGCTTGATGTCTGGCCTCAATTATCTGGCCGGGGTACATTTTCGGAAGGATCCGCCGGAGTTCTCCATTGGGCGCTTCATGCGTTTAGATTACAAGATCGAGTGTGATTCGGTCATGTGTAGCCTTATTTCTGGCCGTGCGGCTTGAGAAGGGTGTGACATGAAAGCTTCTTTGTCTGTTATCATCATGGGACATGTCGGTGTTTCGATTTCCATGGTGAAGACAGTGGTGAAGAATGTCATGGCGGGTAAGGTCTAAGTTTTAGTAACGACATAGCAGGTCTTCAAGGTTTTAAGTAGTCAGCTTGGTGTTAAGTAGTGGCGGCATTGGCAAGCAACCGAGGACGGCAATGCAGGAGGAGTACATAGTCTTATTTTCTTAGGGTTCAACTCTAATGTCTGACCTTATTGGTTGTATCTGGCAATGAAGGCCTTTGCATTCTGTACTCAAATCATTTTCAAGTTTCATTTCTGGAACTTTGATGTTGGGTTGTTTGACTAACTTAAGTTGCAGAAATGAGAAATGATTTCAATTATAGCATGCACATAGCTAAGTGTATAACCAAGTTCTGAGTTGCATTTTCTGAAGCCCAAATAAAACTTTACCCCCTCTTGCTATGAAGAAACATGAAATTATTTTTCTATGTAAATTTGTGGCAGAATTATCTGAGATGTTCGATATCCTTTTCATGCTTGATAGCGCAAAATCAATTTAAAGCATACAGCGAACATCATATCATATGAACGAACATATTTGTCCCACTTGTAAACCAAGAAGCTACGATAAAAGCATATACAGAATAAATCGTTAAAGAGGATTAGTTACTTTACCCACCAACCAATTAGAACGAACGGTTCACATATAGTGGCATTAAAATGTGATTTTTTTCCAAGGTAAAGGGTTAATGTAGATCAGATTAAACGTCCATTACATAAAAACCTGCACAAATGCAATGACAATATGCTAGTTCATCCATACACGTAAAGAACTGAAATGCCATCACATGAATAAGCCTTCTTTGACAGAAGAAGAACTCAATCAACAAATGAAGAACCATGCATCCATCAGGAAGATGGATTCCGAATTTCATTTCAGTCTAGCCTTGGACTAATTATATCTTCACCATTGCATACACATCAACCAAAGCACGACGGTACTACTAGAAACCCTACAGTAGCAGGGAGGAGGAGCACTCATTCCCAACAGGAAATGTAGCCAAAAGATGAATAGTGTCGGTAAGAACAACAGACAACAGTACATACGCACACGCGCGTGTTGATCGATCAATGGCATCCATATCCATCGTTTCCACTGACCAAGATTACGACTAGACATATTAACCTCCGAATTAATTACTTACTTAAGCCCTACCTCGCTTGATCGATCGGCTCGGAAGCTAGTTGAAGACGGAGAGCGGCAGCATGCACCCCGCCGCGTGAGCCTCCGCCGCCGCCATCGCAAGGGCCATCTCGTCGCCTGCACCGCCGCTGTGGCCATTGCTGTTTCCGCTGGAGCTGCTCGCTGCCGCAGCGTCCTCGTGGCCGGCGCCCGGCATGAGGAAATGCCCGTGCATGAAGTGCTGCGGGTGCGGGATGAAGTAGTGGCCCTGCGCCGGCACGGCGCGCGCGACGATGACCTCCGGCTGCCTGTCCGGAGCATGCATGGAGACGGGTTGCGGTGGGGAAGGCGCGGGCTTGGACGCCTTCTGAGACGCCGACGACGGAGGCGGACGCTTCCGGCGCTTCTTCTCGTAGGCGATGCCGCGGGCCTTGGCCTGGGAGTCCCTTATCTCGCGGAGATAGAGGCGGACCGCGCGGGCGCCAAAAGGGTTAGCCTCGGGCCTTCCTCCGTGCTCCTCGAAGGCGGCGCGGAGGCGGCCGACGAGTGCGTCGAGGCTGCCCCAGGCCTGGCGGAGCGGGCAGGGGCACGGCGCCGGCGGCGACGGCTGGCCGAAGAAGGGGCATCCCGCGGCGTGGACCTTGGTCTTGCCGAACTGGTCGAGGTAGCGGAGGAACTCCAGCACGTGTGCGCCGCTGCAGCGCGCGAGCTCCAGCGGCGGGCGGTGGTTGCGCAGGTACTGCCCGAACGTGTGCCAGTCCCGGCGCTTCTGCGACTCGTACCGGCTCGGCCGCGGCGCCGCCTCCGCCCCGCCGCCCGGGCTGTCGGCCGCCGTCGCCCCCGCCATGCCCTGCATGCCTGTCTCCCTCCTTTGACCTCAGATCTGCATGCCAACATCGACCCTCCGTCAGTACTACAAAGAAGCTGAGACAAAAGACACCTTGATTTTCACAGAGCTAGCACGGAGCTTGCGCAAGCTGCAAAAGCTGTTGGCTTCTCGAGGAATTGGAGCCTAGCTAGGGTTTCGTAAGGGGGGGAATCGGAATGGACCGATCAGCAAGCAGCTGGTCCTGAGCTAGCTTGTACGGTGCAGGGCCGGACCAAGACGGCCTGAATCTGAGCTCAGCTGCTGCTGATGCTGCAACCAAGAAACTGACACCGCGCTGGACCTCCTGCTGCGCAACAAGCTAAGCTTGCAGCAGCAGCAGCAGGAGGTAAAAGAACAACAGACGATCATACATCACCTGGCACGTACGGAAGCGAGGGGAAACCGATGACGCCGGCCAGCCGGCAGCTCGCCGCGCGGCTCTGCGCAGGTGAGCGTATGCGGGGACGGATCGACGGAGGGAGACGCGAGGCGAGGCGAGCGAGCTGTCGGGTGTGGATTGCAACGGCGAGCAGGAGGGAGTTGTGGTGGCGAGGGGAAGGTGGAGTAGGGTGGGCGGGGACGGGGTGTGTATATAGGTAGGTAGATAGCCACGGCACACGGGGGGAAGGGGAGAGGCGGAGCGGAAAGCTGGTTTGAGGGGACGGAATTGAGTTGGGGATGCTCGCGAGGGAGTGAGCGAGCCTCTGAGGAGACGGAGACCCATCTAAAGAGGTAAACCTTGAGACCTTTAGGAGGCTCCTCCTTCGTTTGGATTTACTGGCCGTCGGATCGAGCAGTTAGTGCTCGATCTAGATCGTCCGTTCCATGCGTTACTTATTTTACCGCCTATATCCTTCACTGACGCTGGGTCCGTGCACTGCCGGTCCCGCTCCGCAGAGGCTCGGCGTGTGGCATGCCCGGTGCTGCTTTCGATCAGGCGGTCGCGCGCGACGACCATGGGGCCCCGGACGTGTGTCCGTGCCGCATTGGTGCGCTGGGCTGAAGGGTGTGGGTTCGCGTGGTCTGGTCGGCTCAGTCGCTGCTTTGTGGGGCATGTCCTATGAGTGGCCCGCGTATCAGTCGGTGGTTTGCTCAATGTGCGGTGCAGTTGGTTTTGTTTCACCGCGAAAATATCTCTACCGTGGGGTAATGTCGGGTTTTCGTCTCCAAGTGGATGGGTCGGGCCGCCGTCGTCCTCGCTGTTGATTTCTCCATGGCCGTCGGGTACAGCCTCTACAGTTGTGGGCACCCTATTCCTCACCTCCATCGTGGAGAGGAGCTCGCACGCCCCACTTCTCCGCCTCCACCCATCCCTCCTCCCACCTACTGTTTCCCCGACGGAGTTTCAGATCCACCGTCAGATCCGCCGGCGTTCGCTGGTCTCTGGCCGGACCTGGAGCTATGCAAGCCTTGAGGAGTGGTTTCGGTTGAGGTTAGGCCCTGGTTGACCCGTGGGGGATCAATTTCTTTGTGTTTTCCTTTCCTTATGCTCCTGGTATTCAGTTCGTTCACTCCGATTCGTTCGCTTTGTCTGCTTCTTATTCGTCTTCTTTGTTTTCTTCTTCGTCCTAGCTTTTTCTCCTACTTTTGTTTGTTCTTTGACCTTTGTTTTTATCTGTGATTTGTTCTTCTTCTTACAGATTCTTCTCCTGGTCACTTTTGGCCGTCTTCCGTGCTTTGGCTTCATTCTTGTTTTTACAGGTTCCAGATTGAACTCTATGATCAATCTGTTGTTTTCCGTTTTCTTTGTTTTCACCTCACACGTTTGTGCTGTTCTTTGCTTCTTTTGCAGGTCGTCGCGTGGTTGGAGGATTGCTGCCTGAAGATTGCTGCCGCTGCGTCATTTCTGATTTGTTTGCTTGCAGGTAAGTTCAAGATCTGGTTGACAAATGTGTGCTTTCTACGTTAATAATGCCGACTGATTTGGTCCCAGGTATGTGCGCTTTGCATATTAATGTGTGTGGGTCTGAGGAACGTGTAGTACTTTAGATCTTAATATGTGTAGGGTTAGGCTACCTGCGGTTTAAGTATTAATGGATCTGTGCCTTCCTTGCTTAGTCAATTTTGAGTTGGTTCGTCGGCTAAGTTGATTCTTATATTTTGGTACCTACAATCGTGTGCACCAGCGTCATTGTAGGTTATCCCTCTCTCGCAAGCTTTGATCCCTTTTTTTCTGCAGTTCTCAGTTTCGATCCTTTTTTTCTGCAGCTCTTCTCTCTCTCATTTCCGATTCCTTTTTTCTGCAGCTCAGTACAGCAGAGATCGACACTGGGAGCTTGCCATCTCGATTATTTTTCAGGTATGAACTTCTCTACGCAGTGTGCATGTACGGTTTGAGTGACCAGCCTAGGCTTGCCCTTTTAGTTGGATTTATTACTAGCTACAATTTCTGCCACTATGACGAATGCTGTTTAGGCCAGCAGCATATAGCATTAATTTGAAGAAATAGATCTTTTCCTTGTCATTTTAACTGTAAAATTAAATTTGCGATGATGAATCTGATGTGCTTATCATGTTATGATTAATAGCTATATACTGCTTGGTAGGTATTAGAATATGATGTATAAATTATATTGCAAGCAGTCAAGTGGTCCTTTTCTCACTATATCTGCTGTTTTTAACCATCAAACTTAAATAGTTATATTTGCCTGGAAATTATATATTGTGAAACTAGCAAAAGACATGTTAAGGAAATCAATCAATAGCAAGTTCATGGAAATTGAGACCTTATAGATAATCAAGAAGTAGCTCCCCATTTAGTCAATACACGTGTAACATTCTAGAGTTAATACTTAATTCACATGCTTGAGATGCCCTCCTATTTTTTATTTTTATTTGCTGCTGAATATATTTTGATATAATTAGAATTGCAGAAGCCTAGCTAGCATCCAAGGGCCATTTAAAATAGTTTGATTTGGCCCAGTGAAACAATAGTGTCATTTTCCCTTTAGTAGTCTTCTTTTAAGCAAGAAAAAAACGCCGATGACTTATGTCTCATCCTATCATTCAGTTCCATTCCTACTGATTGCTATCAAAGCTACAAATTTAAGGCGTTTTACTTGTGTTCTTTTGATGCATGGTAAGTAATATGCAAATTGCAAAGACGTGTTGTGGTTATGAGTAGCTACCTCTTGTTGGCCGCAAGTGTCTTTTGCAGAGATCAAATTATTTTGTTGCTCTGCGTCTTTTGCAGTCTTGCCAATATATAGTTTTACTAATAATGTTTGTTTGGGTGTATATAGAAGTCAATACATTTATGTTTAGTGGGTTTTTAGTATTTTCATTTGAGGACCAGCTCCCCTGACTTTATCCTTTTTATGGCAGATTTCATTTCATATGTGGAATAATGAAATGAGTCTACAATGAGCTCAAAGAAGGGTGATATGACGTTTTGACAAAATTATTGGCTACTATCAGGTTCCCTTTTATTCTGTCCATTTTTTTGAAGTCATCTTTTTGTTTCTGTATGCAAAGTTGCTTGGAATGTTGTTTCTATTTTTCTTTGTGCACAATCGAGAGAGTTCATGACCTTGGATATCAAATGTGGCTTTCTTGGGTTCCATAGTCTAAAAATGCTTAACCGTGTGTCAATTTTAACAACAAAATGAGTCTCTGAATCGTGGTTTCTGGATAGAGTGCTATTTTCACTAAATATTGAGGAGCATATACTACTATCTAATCATTCTATTTACTAGAGTGCATTTTGAATTTTAAATGGTAGAATGTGTTGATCATGCACAAATTTATTTCAACAACCTTCTAGGTATCAGACAAAATTCAAAGCTTGGGGTTCATGCTGATATTCTTTGTTCAGGTTTGGACCTTACTAATGTCGTTTCAGGTTTGTATGTGTTGCAAGCTCTCAACTGAGATTAGTTATAGGCTTATAGCATTTTTTATGTGCCATCGCTTTTTTTGACCTATATGCTTATTACCGTGTGTTGCAATTTTCTTACCTCATTTACACAAATCCTGCGATGACAATTACATTGTGTGCACCATTAGTCTAGGGAAATTCGTGATGCATTATTATTAGATAATGTATGATCTATATAAGAATATGGATCTTGGAGGACAATTATTAGCCTCAGTGAGGCAGCAGCAAGGTCAAGCACAAGGCAAGGGTTGCTAATGTCAGAATCAGTTTTTCCAATTTTCTCCTTTTGCTTTGTGATTCTATTTCGCCCTGGTTTTAGATGATCGGTTACTGGTTGATTTCTTTATTTGCTGACATTTCACCGTTGGACTGAGTATGGGCAGGATGCTCCTCGCCGTAACAGAATGGACGAACTGAAAGAGGTCACAGGAGGTGTCAAATCAATTATATCCCCTTTAGGGAACTTCGGTTCATTATAGTTGACTGGTCTAAATGTGAGGTGCTACTTGAATTATGAATGATTTTTATGGATGTGCACAACTGTTACTTTTTGTTTTGGGCAGTGTAGAATTAGTTGGCTTTTCGATGAGAGGTGTATTAATGTGATTCCTACTACTTTAGTTGTAAAGAACAGTGACAAAGGTTCTCCAGTTCACTTCTATTGTGCTTTACCAAACTTATCTTCTTGCCAAACCTTAATTGAGTGCCTAGATTTGTTTCGATTTACACTCGGATTAGTTGGTACTACTAATTGTTTTTGGTGATTCTGGACTGCGCTTTACCAAACCTATATTCTTGCCTCACCTATTTTTCTCAATATTGCCAAGATCATTTCCTATGGTCACATGCTAGGTTTTTTTGAATGCTCCTTAACACCTGCTGCTATATAGTTTATATAGATCAAAAGTTGTGCTTGCTCATTGGTTTTCCAGATTACTATTAGACTGTCCTTGGATAATGTTTTTTTAGATAGGGTTAGGCATATGTTGCTAGCCCAGTGATTATTAATGCTTCATTGCCTCTACTGATTACATATTGATATACATGTTTTTTTATTGATAGGTCATTTTCTGTTACCTTGCCGACCTTTACTATATTTTTGATGTCTGCACAAGCAGACATCACCTTCAGTTGTAAAACCACCTGGAACTAGGTCTGTTTAGAGGCCAGGGGTGAACATAATTTTGGAATGATGGTGTCCCTTCTATTAATGTGACCTGATAAATTTGCTCTACCATTTTGTGTAGCAACAACATCAAGGATACTAATATTTCATCTGTTAAGAGAGCTCTGTTCCAAGACTCGTGGCCTTGGGTTGCATCTGGAGGGTAGTCCTTGCATGCTAGATTACCTGGAAAATGTTTATAGTCGCAGGCAGCAGTCCGCAAAACGCATGGGGCATATCTAAAGCAAGACAGAAAATTGAACCGAGAATAGGTATGATATCTACAAGCCGGTCTGGAAACTTCTTATATTCATGCTTTGGCCTTTTGTATATGAGTCGCTAAGAAATAGGCAGTATAGCGTGAATGAAGTGCACCTTCTGTTATACCTATAGAGTAGATACTGCAGTAAACGTATGTTAGTGACATAAGTCCTCACCTTGCCATGCCCTTAGTTCTTTGTATGTTAGTCACTAAGAAATAGGCAGTAAACTTTTTACCTTGAAGGTGGTAAGCACTAATCCCTATTCTATATTTTCAGGAGTGGCGACTTTAGGTGTTGCAAATTGCAAGCTGATGTCCTTTTCCTGTTTCTGCAACCGTGGACTTTCAAAGGCTCCGCTGCCCGGTTTTGTAACTGTTCTGTCATGCTTAATTTGTCTTCTTAGGATCGCCAAGGCCCTTTCAATAGAAAGGGAACCGTTGTGGAGAGACAGTAGTAGTTGCTGTGTGACGTGCCTCAATCTGCCTTTTAGTAGTATATGTACTTGCTGTGTGCTTATTTGACTGTGATACGTATGCACTATGCTTATGCTTTCATTATCTCTATTTTTCTTTGACTTCCTGATGGTTTGTATATATCCAAAAGACTCCTATGTATGCAAACCTTATGTATGAATGAGCAACGTGCTTTGCTCCAATCTAAACCACCAATATTTTTTGTTTTCATGTATTCTCTGTGTATGCTTCGAGTACAAAAGTTGATTTGTATCGAAAATTTATCATAGCATTTTACCAATTGATTATCAGCGTGAAAGGCGGTTGGTGCTTGGCCTGCGCTGCTATGGGTTGTGTGTTACGAACCATCTCTGACATGTGATGCGTCTCCATCAACACTGCCTTTCAGTGCCAGTAGTATATGTATTGATATGTGCTTAATGTACTCCCTACTATATATTTGTGCTCCTGCTATCTAATTTTATTATTTGTGTGCATGCTGTCTAAGTTTAATGATCTATGATGATCGTAGATGTTGTAATGTTGAGAACCTATTTATCCTGGAGACCTATGGATGTAGACTCTACGTATGTACACCTTGCCACTACTATGTATAATAATAATGATTGACTATCTTTCATATTAAGAATGTTTATCATAGTGTTTTGCAAAGTGAAAACCAGTGTCAACCACGGGTGGCGCGCGGCAAGCCGCGCCAAGGAATCTAGTCGACCTGACCGGTGGCGGTGACCCCAATCATTTAAGGCCACGGCAGGTGCAACAGAGCTCCTGATGTATGTATCTGCGTACGTATTCCTGTATGCCATGTACGTCTATTTTTTCCAAACAGAGAAAGTTGTAGTATGTGCTAACAATTGGGTCGTTTATTTTTGATGGCCACCTACGGTCTTCAATATATTTTGAAAAAACTCAAGCCCTACATTTACACATTCAGTGAATGGAAAATATTATGTCGTGTATACATGTGATTACAGTACGAATCAAGAAGATTTTGTATCCATTTGTGACCTACAAAGCCTGCTAAAAAATTCAAATGATAATTTGAGTAATAAATATAACCACTAATTACTTGTTTTCCTTTTTGCAATGAGCTGCTATTGTTTGGTACAATGCAGGCTTAAAAACTCAATAAGTAGTTTCATCGATGATTTTATCACTATTTTTACAAATCATGGAAAATGTAAAAATTGCAATCATTGTGCATCCATGGAGTCATTTTATTTACACTAGTTGCTAGAACATTTTTTTGGCCAAAGAAGGTGTCGAACGAATCATGCCCTTTCTATGAACAGTTTTCTCACGGTTTTGAACCAAATTTTAAAAATAACAAAGAATTTGAAAATTCTAAGATAATACAATCCATAGCATGGAGTTTTTTTTCGAATATACTAACCTTAACAAAAAAACATCGATTTTGAAATATTTTGAAGGAAAAAATCTTTCACAACATGGTCTATTATGAATGGACATTCATAACTTTCAAATCAAATTACTAAGGACACTGTCATATCCACGACATAGTTCATAGTAATGTGGTCATATTTGTCAAAAAGGTGCATTTTTCATGACATGCAATAGTGTCAAAAGGGATTTCCAACTTTTTGTTACAAAAATCAAAGTGTTAAAAACTAGAATCTTTGTGAAGCAAGTGCAAAGTAGAATCTCTCCATTTTTCACAAAAATCAGAACATATTGAGAATGGTAGTTTTATCACCTTTTATCATACAAATGAATGTGAAACAATTTTCTGAAAGCAATTAGAATTTAAACTCCATGTGTGTGATAGTTTCTTCTTAAACTTGAATCAAATGATTTATAGCCCAAGTAGGATTGTAAGCAGTAAAACAACATATGGGATTTAAAGTTTCATTCCCTTGCTATGAATAGCTTCGCCGACATTCTTCTTGAATTAGAAAAAAGAAATCAAAGAAACTAGAAATAATATAAATAATGCAATCCTTTGGCATATTTCTTCTTTAATGTGTGCTTGTTGCTAGTAAAAATTATTAAAATGGAATTTTACATTATTGAAGAAAAACCTTAACAAAATAGTTAATCATGTACGAAGATTCATGACTTTCAACACAAACAACTAGACACCACTCACATATCAAGGTGTCATTCATGGCAAGGCCCACGATCCGATCCGGGCTTTTTGAGGGATCTGGCCTTTTGGGTGAATCATTGTATGATCAACCAGAATCAAAATATCATGCCTTTTGACCTACCAGCGAGTATACATATCTTGGTTTTCGCAACTTCGAAAAGGTTTTTGATGATTCCTTAAACTGAGCAGTCCGGAAATTTTTCTACGATCTTCATCTATCAATAAACGATATTGGTTTTACCGCAAAAAGTGCTTTCGAAGCCGGAGCTACACATAGCTCTTTAATTTGCAAAATTCGGACATATTCAAAATTTAAAGAAATTATGAAAGGAAATTTTGGATGTAGCCAATAGTGGGTTACAAGAACGTGCAAAATCTCAACTCATAATCTGGGCTACACAAAGATAACAAAATCTGACATATTTTGAAGATTTCAGATTTTGCAGTATACAGTATTTTCTGATTCATATTTTGTCATGTTTGCACAGACCAAAACACGACTGATTTCTACTTGAGAATTTACACGAAGGTACAAAACTTATTATCTACATTCAGGGTTTTCCACTTTTTCTAGATATTTTTGAACCACGCAAATATGATTTTTATTTTTATTTCAATATAAAAAACTATGTGTAGACCGGGCTCCGTATCGCTGCTCTATTCATGTTGTTGTTATAAAAAATAATTTGGGCTCTTTGGATGGAGAAATTATCCTGTGAAAACCAATACTATTCAATGGAAACCACACAAAAAAGTCAAGTTTAGAAGTTTTTAGTTTTTTCCGATAGAAATGATTTATGTTGGGAAGGTAGAATTCCATAGGCATATAAATTTTCAAGTTCAAACTCAAAAATATTGAGTAGAAACTCTAAAATAAAAAATTCAGCAATGAATAATAACCTTTACGTCTACTATTTACTGGTGAAGTTGGGATATTCATAGATTTTAAAGAATTTCTCGTTTGAACTTATAAATTTACATGTATATTAGTATATAGAAATCTACCTTCGCATGTTAACATAATGTTTTCAGAATTTCCATGGGTTCTAGCAAATATCGGTTCTCTCTCTTCGGAGGAACCAGACTTGCCCGTACCTATGGTGCCTGAAGGTAGACATCCACCTCGTGGGCTTGATGGCAGATAGGCTGCGAGCGGTGATTCTTTCCACGACATGAAAAAGGTCGTCACCTCACCCGTCTTTTCACCGCCTCCCTCCTTCACTCACTCACTCCCACACTGCACACAGCTCTCTCATCCATTGATGCGTGGGGGCATAGAGACGTCCCGTCACCTGCCGGCGCAACCGCGCAAGCCAACAAACCGCCGCAGCGCCACCACTGTCGACCGCTGCGCGTGGTACGTATGGGGCTTCTACCGTATGGGGCTTCTACTGCCCGGTCGGCATCGATCGCCTAGCCTCCATCATCGATCTACCGGTTAAAAACCACCACAGATATCACGTACTCGAGCTTGCGCTCTCTATCTCCCATTCTCCCGATCTGATCTGCAGTTCCCGAGCATATATACGGGTAAAATGTATCATGTACCCTAATGTCCTCTCATGTACTTCTAATTGCATCTTGTTCTCTACAACGTTAGTACTCCAAAGTTACAGCTACAGTTCTCTGGCACATATATATACAGTGGCTAATTGTGGCTCGTTAACCCCAAGAAGACAACAACTTGGCCTACGCAAGTCTTGTCAGTCGAAACTGCAGCCTACGCACGCTTGCTGTTCGCTCCGTCCTCCTCATACCTCTGTTTATGTTTTGCTCCAACACTGTCATGCATGGGCGTGCCATGTGTCTAATGGGATCACTAATCGCTAATTCAGTATTTTTGGGAGTACACAATCCCTTCCGAGGTGTAAAACGATTTAGGATTTTTCTGATTTGGACATACCACTAGTAGAAACAGGGCCACTGGTCCCAGGTCGTAAGGACCTCTAGTACCGGGTGTCTACCCGGGACTAGCAAGGCGACACTAGAGGCCCCCCTGTAGTACCGGGTCCGTTACGACCCGGAACAACAGTCTCCCACGTGGCCGCCGAGGCGCGGGCGTGGTGGAGGACCTCTAGTCCCGATTGGTCATACGGCCCGGGACCAAGGAACTCACACGTGGCAGCCTGTAATTTTTTGTTTTTCCTCCCAATTTAATATTGAAATGGTGCAAAAAAAATATGCGTTTAATTAATTAAAAAACAGAAACTACATATAACATATCAAAATGTTCATAAATAAAAATATGTTCACGTCTATCAGGTTACATGGAGGTGCTCATAACCGGGACTAGAGCCCGTCTATTCGATTACACGTGTGTGGAGATCATAACCGGGGCTAGAGCCCGTCTATTCAATTACACGTACGGAGATCATAACCGGGACTAGATCCTGTCTATTCGGTTACACGGGAGATCATAACCGGGACGTCACCGCTATTCTCCATTGTATGTTCCTTTTGAAGGTATGACATCGCTGAGCAGAAACCCCGCAATTTCTTCTACTAGTGCTTGAAAGCGCTTCTTTAGTCGTAGTTTCCTCCGCATTGAATCCTTCACGTATAAGAAGGAGATAATACGAATATCAATCATGAGTAACAAAAAATATGAATGGCACTGAAGACAATTGTTGGTAATAAAATAAAATTATGAATATATTTGTTCACGTACGTCCGCATGTGTCGACGTATTTGCGTTTCGCTCAGTGACCGCACGACGAATCCACTCGCAAACGAAATATCCACAGAAATTGGTCCCCTGTGGTTGCCTCTCGATGTGCTTTACGAGAATAGAATTCAATCAAATCATAGTCAACAAATAGTGGTATTGAAAATTATAAATAAAGAGATGCGCGAACCTAGCTAGACCGTACTACCTACCTGTGGGTGAATAAAAGTCAGCTTTTCTTCAAATGAACCTAAACCCTTTGTTCTCGCTTTGATTTGTTTCCAAACCCTGCCCGGCCAAAAAAAAAGAATAAATAAGTTATTAGTTACTTGATGTCTCTGAAATCAATAAGAGAGACTGATATAGTGCGATAATGTTTGAAATCACCTTTGGAGCGTATCTAGAATGGTTTGGTAGCTCGCCTCAGGCCAGTCCAATGAGTCGTAGACTTGAACTCTTGATCTATCAACTTCAATGACTAGCAGAATGTAATGATCGCTGCGCATGATTATATACACGTCAGTAACTCATCAGTTACACTTAATTTGTACAAGCGAGTAACACTCTCTTACCTGAAGTAGTAAGGAAACATTATCTGCACCTCGAAATGTTGCTTCGTTAGGGCATTTATCAAGTTCTTCTCCGTGTCCTTCACGTGGTTTGGTAGTGTCCTTGCATTAACTCGTACTGGGTTAACAAACCAAAGCCATAGATGCCCTTTCTGTCACGTTCATCACTCTTCATTCTGCATAATACCGTAGTGAGCATAGTTAGCGATGGCAATGACCGAGCTGAGAGCTAAATACTTTATCTTTTTTTGAAAATAAACGAATTGAATCACTTATAGACAGTAGGCACCGACGAGAGCCAAGTCGAGGGCATCAAGGTTGTATAAGTACCAGAGTTTTTCGAGCTGAATTGTGAACATGTCTTCACCCGTGAAATGATTTTTTGTAAGTTTCACAGAGATCAAAAATTTATCAAATTCCTTTGTGGTTTTCATGTACCAACTATGGAGTTGTCGCAGACATGTCGGTAGAAACTTTATCTGATCACTTCGCAGCAGGGACCTCCCCCATTTCCATTTCCATGAATCATCTACATCCGATGGAAGGAGATTATCGTTGTCCAGTTGAGCAAGAGTAATACTAGCATCTGCAGCAAAGTCCTTCTTGAAGGATAAACTAGGAATTAGGTCCGTCGCGGAGCCATGACCAGTGGTTATAACTACGAGCGGGGCTATCGACTTGTTTGCCTGTTGTCCGAGCTGGGCAACGTCTCTTTTCCCTCTGGCACTACTACTTCCCGTCTTGGGAGAGCTACTAGTTTTACTCAGAGCTCGTTAATAGTTATCTGGCTTAATTATCTCATATTGTGATGGTTCCGTGACGAACCCAGTAGCCCACTTTTTTTCCTTTGCAGTAAATGTTTGCTTTTCCTCGGGCTTTTTCCGTGCAAAATGCGCCTTCACTTCGGCATCCACGATCGCGTCCCTTTCCTCGGGCGTCCTGTCGTAAGCTCTGACGGGAGGGCTTTTGGGTACTTTTGGGAGGGGCGAACGTCGGGGGTCTCGCCGGAATCCCATGGACGACGAAGTGGCGCCCTTCCTATGTCGGGGCTCAGGAGTCGGCTCATGCGGCGGTGGAGTCGGCTCATGCGGCGGCGGAGTCGGCTCATGCGGAGTGGGCTGACGCGGCGGCGGAGTCGGCTGACTCGGCGGCGGAGTCGGCGCACGCGGCGGCGGAGATGAATGATGCGGAGACGACTGATGGTTGTCGTCCCCTTAATCGTCATCAGGTGGTGAATCGTGAATTGGCGGAGACGATGGTGGCCTTGGCGCCCAGCCTGCAAACTTGATGTATTTCTTCCGCCATAGAATTAGACCACCCACGACGTCCCCTAGCACCGACTCATCATCAGCTTTTGGGAACTCAAGGTTCAGTGATTCATATCCTTGTACAACTTCATCCACGCCGACACGAGCAAATCCATCTGGAATGGCATTGCCAAGCCACGATGTTGTAGAGTCAACAGTTAAAGCATAGCCGTCCGCCGCCTTCATGGATAAGTTAAAGACTGGGACATGCAGCTCACAAGTTGTTTTCTCCGTGATATAATCCACGGGGTAACTTGTCTCATCATCACCGACCATAACCGAGGAAGCCACGCTGCTTCTGCGATGCGATGGGCCGCCTTGACTCGCTTGTTCCAGCTGAAGAGTTGGCGCCCCTTGCTCGCGCATTTGATCTATTTGCCTCTGATGTTCCTCATAGAGAGCAACCATCTAGTCATTCTTTTTTTCTAGGATCATCAACCGGTCTGATTCCTGCTGCTCCTTCCTCCTCTTTGCTCTCGCTCGGCATCTATAAGATTCACGGTCCTGGGGAAACCCTTCACTCCACGGCACTTCTCCTAAGCCTCGTGTTTGTCCTCCTTTTTCTTTGGTCCCGAGGGCCTCTGACAGCTCGTCCTTCTCTCTGTCGGAAATAAACTTTCCCTCTTTAGACTTGGCAATTAAGTCAATATTTTTTTGCTGGGCTCCGTTGACTACTTTATTTTCATCAATTATTAACTCCCCTATTTCCATGTCATACTCCCCTCCATGCGCAAGTAGCCAATTCCTTATCCTTCTGTCCCATTTCTCTGTGACCGGGGTGAGCCCTTTTGCACGCAATTCGGCCTCAACCTTTTCCCACTTAGGCTCGGAAACTCGGTAGCTGATGCGTGTAACACGTTCGTCAGGAGACCTCAAGTGTAAGGTTTGATGAGTGTAGCAGCAAGTCTTCCCTCAGTATGAAACCGAGATTATTGAACCAGTAGGAAATCGGCGATGTTCTGAAGGTGTCAACGGCGTCGGAAAACTTGTGGCTTTGATGGGGAAGCAATCTTCCTGACGGTTGACTTGGAACCTGCACACAAGACAATCAAACTACTTTGCACCGACGAGTCAGTGAGGGTGTCAATCTCACCGGCTTGCTGAAAACAAAGGATTAGACGTATAGTGTGGAAAATGATGTTGCTTGCAGAGAATGAAAAAGAACAATGATTGCAGTAGGTTGTATTTCAGATGTAAAAGAATGGACCGGGGTCCACAGTTCACTAGTGGTGTCTCTCCATAATAAAATACTAACATGCTGGGTAAACGAATTACAGCTGGGCAATTGATAAAATAAAGAGCGCATAACAATGCATATACAAGTCATGATGATCACTATGAGATTTATTTGGGCATTACGACAAAGTACACAGACCGCCATCCAGCATGCATCTGTGCCTAAATAGTCCACCTTCAGGTTAGCATCCGCACCCCTTCCAGTATTAAGTTGCAAGCAACAGACAATTGCATTAAGTATGGTGCATAATGTAAACAATACTAATATCCTTAGACAAAGCATTCTGTTTTACCCCTAGTAGCAACAGCACATCCACAACCTTAGAACTTTCTGTCACTGTCCCAGATTAAATGGAGGCATGAACCTACTATCTAGCATAAATACTCCCTCTTGGAGTTACAAGCATAAACTTGGCCAAAGCCTACACTAATAACGGAGAGCATGCAAGATCATAAACAACATATATATAGATCAATAATCAACTTGACATAGTATTCAATACTCATCGGATCCCAGCAAACACAACATGTAGCATTAATAAGATGATCTTGATCATGATAGGCAGCTCACAAGATCTAAACATGATGGCACAAAAGGAGAAGACAACCATCTAGCTACTGCTATGGACCCATAGTCAGAGATGAACTACTCACACATCACTCCGGAGGCAGGCATGGCGATGTAGAGCCCTCCGGTGATGATTCCCTCTCCGGCAGGGTGCCGGGAAGAGCTTCAGGAACCCCCCGAGTTAGGGTTGACGGCGGCGGCAGCGGATGTTTTCTGGAAATATGGCTCGGTATTTTAGGGTTTTCGCCTCGGGGAGAATAAATAGGCGAAGGGGCGATGTCGGTGGAGGCACGAGGCCGCTCCCCACATGGCGGCGCGGCAGGGGGCCCACCCGCGCCATGGGGTGGGGACGGCGCCTCGGTGCCCCCCTTCGTCTCTCCTTCGGACTTCGTGAACGTGTCGGAAAAATAGGAACTGGCAATTTGTTTCGTCCAATTCCGAGGATATTTGCAGAACAGCTTTTCTGAAACCAAAAACAGCAGAAAACAGGAACTGGCACTGTGGCATCTTGTTAATAGGTTAGTCCCAGAAAATGCATAAAAATGCCATGAAGTGTGAATAAAACATGTAGCAATTGGTATAATATAAGCATGGAACATAAGAAATTATAGATACGTTGGAGACGTATCAAGCATCCCCAAGCTTAGTTCTACTCGTCCTCGAGTAGGTAAAACGATAACAACAAATAATTTCTGAAGTGACATGCTACCACATAATCTTGATCAAATAATATTGTAAAGCATGTGAGCTGAGATCAAATCATTCAAAGCAAAAGTCTATAATTGATATTCAATAAGAGATAACAAAGCAAGATAGTTAAACAAGCTAAAAGTTTTCATGAATATTGCTTTAAAGACATGAAACCGTACAAGGTTCATTAAAGATGTTTTAAGTATCCAATGTAGGAGTTCTATCCTTCAATTCCAAGCATCAAGTAATTTTTCACAACATAGAAGGATTCAGTCAAGTAAATATAAACATGAACGTCATGAATCAACTGTTTCGAAGTCTACTCAACCGGTGAGCGCAAGCATTTGGTATTGGCACCAGGATGTTATGGCTAAAAGAACATTAATGGGGTTTGGAAGGCCAAAGGAAGAAAGTCTCACAAAGCTATAAGTGATCATTAGACAAGAGGAAGTCTTATAATCGAAGCTATGTAAGGAGTAGTGATTGCCATGCAACGGATGCACATAGAGCTATATGTGTATGAAAGCTCTCCAATGGAACTAGTGGGGGTGCATCCAACTTGGTTGCTCATGAAGACCTAGAGCACTTTTGAGGAAGCTCATCATTGGAATATACAACCCAAGTTCTATAGTGTAAATTCCCCACATAGTTATACTAGTAAACATGAAAACTCTCTCACATGGAGTATAGGTGCTAAACATGAGCACAAATGATGACTATGAATATGCAGGTGCTGAAACATGAGCACAAGTGTGGATAAAGGATAGTAATGTTGCCCCCTTTTTCTTTTTTTTTTTCTTTTTTTTCTTTTTATTTTTTTTCTTTTTCTGTTTCTCTTTTCGATGGCCTCCATGGCTCTTTTCACTTTTAGGGGCAACACTCTAATATGACAACACACTTTTTGGTACAAATAACTCATAATGAACAAAACATGATGTATGAAACTGTATGCCTCTGCCAGTGTAGCAGGATATGCAATGATCTAGCGTAACATGGGTAAACCGCACATCAGCTGTATAGAATCATGCAAAGCAATATATAAATGATAAATGACAACAAGTCATGTAATGTAAGATGGAAGTTGCATGGCAATATATCTCGGAACAGCTATGGAAATGCTGTGGTAGGTAGGTATGGTGGCTGTTTTGAGGAAGATGTATGGGCTTATGTGTAGGAGAACAAGAGAAAGTCCTCCCACGGGTTTGGATGTACTGGCGAAGTATGCACAACTCTCAATGTGAGCAGAAGGCAATGCACACACCGAAGAGGCTAGCAAATTTGGATGGTGGAAGTGCCAAAAACCGTAGCTTAACATTAGTCAAAAAGAACTCACAAGCTTATTGCAAACAACTAGCAGGTTCAACATTAAGAGCATGATTAAAATTCACTCCAAGAAGGGCCGTTCACGGCGGTACAAGTACCCCGCTAGATCCCTCGACCTTCAGCACAACTTAGTTATTACGAATCACTTTTAGACATGGAAAGCTATCAAGTCCAACTACACCTTCAACAATTTTAGTAGAGTTTGTAGTACGGTACAAGCTTAAAGACAACAATCCACTAATGATTTTAACTTAACTAACCAGCAAGCTTTACCATCTAAATATCTCAAAACATTTGCAAAGAATCAAGTTATCAAAGTTCAATGATCTACAAGATTATGCAAGTTATTCATTATACCACTACCACATGCAACATTTTCTGAACCAACACATCAACCAAACAACTCTCCAAGTAATTTACAAATGAAACAAGAGAGTACTTTCCACAAGAATTAACAGCTCTAAAAGAGATGCATGAAAAACAGGAGCTAAAAGCATAGCAGTAGCTAGATAAGAATACTCAAAAGATATAAGTGAAGAATATGAGTATTCACATGAAAAAGCGGAGCGTGTCTCTCTCCCACACAAGAATGCTAGGATCCAACTTATTCAGAAAATAAAAACAACAAAGCAAAAATAAAAAAACAGACGCTCCAAGTAAAATACATAAGATGTGGAAGAATAAAATATAGTTTCACTAGAGATGACCTGATAAGTTGTTGATGAAGAAGGGGATGCCTTGGGCATCCCCAAGCTTAGACGCTTGAGTCTTCTTGAATATTGCTGGGTGACCCACGGGGGCATCCCCAAGCTTAGGCTTTTCACTCTTCTTGATCACATCATATCATCCTTCTCGCTTGCTCCTTGAAAACTTCCGCCACACCAAACTCAAAGTAATTCTCATTAGAGGGTTAGTGCATAATCAAAAATTCACATGTTCTACTGTGACACAATCATTACCAATGCTTCTGGACATTAACTACAGCCACTGATGTTTTATGGAGCAAAGAAATCCAATCAAACATAGTAAAAGAGGCAATGCAAAATAAAAGGCAGAATCTGTCAAAAAAGAACAGTCTGGAAAGACGAATTTTTTCGAGGCACTTAACTTGCTCAGATGCAAAAATCAAAACTAATGAAAGTTGCGTACATATATAAGGATCATGCGTGATTTTTTCAGAATTTTTCGATTTTTCTGGAGTGCGTACAGCTCAAAACGGTGGACAGCAAAAATCTGTCACTGCGCAGAAATCCAAATCTAGCATCAACTTTCAACTAGAGACTTTACTTGGCACAACAATGCAATAAAATAAAGATACAAAGGAGTTGTTACAGAAGCAAAGAACACCTTGAGAAAAACTGAAAATAAAAGATAAAGGGTTGCCTCCCTAAAGCGCTTTCTTTAATGCCTTTTAGCTAGGCTAGAAGATTTTAATGATGCTCTCATAAAAATAAGAGTTGAAAACCAAAGAAGCATCAAGAGGCAAATATCAACACATTTAAGTCTAACCCACTTCCTATGAAAAGGAATCTTGTAAGAAAACAAATTATTGAAGCATGAAGCTACTAGTGTATGAAGACAAAACAAGTTCAACTTCAAAACTTTCAACATAAAGGGAGATGTTTTAGTGACTTGAAAACTTTTACCACCATATTTTCCTCTCTCATAATAACTTTCAGTAGCATCATGAAAAACTCAACAATATAACTATCACATAAAGCATGCTTTTCATGATCTATAAACACATAATTTTTATTAAGCTCAAAAACAGTGAGGTCATTAAACCCACTTTTGACAATAGTAGTATAATAAATATCATTAGGCAATATAGGACCATCATCAAGAGCACTATCATATATAACATTAGGGAGCCATTGTTTTATTTCTGAAATTTCCTTTACTTGAGTCAAGGTGTTGCTTACGTAAAATTTATCAAAAGGAGATATTTCAATAGAATCATGACATCCAACAATATAGCACTCTTCCTCCTTAGGCAGGCATGGAGGGTAATCAAATAATGTAAGAGTTAAAGTTACTATCATTAGAAGGTAGATCTCCTTTTGTTCATCACTCTCTTCCTCTTTTTCATCCAATGAGCTTTCAGTTTGAGCAATTTCTTCTTCATAGGTTCCTGAAAGGAAGCAAGTTGTTCTGGAGAATAAATTTTCTCAAGAAATTCAGTGATATAAGGATTATCATTATAATATTCAAGGCAATAACCTAGTATAGCACAATTCTCAGTTCTACAAGGAGCATCATCATCTTGAATATAACCAGCAATTTCATAGGCACCCTTAAAAACAACAAATTCTTCAATTTGTTCAAGATTATCAAAGTCATAGTTTCCTTTAGCATAAGCAGCCAAGGTTTCATTATCATTATAATCACATTGAAAAGGGAGGTGTTTATGCCTTCTACAACAAGAAGATTCATTGAAGCAGTAGGATTCATCATAAGTAGAGCACAAGTTTCTAGCAAAACAATTCAATTTATATATTGTACCCATAAGTGTTTCCCTTTTTGAGACAAGCGGTATTCCTTATAATAATTCTGTTGTTCCTCCGTGAACCCACTTAGACAATAAGATTTTGTTTCAAAGAGAGAAGCCATTGATAGCAAATAAATAACTAGACATAATAACAAACCGAAATAAAACTAGATGCAAGTAACTAATTTTTTTTATGTTTTTGATATAAAGAAAGCAAACAAGACAAAGTAAAAATAAAATAAGCAAGACAAAAACAAAGTAAAGTGATTGGAAGTGAGAGACTCCCCTTGCAGAAGCAACTCGACTTCCCGGCAACGGCGCCAGAAAACATGCTTGATGCGTGTAAAGCACACGTTCGTCAGGAGACCTCAAGTGTAAGGTTTGATGAGTGTAGTAGCAAGTCTTCACTCAGTATGAAACCGAGGTTATGGAACCAGTAGGAAATCGGCGATGTTCTGAAGGTGTCAATGGCGACAGAAAACTTGTGGCGTTGAAGGGGAAGCAATCTTCCTGACGGTTGACTTGGAACCTGCACACAAGACAATCAAACTATTTTGCCCCGACGAGTCAGTGAGGGTGTCAATCTCACCGGCTTGCTGAAAACAAAGGATTAGACGTATAGTGTGGAAAATGATGTTTGCTTGCAGAGAATGAAAAAGAACAATGATTGCAGCAGGTTGTATTTCAGATGTAAAAGAATGGACCAGGGTCCACAGTTCACTAGTTGTCTCTCTCCATAATAAAATACTAACGTGATGGGTAAACGAATTACAGCTGGGCAATTGATAAAATAAAGAGGCGCATAACAATGCATATACAAGTCATGATGATCACTATGAGATTTATTTGGGTATTACGACAAAGTACACAGACTGCCATCCAGCATACATCTGTGCCTAAATAGTCCACCTTCAGGTTAGCATCCGCACCCCTTCCAGTATTAAGTTGCAAGCAACAGACAATTGCATTAAGTATGGTGCATAATGTAAATAATACTAATATCCTTAGACAAAGCATTGCTGTTTTACCCCTAGTAGCAACAGCACATCCACAATCTTAGAACTTTCTGTCACTGTCCCAGATTAAATGGAGGCATGAACCTACTATCTAGCATAAATACTCCCTCTTGGAGTTACAAGCATAAACTTGGCCAAAGCCTACACTAATAACGGAGAGCATGCAAGATCATCAACAACATATATATAATAGATCAATAATCAACTTGACATAGTATTCAATACTCATCGGATCCCATCAAACACAACATGTTGCATTACAATAAGATGATCTTGATCATGATAGGCAGCTCACAAGATCTAAACATGATGGCACAAAAGGAGAAGACAACCATCTAGCTACTGCTATGGACCCATAGTTCAGAGATGAACTACTCACACATCACTCGGGAGGCGGGCATGGCGATGTAGAGCCCTCCGGTGATGATTCCCCTCTCCGGCAGGGTGCCGGGAAGAGCTTCAGGAACCCCCCGAGTTAGGGTTGACGGCGGTGGAAGCGGATGTTTTCTGGAAATATGGCTCGGTATTTTAGGGTTTACGCCTCGGGGAGAATAAATAGGCGAAGGGGCGATGTCGGTGGAGGCACGAGGCGCGCTCCCCACATGGCAGCGCGGCAGGGGACCCACCCGCGCCATGGGGTGGGGACGGCGCCTCGGTGCCCCCTTCGTCTCTCCTTCGGACTTCGTGAACGTGTCGGAAAAATAGGAACCTGGCAATTTGTTTCGTCTAATTCCGAGGATATTTGCAGAACAGCTTTTCTGAAACCAAAAACAGCAGAAAACAGGAACTGGCACTGTGGCATCTTGTTAATAGGTTAGTCCCAGAAAATGCATAAAAATACCATGAAGTGTGAATAAAACATGTGGCAATTGGTATAATATAAGCATGGAACATAAGAAATTATAGATACGTTGGAGACGTATCAGTAGCCACCTGGCCCCATCTTATGGTGATATATCTTTTTCACTGCATTATCCTTATTCGTTTTCGCCCTTTTCTTAGCTAGTTCCGATTTCTTGTACTCCAGGAATGCAGGCCAGTGAGGCCGCTGCCTCTCTCGTGTGCCGGTGAAATTCGGAAGTTTCCCATCTTCATTCCACTCACGGAATAATTTGTTCTTGTAGTTAATGAATTGTTGAGCCATCTTCTTAAGAGCGAAATGCTTGAATTTGTCCGTCATGGCTTTTGTCTTCACCGCATCTTCCAAGACCAGTAGGGTGAAATGTGCAATGAGCTTTTTCCAAAGCAGACCTTTGGTTCTCTCGTCGACATAACTAACTCCCTCTAACTTTGCTGGCTTAATCCATTCCTGAGTGCTGATATAAACGTTGTCCCTGACAGTGACTCCGCATTGATGAACAAACTTAACTGCGTTCGGCACGGGTGCCAGTGGTTGGCCCGTAGCTGCATTCACCTCGTCAATTGGGAGATGCTCTTCTTGGCCCATCCCTTGGGCATGGCCTTGTTTAGTGGATTGGTTCGATGCGGAGGTCTAAAAATATGAAACATGTGTGAATACATATATGTACAAATCAGTTATTGCATCTGCTCAACATAGGCTTAATATACCTCGCCAGACGGCGTGGGTCCACCAATTTCTGAGTCCTCATCGTACTCGTTAATTCTTTGATCCGGTTCCATTCCCGGACCATAGTCGTTCAAAAACTGTGTGCCATCATCTTCTGATCTACGGTCTTCAGCTCCTTCCGCGGGATGCCGAAATTCCCCGGGTTCCCTAATGTAGGAAAGCATATCTTCTTCCCCTTCTCTCCTTGCGAAGGGAGCATCGTCATCCATTGCTTAACTAATTAAAAAAAGATAAAACAATAATAGCATTAGTAGAATAATTAAAAGTACGGAACTTTACAAATATGAAAAAAACAATTTAATATTGCATCTAAAAAATGTTTAAAAAAGTAACATGGGCGTATTGGGCCAAAGCGCTGTCCCAATCCCAGCCCAAATTTTGGCCAGAACCGGGTCAAAGCTGGCCAGCGTGGTCATCGCTGGCCCACCTGCCAGCGCCCCCCCGCTCCACCGCCACGTGTGACCGCCCATTGGCCACGCGTGGTCAATGCTGGCCCACCTGCCAGCGCCCCACCGCCACGTGTGACTGCTGAAGCATGTAAAATGCATACATGAACTTTGCACTATATCACTCATATTCGAATCATATTTGCATCATATAAGGGTTATACCACTGTTATTTAATGATTTTAGGAAATAAAATAATTGTTTCCTATTTTTATAGAATAAACCCTGCGCAGGCAGAAAACCCTATTTCTTTCCTTTTATGTTTCAGGGACCTAAACGACGTCATAAAAATCTAGAAAAATACAGGCGTCATTATTTTGGAAGGAAGAAGACGTAGGAGCGAAGGAATCAAGCAAACGGAGGCCGGAGGGCAAAAAGGGGGTGGCCCACGCGGCCACTGTACCTGGCCGCGTGGGGCTCACCAACTTGGCCCTCGAGGCCCCGCAGCCGTCGATCTTTGCTCCACCGCCTTCGTCTTGACCTAAAAACGCCTATAAAAAAGAAGTCCCACGGCGTTCCCGAAAACAAGCACCGCCATATCATAGAAACACGAAAACGAAGATCTGGAGCATTGGAGGGGGAAAACTCCGGCAGGGCGCTGCCGGCGTGGTCTCCATCTTCTCCATCGACATCTCCACAATCTCCATGATGAAGAGGGAGTAGTCCACCTCTGGACTATGGGTTCGTGGATGTAACTTATGTATCTCTCCTCTCTTTGAGTTTCACTAATTAGTACCGTATGAGCAGCTGAACATGATTACGGTCATATATGTAATTCTTATGTCGTGGATCTTTTTGTGAGTTAATATATGTTGAGATTGCAAATATTTGTTTCAGTTATGAATATAGATGCATATTATGTACCCCGTTCTTATCTACTTGTTATGATCAAGCATGTTTATGAGGGCGTGTGTGGGTGATGTGTGCATTAGTTGGAGTAACGGGGGGTGGTGAGTGTGGTAAGTTGACAACTGAAATATCGCGATCCACTTGGGTGTTTTACCTTACTTTGTTGCCTCAATATGGATAAACAAAAATACCATGCTACAAGGGTTGAGGGTGACCTTGCTTCTTCCTGTGACTAGATCTAGCATGTTCTTATTTTCACTTCATGTCATGATACTTAAAGCTATACTCTGAGTTATCTTAATTACTAAGGTGTTATGATTTAGTTCGCATCTTGGTGGAGTATAAGTGAGATTAATAACCAAAAGATCTCTATGTTAGGACGTGATGCCCATATAATTAGTAACTTGATATCAAACTTTGTGTTGCAATCTCATATGTCAACTCTATGTGTCCATTGTCTGCCACACCATTAAAAGAGAGAGTGCATTTGTGAAACCATGAACCCCGGTCCATTTTAAGCATAAGAAACACCTTTCCAACCACTTTTATCACTTTTCCATTTTTTGCAATTATTAAATCCGAAAATACAAAAACACTTTTCCATCTTGCATTCATCATAAAAAACCCAAAAATATCATTTATCATTGTTATCATCATCCTTGCACATTCATTCACCACCATTGCATATTTATTTCTTGTTTGCATTGCATATTTATCTTAATATCATTCATACACCTTGTGCTTGACAACCACATGTGAGGTTGAGGACCAAAACAACTAACCTTATTTTGTAGGTGACCAAAAGAAGGATATGAAGATAAATCTTTCACTACTGATTCCCCGAGAGTTCGATATTAAACCCTCGAGTCACCCTCGTGGGGAAAACACGTCTTCCACTTACTACATACTCTGCACTTGGAGGCTCAACCTAACCCCGTACACTTTTAATTTCAGGTAGCTACTGAAGGCTATCACTTCTATGGGTATCAAGACTGTTTTCTGGCGCCGTTGCCGGGGAATCATAGCTGAAAAGATTTATCCAAGGAGCTCCTGCACTAGTCCTGTTTTCTAGCGCCGGATTCATCACAACAAATTCAACTTCATCACCAACTTGTGCTGACACCTAAGTTTGGGAAGGATGCACCTACGTGAGCATCATCTTATCCATCTTTACCTTCAAAGCAAAATTATTTGTTTTGTCATTGTCTTGCATTGTCTTGCATTTGTAATTCGGTTTGCATTTGTAAGACACATTTTATTTTCAGTTTTGCATATAAAATTAAAAAATACAAAAAAAACCTGCTAAAATGAGAGAAAGAACTAAATTGTGTGACTACACAAACACTCATAATGATCAATTCATCTCTAAAACTATTGCCACACCTGAGATTAAAGCTGATAGCTATGAAGTAAGTCCTAGTTTGTTGAACTTGATAACTAGGGAACAATTTGGTGGTAGTGCTATGGAGTATGCCTCTATGCATGTTCATGATTTTGTTGAAATATGTGACATGCAAAAGTTTAAGAATGTTGAAAGTGATCCTAAAATTGAAGCTATTTCCTTTTTCACTTAGAGGGAAAGATAAAGAATGGTTGCATTCATTGCCATCCGGTAGTATTAATTCATGGGATGATCTTAAAGAAGCTTTTATTAAGAAATATTGTCCTCTTGTTAAAATTTTGCAAAATAGAAACGACATCCTTTCTTTTAGGCAAAATGAAAATGAACATGCTGCTATGGCTTGGGATAGGATTAAACTTATGCTTCGAACTTGTCCTTCACATGGGGTTAATGAATGGACCATATTACACTCTTTCTACAATGGTTTAAACTACATGTCTAGAAACATACTTGATTCTGCTGCTGGAGGTGCTTTTATGAGTAAAACTATAGTTGAAGCTAAAAATATATTGGAAAGCATTTTGCAAAACTATAGTCAATGGCATACTGATAGGGCACCCAATCCTTCTAAGAAAGTTAATTCTATTGAGGAAACTAATGATTTGTCATCTAAAATGGATACTATTCTAGCTTTGCTTAATAAACCTAGTGTTGAAAATGTTCCTTTGCAAGAACTAGTTGGAAATAATTCTAAAAATGTTGATGTCAACTTCATTAGGAATTATGGTAATAATGGGTATGGGAACAATAATTATAACTCTTATAACAAACCCCCATATGTGCCAAATAAATATGCTTCTAGTGGTAGTGTTTCTAGTGATTTGGAAAACACCGTTAGGTCTTTTATATATACTCAAAAGGAGCTTAATAAGGAATTTATCTCAAAGTTTGAAAAACAAGATGCTTTGTTTGAAAGGTAGATCAGCTTGCTAAGGAAGTCTCATCATTAAAGAGTATCATTACATCCCAAAAACATGAGGAAACAATTAAATATTGCCAAGAAGTTATCAATAAGTCTTGGGAACACATTCATGAGCAAGAAATAGTTGCTAAAGAATCTATTGGGGTAATGAAAGAGAGAGAAGTTGAGGAAGTTAAAATGCTTAGTGAAGTCAAGGATCCTTTGGTTGACTTAGAAAATTGTATCTTGCATGAATTAATCTCTATCTTACAAAAGTTTGCAAGTGATCCTTCCATCAACACTAATCAAGCTGGCTTTGGTTCCTATATTGCTAATCATGTCTTGAAAGAGAAAATTGCTAGGTACAACCAAGAGGCCATGATACCACCTAAACTTGGGGATATATGGATTCCCAAGGTACTAGTAACTATTGGAAAAGAGACACATGATTACCCCCAAGAGCAGGGGATCACTATAGCACCTCTCAATGTGGAAGTAAGGTATCAATCCGCAGGAGCAAGAAGGAAAAGTTATCTATTCCCTACAACTAAAGTGTCACAAGTTTTAGTTGATTATGCACTAAACAAGTTTAAGGAGCAAGGTGGTTGATTTGATGGATGGAAGTAACCAAGCAAGAATGTAAAAGTGTCCCAATCCTCTTCAATGCAAGAGGACAAGACAAATGTTTTCTCTTATAGGAACAATGGACATGGGTTCATGGGTTCACTTAATCCTCTCTCTCTCATCTATGGAGATTATCATGTTATAGATAAAGTACACATAATTGTCATGCTTTAATGGTAGCTTTTATAACGGCTATATGTCCTAAAACACATAGTTGAAAGAAGTACTCATTTGTGTTGCTAGGTCACCCTCGTAAGGCTAGCGTGGTTCCTCTCACTCCCACATCATACTCTTTCTTTTTACCCCCAGATAAAGGATGTTGGACGGTACCGTGTCACTCAATACCTATGCCTTCTGTCACATTGGCCACCCAGTACCCACATACATCATACTTCATAATGGATGATATTCTAAACACTAGTGCAATGATTTATATTTCGTGTGTGTGACCATATCTCTCTCATCTATCTACACTTGGTGGTGTCAATCACCTCATGATAAAGATAAACAAGGCATTATGCATAAATCAAACCATCACATGCATCATAGAATATCTCCAAAGTATGACAAGTCATAAAAGATCCAACACAACAGTAAATGCATAACAAATATTATCTCACACCACAATATCCACCATGGGAATTACATAGATGACCGTAATCATGTTCAGCAGCTCATACGGTACTAATTAGTGAAGCTCAAAGAGAGGAGAGATACATAAGTTACCACCACAAACCCAAATCCAGGGGGTGGACTACTCCCCCTTCATCATGGAGACGGTGGAGAAGTCATTGGAGAAGGTGGAGACCATCCCGACAGCGCCCCGCCGGAGTTTTCCCCTCCAATCTGCAGCTCCTGATCTCTGTTTCGGCGTTTCTGTGTTTCGGCGGCACTCCCTTCGCGAAACGTCATGGGACCTTTTTTATAGGCGTTTTTAGGTCAAGACGAAGGCGGTGGAGAAAGGATCGACGGCTGCGGAGCCACGAGGCCCAAACGGGTGGGTCCCATGCGGGCACAGTACCTGGCCGCGTGGGCCACCCCCTTTTTGCCTTGCGGGTTCCGTTTGCTTGATTCCTTCGCTCCTACGTCTTCTTCCTTCCAAAATAACGACCTCTGTATTTTTCCAGAATTTTATGACGACGTTTGGGTCCCTGAAACATAAAAGGAAAGAAATAGGGTTTTCTGCCTGCGCAGGGTTAATTCCATAAAAATAGAAAACAATTATTTTATTTCCTAAAATCATTAGATAACAGTGGTATAACACTTATATGATGCAAACATGATTAGAATATGAGTGAATAAAGTGCAAAGTTCATGTATGCATTTTACATGCATCAACACATCATGCCATACTTGATCTAGGATCTAGTGTCTCTGTTTTGTCTAAAGAACTATATGAAGTACTTGAATTGAAAAATCTTGAAAAATGCTCTATTGAAATTGCACTTGCTGATGATTTTATTAAACATGCTTTAGGGAAAGTAAGTGATGTTATGGTAGAGTTACATATGACTTTTGTGCCTGTGGATTTTCTAATCATGGACATGGGGAATAAAACCTCTATTCCTATTATTCTTGGAAGACTTTTTCTTCGTACTACAGGTGCTATCATTGATTCAAAGGAGGGGAACGTGAAGTTTCAGTTCCCACACAAGAAGTGCATGGAACACTTCCCAAGAAAGAGGGTAACATCAAAGTTCAAGCTCCCTCATGAGCTTCATCTTCCATAAACAACAAGTAAGAAGCCTAGCTATATGGCTATAAAGAAAGCGCTTTGCGGGAGGCAACCCGGTTTTTTTATGTGTGATTTTCTTTGTGTCCTCTTACTGTATCAAGAGAGTTTGTTTTTAGTTTAGTTTCTGGGGTTTTTAATAAAGTGCCAAGTTTTACCCATTTTAGTCTTGAGAAGTTGCTTATAGCGTTCGGATATTTTATTCCTGCATGAATCTTTGCACGGTATGATTTTTAATTCTTATTCTGTAACTCCGAATGATCTCATATTTGAACTGTAGTTGCAAATTTTCATCCTCTATATGCATGAATTTTTGCAGAAATTTTCGGCAAAGTTTGGTAGGGTAGAAAAATACGTTTTGCTTCTTCTGATTTTCTGGACAGATTCTATCATATTTTGTCTTATGCATGTTTTGAACTTTTATCTTGAATCTTTTTGATTCAAATGAGTTTATGAGTAGGCATACAACATAATATACTTTTTTCACATTCATATGATGTTTTGTTTAAGGATTATATGCAGCAAGAAACCTATTTGTTTATCACTACTAATGCACCCCACAGAAAAGAAAATGGGAGAAACGGTGTTTTGAAGTTTTTTCACAGGAATTGGAGGAGATGCACTAAGAGTTATCCAAGGATGGTGAAGACCATAAGCTTGGGGATGTGAAGACAACCCCACTGGACCAACACACTCTCGGTTTGCACACATCTAACTTCTGTTTTTCGATCGAAACACTTTATCGCATAAACTTGGAGCGTCTTTTTGTTTGTTTTGGTTTGATTTTTTGGTTTTGTGAGACCACTTTCGGGGGAATACTTTCTGGATTAACCTGCGGCCCAGTGCAACTTACTTTACTCGCACGGACAAAGGCCCACTTGGGAGCAAGCCCAGTATTGCACCGCCATAAGGGGAAAGATCTAGAAGACGTATCCCGGAGGACGTGAAGACCAAGTAGTCTCCAAGTAGGCCTCTGGGGACGTATTCCTTATGGGGGAAGTTTCCTTTGTAATCAGGCGAGCCTCTGTGTATATAAAAAGGACTCGCATGACTTAGATGGGGTCAAGCTATCAAGCCCTAAAACCCTAGCTCATACAGCGAGTACCAGATCGGATCGCCTCCATTGTAACTCCTCGATTATCATATCAATACCAATATAGGGTAGGCAGGAAGTAGGTCTTTTACCTCACATTGAGGGGGCCGAACCTGGGTAAATCTGTGTTGATCTTTGTTCCTGCGATCCCAAGCTCGGAGATGCTTGACTCGCGTAATCCCACACCTACGAAGTCATCTATGACACCTGACGTGACAAACCCACGACAGTTGGCGCCCACCGTGGGGCCTGCGGTCAAGAGCGTCACATTCCGCGCAGGATCCATGAAGGGAGCTGAAGATCTTGTTGTTGGCCATTTCATCATGGTCAATGGCACGCCCCTCAACAACAGCAAGCTAGCAATGCCAATGCGAGTTATAACAAGCGCAAAAAACGAGGAAGGAAACTCAGGGTTAGTCGCAAATACGAACACTCGTTACAAACAAAGCAGCGGCAGAGGAAGGAATTTTCACCCAGTTAACTTGGAAGAGGTTTTCAACCGCCCCTGCGACATCCATATAGGAAAAGATGGAAAACCACCCAACCACACAAAGGCACAGTGCTATCATTACAAAAAGTGGAAGGATGGGCAACCACTCAACACAAACAACAATCATCAAAACAATGAGGGAGGTAACCACGGCGGAGGCAACAACAGCAACAACGCCGTCCCAAATCCGCAGCCAGATCAGCCACAGTTCCCAAAATAGTTGGGTCAGTATCATACCATTGTGGTGAATACTTCAAGGAGGGAACAAAAGCTACAACGACGCAATCAGGCTGTTAACGCCATAGTCCAGCCGTCCCACAGTGGCTAAAGTGGTCCGAGCAGCCAGTAGTTTGGAGCCGCGAGGATCACCCAGGAGAAATAAATGAAGAGGGCAAACTCGCGCTGGTGGTTGCCCCTCAAGTCGCAGGGTACAAGTTGAGCAAAGTACTGATGGATGGAGGCAGCAACATCAATATATTATACTATGAAGCCTTCAAAAGAATGAACCTCCAACAAAAGCAGCTACACCCATCAAGAACAACGTTTCACGGTGTCGTGCCAGGCATATCAGCTCAGCCATTGGGGCGAGTCAATTTGGAGGTCGCCTTTGGGACACAAAGCAACTTCAGGAGCGAGTATATCTGGTTCGAGGTTGTAGATTTCCAGAGCCCATATCATGCGCTGTTTGGCAGAGAAGCATTCGCAAAGTTTATGGCTAGGCCGTGCTATGTGTACCTAAAGCTTAAAATACCAAGCCCCAGGGGAGTCATCACCATCAATGGCGACAAAAGAATAGCTCAAGAATGTGAAGAAGGCGACAAGGCCATGGCCAGAGCAGCTTGCATCGCAGAGAGCGCGCCCACGCGCGAGTTGCAGGAGAATTTTGATGACATCGTGAAGGCAAAGAGGCACCTGCCTGACTTGCGACTTCAGATTACGGCCGCAAGGAAGTCAAGGAAGTCAAAGGCTACAAGCCATTGCCAATAAGGACACATCCCAGGCATCGCGAGTTGCCATCAGCAGCCGCAACAAAATCATTAAGAGTTTACATCATCAAGCTGGCCACTCAGGGCTAAAAACTTCAATTTGATCGCCACCCAGGCGCGATCGACCCATTTCTGGTCGCCACTCAGGCGCGACCGACCCAATGTGACACTTCTGGTCACCACCACGGCGCGACCGACCCATTTTTGGTCGCCACTCAGGCGCGACCGACCCAATGTAACACTTCTGGTCGCCACCAGGCGCGACCGACCCATTTCTGGTCGCCACTCAGCGTGACCGACCCAATGTAACACTTCTGGTCGCACCAAGGCGCGACCGACCCATTTCTGGTCGCCACTCAGGCGCGACCAACCCATGTAACATCTCTGGTTGCCACCTAGGCGCAACCGACCCAAGCATCACTTCTGGTCGCCACCTAGGCGCGACCGACCCTATGTATCATATAATGATTCTGAAATAAAGCATCTCAAACTACCAATTGAATTGTGAGTCTTTTATTTTTTAATCATTGGTTCCTTGGGGCGCGGCAGCTTTTTAGCGCGGCCTATTCCTTGGGATCGCCAAACAAGTGGCATTTATCGTGATTATACTCAACCTCTCTTGGATGCGACTTGCACTATGCGGCCAAAGTACTGGGGGTGCGGCGTCAATCGAGTTTGATTGCTATCATGGCCGCTCTCGACCCTGAACACACTTTTTACCTGGGAAATACTGAGCCGCGCAAGGGCCTAAGTGAGGAAAAACCGAGACAAATCATAAGGACCAGCCTATTGGTCGAAACATGTACTGCTGAGAGTACTTAAGCAAACCATAACATTGTCTTATGACACATAAATTCTAACAATTATTACAGGCCGCTAAGGGCCAAGATCATAAAACCATTGTTTCTCTTCTTCATTTGTGCGCAGCTTTTGGCCTGTGGGAAGGAGGAACAGGCGGCTTACCAAGCTTGCCAGAAGGAGCAGTCGCAGGCTCGCTGGACGGTTTCTCCGTCGTGGGCTTGGGGGCTGCAGAGCTGGAAACACCCGGTGAAGGGTTCTTCTCCTGCGGGATCACCGCACTGGATGATGGAGCGGGTAACTTCTCCCATCTGCTTCCATCTGCATTATACTTGCCCATATAGGTCGCAAGATCTATCCCCTCCACCAGCTCAGTCGCATGGCCGCGCATGTCCTTCCAAGTCGCCGAATATTCTGAGGCCTTCAGCTCGGTGCCATCCACTTTCTTCGAGGGCCTGCCTTGTGCAACCTTGGCAGCATCAAAAGAAGGATAATATGTCTTGGCCAAAGCAAGAACATGAGCCGCACCGGTGCGAGCTGAGGATTCTTTCCAGTCCAAAAAATATTGAGGCGCCTTGAGCAGTCTCTTCAAAAGTCCCTCAGCATCAGCAGGAGCAGGCTTTTTCGGCAGAAGACAGGTGGACAGCGATCTCATGGCATCGCAAGCTTTTCGCGAAAACTCACGGATATACTCCAGCTGTTCTTGAGTACTGCCGCGCTGCAATGCGGCATCTTCACCTACATCGAGGCATGTCTCCGTCAGCTCTACAATATACAGGCAAAGATAGTAGAGAAAACAGATGCAGATATGAGTCGCAACACATACCAGTTAACTCTTGAGTCATGATGCAAACTTTGGCGTGGACAAGGTTATGGGCATCAGAAACTTTTTTCAACTTTTTCTCAAGCTCGCCAATGGCAACAGCCTTGAGCCTTGCGTCCTCGTTGGCTACAGCGATGGCGTCTTTCTGAGCACTGATTTGAAGGTCCTGCTGCTGGACCCTCTCTTGAAACTTCTCTTCAACCATTTTAAGCCGCAGCTCGGTGGCTTTGGCTTGTTCAGATAATTTGAAGCTTTCATCAGATAGCTCGCCCATCCTGGCTTCCCTCTTCTTCAGCTCAACGTCACGCTGGCCAAGGAGCTCGCGCAGCCTCTCCAGTTCAGAAGGAGTATCCCCCAACTGCTTTTCCAAGGCGAGTTTGGCGACTGTTATGGAGCTTAGTTCCTCCTACAAAGAGTACATCAGTTAGTAAGTACATATCAATAGCTAAAAGAGAAGCATCAAGTCTCCCTTTACAGTCAAAGAAGAAACTTGATCCTTGGGGGCTAGAGACAGATAAGTGGAGACATAAGTTTACCTTATAAGCCGCAGACAGGTCAGACAGTGCCTTGCGGAGCTCCATGGCTTGCTTGTCATTTGAGGCAATGATGGCCTCTGACAGTTTCTCAGCGCGGCTCATGGAGAGGAGGAAGCAACCTCAGCACGCAGAATTGGCGACCGCAGGCTGTCAGCCGCTGGCGACTCAATCACCGGCGCATCAGCATCCTTGGCCATTACAGCTATGGAGGAAGGGTTGACCTTCTCCATGTCTTGGATCGTAAGGGGATCCGTTCTATCCTCAGAGCCACCTCTTGGGCAGCTGTGTCAAGAACTTGGACCGTGGCCAAGTCATCAGTGGTGGCCACGCCCTCTACCATGGCGGTATGAGCCGCATGTGATAAACGCGGCTCAACCGCGGTTTCAGAAATAACTCCAGGCTCAGCCGCGGATTTAGCCGCACTTCTGCAAAAAGCAAGGGCATTGTGTGAAGAAGAAGCACATAAACCAGAATAAAAGTATTATAAGCGCAAGGAAAGTCACTAACTCTGGAGCCATCTTCACAAAGGCCATAAGCTCGCCACTTGACGGTGAGGACAGGCCTTGGGTCCCAGAATCTACGAGCAGAAGTTTGCGTGTCAGTAAAGGAAAAAGAATAAACAGTCAAGATGTCAAGACAGTAGAAATTACCAGAATGGGGACCCATGTCTTCTTCAGCTGAGGCGGTGGCTTTGAACACACGCCTGGCAGCAGAGGGGTCACGCCCGTAGCAGGCTTGCAATGCTTCGTGGCTCTGGATTCTCCAGAGCATCAAGTTCTGGCTCCTCACGAGATAGCCTCTTGGAGGCTCTACGGGGGTTGGTCCAGCCGCGGCAGCAGAACTCGCGGCTGGCACTGGACTGTCATCCTCGTCCAGTTCAGTCTCTTCACCTTCTGAGGCCGCAGAGGCGACAGCGGGGATATCAGCAGTTTCGCTGCCCTCTAGAGCGGGCAGCAACTTCTTTCGTGTGGCACGCTTGGGAGCAGCAGTGTCGGCGACGGTCACAGGCAGCGACCAGTAATTCTCATCAGCCTGGATCAGGAAGATATAAGTTGCAGTATTAAGAAAGGAATGCGACTCAACTACGAAGGCGAAAAGACAGAGAAAGAGTTACCTCAAAAGGCTTGTTGTTAACGCTGAAAGGGGCAAGCCCCACCTTGTCAAAGGAGATGTCCTTCTCCTCAGTCACGCGGGTGACGAATTCCACCCAATCCTCAGGCCTCCAGTCCACAGCCTTGATGCGATCGACGTCAGCAGAGGTGCCTGTGCACTCAAGGAAGGATCGCTGTCGTGGACTCACGGGCTGGACGCGCCATTTGGTCCAGCAAGAGAGAAGATCAAGGCCAGTAAGACCATGACCTATTAAGGCGCGGACCTTGATCAGCGACTCATTGATGAAGGGCATGGCCGAGTCGCGAGTCATTGATGAAGGCATGGCCGAGTCGCGAAGGTGGTATTGGACCAGGAGGGAGACGAGTTTCGCCCTCCGGAGAAGTATCTTGGCAGTAGAAAAAGATTTTTGCCAAGACCTGGGCCGATTTGCCAGGGCCAGCTTGGGAAGAACAGAGTTTCGATGGCGTTGAAGAGAGATGGCGCCTACCTGAACATAGGCGCCACCCTTGGAGACAAGTTGGCTGTTGCAGGTGAAAGAGGCCAGCCACAGATCGATGTTGGGGGCTATGCCAAGATAGTCCTCGCACAACACATGAAAATTGCTCACCTGGAGCATTGAGTTGGGCCCGATGTCATGAAGACGGAGGCCTAGGCGTTGCAGCAGATTGCGGAAGAAGGGAGAACCTGGCGGCATGAATCCACGCTCCACGTGCTCCACGAACATCACCAGCTCGTTGGGCTTGGGGCGCGGCTCGATTTCATCGCCTGGCGCCCGCCAGACGCCATCCTCCTTCGGCGGCAAGAAGCCAGCTTCGGCCAGATCTGCAAGAGTTTCCTCCGTCACCCAGGATCCTTCCCAGTTGCAGGAGATCCTGCGCTTATCGTCAGATGGCTTTGCCTTGGGCGCCATTGCGAAGAGGAGATTGGATTGGGGAACTAAGCTCGGATTGAGGAAGAAGACGGCGCGGCTAGGGATGAGGAGATTGCAAGGACAAGTGAATAATGACTAGGTGGCCGCAGCTTATAACTGAAGGGACCCGCAACTAACGGCACAATCTGCGCTCGCAACCAACGGCACAATTTGCGCCCGCAAAACGAGTAACGGTCCGCAATTAAAGGAAACAGAATATTTCCAGAAGGGAAGATGAGTCGCGCAGATAAGTCACAGCTTGAATCGCATAAGTCAGAAGATTGGTCAGAACGTTTGCAGTGCGGCTCAGTGACCATTTCAAGAGTCAGAAGATTCTCACCGTAAAGTCCTAACCAATCTTGGGGGCTAATGTCAGGGGAATACTTTCTGGATTAACCCGCGGCCCAGTGCGACTTACTTTACTCGCACGGACAAATGCCCACTTGGGAGCAAGCCCAGTATTGAACCGCCATAAGGGGAAAGATCTAGAAGACGTATCCCGGAGGACGTGAAGACCAAGTAGTCTCCAAGTAGGCCTCTGTGGACGTATTCCTTATGGGGGAAGTTTACTTTGTAACCTGGCGAGCCTCTGTGTATATAAAGAGGACTCGCAGACTTAGACGGGGTCAAGCTATCAAGCCCTAAAACCCTAGCTCATACGGCGAGTACCAGATCGGATCGCCTCCATTGTAACTCCTCGATTATCATATCAATACCAATCTAGGGTAGGCAGGAAGTAGGTCTTTTACCTCACATTGAGGGGGCCGAACCTGGGTAAATCTGTGTTGATCTTTGTTCTTGCGATCCCAAGCTCGGAGATGATTGACTCGCGTAATCCCACACCTACGAAGTCATCCATGACACCTGACGTGACAAACCCACGACAACCACCACGCTATCATTTATATGAGAAAGAGCTACTGGAAATATGGGTTGAAATATGTTGGATGCTTTTATCATATTGGGAAAAGGGATATTTGAGTTGATTTTTAATGATACATATTGTTGCATGATTCATGAGCTTGTTTATGAGTAATAATTTGCAAATGTTTTATCAAGAGCTATCACTTATTCATGTTTTGATGCTTAATGTTATTTTACTTAGTTTAACATGGATTAGTTAGTTCTATGGACACTCATGCATGCATCTAGATGGTCAACTTTCTCCCTCTTCCTAGCCCAAACATTCCAACAAGCAAAAACTTGTTTCCAACACCTTCAACCAAAGTTATTCCAGTGAGTCAACCATATCTACATATTAGCTTTATGCTATTCCGAGTATGTATATCATGATATTTGTGTTATCTATACCTATGAATGAAAATGTTTACGTTATTGATTGATATGGGAAAAGTTGGTTATATAGCTCTCACGAACTTGATGCACAATTTTATTTTTATTGCATAAATAAAACATGACCCATTGTGATTAATAATATGATGCTAGTGGCTAAATGTCCGAGGTTGGGAGTTAGCCCATATGTGCTGTCACATGCAAAGCTTTCAACATGCTCCTTCATCATTTAGTTGATATTATATACTTTTGTCTATGGATGCCTATCATGGTGAAATAAGGGGGAAATGAAGTAGTTTAAATGAGTTTGTATAAATGGTTAGAGGGATGCCTGGGCCGCTAATCTAAGCCATGCATCATTCATGGTGGAAATTTACTTACATGCTATGGTGAACCGTCTGTCATCCACCTTATAATAAAAAGTTATTCCAATGGTAAATAAAAAGGGTGTTGAGGTTGCTCATCTTGTTTGTTTGTCTTGTCATTTTGATATGGGCTTGTTCCATATCCTGGGACAAGAGGTACCCCAGTTGACGCTCTTGATGATACTATTATTACTTACAATGATAGAAGTTGAACTTGCTTTGTTTCCTAAGTTGAGTAATCATGGTGTAGGTACTTGTATTCAAGGGGCATGAGACACCTAACCTTTACTTTATCAAGCACACTACTCATATTTGCTTTCACATTAAACTTTAATTATTCAAGATGCCATGATAGGGTAATGAGAGCTTGATACCAAGAATTCCACATTGCAATCATTAACTTAAATAGAAGAGTTTGGAAGTTAGATGAAACTTATGCATGCTTTACCTCTACTCACATATACATCTTTCCAAAGTGTCCACCTTTTATATTCAGATTTTCATCTACACTCTATGACCAATGTAGGATGTTCTTACTTATCATTATGCATACATGTGGTCCATATTATTATCTTCTATGTTACACTTTGTGAACTATCATTGAACATCCTTGCATTGAATACTTGATATCACTTCATAAACTATCTTGCATATTGCTACTCCTTTGAAGAATGAATCATTTGACTCTATGTAGCAGTAACAATCATCTTTGATATCCATTGTCAGTGCTATATTGCAAAGCCCATGTTAGTTTTATCACCTTCATACTTGAGGACGAGTATTGGTTAAGCTTGGGGATGTTGATGCATGTAAAATGCATACATGAACTTTGCACTATATCACTCATATTCCAATCATATTTGCATCATATAAGGGTTATACCACTGTTATTTAATGATTTTAGGAAATAAAATAATTGTTTCCTATTTTTATGGAATTAACACTGCGCAGGCAGAAAACTCTATTTCTTTCCTTTTATGTTTCAGGGACCTAAACAACGTTACAAAAATCTGGAAAAATACAGGCGTCATTATTTTGGAAGGAGGAAGACGTAGAAGCGAAGGATTCAAGCAAACGGAGGCCGGAGGGCCAAAAGGGGGTGGCCCGTGCGGCCACTGTACCTGGCCGCGTGGGGCCCACCATCTTCGTCTTGACCTAAAAACGCATATAAAAGAATTCCCACGGCGTTCTCGAAAACAAGCGCCGCCATATCACAGAAATACGAAAACGAAGATCTGGAGCTGCAGATTGGAGGGGAAAAACTACGGCGGGGCGCTGCCGGCGTGGTCTCCATCTTCTCCATCGACATCTCCACCATCTCCATGATGAAGAGGGAGTAGTCCACCTCTGGACTATGGGTTTGTGGAAGTAACTTATGTATCTCTCCTCTCTTTGAGCTTCACTAATTAGTACCGTATGAGCTGCTGAACATGATTACGGTCATATATGTAATTCCTTTGTGGTGGATCTTTTTGTGAGTTAATATATTTTGAGATTGCAAATGTTTGTTTCAGTTATGAATATAGATGCATATTATGTACCCCATTCTTATCTACTTGTTATGATCAAGCATGTTTATGAGGGCGTGTGTGAGGTGATGTGCGCATTAGTTGGAGTAACGGGGGGTGGTGAGTGCGGTAAGTTGACAACTGAAATATCGCGATCCACTTGGGTGTTTTACCTTACTTTGTTGCCTCACTAGGGATAAACAAAAATACCATGCTACAAGGGTTGAGGGTGACCAAGCTTCTTCCTGTGACTAGATCTAGCATGTTCTTACTTTCACTTCATGTCATGATACTTAAAGCTATACTCTGAGTTATCTTAATTACTAAGGTGTTATGATTTAGTTCGCATCTTGGTGGAGTATAAGTGAGATTAATAACCAAAAGATCTCTATGTTTGGACGTGATGCCCATATAATTAGTAACTTGATATCAAACTTTGTGTTGCAATCTCATATGTCAACTCTATGTGTCCATTGTCTGCCACACCATTAAAATAGAGAGTGCATTTGTGAAACCATGAACCCCGGTCCATTTTTAATCATAAGAAACACCTTTCCAACCACTTTTACCACTTTTCCATTTTCTGCAATTATTAAATCCGAAAATACAAAAACACTTTTCCATCTTGCATTCATCATAAAAAACCCAAAAATATCATTTATCATTGTTATCATCATCCTTGCACATTCATTCACCACCATTGCATATTTATTTCTTGTTTGCATTACATATTTATCTTGATATCATTCATACACCTTGTGCTTGACAACCACAGGTGAGGTTGAAGACCAAAACAACTAACCTTATTTTGTAGGTGACCAAAAGAAGGATAGGAATATAAATCTTTCACTACTGATTCCCCGAGAGTTCGATATTAAACCCTCGAGTCACTCTCGTGGGGAAAACACGTCTTCCACTTACTACATACTCTGCACTTGGAGGCTCAACCTAACCCCGTATACTTTTCATTTCAGGTAGCTACTGAAGGTTATCACTTCTACGGGTATCAACCGCCCACTGGCCACGCATGGTCAATGCTGGCTGATAACCCACAAGTATAGGGGATCGCAACAGTCTTCGAGGGAAGTAAAACCCAAATTTATTGATTCGACACAAGGTGAGACAAAGAATAGTTATAAGCCTTAACAGCGGAGTTGTCAATTCAGCTGCACCTGGAAAAGCACTTGTAACAGGGGTGATGTGAAAGCAGCAGTAATATGAGAGTAATAGTAATAGTAACACAGCAGCAGTAGCAGTAACACAGAGGTAATGGCACCAGAAAATAGTTGATACTACTTCTAATGACATATAGGACCGAATGAGTATTTGATGATGACAGAAGGACCGGATTTCCCAGCTATCTACACTAGTGGTAACTCTCCAATAACAAGTGTTGGGTGAACAAATTACAATTGGGCAATTGATAGAATTGAAATAGCATTAAGACAGAACTTCTAGTCTATTAATTATACGTAGGCATGCTTTCCATATATAGTCATACGTGCTCACAATGAGAAACTTGCACAACATATTTTGTCCTACCAGCCCGTTTGCAGCGGGGCCTCAAGGGAATCTACTGGTAATTAAGGTACTCCTTTTAATAGAGCACTGGAGCAAAGCATTAACACTTGGTGAAAACATGTGATCCTCATATCTAAACCATCCCCTCCAGTTATCCCAGTTGCTGTCACTCTGGGGCCTCGGGTTCCGGACATAGACATGTGCAAACAACTTGTAGATACAATCTAAGCAATAATTATAGAGCTTAAATCTAAGATCATGCCACTCGTGCACTAGTGATAAGCATTAAACATAACATGATTGCAGCAACAATAACTTCACAAACTTTAATAGATAGACTGATCATAATGTAACAATTCATCGGATCCCAACAAACACAACACCGATTACATCAGATGGATCTCAATCATGTAAGGCAGCTCATGAGATCATTGTATTGAAGTACATGGGAGAGAGAGTACCAACTAGCTACAGCTAGAACCCGTAGTCCATGGGGGAACTACTCACGGAGCATGATGGAGGCGGTGGCGTCGATGGAGAAGGCTCCGGGGATCAATCCCTGTCCCGGCAGGGTGCCGGAACAGGACCTTCTGACCCCCGAAACTAGGTGTCAATGGTGGCGGCGCTCCGGGAGTTCTTCTAGAATATGATCGATCTTTTAGGGTTTTCGCGTCTGGGGAATAAATAGGCGAAGGGGCGATGTCGGTGGAGGCCTGAGGGCTCCTCCACACATGGCGGCGCGCCTGTGGGCCCACCCGCGCCATGGGGTGGGGAGGGAGCCTCGGTACCCCCCTTCGTCTCTCCTTCAGACTTCGTGTACGTGTCGGAAAAATAGGAGCGTGGCTTTTTGTTTCGTCCAATTCCGAGGATATTTCCAGAACAGCTTTTCTGAAACCAAAAACAGCAGAAAACAGGAACTGGCACTGTGGCATCTTGTTAATAGGTTAGTCCCAGAAAATGCATAAAAATGACATGAAGTGTGAATAAAACATGTGACATTGATATATAAAACAAGCATGAAACATCAGAAATTATAGATACGCTTGAGACGTATCACTGGCCCACCTGCCAGCGCCCCTGTTCTGACTCCGCCGTCCTGCCTCGTGTTCCCGCCCCGTCTCGTCTTCACGTCCCTGCCTCGTGTTCCCACCTGGCCACCTCGCCTTCACCCCCTGTGGTCAATGCTGACCGCCAACGGCCCCCGCCCACCCGCAGTCAATGCTCCTGGCCCACCTGCCAGCGACCCGGGACGGTTCCAGCGTGGCGCTAGCCTACCCGACGGTTCCCCTCCCCGCGACGGTTCTAGGGGCCCCACCCGACGGTTCCCCTCCCCACGACGGTTCCCCGTCCCTGGTCCTTTAAAATGGGACACGCGTGTGCGGATAGAGACACTCCACTCCGCTCCCCGCGTCCCTCTGGCAATGTCTCGCTGGTTCCGCTCCCCGAAGTACGAGGCCGGCGAGTGCTCCTCCGGCCGCCACCGTGGCCAGGGCCGTGGCTACGCTTCTCCACCGCCTCCACTGCCGGCGGCAGTTGGCCTTCCACCGCAGGGCGCGCGGAGGGTCGCGCCACCGCTGCGAGCCGCCCCCGCATCCGCCGCGCCATCTCGCACCACCACCACCGCCGGAGGGAGGAAGATCCGGCGTCGGCGCTACGTGCCGGAGCCGGAGTGCCAGTGGCACTGGGACAATGCGACCACGCTGGAGTGGTCCGACGTCCACCTCCCCGAGGGCTGGCACCTGAACCCGCAGAGGATTCCAGTGCCGGCGGTCCCGCTCCTTGTGAGGGCCATGGACAGGGAGATCGCGCCCCGCCGACGCCTCCTCCCGCCGGAGATCCTCAACGACCCCACCTATGGACCGGCGTCCCCGCACTGGGAGCAGTGGCTCAGGGACGAGCACGAGGAGCGCCACCGCACCTACTTCGCCCCGGCACGCTGTGGTTCGAGGAGGAGGTCCCCACCGCGTACCCAGCGCTGCCCGACGCGCTGTGGTTCGAGGAGGAGGTCCCCGAGGACGACGACGACCCGGACATGCAGGCCGCCTACGAGGCCTCCAACCGCACCCTCGTCGAGGACGAGCACAAGCGGTGGGAGACCGTGCTGGCCTAGGTCCAGGCTGAGGCGGCCGCGGCCCTGATGCCGCCGCCGCCACCGCCGCCGCGTTACATCGACCCGGACGACGAGGTCGAGCCGTGGTACTACGCCATGGAACGCGAGCAGGAGCAGGACCGGCTAGAGCAGGCACGACAGGGCATTCCGCCGCCGCCTCCACTGCCTCCTGGCCTCCTTGGCCAGTCCTGGGTGTTTACCGGCGGGAGCTGGTCGCTGGATCGCCCCCAGGAGCAGGAGGAGCTGCCGTGGCCACAGTGGCAGGAGCAGCCACAGCCACCGCAGCCACCGCAGAAGCAGGCGCCGCCACCGGAGGACCAGGCACCGCAGGAATAGGAAGTGCCTGACCACCTCTGGACCCGGCAGACCCTTGTCATCCTCGACAACTAGGCGCGGCGCCAGCGACGACGACCCCTCCCCTAATATGCAATGGCCCAAATGGCCTCCCCCAAAATGTAATGGCCCTAATGGCCTCCCCCTAGCTATGTAATCGCCGTTTGTGGCCTCCTCTAAGTATAATGAAATGGTCCTTAGGCCCTAAAAATGTGTCCTTTAATTGCATTGCCAACTCCGACGCCGGCCCCGCGGTTAGGGTTAGGGTCCACCGCCGCCGCGCACTAGATCTGAGAGAGGGGAGCGAGCTCACCTTGGGTCGGGGGCGACGATCTTGCTCGGGGACGACGATCTTTGCTCGGGGCTCGGGGACGATCTTTGCTCGCGGTTCAGGGAAGATCTCTTAGCTCGGGGCAACGGCCGCCGGAGCCGGAGCAGGACGGGGACGGCCGGGGCCGGAGAAGGAGAGGGCGGCGACGGCCGGGGCGACGGCGGCGCGGGGACAAATCGGCAGCCTGGCGACGCAGGGGGCGGCGTCATCTGGAGCCCAGAGGCGGAGAGTCGATTTACTGGACTTGGGCAAATTTTCGGCCCAAGCCACTCAAATTAGCGCCAAAAAGGCCTCTAGTACCGGGCCGTGGCTCCACCCGGTACTAGAGGGTCTCTAGTACCGGGCCGTGTTACCCGGTACTAGAGGTCCCTCAGGGCCGCGAAAATTTGCGCGCCAAGCCCAGTGGACCTGTAGTACCGGGTGGTCGCACGGCCCGGTACTAGAGGTTGTTTTTTTTAATTTTCTGGTTTCTTACTTTTTTATATCTTTTGATTTACTTGTCTAAATCAAGTAAAAATTGCTTTCATTTTCCTGTTTTCTGTTTTGGTTTAAAATGAAGTATCACATGCGCTTGGTTTTAAATTAAGTACTACATACGCTTAATTTAAAATCAATTCAAAAATTTATAAATCAAGTACTACATGCGCAGTGGATCATTTCACATCACAAAGTTTGATGCTACATCAAAAATTTATAAATTAAGTACTACATTTGCCACATACGCTTGATTTCATTGACATGTTTGTCTCCATACTAAAATTATATAAAAGTTTAATAAATTATTACACATCATGAACAACATCCCTATTTAGTCTTCGCTTTTTCTTTTTGTGAGACCCTTTCTTCTGATCGCTCCGTAACCATGGACAAGGGTCTGCATATAACTTGAGACTTGGGTCAGTGGTCACTTTGAAGGGCGGAATTTCATGAAACTTGTCGTAATCTTCTGACATGTCTGTCTTGTCCTCCACTCCCACGATGGTTCTTTTCCCTGAAAGAACTATGTGGCGCTTTGGCTCATCGGCTGATGTATTCACTTCCTTATCTTTTTTTTTTTGGCTTGGTAGACATGTCCTTCACATAGAAAACCTGAGCCACATCCTTGGCTAGAACGAATGGTTCGTTGTCGTACGCAACATTCGTGAGATCCACTGTAGTCATTCCGTACAATGGGTCTTCCTTTACCCCGCCGCCTCTCAGGTTGAACCATTTGCACCAGAACAAAGGGACCTTCAAAGAAGGTCCATAGTCAAGTTCCCATATCTGCTCTATGCAACCATAATATGTGACCGTGGCCTCATTCGTGCTCTTATCATCAAAGCGGACACCACTATTTTGGTTGGTGCTCTTTTTATCTTGGGCGTTCGTGTAAAATGTATTCCCGTTTATCTCATACCCTTGGAAAGTCCAAATAGTCGAAGATGGCCCCTTAGACAACAAGAACAGCTCATCTGAGACTGTGTTGTTGTTGTTCAGATGCGTTTCCAACCAACCGCCAAAATTCTCCATGTGTTCCTTTGCAATGGCGGAGTCATCCATCCCCGGGTTGTTAGAGCGTACAATATCCTTGTGCATCTGGATATACGGAGCCACCAAAGTGGAATTATGCAGAACTGTGTAGTGTGCTTTTGTGAAAGAATACCCGTCCCTGCATATGTATGATTTCTTTCCTAGAGTGCCTTTCCACTTAGTCTCCCCTCATGTCGCGATTCAGGAAGACCAATCGACTTAATGCCGGGAATAAAGTCAACACAAAACTCAATGACCTCCTCTGTTCCATACCCTTTGGAGATGCTTCCTTCTGGCCTAGCACGGTTATGAACATACTTCTTCAACACTCCCATGAACCTCTCAAAGGGGAACATATTGTGTAGAAATACAGGACCCAGAATGTGAATCTCGTCGACCAGGTGTACTAGGAGATGTGTCATAATAGTGAAGAAGGATGGTGGGAACACCAACTCAAAACTAACGAGACATTGAGCCACATCCTTCTGTAACCTTAATAGAGTGGTTGGGCTGATTGACTTCTGCGAAATTGCATTGAGGAACGCACATAGCTGAACAATGGATACTCGAACATTTTCCGGTAGAAGCCCCCGCAATGCAACCGGAAGCAGTTGAGTCATCAGCACGTGGCAGTCATGAGACTTTAGGTTCTGGAACTTTTTCTCTGCCATATTTATTATTCCCTTTATATTCGACGAGAAGCCAGACGGGACCTTCATACTGCTCAGGACTTCAAAAAATATCTCCTTCTCTTCTTTGGTAAGAACGTAGCTAGCAGGACGTAGACGTCCTTTATCCGTCCTCATTGGATGCAGGTTCTTTGGGTCTTTCAAAAGTTGCTGGTCCTCTCGTGCTTCCGGAGTATCTTTTGCCTTCCCATACACGCCCAAGAAGCCTAGCAGGTTCACGCAAACATTCTTCGTCACGTGCATCACGTCGATTGCAGAGCGGACCTTTAGGATTTTCCAATAGGGTAGTTCCCAAAATATAGACTTCTTCTTCCACAGGGGAACGTGGTTGTTAGCGTCCTTCGGAACAGACTGTCCGCCAGGACCCTTTCCAAAGATTACATCTAAATCCTTGACCGCATCATATATATCTTCACCACTTTGGAGGGGTGGCTTCGGCCGGTGATCTGCCTCACCTTTGAAATGCTGCTTGCTTTTCTTTCTTAGGGGATGCTGAGTTGTAAGAAATCGACGATGACCCGGGTACACATTCTTGTTACCTACATATATACTTTCAGTGCTATCTAAACAGTGTGCATGCATTGTATCCCTTGTTCGACTGTCCTGAAATGTTACTAAGAGCAGGCCAATCATTGATGGTTACAAACAACAACCCTCGTAGGTTAAATTCCGCTTGTTTGTACTCATCCCACACAGGTACCCCTTCATCACGCCACAACTGTAAAAGTTCATCAACTAATGGCCTCAGGTAGACATCAATGTTGTTACCGGGTTGCTTCGGGCCTTGGATGAGCACTGGCATCATAATGAACTTCCGCTTCATGCACAACCAAGGAGGAAGGTTATAGATACATAGAGTCACAGGCCAGGTGCTATGACTGCTGCTCTGCTCCCCAAAAGGATTAAAGCCATCCGTGCTAAGACCAAACCTTAAGTTCCTTGGGTCACGTGCAAATTCCTTGTACTCTGTATCGATTTTTCTCCACTGCGACCCATCAGCCGGGTGTCTCAACATCTCGTCGCTCTTGCGGTCTTCTTTGTGCCATCGCAACAACTTGGCATGCTCTTTGTTTCTGAACAAACGTTTCAACCGTGGTATTATAGGAGCGTACCACATCACCTTGGCAGGAACCTTCTTCCTGGCGGGCAGGCCCTCAACATCGCCAGGGTCATCTGCTCTGATCTTATACCGCAATGCACCGCATACCGGGCATTCATTCAAATTCTCATACTTCTCACCGCGGTAGAGGATGCAGTCATTAATGCATGCATGTATCTTCTGCACATCTAATCCTAGAGGGCAGATAATCTTCTTTGCTTCATACGCACTCTCGGGCAATTCGTTACCAGCCGGCAGCTTGTCCTTCACTATTTTCAGTAAACTCCCAAATCCCTTGTCAGATAAACCATTCGCTGCCTTCCATTGCAATAATTCCAGTGTGGTACCGAGCTTTGTGTTGCCATCTTCGCAAGTTGGGTACAACTTTGTTTTGTGATCCTCCAACTTCAACTTCTCAAGTGTAGTTTCTGCTAGGGTATGTGCATCAACGATGACCCCACGTAAATCATCATGTATGATGGGATCATCTGGTACCTCTTCATCATCAGCTTCCCCTGTTGGGTTACCAACGTATTCAGGGTACATGTAGTTGTCATCGTTCTCTTCTTCTTCGTTATCTTCCATCATAACCCCTTTTTCTCCGTGCTTGGTCCAACAATTATAGCCGGGCATGAAACCAGAAGTTATCAGGTGGAGGTGAATTCTGTCTGTGTTAGGTAATCCTTCTCATTCCGACATTTCTGCATGGACAACACATAAAACCATTCGGCCCCTTGTTATCCTTAGCCACATTGAGAAAAGATTGCACGCCATCCATGTACTCTTTAGAGCGTCGGTCAGCGTACATCCATGGATGACTCATCTGCAAATCACCGCTAAAACCCATTACGATAAACCAACATAATAGGAAACACCATATTCATTAATACAAGTTCATCACATTAAAACCAAAGTATAGTAGTGACCAAATGTAATACATAGTTCTCATAAAACATAAATTAATTGAAACTAGAATACAACTATCTAAAGAATTTAAATCCAACAACAAATGCGATCAGAATCGCAACTAAGGTAACTATTGAACCAACAGCATAATGATACCAAGCCTCTTGACTAATGACATATTTTCTAATCTTTTAAGCTTCAAGCGCATTGCATCCATCTTCATCTCGTGAACAGCGACGACGTCGGTAAGCTCGACCCCGTGAGCATCAACGATGTCGGCAATCTTCAAGTCCAATACCATCTTCTCTTCTAGGCATTGGAGACGAAGATCTTCACTTATCTTCAATTTTGCTTTCAAATCGTTGTTTTCTTTTTAAAAACTCTACAATAGGGTCGGCTGGAATTTCCGGTTCAACTACCTCCTAAATAAAAATATATCTATGTCAATTTGGTCGGCATGATTGTTATAAACACGAAACAAAATAAATAGTGATAAAAATATACCACATCCGAATCATAGACCGGACGAGGGCCGACGGGGACGGATATCAAAACCATGACACTATACATATAAAAAACATAAGAAAATTATACAAGAAAAATAATTATGCATTCAAATCATACAAGTAATTTTTAAAATAAAAGATAAAAAAGAGGCTCACCGAGGTGGTGCCGGTCACGGGATGGCGGGGCTATCGACGGCGGTGAGGACCGAGACGACACTAAAATCCACAAATAATAAATTAATTTGAGCTCAAAATACATAAAAAAATGAACTACCTAGCTTAGGCATTTCATCAAACACCTAGGTAGCACTACAAAAATGAAATGAGCTAAACTTGTATGGAAATGGCTAAAATTCGGCCGCCGGGTGAAAGGATCAAGTGTTGCTAACCCTTGGAGAGATGGGTGCCGTCTATCTTGACAAATCTTGGAAAAAAATGGGGCTACACTTGAGCTTGAGAGAGGAAACAATGGAGATGACTTGAGAGTTCAAAAATGGTGGCTGGCCCGGGGTGGGAGATGATATAGCGGGACCTCTAGTCCCGGGTTGTACCACGGCCCGGGACGAAAGGTCCACCCTCCAGTCTCCACCCTGCCGCTGACTGCTCGGTCCGGGTGGTATCACGGCCCGGAACTAGAGGTGCCCTACGACCCGGGACCGGACCTGCGCAGCGTCAGAGCCGCCGGCCCGGTACTAGTTCCCTCCTCTAGTCCGGGTTCGAACCACATCCGGGACTAGAGCCCAACACCCTTCTCCACCAAAGGTCCGGTTTCCACTAGTGTAAGTAGACTTGTTTTAGGGCGTGAATGGTTAGTCGCATACTCACATTGCCTTCAAACAGGACCTAGTAATGAAAAAAAATAGGTTGTTAGGTTGCTCAGAACACCTTGGGCCGAGCCCGCATGAATCTTAAACCATCCCTCAGCTCAGTGGCGGAGCCAGGAATTCAGATGAGGGGGGGGGCGAACGTTTGATTCAGCCGTTTTGCCTAAGACAGATGTTTTGCTCCAGCACTGTCATGCATGGCGTGCCATGTGTCTAATAGCCTCACTAATCTCTTCAGATAACCCTGGGACGTGTAACTTTTTTAGAGTTCGGCGGCTGAATCAGCGTTGTTCAACGTAGGTACAGTCGCACGTAAAGTTGCACTGTTCGTAATGGCCCAGGAGAACGGTGTGCCTACGAGGGCGATGCAGGCTGCATTAACGTCACTGCTTGTAGTGTACTAACTAGTTGTATTGTGGCGCGTCGGCACGCCGCGCCTGTAGTGAAAATAATGACTGTTTTTTTTTCTTTTTTTATGGTTGGATAGTACAATTAGAGAAAATATATTTAGTGAACATTTATGAAATTTAAATTCATAAGTAGGTGAAATGCACTTAGAATGTATACAAATATTAGCTAATTCGAATTGTTTGAGTTTGTTTGAATTTTGGCATTAATAAGTATCATTTATTTTTCTGGACATGTCGATATAGTTTAGAGTATTTCCATTTTTAAGCAATTTGAAATGTTCAAGAATTATTAGTTTTAAATGAAAGTCCACAGTAGGTCGGAATGTACATTTATTCATCTGAATTCCATAGTTGGGCAAAAAAAATTAAAATCAACTCCATATAATTGGAGCAAGTGCATATGAATTTGTTGCAAATTTTTACCAAATTTAAATGCGTAATTTTTTCATTTTGCCGTAGGTAATTCGTATTTATTTTTGTGGTCATTTGGAACTATTTTTCATATTTTTTTGGATGGAAAGATTTAAAGTTGTCGATTTCCAACTGTTTATATCAATTTCTAGAAACTGTCCAAGTAATGTGGGGCCTACTTATGAGGAAATGTTATTTCCAAATGTCCAAATGTTTACCAAATTGAAATGCTTAAATATGGTTTCATTTTGCCATAGTTAATTCATATTTATTTTGTGGCCATTTGGAATTTTTTTGTTTACATTTTTTGGATGGAAAGATTTGAATTTGTCGACTTTAAAGTATTTGTCAAATTGTGGAAATTGTGTAAGTAATGTGGGGCCCACTTGTAAGGAATTTTACAATTTGTGGGAAATCATGCGAAAAGGGGGAAAATCTGACAGGCCGGGCCCACTGCGACGTCGTGTATGGGGTTGAAATTTGTTTGCCATATTTACAAAATATCCTATATTTGAAATTCCTTGTATTTTGAAAATTGCAAAAATATTTGGAAATAAGAAAACGGGAAAAAAGCCAAAAAAAACAAAAAAAATGGGAAGAAAAAACCGCAGCAGCCAGGCAGGCCGGCCCACGTGGCGGCCCAACTGGCCGGCCCAGGCCCGACGTGACGTCACGCCGACGCCATGGGGTGGCGGAGCCGCGGCGGCGGCGAGGACGACGCCGGCGGCGTGTTACCGCGAGGCAGGACGCGCCGGTGCGGGCGCCCGACGCGGCTCGACTCGGAGCACCCGGGAGCGGCGGCGCCGCTGGCTGCAGGTCGCCGGAGCGTCGCCGGCGGGCCGCAGACGCAGCGGAGAGCAGCGCGCACGGCCGCCCACGGCCGCGATGATTCCGGCGGCTCTGCGGCATCCCGGCATGCGTCCGTCGGCGAGCTGGTAGAGGAGAGGACGGCGGAGCAGCCTGTGGCCGTCGATTTAGGCGGCGGGGACCAGCGCGGCGGCGCGAGGCATCGGCGGCAGCGGCGAGCACGGCGGCATCGCGGGAGAGCGGGGGGGGGGGGGGGGGGGGGAACTGGACGTTTTTGCAAAAAAGTACTCGAATTTTGCTGTAATTTTTTTAGGTCCTTTTCGTGGTGGAACATTGGAGCGCGAAGCAATTTCTCGTGAGCGAGGGCGCTTTTCGCAAATTGGCGCGCGCGGGTCCGTGCGTGCCGCCCGATCGCCGATGGACGGCGCAGATGGAAACACTGTAGCTACTGTAGATTTTCTACAGTAGCTACAGTAACTCGGGGCGTTGAGAGATCGCCATTTCGTTGGTCTTGCATCGGCGGCAGCGGCGAGCACGGCGGCGTCGCGGGAGAGAGAAGCGAGGGGGGTAAACTGGACGTTTTTGCAAAAAGTACTCGAATTTTGCTGTAATTTTTTTAGGTCCTTTTCGTGGTGGAACATTGGAGCGCGAAGCAATTTCTCGTGAGCGAGGGGGCTTTTCGCAAATTGGCGCGCGCGGGTCCATGCGTGCCGCCCGATCGCCGATGGACGGCGCAGATGGAAACACTGTAGCTACTGTAGATTTTCTACAGTAGCTACAGTAACTCGGGGTTTATTTTTGTGGTCATTTGGAACTATTTTTCATATTTTTTTGGATGGAAAGATTTGAAGTTGTCGATTTCCAACTGTTTATATCAATTTCTAGAAACTGTCCAAGTAATGTGGGGCCTACTTATGAGGAAATGTTATTTCCAAATGTCCAAATGTTTACCAAATTGAAATGCTTAAATATGGTTTCATTTTGCCATAGTTAATTCATATTTATTTTTGTCGCCATTTGGAATTTTTTTGTTTACATTTTTTGGATGGAAAGATTTGAATTTGTCGACTTTAAAGTATTTGTCAAATTGTGAAAATTGTGTAAGTAATGTGGGGCCCACTTGTAAGGAATTTTACAATTTGTGGGAAATCATGCGAAAAGGGGGAAAATCTGACAGGCCGGGCCCACTGCGACGTCGTGTATGGGGTTGAAATTTGTTTGCCATATTTACAAAATATCCTATATTTGAAAATCCGTGTATTTTGAAAATTGCAAAAATATTTGGAAATAAGAAAACGGGAAAAAAAGCCAAAAAAACAAAAAAAAAATGGGAAGAAAAAACCGCAGCAGCCAGGCAGGCCGGCCCACGTGGCGGCCCAACTGGCCGGCCCAGGCCCGACGTGACGTCACGCCGACGCCATGGGGTGGCGGAGCCGCGGTGGCGGCGAGGACGACGCCGGCGGCGCGTTACCGCGAGGCAGGACGCGCCGGTGCGGGCGCCCGACGCGGCTCGACGCGGAGCACCCGGGAGCGGTGGCGCCGCTGGCTGCAGGTCGCCGGAGCGTCGCCGGCGGGCCGCGGACGCAGCGGAGAGCAGCGTGCACGGCCGCCCACGGCCGCGACGATTCCGGCGGCTCTGCGGCGTCCCGGCATGCGTCCGTCGGCAAGCTGGTAGAGGAGAGGACGGCGGAGCCGCCTGTGGCCGTCGATTTAGGTGGCGGGGACCAGCGCGGCGGCGCGAGGCATCGGCGGCAGCGGCGAGCACGGCGGCGTCGCGGGAGAGAGAAGCGACGGGGGGAAACTGGACGTTTTTGCAAAAAAGTACTCGAATTTTGCTGTAATTTTTTTAGGTCCTTTTCGTCGTGGAACATTGGAGCGCGAAGCAATTTCTCGTGAGCGAGGGGGCTTTTCTCAAATTGGCGCGCGCGGGTCCGTGCGTGCCGCCCGATCGCCGATGGACGGCGCAGATGGAAACACTGTAGCTACTGTAGATTTTCTACAGTAGCTACAGTACTCGGGGCGCTGAGAGATCGCCATTTCGTTGGTCTTGCATCGGCGGCAGCGGCGAGCACGGCGGCGTCGCGGGAGAGAGAAGCGAGGGGGGTAAACTGGACGTTTTTGCAAAAAAGTACTCGAATTTTGCTGTAATTTTTTTAGGTCCTTTTCGTGGTGGAACATTGGAGCGCGAAGCAATTTCTCGTGAGCGAGGGGGCTTTTCGCAAATTGGCGCGCGCGGGTCCGTGCGTGCCGCCCGATCGCCGATGGACGGCGCAGATGAAAACACTGTAGTACTGTAGTTTTCTACAGTAGCTACAGTAACTCGGGGCGCTGAGAGATCGCCATTTCGTTGGTCTTTCATATAGTTAGTAATAATGACGGCCAGCTACTGAATGTCGATCCCATGCATGGAACGATCGATCGGTATGCTAGAGGAAGAAGGCATACCAGGCTAGTAACTGTGCTGTCGGCATGTACGTACCTAAGTATACGTACGTGCGTCTGATCCAGACCGTACTCGACAGTGCAAAATGTATTTAGGCTAATACTCCTAGTCGTGCACGTTTAGTTCATGCGGTGATGGCCAAACAGATTAACAGAGCGTCGTGCTGTTGATGCCATCTCCACATGGGGCATGCAGGTTCGCTCGTTCAGGCCATCTCTAGTCGTCCCCAGCGGCCAGGCCTTTTTAGCGCCGCGGCGAAGGAAATCCTACCAACCGCCTCTCAGAAGTCGATTTAGTGTCGTTTTTAGCGCCGTTTCGTGCCGGCGAACCCAGTCCAAACCCATCGCGCTGGGTTCCGCTTGGGGTGGGGGGGGGGGGGGGGGGGGGGCAAAAGACGTCCGCGGGCCAGACTTGTCGGCGAGGCAAGGCGATTTCTCTCCATAATTTGCGCTCTTCCCTCCATAATTTTGATTTTTTCCTCCATTTCTCCCCCACATATACCTCTCCCTCCCGCCCGATCCCGCCATTTCCCACAGATCTGGCCGCCATGGCTCCCGTCCGATTCACAGGACCCCGCGCCGTTGCCGTCCCCGCGTCCTCCGCCACCTCCATGACCGGGAAGAAGCCGCGGAAGCCGAGAGCGCCGAAGGAGAGGCCGCCGGGCATGAGCAACGCCAAGTGGATCGCCGACGAGGCGCGCCGGAAGTCGGACAACATCCAGCGCCGGGCGAGGGAGAAGGCGCAGCGGCAGAGGCTCCTGGCCGCGCAACTGGCGGAGGCCGAGGGCCAGGCCGCCGAAGAGGAAGAAGAAGAGGAAGAGGGGTGGCTTCTCTCCTCATCCTCATCCTTAGTTCGCCGGTTGGAGCCAAACCACCGTCGCCTCGCCATCGCCGTCGCCGCGCTGGAACGCACCCCCGCACTACTCCCCTGGGTACACCGACGCTGACCCCCATGGTGGTTTCAACCCCAACCTCACCTTCCCCCACCATCCGCCGATGATGTACGTCGGCTCACCGCTACGCATCTTCGCCGTCGCTCCGCCGTTCCCTCCCCTTCTCCGCGCAGTCCCTGTTGGGCGGGATGCCCCAAGATAGCAGCTTCATGGACGAGATCATCACCACCGGCTCGGCGGCGGCATGCACGGGCTTCCTCTCGCAAGGTGGGGAGTTTTTCTTTCAGGGCGGCGGGGATTACGGCCAAGGTGCGTCTGGCGACGGTGGCAGCATGGAGGAGGCGGAGGCGGTGGCGGAAGATGGAGAGGAGACGGCGCCTGCAGCTGCGGAGGGAGCAGAAGGCCCGGCCAAGGATGACGGCACAGCCGCCGTCCCAGGAAGGCCCCCAAGGCGGCGACGAAGCCGCCTATCGAGCCACGCATCAAGTGGACGACCATGGAGGATGTCCTCCTCGCCGAAGCATGGAAGACGGTCAGCCTCGACCCGATCATCGGCGCCAACCAGTGCCTGGACAACTACTGGAAGAGGGTGAAGTCGGCGTACGACGAGCACTGGATGATCGACCCCGACTTCCACGTGTGCGTCACGGAGCGCGGCCAGAAGGCCATGGCCAACCATTGGGCGAACATCAAGGCTGTCTGCAACAAGTGGCACGGCATACAGGAGGAGGTCGCGAACAGGCCGAAGAGCGGCACCAACCGCGAGATGGAGGTGAGAATTTCCGCCGTGATTCCTTTCTTTGCGTCGCCATGTAGCTCATTGCTGCCAGTCCCGTCGCCATGTAGATCGTCCGGATGCTCGAGGCGTACAAGGACGACGAGAAGGCCGACTTCAAGTTCCTCCACGTCTTCATCGTCATCGAGGGGTGCGAGAAGTGTGCGGAAGTTCGCCGTGGGCTCGGCAAGGGCAAGCAGTACGTCCCAGACGCGGCGGCTGCTGGTGCGTCCGATGGCCGTCCCCCGATGGGCCACAAGAAAGCCAAGGCGGCGAGGGAAGCCGCGCCGGCAGCGGCAAAGCTCCAGGCGTCCCTCGAGACCTGCATCGCCGACGCCCAGACCCACGCCGCCAAGAGGGAGGAGACCTCCAACAAGAGGTGGAAGGCGCTCATGGACAGCTCCAAGGTCAAGAACGACCTCCTCAGGACCAGCACCGTGGCGAAGAAGAGGAACCACGACCTCGCCTTGCTCATGGGGGGCGATCCGGCCGAGATGGACCCCGAGGTGAGGACATGGTTCATGGCGCATCGCCGTCTCATCCTCAGCGACATCAGCCCGGCTCCGGCCCCGACCCCGACGGACACGAGCTACGCCACCCCGACGGACATGACCTACGACACCGTAGAGGAGGTGGTGGACTTCGGTGGCATTCCGGACTCCGAGGCGCGGGGGCTGCGGTCTAGTGGGCGGATTCGTTCGCAGCCCAACGCGATGCCACTCAGCTAGAGCTAGCGGTGGCACGAGCCGAGAGTCGCAACAACATGCAAGGTACCAATTTAAATCACTCTTTTTCAATATTGTCTTTTTCGGATAAAGAAATAGCGGATAGAGCGTCTAGATTAGGGGTATCTTTGGGTGATTCTAAAAAACAAGAAATTGACTCGGCTAAGCTTATTAAAAGTTCGGAATTGGAGAGAACATGCAACAGTTTACAGAAAAATTTAGATGACAAGTACGTGGATCAACCATATAGTTTAATCTTAAATAAAGCCTCTAGCTTAACGGAGGATCTAGAAGATGATGTTTTTGATCGGGGGAGGATGGTCTGGTTGATGTACCGATCCAATTTGAGAAGGTCAAAAAGACTAGAAAGAAACGTGATTATTCTAACTCCACTAGGCGTAGGAGTGCAAGAATTAAAATTCAAGTTAAAAATAAAGATGTATGATTTAAGAGGCATGTTCTGGAATAGCGAGGGTTTTCGTGACCCGGGTAAACATGTATTTGTTCAAGAAACAATTAGGGAGCGACGATTAGATTTTATTGCCTTATCGGAAACAGGCAGGTCTAATTTCTCAACCCCTTTTTTAAGTCATCTTGCGGCCGGTTTCGATTTTAGTTGGTATTGTCTTCCACCTAGAGGGCGTTCTGGAGGCATGCTAATTGGGTAAATACGGCTTCTATACATGTTAAAAGTGTTGATGTAGGAGATTTCTGTGTGAAACTCTACGTTAAGACAAAGAGTGACGCCTTTGAATGGGTCTTAGTGAGCGTGTATGGGGCGGCACAAGATGATCATAAACCTCAGTTCTTGTCGGAGTTAGTTCGATTATGCGAAAAAGAACCGCTACCGATGTTAGTGGGGATTTTAACATAATTCGGAAACCTGAGGAGAAGAACAATAACAATTATAACCCACGTTGGCCGATCATGTTTAATACCATTATTCAAAGTCTAGAGCTGAAAAAATAGAGCTCTCGGGAAGACAATATACTTGGGCTAGTAGAAGAGAAAATCCCACCTATGAGAAGCTAGATAGGATCCTGGCTTCGGTTCGTGGGAACAAAATTTCCATTGGTTACAGTACAAGCTTTGACTCGTACTGGATCAGATCATACACCTTTATTGTTGGATTCAGGTGTACATGCCCATCTCGGAAACAAATCTCGATTCTCATTCGAACTTTCATGGCTTAGAATGGAAGGTTTTATGAGATGATAGCGGCTGAGTGGGCTGCGTTTACTAAAGGGGCCACACCTATAGAGGTGTGGCAGAACAAAATAAGACATCTACGACGCTATTTGCGAGGGTGGGCTAAGAATCAAAGTGGAAAATATAAGAAAAAAAGAAAAATGGTTGCAAATTATTGATGTTCTAGATATTAAAGCAGAAACTACTCCGCTAACAGACGCTGAGCGAGCCGCCTTGAGAGAAGCAAATGATCGCATTTGTTTTCTAAGACGGGATGAGGAGACAAAATGGGCACAAAGGGCAAAGGTTAAATATATACAAGGGGGGGGAATAATACGAAATTTTTCCACCTCATTGCAAATGGTAAACATAGAAAAAAGAAAAATTCAATTAGAGCAAGATGAAGGAACCATTATAGGTGAAGAAAATTTAAGAAATTACATCACGGAATACTACAAAAAATTATTTGGGGATTCGGCCCCAAATTACATCTCTCTTGATGAGGGACTTGTCCATGACATACCGCAATTAACTAATGAGGAGAATAGCATTCTTACAGCTGATTTCTTAGTGAAAGAAGTGTATGAGGCTATATCTCAAATGGAGTTGAATAAAGCACCGGGACCGGATGGGTTTCCTGCTGAATTCTATCAAACCTTTTGGGAGGTTATTCGGGACGATTTGATGGCCATGTTCGGTCAGCTACAACAAGGCAATCTGCCCTTGTATAAGCTGAATTTCGGTGTCATCACTTTGTTACCTAAAAAAGAGAATGCGGTTCAGATACAACAATATAGACCAATTTGCCTTCTCAATGTTAGTTTTAAAATTTTCACAAAAGTAGGTACTAATCGTATTACCGAAATTGCTCAAAAAGTGATTAGGCCGACGCAGTCGGCGTTTATGCCGGGAAGGCACATCCTAGAGGGGGTGGTTGTCCTTCATGAAACCATTCATGAACTTCATCGGAAGAAAATGGATGGGGTCATCTTTAAAATTGATTTTGAGAAGGCGTATGATAAGGTGAAATGGCCCTTTCTCCAACAAGCTTTGCGTATGAAAGGATTTACACAACAGTGGTGTAACTGGATTATGCAATTTGTTCAGGGAGGAAGTGTTGGTATTCGGGTTAATGATGACATCGGTCATTATTTTCAAACGAAAAAGGGTCTTAGACAGGGAGACCCACTGTCCCCAATGTTGTTTAATATTGTTGCGGACATGCTGGCCATTCTTATTGCAAGGGCAAAGGAAGATGACCAGATTGGGGGGCTAATACCTCACTTAGTGGAAGGGGGCCTTTCAATTTTGCAATATGCAGATGATATGATTTATTTATGGAACACGACCTTGCAAAAGCGGTTAATATGAAACTCATCCTCTGTATTTTTGAACAACTGTCAGGTCTCAAAATAAATTTTCACAAGAGTGAGATTTTTTGTTTTGGGAAGGCCAAGGAGGTGGAAGAACAATACAAACAGATCTTCGGATGTGAATCTGGTTCTCTTCCATTTAAATATTTAGGAGTTCCAATTCATTATAGGAAATTGCGGAACGCCGAATGGCACCTAGTTGAAAGCCGTTTTGATGGTAAACTTGGTTGCTGGAAAGGAAAGATGTTGTCATACGGGGATCGTCTGGTACTTGTTAATGATGTTTTAACAAGCCTACCAATGTTTATGTTGTCATTCCTTGAAATACCTAAAGGGGTAAGAAAAAGGCTTGACTTCTATAGATCTCGTTTCTTTTGGCAGAGTGATGAGAGTAAGAGAAAGTATCATCTAACTAAATGGAACATTATTTGTAGACCAAAGGATCAGGGGGGACTAGGTGTGGAAGTGCTAGAATTAAAAAATAAATGTCTACTTAGCAAATGGCTGTTTAAATTGTTAAATGAGGAGGGGTGTGGCAAGAATTGTTGCAGAATAAATACCTCCATTCCAAGACTTTAGCTCAGGTTGAGGCACAACCCACTGATTCTCCTTTTTGGAAAGGGCTCATGAGGGTTAAAGAGGAGTTCTTTAACAGAGGCGTTTTCAAAGTAGGAAATGGGAGGAACGCCAGGTTTTGGGAGGACACTTGGTTGGGAGACTCTCCATTAAAAGATCAGTATCCATTACTTTATAACATCATACAACATAGGGATGTATCCGTGTCTGATGTTTTTCTTAATGCGCCACCACTAAATATGAGTTTTAGGAGGGCGCTTGTTGGTAATAAATGGGACATGTGGTCTCATCTATGTACCCGACTAATGGATGTTAATCTAACAGACAACCCTGATTCTTTTTGCTGGAAACTTACGCAAAATGGTTTATTTACCGTAAAATCTATGCATGAGGATTTGATGAATGGACATACTACATATTTGCGAACCTACTTATGGAAATTAAAAATACCGCTGAAAATTAAAATCTTTATGTGGTTCCTCAGTCGAAAAGTCTTGCTCACAAAGGATAACCTTGCAAAGAGGAATTGGCAGGGTAATACTATGTGCCCATTTTGTGGAGATCTGAAACTATTGAGCATTTGTTTATTAATTGCCCTTTTGCAAAGCTTGTTTGGCGTGTGGTTTTTTGTACCTACAATATTCCACCCCCTTCTAATGTCACCAATATGTTCGGTAATTGGTTGAATGGGGTTGATAAGAAGACCAAAGCTAGGATTCGTATAGGCGTTTCGGCTATCTGTTGGTCCCTTTGGAATTGTAGGAACAATTTGGTTTTTAACCGAAAGGAAAATTTTCATGTTTTACAGGTTATTCATATGGCGACGCACTGGATCCAGTTAAGGGCTTTCCTGCTTCCTTAGGACCAGCGGGAGCTTATGGTTGCTGGATGCTCAAGACTCCTGTTGGTGGCACATGATTTTTTCTCCCGGCATACGTGGCAACATATTAGTAGACTTTTGTAGTTGTTGTTTTGTGGCAGCGTTCGGTTGAGCTTTATCTCAGTTTCTAGGTGATTCGTGAGATGTAAACTTTAAATACTTGTGGATTTAGATTTGTAATGAGGACGGGATACACCTTTTCTAAAAAAACATTACATATGGATAACCATTTTTGGATTGACTATGTGTAAGGCGACTTATATTTGGCATAACCGTAAGGCGATAGAAAAAGTGTACGCACCCTTCCCTTGTGCTGTGTCCGTGCGTACCGCGCACTGTCTGAAAGTGTCGTGTGTGTGAGTGTGAGAGAAATTTGCATGCATGCACTAAATTCCGAAATTGCTGACATCATCGCGCATTAAATGCAAAATTCAAATATTCAAAATGTTTTGTAGCTCAAACCGTTTATCGGATTTATGATCCATTTTCACCGTTGGACTAGTCGCGACGAGATCTTCGAAACTAGATCCCATGTCGATATGTTCCGACGAATTTTTTTAGACCCAAAAGTTATCACCCCGTAACATATAAGTTACCAAGACTTGAATACTTAAGTTACCTACCATATTAGCAATTAATTTTTGGTTTGAAATAGAACCATTTTTTTGTTGTTCTTTTAGATTTTCGCGAGTTTTGAAGTTACCGCACCTAGTTTTCATAAGTGAATATCACGTTGGGATGATAAATGTATCATGTATAAGTATTAGGATTATAACCGTAAGGCGTTAGGATAATTTTTGTTAATCATCAAACTCATGCATGTACGCACGGGATGAGAGATAGAATAGTCTTCCTTTGCATGCATGCACAAAAATCAAAAAAAACTGATGTCATTCCGCATTAAATGTGAAACTCAAAAATTTAAAAAGTTTTATAGCCTAAACCGCTTATCCGATTTAAAATTCGTTTTCACTGTTGGACTAGTCGCGACGAGATCTTCGAAACTAGATACCATGTCGATATGTTTCGAAGACTTTTTTTTACCCAAAAGTTACCCACCCCGTAACATATAAGTTAACCGGGCTCGAATACGTAACTTACCCACCATATTAATGATTAGTTTTCGGGTTGAAATAGAACTATTTCTTTTGTTGTTCTTTTAGATTATTACGAGTTTTGAAATTACCACACCTAGTTTTCATAACTGAATATCAATTTGAGATGTTAAATTTATCGTGCATAAGTATTAGGGTGATGACTATCGAGTTCATACTGCATCATGAACATATGGATAATTTCATCAGTACTGGGTGGGTAACTACAGCAGTACTAGGTGGTAACTATTGTCGAGAGAGTAGCATAAGTATATCGATTTCATGCTGGATAACTGCATCATAACACATGGGTAACTTCATCAGTACTGGGTGGGTAACTCTATCAGCAATTTGTGGGTAACTATTACCGAGAGAGTAGAGTAACTAAATCGATTTCGTGCTGAATAACTGCATCATGAACACATGTGTAACTTTATAAGTATTGCGTGGGTAACTTTATCAGTACTGGGTGGGTAACTCTATCAGTAATGGGTAGGTAACTATTACTGAGAGAGTAGAGTAACTACATCGATTTCATGTTGAATAACTGCATCATGAACACATGGGTAACTTTATAAGTATTGGGTGGGTAACTTTATAAGTACTGAGTGAGTAACTCTATCAGTAATGAGTGGGTAACTATTACCGAGAGAGTAGAGTAACTAAATCGATTTCATGCTGAATAACTGCATCATGAACACATGAGTAACTTTATAAGTAGTGGGTGGGTAACTTTATCAGTATTGGGTAGGTAACTATTACCGAGAGACTAGGTCAACTACATCGATTTCGTGGTGGATAATTACATCATGAACACATGGGTAAATTTTCAGTATTGGGTGAGGATAACTTCATCATTATTGGGTGGATAATTATGGTTAACTATAATGATTTCATGGTGGATAATTACATCATGAACACATGGTAACTTTATCAGTACTGGGTGGGTAACTATATCAGTATTGGGGGTAACTATTAACGAGAGAGTATGATAACTACATCGATTTCGTGATGGATAAATACATAATGAAGTAACTTCATAAGTAATATGTGGATAACTATTACGTAAAGAGTACGGTAACAACATTGGTTTCATGGTGGATAACTATGGTGACTAACTGTATCATGAACACATGGATAACTCCATCAGTTTAGACTGGGTAACTCCATCACTACTGGAGGGATAACGGGTGGATAACTTTATCAGTTCAGAGTGGATAAATTTATATCTACTTGGTGGGTAACTTTGTTAGTTTAGAGTGGGTAACTCTATCACTACTGGAGGGATAACGGGTGGATAACTTTATCAGTTCAGAGTGGATAAATTTATAACTACTTGGTGGGTAACTTTGTTAGTTTAGAGTGGGTAACTCTATCACTACTGGGTGGGTAAACTCCATCGGTTTAGGGTGGACTAGGGTAGCTATTGCCTGGAGAGTAGGGTAACTAAATCGATTTTTGAGTTACTGTAAAACTCCACCGACGCCCCAATTTTGGGTCGATTTATATATATTGTTTTCTCTGGTTTTCTCCGTTTGAGGGTGTCGAACACTTATCCGTGGACTGTCCGCCCGTTGCACCCAGCAGCGTCCCCAAGCGATAACAAATTGCACCCAACAGCGTCCCCAAGCCATAACAAACATTACTGTTTTGTCCACTTTTTTCTTTTTATTTGTTATTTTCTGATATATCTAACTTGTTGCTGCACTTTGTCCAATACATTTTGAAGAATAGAGAACATCAATAAAAGTTTAGAGTACATAAGCAGCAACTAGATAAAACATCAATCATGGCTAAGGCTGCACTTGGATTCCCGGTAATCTAGCCGTAACGGCCGGAAAATATATGGACCTAGAGAGGTCACACTATTTTCCGAATGATTCCGACCGTATTTCACGGAGGTAAAATTAAACACGGTTCCCCAGCGGGGCTTAAACCTTTTTTTAAGAAAGAGAGGCTTTATAAATCAACTGGTATCATAAGTTGTCATGCCATCTGCCACTCTATTCCATCTGCCATTCTATTCCATCTGCCACTCTATTCCTTCACGTTGGGTCTGAAGCACTCTGTAATTGGGCATGCAGCTTAGCAGGTTCTTTGTCCAAGTGGGAGACGAGGCCTCATGGGTAGTCGTGTTGGGAGAAAATGGATACAGAGGCAATTTACCTTTGGAGTTTCCCATGGCGACAGTGTTGCTGGAGTCTTGCCTGTAAGCCTGCAGGAAGGAGACCGAGCTGGCCACCGTGGCTTCTCCCTTCTGATGTATAATGTCGTTCTTTCCTCAGGTGCCATGCCCACCATATAAAGTAGCATAATTTTAGCTCTAGTGTTGGCGTCAGCTGGAAGAAGAAGCAGCAGCAGCCAATTTCAGTTAGTGTATCTAAATTCAGTTTCGTTGGGCAGAGTCCACACCTTTCCAAGATCATGGCGTAGAGCGTGGCTAAACCTTTTTGTTTGCAAACACTAGCTAGATAGCTCAACAATAGAAACAATCACTGACAGTGCATAGCAAGCAGACGTGCAAGCTATTCGACTGCATTTGCTAGCAGCAGCAACAACTGATCAAGAGTCAGACGAGCTCGTGACGCATAGAACGGATCTTGCCGGACCAGAACCTGATGGCGCGGCGCGGCCTATTCCATTCCGACCAGGAGGCAAACCAGGCTAGGAGGAGCAGTAAACAGGGGAGAAGCTGCCTTGCCATGGCATCCTCCGCCTGCTGCTATTTATCCCCTCCTCCAGGGCTGCCTCCATCCCCTCGTCGTCGCGCGCTCGACTCCGGTCGCCCCGAACCCCACCGAGACCACTAATAGGTCCGCTGTGAGCTGTGTGTCCTCCCCGTCGAGTATCGTATGCCGAAACGCCATGAATCGACGGGATCGAGCCATCTTTCCCAACTCCGGCCACGACCTTCCCCGCCAACTCCCGTCCTCTTCGGCCTCTCCGACCATACCATCACCTTCAGCGTGAGCCTCTGGTCCCGGAGGGCCTCTCCATCTTCTTCCTAGTGCCCCGTAGCGGCGTACCGCCGAGCGCCGCCGCGAAGCTCCGCTTGGGTGGTTGCCGTGGCTGCTTCCGGTGACCAGGTTGTCTGCTCCGCCGCCCTGTCGATCCATAGCGACGCGGCGCTCTAGATCCACGCGGTCCTAAGCTCGAACACGAGCTCCTCCGCCAGAGCCCTTCTGCCGCGCCGGGATCAGCCACCGCCCACCAAGCAGCGTACTGTTTTGCGCAACCTCCGCTCGGGACCGCACTGCGTGATGCGAGTGGTCCACCGTTCGTCCGCGGATCGACGGTTCGCATCGGTGCGTACGTTTGTGCCATTTGTAAGGCGCCTTACAAATAGATTTTCCGTTTTTTTTAATCCTACAGCGATGTAGGGGAAAAAAACACCAAGACACAGCTTATAAATGCGACCGATTAAAATCGACCACGCCGTGGGACAGAGCGTGCATGCATGCGCTCGACTCAAACTTACAGTCTCCGGCCCGATCGATACTAGTGAGACCAGCACTTTCTCCGGTCCCGTCATGTCCCTTCAGTCTCTCCCTTCTGCCAACCCTGGCACGCATGCCTGCGAACCACACGTGTGAGTGAACGCGAGTGCGCGCCTGGCCGATGGATCAGATCAAAGCCTGGCGCGCGCAGTGCTGCCCCTTCTCCTCGCTTGGACCAGCTGCCCCCTCGATCTCCATGGCCTGATGCCTGATGGAGCTGCATGCATGCATGACACCAAAACCCATGGCGGAAAGCTACGGCCGCACCACCATGACTGACCGTCGCTGCTTGCTCGCCATGCATGCATGATCGATCCAACAACACGAAGGTTTCTCACTGTGGTTCCTCCAGTGAGACCGCTCGCTCGTGCAATGAAAGGTAGACGACGAGCCATGGCTGCGGGGGCCCTGGGAGTGTCAGCCTTTCTCATGTCGAGCACGAGAGAGCATGGAGGTTCATGCATGTGTGCGTCTGACCTATGTTTTGTCGACTAGCCCTAGCAACTTTGATCCAGGTCTCTGTATGCGGCTGGCCTACGCCCGTGTCTCCGCGGTCCAGTGGCTCTTGTCTGCCCGTGTACTGACAGGTGGAACTTCAAGCATTCAACGAAGTATACTGCAACGGAGCAGAGGAAGTAGGAGGAGGAGACGATTTGGCTCATGGGTGCACCCATTACATAAATGTTTTTTAGTTTTTTCTCAAAATGTCAAAACATTACAGAAAAAAAACCAGATGTGTATTAGAACATTATGTGTTAGCACAAAATATAGCGTGGTGAACAAACATTTTTTGTGACCTGTGCAAAAAAGACAACAAATGACTCGTATAAAACATTTCGGTGCGTCCGGATTTGTCTTTTTTGCACAGGTCACAAAAAAATATTTTTTCTTCATGTAACTTTGTGTACTAACATGAAATGTCTTGACATATATGCCAAATTTTTATTTTGAATTTTTTTGACATTTGCAAAAATGTTTTTTGAGTAGTAGGTGCATCTGCACCTGCTATCCAAAGTGGATTTCCGTCACATTATTGGTGTCTGCTGTCGTCGCGGTATTGAAATACTCATGTTAAAATACAAGCCGCACTATTTTTAATCCAGTCATTGACGCTTAATTTTGGCCACCAATATATAACAAAATATATTGAATGTAAACGTCTATATGCTACCGTTAGATTCGTCTTGCAAACTTCTTTTACTTCATATATCTTTGTAATAATTGTTGGTACATATTATAAGTATAAATCATTGTCAAAGTTATATGGCGTTGACCAACAGAATTAAAGAGCGCCTTATATTTTTATATTTTGAGACGGTGGGAGTACTATGTGTTGTAGGGACTGGGCGATCGCGCAGCGGTGGGTGCTGCTGGTGAGCACCCCACCAGCCCGAGTTCGATCCACACGGATCGAATATGTGGTTCCCCAATGCTTTCTAAAAGCAGAGCTTTCAGGCCTATTTTTTTTTAAGTACTATGTGTTGCGCCTACAGATTATTTTGGTTATTTAGAGGAGATAAAGTTAGAGCATTTTGGTTATTTAGAGAATATAAAGTTAGAGCATCACCAGCGGGTCCTGTAATCACCCCTGAACCGCAAAATTTTGGATGGTATATGGTTTAGAACCATTTAGATGCCCGAACGGAATATATCGGCATGCTTCGGATTTCTTTTTTGGGTACCCACTAATCCATCTCCCATCTCACTGTGTCAAGCGTATCCCGGTTGATTTAAGTTTACCTCCCTCGACACATTTCGTTTTGTTCTCGTCACCTCCGCTCCACTTCTCCCTCTGGATGGCTTTCGCATCCGAACACGGTCGTGGTTGTATAGGTGAGACAAGCGGGGACAATGCGTCTCTGGGCGACGAAAACTACGTCGACGGGAGCAGGGCCGCCTCGAAGTCGCCACTGAGAGTAGCACGAGCTCGTGGTGGCACGGCGCAAGAACAACGTAAAGTACTACCCTTGCCTCGACGAGTGAACACGCCATTGTCTACTACTAATGTCAGGATTTAGTTTGGATCTATGTTTGTGAGTGCTTGTGATGAACTATGTTTGCCAAGTTTATGATGAACTTGAGAAGAATGTAGTTGAAATCTCATTGCATTCCAAATCGAAATAGTTTTCGGTAAATCATTTTGTTGTATTAATTTACAAGGGATATGCTAGAAATGCTCTAGTGACCTGAACCGACTACTAGACGGCCAAAAATGGGTAAAATTTGTAGTTAGTGGGATAAATTTTTTTGATTATGAGATTGGAATTTATGTACCCTTTCTAAAATAAACAATTTAGGACAAATGCAAAAATTCAATTGTTCATCAAGCAAGCCCAAATATACATGTTTTCAAGCAGGCCCATAGAGCTATGTATCCCGTGGCGAAGGGATAGCCCATCCATTTTGCAAGCTAAAAAAAGCAGAGGTTTGGGACTAGACAGTAACTGTAGAAACACGCCACTGCCAGACAAGTTGGACGGAAAAAAGCACGAGGAGCAGCAGCCTGGTCAACTCAGAACGTAGTACAATCAGTTAAGATTTAATCATCCGTGATGAGTAGAAAGGATCATGTGAAAAGCGTAAAGGAAACTACAAATTATAAGAAGATTACTCTTTTTGAACTAGGAACTACTGCTCTAGAGTAGCATATTGTCTTTTTGAGAGAAATAAATATACTACATAGCCGACCCTTAAATTAGATATAAGCTCGTTTGGAGACTGTATATTTATAATATCTAGCACCAGCCACCACAAAACAATGTAGTTGAAAGAAGGAAGAGTGAAAGAGAGTGGATGCTAGACTTTGCAAAGAAAAGCAGACGTTTAAGACAATTTGCGGGTCCATAAAGTTCAACTTCCCTGGACAGAAGTTCACCAAGGATGAAAGAGACACGCTAAAACAGAGCAACCTGGTAGTGGTAGTTCGAATTAATCCATTTATACCTAACCTGACATGTGGTTCGAATTTCAAAAGAAAAACTGACAGGTGGTTCCACATTGTGTCTTTTGCCAACTCTTGTCACAAAATTTCACTATGTTAACCCAGAATATTCTCCCTCGACTCTACGATAGCTTTTTTTTTCGAAACCGAGGCAAAAGATGTGCCTCACCATTTATTAAGCAGAAGGTGCCCGGTTTATTATGGAAGAAAACGGGCGAAAACCATACAACAACACGACACAACCCACGGGGTGAAGCCCCACAACCTCGAGAAACCACGACGCCGCACGACGCGGCCACCCACAGCCCAACCTGCACCAGGTAAGCCGCTCGCAGACCACGGCCGCCGAACCAACATCCGGGGCCGCCGCCCCGGCCTAAAAGACAACCACTGCTGCCGCTGCCCAAGCAGCCCCGACAGCCTTGCCGCCAGCACCCCCTTCCGGGACCGCCGTCCCGACATAGCACCGCTCGCAACTGAGCCACGACGCCGCACGAACCAGCCACCCGCAGCCCAAACTGACCAGAGAGAGCTGCTCGCAGACCACGGACGTCGTACCAATATCCGGGGCTGCCGCCCCGGCCTAAAAGACTGCGATAGCTTTGGAGTGGCCAAGGACACAAGCTTTGACCTGGCTCATCTCATCGCAACCATTTGCATTGACAGAGAATATAGCTGATGGAGAATGAATATTAAAAGTAAACATATCAATAAACAATATGGGGCTATATATTATATAATTCCACTAGTTAATTTTCCTGCGTCGTTGCGACAGGTCAGACTTTACAAATCGAATTGCAGTATGAAAAAAACATACATAGGACACAAGAAGTGTAGCATCATATGGCAAATAGGTCCATGGCAAGGGGAGAGGTCGTAATCTATAGAGCATGGGCCGAAGGCGGATATGGTCATATGGGCCTTGGATGGCAGGCGCAGAGTACGAAGTATGAACGCCAGGCGATGCAACAACCACAGTGTGCAAGTTTTGACATGGTTCTTCAGATTTTGCAGATTAATATTGGATTGTTTCTCATGGTTGTCACGAGGAGATTTGTCTTCGCAATATCTATCCCGGCTGCTACATCTTCGGCATTGGTGATTCGTTCTCTCGACTCCCAACGACGTCGACAAAGTGGTTCGGTTATTTGTCCCTGAAATATCAGTGGTGGCGCTCTTGCCGATATTGCTTGATTAATTTAATGGTTGCGTGCGTGCACAAAGTCTTGGCATTGCAGCTCAAAATTAAAAGGGAGAACTTTCGGTGGTATTCATACGTCTGTGGTTTGTTGATTTCGACGTTGTTCTACGACTGCCTTCAGAAAAGTACAAGATTGTGTCATGGATGAAGAAAGGGGTTGAATATCTCATAGATTTGCTAGTCTATTTTAGGTTTATTTTTGTAATCGATATAATCGTGTACTTTTTGCTGGTTTAATATACGTGGAAAAATTAAAAAAAATCTTTTCCTATACCGCAGCAAAATTACTGCTAGTAAACTGCTCGTGCTGCGAGGACTTGGAGCTGTTAAATAAACCAAAAAAAACGTATGCTCATCAGACCACGGATATACAGGTTCAGATATTTCGCTATACTGCAGGAACAGTTATCGTCACTTCTGCAAAAGAAAATGTACACATCATTCTAGTGCGATGGCAAGGAGGTGTGAATCAATGTTGCTGAACTGCGGTAATAGTGTAAAACACACACACAAAAGGGGAGTCTTCTTCTTAAAGAAAGAATAAATCACCGCTGGTCCATATTCACTCATTCACAGCAGAAATAACAAAAAAAAAAAAAGATAGGTCTTTTTCCCAAAGCATGAATGAATCACCACAGAACTCGTGTTCACTCATTCATAGCAGCTGTTGAACAGCAAGAAATGTGCTACGATCAGAACATGTAACGAAAACAGGGGATAACATGACCAGCACCAAGCAACCGTAATCACAGGGATAAGAATATTGACGTGATCACTCAACACGGATCGAAAATATTCAGTTTCACTTATTCATTACAGAGATCACGCTGCTACAGGGAAGAAACATATGTTCTCACAAACGGTACAATACTATTATAGAGTTCCATTACACATGCCACGACTTGCACATACCAAAGAAATGAGGTAAGAGACCAGGCGCACTGGCCACCACGGAGACGGTGAACCAGGTGCAGGGTGGACTCCTTCTGTATGTTATTATCATGCGGGTACCATCCTCAAGCTGCTTGCCAGCAAAGATCAAACGCTGCTGGTCCGGGGGAATGCCTTCCTTGTCTTGGATCTTCACCTTGACATTGTCAATCGTGTCAGAAGACTCAACCTCAAGCAGGGCATCGTTGTCTTACAATGGGAGAAGCAGAGACGACGCAAGCGCATCATCAATTCCAATGGCCTACGGGAACGTAGGGGAACTTAGCAACTCAATGAACCGCATCTTTTCATTGAACAGCATCTGACGCACAGCGTGCAACATCATTTCACCATGGTACAAGCACGAGGAAACTGCAGCATGTCATGAGACAGATACTCCCGGACGTGAAACCAGGGCGGGAACACAGTGAAACAGAGCATTACGTTCTCACACACAGAGGAGCTATCGCATATCCTCATGTTATTATTGATCGTAACTACCCCACTGCTCGACGCAAACGTTCCCACAACATAGCTAGTTCCCCGGCTCGAAGAGGTCGTTCAGGACGGCGTTTGCCACGACGGCGCCGACCCGGGCAACACCAGGGAACTGTCGCGCCGCGGGCGAGAGTGTCAGCAGGAGGACGCCAACGAGCAGGAGCGCGAAGCCGAGGAAGATGTGCGTGACGTCTGCGGCCGGGTTGCCGAACGAGTGGGTGACGACGACCCAGCCGCCTAGCACGGAGACGCGGCCGGCGTCGAGGAAGAGCTGCTGCATCTGATCGAGGCCACCGATCAGCGGGCGAGGTTCGTCGCCAGGCATCTCCTCCGGTCACCTGTCGATGCTTCTGTAGCTAATAACAAGTCAGTGTCCTAGTGCGTGAGTGTCACCGTGTATTGTCTGCCCGTATGTCCCACGCTTAAATACATTGAGTGTGATGCTGGTTCCATGTTCGATCGGCTGCGTCACGCACGGCCGAGATCTTAAACCAAGGGAAACAACAATTTGTTGCCGTAATTTTGTATTAATCCAGTGGTCCACCAATCCTTAGTGGCTAAGCGTCGATCCTAATTCTCTATGCTTAGCTCATCTTGGGACCCGCTCTGAATATTTATAGTTGTGGTAATATAAAATAATGAAATCGTCTGATAATTAATCCGTTCTCGGATCGATATTTTACCTGGAACAATCGTGTGTTTGCTTTTGACTCCTTCCTGATCTGGATCCAGGCCCTCGCGTCGCCTAACCTAGGCGACTCGGGGCGACCAGCGCCGCCGCCCCTTGGCCCTCCTTCCCGTCCCCTCCCTCCCTGCCGCCGTCAAAGGTCTCATCGGGCCGTCAAAGGTCTCATCGGCCTGAGCCCGGGCTGGTGACGGCGGTGGCGGGGCTTCCTCCGCGCGCGGTTGTAGGGCACATTTTCGACGGCGGCGGTGGCGCGTGGTTCGGCCGTGTGATGGCGGCGAGGTGTCCCTGGATCCCGGTGAAGGCGCAGTCGACGGCGACCGAGGAGGCCCTACTACATCGCGACGGCGCCGCCCCCCGCAGACGCGGCGGCGAGCGATGGCTAGTTCGGGCCTGATGACCTCGGGCAAGCCTCTTTCGCCCCTCGGTAGCAGGCTAGCGCAGGGTGCCTAGTGTTTCCGGCTGCTGGGCACCGAGGTGGTGCCGGCGGCCGGCAAGACGGCGGTGGGCTGGATCTCCTCCGTTCAGTCCCTGTTTTCGGGTGCTCAAGTTGAATAAAGAAGCTGGTTTTAGGGTTCTTCTCGCATCAGGGTTGCAATCTGCCGGATGCCTATCCCCATTGATCTGGCTGGACGGTCGTGTTTCGGAAAGCTCCGCCGGCGAACTCCACTGGGGGACTGATGCCTGGAGATTGCTGGATCGGATGGTATACGATCGTGCGCACCCGTGTTTTTTCTCTGACTGTTTGGTTTCAGAGGGAGCGCTTCGAAGCTGTGCTGGCTGTTAATATCATGGAGCACACTTTCTTGTTCATGGTGCTGGCGGAGAATGACATGGAAGGCGAGATCTGAGGGCTGGCAATGGTGGTTTGCTTCCTTGTGCTGATGAGGAATTGGCTTGGTGTTTCATGACTTGGAGCAGCGGCATGTAAGTGGGGGCGACAACATACGTTAACGTCCAAAGTTCTACATTTTAGGATGAAAATCCAAGGTCTGACCTTAATTGGTTGTGCCTGATACGTCTCCAACGTCTCCATAATTTCTGATGTTCCATGCTTATATTATGCCAATTGCTACATGTTTTATATATACTTTATATCATTTTATGCATTTTCTGGGGCTAAAAAATTAACAAGATGCCACAGTGCCAGTTCCTATTTTCTGCTGTTTTTTGTTTCAGAAAAGTTGTTCTGGAAATATTCTCGGAATTGGACGAAACAAAAGTCAAAGTCTCTATTTTTCTGACACGTACACAGAGTCCGAAGGAGAGACGAAGGGGGGGTCGTGGGCCGTCCTCACCACGTGGCGGCGCGGTCCCACCTCCTGCCGCGTCGTGACGTGGTGAGGGGGCCACGGACCTCCACCGACGCCGCCCCTTCGCCTATAAATTGCATTTGACGGGAAAACCCTAGGTACCCGAGTCAATTTCCACAAAAAGTTCCAGAGCCGCCGCCGTCAACCCTAACTCGAGAGGGTTCTGAAGCTCTCCCCGGCACCCTGCCGGAGAGGGAAATCATCATCGGAGGGCTCTACATCGCCATGTCTGCCTCCGGAGTGATGTGTGAATAGTTCATCTTTGGACTATGGGTCCATAGCTGTAGCTAGATGGTTGTCTTCTCCTCTTGTGCCATCATGTTTAGATCTTGTGAGCTGCCTATCATGATCAAGATCATCTTATTGTAATGCTACATGCTGTGTTTGCTGGGATCCGATGAATATTGATACTATGTCAAGTTGAATATTGAATTATCATGTCTATGTCTTTTATGATCTTGCATGCTCTCCGTTGCTTGTTGATACTCTGGCCAAGTGGATGCTTGTAACTCCAAGAGGGAGTATTTATGCTAGATAGTGGATTCAGTCTCCATTTAATCTGGGGGAGTGACAGCAACCCCTAAGGTTGTGGATGTGCTGTTGCCACTAGGGGTAACCTAATGATGCTTTGTCTAAGGATGAATGTGTTGTTTACTGAAAGGACAATGATGTCGCCTAGAGGGAGGGGGGGGGGGGTGTGAATAGGCGATTTAAACTTTTCCGGTTTAGACTTGCTAATTGCGGAATAAAACTAGGTGTTTAAATTAACAAGCCGACAACTTAAATAAACTAGGCTCACCTATGTGCACCAACAACTTATGCTAAGCAAGACAAGCAACAAGGTGATAGCTATATAGAATACTTCAAACACGAAGGCTATCACAATGTAAATTGCATAAGTAAAAGGCTCGGGTATAGAAATAACCGAGGCACGCAGAGACGAGGATGTATTCCTGAGTCCTCCTTGTTAAGGGAGTACGTCTCGTTGGAGAGGTGTGAACCGACACACCGGTTCAACAACCACAAAGGTTTCACCTTCTTCTCGATGAACCGTACCACAAAGGTTTGGTTCACCTTCCACTATCGGAATCCTTCGAGGCGGAATCCGGACCCTTTCAACAACAATCCGGGGCACAACCCACAATGCGATTGGTGGCTCCCGAACGGCTTTCAACAATAATCCGGGGCACAACCCACAACGGGATTGGGGGCTCCCGAACGGCTTCACAAGTGACCACAAAGGTCCAACCACCACACGGGCGTCTAGGGTCCAAGGACCCAAGAGTAACAAGCTCACAAACCTTCAACTTCCACGAATCCTCGTGGAGAGCACACCGATGCACCAAATGCAAAAGGCAAGAGCACAAGTGCTCAAATCCTCCACTCTCAAATTCCAACAAAGCAACAAATGCTTATGGGGGAATAAGAGAGGAAGAACAAAGAGGAGATGCACCAAGAACTCCAAGATCAAGATCTACTAGGTTCCCCTCACTTAGAGGAGAAATCCATCGGTGAAAACGTAGATCAAGATCACCTCTCACTTTCCCTCAAATATAAGCAAGAACCATGGGAGGGATTGAGAGGAAGAGCAAGCTTTCCAAAGAGCAACAATGGAGGAGAGAGGAGAGGAAAACTTGCTCTAGTGTTGTGTCAAAACATTGGGGGAAGAAACCGCTTTTTGTTGGTCTACAGGAAAAATAACCGTTGGAAGCAAAGCTGGAAAAAAGGAGCTGGCCGAGCGTGGCCCGGCCTGCCAGCCGGCCTGGGCTAGCGAGCGAGCTGGCGAGCCAGCGAAAGAGCGCGAGCGACCAGGGGATCGAGGCAACGAGCAGAGCATGCCATGCATCGATCGATCGAGCCAGGCCGCGCACAGCGCAGGAGCGAGCGATGCGAAGCACTGAGCGGCCTGCTTCCCGGCCTGGGTCGGCCTGCCAGCGAGCCAGGGCAGCGGCCGGCCTGTGGGCTGGCCAGGCACCCGAGGCCGCCGGCCTGTGGCCCGGCCTGTGGGCTGGCCTGGCACCCGAGGCCGCCGGCCTGAGGGCTGGCTGAGCAAAAAAAACACTCCGAAAATCACATCTTTTGCAATAAAAATCCAAACGAGATGAAACGAACTTTGTTGAAAAGATAGCGACGAGTGCTTTCCCACAAATATAGAGGGGATACCACACATGGTAGGTGTGGACCCTAACTCGAAGGTGGACCGGTAATATTTCCAATGCCGAGAACAAACAAGTTTTCCAAACAAAAACCATTTTCGAAGAACTTGGGCTTGTCATGAGGATCACAACAAGCACCAAAACCCAACAAGGAGAGGAACCAAATAAGAACCAAGAAAGATGATATGCCAAGTATGCAAAGGTTTGAGCTCTCCACAAAGATGCGATCAAGTTACTCACTTGAGAGCCCCTCTTGATAGAACACCGTCTATCCTAAAACCCGGTCTCCCACTAACAACATGACACCGGTAAAATAGAAAACCTATCAAGATCATACCTTGGCCTTGCGCATTCCACTTGAGCTCGATGATGATGATCTTGACTCTCTCAAGTTGGAACACCTTTCTTGATTGTGCTTGCTAGCACATGCTTGATGAAGACTTCTCCAAATGCTTCCCCATACTCCATAATGGGAAGGCCTCACAAAGCTTCGTCTTCATGTCTCCGAGATGCATCATATTGAACTTGCACTTCATCTTCTTCTCTTGATATGTATGATGGCTTGGGGTTAAACATGATTGTTCACTCAATCTTCTTTTCCAAGCCATACTTGCAATGCGCTCAACTCTTCACATGACCATTCTTCATATAAACCCTTGAATAGAGCATTGGGTCATCATGTCATCTTCAAGAGTCCAACACATGTACTCCTATATGTTCCCATGGACAAGATCTAAGAGAATATCTCAATGTAAACATTAGTCCATAAGGATTGTCATTAATTACCAAAACCAAGCATGGGGGCAACATGCACTTTCATTTACATTATGCACTTTACTTAATGCAATTGTCTGTTGCTTGCAACTTAATACTGGAAGGGGTGCGGACGCTAACCTGAAGGTGGACTATTTAGGCACAGATGCATGCTGGATAGCGGTCTGTGTACTTTGTCGTAATGCCCAAATGAATCTCATAGTAGACACCACAACTTGCACATGCATGTTATGCACTTATCAGTATTGTCAATTGTCCAGCTGTAATTTGTTTACCTAGCATGTTAGTTATTTATTATGGAGAGACACCACTAGTGAACTGTGGACCCCAGTCCATTCTTTTACATCTGAAATACAACCTACTGCAATCATTGTTCTTTTTCATTCTCTGCAAACAAATATCATTTTCCACACTATACGTCTAATCCTTTGTTTTCAGCAAGCCGGTGAGATTGACAGCCTCACTGTTAAGTTGGGGCAAATTAGTTTGATTGTGTTGTGCAGGTTCCACGTTGGCACTAGAATCACTGGTGTTGCGCCGCACTACACTTCTTCACCAACAACCTTTAGAAGTGACTTTGATCTCCTACTGGTTCGATTAAACCTTGGTTTCTTACTGAGGGAAAACTTGATGCTGCACTCATCATACCTTCCTCTTGGGGTTCTCAACGAACATGTGACTTTCACGTCAACAAGCAAGCCTTTTTCTGGCGCCGTTGCCGGGGAGGTCAAGCCTTCTGCAAGGGGAGTCTCTCACTTCCAATCTCTTTACTTTGTTATTATCTTGCTTAGTTTGTTTTTATTTTGCTTTGTTTGCTCTCTTTATCAAAAATACAAAAAAAATTAGTTACTTGTTTTTATTTTGTTATTTCGGCCTAGTGTTCTTTTTGCTAAAATGAGTACTCCTGAGAACACCAAGTTGTGTGACTTCACTAGCACTAATAATAATGATTTCATATGCACTCCTATTGCTCCACCTGCTTCTAAAGCAGAATTTTATGAAATTAAACCTGCTCTATTAAATCTTGTTATGAAAGAGCAATTTTGTGGTGTTAGTACTGATGATGCTGCTGCCCATCTTAATAATTTTGTTGAACTTTGTGAGATGCAAAAGTATAAGGATATAGACGGGGATATTATAAAACTGAGTTATTTCCTTTCTCTTTGAGAGGAAGAGCTAAATAATTGTTGCTATCTTTGCCTAGAAATAGTATTGATTCATGTACAAAATGCAAAGATACTTTCAAGGAAAATATTATCCTCCTGCTAAGATTATATCCTTGAGAAGTAGCATTATGAATTTCAAGCAATTTGATAATGAACATGTTGCCCAAGCATGGGAGTTGGGGGAAAGATAACCCGGTATACCCATGGAGGTGAAAGAAGACCCACCAGGCAGGAGGCCGGGCTTGGCCTGCTTTCCTCATCATGGGCTGGATTTAACTATGGGCCGAAGCATTTGGCGGTAACCCGGCCTAACTAAGGAAAGATCTAGAAGACCCGGAGGTGGTGCGCGACACAGAGTCCAAGACTTGGAGATCACGAAGAGGTGGAGATAGATTAGAACTCCGAGTACGGTATAGCCCGGCCTTACCATGTAAGATACCAGGAGACCCGGCCATCTATATAAGGGCTCCTGGGCCATAGTTTAGGTCAATCTTTTAGAGATTTCACAAGTCCCACGAGAGAGAATCATTGTAACCCTAATCGAGATCCGGCTCAGTTGTTGTAGCCGGGTTATCGATATCGAGAGTAATAAGAGCATGGCTGGAAGTAGGTCTTTATCTCCTACGGAGAGGCTGAACCAGGGTAAATCCTTTGTCCCCTCCGTGCTAAACAATCTTCCTGAACAGTATCGCCTGGCCCCCAACTCAAAGTTACCCTATGGTAACATATGCCGTGACAACCCCACGACATTTGGTGCCCACCGTGGGGCCTGCGGCCAAGAGTGTCATCATCAAGGGAGCTGCGCTGGAAGGTATGAAGAACCTGGTAATTGGTCGGATCATCATCAACATGGAAGGAGAACCAATCGTCGATGACTCGGGCTGGGGGCCGGGGTTAGATCTGCTCGAATCAGGTGAAGTTATTCCAATTGGCAAGATTAATGTTTTCGTTGGTATGATACATGTTACCGGGTCTGTTAGTAATCAGGAGTATGATTCTGTGTCAGGAGCTGCCACCCTAATCCAGTCAGATGGGGAAGAGTCTGTAGGTACAGCTGATCATGAGGATCTGGTGGTCAGACACGTGGAACAGTCGGTAAACCCGGCACGATCCCGGGTGACGCACCAGGCAGCGAGGACGACACAGAATCAATCTTGGCCCTGCTCGATGGAAGGTATGGTTATGACCCGGAAGAAGAAGAAGAGGAAGAGGAAGACCGGTTCGAGATAGATCTTGTCCGAGCCCAGTTCGGAGGGTGGCGGTTTACACTGCACCCTCGACGAATCTTGAGCTGGGCCTAGGAATCGGCGGGTCCGAGTTGTTCCATCACCAAATATTAATGGGCAACAACAACCAAACCCGGTTCTTGAGCAAGTCCAGGCAGCTGCTGATGGTGAGCAAGTATTGGTGACAGAGGAAAGTGAAGGTCATGGACAGTACAGAAACACTTTTGGCTTCCTCAATAACAGGGCCTAGAGAGAGGTCGCGCCTAACCCGGCTCCCGCACCGGCTCTGTTCAACAACGACTTGGTTTTGGATCCAACGGCGCTTACAAGAATCATCACGCCGGAGAACGCGGCGGCCCGGGCTATGGAGTTGGACACCGCACGCAGAGCCTTGGAGCAGACCCGGCGAAACGCGGCCGCATACGAACAGCAAGTCGCAGCTAGGGCAAGAGAGATTGAGGAAAGAGAATCGCTTGAGGCAAAATGAGGAGATGTTACAAGCTCGCCAAAATGATTTGACTGTGCAACATCAGAGGAGGCACCAGAGCCGGCTGGTCCCTAGAGAAAATATCTTACAACCAGCGGTGCTATTCAGAACCCCAGTGGATCAGCCCATTGGTGCGGTTAAAATGGTACCCGTAACTAGAGCAAGTGCAGAAGCGAACAAGCATACTGGAGGAGTTGTTGGTCAAACTGGGAGGTCGCGGGTTTGCCCGCCGGGGGAGCCGGGGGAAACCCGGGTCATCCTGTAGGAGTACCAAGGTATCACACGCTAGAGGGTCACTTTTCTAACCCGGCAGATAATGTTTACGCAGCAACTTTGGCACTCGATCGCATCCCACTGGGAAATTCACCAGCGGAGTTAGAGGCACGGTGAGCCATTGATATGTTACGCACAGCTGTGGTGCAGCAAGGTCAGTACTCCAAAAACAAGAGCGCATTACATTCAACACCATACAACAGCAAGCGTACAAAGAGCTGCCATGGCGAGACCCCACCACCCTTGGCTGGGTCAGCCGCAGCGAGGCAGCAGAATGTTCAGCAGCCTCAACCAAACAATCAACAATATCAGCCGGCTCCTGCGGTTTCCGTAGCACAGCAGATCGTTAACAGGTCAAGGGCAGGACGAGCCGCGAGTGTTCAACCGGTCGTCCCGCTCCAATAGTAGTACCAAGGCAACAAGTTGTTCAGCCAGCAGTATCGGCAAGTTCGCCGGGTCCAAATCTTCAAGCGGGAGGTTCCGGGTTGGCCGGGCCTAAGTGTTTGTCCGAAGCAATCAGATCTGAGCCTTTTCTGAGAAATTTAAAGAGCCAAGCAAAGTAACCAATTATGAGCCAAGCATGGACCCGACCAGTTGGTTTAGTAGTTATGAGATGGCAATGTGCATACGCAATGCGACAGAAAATGTGTGTGCCAAGTACATGTATCTGATGATGAGCGATGGTGCAGCGAAGTTGTGGTTTGAGAATCTACCTGAAAAATCCATTAAATCCTGGGAAGAATTAAAGGCAGTATTCATCAAGCACTTTTTGGGCACATGCAAACGCTTGTTTTCTCTGGAGGATCTCGACAGATGTGTTCAGAGGAAAGGGGAGTCAACCCGGCACTGGATGGGCCGGGTCACGGAGATTTTGCATTCATCGGCCGGTATTGAGCCCAAGGACGCAATTTCGACGATGGAGAAGACATGTAAGTACACACCTCTGGTCCAGAAGTTGGGGCGTCTGAAAGAGAGCCACCGTGCCAAACCCGTCTCCATGGCCGATTTATTGGAGGCCTGCAATAAGCATGCCGCGACAGTTAAAAGCAAGATGATCACGAGGAAGAAAAGGGCAAGGGCCCTGCGAACAATGGAAGAAACAACAACAACAACTCGCATAAGAGAGGGCATAATGATGGAGGTTCAGAATTTGTGGCAAACACCAACACCGGGTTTCAGAGACCCAGAACTGATGGAGGGTATCATGATAACAACAGAGGAAACAATGGAGGTTATAACAGTTTCAATGGGCCACGACCTATGAGCACGGAAGAGGCGTTCAGGATGCCGTGTCCTTGCCACAGCAGGAACGGTAAGCCGGCAAATCACTCGTTGGCCCAGTGTGCAGATCTTAACAGATGGAAAAATAATGAAGTTCAGAGGGCACTGCAAGCAGCAAATAGGGGTGGAGGACCCGGCCCGGGTTCAAACCCGGTCGTGGCACCACTCACTGGAGCAAATGCAGTACCAACCGGCCCTGCGCAGGCACAAGTTCTCAAGGTCAGGGCGGGTTCAACACTTAGCCCAAGCAGCTTGGTTCGTATCATGTCTATACTTCCAACACTTCAAAAAGGGAGAGAAAAGTAATACAGAGAGCTGTTAACTCGGTGGCAATGGGAGCTCCCAGATATTTAAGATGGTCTGAGTACCAATCACGTGGAGTAGAGCAGATCACCCGGATAATGTTGAGCACCCGGGTCTGCTCGCGCTGGTTGTGGCCCCCCAAGTGGAGGGGTATGAGTTGAAAAAGGTCCTTATGGATGGAGGGAGCAGCATAAATATCCTATACTGGGAAACGTTCTTGCGCATGCGTCTCAAGAAATCTCAGTTGCAAAAGATATCCACAGTTTTTCATGGTATAGTTTCGGGAAAGTCGGCAACTCCGTTGGGAAAGATCACACTAGAAGTGGCCTTTGGCGAGTCTCTTGAGAATTTCAGGTCAGAGATGCTAGATTTTGAGGTGGTTGATTTTCAGAGCCCTTATCATGCGTTATTAGGAAGAGCAACCTATGCCAGGTTTATGGCCCGACCCTGTTATGTGTATCTGCAGATGAAAATACCGGGTCCTAAAGGGATCATCACAGTACATGGAAACAGAGAAATAGCTGCACAATGTGACGAGGGTGATGCGGCCATGGCAGAGCATGCATGTGCCAAGGAGGAGCTGAAGAGCTACAGAGTGAGTCTTGACCCGGCAGATAATACGGTTCTGAAAAAACCAACCACAGAGGATGATAGGGCAAAATTCAAATCAGCCCAAGATACCAAGTTGGTAGATTTTGTGGAGGGGGACTCGTCCAAGCAGTTCTCCATAGGGTCAAACTTGACTGATAAATAGGAAAGCGCGCTCATCGAGTTCATCCGTGAGAATCAGGATGTTTTTGCATGGACACCTAGTGACATGACAGGTATCCCGACTGAACTCGCTGAGCACAAGTTACATGTTGATCCTAAAGCTCGGCCCGTGAAGCAGGGCATGAGAAAGATGAATGCAGATAGAAGAAAGGCCATTGGAGAAGAGATAGCCCGGCTCTTAGCAGCTGGCTTTATCATTGAAGTTTTTCACCCGGATTGGTTAGCTAACCCGGTTCTAGTACTGAAGAAGAACAATGAGTGGAGGATGTGCATAGATTTCACCAGTTTGAATAGGTTCTGTCCAAAGGACCCATTTACTTTGCCACGCATCGATCAGATTATTGATGCAGTGGCAAGCAGTGAGCTCTTGTGTTTTCTCGATGCTTATTCGGGATACCATCAGATCGAGTTGAATAGAGAGGATTGGGAGCAGACCTCGTTCATCACACCCTTTGGTGCATTTTGTTACAAGACTATGACCTTTGGGTTGAAAAACGCGGGTGCCACTTATCAAAGGTGCATCCAGAAGTGTTTCACAGATTAGATTGGGCGCAATGTTCATGCTTATGTTGATGATGTGGTGATCAAGTCAGAAAAAGCCAGGTCATTCATTAATGATCTCCGGGAAACATTCAGGAACTTGCGGGAGTTCAAGATGATGCTTAATTCCACTAAGTGTGTGTTTGGTGTGCCAGCTGGAAAGTTACTAGGGTTCACTGTGTCTGAGCGTGGAATTGAGGCAAACCCGGATAAAATTAGAGCTATTCAGTGCTTGGAGAAACCAAAGGAGTTGAAAGATGTTCAAAAACTCACAGGCTATGTGGCAGCTTTGAGCCGGTTTATATCCCGGCTTGGGGAGAAAGCAATTCCACATACAAGCTCCTGAAGAAAACATACAACTTTGTGTGGGATCAAGAGGCAGACGATGCGTTTGAGTCTCTGATGGTGCAGTTATCACAAGCGCCAATTCTTGCGGCGCCGGGTCCTAAAGAACTCATGTTATTGTATGCTGCAGCCGGGCCTCAAGCAGTAAGTGCAGTGGTAGTGGTTGAGTGCAAAGAGGAAGGCAAAGAACACCCAGTGCAAAGGCCGGTTTATTATGTTAGCGAGGTTTTGTCAGAAACAAAGCAAAGGTACCCTCATTGGCAAAAGCTGGTGTTTGGTGTGTTCATGGCAAGCAGAAAATTGAAGCCGTATTTTCAAGAGCATCCAATTACAGTGGTGAGTTCGATCCCACTTGCGGATATCATACAAAATTCTGAAGCTACAGGACGAGTGGCCAAGTGGGCCATTGAGATGGGAGATTATCATATCAACTATGAGCCCAGAACAGCTATCAAGTCTCAGGCGTTAGTGGAGTTTCTCAATGATTGGACACATATAAGTGCACCACAGCTTGTTCCCAAAGTTCAGTCATGGGTCATGCATTTTGACGGGTCAAAACAGGAACAAGTATCAGGAGCCGGGGTTGTCTTAACTTCCCCAAAAGGAGAAAAGATGAGTTATGTCCTGCAAATTCACTTTGATTGCTCCAACAATGTGGCTGAGTATGAGGCTTGTTACATGGTTTGAAGATAGCCCGGGAGAAGGGAATCAAGTATATCAGATGTTATGGAGATTCAGATCTTGTGGCTCAGCAAGTTTCTGGAACATGGGACAGAAAAGATGCAAAGATGGCGGCTTACAAAAGAGAGGTAGACAGAGTTGCCGGGTTCTTCTCTAGATATCAAGTGGATCATATGGACCGGCGAAAAAATGATACTGCGGATGCTTTGTCGAGACTCGGCTCCAAACGAGAGCCGGTTCCTCCCAATACCTTCTTAGATGAGCTACGAGTTCCATCAGTTAAACCTGAAGATGAGGAAGATTACACGTACCTGGGCAACCCGGATTCTCAGTTGGTTGCAGCAGTGCATGAGATTCCTGAGTGGACAGAACCATATATTGCGTACCTTATGAGGGGAGAATTGCCCCAGCAAGAGATTATAGCCCGACAAATTGTGCGACGGGCCAAAGCTTACGTGGTCATCGATGATGAGCTCTACAAGAGAAGTACCTCTGGTGTGTTTCAGCGATGTGTTTCACCAGAGGAAGGCCGACAAATTCTAAAAGAGATATATGAGGGAGATTGTGGACATCGTGCCTCCACAAGATCACTGGTAACAAAGGCATTCAGACACGGTTTTTTTGGCTCACAACAAATGAAGATGCAGAGCGTTTGGTGAGAAGATGTGATGGGTGTCAAAGGTATGCTCAGCAGATTCATGTGTCGGCTCAGAAGTTGCACACTATCCCTCTAACTTGGCCGTTTGCAGTTTGGGGGATGGATATGGTGGGACCCTTTCAAATGTCTCCTTGCAAGAAGACCCATCTTTTGGTGGCTGTTGATAAATTTACCAAGTGGGTTCAGGTGATGCCAGTCACAAATTGCGAGGCAGTTACATCAGTTGTGTTCTTGAAGAGAATCATCCACATATTTGGGTATCCACATAGTATCTTCACAGATAATGGCACCAATATGTCGCTTGGAGAGATGCAGAAGTTTTGTGGAAGAAATGGCATAAGATTGGATGTAGCTTCCGTGTCTCACCCTCAAGCCAATGGGCAAGTTGAGAGATCCAATCAAGAGGTGCTCAAAGGTTTAAAGCCACGACTCCGGGTCCTGTGCATCAGAGCCGCTGGAGCTTGGGTGGAGGAGTTACCATCAGTAGTTTGGGGCATTGATGACCCACAAGTATAGGGGTGTATAGTAGTACTTTCGATAAATAAGAGTGTCGAACCCAACGAGGAGCAGAAGGTGTTGACAAGCAGTTTTGATATGGGATTTGATGCGTGTAAAGCACACGTTCGTCAGGAGACCTCAAGTGTAAGGTTTGATGAGTGTAGCAGCAAGTATTCCCTCAGTACGAAACCGAGATTATCGAACCAGTAGGAAATCAGCGATGTTCTGAAGGTGTCAACGGCGTCAGAAAACTTGTGGCGTTGAAGGGGAAGCAATCTTCCTGACGGTTGACTTGGAACCTGCACACAAGACAATCAAACTACTTTGCCCCGACGAGTCAGTGAGGGTGTCAATCTCACCGGCATGCTGAAAACAAAGGATTAGACGTATAGTGTGGAAAATGATGTTTGCTTGCAGAGAATGAAAAAGAACAATGATTGCAGTTGGTTGTATTTCAGATGTAAAAGAACGGACCAGGGTCCACATTTTACTAGTGGTGTCTCTCCATAATAAAATACTAACATGCTGGGTAAACGAATTACAGCTGGGCAATTGATAAAATAAAGAGGCGCATAACAATGCATATACAAGTCATGATGATCACTATGAGATTTATTTGGGCATTATGAGAAAGTACACAGACCGCCATCCAACATGCATCTATGTCTAAATAGTCCACCTTCAGGTTAGCATCCGCACCCCTTCCAGTATTAAGTTGCAAGCAACAGACAATTGCATTAAGTATGGTGCATAATGTAACAATACTAATATCCTTAGACAAAACATTGCTGTTTTACCCCTAGTAGCAGCAACACATCCACAACCTTAGAACTTTCTGTCACTGTCCCAGATTAAATGGAGGCATGAACATACTATCTAGCATAAATACTCTCTCTTGGAGTTACAAGCATAAACTTGGCCAAAGCCTACACTAATAACGGAGAGCATGCAATATCATAAACAACATATATATAATAGATCAATAATCAACTTGACATAGTATTCAATACTCATCGGATCCCAACAAACACAACATGTAGCATTACAATAAGATGATCTTGATCATGATAGGCAGCTCACAAGATCTAAACATGTTGGCACAAATGGAGAAGACAACCATCTAGCTACTGCTATGGACCCATAGTCCAGAGATGAACTACTCACACATCACTCCGGAGGCGGGCATGGTGATGTAGAGCCCTCCGATGATGATTCCCCTCTCCGGCAGGGTGCCGCGAAGAGGTTCAGGAACTCCCCGAGTTAGGGTTGACAGCGGCGGCGGCAGCGGATGTTTTCTGGAAATATGGCTCGGTATTTTAGGGTTTACGCCTCGGGGAGAATAAATAGGTGAAGGGGCGATGTCGGTGGAGGCACGAGGCATGCTCCCCACATGGCGGCGCGGCAGGGGCCCACCCACGCCATGGGGTGTGGACGGCGCCTCGCTACCCCCCTTCGTCTCTCCTTCGGACTTCTGGAACGTGTCGGAAAAAATAGGGACTTTGCAATTTGTTTCGTCCGATTCCCAGGATATTTACAGAACAGCTTTTCTGAAACAAAAAACAGCAGAAAACATGAACTGGCATTGTGGGATCTTGTTAATAGGTTAGTCCCAGAAAATGCATAAAAATGCTATGAAGTGTGAATAAAACATGTAGCAATTGGTATAATACAAGCATGGAACATAAGAAATTATAGATACGTTGGAGACGTATCAGGATTCACTGTAAATGCTAGCACACAATTTTTTGGGGTTTTTGATATAGCAGATAAATAAAGTACAAGTAAATAAAATGCAGTAAAAATAATTGCAGCGAGTGGCCCAATCCTTTCTACAGCAAAGGACAAGCCGGTAGGTTTACTTATGATGACCAAACGTTCTTGTGGACACACGGGAATTACGTCAAGTGCTTTCGCTTCATATAGTTGATTAATCTTCATTGTTTTGATAAGTGTTGTGTGGGTGAACCTATGCTAATGCACCGCCCTTCCTAGGACTAATACATACTTGTGATTATACCCCTTGCAAGCATCCGCAAATAAAAGAAAGTAATTAAGATAAATCTAACCACAGCCTTAACCTCCGAGATCCTGCTATCCCTCATGCATCGATATACCAACGGGGGTTTAGGTTTCTGTCACTCCGGCAACCCCACAATTGGCAACCGAATACACAATACATTCCCATAGGCCCAAAAAGGTGAAGTGTCATGTAGTCGACATTCACATGACACCACTAGAAGAATAACACCACAACTTAAATATCAAACCATTAAATATTACTCAACATAATTCACTACTAACATCAAGACTTCTCCCATGTCCTCAAGAATTAAACGAACTACTCACAAGACATCATATGGAACATGATCAGAGTTGATATAATGATGAATAACAATCTGGACATAAACCTTAAAATCAAAGGTTTCACTCAATAGCATCAACCACAAGGAGTAATTAACACCGGGAAAGCTTCCCCTATGAACTAGACAAGATTCAACCCTAGATGTTACGGCGGAACGGAGTGGAGCGGCGGAGATGATGGTGATGGCGGTGGAGATGATGATGATGATGATCCCAATGAAGTGTAGCTCAATGACGGTGACGATGGTGATGATTTCCCCCTCCGGGAAGGAATTTCTCCCTGCCGGAGAGCTTTTCTCTCTCTTGTGTTTTCCGCCTCGTGGAAGCGGCGGAATATTTCCTCCACGTCCCCCCTAGCCTTAGGGTTTCTGGGAGATGATGTACGCGAAAGGTGGCTGGCTGAGGTGGGCCAGGGGCTCCTCACCACGTGGCGGCACGGGGGCAAGGTGGGCCACGCCACCACATGGTGAGGGCCCATGGTGGCCCACCTTGGCCTCCCCTTTTGGCTGCCTTCATCATCTGATAAAATAGGAGCTTCGGGATGTTTTCCTCGAATTATTGATCTTCAGAAATATAGTATCTTGACGGCCCTTTTTCCAGCAGAAATCTGACTCCGGTGTTTAATTCTCCAATAATCATCAAACATGCAAAATAGGTGAAATAACATAAGTATCATCTCTAAATATGAAATATATCAATGAATAACACTAAATTATGATATAAAATAGTGATGCAAAATGGACGTATCAACTCCCCCAAGCTTAGACCTCGCTTGTCCCCAAGCGAAAGCTGAGCTCGGTAAACAAGACCACAGGTTTATGGAGCGAAGTGTGATGACCCACAAGTATAGGGGATCGCAATAGTCTTCAAGGGAAGTAAAACCCAAATTTATTGATTCGACACAAGTGGAGCCAAAGAATATTTATAAGCCTTAACATCGGAGTTGTCAATTCAGCTGCACCTGGAAATAGACTTGCTCGACCCAAATTATCAGTAGCAACAGTTTTAAAGCAGTAGCAGTAGTGAAATAATAGCAGCAGTGTAATAAAGACAGCAGTAGTGATTATAGCAGACATCAGGATTAAAATACTGTAGGCATAGGGATAAGATAATTCATGTAATAATCAAGACAAGGCATTTGCAGATAAATAATAACACGGTATCCAAGTACTAAGTAACCATAGGCATGTGTTCCGTATTTAGTCGTACGTGCTCGCAATGAGAAACTTGCACAACATCTTCTGTCCTACCAGCCCGTTTGCAGCGGGGCCTCAAGGGAATCTACTGGTAATTAAGATACTCCTTTTAATAGAGTACTGGAGCAAAGCATTAACACTCCGTGAACACATGTGATCCTCACATCACAGCCATCCCCTCCGGTTGTACCAATTTCTGTCACTTTGGGGCCTCGGGTTCCGGACAACAATATGTGTATACAACTTGCAGGTAAGATCTTTAAACAATGAATATCATCATGAATCAATAACATGTTCAGATCTGAAATCATGGCACTCAGGCCCTAGTGACAAGCATTAAGCATAAGAAGTTGCAACAATGTCATAAAGTACTAACAACGGATACTAGGCACTATGCCCTTACAATCTTATAGCTATTACATGAATGATCTCATCCAATCCCTTCCATCCCCTTCAGCCTACAACGAGAATTACTCACACATGGATGGGGGAATCATGGATGGTCGATGGAGAGGCGTCGATGATGATGATGGCGATGATCTCCTCCAATTCCCCGTCCCGACGAAGTGTCAGAACGGAGTTTCTGGTCCCGAAATAGGGTTTTCGATGGCGGCGGCGCTCTGGAGGCTTTTTGGAATTATAATTGAACCTCTCGTCATTTTTAGGTCAAGGGGGTTAAGTACTCCTGAGGGGGACTCGGGGACGTGGCCGAGTCGGCCTCCCCATAGGGTGGCGCGGCCCAGGGCCCACCGCGCCGCCATGTGGGGAGGGCGGCTGGCTGCCCCCCTCCGACTCCTCTTCTGGCTCCTTGGGTTTCTTGGTAAAATAGGGCTTTTGCAATTATTTCCACGGATTTTCTCGAAAGTTGACTTTCTGCACAAAAACAAGACACCAGGGCAATTCTGCTGAAAAGAGCGTTAGTCCGTGTTAGTTGTATTCAAAACACACAAAGTAGAGGTAAAACAATAGCAAAAGTGTTCGGGAAAGTAGATACGTTTTGGACGTATCAACTCCCCCCAAGCTTAGCTTATTGCTTGTCTTCAGGCAATCCAGTTAACAACTGAGTGCGATAAAAGAACTTTCACGAACACATTTGCTTCATATGATGTAAATATTCTCACTATATGGACAAGTGCTTAGGCAATTCATAATAAGATACATGCTAATAATGCCACCTAATAGTTATGTCAATCATGGAAAGATACCAACACACTAATAATAAGCAACATGAAACATATCTATCAGCAGGATTGCAATGCTCATAATAAGATATGATAAGGTGGTATCTCGCTTGCCCGTATTTGTACAGCAAAACATAAATGCCCAGGCACCTCTGAAGTTCAAGGGAAGACTAGAAGTAAAGATTATCAAAGATAAAAACATCAAAGTTATACCACAGTTAACCGCATTCTGGGACAAGCACATTACACTAAGAATGACAATTATGATCTCCTCCAATTCCTCGTCCCGGCGAAGTGCCAGAACGGAGTTTCTGGTCCCGAAATAGGGTTTTCGATGGCGGCGGCGCTCTGGAGGCTTTATGGAATTATAATCGAACCTCTCGTCGTTTTTAGGTCAAGGGGGTTAAATACTCCAGAGGGGGACTCGGGGACGTGGCCGAGTCGGCCTCCCCATAGGGTGGCGCGGCCCAGGGCCCACCGCACCGCCATGTGGGGGGGGGCTGGCTGCCCCCTCCGACTCCTCTTCTGGCTCCGTGGGTTTCTTGGTAAAATAGGGCTTTTGCAATTATTTCCACGGATTTTCTCGAAAGTTGACTTTCTGCATAAAAACAAGACACCAGGGTAATTCTGCTGAAAACAGCGTTAGTCCGTGTTAGTTGTATTCAAAACACACAAATTAGAGGTAAAACAACAACAAAAGTGTTCGGGAAAGTAGATACGTTTTGGACGTATCAACCCCACCAAGCTTAGCTTATTGCTTGTACTCAATCAATTCAGTTAACAACTGAGTGCGATAAAAGAACTTTCACGAACACATTTGTTTCATATGATGTAAATATTCTCACTATATGAACAAGTGCTTAAGCAATCTATTATATAATTAAAACACAAGATAATTAATGGCTCAGATTAACCAATTAAAAGTGAACGGTGCAGATTTTAAAGGTTTTATCCGCCAACGTGCGCAAGCCAGATTGATTTCAAGAAGGATAAAGAGATATGCGTGCACACGTTAGATAATAACTTACCTATCATTTATTTTGCTAGATCGTGCCGTAGGCATATCTGATACCACGAGAGAGATAGGTCGATCGCAAAGACACGGAGACGCGCACGGGGCGATTTTCTGCCGTCTTTCGGCCGGCGATGGCTTCCAGGTTTGCGCATAAAGCAACCCACACAATTCTGGGTAGTCTCTGCACACCATGCATATTGCGCTGTTCAAGAGTCGCTGTAACGACGTTGAGGACGCCGACGCAAGCTGTTCAAGAGCCGCCGTAACGAGGACTCTATAAACTAGACTTGCTCCTGCACTTCAACAACGCCTACGATTGGGAACAAGTGAACGAAAGGTATGTTTGATTTAAAGCAGCTTATACTTCATCTATGCCGATCGTGTTTACAGCGGAACATAGTACTGTTCGCAGAATCGTCATCGCCGGCTCCGTCCTGCTCTCTCGCATGGTACAAGGGTAAATTCCGCTATAAACTAGACTTGCTCCTGCACTTCAACAACGCCTACGATTGGGAAACAAGTGAACGAAATGTATGTTTGATTTAAAGCTGCTTATACTTCATCTATGCCGATCGTGTTTACAGCGGAACATAGTACTGTTAGCAGAATCGTCATCGCCGGCTCCGTCCTGCTCTCTCGCATGGTACAAGGGTAAATTCCGCCGTCATGTCCTCTGATGATCCTAGTCTGGCGCTACTCATGGATCTCAGGGGCGTCTCTCCCATGTCGGCGAGGTATGTTCCGTTCTGTTGATTCACCAATAGCATGTGCGTGATCACCCCCAACAATCCCTGTAGGTAAGCCTAGCTAGCTCCTCCGATTATACTTGGCTACCAGATGCAATGACTGCAATCCAGTATCCAGGACGGCTAGATCGTTCTTATGGATGTTGCCTTAGTAATTGGAAGTTTCACTGTAGCCTCCACCTTAATCCTGAGATTAGGATTATCCTGTTTGTGTAATCAGCTTAGTCGGCACGGTTGTGGACTTGACTGGCATGAGGAGGAAAGCCTTCGAAAAGCTCGAGACGACAACGGCGATATTTCGCCGACGAAGCTGGTTCGAGGCTGCGACCGCGACCGCGTTCCAACGAAGGTGCCATGAGTTCTACCTCAAGGTCTTCGAGGAATCCGAATAGCGCTATCGCGATAAGACCATGATGATGATCAGATCGATCAGTGTTACCAGCCATGATGACGATCAGATCGATACATGACATGGCGGCAGAGTCAGGGCTCTAGCCGTGAGACCGTGCTCACAGAAGGTGTCGCTCAGGCATAGGGATGGGCTGATTTTTCCTTTTAGAGGGCGGCGTTCAGGCAGGACGATACGTCGATGATCCACGTACATACAGGTCTTGACCAGGTTTCGGATAGAGAGACGTCGTCGTGTATTGCATGAAGGGGTGTTGATCGCTTGACGCCGACAGCCATGACAAGCAAAGAAGTAGCTGAGTCGCGTACAGATTATGGACATATGCATAAGCATGGAGGGGAGTTTGCTGGAAGAAGTCACGCGCGCGGCCGGCCAGTGTGCCTTCCGCTCTTGCCGACAATCTGTTGGGCCTGCAGCATATGCATATATACACGGTAGATGTTGATTTGAATGGAATCACGTGCTCAAGCAAAAATCACAGTGTTCCAAAATCAGGTACGAACTCTAAGAGGAGATAAAATCTGTCTCCTCCATCGCTCTTCTCTTCATCTTTCAGGTTTTGGCGTCTGATACTTCCGCTGAGATGAGCCGCAAGGGATCATCGATTGGGCGCCAGCGTTTCCTCTCGATCTATTGGGCGCCAGCGTTTCCTCTCGATCTATGCATCTCAGGCCTTCAGCGTCCTCTGTACAACTTTAAGACCCACCAGTGCAGGCAGCCTGTTAATTTCCAGAACACCAATGAACTTTCCTTGGACCAATTGTGTTACTTCTTACAGATTGAACAACGTGATTTCTCATGTTTGTTAGACTGCATTCTCTTTTTTCTGGTATACAACCGCGCACTTGATATCTGTAGTGATGCCATTGCTGATCAGTTTCCATCCTTACCTCTTTTTCTTGCAGGCAAACATTGATGCTTTCCTGATGTCATTGCGAAAATTTACTACTAAGTAAGGAAAAGACTGGAAGCGAATCAACTGAATTGGTTATTATCTCTGTAATATGCATGCACAATTTCCTCTTTTATTTCAGGTTTTCAGTTTTGTTTAAGTGTGTTGATATAGGGAGAGTTAATTGATCTTCTGATTACAATATTAGTACATACAAGGGATTAGTAAACTTCTCTTATTTTTTACAGATTAGATTTAACTAAATTGGTTGTTCGGTAAAAGCATGTGCATCTTAGTAATATGTAGATGGTTCTGGCCTATAGGTGAAATGCTCGAATCCATTGCTGATCATTTACGTTTCTCGGAGATAAGGATAACTTCAAGTTTACCACGTACATTTAAGAAAATACGAAGGATTAATGATTTGAAACATTCAGCCCACAGAATCCAAATAGAGATGTATTTTCCGTAAGTTGTGTTTAGAGGTCATTTAAGTTGATTCTCAAAGAATTTCTCTCTCAAAGTGCAACGCTGTCGAAATAATGCATTCTATTTGTTCTCCTTGCAGGATGAGCGTTCTGCATACATTTCTTGCCAGCTGCTAAGGATACCGCGTAAGGAAAATGACTTAAGGATTTAGGCAAAGGCGTGCCACTAAAGAAATCGCTAAATGGTAATTTCATGAATATATTATAATTTAAAATTAATATTTGGATTTATATATGCTCAAGATTCTGTTATGTGCCAATATGTATTTGTTGCTCATATATATTAACATGTATCGGTAGGACAAGTCGAAAAAATTAGTTATGTTTGAAGGAAAAATTATGGCAGATGACTGGTGGAGTTCATGGAGGTTAGAAGAAGCACAAAAGTGGCAAATAAGAATTAAGTAAGAGAACATGTGTTTCTAAAACCACTCATAAGAGGTACACATCAAAAGCTGCAAGAACAATAATTTGGTATCCATAATGCGTAAATGTGTCTAACCTAGCTATTTTATAAGAAATGAGGAAGTAAAACATATTTTTTGTTGCACAAGAAAAGTAGTAAGCAACATACCGTTAAGTTTTCTATTAGGTCACTTCATTAAATATTACATCATCTTATCCGGTCAAAGCAAAACATTGAGCCTTGGAAGGATGAACACGCTATATAATAAAACACTGAGATATTACGACTCTACTATAGCTAATGTTTCTGATGTATCCAGGTAATGTATCCAGTTGGTACATAATCAATATTTGTATTTGTTAATATTGCATGACATGGAAAAATAACTAGCTCCACCAGCACCGAGACACAATTGATTGATGGAATTTGAAACAAAAAAAAGGGTATAGTCAACTTCTACAATATGAAAACTTGGAAGCCTAAACAATGAATGTATTCAGGTTTCAACATGTACAGATGCCATACGCCGTAGGTTGGAATGTGGAAGCAATCGCCAGCTCATTAAATCGAGTATACAAAAACAATCTTATATATTTTCATGGATTTTAAATTGTTTTCTAATATAGTATCCAGAATAAAATGATACATTTCATATGAATATTTGAGTTATATCAATTCTAGCCGTGCAATTGCGCGGGCCACCCAGCTAGTTCATAACAAGATACATGCAAATAATGCCACCTAATAGTTATGTCAATCATGGAAAGATACCAACATACTAATAATAAGCAACATGAAACATATCTATCAGCAGGATTGCAATGCTCATAATAAGATATGATAAGGTGGTATCTCGCTTGCCCGTATTTGTACAGCAAAACATAAATATCTAGGCACCTCTGAAGTTCAAGGGAAGATTAGAAGTAAAGATTATCAAAGATAAAAGCATCAAAGTTATACCACAGTTAACCGCATTCTGGGACAAGCACATTACACCAAGAATGACAATTATGCTCTCGAGAAGGTGCTTAAAGAAAGGATGGTGACTCAACATAAAAGTAAAAGATTGGCCCTTCGCAGAGGGAAGCAGGGATTATCATGTGCTAGAGCTTTTTATTTTTAAAACAGAAGTAAAATTGTTTTGGGAGGTGGTTGTTCCTGTCAACGAATGGCAATAGAGTTCTTGTTATCTTCCATACTAAACAAGTTGAGAGTGGTTCCGAAATGTTGATATTAAGCATTTATAGCATGCACTTTATATATTGTTTGACACTCCTCCCAACCTTTGCTTACACAAACCATGGCTAACCGAATCCTCTGGTGCCTACCAATAATCACATACCATGGAGGAGTGCCTATTTTGAAATTTACTTTTTGAATGTTATAGTGGCCTAACCAGCTCTTTGCAAAATTAGTGACAAGCAGATGAAGCATGCAAGTCGGGGTACTTAATTTAATATGGAAGATAACAAACCCAACTACTACTTCCTGATGAGCTAAAAACAGTGTCACAAAATGAAAAGTAATTTGAAGGTTTTAAAGGTAGCACATGAAAATTTACTTGAATGGTTTGAAATGCCATGCATAGGTATTTATGGTGGATGCTTTGGAATAACTTGGTTTTCAGGGATTTGGAAGCACGAGCAACATTCCCGCTCAGTACAAGTGGAGGCTAGCAATAGACTGGGAAGCGACAATCAAGAGAGCAATAACCGTCATAATCATGCTTGCGACAAAACAAAATTAACGGGGGTATAAAAGTGATACAAGTACTCTGGAGCAAAGTAAATCATCGAGGCTTATCGACTTTTGTTTTCAGTCGTATGCATGCGTGAGCATGTGCCAAGTCAATTCAAATGAATTATTCAGAGGAGGATACCACAATGTCATACCTATTTATGAATAAAACAATACAAGCAAACATCTATGACATGCCACTCACTATTAATAAATTGGAACTAACCATAAGAGAACATGAACTACTAAGCATCCATTAAATGACATATACCTCACATGAACCAACTAAGCATGCTCACATGGATGAGTATATGTACAAAAATGAAAACAAATAGAGTTCATACCAGCCTCTCACCCAACTCGAATTGTCGTAGATCGTCATTATTACTTTTCACTTGTGTGGCTCGAATAATATGAAATGAAAACCAAGCTCCATGGAACCACCGGAGACCGCTAAACTCTATAGCAAGCTTTACAAAACCGAAGAAGAACGACAAATATTTTTGGTGTTTTCGAAGTTAAAAAAAGAACAAAAGGAAACAAGCAAACAAGGCAAAATATTTTTGCATTTTTGAATAACAAACCGAAATTGAATAAATAAGCAAACTAATACAAAATACTAAAGAAATAAGTGAAGTGGAACAACGAAAATATTTTTGGAAAGCGGAAATAAACAACAAACAACAAAAAGAATGAAAAGAAAATCGAAACATGGATATACAAAGTACCGACAGGATATGATATGTAAATGAGTGTGATGTCGGTATACCTCCCCCAAGCTTAGGCTTTTGGCCTAAGTGGAGATCAACCCCACGGCGCCCATGAAGTGGCGCCTCCATAGTATGACGAAGAAGGATCCTCGTCCTGGTGCTGGAGGATGCACCGGGGTAGGTGATGGTGTAGCCGTCGGTGGGTGCGGTGTCCTCGGAGTCGTGCTTCTGGTGAAAGCCACGCAGCCTCAGCTGCTCGTCCAACTCCTCCTTGGAGCATGACCACGGCCTCCTGCGAACACTAAACAAATCGGCCTGCGGCAAAGGAACTTCCCTTTCGTCCCCGTCAGTGAATAAAACTCTATAAACGATACTTCCTGTACGAGAGTCAGGTGTAACAAAATGATGGTCTCTCATAGCAGCAAGATCAATCCTGAAAGGGGTTAGCTTCTTATCACTAGGATCAACCGGAAGGCCTAGATATGCTACAACTCGTGAAGCAACTATCCCTCCATAAATGGGACCACTAGCAGATAAACGACGAGCAATGAGGGCACCATGATTATAAGATGTGTTACCAGTAAGTGCAGCAGCCAGAAAAGCAAGATGATAATTAGAAATGTTGCTGGTGTTCTCCCTACCAAGAATGCTAGTGGCAAGATAGTAAGTAAAATATCTAATGGCAGGGAGCTGAATGTTCCTTATCTTGCCGCGCTGAGCGGTGCGGTCATCATCGTTGGTCACCCCTCGATAAAGTTCCAGCAAATCACGGGGGTTTCCCGTAATCCTCTTTGCTGTACCTGAAGGAGCAATATCTATGGCAGCACAAAAATCACTCAAAGTCATGGTAACAGGCCTATCATAAATTTTAAATTTAACGGATGGCGTGAAAGATGTGTTGCCAAATTTAAAGCTCTCAACAAAAGTTTTGGTAAGCATATAATACTTGTGACTTTCATCTCCCATATATGTAGACAAACCAACCCTCCGGATAAGGAACAAGAAATCATCAAGGAGCCTCGAGTAGCTGCCCTTGAAGGCCTTGCTACCCTTTGCGAATCCCTCTCAAACACTTCTCCAAAGGTGTGGTTATGCATTTTCCTTTTCTGAAATTTTTAACAAACATTATAAAAGTTGATTTTGAGACATATAAATGAGGAGAACTACTATAGGAACTTGCTAGAGTACTAAACATGCATCAAAACTAATTATTACAACTTAGAACAAGCATGCAAACTCACTTAACAAGTGACCTACAACAGCGAAATACTCAAGATATACTCAACTAAACAAAATTCTACTTGGATAAACGGAGGAGTCACATACCGGAGAACAAATGCCCCAAATCTGAGCAACAAAGATGGGCTGAGCAAAGAGATCGAAAATCGCGAGCAAGAACAGCAAGAACTCGGGTTTGAACAATGGTGGAGTGTTTTTTGTGAGAGTGAGTGAAGTGGTAGGTGGCTGAGTGAGTGGAGGGCCAGGTGGGGCCCTCCCCATACCACGGAACGCCCACATGCTTGGCCGCGCCACCATGAGGGGAGCTGGCATGGTGGGTCCCTCTGGTCAGCTCCAGGCACTCCCACGTTGCATTTGAAAAATAAGACCAGTGGTATAATTTTTATAAATTTTTGAAAACTTTCAATTTGGACAATATCTGGGTGTTAAAACAATAGCTTCAGGGCAGAAAAAGGTTTTCAAAAATTTAAACACAACTAAACTTTTTGCAAAACAAGTGATACTACAGAGGGTAAAACAAAGATGGAGAAGGAGATGTTGTTTAGTCCCTTCATGCATTTAAAATGTATTTGTTAACAAGGTTGATCAAGTTTTGCCACCAAATAAATTTTATATGACATAAGAAGAATTAAACCTCATAAAACAATCATGCTACCTTGAATTGTATTGATATGGATCCAATCATAATATTTTGATATCCCTCTTGATGATCATATATAGGGCAATCAATACTTCCCACTTTGATAGCTCTCAAATTAGAAATTGTATTAACTCCAAGTACTTTATCAATTTCTTGGGGAAATAAACAGTATGCTCTTTGTCATTCACATTAGAAGTTACTTTTCCTTTGTTGCAATCAATAACAGCACCTGCAGTATTAAGAAAAGGTCTCCCAAGAATAATAGACATATTATCATCTTCAGACATTTCAAGCACAACAAAATCAGTCAAGATTAGACAGTTATTAGCAACTTGAACAGGAACATCCTCACAAATGCCAACAGGAACAGCAGTAGATTTATCAGCCATTTGCAAAGATATATCAGTTGGTATCAATTTATCCAAATAAAGTCTCTTATAAAGAGAGAAAGGCATAACACTAACTCCTGCTCCCAAATCACATAGAGCAGTTCTAACATAATTATTCTTGATGGAACAAGGAATAGTTGGTATACCTGGATCTCCCAGCTTCTTTGGGACATTGCCATTGAAAGAGTAATTAGCAAGCACAGTGGAAATATCCTCATTGGGAATTTTCCTTTTGTTAGAAACAATATCTTTCATATACTTTGAATATGGAGGCAATTTAATAGCATCAGTCAAAGGGATTTGCAAGAACAAAGGTTTCATCCAATCACAAAATTTATTATAGTGTTCTTCTTCCTTTGATTTGAGCTTCTTAACAGGAAAAGGCATTTGCTTTTGAACCCAAGGTTCTCTTTCATTACCATGTTTCTTAGCAATGAATTCTTCTTTAGTGTACTTTTTGTTTTTAGCATGCTTTTCAGGTTCCTCCTCAACCTCTTCTTTATCAGAAGCATCATTCTTATCATTATCATTGCCATGTTCATTACCACTTTCAGTTTCAGCATCAGAAATAGATATACTATTAGGATCATTAGCAGGTTCAGAAGATTCTACAACAGTTTTATGTTTCTTCTTCTTTTTCTTAGAAGGAGCACTAGTTTCTTTAGTTCGTTGAGAATCTTGTTCAACTCTTTTAGGATGCCCCTCAGGATATAAAGGATCCTGAGTGGAAACACCCCCTCTAGTCGTTACTTCATAAGCATGCTTCTCTTTTTCTTTAGAAGTATTAACTAACATGTCATTTTGCACTTTAGTAAGTTGATCAATTTGAGTTTGAACCATATGAAAATGTTTGATAAGCATCTTAACATCATTGGAGGTTCTCTCCACAATATCATGCAATTTACTAATAGCTTGAGAATTTTCCATTAAATGATTCTCCACTCTCATGTTAAAGTTATCTTGCTTAACAACATAATTATCAAATTCATCTAAGCATTGATCAGGAGGTTTAGAGTAAGGAATATCTCCCTCATTAAAGGGTTGAAGAGAGTGTACCTCAATTGTAGATCAATGGGGAATTGGCTTACATAAATCTTCTCTAGGCAGTAGATTCTTCACATCTTTGGATTTAATACCCTTCTCCTTAAGAGATTTCTTGACTTTCCTCATCTCTTCATCATTTAATTCAATCATACCCCTCTTCTTCAATATTGGTGTTGGAGTCGGTTCAGGTGTAGCCCAATCATCACGATTTTGGCTTATTTTAGCCATTAATTCTTCAGCTTCGTCGGAGTTCTTTTCCTAAAAACACAACCAACAAAACTATCCAGGTATGCCCTAGATTCAATGGTTAGTCCACTATAAAATATATCAAGAAGGTCATGCTTTCCAAATCATGCCCAGGCCGAGCCCTAATTAGAGAGCAAAACCTTGCCCAAGCTTCAGGCAGTTTCTCTCCATCATCCTGATCAAAATTATAAATTTTCTGCAAAGCAACATGTTAAGCACTAGTAGGAAAATATTTCTGAAAGAAAACATTAAGCAAACCAATAGGATTAGCAATAGAATCAGGAGGCAAATTATTATACCAAGCTTTAGCATCATCCTTTAATGAGAAAGGAAAAAATTTAGCAACAAAGTAACTACGCTTCTTGATATCATCAGAAAACAAGCTACTCAAAGTAGAGAGCTCATTCATGTGCTCTACATCACTTTCTTTTTTAGTACCACGAAAAGGTGCTTTCTCAACAATAGATATGTGAGATAAATCAAGAGATAAATCATAATCCTTATCTTTAATGCTTATGGGAGAAGTGGCAAACTTAGGATCAGGAGACAGTTTATATCTAATAGCATGTTGTGCAAGAAGGCTTTTAATACCACTTGCACTAGTAGTAGCATTGCATTTATCGATAAAGTCATCATCAAGTTCCACATAAGTTTCATCAAGATCATCAGAAGTATAATCCCTCAACTCAGGTGAATTAACAGGTGTAAAAGGATTTTCATTAGGTGTTTCATTATTTTCAAATTGTTTAGACTTAGCAATAGAAGCATCTAAAAGAGGACCTAATGGAATACTCTCGTCAAGCAAAGTAGAAGCACCATCAAAATTATCAGAAGCATTTTCAGATTCAGCAGAAGTAACAGTGCGCGCAGCTTGTGGTGGTGTAACAAGTTGACTCATCACAGATGGTGAATCAAGAGCAGCAGAGGTACTCAGAGTCGTACCTTTCTTGTGGTGGAAGGCAATAAACAGACCCTCTCAATAGGAGCCTTCCCCATGATGAAGTGATTACAGTGAACAATATCAATATCAGGTGAGCTTACAAATAAAGCAATGCTCCTCGGCAATGGTGCCAGAAAATAGTCTTGATGACCCACAAGTATAGGGGATCGCAACAATCTTTGAGGGAAGTAAAACCCACATTTATTGATTCGACACAAGGGGAGCTAAAGAATATTTATAAGCCTTAACAGCGGAGTTGTCAATTCAGCTGCACCTAGAAATAGACTTGCTCGACCCAGATTATCAGTAGCAACAGTTTTAAAGCAGTAGCAGTAGTGAAATAATAGCAGCAGTGTAATAAAGACAGCAGTAGTGATTATAGCAGACAAAAGGATTAAAATACTATAGGCATAGGGATGGATGAACGGGCGCTGCATGGATAAGATAATTCATGTAATAATCAAGACAAGGCATTTGCAGATAAATAATAACACGGTATCCAAGTACTAAGTAACCATAGGCATGTGTTCCGTATTTAGTCGTACGTGCTCGCAATGAGAAACTTGCACAACATCTTCTGTCCTACTAGCCCGTTTGCAGCGGGGCCTCAAGGGAATCTACTGGTAATTAAGGTACTCCTTTTAATAGAGTAGTGGAGCAAATCATTAACACTCCGTGAACACATGTGATCCTCACATCACAGCCATCCCCTCCGGTTGTCCCAATTTCTGTCACTTTGGGGCCTCGGGTTCCTGACAACAATATGTGTATACAACTTGCAGGTAAGATCTTAAAACAATGAATATCATCATGAATCAATAACATGTTCATATCTGAAATCATGGCACTCGGTCCCTAGTGACAGGCATTAAGCATAACAAGTTGCAACAATGTCATAAAGTACTAACAACGGATACTAGGCACCATGCCCTAACAATCTTATAACTATTACATGAATGATCTCATCCAATCCCTTCCATCCCCTTCAGCCTACAGCGAGAATTACTCACACATGGATGGGGGAATCATGGATGGTCGATGGACAAGCGTCGATGATGATGATGGCGATGATCTCCTCCAATTCCCCATCCCGGCGAAGTGCCAGAACGGAGTTTCTGGTCCTGAAATAGGGTTTTCGATTGCGGCGGCGCTCTGGAGGCTTTTTGGAATTATGATCGAGCCTCTCGTCATTTTTAGGTCAAGGGGGTTAGATACTCCAAAGCGGGACTCGGGGACGTGGCCGAGTCGGCCTCCCCATAGGGTGGTGCGGCCCAGGGCCCACCGCGCCGCCATGTGGGGAGGGCGGCTGGCTGCCCCCCTCCGACTCCTCTTCTGGCCCCGTGGGTTTCTTGGTAAAATAGGGCTTTTGCAATTATTTCCACGGATTTTCTCGAAAGTTGACTTTCTGCACAAAAACAAGACACCAGGACAATTCTGCTGAAAACAGCGTCAGTCCGTGTTAGTTGTATTCAAAACACACAAATTAGAGGTAAAACAACAGCAAAAGTGTTTGGGAAAGTAGATACTTTTGGACGTATCAAAGTGTCGATAAACAAAATATGGACAAGAAGCATCACATTTATTAATACACAAGTCATTCTAGACAGCAACTTCCCTTCATATAACTTAACCTGAAACAAGTAAAGGGAGTCACAATAAGGTTCATAGAGAAAATCATAATTGGTGATGGCAAACTTTGTTCTTGGTCAGAGAACAATTAACAGATTGTACTTATCTTTCGAGCAGAGTCTTTATACTAGAGCTTATATTGCAGAACTTACATGCTCAATCATAACAATCTCCTTTACAGTCATTGATAACTTTCAAAGTTATATTCATTCAGATAAAAGCTTTGTGCTACACAAGGAAACATAAAAGACATGAATGAAGATATCAACATATAGATGGTTGAATCACAACATGTCGGGGGGCTACCCCTGGGTAGGCTAAGTGGCGGTATAAAGAGCTCTAAAGAGTGGACCGGGTCAAGGTCAAATCGGGTCAACCAAGTCCCGGAGGGACCAAGACATGGTGTAGTTGCAAACCGGCTTATGACAGCCGGGTCATTTAGGCCGGGTTATGTTAGCTGAGTCATCTTAACCGACATACCAACATCGGTCTACTCTTGTTTATTCTCATGTGCAGGAAAGAGATGAAGAAGATCCGGCATAGCCTTGCCGGGTCAAAGAAGGGAATCCGGCATATCCATGCCGGGTTAAGGAAGAGAAGAAACTTTACCTCGGATAGGAAGTCAAGGGCCTTTGTCTTTTGGCCTGGCACAGGAGCACGCTTGGCCGGAGAACCCGAAGCCTGGCAGACCGACATCCTGGGATGGACAGCCCGGATAAGCGGGGACAAGACAGAAAGGGTCCTGTAATGGCAGAGAGGACCCGAGATCCCGGAGGCGCGAGTCTCCTGCAGGAATCCCGGAGATCTCTGCAGGAGCACGTGAAGCCGCCGTGGAGGAGAGAGCCGTTGTCTTCTGGACAACTATAAGTACCCCTGTACCTCCTCCTGCGTGAGGAGAGACGAGGACGACGAGACAACAGAAGAGAGAGAACTCATTTGCCCCCTTTGTGCTTAGCTTCATCTCCTACCTCGTACCATAACTCCATAGTCTAGCAATACAGCTCAAGGAGCAGATCTTGTACTTGTGCTTGTGCTTCATCCTTATACATCGAGAGATAGGCAGGAGTAGGGGTGTTACCTCCTCACGAGGGCCCCGAACCTGGGTAAATCGTGTGTGTGTGCTTGTGTGTTCTTGGTTCGATGTTCGTCCGTGCGCGCTTCACAGCGTGCAAGCCCTCCCCGGATACCTCCAGCGTCCTATCGGCCCCGTACTTAGCCATACCTATGGCATTTGTCGTGACACCACCACGACAGTTGGCGCCCACCGTGGGGCCAGCAGCGGCGCTGGCTGGAGTCTTCATCCGGACGGGTTCAATCACCACCTCCGGCGAGCATGTGCTCAGCGGGTTGGTGTGCAAGCACGGCGACATGCACTTCATCAGCGACAACGCTGGTTGCTTTGGCGGTAGGCCTCTCCCGGCTTTGGCTCCCTCCACACCTACGTCGCCACCGAGCTCGTCTGCAAGCACCCCGCGCGGGTGCTGGAGGCAGAAGATCCTCCTGCTCTCGTGCGGCTCGCGGTCGGCGCATCACTCGCCCCGAGAGCTACGCAGAGGTCATGATGACCGGGACTGCGACTGGAGCTGGTCTGGAGGATGATGCCTCGACTCCGGAAAAGTCAGTTAGGACAGCCAGGTCACCCCTGGAGAGGGTGACCTGGGAGCAGGGCGGCACGTCCGAGGTCAGGCCTCTTCCTCTGGATAAGGTGATCGAAAGACTCGTCGTTCCCATAGTTCCTGGTACGGGTAGCCCTGACCGAGGAAGAGTTAGAGCAGCAGCGCAAGGACCTGCACATTGAGGCCTTGGAAATGGCCAAGACTAGAGAAGAGTATGATAGATCCATGCGTGAGTATAACAAGGCTCATGGCCTTGATGCTGTTCGCATGGCTGGTGTGCGTAAGAGAGGCAAAGGCCTCAATGTAGAGATTGCCAGGGATGGTAGATCCAAGTCAAGTGCGACTCGGGTGACGACTGCAAAGCCGAATTATAGCTCTCCTGCCAAGACCCTTAGAGCTGCAGAGGCAGCAAGAGCTGAGCTAGCCGGTTTAACCGGCGAAGCTTACCGTAAGCAGCAAGCGAGAGTGAATGAGTTGGTGGCAATAGCCAACCGACAGAATGAGGCATGTTTGAAGGGCAACACCATGGCTGGGGGATCCCAGATTGTACACTTGGCTAAGGCCGGCAGTCAGAGGTCCAAAGGTCAGCTTCTTCGCCACATCCGAGTAGAGATCGTAACCCGAGTTTAAACTCGGGAAAGAACAAGCAAATCCAGACCTACAACCCGGACTATGCTGAGAAGCAGATGGCCGGGCAGAACGGTGCAGGCCAGGCTAGGAGTAACCCGGCTCAGGGAAATCCGGTCAGGGGAATCTCAATCCAGCTGGTCGAGGTCAACCACCTCGGTATCCGACTCAAAACCGTGGTCAGCAGCACCAGAATGTTGCGCATGTTCAGGAACCGCAAGGTGTTGACCAGAGGAACAACCGATATGATGATGGCAATTCGGCTCTGGAGAGGCCGGATATCAGAGATATGATAATGCACTGGGAGCCCGGTTAGGACCGCGCATGTTGGCGCCGGGTGATGCACGCATCAAGTTGGACAGGCTCCATTGGTCCGAGATACTGGAAGAGCAGGGCCCACCTGGACCTAGATGCTTCGGGCCCCGAATCATGGAGGAGCCATCAGTGCCGCACTTTCAGTTGCCCCGAGGTGTGAAGACCTATGATGGTAACTCCAAGCCAGAGGACTGGCTGTCGGATTATCTCTCGGCAGTAAATGTGGCCGGAGGAAACCGCCGGTGGGCGGTGAGGTACATACCTCAGATGCTGGAAGGACCAGCCCGATTTGGTTGAACAATCTGAGTGAGGGCAGTATCAACTGCTGGCTGGATTTTGAAGAAGCCTTTGTGAGTAACTTCTCTAGCACATACAAGAGGCCGAATCGGCCACAACAGTTGGCTATGTGTGTACAGAGGCAGAATGAGACTGACCAGACTACTTGACTCGGTGGAGGCGCAGGCCATTTCTTGGTTTGCCCAGGGATGCCGACATGGCTCCATGCTGTGGCAAAGGTTGCAAAGGGAGATGCCGGCCACCTTGGCCGAGACAATTCGGATTGCAGACAGTTATGCACTTGGAGATCCAATGCAGCCTCTGCTCAACGCGGCTGAGCCGAGTCGACGAAACCCGGGTAACAGCAGATCCGGACAGTTCGGGCCTAATGATAGCCAGAACTTTGGACACAAGAGAAGGGAAGATCGGCCGGATCATCGGTACGGGTCAAACATGGTTGCTGCGGTAGACCAAGAGCAACCGAATGCTGGTAGCAGCCAGAGGCCGAAGAACAATGGCCCACCTTGGGGCCAGAACCAAGATGGAAAGAAACCCTGGAACCAAGATGCACAACTGCCTGCCACTTATGAGCTGATGCTGGATGGACCGTGCAGGTACCACACCAATGATAAGCGTGGGCCGGCTCATCACTCGACTCGGCAGTGCAGTTGGTTCCACCGGACCTTGAGGGAAGGAGCTAATCCGGAGGAACCAGAGGGGTGGTCCTCCGAGGCAGCCACAACCGAAACCTCAGCAGCGTGTTGCGCTAACCGGAGCAAACAACACTCCGGTGAACCGGCCGAATCAACAGCAGCAACAGAGGCCGAATGATAACAGGAGGGAACCGAATGATGTGAATCAGGTGAACCACGGAGGCAACTATGGCAATGCCGGCCCTAATCGCCAGAATGAGTATCATGAAGCTCATCATAGTTATGTGGTGTTCGTGACCGAGGCAACTGACAAAAAGAGTCGGGCGCGGCGCCAGATGGAGGTCAATGCTGTTATGCCGGCTGTGCCAAAATATATGCACTGGTCGGATCAGGAGATTACCTGGGGGATAAAAGATCACCCCCGAATCATGCCAACCCCAGGAGGTTATGCTCTGGTGGTGGACCCAACATTTATTGGGCCCAACCAGAATGTCAGATTCAGCAAGGTTCTGATTGACAATGGCAGCAGCATCAACATCATGTACCGAGATACAATGGTGAAGTTGGGTATTACTGCCAACATGTTGTTACCAACCGACACAACTTTTCATGGTATAGTGCCTGGTGTCTCATGTGCACCTATGGGTAAAATGTGGATTGATGTATGTCTCGGCACCAAGGAGAACTCCAGGACCGAGACTGTCCTGTTCGAGATAGTGACCTCGAAAGTCCATACCATGCTCTACTCGGCAGGCCAACTCTGGCCAAGTTCATGATATCCACCCACATGGCTTACCTGAAGATGAAGCTGCCAGGACCGAATGGTATCATTACCATTGCGGGTAACTACAAGAGCTCCATCGAGTGTGCCTCGGCTGGCTCTAACTTGGCCGAGTCTCTGATCATAGCCTGAGAAGAAAAAGATGAAGCAGGTGGTGGCCATGGCTCAAGCTGCGCAACTCGGCATGCCGGGAATGGCCCACATGGAGCAAAATGCGGCGTTCGAGGCGCCCAAGGAGACCAAGAAGATCACTATTGACCCGGAGCACCCCGAGCGCAAGGCTATCATAGGGACGGGTTAACGGAGAAATAGGAAGGCGAGCTCATCCAATTCCTCCGTGAGAACCGAGACATCTTTGCATGGTCGAATCATGACCTGGAAGGTGTTCCGAGGGAGTTGGCTGAGCACTCATTATTTGTGAGGCCCGAGATGAAGCCCGTGAAGCAGCCGATGCGGCGACTTTCGGACGAGAGAAGGCAAGTGATACAAGATGAGCTGACCCGGCTACTGGCAGCCGGATTCATCATGGAGGTACTGCACCCGGACTGGTTGTCTAACCCGGTCCTGGTAGAGAAGAAAAAGGATGACCCAAATGTAGCCAAAGTGTGGCGTATGTGTATTGATTACACGAACCTGAACAAAGCATGTCCTAAGGATCCATTCCCGCTGCCTCGGATAGATCAAGTGATCGATTCCACAGCCGGGTGTGAGCTGTTATCCTTTGTAGATGCTTACTCTGGTTTTCACCAGATACCGTTAAATCCGGATGATCAAATGAAAACTGCATTTATCACCCCGTATGGGGCTTATTGCTATCGTGTCATGACATTCGGTTTGAGAAATGCCGGTGCTACTTATCAAAGGTGTATGCAAAAATGTTTGCAGAATCAAATAGGAAAAAATGTGCAGGTGTATGTCGATGACATAGTCATTAAAACTAAAGAGAAATCAACCTTGATCGATGATCTAAGAGAAACATTCGCAAACTTGAGAAAATACCGGATGAAACTTAACCCGGATAAATGTACATTTGGTGTACCAGCAGGAAAATTACTCGGTTTCCTTGTATCTAGCCGAGGTATCGAAGCTAATCCGGTAAAGATTCGGGCTATTGAGAATATGAGGTTGCCTCAAAATCTTAAAGATGTGCAAAAGTTTACTGGCTGTCTTGCATCCCTAAGCCGGTTAGGAGAAAAGGCCTTGCCCTTGTATCAATTGATGAAAAGAACCAATAACTTTGTGTGGACTCCACAGGCAAATGCGGCTTTTGCCGAGTTAAAAAAGATGTTGGTCACTGCTCCGATACTTGCTTCCCCACTGCCCAAAGAGCCGATGTTGCTCTATATTGCAGCCACAAACCGAGTTGTGAGTGCTGTAGTAGTGGTGGAGCGGGAAGAAGATGGCAAAACCGTGCAGAGGCCGGTGTATTATCTGAGTGAGGTGATATCGACATCCAAGCAGAATTACCCTCATTACCAGAAGATGGTGTATGGTGTCTATATGGCAGCCAAGAAGTTGAAGCACTACTTTCAAGAGCATCCAATAAGGGTGGTGTGTGAAGCTCCTATCTCGGAGATCATCGGATGCAAAGATGCAAATGGCCGAGTTGCCAAATGGGCAATCGAGTTATCCCCTTACACTCCACAGTATGAGAGAAGAGATGCAATCAAATCTCAGGCACTGCCGGATTTCCTTGTGGATTGGGCCGAGATGCAGTATGAGCCACCAGCCCATGACCCGAATTACTGGACAATGCATTTTGATGGATCCAAGACAAAGATTGGTTTGGGTGCCGGAGTAGTTCTTACCTCACCGAAGAAGGATCAACTGAGATATGTGCTGCAAATTCATTTCACCGCATCCAATAATGTAGCCGAGTATGAGGCACTCATCCATGGGCTTAATGTGGCCAAGGAAGTGGGGATTCGCCGAATTGAGTGCTTCGGTGATTCGGCTCTGGTTGTACATCAAACCTCGGGAAATTGGGATGCAGTGGATGCCAACATGGCATCATATCGATTTCATGTCCAGAAAATTTCGGGATTTTTTGAAGGATGCGAGTACACACATATACCTCGGGCAGAGAATGAAGCTGCCGATGTACTATCCAAACTCGGTTCATCCAGAGATCCAATTCCACCCGGAATAGCTTTGGAGCATTTGAGAAAGCCGTCCATTAAGCCATCGCCAGAATCCGAATCAATTTATATCCCGCCGATGCCAAAGTCGATGCAGTTCCAATGGATGTTGATGTCGGTTATGTCGGGGATAACTCGGGGACTGCCAAGCAGAACCCGGGGACTGACGAGGAAATGTCGGACGAGCCAGTAGATGCTGAGCCAATGGATGTAGATATGCCAGTGTTTCCTGTAAGACCTGTCCCGGAGTGGGCACAACCTATAATGACATATCTTGTTAATGGGAGCCTGCCGGATGATAGAACCGAGTCTAGGCAAGTGTTGAGAAGAGCAAAAGCATACACCATCATCAATAAGGAGTTATACAAGAGAAGCACAACCACAGTGCTGCAGAGGTGTGTTGACCCGGCAGAAGGAGAAGAAATGCTCCTAGAGATTCATCAAGGGGAGTGTGGACATCATGCCTGCTCAAGAGCCTTGGTGGCCAAAGTATTTCGGCATGGGTTCTACTGGCCCACTGCTTTGCAACAAGCCGAAGACATAGTCAGAAAGTGTGAAGGATGTCAGAGATTTGCAAAAAAGATTCACATGCCAGCCTCGGCACTCAAGACAATTCCAATCACTTGGCCTTTTGCTGTTTGGTGCCTTGACATGGTGGGAGAATTCAAGCCAGCCCGAGGTAACATGACTCATATACTGGTGATGGTGGACAAATTCACCAAGTGGATAGAGGTAAAGCCAATCCGGAAATGTGATGGACATACAGCAGTGACTTTCTTGAAGGACATAATTCTGAGATATGGTTATCCACACAGTATCATCACAGATAATGGAACCAACTTTGCTGTGGGAGAATTTGCTCGGTTTTGTGCCGAGAAGAGAATTAAGCTGGATATAGCTGCAGTTGCACACCCACAGGCCAATGGGATGGTAGAAAGATCAAATGCCTTGGTACTAGATGGCATCAAGGCTCGGTTAATTGCACCATTGTTACGCACTCCGGGTTGTTGGATAGATGAGCTCCCAGCAGTATTATGGGGTCTCAGGACCACACCGAATCGATCGACTGGCTACACACCATTCTTCTGGTTTATGGAGCAGAAGCTGTTCTGCCAACCGACATACAATATGATGCACCGAGAGTGACAATGTACACTGAAACCGAGGCAAAAGAAGCCCGGGAAGATGGTGTTGACCTACTTGAAGAGGCCCGAGAGCTGGCCTTATCTCGGTCAGCAATATACCAGCAAAATCTCCGACGCTATCATAGCCGGAAGATCAGCCCTCGGGTGTTCCAAGAGGGAGATTTGGTACTGAGGCTGGTGCAACGCACTGCAGGCCGACATAAGTTGACACCTCCATGGGAGGGACCATTCATTGTGAGCAAGGCTCTGCACAATGATTCATACTATCTTATAGATGCACAGGAACCGATGAAGCACAGGATGGACAAATCCGGAGAGGAAACCAAGCGTCCATGGAATAGCTCTACTCCGACCCTTTTACTCATAAAGGGCGCAGTGTATGTATCTCGGTTTCTATATGAATGAAATGTCGGCACCCCGAATCAAAACTCGGGGACTGCCTCGTCTATATGCATGTGTTGTTTTTGTTTTTTCATTTATGTTTTTCCTATGCCGAATGATTTGAAGCCTTGCCTCGAAGTTCAAAGTACTGTATGCTATCTTATTGTGATCTTGTGACTCGACTGACAAACGCCAAAAAAGGCAGTCAAGAGCTGAGGTGATGGTTCGTAGTGAACATGAAAATGAACTCGGGACTCGGCCCAAAAATGATTCGGCATAGCTTGTTTACTAACCCTGTTTTTCATATTTGTTTATGTCGGATGACTTTAAACCCCAACTCGAATGTTATGAAGTATTGTATGCTATAATTCCTATCTTGTGACTCGACTGTCGAACGCCTAAATGGTAGACAAGAGCAAAGATTGACAAGTATAGTGAACAAGAAAATAAACTCGGGGACTCGGTTTAAATTGATCCAACATAAACCTCGTCTTGTTCGAATTAAGCAAAATAAAGTAGTCTCGGAGGAACTTAAAATGTATATTACATCTGCACCCGGCATTCCGGGGATTTAACAGTTTAAATTCATCTAAGTTAAGCAGCAGCTTCGGAGGAAGGAGCAGCTTCGGTTGCAGGGACAGACCCGGATGACGAGGAACCTCGGTTGAAGGAGGAACCTCGGTTGAAGGAGCAGCTTCGGTTGCAGGGACAGACCCGGATGAGGAACCTCGGTTGAAGGAGGAACCTCGGTTGCAGGAGTAGCTTTGGTCAGCGGAGTAGCAGACTCGGGGCAGTCGGAGTGATCTTGCTGCTTGCTGAAGCATCGGTAAAGTCAGACGTAGTCTTCAAGGAAATGTCGGTAGCACTTGATTGGCCGAGTCAGGCGCTGGCTCATTGGAGATCTCGGCGGCAGACTGTTTCGCAGTCTTAGCCGAGGCATCAGGAGTTGACTCGAGTCATCAGACTCACCGTATTCTTGCTCAGAGTCACCATCAACGTTGACCTCTTCTTCTTCTTCGTCTTCATCATCCGAGTAAACCACACCAGGTTCAACAGACCGAGTGTTGGCAAACCTGGCCATGAAGGTAGCAGCTTCCCCACGCCTCGCAATCAATGCCGGGTCGTAGCCCATGGGGAGCCATCGCGCAGAGTACGCAAGCCGTCGAGGTTGATATCCTCATACCAAGACATCAGAAAGAGCAAGGCTGCGTCGGCCCCGGCACGAGCAGAAGAAGACCTCCATTCCCTTAGCCGAGTCTCGGTTTGATGCAAGCATTTGGATAACTCGGCAATAGTCTTGACACTGAAGATCCGGGCCACAAGACATGGTAGGCTCGGATACTGGCATTAAGAAGCTCGATGCCGATACTCTTCAAGGGAGAAATGCGAGCTTTGAGTGCAGTCAAATGATCGTCAATATCCCAAGCTTCGGGTAGCGGAGCCCCAGATGCCTCGGCTCTACTAGCTCGGGCCTTCATCACAGTGTTGGCTGCTGCAGCTTTGCAGTGCTCAAATTGTTCTGAGGATAAATAGGCTGACGCCGAATCAAATGAGATACCGACACAAAATTTCATGTCAGGAAGGTATAAAGAAAAAGGATATGATTCAGGAAACTTACTATCCATTTCATCATTGAGTTTGGTGAGCTCAGCCAGCCACTTGGCAACATTTGCCTTGAGGGCATCCGACTCTTCTTTAGCTTTGGTAGCTTCAGCCTCGCATTCAGTAATGTGCGCTTGAATCTTCTGGTCACCAGCAGCACGCTTCTCCAGAGCTTTCTTCAACGTGTTCTCTCCTTCTTCAGCTCGGTCTTCTCTTTCTCGACCCGGTCAAGATCCCGCTGGAGCCGAATCACCTCGGACTTTTTTCTTTAAGAGCACGCTGTGCTCAGTTTCCTTCTTCTTCATTTCCTCCTGCTGGTTCTGGAAGGAGAGCTTAAGCGCCCGGTGCTCCAAGGCTAGATTCTTGAAGATCCGGCTCCGAGTGTTGGTGCAATCCTGCCAAAAGGAAAGATGTTAGTGAGGGTAAAAAGAATCTCGGGGACTGGAGCCCGAGATTGATGAAGATTACTGACAGAATTAAGCTAAAAAGAATCTCGGGGACTGTGAGCCCGAGATTGATAAGAGATCATACCGAGTAAGCTAGACATGAAACTCGGGGACTGGTCGTCCGAGTTTAATGTAAGCTCATGCCGGGTAAACTCGACATGAGACTCGGGGACTGGGCGTCCCAATGTTTTTTTAAGTTAAGATTAATGATCAAGTTTTTGAAGATTCGCGCCGAGTTACCTATTACTCGGACGAGTATCAGTTACTCAACCCGAATCTCGGGGACTGTGGATAGTGTGACTATTGATCATTGTAAAGTAAGTGCTAAGTTCTGAGAAATTTACCTCGACAACCCTGCTAGCCTGAAGGGCCGAGACCTGCAAAGAGTGCAGGGATTGTGCAACCAGGCCGGGGCCAACCGGGTGTGGATTCGCCGGAGTAGAAGAAACTTCGCTGGGGTCCGCGGCATTCCAATCCATCACGTACTGTCCAACCGAGCCGAGGCTGTTATCACTCGGAGTGCGAAGACTCGGAAGAACATGGCTGTTGACCCGGGGGCGGGAAATCATCTCGGAGAGGTTTGGTACGCCGGTTTGCTATTGGAGTCACAGTAATTTGCTGCTCTGGTCGGTTGAAGGTTGGCCAAAGGCTTGCTGAGTTGGCACAGTTGGAGGCGGTGGAGCCGGAGTATGGACCGGTACTGGGGGCTGTTGCTGCAGCTTCTGATGCTTGTCTTGCTCAGCTTCTGTTGCTTCTCTTGATGCAGCTTTTGCTGTTTCTCTTGTTGCTGTTTCTCTTGTTGTTGTTTCTGCTCCTTCTCCTTCTGCTGTTGCTTCAACTATTGCTGCTGCTTGTTATGCCGATGCTGTGCGTGAGGTGAGAGTCGGGAATCCGACTTAGACGAAGTCTTAGTCGGAGTCTTGACCCGCTCCATTTCCAAGTCCTTAAGACGAGAAGGGAGAGTTGTCTCGGCCCGGAGCGAGGTTTGCTCGAGGCCTTGGCCTCCTTCCAGATCCGAATCAGGATTCGGCGGCAGAATGTCGGCCGAGGTAGCGCGCACCGGGGAAGGGATTGCCCCTCCGGGGCTGCTAATCTCGGTGTTGGCCGCCTGGGATGGCGATGAAGGTATAGTAGACAGGATAGAAGTATGAGTCTGTTTCGCGGCGATGGGATCGCTGCATAAACCGAGGTAAAGTGTTAACTCGGGTGAAGTTAACTTCGGCTAAAGGAAAGAAGGAAAGCCAGAAAATTATATGAAGATTATCTTACCCCTTGCTGGTCGGTAGGGCCCTAGCCTTATGCTTGGAAACGGCCTTCTTGGGTTTCTTAGCCGGAGGAGCCGCTGACCCGGACGCACTAGAGCGTTTTCGGGATGTGCCTTGGGCACCCGGATTGGCTGTAGCAGGAGGTGCAGACCATGAAATAGGAATAGCATCAATGGGATCTAGGATTTGACAATCGTCATCTTCGTCGTCTGACAAGTCTTGAACGAAGACACGGGCGGATGGCTTACCCGAGGTAGAAGTCTTGCACGAGGAATCGGCATATAATCCTCGTTGTCCGGATCTTCAGTCTCCTCGGGTCACTCACGGCGATCTTTTGTCCACTTCCTGGTGGTTAGGTCCCCATCTTCGGTGATTTGTCGAGTAAACAGCTGCAGGAAAAGCGAAGTAGATTCGGATTAGCAGATGGTGCATCACCGAGATAAAAGTAGCCTCGGAAGGCAGAGTTATGTCAGTTCAAAGGCGATAAACTAACCCGAGGCGGAAGCTGGGATCGGTCATACGGCTCTACGCCCCATTGCCAATCATCTTCCATCTCGGTCTAGGCGATGGCCTTGACCTGTCTCCTAACTTGGGAGTGGGTGAGATCATGGGTGCTGACCCGGATAGGGTCCTGCAAACCACTCATGTGGCAAATCTTGTGCACACGGTGTTGAAGAGGGTTAACTCGGCGAATGATGAAAGTCCTCAAGAGGTCGTCTGCACCGAACGTCTTTTCCAGCAGACCCTCAAGGGTTTGATGGATCAGTTGGACCTTAGGAAGGGTGTCCTGCGGGTCATAATTACAGTTTAACTCGGCTGTGGGGGGAGTGATGCTGAACTCCGGCAGGTTGAGAACATCCTGCGCTGCTGGGCTCTTCACATAGAAAAAGGACCTTTGCCACTTCCGTCAAGATTCTAAGCCGGTAATCCGAGGAAAGATGGAGTGCTTCCTCAGAGTGATGCTAGCCGCTCTGCATGCGGTCATATCCTTCACGACCTCCTTGTCCTTATTCGGAATAGTTTGCTTCCGGAGGCGGAAGTACTTGGCCCAGGCGCTAACAGTGGGCCAGAGGCCGAGATACCCCTCGGTGAAGGAGGTAAAGGATGAGAGTGATGTAATGGCGTTGGCAGAGAGATGGTGAGGTTGTAAACCGAAGAAGTCGAGAAAGTCCCGGAAGAAGGGGCTAGCTGGGAGTCCAAACCCGCGCTGAAAGTGCGCAAGGAAGACCACTGGTTCACCCGATTCTAGAACCGGTTCGAGTTCCAATCCAGGAAGCCGACATATAGCCTCGGCCGTAATGCGCCGGGTCTTGAGCAACCAGTCAAGGTCATTTTGTTCTACGTCAGATCCCTCCCATCCACCTCGGTTGCTGGTGGCGCCGATGACTCCGCCGGGTCGGGAGTACTATGGCCTGACATCTCAGGACCAAACCTGCAAAAAAGTACAAATACAACTGAGATAAGTAACTCGGAGTTATGAATCTAGAATCGGAACAAGTGACACGGAGAAACAATGCAAATGACTCGGAAACCAAGACAAATGACCCGGAAGAGCCGTGCGGCTAACTCAGGAGTGGAGCACGGAAACCGAGTTAAAGTAACTCGGAAACCGAGAGAAGTATCTCGGTTTAGATTATCAACTTACTTCGGAAAGATGAATCACATAAAACTTACAAACATGAGTTTGCATGAATCTGTGAGCAAGTAAGATCTACCGAGCAAGTAAAAAAGGAAGTAAAACATGAGTCTAAGGCAGAGAAGGATAAAACTATCAGGAGCCGTATCAGGATATCAGTGCGAAAGAGATCTAGGAACGGATCTAAGTAGGTTCATCTATGAGCAAACAAAGCTAATCCTAGCAAGTCTAGTGTTTGAAGATCTAGAACACCCTAAGGAGGAACCATGAAGAACATGATAGGAAGAACACTTGGGATGATTCATGAAGAAGACGGAGATTGGGAATCCATACCAGAATGCAGATCCCGCCGGAAGGAGTTTGGCGGTGGCGGCGCGGTCGATTCCGGTCGTCGACGGCCGCGAAGCTTTCCCGGTGTCGTGCGAGGGCGGAGTGTTCTTCGCGGCGGCGGCGGAAGGGCTTTCGCACTAGAGAGGGAAGTGAAGGAAGAAGAAACCCTCACTGTTCCTCTTTCCCCTATTTTATAGGCGAGGAGGCGTGCGGTTTGCGAAGCGGCGGGAGCAGTTCCCCAAACCGCGCTCACCGTCCGTTAGTGGGCGTAGTGGTGGGCCCGCCATCATTGGCGCGGTTACCCAGGCGCCACGCGGGGTGGTCAAATGTGGTCAAAAGCTGCGATTGAAGTGACCGAACACGACACGTGTGACGTAAGCGACGTGCGGTGCGCGGCGCGTGCAGAGGCACGGTCGGCCGTACATGCGAATCAAGGCAAATCGAGACATCCTTGCGTCATATTTCGTGACTGGAACACGGTGGAGTTAAGAAGAATCTCGTTGAATCGGTTAGGCCAATTTGAGGATGAAAGTCGGACAAGGTTGGTAATTTGACTCGGAGAAACTCGGCCGGACCGAGACATACTTGAGTCGGAAAGGCTGTTGGTTTGATTTATTAATCCTAGCGTGGCTCTACATCCGAGGCTATGGGACCGCACCAGATTTGGGGACTAATATCGGGGGGCTACCCCCGGGTAGGGTAAGTGGCGGTATAAAGAGCTCTAAAGAGTGGACCGGGTCAAGGTCAAACCGGTCAACCAAGTCCCAGAGGGACCGAGACATGGTGTAGTTGCAAACCGGCTTATGACAGCCGAGTCATTTAGGCCGGGTTATGTTAGCCGAGTCATCTTAACCGACATACCAACGTCGGTCTACTCTTGTTTATTCTCATGTGCAGGAAAGAGACGAAGACGATCCGGCATAGCCTTGCCGGGTCAAAGAAGGGAATCCGGCATATCCATGCCGGGTTAAGGAAGAGAAGAAACTTTTCCTCGGATAGGAAGTCAAGGGCCTTTGTCTTTTGGCCTGGCACTGGAGCACGTCTGGCCGGAGAACCCGGAGCCTGGCAGACCGACATCCCGAGATGGGACAGCCCGGATAAGCGGGACAAGACAGAAAGGGTCATGTCATGGCAGAGAGGACCCGAGATCCCGGGGCATGAGTCTCCTGCAGGAATCCCGGAGATCTCTGCAGGAGCACGTGAAGCCGCCGTGGGGGAGAGAGCCGTTGTCTTCTGGACAGCTATAAGTACCCCTGTACCACCTCCTGCGTGAGGAGAGACGAGGACGACGAGACAACAGAAGAGGAGAGAACTCATTTGCCCCCTTTGTGCTTAGCTTCATCTCCTACCTTGTACCATAACTCCATAGTCTAGCAATACAGCTCAAGGAGCAGATCTTGTACTTGTGCTTGTGCTTCATCCTTATACATCGAGAGATAGGCAGGAGTAGGGGTGTTACCTCCTCACGAGGGCCCCGAACCTGGGTAAATCGTGTGTGTGTGCTTGTGTGTTCTTGGTTCGATGTTCGTCCGTGCGCGCTTCTCAGCGTGCAAGCCCTCCCCGGATACCTCCAACGTCCTATCGGCCCCGCACTTAGCCATAGCTATGGCATCTGCCGTGACACCACAACGACACAACAACTCAAATGCTTGCTTGAGATAGGAGGGGATAGGTTTACTGACTCAACATAAAAGTAAAAGATAGGCCCTTCGTAGAGGGAAGCAGGGATGAAATCATGTGCTAGAGCTTTTAAGTTTTGAAATCATATAGAGAGTATAAAATAAGTTTTAAGCTATGTATGTTGTTGTCAACGAATGACAGTAGGTACTCTATCCCCCTTGTCAACCAGACTTTTAAGAGCGGCTCCCATGAAGGACGTTATTTCTACCCAAGGGTAGATCATCCCTCTTCTCTTTTGTTTACACATGCATACTTATAAATTGGTATGACACTCCTCCCAACCTTTGCTTACACAAGCCATGGCTAACCGAATCCTCGGGTGCCTTCCAACAATCACATACTATAGAGGAGTGCCTATTGATATTGTTTAACACTTTGAAGTTTTCTTTTGATAAATCATTGGCAAAACATGTGAAGAGAATTAACAGTTATAGTTGTAATTAATCGGGACTGGGCACCCCATTTGCCAGCACTTTTTGCAAAGTTATTGGATAAGCGGATGTATATGCCACTAGTCCATTGGTGAAAGTCTGTCTGACAAGTTAAATAGATAACAACCCACATACTTCCTCACGAGCTAGTAAACAGTGACACAAATGAGAGATAATAGTTTTTGAATAATTAAAGGTAGCACATGAAGTATTTACTTGGAGTGGCAGGAAATACCACATGATAGGTAGTTATGGTGGACACGAATGGCAATGGTTTGGTTCAAGGTTTGGATGTATGAGAAGCATTCCCTCTCAATACAGGTTTTTTGCTAGCAAGGTTATATAGCAAGCATAAGAGTTAAGGATACAAACAAATATACATGTAGTAAGAACAATCATGCAATCTTCCTTGGAAGCACAAATAATTTTAACTTGAGAATACTAAGCTTATGAGCCAACAAGAAAGAAAGATCATGGAATAATTTATCAACATGCACTTCCCTCTCTCTACTTAAGCCTCAAAGTATTGTAACTACTAACCAATGCTAAGTTTGCCAAAACAAAAAAGATATACTTGATGCTCCCAAAGTGATACCAATACTAATGACAAGATTATTAACATGAAAGAAATTGCAAACTAAAATAAAGTATGCAGAAAGTAAATGATAAACTTCTCATTAATATTCCATAACGGCAACTCGCACCAAGGGATACATAGATAACCAACTAAAAGAGAGATACTTCCACACTGCAAACCATCCTATAAGATAACTTCCCTACTCACGATATGACTATTGAAAGGTAAAAGGTAAAGATAATGGTGTGATACCGCGGCACTCCCCCAAGCTTGGAAAAAGCCAAGGGGGTGCCAATACCAATGATGAATTACTCCTTCGGCGCTGGTGGTGAAATATCCTCATCATTAAACTTCCAAGGCAGAGGCTTTCCATCAACAAATGATGACGACTTGGTCTCAGGTATCCTGAAACTGGCAGCAGAGCTTATGCGTTTAAACCTGATTTCATACTCACAGTTTTGATTCTGAACATCGTAGAGTTGCACTGGTAGTTTGTTGGTGGTCTCATGGAGTGAGAAGATGTCCTCCCAGAGCTTTGTGGTCTCCTTCTTGTGTTCAGCCTCAAGTCCAGACACCATCCTATTAAAGATGTCCAGCTCATGTTCCGCCATCTTCTTGTATGTAAAGACCTCCTGCTCCAGCTTCTCCATCCTGTCTTCCAAGCTTCCTTCCCTTTAGGACCTTGAATGTCTTCCACTTGCAACTCCCCATCCTTGAGCAGCGACTCCTTCGGATGCATCTTCAACTCATTCATGTACGGGTTGACGACGTTCGCGAAGAAGCTGTCCTTGGAGGGCTCAGACGAAGACATGGCGGCTCTAGATCTACGGATGAAATCTCGCAGAAACAGATCGAAACAAAAACACGACGAAAAGGCGATATACGGACCTCGGGGGTTCCAGGGGATTATATAGCAAAAAGTTTTACGACAAAAGGAAGGTACAGGAGAAAACCTGGTCGGAGACGGGCTCCGAGGCGCCCTCACCACGTGGCGGCGCGGCCAGGGGTGGGCCCGCGCCACGGCATGGTGAGGTGCCCTCGGGCACCTTCTCCTACCCGGTTTGGTCTCTTATTTTTCCATATTTAATATAAACAACAAAAATATCTATTGGAAGGTTAAATGCGAACTTTTTCTTACCAAACTGTTACCTATTCGAAAACAGACTCTGCAGTCCCCTGAATTTGCTTTTCAATGAAAACTTCCGGAGTCACCACTTGAATAGTATCAACATCTTCATCACAAGGATCTCCAGAAATATAATGTTTGAGTCTTTGCCCATTCACCACTTGTGTAGAGTTGTCTTTAAGTGAAGCAATCTTTATTGCACCTGAACGATATACCTCCACAATAACAAAGGTCCTTCCCATTTTGAGAGTAATTTTCCTGCAAAAAATCTGAGACGAGACCTATACAATAGAACTTTCTCACCAACATTAAACTCTCTTTAATAATTCTCCTATCATGCCATTTCTTAACTTTCTCTTTAAAAAGTCTAGCATTTTCATAAGCTTCACTTCTCCATTCATCTAAAGAACTCAAATGAAGCAACCTTTTCTCACCGGCTAGCTTAAAGTCTCTATTAAGTTCCCTCACTGCCCAATAAGCTTTGTGTTCTAATTCTAGAGGCAAGTGACAAGCTTTACCATAAACCATTTTATAAGGAGACATACCCATAGGGTTTTTATAAGCAGTTCTATAAGCCCATAAAGCATCATTCAATTACTAGCCCAATTCTTTCTAGATTTATTAACAGTCTTTTGCAAGATAGATTTAATCTTTCTATTTGATAATTCTACTTGCCCACTAGTTTGGGGATGATAGCAATTCTATGATTAACACCATATTTAGCAAGGGTCTTTCTAAAACCACCATGAATAAAATGAGAACCTCCATCAGTCATAAGATATCTAGGCACACCAAACCTAGGAAAAATAACATCTTGAAGCATTTTTAAAGAGGTCTCACCATCAGCACTTTTTGTAGGTATAGCTTCTACCCACTTAGTAACATAATCAACAGCAACAAGTATATGAGTATTACCTTTTGAAGGAGGAAAAGGACCCATAAAGTCGAATCCCCAACAGTCAAATGGTTCAATAACAAGAGAATAACTCATAGGCATTTCATTACGTCTAGAGATATTACCAACTCTTTGACATTCATCACAAGATAAAATAAACTTTCTTGCATCTTTAAAGAGGGTAGGCCAATTGATTGTAGAACCTTTTGTGCAGTTCTATCTCCAGCATGATGTCCTCCATAAGCACTACCATGGCAGTTTCTCAATATTTCTCGTTGTTCATGTTCTGGAATACATCTTCGCATAATGCCATCTACTCCTTCTTTATATAAATGTGGGTCATCCCAAAAATAATGCCTTAAGTCATAAAAGAATTTCCTTCTTTGCTGAGCTGAAAAGGTTGGAGGCAAGTACTTGGAAACAATAAAGTTAGCATAATCAGCATACCAAGGACTATCTCGCGAACTTACCCTTATTGCAGCCAACTGTTCATTTGGAAAACTATCATTAACAGGAATAGGATCATAAGCAATGTTTTCCAATCTAGACAAATTATCAGCAACAAGATTTTCAGCACCTTTCCTATCTACAATATGTAAATCAAACTCTTGCAAAAGAAGCACCCATCTAATAAGCCTAGGCTTAGCATCTTTCTTTTCCATAAGGTACCTAATTGCAGCATGATCAGTATGGATAATGACTTTTAAATCAACAATATAAGGTCTAAATTTGTCACAAGCAAATACTATAGCTAGGAACTCTTTTTCAGTAGTTGCATAATTCTTTTGAGCGGAATCAAGAGTCTTACTAGCATAATGAATAACATTCAACTTCTTATCTATCTGCTGTCCAAGAACAGCACCAACAGCAAAATCACTAGCATCACACATAATTTCAAAAGGTAATGTCCAATCAGGTGGTTGAACAATAGGAGCAGTAATTAAAGCCTTCTTCAGAGTTTCAAAAGCTTCCTTACAATCATCATCAAAAACAAAAGGTACATCTTTTTGGAGAAGATTAGTAAGGGCTTTGAAATTTTAGAGAAAACTTTAATAAACCTCCTATAGAAACCAGCATGACCAAGAATACTACGAATACCTTTGACATCTCTGGCGCAAGACATTTTCTCTATTGCCTCAACTTTAGCTCGATCAACTTCAATGCCTCTTTCAGAGATTTTATGTCCAAGAACAATTCCTTCATTGACCATAAAGTGGCATTTCTCCCAATTAAGAACAAGATTAGTTTCCTCACATCTCTGCAAAACTTTATCAAGATTGTGCAAACAATTATCAAAAGAAGTTCCATAGACGGAAAAATCGTCCATGAAGACTTCCACAATTTCCTCACAAAAACCATGAAGAATAGCAGATATGCATCTTTGAAAAGTAACAGGAGCATTACACAAACCAAAAGGCATACGTCTATAAGCATAGGTTCCATAAGGACAAGTAAAAGTAGTTTTCTCTTGATCTTGCTTTCTCACAGCAATTTGAGAAAAACCAGAATAACCATCAAGGAAACAAAAATGAGTCTTCTTAGACAACCTCTCTAACATTTGATCAATAAAAGGTAAAAGATAATGACCTTCTTAGTAACTTTGTTAACCTTTCTAAAATCGATGCATATTCTATAACCAACTACTACTCTTTGAGGAATAAGTTCATCATTTTCATTAGGCACAACAATAATTCCTCCTTTCTTAGGAACACAATGCACAGGACTTACCCATCTACTATCAGAAATAGGATAAATAATACCAGCTTCAAGGACTTTCAATGCCTCATTCCTTACCACTTCCTTCATCTTGGGTATTAAACGACGTTGATGCTCGACAATTGGCTTCGCATCAGGTTCCATATTAATAGCATGTTGACAAATAGCAGGGGAAATCCCTTTCAAATCATCAAGAGTATAGCCCATAGCTCCACGGTGTTTCTTCAATACCTCCAATAACCTTTCCTCTTCTCCACCTGAAAGCTTAGAACTAATAATAATAGGATATATTTTCTTATCATCAATATAAGCATATTTAAGATTATCAGGTAAAGGTTTTAAATCAAACATGGGATCCTCCTTTGGTGGTAGAGTGGTACCCAAATCTTCCACCGGTAAGTTATGTTTAAGTCATAGCGGTTATTCGTAACACATTCAACAATTTTCATAGGTATTTTGAATAGGATTACCTGCTCAGGTGGCGCCTCCTCTACTACCTTTGCAGTGGTAGTGGTTTTTCCAAATAAAAATTCAAGAGAAGATCTCTCCATAATGAAATATAGCAGCAGGCAAAAATAAAAACAGCTCGTACAGTAAGAGTTTCCTTACCAATTCCACTTACCAATAGCGCTTCACTCCCTGGCAACGGCGCCAGAAAATAGTCTTGATGACCCACAAGTATAGGGGGTGTATCGTAGTACTTTCGATAAATAAGAGTGTCAAACCCAACGAGGAGCAGAAGGTGTTGACAAGCAGTTTTGATATGGGATTCACTGTAAATGCTAGCAGACAAGTTTATAGGGGTTTTTGATATAGCAGATAAATAAAGTACAAGTTAATAAAATGCAGTAATAATAATTGCAGCGAGTGGCCCAATCCTTTCTACAGCAAAGGACAAGCCGGTAGGTTTACTTATGATGACCAAACGTTCTTGAGGACACACGGGAATTACGTCAAGTGCTTTCGCTTCATATAGTTGATTAATCTTCATTGTTTTGATAAGTGTTGTGTGGGTGAACCAATGATAATGCACCGCCCTTCCTATGACTAATACATACTTGTGATTATACCCCTTGCAAGCATCCACAAATACAAGAAAGTAATTAAGATAAATCTAACCACAGCCTTAAACTCTGTGATCCTGCTATCCCTCATGCATCGATATACCAACGGGGGTTTAGGTTTCTGTCACTCCGGCAACCCCACAATTGGCAACCGAATACACAATGCATTCCCCTAGGCCCAAAAAGGTGAAGTGTCATGTAGTCGACGTTCACATGACACCACTAGAAGAATAACACCACAACTTAAATATCAAACCATTAAATATTACTCAACATAATTCACTACTAACATCAAGACTTCTCTCATGTCCTCAAGAACTAAACGAACTACTCACAAGACATCATATGGAACATGATCAGAGGTGATATAATGATGAATAACAATCTGGACATAAACCTTAATTCAACGGTTTCACTCAATAGCATCAACCACAAGGAGTAATTAACACCGGGAAAGCTTCCCCTATGAACTAGACAAGATTCAACCCTAGATGTTACAACGGAACGGAGTGGAGCAGCGGAGATGATGGTGCTGGCGGTGGAGATGATGATGATGATCCCAATGAAGTCCAGTTCGATGACGGTGACGATGGCGACGATTTCCCCCCTCTGGGAAGGAATATCCCCGGCAGATTTCTCCCTGACGGAGAGCTTTTCTCTCTCTCGTGTTTTCCGCCTTGTGGATTACAAAAAGTACTAGTTTGAAAGGCTCGTTGGAATTGTTCCGCTACGAGATTTACATTATACGCTAGAGTAAGCGTGGTGGGGGTGACAGAGGATGTGCTCGTACGGTTCATAGTTGGGTATGATATTCTCGTGGATTGTTGGGAACGTCCTCTATATTCGAGGCGGCGGAATATTCCTCCACGTCCCCCCTAGCCTTAGGGTTTCTGGGAGATGATGTACCCGAAAGGGGGCTGGCTGAGGTAGGCCAGGGGCTCCTCACCACGTGGCGGCGCAGGGGCAAGGTGGGCCGCGCAACCACATGGTGAGGGCCCATGGTGTCCCACCTTGGCCTCCCCCTTTTGGCGGCCTTCGTCATCTGATAAAATAGGAGCTTCGGGATGTTTTCCTCGAATTATTGATCTTCAGAAATATAGTATCTTGACGGTCCTTTTTCCAGCAGAAATCTGACTCCGGTGTTTAATTCTCCAATAATCATCAAACATGCAAAATAGGTGAAATAACATAAGTATCATCTCTAAATATGAAATATATCAATGAATAACAGTAAATTATGATATAAAATAGTGATGCAAAATGGACGTATCAGGCATCAACACAACACCCAACAGATCCACCAATTTGACTCCTTTCTTCATGGTTTATGGGGCAGAAGCGGTGTTGCCAAGTGATATTATCCATGACTCGCCGCGCGTGGCGGCTTATGTTGAGACAGAAAATGAGCAGAGCCGGCAGGATTCACTGGACCTGTTGGAGGAGCATCGGGAGAAAGCATTAGAATGGTCGGCAATTTATTAGCAAGATCTGAGGCGAGACCATGCTCGCCGGGTCAGAACTCACACTTTCCAGGAGGGTGACTTAGTAATGCGATGGACGCAAAATAGAGATGGAATGCACAAGTTATCTCCCCCATGGGAGGGACCTTTCATTGTGAGCAAGAACTTACATAATGGTTCATATTACTTGGTGTATGCAAGAGAAAAGTCAGAGACATTGAATGATACCACAAGATCCACATTTTCTATGCAAGAGCGCGAGCGGCCATGGAACATTGCCCACTTGCGCCCTTACTATACCTAGCAACTAGCTGGGTGGCCCGCGCAATTGCACGGCTAGAATTGATATAACTCAAATATTCATATGAAATGTATCATTTTATTCTGGATACTATATTAGAAAACAATTTAAAATCCATGAAAATATATAAGATTGTTTTTGTATACTCGATTTAATGAGCTGGCAATTGCTTCCACATTCCAACCTACGGCGTATGGCATCTGTACATGTTGAAACATGAATACATTCATTGTTTAGGCTTCCAAGTTTTCATATTGCAGAAGTTGACTATACCCTTTTTTTTTGTTTCAAATTCCATCAATCAATTGTGTCTCGGTGCTGGTGGAGCTAGTTATTTTTCCATGTCATGCAATATTAACAAATACAAATATTGATTATGTACCAACTGGATACATTACCTGGATACATCAGAAACATTAGCTATAGTAGAGTCGTAATATCTCAGTGTTTTATTATATAGCGTGTTCATCCTTCCAAGGCTCAATGTTTTGCTTTGACCGGATAAGATGATGTAATATTTAATGAAGTGACCTAATAGAAAACTTAACGGTATGTTGCTTACTACTTTTCTTGTGCAACCAAAAATATGTTTTACTTCCTCATTTCTTATAAAATAGCTAGGTTAGACACATTTACGCATTATGGATACCAAATTATTGTTCTTGCAGCTTTTGATGTGTACCTCTTATGAGTGGTTTTAGAAACACATGTTCTCTTACTTAATTCTTGTTTGCCACTTTTGTGCTTCTTCTAACCTCCATGAACTCCACCAGTGATCTGCCATAATTTTTTCCTTCAAACATAACTAATTTTTTCGACCTCTTTTGTATGTTGTCCTACCGATACATGTTAATATATATGAGCAACAAATACATATTGGCACATAACAGAATCTTGAGCATATATAAATCCAAATATTAATTTTAAATTATAATATATTCATGAAATTACCATTTAACGATTTCTTTAGTGGCACGCCTTTGCCTAAATCCTTAAGTCATTTTCCTTACGCGATATCCTTAGCAGCTGGCAAGAAATGTATGCAGAACGCTCATCCTGCAAGGAGAACAAATAGAATGCATTATTTCGAGAGCGTTGCACTTTGAGAGAGAAATTCTTTGAGAATCAACTTAAATGACCTCTAAACACAACTTACGGAAAATACATCTCTATTTGGATTATGTGGGCTGAATGTTTCAAATCATTAATCCTTCGTATTTTCTTAAATGTACGTGGTAAACTTGAAGTTATCCTTATCTCCGAGAAACGTAAATGATCAGCAATGGATTCGAGCATTTCACCTATAGGCCAGAACCATCTACATATTACTAAGATGCGCATGCTTTTACCGAACAACCAATTTAGTTAAATCTAATCTGTAAAAAATAAGAGAAGTTTACTAATCCCTTGTATGTACTAATATTGTAATCAGAAGATCAATTAACTCTCCCTAGATCAACACACTTGAACAAAACTGAAAACCTGAAATAAAAGAGGAAATTGTGCATGCATATTACAGAGATAATAACCAATTCAGTTGATTCGCTTCCAGTCTTTTCCTTGCTTAGTAGTAAATTTTCGCAATGACATCAGGAAAGCATCAATGTTTGCCTGCAAGAGAAAGAGGTAAGGATGGAAACTGATCAGCAATGGCATCACTACAGATATCATGTGCGCGGTTGTATACCAGAAAAAAGAGAATGCAGTCTAACAAACATGAGAAATCACGTTGTTCAATCTGTAAGAAGTAACACAATTGGTCCAAGGAAAGTTCATTGGTGTTCTGGAAATTAACAGGCTGCCTGCACTGGTGGGTCTTAAAGTTGTACAGAGGACGCTGAAGGCCTGAGATGCATGGATCGAGAGGAAACTTTGGCGCCCAATCGATGATCCCTTGCGGCTCATCTCAGCGGAAGTACCAGACGCCAAATCCTGAAAGATGAAGAGAAGAGCGATGGAGGAGACAGATTTTATCTCCTCTTAGAGTTCGGACCTGATTTTGAAACACTGTGATTTTTGCTTGAGCATGTGATTCCATTCAAATCAACATCTACCGTGTATATATGCATATGCTGCAGGCCCAACAGCTTGTCGGCAAGAGCGGAAGGCACACTGGCCGGCCGCGCGCGTGACTTCTTCCAGCAAACTCCCCTCCATGCTTATGCATATGTCCATAATCTGTACGCGACTCAGCTACTTCTTTGCTTGTCATGGCTGTCGGCGTCAAGCGATCAACACCCCTTCATGCAATACACGACGACGTCTCTCTATCCGAAACCTGGTCAAGACCTGTATGTACGTGGATCATCGACGTATCGTCCTGCCTGAACGCCGCCCTCTAAAAGGAAAAATCAGCCCATCCCTATGCCTGAGCGACACCTTCTGTGAGCACGGTCTCACGGCTAGAGCCCTGACTCTGCCGCCATGTCATGTATCGATCTGATCGTCATCATGGCTGGTAACACTGATCGATCTGATCATCATCATGGTCTTATCGCGATAGCGCTATTCGGATTCCTCGAAGACCTTGAGGTAGAACTCATGGCACCTTCGTTGGAACGCGGTCGCGGTCGCAGCCTCGAACCAGCTTCGTCGGCGAAATATCGCCGTTGTCGTCTCGAGCTTTTCGAAGGCTTTCCTCCTCATGCCAGTCAAGTCCACAACCGTGCCGACTAAGCTGATTACACAAACAGGATAATCCTAATCTCAGGATTAAGGTGGAGGCTACAATGAAACTTCCAATTACTAAGGCAACATCCATAAGAACGATCTAGCCGTCCTGGATACTGGATTGCAGTCATTGCATCTGGTAGCCAAGTATAATCGGAGGAGCTAGCTAGGCTTACCTACAGGGATTGTTGGGGGTGATCACGCACATGCTATTGGTGAATCAACAGAACGGAACATACCTCGCCGACATGGGAGAGACGCCCCTGAGATCCATGAGTAGCGCCAGACTAGGATCATCAGAGGACATGACGGCGGAATTTACCCTTGTACCATGCGAGAGAGCAGGACGGAGCCGGCGATGACGATTCTGCTAACAGTACTATGTTCCGCTGTAAACACGATCGGCATAGATGAAGTATAAGCTGCTTTAAATCAAACATACATTTCGTTCACTTGTTTCCCAATCGTAGGCGTTGTTGAAGTGCAGGAGCAAGTCTAGTTTATAGCGGAATTTACCCTTGTACCATGCGAGAGAGCAGGACGGAGCCGGCGATGACGATTCTGCGAACAGTACTATGTTCCGCTGTAAACACGAGCCGACGAGCGGCATAGATGAAGTATAAGCTGCTTTAAATCAAACATACCTTTCGTTCACTTGTTCCCAATCGTAGGCGTTGTTGAAGTGCAGGAGCAAGTTTAGTTTATAGAGTCCTCGTTACAGCGGCTCTTGAACAGCATGCCCCGGCGTCCTCAACGTCGTTACAGCGACTCTTGAACAGCGCAATATGCATGGTGTGCAGAGACTACCCAGAATTTTGTGGGTTGCTTTATGCGCAAACCTGGAAGCCATCGCCGGCCGAAAGACGGCAGAAAATCGCCCCGTGCGCGTCTCCGTGTCTTTGCGATCGACCTATCTCTCTCGTGGTATCAGATATGTCTAGGGCACGATCTAGCAAAATAAATGATAGGGAAGTTATTATCTAACGTGTGCACGCATATCTCTTTATCCTTCTCGAAATCAATCTGGCTTGCGCACGTTGGCGGATAAAACCTTTAAAATCTGCACCGTTCACTTTTACTTGGTTAATCTGAGCCATTAATTATCTTGTGTTTTAATTATATAACTAGCTGGGTGGCCCGCGCAATTGCGCGGCTAGATGCTCTATTTAATAACACTTTATAAATGTTATATGCTTGATAAAAATTATCTTATGTTATATGCTTGTTAAAATAGATATTATTTTCATATGTATGCTTAATAATTATTCTACCATTTTTCTCATTTATTAATTCAGTATACATGTTCTTAGAAAAAATCGGCTTTCTATTCTGCACCACCGAGTTTCACCCTTCCCAAAGTCCCAATCCAGGTTTGACCGTTCATCTCCAAAGCTTATTAGTCCATTCTCTTGCCGGCCATTTTTGACCATGGTGTGTGATGTTCAGTTGACCCTCGCATATGGATCTGCGTGTCGTCAGATGTTTTGGGATGTAGGGTGAGGCCCTTTCAATTCTGGTCGCCGGTGCGTAAGTGCACGGCGGGCGGCCGCTCGGCATGCAACACCTGCAGCGTCCGCGTATCCGGCAATTCGATCTGCATAGGGCGCAGCTATTTCAACCCAAGCTGAGCGGATCTGATTTCGGCGGTAATGGGTGTCATTCTTCCTCCTCTTTGCTTCAATTTCTTCTTTTTTACAATTGATAATTCTGGATTATTTTCGCCATGCAGTTAGTTGTATTTTATCCAGATATTATTCTTCTCACCACACATTTGAGGATAAATCACCGTCTTCACTACATGTCTGTATGCAATCCATTGAACGTATTGTATGTCACGCCATTCTCTTGAAGGTGATACTTGTTGAACTATTTGATGTGTGCTGGAGATGCGATTATGGTGTCGACCGCCGTCGAGGCTGCATCTTGCCGTCATGGACGGCAAGGTCATTTCTGCTGCAATGTGCGAGACCCGGCGAGGATTTGGACGTGGTCGACGACGACGAAGACACAGCTTCGGCCCGTATTCAACAGGCAATGTGCATGCCTTACTGCTCCAGTCCCACCTGCACGGCTGCTTCCCTATTTCAGTTTTTTTTTCATAAATTATGATTACAGGATCACCCATAATTTACTATTTTTGTATTATTTGATATACTTTCAGCTGCAATGGCATTGCCATTGGTGAATGGATAGCACCAATGTAGGCAAATATCTGATAGCGTTTGTGTTTTTTAGATTGTATCAGAAGCAGCCGCAGGTAAATCCATCATTCTTTATCGATCCCGAATGAGAAATAATATTTGGTGCAATCTCGAGGAAACCTATTTGATTATATACTTCAGAGAATATACATATGTATGTATTTGTTTGGATGTGGGCTCTTTGCTCTTTAATTTTTTCGTAAGTACATAAAAATATGGTAATATGAACTTTGTCTCGTCATATGTATTTTGGCTATGAATAAATAATGATGTCCATGCATGAAGGACATATGAAGCTTGTTAAGCAAGGTGGAATAGGCTGTGCTGAACTTAAACGTTGTATGCCTCCTTTGTGTAAATCGGGTCTCCACTCCACCAATCTCTAGTACTCCTTTGCATATACTATCTCCATATAGACAATATTCTTGGCAGTATCTTGAATTGGACGCTCATTGTCACTGATTAGCAGATTCGGTCCTTATTTTTTTGTGAATCTTTATAATGCCACATATAATTGCCGATGGCAGAATACTTGCTTATTCAGATATATTGCTATCTTGTTCAAGGACTGACCTTGGCTATTATTTATGGTAATCGTGAAGCAGACTGATAATGGATATTGCCTCCGTCTCACCATGAATGGATATTTTGAATCGTTAGGTGACATGATGATCTGAGGTATGTATACCTTTTCACTAGCGTGCATTCCTGTAATTATTTGTGCCTCGATATATTTGTTTCCAAGTTGTCTAGGATAAACCTGCAGCTTGGTTGATGTCGCGTAGGAGCATCACCGGCAAACCTACCTTCAGTTTTAGCTGATGGTCTCGGATTCGTGGGAACTTCAAGCTGTTGAGGAACTCAGAAGGATAAATGTTCTCCAATCTGCTGTTGTTCGTTGTTGTCTTGCACATGGTATCCAGGCTGCGGTATGTCTGTAGTGACTTTTTATCTGATAAGTAACTAATAAATTTGTTTCTTACCTGTCATGAAGTTCCCACGCCTCGGGTATATCTGGATTTGTGTATTATCTTGTGGCGCTAGTTGACTCTAGTGATAAACCTATTTAATCAACAATATAATTTTTGCGTGTGGAAATAACAGGAAGTAGTGTTATATGATTGGACTTACAATTTAACTTTTGAACCATTGTGGAGGTAACAATAATGACAGTAATTTTGCCTATTACAGCCTCACATTTTTTTTAATTTTATTACATCCTCACTTAAATGATGAGCTAATCTGCCTCATAATGTTATCTTATTGTATCACCCCTGCAGAATTCATAGCAAAGTATTAACTGCAAATAATATGGTTAATGGCAGAAAACGATCATCATTTGAGGAGAAAAGGTTGCAGCATTGAGATGCACTTACTCTTGTATTAGAGTTTCAATCTCGCGTATGTCTCTAGTTGAAATTTAAAGATTTCCATTAGAATCCAAATCCACAATGAAGATAGGACTGAGAAAGTGAAAGATTAAACACTTGGAAGCCAAAAGTACAGCTATACCAAATTAAACACCTTAATTCATATCACATTCGTGCGAACTCTGATTTGGTAAAATCTCCCTGCATCGAAAAAACATAGCGAAACCCTCACATTGCTGAGGACTCTGATTTAATAAAATCTCCCTGCATCGGAAAAGCATAGTGAACCCTCTTTTGTATTGTGTTGATGCAAACAGTGAGTTAGTAAAATCTTCTTTTGTAGTATATAAAATCCAGTGAGGCCTTATTTCAACTGATAATAATAGGCTTCACATTAATTCTAGATTTATAATCAAGCCACACGCATATATCTCACAAACAAATATGTATATAGCTAGTACTGTAGCTGCTAGCTGATACAATCATGTATAACATACTCGTTCCTTTTTGTTATTTTTTCAAACGTACCTGGTTGTAGCTTCCTCCTCATGCCGGCCGGCCAAGACCAGGAACAAACGTCTTCTACTTGCATATTCTTCCAAATCGTTGGCATGTACAGTGTAGCACGTACTTGAAGCCTGATGATAAATAATTTTTGTAGGAGTCTACGCCGGTATGAATGCCTATTGCGAGACAGCCGCGGCGGCGTGCGGGAGAACGTGCGCCGGCGTGATCGCGATGCTGTGATGTCCCACGGTCCTGCCCAACATCGATCCAGCAGCCTGAAAGCCAAAAATAATTAAGTCGGACGGCTGGAGATATCTTCTGGACATGCACGATTACAATCACGGCGAGAGAAATCATCTATTCTTCTTACAGGATCCCAACCATGGCTGATGTACTCCAGCCAGGGAAATTGTCTTGTCTCACTAATCGTTTCTGACCTGGCGTGTATCCTTCTTTCTATCCAGCATACGAAGCATTATGCCATGCAGGTTGCCATCGATCTTTAGCTAATCAGCTCCAGGTCTGCCAACGCCGTCACTTCTGTACAGATCGAAATCAAGCTTGTAATAGACCTTGCTACCAAGAAGCATATGCCATGCAGATTGCCATCGATCCTAGCTAATCATCCAGGTCTGCGAACGCCGTCACTTCTGTACAGATCGAAATCAAGCTTGTCGTGGAGCTTGCTACCAAGGGCCTAGTTTGTTGGGAACTTCGTCCGCGCGAGACTGGAAAATTTCTCAAGCATCATCGTCTCAGGATCTCTGTAGACTTTGTGCAGGTACAGAACCTTCGCATGTATGCTTTCATATCTCCAATCCATCGTCTAGACGTAAGGTCGATGTAGCTTCGAGATGTGTTTTTTTTTTGCCGTTGATGGAAACCACAACAATGAATCATTGAGACTCCTGGGTCCTACAAAACCTGCAATAATATAATTCAGCTTGCAGCCAATATATAGGAGTGCATGGCCGACACGGCCTGATGTTTGCTAGGAGTCCATGGCCGACACGAATATGAAATTGTTTCCAACGTGTAGCTCTTTCCAAAACCGATCCGAGGCGTTTTCTCTCTCTAATAATAGATCTTTAAATCTGAGCCGTTTGCTTTTAAGTGTTTAATCTGAGTCATTAATTGTCCTGTGTTTTAATTATATAATAGATAGATAGATTATACCACTTACATGGCAGTTCAGAAGCTAAAAAAATATCCATGTTTCAGAGCTTAGTTAATCGCTCTGTTTGACCTAGAATTCACTCTGCCATCTAGTCCAAAACTTGACGTTCAAGCTATCAGATCTCTTAACCTACAGGCACTTAATGGTTAAAAATATTACAGTGACATCTTGCACTGTGCTTGTTGGTAGACTCATCATGATACCTTTGAGAGCAATTATAATAAGAGACTTATTATTACCTGCTTATGTGGTGCTTTTGCTTACATGAAAAATAAGGGGATTGTGCTCTTATGCAGTAGCCAACATCTATTAGTTCTCCTAGGAAAATGTAAAATCGGTGAAAAATAGATACTGATATAGGAGTGTCTCTAAATTATGGTTGTACATGTCATGAGAACTTTATATAGGCAAGAGTTGGCTACACTATTAGACATGGTCTGAGTAAGAGATTTTCTTTTCCAAGATACAGTGCATTGGGTAGTAACTAAATAGTTGTGAAAAGTGGGCTGTTAACATGGCTGGTGCATGTTTAGCCACTATTATTTGGTGCAGCCATACTCATCGTCATTCATGGCTCGAAGTTACAGAACATGAGCATTGAGATCCAAAGCTTCTATAATCATATTGCATGACCTACAAAATATCAGAATTCAATGTTACAGATTCTCAGGTTTCAAAAATTCTCAATCTAGGTAGTACTTGGTCCATAATTGCAGGTAAGAGAAATGAGGAAGCGGCACTGGTGTGTGCATCTTTTGTACTTGGTGAAACTTCCAGAATTCAGATATTTCAACACGTAGAACCACAGTACTTGACTAATCTGATGTTAGATGAAGATTCTAAATCCTATCGGTCAGTCCATGCATGTTTAAAAATTAGTCTGTATATACTGTGGAGGGCATAATCTAGAGAACTCACGGTTGTACCTTATGAAAAGCTCTCTCACAGTTTTGTGTTAAAGCATCAAGGACCGGAAAAACTATTATTGTCAAGTGTCATATCTGATGTCATCCTGATGCTTGTACCCTGAAAGTTCCTCACTTCAGATCTTACAATAGTCAAAGGTCGTCTCGTGATTTTTTTCAAATGCCCCAACGTCTCTCCGTAATACCCCTCCTTTTTTGCTTAACCATTAGGGCACCAACACTTTCATATACTCTTAAAATGCTAGTCCCCATGATCCAGCTTATTTGATTAAAATGTGGGAGTGTCGTACCCTTTCTAATCTCAAGGTTTTTACTTGCCGGGTAATGGTTGGTAAGTAAAATAATCGTTACATTATGTCGCATCGCAACTGGCACCTTGACCAAGGTACACCGGTGCTTTGTTACGACACTATCTTGGAAAATTTGTCTCGCTTATTTACTTTGATTACTATTTTTGTCCATAATGCTGAGATGCAGTTGACATCGCCACCGTGAAACTCAGCCATTTTTCGAAGAGAAAATGTCTATATCTTTGAGCTTAAAGATCCTATCTTTGCTAGATGATAAGTCTTTTTGTCGACAAAAATGGAGACGGTTCTTATTTCTCACACTGTCAAGGTTGCATACAGATCAATGCATTTAGCTTGTAATAATTGCTCTTCTAATTTTTCTTTAGCGCTTTTGCCGTTTTACATATCTCAGTATTTCTCCATCTGATCCGTTATGGATTTACGGACGACAAACATCTATATAATTTCTTAACTAAAGATTTACGAACAACTAAACTATGGTTGTTGAGAAAACAGACAAAAGGCAAGAAGCAAAAGTTACCTGACATCCGCGAAAAAGATTTTTCTGAAGTTATAATGTGATGTATTCAACAACCCATTACCCGAAATATCTTACACCTGATGAAATATATAAACACATGCTGAGCTGAGGATGCTAGCAGAAGTAGCTGCAATTTTATGATCATTCAGAAATCCAAGGCAAAAAATAGTTTGTTAGGAAATCAAATGGCATCATTAGTGGACCGATTGTAAAATAACAGAATATAATATAACAACGCATCAACTTACACATAGAATTCCTGCAGCTGGTCAAGTCTTTTTTGGCTGCAACTACTCGAAAAGCCTTTCATCCAAAAAAAAAAAGTTCGCCTGAAAGTAGAATATATGTATGTCGACTCGAAATAATCAGGTACTAACTGCTGACCGGCTGAGTCCATAATTGGAGTCGGGACTCCAACTTCACCATAGACAGTGGCTAGGATCAAGCGCGATAAAGAAGAGTGAATTCGAGCTGCTTACCGTCCATTAAATCTGACGCTTCCGCCTTTTAATTTCTTTCATACATAGTTTGGCATGTATTAGAGTCCTCCATCTAAGCGATTGGAACCCTCCGGCATCAGCGACGTCGCTCGGCATGCATGCGTCTCATGCTCCTGCCATATCGCCGGTGGCCGGCCGCGTCGTAGTTTAGAATCTGATCTGTATTGCATTTTGATGTTTGATGGTGTACACAACGGTAGGGTGCAGACTCGCAGCCTGTGAATCAATTAATCCATACTGTAGGGTGCAGACCGGCAGCCGGCGAGTCAATGCATCGATAGTGGCCATCATGTGCTTCATAGTCTATCTGAATCAAAGAACGCACAGGTTATGACCAAAGCATGGCTATATAAATTTATTCTTGATATAACTGAGTATAGAAGAGCGCTTTATTTACCTAAGAATGGCTAAACAGGAGTCGGAGCAGAGCCGAGACCCAGCAAATCCGGCAGCTGATGGTTGCACGATTTGGGAGAAACTTTGATCGCCGCCGTCGTGGATCATGGGAGATGTGCGCATATCTCTCTGCATATGCAGCAGGATCGGCCAGTTCTCCACGAACCTTGCACCCACGTTGCCCCCAGATCCGTTTCAGCCAGCGATTGGATTCCTAGTCTATCAAAAAAGTGTTGATCAACATTACCGAGACTGTATCTGAAGCTCACACAAAATTAAAAAAAATACAGAGGAAGCTACGCGATCTTAGCATCGAGGATGATGTAATGATGCCGCCGCGGACAGACCATGAAAGGCAGAGACGTTCAAGGGGAGAGAGCAATTAGGAATCAATCAGATACAGCTCAGCTAGGAGAAGGCTGCTGCATCGACCTCGTCCTTGACAGATTGAGATCACCCGGCGAGCTAAGGATTCTGCTTCGATCTGATGCTACTTATTGTGTGCGTGCTACATATATATCCTTCCGTCAGGTATAGATCGTCGTCGGGACATAGCAGAAGATCCTTCACATCCACGATATCCCGAGCGCATGGGGTATTGCAGCAACAATTGGCCGGCCGCCGGCAAGGTGTAGCATGTCCTGTATATTATATCTCGTGAAAGAAGGGTTAGCAGGGTTCGCTTAGGTTACGTTTTCTCTTCCGTCTTATGCGGAACCAAATAATTAAATCTTAACCATACGTTTACTTTTGCAAAATTTTAGCCGTACAATGTTTGTTGTTTTAATTATATAATAGATAGATAGGCCGGGTCATGATATGTAATACACGTTGTAACAGCAGCAGGTTTCATACGCGCACCAGGGTATCTAAAGGGACTGGAAGGTTTTTAATGAGGCGGCTTGCTGACCTAACCTTTCCTATCAATAAAGTGAAGGTTGAACAGAAATTTGTGTCTTTGCAATTACTTTTTGTTCCGAATTTAGTTTTTACATTTATCTGTACCAGGTCTTGGGGTTTAGCCTCAAGACCCGGTTTGATTTTGCACTCAAGTCTCATATCTCAGGTCTTGGAGGTTAGCTGTTCAAAGAGGGAACATCTAACCCAAGGCCCGGCTTAATCAGCTTACTTAAGTTTCATATATCAGGTCTTGGGAGTTAGCTATTCAAAGAGTGAACATCTAATCCAAGACCCGGCTAATTTAGCTTGGATAAGTTCATTTATTAAGGCTTGGGGGTTAGCTGTTAAAGAGTGAACATCTAACCTCATGACCCAGCACAAATTAGCCGTTGTATTTCATGCATGCTTTAGAGATACAGAGTTCTTTTTGTGCTTATTTTATGTCTGTTTAATTATTTCTTTTATTATAAATTCTAGTGTTTGTAGTATTATGATATCGAGTAAAGTCAGATATATGGGTCAATGGGGGTAAATGTGCGGAGTTAAGCCACTACTTTCCAGAACATTGACCCGGGTCTTAGAGGCTCTTGCTAAAATAGCCTGTAGCTACAATCTCAAGACCCGGCCTTGATGCCATCAGTATAATTTTTGGTTATCTTACTATCGAGCTTGATGTGACTCGCACTTATATGCCTGATTGCTCACCTGGAAAATTCAATCGACCATGATGCCTAGAAAGAACTTGGTTTGACCCTGTTTTTTTGGAGAAGTGGCGACAGAGATATCCATGCGAAAGCCGGCTCATAGTTAAAGAAACCAAAATGGTCATCTAAACCATTAAGAGACTTAAAATTCATGCCAAAAGTTTCACCCGACTTACAGACCATAGTAGCATATGTGCACAGGCGCATGATCAACATATGAGGCTTAAATATTAAAGTTCTTACAAGTGCCTGTTCAGGCCAAATGGGTAGTTTTTCAAATAAAATTAAGACTCGGTCCTCTCGACCGGGTCACTTGCTGAAGGAGTCTCGCTTGGTTGCTCCTGAGTCCTGGGGGCTTCCTCTTCTGTCGCAATCTCAGGCTCTGTGGCTTCCTGGCTTCCTCCTGCTGTTTCCATGGCCGGGATTTTCCAGCAAATCAAGGCAAGGCCTTTATCCTTGGGATCATCATCAGTGCTAGCAGGTCGGCTTGGTGGAGCAATTGCAGGGGTGCCAGTGCCTGTGACTGCTGATTTTTGGGTTTGGCCGCGCAAAAGTTGTGGTGGAATCAATATCGTAGGCACGGGGTCTGGTGTATCGATGCGCCGGCTCTTCTTGTCATATCCATGCTGGAATTTATCCAAAGATAAACCTTCAGCGATAACCGTGGTAGCATACCAGGTCTCCTTGCTTACCGCGGCAAGATCTTTGCCACCAAACTCTGTGTTGTCCAAATTGAATTGGGGAAACCCGCCAGCAAGCTTCGCCGGGTCAAGATCTGGGTAATGCGCCTTGGCTAAGGCCATGACACGCATAGCACCTTTACGGCAGCCAGAGAGCCTGCACCGGGTCACCCACTCTGGAATTGTGGACAAGTGCCCGAGGAATTGCTTCAGTTGATTTGGAGGAGATTCGAGGCCACGGGCAGCTGCGATAGCGTGTCCGGCTCCATAGTATAGTTGCCTCACCAAGGTTAGCAAAACCCGGAGTTTGACGTCGGGCGTCTCAATGTTAATGGCATTGCGAGGACCTGTCAAGGAGAACGTTACAGGAATTTTGGTAAGATTTATTGTTTACAGACAACCTGGCACTTGGGGGCTAATTTCTGAGAAGATTTATTGTTAAAAAAAAGAAGCACCGAGCTTATTAAGCAAGTTAATTAAACTTGGAGCTTGGGGGCTAATGAGTAAAGGAGTGAAGAAACATTGGATATGAAATGGAAAAGTAATGTTACCTGGTGGCGCTTCTGAATGGCAGTGACAAATTCAGCTTCAAGGCCTTTGTGTTGGGAAAGCCGGGAGAAGTACTCGGAGATAAGAGCCAGCAGTTCCATGTTTTCTAGAGCCGGTGGCTCAGAGTAGATGATGGGCTCTTTTCCATGAGTACTTGCTTCAGTTTTCACCTCTGGATCTATAATTTTAGCCACCGCAGTGGGTGGAGTGGCAGTAACAATGGGCTGAGTGCCTAAGTACTCAACCTCATCGTTGGTGCCTGAGCCAGACCGGGGAGATTTGTCAGGAGATCTTGGGTTTGATTTCTCAGTAACCAAGGGAGACCCAGCAGGAACTTGGCCCGGGTCTGCTCGAGGTGGGGAAGCTTGAGGAGAGGGCAGTTTCTCTTCCATCTTCTCTGGGGTCTCCTCTTCAATGATGTCATGAACAGGAGCCTCTGTACGAGTAGGCTCGGTCACAATAGCGTGCGAGGAAGACCCGGCTGCATCTAAAGGTATAGCTTTGGCGCTGTATATAGCAGAAAGAGGATTCAGATATGATGAAAAGAAAGAAAAAAGGGCTGGAAAAAATTAAAAAGAAAGAGAACATACCCAACATTGACGCGGAAATCATCAGGGAGGTTCACGCTACTATCTGAAGAAACTGACAAAGATTGGGACTTAGAGACCCGGATTTTGCCAGCCAAAGGGTGAGAGGTACTGGGAGTTTTTTGTATTTATTTGGTCCAGCGAGACAGAGAGCATGAAGGGATACCTGGGTGCAAGGACTCCCGGCTAGCAGTTGATCGGGTTTTGCGGCGCTTGTTGGCTTCAGTCTCCTTGACAGCTTCTTTTTCCTGTGGTTGAGCTCGAGGTTGAGAGGTGTTGTTCATCATATAACTAGAAATGCGAGAATACGACACCTTCAGTACTGCGGCTCTGGTTCTCTTGCTGGTAGGAGGTTCAGGTGCGTCTGGACCCGGCAAAACAGTATTAGCCGGGTCAGCAGTATCTAAGGAAAGAAATGTAAGGTTATTATTAGGTTAACCTGGAAAGGAAGTATCGGTGTTGAGTAAGTTGAAGAAGAGCCGGCCCGTGGAGTCAAGCTCACCTTCTTCTTCTTCCTCGTCCTCGTTGTTGGAGTCAGAAACATCATCACTCGGTTCAGACACGGGTGTATAATCCACTTTCCACCATTCCAGATCTTGGGAAATAGAAGTAAAGTTAAAGGGGATGTTTATGAATCAAGATATAAAAGAAGGTGAAAGAGAAGTAAAGCAGAATCATACCGAGGGAACCGGGATATTAGCATAAAATGGGGCAAGCCCGGTTTCTGCTATGGTGGTCTTCTTTTCGCCAAGAAGAGTCTTGGCGGTTTTAACAATCTGGTCTTCAAGAAGCGTTACTTCAGAGTAACGCATATCATCTATCGTAGACCCGGTATATTTGTGAAATAACCGGGTCCTTATGCTTAGTGGCTGGATGAACCAGCCGATCCAGCACTTGACAAGATCAGTGCCTTGAAGGCCATGCGCGAGAAGGGCTCTGGCCCGGGTTTGGATGTCAGCGAGCAAGACCCGGTCTTCGTCGTTGGCAAAGTTGTTCATCTTGGAATCGTAGATCAGGGGAGAATTGGAAAAGCCGGATAACGAGCGTCGCCGGATAACGAGCGTCATCTGACTCTGGGGAGGTGGCTTTGTAGTAAAAGTAAGAATTTTGCCATCCCTTGGGGTGGCTGGCAAGAGCAAGGGCCGGAAAGTTGTTGGTTTTCCGGCGCTGGATAGAAACACCTCCGGAAGGGCCCAGTGGCTGCTTCTTGCGGGAGACATTGCAGTAGAAGATTTATAGAAATAGCTCTAAACTAGGAGCCATTTGGAGGTAATCCTCAAAGAAAACAACAAAGTTGATTATATTGTGAACATAATTGGGAGGAATATCAAATGCGGTCAAACCGTAGTATTTAAGAACACGACGGAAGAACAAGGAACCAGGGGGGCGAAGTCCGCGAGTCACGTGATCAAGGAGAACAACGATTTCACCTTTTTGCGGATTTGGGCGCGTTTCTTCCCCTGGAGCTCGCCACTTGATTTCCTTCTTCGACGACAGCTCGCCTCGATTCACGAATGTTTGCAGCGACAGCTCGGTGACGGAGGAGCGAGTCCAATTCACCGGAGTGGCGCTGGCCGCCACGGCTGAGCTTGGCCCCTTCTTCGCCAGCTTCTTCACGGCCTTGGGACCTCCAGCCTTTGTCTTCTCCTTCCCCATTGCTGCGGAGCTCTGGTGGTGACCAATGGTGGGGATGAATTCAATGAACCCTAACTATGAGATTGAATCGTGGAGAGGATGTGGTGCTTGATTAAAGGATGCGATTGAGTGGGGAATCGGGTGCGCAGATCTCCTAGATGGTCGAGGATGATCGCGGCGCCGCGGGCGTGCGTGGCTTGAGCTCGATTTAGATCTGGGAAATGGTGGCTGCGCGAGGAGGAAGATGAAGTGGCCAGGGGAATGGGGAAAGTGACTCCCGTTTACCCTAGCCCTTTATTTATAAGGTGCGGTGAAAAAGCCCTAGGGGCATTGCGGTAAAAAGAAGAGTACGATGAGGATCTTTGACTTAGGTCAACGACAAACAGATAACGACAAAGGGAGAGGATATTCATGATGGGATATCTGGAGATAGAATTGGAGAGAGAAAGACAGAATCTTCGACTAAAAGGTTGACTGACAGTCCGTATGTTTCCTAAGTGAAATTTTCACTAAGTGTTGGGAAGAGAAGCTCATAGTGAGAAGACTCGGGAAGAAAGGCCGGGTTATAGAATGGCCGCCAAGATGAGCCGGCCTTGCATGAAACAAAAGAAGATTGATTGAAACTAATGATTTATATATGCAAATATGTTTATGTTTTGGGGGATTAACTTGAATATCCCGGATGGCAATGCCTGAGCAAAGGACATCAAGATTGCAAGACATCTCAAGAATTCACCATCCTGTTATCCAAGCTAATCTGGGGGCCAATGTTGGGGGAAAGATAACCCGATATACCCATTGATACGTCTCCAACATATCTATAATTTCTTATGTTCCATGCTTGTATTATACCAATTGCTACATGTTTTATTCACACTTCATGGCATTTTTATGCATTTTCTGGGACTAACCTATTAACAAGATGCCACAGTGCCAGTTCCTGTTTTCTGCTGTTTTTGGTTTCAGAAAACCTATTCTGCAAATATCCTCGGAATCGGACGAAACAAATTGCAAATTCCTATTTTTCCCGACACGTTCAGGAAGTCCGAAGGAGAGACGAAGGGGAGCAGTGAGGCGCCGTCCCCACCCCATGGCGCGGGTGGGCCCCCTACCGCGCCGCCATGTGGGGAGCGGGCCTCGTGCCTCCACCGACATCGCCCCTTCGCCTATTTATTCTCCCCGAGGCGTAAACCCTAAAACACCGAGCCATATTTCCATAAAACATCCGCTGTCGCCGCCGTCAACCCTAACTCGGGGGGTTTCTGAAGCTCTCCCCGGCACCCTGCCGGAGAGGGGAATCATCACCGGAGGGCTCTACATCTCCACGCCTGCCTCCGGAGTGATGTGTGAGTAGGTCATCTTTGGACTATGGGTCCATAGCAGTAGCTAGATGGTTGTCTTCTCCTTTTGTGCCATCATGTTTAGATGTTGTGAGCTGCCTATCATGATCAAGATCATCTATTGTAATGCTACATGTTGTGTTTGTTGGGATCCGATGAATATTGAATACTATGTCAAGTTGATTATTGATCTATCAATATGTGTTGTTTATGATCTTGCATGCTCTCCGTTACTAGTGTAGGCTCTGGCCAAGTTTATGCTTGTAACTCCAAGAGGGAGTATTTATGCTAGATAGTAGGTTCATGCCTCCATTTAATCTGGGACAGTGACAAAAGTTCTAAGGTTGTGGATGTGATGTTGCTACTAGGGGTAAAACAGCAATGCTTTGTCTAAGGATATTTGTATTGTTTACATTATGCACCATACTTAATGCAATTATCTGTTGCTTGCAACTTAATACTGGAAGGGGTGTGGATGCTAACCTGAAGGTGGACTATTTAGGCACAGATGCATGCTGGATAGCGGTCTGTGTACTTTGTCGTAATGCCCAAGTAAATCTCATAGTGATCATCATGACTTGTATATGCATTGTTATGCACCTCTCTATTTTTTCAATTGCCCAGCTGTAATTTGTTTACCCAGCATGTTAGTATTTTATTATGGAGAGACACCACTAGTGAACTGTGGACCCGATCCATTCTTTTACATCTGAAATACAACCTACTGCAATCATTGTCCTTTTTCATTCTCTGCAAGCAAACATCATTTTCCACACTATACGTCTAATCCTTTGTTTCCAACAAGCCGGTGAGATTGACACCCTCACTGTTTCGTCGGGGCAAAGTAGTTTGGTTGTGTTGTGTGCAGGTTCCAAGTCAACCGTCAGGACTTCTTCCTCCCCAACGACATAGCAAGTTTTCTAACACCGTTGACTCCTTCAGAACATCGCCGACTTCCTACTGGTTCGATAACCTCGTTTCATACTGAGTAAAGACTTGCTGCTACACTCATCAAACCTTACACTTGAGGTCTCCTGACGAACGTGTGTTTTACACGAATCAAGCAAGTTTTCTGGCGCCGTTGCCGGGGAAGTCGAGTTGCTTCTGCAAGGGGAGTCTCTCACTTCCAATCTCTTTACTTTGTTTTTGTCTTGCTTATTTTATTTTTATTTGTCTTGTTTGCTTTCTTTATATCAAAAACACAAAAAAATTAGTTACTTGTTTTACTTTTGTTATTTCGGCCTAGTTTTGTTTTGCTAAAATGAGTACTCCTGAGAACACCAAGTTGTGTGACTTCACTAGCACAAATAATAATGATTTCATATGCACTCCTATTGCTCCACCTGCTTCTAAAGCAGACTTTTATGAAATTAAACCTGCTCTATTAAATCTTGTTATGAAAGAGCAATTTTCTGGTTTAGTACTGATGATGCTGCTGCCCATCTTAATAATTTTGTTGAACTTTGTGAGATGCAAAAGTATAAGGATATAGATGGGGATATTGTAAAACTGAAATTATTTCCTTTCTCTTTGAGAGGAAGAGCTAAAGAATGGTTGCTATCTTTGCCTAGAAATAGTATTGATTCATGGACAAAATGCAAAGATGCTTTCATTGGAAAATATTATCCTCCTGCTAAGATTATATCTTTGAGAAGTAGCATTATGAACTTCAAGCAATTTGATAATGAACATGTTGCCCAAGCATGGGAAAGAATGAAATCTTTGGTAAAGAATTGTCCCACTCATGGACTGACTGCTTGGATGATCATCCAAACCTTTTATGCAGGATTAAATTTTCTTCAAGGAATTTGTTGGATTCGGCTGCTGGAGGGACCTTTATGTCCATCACTTTGGGTGCAGCAACAAAGCTTCTTGATGATATGATGATCAACTACTCCGAATGGCACACTGAAAGGGCTCCTCAAGGTAAGAAGGTAAATTCTGTTGAAGAAACTTCTTCCTTGAGTGAAAAGATTGATGTCATTATGTCTATGCTTGTGAGTGGTAAATCTCATGTTGATCCTAATAATGTTCCTTTAGCTTCATTGGTTGCTCAAGAAGAGCATGTTGATGTGAACTTCATTAAAAATAACAATTTCAACAACAATGCTTATAGGAATAATTTTGGTAACAACAACTATAAGCCATATCCTTCTAATAGTGGTAGTGGTTATGGTAATTCTTACAACAATAGTAGGAGTGTACCCTCTGATCTTGAAGTCATGCTTAAAAATTTATCAATACACAAACTGCTTTTAACAAATCTGTTGAGGAAAAGTTTGGTAAAATTGATGTTCTTGCTTCAAGGTTGATAGTCTTGCTCTTGATGTTGATCTTTTGAAACTGAAAGTTATGCCTAATGAGGTTAAAGATAGTAAGCCTTTTGCTACAGCAAATGCTATCCAAGTTAAAATTGACAACAATATTAGGATGTTGGCTGAATTGCATGCTAGGTGGGAAAGAGAAGCTGAAATTGATAGAAAGAATAGTATAGCTCGAGTTTGTACTATTACCACCACTAGTAATGCTGAAGCATCACATGTTAGTAAACCTCCTACTATCAATGGTAATGTTATTGGTGTTGGCAATGTTTCCACTTCTACTACAAAGCGTGCAAAATTGCCTAAAACTGCTGAAACTGTTTCTGATAAAAGTGCTGAAATTTTTCGAAGTATGGAGATAATGGTCCCATTACTTTTGATCATAATGATTTTGATTTTGATGGTTGTAGCATTTCTGAAGTTATTATGTTCTTGCAAAAGCTAGCTAGAAGTCCTAATGCTAGTGCTATAAACATGGCTTTTACAAAACATATTACAAATGCTCTCATGAAAGTTAGGGAAGAGAAATTAAAACATGAAGCTTCTATCCCTAGGAAGTTGGAAGATGGTTGGGAGCCCATCATTAAAATGAAAGTGAATGATTTTGATTGTAATGCTTTATGTGATCTTGGTGCAAGTATTTCTGTTATGCCTAAGAAACTTTATGATATGCTTGACTTGCCACCTTTGGAACACTGTTATTTGGATGTTCATCTTGCTGATAACTCTATGAAGAAACCTTTGGGGAGAATTGACAATGTTCATATTATGGTTAACAATAACCTTGTCCCCGTTGATTTTGTTGTTTTGGATATTGAATGCAATGCATCTTGTCCTATTGTTTTGGGAAGACCCTTTCTTCGAACTGTTGGTGCTGTTATTGATATGAAAGAGGGGAATATTAAGTATCAATTCCCTCTCAAGAAAGGTATGGAACACTTCCCTAGAAAGAGAATGAAGATGCCTTTTGATTCTATTATTAGAACAAATTATGATGTTGATGCTTCTTCTCTTGAGAACACTTGATTTTCACTTTCTGCGCCTAGCTGAAAGGCGTTAAAGAAAAGCGCTTATGGGAGACAACCCACCTTTTTATTTTCTGTCATTTTATTTTATTTTGAGTCAAGGTGTTGTTTACTTCTGTAACAACTCCTTTGTATCTTTATTTTATTGCATTGTTGTGCCAAGTAAAGTCTCTAGTTGAAAGTTGATGCTAGATTTGGATTTCTGCGCAGTGACAGATTTTTGCTGTCCACCGTTTTGAGCTGTACGCACTCCAGATCCTTATATATGTACGCAACTTTCATTAGTTTTGATTTTTCGCATCTGAGCAAGTTAAGTGCCTCGAAAAAATTCGTCTTTCCAGACTGTTCTGTTTTTGACAGATTCTGCCTTTTATTTTGCATTGCCTCTTTTACTATGTTTGATTGGATTTCTTTGCTCCATAAAACATCAGTGGCTGTAGTTAATGTCCAGAAGCATTGGTAATGATTGTGTCACAGTAGAACATGTGAATTTTTGATTATGCACTAACCCTCTAATGAGAATTACTTTGAGTTTGGTGTGGCGGAAGTTTTCAAGGAGCAAGAGAGAAGGATGATATGATGTGATCAAGAAGAGTGAAAAGCCTAAGCTTGGGATGCCCCCGTGGGTCATCCCAGCAATATTCAAGAAGACTCAAGCGTCTAAGCTTGGGGATGCCCAAGGCATCCCCTTCTTCATCAACAACTTATCAGGTCATCTCTAGTGAAACTATATTTTAATTCTTCCACATCTTATGTATTTTACTTGGAGCGTCTGTGTGTTTTTTTTTTGCTTTGTTGTTTTTTTTCTGAATAAGTTGGATCCTAGCATTCTTGTGTGGGAGAGAGACACGCTCCGCTTTTTCATGTGAATACTCATATTCTTCACTTATATCTTTTGAGTATTCTTATCTAGCTACTGCTATGCTTTTAGCTCCTGTTTTTCATGCATCTCTTTTAGAGCTGTTAATTCTTGTGGAGTAGTACTCTCTTGTTTCATTTGTAAATTACTTGGAGAGTTGCTTGGTTGATGTGTTGGTTCAGAAAATGTTGCATGTGGTAGTGGTATAGTAATAACTTGCATAATCTTGTAGATCATTGAACTTTGATAACTTGATTCTTTGCAAACGTTTTGAGGATATTAGATGGTAAAGCTTGCTGGTTAATTAAGTTAAAATCATTAGTGGATTGTTGTCTTTAAGCTTGTACCGTACTACAAACTCTACTAAATTGTTGAAGGTGTAGTTGGACTTGATAGCTTTCCATGTCTAAAAGTGATTCGTAATAACTAAGTTGTGCTGAAGGTCGAGGGATCTAGCGGGGTACTTGTGCCGCCGTGAACGGCCCTTCTTGGAGTGAATTTTAATCATGCTCTTAATGTTGAACCTGCTAGTTGTTTGCAATAAGCTTGTGAGTTCTTTTTGACTAATGTTAAGCTACGGTTTTTGGCACTTCCACCATCCAAATTTGCTAGCCTCTTCGGTGTTGTGCATTGCCTTCTGCTCACATTGAGAGTTGTGCATACTTCGCCAGTACATCCAAACCCGTGGGGGACTTTCTCTTGTTCTCCTACACATAAGCCCATACATCTTCCTCAAAACAGCCACCATACCTACCTACCACACATTTCCATAGCTGTTCCGAGATATATTGCCATGCAACTTCCATCTTACATTACATGACTTGTTGTCATTTATCATTTATATATTGCTTTGCATGATTCTATACAGCTGATGTGTGGTTTACCCATGTTACGCTAGATCATTGCATATCCTGCTACACTGGCAGAGGCATACAGTTTCATACATCATGTTTTGTTCATTATGAGTTATTTGTACCAAAAAGTGTGTTGTCATATTAGAGTGTTGCCCCTAAAAGTGAAAAGAGCCATGGAGGCCATCGAAAAGAAACAAAAAAAAAAAAATAGAAAAGAAAAAAAGAAAAAAGAATAAAGAAAAAGGGGGCAACATTACTATCCTTTATCCACACTTGTGCTCATGTTTCAGCACCTGCAGTATTCATAGTCATCATTTGTGCTCATGTTTAGCACCTATACTCCATGTGAGAGAGTTTTCATGTTTTACTAGTATAACTATGTGGGGAATTTACACTATAGAACTTGGGTTGTATATTCCAATGATGAGCTTCCTCAAAATGCTCTAGGTCTTCATGAGCAACCAAGTTGGATGCACCCCCACTAGTTCCATTGGAGAGCTTTCATACACATATAGCTCTATGTGCATCCGTTGCATGGCAATCACTACTCCTTACATAGCTTCGATTATAAGACTTCCTCTTGTCTAATGATCACTTATAGCTTTGTGAGACTTTCTTCCTTTGGCCTTCCAAACCCCATTAATGTTCTTTTAGCCATAACATCCTGGTGCCAATACCAAATGCTTGCGCTCACCGGTTGAGTAGACTTCGAAACAGTTGATTCATGATGTTCATGTTTATTTTACTTGACTGAATCCTTCTTGTTATGAAAAATTGCTTGATGCTTGGAATTGAAGGATAGAACTCCTACATTGGATACTTAAAACATCTTTAATGAACCTTGTACGGTTTCATGTCTTTAAAGCAATAGTTCATGAAAACTTTTAGCTTGTTTAACTATCTTGCTTTGTTATCTCTTATTTAATATCAATTATAGACTTTTGCTTTGAATGATTTGATCTCAGCTCACATGCTTTACAATATTATTTGATCAAGATTATGTGGTAGCATGTCACTTCAGAAATTATTTGTTGTTATCGTTTTACCTACTCGAGGACGAGTAGAACTAAGCTTGGGGATGCTTGATACGTCTCCAACGTATCTATAATTTTTATGTTCCATGCTTGTATTATACCAATTGCTACATGTTTTATTCACACTTCATGGCATTTTTATGCATTTTCTGGGACTAACCTATTAACAAGATGCCACAGTGCCAGTTCCTGTTTTCTGCTGTTTTTGGTTTCAGAAAAGCTGTTCTGCAAATATCCTCGGAATCGGACGAAACAAATTGCAAAGTTCCTATTTTTCCGACACGTTCAGAAGTCCGAAGGAGAGACGAAGGGGGCAGCGAGGCGCCGTCCCCACCCCATGGCGCGGGTGGGCCCCCTGCCGCGCCGCCATGTGGGGAGCGGGCCTCGTGCCTCCACCGACATCGCCCCTTCGCCTATTTATTCTCCCCGAGGCGAAAACCCTAAAACACCGAGCCATATTTCCAGAAAACATCCGCTGCCGCCGCGCCGTCAACCCTAACTCGGGGGGTTTCTGAAGCTCTCCCGGCACCCTGCCGGAGAGGGGAATCATCACCGGAGGGCTCTACATCGCCATGCCTGCCTCCGGAGTGATGTGTGAGTAGTTCATCTTTGGACTATGGGTCCATAGCAGTAGCTAGATGGTTGTCTTCTCCTTTTGTGCCATCATGTTTAGATCTTGTGAGCTGCCTATCATGATCAAGATCATCTTATTGTAATGCTACATGTTGTGTTTGCTGGGATCCGATGAATATTGAATACTATGTCAAGTTGATTATGATCTATCATATATGTGTTGTTTATGATCTTGCATGCTCTCCGTTATTAGTGTAGGCTCTGGCCAAGTTTATGCTTGTAACTCCAAGAGGGAGTATTTATGCTAGATAGTAGGTTCATGCCTCCATTTAATCTGGGACAGTGACAGAAAGTTCTAAGGTTGTGGATGTTGTTGCTACTAGGGGTAAAACAGCAATGCTTTGTCTAAGGATATTTGTATTGTTTATATTATGCACCATACTTAATGCAATTGTCTGTTGCTTGCAACTTAATACTAGAAGGGTGCGGATGCTAACCTGAAGGTGGACTATTTAGGCACAGATGCATGCTGGATAGCGGTCTGTGTACTTTGTCGTAATGCCCAAGTAAATCTCATAGTGATCATCATGACTTGTATATGCATTGTTATGCACCTCTCTATTTTTTCAATTGCCCAGCTGTAATTTGTTTACCCAGCATGTTAGTATTTTATTATGGAGAGACACCACTACTGAACTGTGGACCCCAGTCCATTCTTTTACATCTGAAATACAACCTACTGCAATCATTGTCCTTTTCCATTCTCTGCAAGCAAACATCATTTTCCACACTATACGTCTAATCCTTTGTTTCCAGCAAGCCGGTGAGATTGACACCCTCACTGTTTCGTCGGGGCAAAGTAGTTTGGTTGTGTTGTGTGCAGGTTCCAAGTCAACCGTCAGGACTTCTTCCTCCCCAATGACATAGCAAGTTTTCTGAGACCGTTGACACCTTCAGAACATCGCCGACTTCCTACGGTTCGATAACCTCCGTTTCATACTGAGGGAAGACTTGCTGCTACACTCATCAAACCTTACACTTGAGGTCTCCTGACGAATGTGTGCTTTACATGAATCACCCATGGAGGTGAAAGAAGACCCGCCAGGCAGGAGACCGGGCTTGGCCTGCTTTCCTCATCATGGGCTGGATTCAACTATGGGCCGGAGCATTTGGCGGTAACCTGGCCTAACTAAGGAAAGATCTAGAAGACCCGGAGGTGGTGCGCGACACAGAGTCCAAGACTTGGAGATCACGAAGAGGTGGAGATAGATTAGAACTCCGAGTACGGGTATAGCCCGGCCTTACCATGTAAGATACCAGGAGACCCGGCCATCTATATAACGGGCTCCTGGGTCATAGTTTAGATCAAGCTTTTAGAGATTTCACAAGTCCCACGAGAGAGAATCATTGTAACCCTAATCGAGATCCGGCTCTGTTGTTGTAGCCGGGTTATTGATATCGAGAGTAATAAGAGCATGGCTGGAAGTAGGTCTTTATCTCCTATGGAGAGATCGAACAAGGGTAAATCCTTTGACCCCTCCGTGCTAAACAATCTTCCTGACACCAGTATCGCCTGGCCCCCAACTCAAAGTTACCCTATGGTAACATATACCGTGACAACCCCACGACAATGGGATTGAATGAAATCATTGGTAAAGAATTGTCCCACCCATGGACTGACTGCTTGGATGATCATCCAAACCTTTTATGCAGGACTGAATTTTTCTTCAAGAAATTAACCTATAGGATTCGGCTGCATGAGGGATCTTCATGTCGATCACTTTGGGTGCTGCAACAAAGCTTCTTGATGATATGATGATTAACTATTTGGAGTGGCATACCGAAAGAACTCCTCAAGGTAAGAAGGTAAATTCTGTTGAAGAAACCTCTTCTTTGGGTGATAAGATTGATGTCATTATGTCTATACTTGTGAATGGTAAATCTCATGTTGATCCAAATAATGTTTCTTTAGCTTCATTGGTTGCTCAAGAAGAGCATGTTGATGTGAACTTCTTTAAAAATAACAACTTCAACAACAATGCTTATAGGAATAATTTTGGTAGCAACAATTATAAGCCTTATCCTGCTAATAGTGGCAATGGTTATTTTAATTCTCATGGTAGATCTGGATTGCCTAGTGAGGAAAGGATGGTAGAAATTGAAAGGGCTACTAAGAACTTTATGCAATCACAATATGAGCAAAATCAATTGTTTACTAAAACTATGAATGAACAATCTGCTATGTTGAAAAATATAGGGCACCAACTGGAAAATTTGAAAAGGGAGATTTCTGGTTTGCAAACTAAGATTTCCACTGTTGAAAACCGTATTTCATCCATGTCTGAAGCACAATCTTCTTTAATTAATAAAATGGCAGCCAAACCTGAAACTCTTGATAGTAATACGTTTGCTACTGCCAATGCTATCCAAGTTAAAATTGACAACAATATTAGGATGTTGGCTGAGTTGCATGCTAGGTGGGAAAGAGAGGATAAAATTGAAAAAGAGAATCAGGTGGCTGAGTAATGCTAATGTTTCACATGCTAGTAAGACTCCTACTATCAATGGTAACATAATCGGTGTTGGGAATGTTTCTACTACCACAGCAAAGCGTTTAAAATTGCCCAAAACCACTGAAACTGTTCCTGATAAGAGTGCTGAAATTTTTTGAAATATGGGAGACAATGGTTCCATTACCATTGACCATAATGATTTTGATTTTGATGATTGTAGTATTTCTGAAGTAATTATGTTCTTGCAAAAGCTAGCTAGAAGTCCTAATGCTAGTGCTATTAATATGGCTTTCACAAAACATATTACAAATGTTGTCATACAAGCTAGGGAAGAGAAATTAATACATGACGCTTCTATCGCTAGGAAGTTAGAAGATGGCTGGGAGCCCATCATTAAGATGAAGGTGAATGATTTTGATTGTAATGCTTTATGTGATCTTGGTGCTAGCATTTCTGTTATGAATAAGAAACTCTATGATATGCTTGATTTGCCACATTTGGAACATTGTTATTTGGATGTTTATCTTACTGATAATGCTATGAAGAAATCTTTGGGGACAGTTGATGATGTTCTTATTATGGTTAACAATAACCTTGTCCCCTTTGATTTTTTTGTTATGGACATTGAATGCCATGCATCTTGTCCTATTGTTTTGGGAAGACCTTTTCTTAGAACTGTTGGTGCCATTATTGATATGAAAGAAGGAAATATAAGGTACCAATTCCCACTCAAGAAAGGTATGAAACACTTCCCTAGAAAGAGAATGAAGTTTCCTTTTGAATCTATTATTAGAACAAGTTATGATTTGGATTCTACTTCACTTGGAAACACTTGATTTTCACTTTCTGCGCCTAGCTGAAAGGCGTTAAAGAAAAGATCTTATGGGAGAAAACCCATGTTTTTATTTCTGCAATTTTTCTTTTCTTTGAGTCTTGGAGTTTGCTTACTTCTGTAACAACTCCTTTGTCTCTTTATTTTATTGCATTGCTGTGCCAAGTAAAGCCTCTAATAGAAACTTGATGCTAGATTTGGATTTTTGCGCAGAGATAGATTTTTGCTGTCCACCGTTTTGAGCTGTATGCACTCCAGAAAAATTAAAAACTGAAAAAATTCAGGCGTGATCCTCATATATGTACGCAACTTTCATTAGTTATGATTTTTCGCATCTGAGCAACTTAAGTGACTCGAAAAAATTCGTCTTTCCAAACTGTTTTGTTTTTGACAGATTCTGCCTTTTATTTCGCATTCTCTCTTTTACTGTGTTTGAGTGGATTTCTTTGCTTCACAAAATATCAGTGGCTGTAGCTAATGTCCAGAAGTATTGGAGATGATTGTGTCATCACAGAATATGTGAATTTTTGATTATGCACTAACCCTCTAATGAGAATTACTCTGAGTTTGGTGTGAAGGAAGTTTTCAAGAATCAAGAGAGGATGATGATATGATATGATCAAGAAGAGTGAAAAGCCTAATCTTGGGGATGCCTTCGTGAGTCACCCAAGCATATTTCAAGACGACTCAAGCGTCTAAGCTTGGGGATGCTCAAGGCATCCCCTTCTTCATCAACAACTTATCAGGTCATCTCTAGTGAAACTATATTTTAATACTTTCACATCTTATGTGCTTTATTTGCAGCGTCTGTGTGCTTTTATTTTAGCTTTGTTTTCTGAATAATTTGGATCCTAGCATTCTTGTGTGGGAGAGAGACACACTCCGCTTTTTCATGTGAATACTCGTATTCTTCACCTATATTTGTTGAGTATTCTTGATTAACTACTGCAATGCTTTTAGCTCCTGTTTTTCATCCATCTCTTGTTCAGAACTGTTAGTTCTTGTAGAGAAGTACTCTCTTGTTTCATTGTTATATTATTTGGAGAGTTTGTGTTGAAATAAGTTGAGTGGTGTTTGGTTGGAAACAGAAAATGCTACATGTGGTAGATGGTATATTGAAAAGATATACTCATTCTTGTAGATCATTATCTTGGATAATTTGATGTTTTGCAATTGTTTTGAGCTCTCAAGTAGAGCACGCCGCCAGGCAGAGCGGCCGCCGCCTTGAGGGAGCAGCAAGGCTGAGCGACGTCGGACGACGTAGAGGCCATGGATGTCGGGCCGCGAGCACAGGCGACGCCGAGGCAGAGCACTGCAGCGGCCACATCTCAGATGCAGAACTTGGAGGGGATTTTTTTGGGGATGGGGATTTGGATTTTGTGGGGGGGGGGGGGGGGGACAAACCGAGGAGCTCCCCGCCGCCGCTGTCCGCCGTGGGACGACCTCCTCTGTCGGCAGCGGGGGCAGTGGGCGCGTTTGGTGGGGTTCTGTGTAACAGCCCAAAGTTGAGAACCTAAAAACCTGAGTAAATTTTTCGCTTTTGTGTCCTCATTTGCATCATGGCATGCATGCATCATTGCATCCATTTAAATTGATAAACCACACAATTTATTCTTGGCAATGTTGAAAACCAAAAATGCAAAACTTGTCCCAACAAATTTCTCAACAAGACACTCAAACTTGCAAACAAATCCTTGTCATATTATATTTGTCAAGGAAGTTCCAAGAGTTTGGAAATAATATTTTGCAATTGCTAACTTTTCCAATGGAGCAACACTTTTGAATTTAGCAAAATGCTTCAGATGAACCCTATAAACAAAAGTGGTTCAAAACATTTTATTTGGAGACACCAAATTTTGTGGTGCCTCTACATGCAGTTGGGAGGCTACCCAAATTTTCTCAAATTTTTATAAAATGTTTTAGTGCCTCAATTAATTACCTAAAGCCATAGGATCTAAATTTAAAGCTGGAGAGGACCTATCCGTGATGGAGAAGAAACTGCCAGGGGGCTTCGTGTGAAATCATCTTCTTCCTCGTCGCTGTAGCGACCGAGCTCACGCTCCCGCCGAACCAGCACCACGCCGTGCCCTCCCCTGCTCCCCCTGGACCGCGTGAAGAGAAGGAGAGCATCCCCCCCGAGCCGCTCTGCTCTCTCCCCGTTGTTTTTTCCCCGTTCCTCTCTCTCTCTCGCTCTCCACCATGGCGGAACCCTAGCCGAGGTCGTTGCCGCCTGTCGCCGTTGTTCGAGGAGCCCCCGAGCGAATCGAAGCAGCCCAGCAGCGCAGCCGCGTCGCCTGCTACCGCCTAGCCAGAGGAATCGAGCGGATACGCCGAGAATCGTCTGCGCCATCCTCTTCTTCCCCGCGGCCATCCGGAGCTCCGCCGCCCAATTTCGCCGCCGTCACGCCTCCTCCGCCGACCCCGACCCCAACAACTTGCTCGTGGTGAGCATCCCGTGCAGAAGCACCCTTTTCCCCTCTCCCCTCTCGCACTGGTTCGCACTCCACCGTAGAATCGCCGTCGCCGGAGTCATAGTGTCGACGCGGTAGTACCGGGTCCACTACCACGTCCACTACCGTATCTCCCAAGAGCTACTGGACTCTCGGCCGATCTTTCCAGGAAGTACCGCCCGGAGCCCGGTACTACCGCGCTACCGGTACTACCGCGCCGAGCCCGGTACTACCGTGTATACCAAAATGCTCAGAAAAACATGATTTATCCGGAATCATCATCATCATGCATAATTGATCACAACTACAATAATGTACTCCTAGTAGAAATAGAATCATTAAGTTACATATGGGGTGTTTTCCTCTCCGGTTGTATTTATTCTCGCACCCCATTTAAATTGCTAGAAAGCTTAAAATGAGCTCGATACATTAAAATGTCATGCCATCATGTGTTTGTGCATTGCATATGTTAAACATGTGTGGTGTTTGATTATTCCCCTCCGGTATTGTTTGTACATCGGTAGATCAAGGAGTGGAAGTGACACCACAGTCTCGTGACGATCCGTACTACCAGCCGTATCAACAAGGCAAGCGTAATCCCCCCCTCTGAGCATATCTTATCCTATGTTTCCGCAATTATTTTCTCCACTATAATATTGCATGCGGTTCTAAATGTCAATTTTGTTGGATTAGAGTATCCTATAGTTGCATTAAGTTTCTGATTGCCAATACCGGTTTCCCTCCTATTATCCATAGGGTTGTATTGTTGGCCTGAGATACTAAACTATGCTATGTTGATGCTTAGCCATGCTTAGGCAAATGTTATCCGTCCGATGGATATTTCATGGTGGAAACAGGTGTGAAATGTTCAGATGATGTGGAGAATTGTGGTGACAGGTAATAAGATGCTTAAAGGTGGGGATGAGAGGCCACTGTGGTTGTGGTGCTTTGTCTCGTTCTCGCCGCCTAGGTGCGAGTTCTTTACCTCCCGAACCAAGACTGAGCGTGCAACCATGCGTGAGGCCTATGCAATTGCAGGAACCCTCACAGACTAAATAACTCGAGCGGGGCTAGCCAGGGTCCTCTAGTTCGGGCTTCCATTTGCGCGTGCGTGATGATGGTGGTATGAACTGGGATGAGGATGGTGGTGTTAGGAAAATGAGTGGCTATGGGGCGGGGTGTTGTGATCCTGGCAGTCCTACCGCATGCCGGCTTTCCAAGGAAGAGAGCTAATGCGCAGGTAATGGGCCGGGCGGTACGCGTGGCAAACATTTGTACACCCCTGCAGGGTTAAATCTTTTCGAAAAGCCGTGTCCACGGTTAAGGACAACTTGGGAAAGGACGATAAGACCATAGAATAACTTTAACGGAATGATTAAAAACAGGTACTAGAGGTACCACTCAAGATTGTAAGTTGATGAACAGGTACAGTGGTTGATGATGGTTTCTATTGAGTAAGGTGATGAAAGAAAGAGTACTTCTTACCTCTTTTGAAAATATCTGAATAGTCGATGCCTTTGAGTTATGTTTTCATAAATAAAATCAGCTTTATGCAAAACAGCCATAACTTTGAAAGCCTCATCGAGCTAAAGCTCTATATATAATCTTGCGAGTTCGTCGAACTCAACGTCGTTTGTTTTGTTTCAGAGGAGGACTTCACCGACCTCGAAGGTGGGTTCTTTGTGGACGTCGACGAGTAGTCTGGGGTTCCCAGGTGGCAGCTTGGGACATCCGGAACAGCTGGCGCTGTGATGTTTATCTGTAGGCCTCTTAGGCCATAATTGGATCTTGTTGTTTAGAACAACCTAATTTCTTCCGCTTGTTGTAATGTTGGGTCTGTGACCTCTGGTTGTCATTTGCTATCTTTCTCTATATAAGAGTTGAACTATATGATTTGTGTCGTAGAGTCTGTGATGTGCCAGTTGTTCCACAAGTCTTGATCTCTCTATTATACATTGAGGGTTGTGCCTGTGTTAAGGCATCAATCGGGGTGTTGCGTTGCCGATGATCCATTCCGAGCAACGCCTGCCAAAGGTTTTGGCCGGGGATTGGTAAACCCGTAACCTCCGGTTGTATCGCTTAACCGGTGACACACAGCATCACTGTATAACAGTCGGGTCGGGGCGCCACAAGTTGGTATCAGAGCAGTACTGCCTGTAGGAAACCCTTCTACTGGTCGATGTTGAGTCTAGTGTTTGTGAAAATATTTTTAACCTAAAAATGAGTTGTGAAAACCATCTTAGGATTCTTTTTACTCCTTATCTGGTTACCCTCTAATCTCGGAGCAATCTTACCTCGATTTGAGTTTAAAGGTTTTACTTCTCACCTGTTACTTCAAAATGATTAGAAACGGGGTGGGTTCGACCTTTAGTGTTATGTGTCCAGTTGCTCCCGCTGCGTTGCAATCCCAAATCAACTCAGATGTTTCTACCGAATCAATCTTGATCCTTTCTTTGGGTTTTAACCCACGGACTTGAACATAAGGTCCCGGATTGTGCCAACTAGAGTGTGTTAAGTTGTGATTTCTTAACTCTCACTAGTAGCACATGATGCTGATCTTTGACCCAAGTTCTATCTTGTTGATTCCTTTCTTGCAAGTATTATCGTCCCTAGTCTGTGTACTTGTGTAGACGCTAATGCTATTGTTCGACCATTCGGAGAAAGATACTAACTGTGTCATTGTCAAATCTCCAGAATGGCTCGAGGAGGTCGTGGAGGCCGTGGTGGTCGCGGTAACCACAATGATGATGAGGATGATCTGCCGCCACCACCCTCGATGGCTGAGGTCTTGATGGCCATTGAGGAGAACCGTGGGCGCAATGAGCGCTTGCTTGAGCAGTTGGTGCAGCAGAATGCACGGAGGAACGAGTGCAACACTCTCACTGAGTTCCTGCGTTCCAGCCACCCACTTTGCTGATGCTAAGGAGCCACTGGAAGCTGATGATTGGCTTCGTGCTTTGGAGCGCAAGTTCTCCGCGCTTCATGTCCCATTGGCGGAGCAAGTCAACTTTGCCACCTACCTCTTGGTTGGTGCTGCTGGCTGTTGGTGGGAAAGCCATGTGGCTTTGTTTCCAGCCAACCATGTCTTCACCTGGGCTGATTTCGCACTGCCTTCCGTGCGGAGTACATTCCCAGCCGATCATGGACTTGAAGAGGAGGGAGTTCCTGGATTTGCAACAGGGACGGATGGACCTCCGCACTTATGGTCGTGAGTTCAACCATCTTCTCGTTACGCCCCAAGGGACGTGACCAATGATGCTGACAAGCAAGAGCTGTTCCGCAAGGGTCTTTCGCCGCAGCTCCGCTATGAGCTATTGCCCTTCAGGTTCCAGACCTATCAGGAGCTGTTCAACCAGGCTTTCACTCTTGAGCAAGGAAGAAAGGAACTTGAAGCTTCCAAGAGGCCCGCACATGGGGACCACCAGAGTTCCTCGGGTTCTGAGAGCAAGAAGCGCAGGGTGTTTGTTCCCTACAGCGCTGTGCCGCGTGCTCCATTCATGCCAGAGCCAGGATACAGGCCACCTCCTCCGCGCCCCACTACTTCGACACTTGGGTAGGCGGGAGTGGGTACCGTCCTATGCTACCTGCTCCACCTGGACTCACTTGCTACACTGTGGCCAGGCTGGCCACTACTCCAGGGAGTGCCCCCAGAAGGCACCTCTCGCGATAACTCCTGCACGAGCCCCTGCCACTCCAGCTGGCAAGGCTGGACCTATTGTGCGTGGTCGCCTGAACCACATCTCTGCTGAAGAAGCTGAAGAGGACCCCGGCGTTCTCATGGGTGAGTTACGAATCAACAACAATGTGCTACAGTTTTGTTTGATTCTGGAGCATCGCATTCATTCATATCCATAGCTTTTGCAAAAGATCACAAATACCGTTTGAGAAGTTGAGTCATCCTTGGTGATCGCCACTCCTGGTTCCAAATGGCAAACCGATGGGGTTACTCCTGAGGTTCAGATTACATAGGTTACTCTCTCCTTCCGTTGCGTTGGTAGCTCTGAAGTCAAAAGGCATTGATGTCATACTGGGCATGAACTGGCTAGCCAAATACCGGCTAATCTCGACTGTGCTGCCAAGACCGTCACCGTGACCAATTCTCCGGTGACAGTGTGAAGTATTGGTCTGCATTGTCAAGACCTCCGTCCTCCATCATACCCAACTCACCTGAGATTCTCCTTTGCTTTATGGAAGGCGAATCCTCCTGAGATCCAGGACATACACGTGGTGTGTGACTTCCCGGATGTGTTCCCGGAAGAATTGCCTGGCATGCCTCCTGACCGAAGTGTGGAGTTTGTCATAGATCTACTTCCCGGTACCGCTCCAATTTCCAAGAAGCCCTACCGTATGCCGGTGGAAGAGTTGGCTCTGTTGAAAGAGCAAATTGATCAGCTGTTAGCTAAGGAGTTCATCCAGCCTAGCAGTTCACCATGGGGTTGTCCGGTACTCTTTGTCAAGAAGAGGGATTCTACGTGCCTCGTCTAGTCTCTGACTATCGACCGTTGAATGCGGTGACAATCAAGAACAAGTATCCTATTCCTCGCATCAATGATCTGTTGGATCAGTTAGCTGGTGCAACGGTATTCTCCAAGATGGATCTGAGGTCAGGCTATCATCAGATCAAGATCAGAAAGGAGGATATTCCAAAGACGGCATTTGTTACTCGATATGGCTCTTATGAGTATACCGTCATGTCCTTTGGTCTCACAAATGCCCAGCTACTTTCATGAGGCTCATGAACTCCATTTTCATGGATTATCTGACAAGTTTGTCGTCATTTACATCGATGACATCTCATTATTCCAAAACCAATGAAGAGCATGAGGAACATCTTCGTTGGTTCTGACACGACTTCGAGAACACCGCCTTTATGCCAAGTTCTCCAAGTGTGAGTTTTGGTTGGATAATCTTGTTTTCCTTGGTCATGTGATATCCGCTGGTGGTGGCTGTCATTCCCGACAAGATTCAGTCCATTCTGGATTGGAAAACTCCAATGTCAGTCAAGGACATCCGTAGCTTTCTCGGATTGGCAGGTTATTACCGCCGTTCATCGAAGGTTTCTCCAAGATAGCCAAGGCCTGACTGACCTTCTCAAGAAGGATAAAAAGTTTGTATGGTCGGCCGAAGCTGAAGAGAGTTTCAAAACACTGAAAGCCAAACTACCTCTGCTCCTGTGCTTGTCTTCTGTGACGCCTCTCTACAAGGTTTGGGCTGTGTGCTAATGCAAGATGGCCATGTGGTGGCATATGCTTCTCGCCAACTTAAGCCGCATGAGCTCAATTACCCTACTCATGATCTAGAGCTTGCCGCTGTGGTCTATGCTTTGAAGCAATGGAGACCATACCTGTTTGGTAACCGTTGCGAGATCTTCTCGGATCACAAGAGTCTGAAGTACCTCTTCACCCAGCCGGATTTAAATCTCAGGCAAAGGCGTTGGTTGGAGTTAATCAAGGACTATGATGTGAGTCTGAACTATCAACCCGGCAAAGCAAACGTCGTGGCTGACGCGCTAAGTCGGAAGTCCTATTGCAACAATCTGATGATTGAAAGGCCCAACCTGCCTCTTCATGAAGAGTTTTCCCGTTTGAACTTAGAAATGGTTCCCTCCGGCTATCAGCAAATCTGGAGATCAAATCTACTCTGTAGACCAGATTAAGGATGCTCAAACCCGTGACAAGGGTATTAAAAATCAAGGAAACATTGCTAGCGGGAAGGCCAAATGTTTTTCTGTCAATGAATCCGGAGTTGTTTATTTTGGTGACCGCTTGGTAGTGCCAAAGAAACGAAAATTGAGGGAGTTGATCCTCCAAGAAGCTCATGAATCTCTCTCTCTATTCATCCCGGTAGTACCAAGATGTACCAAGACCTTCGACCACAATTTGGTGGACTCGTATGAAACGAGAAATTGCCAAGTATGTTGCTGAATGCGACACATGTCGACGGGTAAAGGCTGAACATCAAAGACCTCCGGTACTCTTCGCCCTATTGCAGTCCCGAGTGGAAATGGGATGAAATTGGTATGGACTTCATCACCGGGTTTCCCCGATCTCAAAAGGGCAACAATGCAATCTGGGTAATCATTGATCGTCTTTCCAAGGTTGCTCACTTCCTACCAGTCCGTGATGATATACGGGCAAGTCAACTTGCTGACTTGTATTTGGCTCGTATTGTTCCATTGCATGGGGTCCCTCTGAGGATCATATCGGACCGTGGAAGTATCTTTGTCTCCAAGTTTTGGCAGAGTTTCCAAACTGCTATGGGGTCCCGTCTCAACTTCAGTACCGCCTACCATCCTCAAACTGATGGTCAGACCGAAAGAGTGAACCAAGTTTGGAAGACATGCTTCGGGCATGTGTCATCTCTTTTGGCAAGGGTTGGGAAAAGTATCTTTTCGCGGAGTTCTCCTACAACAATAGCTATCAAGCTAGTCTGGGCATGGCTCCCTTCGAGGCTCTATATGGAAGAAAATGCCGTACTCCTCTAAATTGGTCCGAGACCGGAGAGAGAGCACTCTTTGGTCCGGATGTGATCAATGAAGCTGAGGAGAAGGTTCGAATCATAAGAGAGAATCTGAAGATTGCTCAGTCTAGGCAAAAGAGCTACTATGATAAGCACCATCAGGAAATTCACTATGAAATTGGTGATAAAGCTTATCTCCGCGTCTCTCCCCTTCGTGGCGTTCGCCGCTTCGGAATCAAAGGGAAATTGGCACCTCGCTATGTTGGTCCTTTCACCGTTCTGGAAAAGCGAGGAGATCTTTCTTATAAGTTGGAGTTACCGGTCAATTCCCAAATGTGCATGATGTGTTTCATGTCTCCCAACTTCGCCGTTGTTTCAAGGATCCGATCCATGGGGTAATCATGAGGAGCTAGATCTACAGGAAGACCTCACTTATCGCGAGCATCCTATCCGTGTCTTGGATGAAGCCGAAAGAAAGACCCGAAACAAGACTACCAAGTTCCTCAAGGTTCAATGGTCTCACCATTCCGAAGAAGAAGCAACTTGGGAACGAGAGTCTAGTCTTCGTGAGGAGTATCCCGACCTCTTTTCGCAACCTTAGAATCTTGGGACGAGATTCCTGTAAGGAGGGTAGAATTGTAACAGCCCAAAGTTGAGAACCTAAAAACCGAGTAAATTTTTCGCTTTTGTGTCCTCATTTGGCTCGTATTGTTCCATTGCATGGGGTCCCTCTGAGGATCATATCGGACCGTGGAAGTATCTTTGTCTCCAAGTTTTGGCAGAGTTTCCAAACTGCTATGGGTTCCCGTCTCAACTTCAGTACCGCCTACCATCCTCAAACTGATGGTCAGACCGAAAGAGTGAACCAAGTTCTGGAAGACATGCTTCGGGCATGTGTCATCTCTTTTGGCAAGGGTTGGGAAAAGTACCTTCTTTTCGCGGAGTTCTCCTACAACAATAGCTATCAAGCTAGTCTGGGCATGGCTCCCTTCGAGGCTCTATATAGAAGAAAATGCCGTACTCCTCTAAATTGGTCCTAGACCGGAGAGAGAGCACTCTTTGGTCCGGATGTGATCAATGAAGCTGAGGAGAAGGTTCGAATCATAAGAGAGAATCTGAAGATTGCTCAGTCTAGGCAAAAGAGCTACTATGATAAGCACCATCAGGAGATTCACTATGAGATTGGTGATAAAGCTTATCTCCGCGTCTCTCCCCTTCGTGGCGTTCACCGCTTCGGAATCAAAGAGAAATTGGCACCTCGCTATGTTGGTCCTTTCACCGTTCTGGAAAAGCGAGGAGATCTTTCTTATAAGTTGGAGTTACCCGTCAAGTTCCCAAATGTGCATGATGTGTTTCATGTCTCCCAACTTCGCCGTTGTTTCAAGGATCCGATCCATGGGGTTAATCATGAGGAGCTAGATCTACAGGAAGACCTCACTTATCGCGAGCATCCTATCCGTGTCTTGGATGAAGCCGAAAGAAAGACCCGAAACAAGACTACCAAGTTCCTCAAGGTTCAATGGTCTCACCATTCCGAAGAAGAAGCAACTTGGGAATGAGAGTCTAGTCTTCGTGAGGAGTATCCCGACCTCTTTTCGCAACCTTAGAATCTCTGGACGAGATTCCTGTAAGGAGGGTAGAATTGTAACAGCCCAAAGTTGAGAACCTAAAAACCCGAGTAAATTTTTCGCTTTTGTGTCCTCATTTGGCTCGTATTGTTCCATTGCATGGGGTCCCTCTGAGGATCATATCGGACCGTGGAAGTATCTTTGTCTCCAAGTTTTGGCAGAGTTTCCAAACTGCTATGGGTTCCCGTCTCAACTTCAGTACCGCCTACCATCCTCAAACTGATGGTCAGACCGAAAGAGTGAACCAAGTTCTGGAAGACATGCTTCGGGCATGTGTCATCTCTTTTGGCAAGGGTTGGGAAAAGTACCTTCTTTTCGCGGAGTTCTCCTACAACAATAGCTATCAAGCTAGTCTGGGCATGGCTCCCTTCGAGGCTCTATATGGAAGAAAATGCCGTACTCCTCTAAATTGGTCCTAGACCGGAGAGAGAGCACTCTTTGGTCCGGATGTGATCAATGAAGCTGAGGAGAAGGTTCGAATCATAAGAGAGAATCTGAAGATTGCTCAGTCTAGGCAAAAGAGCTACTATGATAAGCACCATCAGGAGATTCACTATGAGATTGGTGATAAAGCTTATCTCCGCGTCTCTCCCCTTCGTGGCGTTCACCGCTTCGGAATCAAAGAGAAATTGGCACCTCGCTATGTTGGTCCTTTCACCGTTCTGGAAAAGCGAGGAGATCTTTCTTATAAGTTGGAGTTACCCGTCAAGTTCCCAAATGTGCATGATGTGTTTCATGTCTCCCAACTTCGCCGTTGTTTCAAGGATCCGATCCATGGGGTTAATCATGAGGAGCTAGATCTACAGGAAGACCTCACTTATCGCGAGCATCCTATCCGTGTCTTGGATGAAGCCGAAAGAAAGACCCGAAACAAGACTACCAAGTTCCTCAAGGTTCAATGGTCTCACCATTCGAAGAAGAAGCAACTTGGGAATGAGAGTCTAGTCTTCGTGAGGAGTATCCCGACCTCTTTTCGCAACCTTAGAATCTCTGGACGAGATTCCTGTAAGGAGGGTAGAATTGTAACAGCCCAAAGTTGAGAACCTAAAAACCCGAGTAAATTTTTCGCTTTTGTGTCCTCATTTGCATCAAGGCATGCATGCATCATTGCATCCATTTAAATTGATAAACCACACAATTTATTCTTGGCAATGTTGAAAACCAAAAATGCAAAACTTGTCCCAACAAATTTCACAACAAGACACTCAAACTTGCAAACAAATCCTTGTCATCTTATATTTGTCAAGGAAGTTCCAAGAGTTTGGAAATAATATTTTGCAATTGCTAACTTTTCCAATGGAGCAACATTTTTGAATTTAGCAAAATGCTTCAGATGAACCCTATAAACAAAAGTGGTTCAAAACATTTTATTTGGAGACACCAAATTTTGTGGTGCCTCTACATGCAGTTGGGAGGCTACCCAAATTTTCTCAAATTTTTATAAAATGTTTTAGTGCCTCAATTAATTACCTAAAGCCACAGGATCTAAATTTAAAGCTGGAGAGGACCTATCCATGATGGAGAAGAAACTGCCAGGGGGCTTCGTGTGAAATCATCTTCTTCCTCGTCGCTGTAGCGACCGAGCTCACGCTCCCGCCAAACCAGCGCCACGCCGTGCCCTCCCCTGCTCCCCCTGGACCGCGTGAAGAGAAGGAGAGCATCCCCCCGAGCCGCTCTGCTCTCTCCCCGTTGTTTTTTCCCCGTTCCTCTCTCTCTCGCTCTCCACCATGGCGGAACCCTAGCCGAGGTCGTCGCCGCCTGTCGCCGTTGTTCGAGGAGCCCCCGAGCGAATCGAAGCAGCCCAGCAGCGCAGCCGCGTCGCCTGCTACCGCCTAGCCAGAGGAATCGAGCGGATACGCCGAGAATCGTCCGCGCCATCCTCTTCTTCCCCGCGGCCGTCCGGAGCTCCGCCGCCCGATTTCGCCGCCGTCACGCCTCCTCCGCCGACCCGACCCCAACAACTTGCTCGTGGTGAGCATCCCGTGCAGAAGCACCCTTTTCCCCTCTCCCCTCTCGCACTGGTTCGCACTCCACCGTAGAATCGCCGTCGCCGGAGTCATAGTGTCGACGCGGTAGTACCGGGTCCACTACCGCGTCCACTACCGTATCTCCCAAGAGCTACTGGACTCTCGACCGATCTTTCTAGGAAGTACCGCCCGGAGTCCGGTACTACCGCGCCGAGCCCGGTATTACCGTGTATACCAAAATGCTCAGAAAAACATGATTTATCCAGAATCATCATCATCATGCATAATTGATCACAACTACAATAATGTACTCCTAGTAGAAATAGAATCATTAAGTTACATATGGGGTGTTTTCCTCTCTGGTTGTTGTATTTATTCTCGCACCGCATTTAAATTGCTAGATAGCTTAAAATGAGCTCGATACATTAAAATTTCATGCCATCATGTGTTTGTGCATTGCATATGTTAAACATGTGTGGTGTTTGATTATTCCCCTCCGGTATTGTTTGTACATCGGTAGATCAAGGAGTGGAAGTGACACCACAGTCTCGTGACGATTCGTACTACCAGCCGTATCAACAAGGCAAGCGTAATGGCCCCCTCTGAGCATATCTTAACCTATGTTTCCGCAATTATTTTCTCCACTATAATATTGCATGCGGTTCTAAATGTCAATTTTGTTGGATTAGAGTATCCTATAGTTGCATTAAGTTTCCGATTGCCAATACCTGTTTCCCTCCTATTATCCATAGGGTTGTATTGTTGGCCTGAGATACTAAACTATGCTATGTTGATGCTTAGCCATGCTTAGGCAAATGTTATCCGTCCGATGGATATTTCATGGTGGAAACAGGTGTGAAATGTTCAGATGATGTGGAGAATTGTGGTGACAGGTAATAAGATGCTTAAAGGTGGGGATGAGAGGCCACTGTGGTTGTGGTGCTTTGTCTCGTTCTCGCCGCCTAGGTGCGAGTTCTTTACCTCCAGAACCAAGACTGAGCGTGCAACCATGCGTGAGGCCTATGCAATTGCAGGAACCCTCATAGACTAAATAACTCGAGCGCGGCTAGCCAGGGTCCTCTAGTTTGGGCTTCCATTTGCGCGTGCGTGATGATGGTGGTATGAACTGGGATGAGGATGGTGGTGTTAGGAAAATGAGTGGCTGTGTGGCGGGGTGTTGTGATCCTGGCAGTCCTACCGCCACTGATGATCCTGGAAAGTCCTTAACGAGGGAGAAGTCGACACCGTTCCCACCCAGCCGGCTTTCCAAGGAAGAGAGCTAATGCGCAGGTAATGGCCGGGCGGTACGCGTGGCAAACATTTGTACACCCCTGCAGGGTTAAATCTTTTCGAAAAGCCGTGTCCACGGTTAAGGACAACTTGGGAAAGGATGATAAGACCATAGAATAACTTTAACGGAATGATTAAAAATTGGGTACTAGAGGTACCACTCAAGATTGTAAGGTGAGCTTCCTCGAGGGTGATTCGGGGAGGTGCCTTTGATGAACAGGTACAGTGGTTGATGATGGTTGGTATTGAGTAAGGTGATGAAAGAAAGAGTACTTCTTACCTCTTTTTGAAAATACTCTGAATAGTCGATGCCTTTGAGTTATGTTTTCATAAATAAAATCAGCTTTATGCAAAGCAGCCATACGACTTTGAAAGCCTCATCGAGCTAAAGCTCTATATATAATCTTGCGAGTTTGTCGAACTCAACGTCGTTTGTTTTGTTTCAGAGGAGGACTTCACCGATCTCGAAGGTGAGTTCTTTGTGGACGTCGACGAGTAGTCTGGGTTCCCAGGTGGCAGCTTGGGATATTCCGGATCAGCTGGCGCTGTGATGTTTATTTGTAGGCCTCTTAGGCCATAATCTGGATCTTGTTGTTTAGAACAACCTAATTTACTTCCGCTTGTTGTAATGTTGGGTCTGTGACCTCTGGTTGTCATTTGCTATCTTTCTCTATATTAAGAGTTGAACTATATGATTTGTGTCGTAGAGTCTGTGATGTGCCAGTTGTTCCACAAGTCTTGATCTCTCTATTATACATTGAGGGTTGTGCCTGTGTTAAGGCATCAATCGGGGAGTTGTGTTGCCGATGATCCATTCCGAGCAACGCCTGCCAAAGGTTTTGGCCGGGGATTGGTAAACCCGTAACCTCCGCTTGTATCGCTTAACCGGTGACACACAGCATCACTGTATAACAGTCGGGTCGGGGCGCCACATTCTGGCGGCGGCGGCGCGGGCGCCTCAGAGTCGCCCTGGAGCGACCCGGAGGCGGCTAGGGTTCTGATGTCAGCAAGCTGTCTCTCATCGGAGAATCCTGAAGTTCCTCTGTGGTTCATAGTTTGATAGAGAGAGCACGACAGAAGGGAAGTTTGTCAATTCGGTCCTCGGCTCCTGGCAACACCGGAAAATCCATCGAGAAAAAAGCATGCGGCCAACTGAAAATTCATCCTTTGCTAAGAGCATCTCTAACAGAGCCTGTAAAACAAGCCCGTAAAACTCTAGCGAGTTCACGGGTCGAGGCCGTTTTTTGGGCCGTAGCAGAGCCCATAAAGCGAGAGCGGCCCGTAAACGCGATAAGGGGGCCCGTAGATGCGAACGGCCAGTCGGTATTTATTCCTGGCGAGGCACGATTCGAGGGCCGAAACCGTCATTCCCCTCCACCGCCGACGAGCAATCCGCCACGCGCCGCCGCCGCCTCCGACGAGCGATTCCGCCGCCCCCACCGTAGATCCACCACCTCCGCCACGCTAGGATGGCCCCCAAGCGAGAGAACTCGCCGCCGCTGCCGGGCGACGGGCTTTTCGGCGGCGACTACTCCGATGCGCGGCGGGCGAAGCTGGTGCGCAGCGACGGCTCGCGGAAGCGCCTCGCGCACCAGTGGACGAACCGCCACATGCCGGTGCCGCCACGGGTGCGGTACCAGGCCGTCCCGATCTTCGACCGCCTCTGCCGGGAGCGCGAGGAGGAGCTCCGCCGACGCGCGCGGCAGCGCAACGGCGGCGAGGGCTCCAGCCGCGGCGCGAGCAGCTCCACCGCGTCGCCTGCTCTTCCGCCGCCGGAGGGCTACGATGCCCAGCACTTCAGCATCTCGCTCGGGCCGGAGGACTTTGTCCCCGACGAGCAGATGGATGTCGTGATGGCGGCGGCGTTGCTCCGGTCGGAGGTAGATGCGCAGGAGAAGGCCGCCGCCGCCAAGCTCAATGCCGAGATCAACCAGCACCGCCTGGAGACGGCCCTCGTCAGCAGCACCCTCCCGCCCACCATCGACCTTGTCACGGACTCCGACGAGGAGTGAAGCTCCGCCGCCTCCGCCTCGACCTCGTCGCCGCCGCAACAGAGGCTCCGGTGAGCCGAATTTTGCTCAATAGGGTAGCGCGGCGACGATTATGAGTAGATTAGATTTTGGATTAGTGTAGTATGTATGTAAGTTAGGGATGTATCGACACTCAAGTCGAGTTTGCAAGGAATGAAGATGAACAAATGTTTTCCCGCCAAATTTCTAAAATTTGCAGTTCAGTTTAAGGGTTCTGCTATGGGTGGTGGTTGTATCGACGCAAAAGTGCAGAAAACGCGAACCTTAAAACGCGTTTGAGGTTTCGCGTTATAAGGGCTCTGTTAGAGATGCTCTAAGGCCCCGCTTGGCAGACCAGTTTTTGCTCCGTAACTCGCCCGGAAAAAGATACGGACCTCTTTAGGTGCGTAATTTACGGGAGACTTCTGTCATTTTAATACGGGGGTAAAAGTTAACCCGGTTCCCAAGCGGGGCCTAAATCGTGGAAAAGGACCAGCAAAAGGCTCTGCAATCACACGGGATTTTGACAAACCACGAACACATAACAAGATTCAGTTTCACTTAAGAACTAACTAGAACCACGCTGATATACGGCAGGAGCAGATGTTCGAACGGCACACAACTAGCAAGTGGCAGTAGCGACACACACGACTCAGACATGACCAAAATACGACTTCAACGGGCAGGTACTAGGGGCAGTAAACCACTCTTTCAAAGAAGATCACTGGCCACCACGGAGGCGGAGCACCAAGTGCAGGGTGGACTCCTTCTGGATGTTGTAATCCACAAGGGTGCGGCCATCCTCTAGCTGCTTGCCGGCGAAGATCAAGCGCTGCTGGTCCGGCGGGATTCCTTCCTTGTCCTGGATCTTAGCCTTGACATTGTCGATGGTGTTAGAGGACTCAACCTCAAGGGTGATGGTCTTGCCGGTGAGGGTCTTCACGAAGATCTGCATCTGCGTAGTTTGAAAACCAAGGTGAGTGACCAAGTTAGCATGACCAGGCTTGCACAAAGGGTAGATGAAGCAAACAATGTAACGTAGCTAGCTATCATGAACTGCGTAGATCAATAAGAACATTCGAACTAGAACGTAAGCGTCTAACCAGAACCTTTCTAGTTTAAATTACATGATTAGGAATATATATAATACTGACATGTTGATTGGCCAATTCAAGGCAATGTACAGAAGTACACATGAGGCGAATCAGAGATGCGATGCATTAGCAGAAGAGCAGAAACGGGGTGAACTTCTAAAGTATGACTGACTATTGATCAGTACATAATAGTGAGACATGGGTGAAATCAGTACGCATATTAGATCGACATCACATATGTACAATGATGTACCTACGGTTCAGCACTGATAATAGATCAAAACTAGTGTTCGACTGAATCGACAACGAAAGTAGATCGCGAACATAACTCAATCTCGGCGATTGACACAAAACGTCAAACGGTATCCAGAGAAATTGTAGAACATGCATACAGCAATCTATTTGCACCGACCTCCAACACGATGCGAATCGAACAGAAAGCGGAGAAGATCGCGAGGATACGTACCTTGACGGAGGATTGCAAGGATTTTTCTTGATCGGGGTCAGGGGGGACTGGTGGATTGAAGTGACGGGAGTCGATCGGTTGTCATACTTACTCGATCATTTAGGCGCGCGTTGCCGCGCCTATCCATTAGGAATGTAGATTTTTATGGAATTATACTCTTTATTTAAAAAATTGTAAAATAATTTGAACCTATAGCTGCTGTTGGGATGCTGGGCTGATTTGAAGACAGTAGGTTTTATGGTTTGTGCCTTATTATGATTTATTTGTGTATGGATAAAGAAAATGCAACGATTTTTTGGTTACGGATGACAAAAGCAGAAATAAGTGAAATGGTCAATTGCTCAGTGTTCAACTCACAACTCTTGAAAAACTGAAATTATCATTTTCCAATGTCCTCTTGAGAGAGTATTTTTGGCCTGTAGGAGAACATCTCTTATTTGTGATGCGACGTCTCATGACCATGGGAGATGAACAGTGAATAAGACTTAGACGAGGCTCCAATCTCCTTCAAGGCGTCGAGTACTGGGTCATCAGGAACCATGCTCATGCTATGTCTTGCAGTGGTACCAGCAAAAGGTGGTTGTCTCTCAGTCCGTCCACTATAGCCTTGAGCCCTTGATGTTGCCTTGCTAGCGATGTCCACACCAGATTATTTGGACTTACCTTTTCCTTCGGCTGTTTTAATCTCAAATATCTTCTCTGCTTCAGTTTTGTTACTTGTTGCCGGCCTCCTTCTAGCAGTCGTTTCAGAAGAAAAATATTAATACAAAACGACAAACTGAGCATATGACTCTCTTGGACGTCAGGTTCAGTATCAGCTATCAGATTCTGCACAATCTCAAAACCATACATCAGGAAATCAGGCCAGTCAAACTGAGCATATGACTCTCTTGGACGTCAGGTTCAGTATCAGCTATCAGATTCTGCACAATCTCAAAACCATACATCAGGAAATCAGGCCAGTCAATATATTCTCTGTATTCTACAACAAACAGTGGACAAAAGACTTCTCAAGCTCATCTTCAGCCTTTGCAATGCCTCTGTTTACACAAATGCATCATCCAATTCCATAGGGACGGTGGCTTTGTCTAATGGCATAAACAAGACACGTAACTCAGCATAAGGCTAGAACTGAACCCAAATATGGGATGTAAGCAAACATGGGGTGCAATTCCGAAGACAGAACAACTTACCATTGAACCAAAATAATATAATGGCTCAGTTGTAACAAACAGTGGACAAAAGACTTCTCAAGCTCATCTTCAGCCTTTGCAATGCCTCTGTTTACACAAATGCATCATCCAATTCCATAGGGACGGTGGCTTTGTCTAATGGCATAAACAAGACACGTAACTCAGCATAAGGCTAGAACTGAACCCAAATATGGGATGTAAGCAAACATGGGGGTGCAATTCCGAAGACAGAACAACTTACCATTGAACCAAAATAATATAATGGCTCAGTTGTATACTTTGCACTCTAACATACACCAGACATTACAGATATTACAGTGACGGACAAAGGTAAAGAATTACAGAGAATGAACCAAAGCAAACCTGCCCAGGAGCCATGTCTGAACTTCGGTGAGAGCAGGGATCAAGACAATCATAAAACCTAAAGCGGAAGACTTGCCATGATCCCAGTCATCACTACACATGAAATAATCTAAGCTAGCGTATGTACGTATACATGTATACTCCTTAATAAGAATTAAATAGATGAGCTATGAAAGTACAAGTGAACTCACCTGGCCGCCAGCCATAGTGAATTGACATTTAAGAAATTCCCCAAATTAGTAGTACTATACCATCATATCAGGCGATTGGCGTAAACAAATTAACCAGAACCATGGCGAATAATACCTGCACAAAATTTAGATTAAAATGATATAATCAATTAGCAGAGAGAGACAGAAATATGTGCAGGAAAGATGAGAAGAGAGAGGAAACCTAGCCAAGATCAGTTGCTGCTCGAGTGGGTAATGAGGGGAAGGGGTACGAGCGTGAAGCGACATCAGAATATATAGGCGCATGACCTGAAGGAATGTATGCAGCGAAACAGTAACTTGCGTTACCTTAGCTGTCATTAATGGCTTTTAGGAACTCATCCGTTACTGCTTGCTTCAACGACGGCAGATCGGCTTCAGAAACCATCGCCCCTTCGCTTCTCACGGTCGTATCATCTGCCTAGGCCCGCATCGGCACGGGAGAAGCCCTGCATCGAGCGGAGTGGCCCCTGCCGCTCGCCCTCATCACCGCGCTCTGCCGGCCATGATGGGTGCCATTAGAGGGGTGCTGCACAAACTGAAAATTAAACCAACCTCAATGGTGGAGGGAATGAATAGCAATCACGAGCGACCCGTCGATTCATCACAATGAATACGAGAAATTAAGATAGGCGACCTGAGGAACGAGTCGGATGGCGGCCGGCCGATTCGCCTGCGGTCCGCCGTCGCGGTGGATCGATCCGATCGTCTCGTCCTCGGATCCAGTCGCCCGTCCGCTCGCGTCCTCCGATCCGGTCGCTTTCGATCCATCCGCTCGCCTCGTACACGGAATCGGTCGCTCGTCCGCTCGCCTTCCGCTGGCCTCTCGCGAGTCTGAGCGCTGCGTTGACCAGCGAGCCAACTTGCTGGGCTTGGGCCCAAATGCACGAGGGAACGCGAAATTGATGCCCAGAGCAGCTTCAGGGACATCCGGCCCAGGAGCAGCCCAAGAGGGAGAGGACGAGCATCCAACGGCCAGAACGGATCAGAAGCAGGATCGGACGGTCACATATGCGTGACGAGGGCTGATGGCGTGAGAGAGCTCCTGTGTGTCTCGGTTGTAATGTCCCTAATAGATGGGAGAGACACAAGGTCGGTTATGCCAAGCGTGTGCCGGACACGAATAAAAACCTGAAGAAGAGGCGGCGGTCGGAAGCACACCTTTTTTTTTTGGATCTCCAGATTCGAGAAGCATGTAGACTGTTCGCTTGGCGGAAAGGTGCTCGGTGGTGATAATCCTATAGGTTATGTTCGGTTGTTCGCATAATTTTTAGCCCTTTTGCATCCGTGGTTCACTAAGAATCTGATTCTAAAGTAACGTGACCTGAATCATGTTGTGCATATAGTTTGGTTGGCAACAATGTTCTATCCAGTCCCGTTTGGCTGTGTGCAAGATTTTTGAGCAGGCGTTGGTGTTCATCGGTGTTTCATGTACTCTTACCGCATATTAATGTGGTAGACTTACCTCACATTATCACACCACCATGAAGGACGGCGAGCAGGATAACGGCGTGGCGCAGCGGTGGTGCCGGGACGGCAACGCCGAGATGGTGGTGGTGCGTGGTCTAGTACACCTAGTAGCAGCAGAGGGTGGCTCAGTGGAAATGGTCAAATCGAGCGTTTCTATCGGATCTCCTTCAAGGTTTCGTGCAGATTCAAAACTGAGGAATGGGACAGGAAACAAAACGGTACGAAAAGAGGAAAAAACGTCACGTTCCAGTGGGCTGTGGGCAACCATACACGCCCATAATGTACCATTGCCTCGTCTCAATCCATTCAAACACTTTGCGCATGAGTTTAAAAAAATAGTTTTGTTAAATGTAAGTTACCTAAAGTTCATATCGACGCTCTGAGCCATTGGATGTTTCTCACCCCGAGGCTCTCAAACTATGTGTGTATCTTTGCGACTGAACAAGATAGCTAGCATTAGTACTCCATCCGTTTTCGGTATTCTGGGCTCTAGGTACACGAACCCTAAAACGTTGCAAATAGCACTACGGGAATGCCACAATACGCCGACGGCTGGATAGTACGCCGACGGCCAAATGTCAGGGCCGTCGGCGTACAAGCCGAGCTAGGGCAGCCGCGCCACCGGCCGTCGGCGTACAAAGGGCCGTCGGCGTAGCCTTATCGGGCCCGACGGCCGCCGTCTTCGTAGGCTAGGTTGTCGGCGTACCCAGGCTTGCCGTGACGGAGTGTTTCGCTGCGCTGATACGCCGACGGCACTGCCGTCGGCATCCATGTGTACTTATACGCCGACGGCCGCCGTCGGCGTATAGATGTTCCTTTTTTATTCCTCTATATAATATTTATTTTTAATGTAGGTATAATTTATATATAAATAGGATCTATAATTTCCCTCCCAATTTCGGGATCCCACCCGCATAAAATAACGGTTTGAGTTTTCCGGAACCCGACCCTACAACATATACATGTAAAATAAATAAAAACAACACATGTAATATCCACTTACAACATAAATATTAAATATATGGCTTAATTTATCCTGCCCCGTGGTGTGACGGGAACTTTGACTTTTTTCCTACACTTAGAGGTGGAAACTGCCGCTTCAGACGAACCGGATGGAATATTGAGTTTATTTGGGGTAGACTTTGGTTTCCCACCTTCCTATGGACTAACCTAACACAACCAAGAAAAAATTTCCACTGGCCTACCGCCTTTCGATGGAGTTCAAGGGGGTAGACGAAAACGTTAGGGTTTTTCAGCGGATTCAGGGTTTCGCCGAAGCGGGGCATCGGGGCGTCGAAACCGCACCAAAACCTAGTTGTGCAATTCCATATGTATACAAGTGTGTTGTGTGTTCTAAATGTCAATTATCCTACTACGGGATGACCGCCTTCACCGACTTCACTTTCTCTCTAGTGAGTTTCTGCACTTAGAGGTGGAAACTCCTGTTTCGGACGAACCGGATGAAATATTGTGTTTATTTGGGTTAGACTTTGGTTTCCCACCTTCCTATGGCCTAACCTAACACAACCAAGTAAAAAAGTCCACTGGCCTACCCCCTTTCGACTGAGTTCAAGGGGTAGACGAAAACGTTAGGGTTTTTCAGCGGATTCGGGGTTTCGCCGAAGCGGGGCATCAGAGCGTTGAAACCCCACCAAAACCTAGGTTGTGCCATTCCATATGTATACAAGTGTGTTGTGTGTTCTAAATGTCAATTATCCTACTCCGGGGTGTGACCGCCTTCACCGACTTCACTTTCTCCCTAGTGAGTTTCTGCACTTAGAGGTGAAAACTCCTGTTTCGGATGAACGAGATGGAATATTGTGTTTATTTGGGGTAGAATTTGGTTTCCCACCTTCCTATGGCCTAACCTAACACAACCAAGCAAAAAATTCCACTGGCCTACCCCCTTTCGACGGAGTTCAAGGGGGTAGACGAAAATGTTAGGGTTTTTCCAGCGGATTCAGGGTTTCGCCGAAGCAGGGCATCGGAGCGTTGAAACCCCATCAAAACCTAGGTTGTGCCATGCCATATGTATATAAGTGTTTTGTGTGTTCTAAATGTCAATTTATCCTACTCTGGGGTGTGACCGTCTTCACCGACTTCACTTTCTCTCTAGTGAGTTCCTGCACTTAGAGGTGGAAACTCCTGTTTCAGACGAATCGGATGGAACATTGTGTTTATTTGGGCTAGACTTTGGTTTCCCACCTTCCTACGGCCTAACCTAACACAACCAAGCCAAAAATTCCAATGGCCTACCCCCTTTCGACGGAGTTCAAGGGGTAGACGAAAACGTTAGGGTTTTTCTAGCGGATTCAGGGTTTCGCCGAAGAGGGGCATCGGAGCGTTGAAACCCCACCAAAAACTAGGTGTGCCATGCCATATGTATACAAGTGTTTTGTGTGTTCTAAATGTTCATTATCCTACTCCGGTGTGTGACCGTCTTCACCGACTTCACTTTCTCTCTAGTGAGTTCCTGCACTTAGAGGTGGAAACTCCTGTTTCAGACGATCCGGATGGAACATTGTGTTTATTGGGCTAGACTTTGGTTTCCCACCTTCCTACGGCCTAACCTAACACAACCAAGCCAAAAAGTCCACTGGCCTACCCCCTTTCGACGGAGTTCAAGGGGGTAGACGAAAACGTTAGGGTTTTTCCAGCGGATTTAGGGTTTCGCCGAAGCGGGGCATCGGAGCGTTGAAACCCCACCAAAACCTAGGTTGTGACATGCCATATGTATACAAGTGTTTTCAGTGTTCTAAATGTCCATTATCCTACTCCGGGTGTGACCGTCTTCACCGACTTCATTTTCTCTCTAGTGAGTTCCTGCACTTAGAGGTGGAAACTCCTGTTTTAGACGAACCGGATGGAACATTGTGTTTATTTGGGCTAGACTTTGGTTTCCCACCTTCCTACGGCCTAACCTAACACAACCAAGCCAAAAAGTCCACTGGCGTACCCCTTTAGACGGAGTTCAAGGGGTAGACGAAAACGTTAGGGTTTTTCCAGCGAATTCAGGGTTTCGCCGAAGCGGGGCATCGGAGCGTCGAAACCCCACCAAAACCTAGATTGTGCCATGCCATATGTAGACAAGTGTTTTGTGTGTTCTAAATGTCCATTATCCTACTCCGGGGTGTGACCGTCTTCACCGACTTCACTTTCTCTCTAGTGAGTTCCTGCACAAAACTTAGTAAATAAAATTTGATTTATTTAAAAAAAATGAACAAAGGATACGCCAACGGCATTGATAACTACGCGCGCCGCCACCTGGTCGGAATTGAAAAAAAAGTCACCTGCTCGATCCCCTCCTCCCCGTGCTCGATCCCCTCCTCCCCGCCACCACCTGCTCGATCTGCTGTCGTCGCCTCCTCCTCCCCGCCCCTCCCCGCGCCGCCCGCCCCTCGCCGCGCCGCCCGCCCCTCGCCGCCGCCTCCTCTGCGCACCGTCCCGGCCACCTCGTCCCGGCGCCGCCCGCCCACCCCTCGACGCCGCATCCTTCTACGCGCTCCGCCCGGCCTCCTCCTCCCCGCCCCGGCCACCTCCTCCTCAGGCCGCCGAGATCGTCCCGCCGCGTGCCCACCCGAGATCGTCCCGCCGCGTCCCCGACCTCCTCGTCTAGAAGCTGCTCGGCCGCCGTCCCCCGCCCTCTGACTCATGAAGCTTCTCCGGCCTCCGAGTCACCGACCCCCTCCTCCGGCGATCAGCTCCGGACGCTACTGCCCCGACCTTGACCCGCATCGCCGGCTGTTGGTCGACCCGCGTCGCCGGCTCAAGGTGAGCCTGGGCAGAAACCCAACAGGGCATGCCAAATTGCTATTTCTATTGCTATGTAAAATTGTTGTGTTTGTTTGCATCTCAGATTGCTATGTGCATGATTGGTTAGTCGAATTTGCAATGTACAAAATCTAGGTACGAGAGTAGTAGGATTTGGTTGATTCATGTATATATATGGTTATAAGAAATGTGTATGGTGCATCATAATTATTGCTTGGGCATGCATATAATAAATTGTGTCCGAATGGCTATAGATGAATAAGGGAGATTGTGTCGGTGTCTTTCATGAATATTTATGTTGTCAAACATGTGTGCTAATGTTTATTTTCTTTTCCTTTTTCAGATGACGTAGCTTCTCGCTAGACAGCACCGTCAGTCCCGCCCGTCGTTGCGGGGCTTCTTCACCAGCCGTGGAGGGGCAGCGTCGGTGCCTCTGTTTCGTCCTCGACCTTCTCCGGCCACCGATCACTCATCGAGGGTATAAATCTTTCGCCTCTCTTGCTGCATAGGTTTACTTTGGTCTAGATCACCAAGTCAGTCGCGTAACCCGAGTCAGATCCCATCCGGAAGGGTTACAAATTTATAAATATGCAGGATTGTCCATCTTTGCATATTTATAACTGTAACACTTCCGGGTTGTCCTGTTGGACAGTCCGAGTACGTGTAGATCAGGTCGTGTTTCATGTTTTACCCCTTCCTGAGACGGAATTTCGGCAGCACCTCCCCGCTGTTCTTTGGATGGTGCTGCCGAAATTCCGTCTCGGGTCGGGGTAGAACATGGGACACGACTCGATCTACACGTACTCGGGCGGGATAGGCCCCTACCTATTAGAAGTGTATGTGAACCCTTGCATGTTGTAAAAGATAAAATTTGGCCGTAATAAAATGGTGACATTGCATGCAAGAAAATAAAAATATGATGCATTTAATTTCATGTTATTATTATTTGGCTCACAGTAAAGCAGAGGATGGCAGATAATGGGTGGATGTACAGTGGCCGAACTAGTTTGGTTGACAAAACAGATGAGTGGGTATGGAAGACGCATTTGTTAGTGAAGGAGTTAGCGCGTAAGGGTTCAGAGTCAGGCGCTCGTGGACAGTGCCCTTGCCCTCGTTGCAAGTTTCGTACACGTCAGGGAAAGGATGATATGATTAAACACCTCTTCTCTCGTGGGTATATGCCGAACTTCGTGACGACAGTCAACTTTGATGAGTACGAGCGCGAGAGTGGCAGGGTGATGCGGCAGCGGATCAATGGCAATGAAGATGATGGGATTAGAAACTGGCTAGATGATCTCCGTGCTGGCGACATGCCAGATTCGCCACCATCACAGGAGGAACCGGAGGAACCTCCAGAACCGGAGGAACCGCGTGAACCGGAGGAACCGCGTGAACCAGAGGACCCAGAGCCAACCGCGAAGGCCTTCTTTGATATGATGGCCTCGTCTCAGAGGCCTCTGTACGAGGGTGCAAAAGTTTCTCAGCTCGATGCCATCTCGCAAGCACTAGCCAACAAGCTCCAGTATGGCAGCACCCGTTCATGCTTTGAAGCGCATCTGCAAACAACTGGTAACCTGTTGCCTGAAGGGCATTGTCTGCCTCAAAGCATGTACGAAACGAAGAAAATCCTGCGAGATCTCAGCATGGATTATCAGAAGATAGATTGTTGTCCAAAAGGATGCCTTTTGTTTTGGAAACAGTTTGCCAATGACAAGTACTGTATCTTGTGTAAGGCCTCTAGGTATCATGTGGTAAAAGGAGCCGATGGTACGAAGACGCAGTCAAATGTCGCCATTAAGATTCTTCGTTACCTCCCATTCATACAAAGAATCAAGCGGCTTTACATGAACAAAGAGTCTGCCACACAGATGCAATGGCACAAAACGGGGAAGAGATACAAGGATGAGCACGACCGGGAATTGATGGGACATCCATCTGATGGTACGGCATGGAAGAACTTTGATGCGAACCACCCCGATGAGGCAGCAGATGCTCGAAACGTGAGAATCGCGATAGCAACCGATGGATTCAATCCATATGGTTGCGTGTTTGTTATTCCGCTCAATCTCCCTCCTGGAGCCCTAATGCAAAGAAGACCATATTCCTCTCGCTGATCATTCCAGGTCCTGAATATCCGGGGAAGAATTTAAGTGTGTACATGCAGCCAATTGTGGATGATCTGAACCACTCTTGGCACCACGGGACGTTGACATATGATCGTGCATCGAAGACAAACTTCTTGATGAAAGTTTGGTATCACAATTCCATGCATGACATGCCCGGGTACGCCCTATTCTGCGGATGGTGTACAGCTGGTAAGTGGCCATGCCCAGTGTGCAGGAACCGACTTGAGTTCATGTGGCTAACGGCGGGACGGAAGTATTCCGCGTTTGACACACATCGAAAGTTCCTCAAAAGAGGGCATCGTTTAGAGAAGACAAAAAGAACTTCAAGAAGGGCAGAGTTGAGCGTGAAGAAAAAGCGATACCAACTTTCGATGGTGCAGCTGTTGACGCCGAGCTAAGTGCTCTCGTGCCTGCTGAGGGAAAAGGCCCACGATATGTGGGATATGGTGTGCGCACAACTGGACTCACGTGGCAGGCTTGACGCAACTCGAATATTACAAGGACCTCGAACTTCCCCATAGCATCGATGTGATGCACACCGAAAAAATGTTGGAGAGTCCCTCTTTCACACAATCCTGAACATTCCTGAGAAGTCGAAGGATAATGTTAAGGCTAGAGTTGATGTTAAGAAGCTCTGTGATAGGGAGAGAATGCACATGAAGCCTCCTGAAGGCCGTCAAAAGAACTGGTTCAAGCCGCATGCTGACTTCTGCCTTAATAGTATGCAAAAGTCTGAGGCATTCCATTGGCTCAAATTCGTCGTGATGTTCCCTGATGGCTATTGTTCGAATATAAGTAAGGGAGTCAATATACAATCGGGAAAAGTCACCGGGCTCAAGAGTCACGACTATCATATATGGATTGAGCGGCTGCTACCGGTGATGGTTCGAGGGTATCTCCCCGACAGTGTCTGGCGAGTGCTCGCGGAGTTGAGCCATTTCTTCCGCACGCTCTGTGCTAAGCAAGTATGTCCCCTGATTATTCAGAAGCTGCATGAACTAGTGCCGGAGTTGCTGTGCAACTTAGAGACGATATTTCCGCCAGGCTTCTTTACTCCGATGGCACATCTTGTTGTGCATCTTGCGAACGAGGTACTCTTGGGTGGACCGGTGCAGTTTCGTTGGCAGTTTTGTATTGAGAGAGAGTTTAAGTATATTCGAACCAAATGTGGAAACAAAAATAAGATTGAGTCATGCATAGCCGAGGCAACTATCCTCAGGAGATGGCAGACGCCAGGCTAACGTACTACCCCGATGATGTTCCCACTATGCATAACCAGGCCTCTCGGTACAATGTCGACGAGCCCAAGCGAGACCCCAAGCTCGTCCTCTTCCAGTGTCCCGGTGGCAAGAGCGGTGGCCCAACAAGGTATAACTTGACCAATGATGAGCTGGAGTGCATAATGCTCTATGTGCTTATGAACATGAAGGAAGTGACCCACGACGAGCAGGGAGAAGAGGGCAGTTTCCTTAGGTAAAATGGGGAACAAATTACTTTGCAACTACTAACATGTTTCGTTCTAATACGTATTTTCTCCTTTTAGTCAATTCACGGATGAAATGTGGTCGGGAACATCAGATGGACCCATGAAGCCGCGTTGGACACTCTTTTGAAAGAGCCTGCCCCCGGAAAGAAAAAATTCACGGTTTGGTTCAGGGAAAAGGTAATTTCAAACCTGTCCCTTCTACCTTGCAATCGTGTCTTGTCCCTCTTACTAATGCACAAAACAATTTGTACTTGTAGGGAGCTGATCCCAACGTTGTGATGTCAGATGAGTTGAGATGTGTCTCCCAAGGTTGTAACCGTAGAGTCGAGAAGTATGAGAAGTATGATGTGAATGGGTACCGCTTCCATACAGAGCATCACCAGAACAGTCGGCCTAATGCAAAGACTATAAATACCGGGGTCTTCACCAAAGGAGCCGGTAATTATGATTACTACGGAAGGTTACAGAACGTATACGAGCTGACGTTCAATAACACGAACATAGAACTCAAGCTTGTTGTGTTCAAATGCCACTGGTTCGACCCTGAGCATGGAACCAAAAGTACCCCTTCCATTGGGTTAGTTGAAGTTAAGCCTTCAACCACCTACCATGGATCCGATGTCTTTGTTGTGGCTCACCAAGCCTTTCAAGTTTATTATTTGCCCTACCCATGCAAGAAAGAGGGACTCATTGGTTGGGAAGTCGTGTTCCATGTATCGCCACGTGGTAAGCTACCCATGCCCTCCGAAGACGATTACAACAACATTGACCCTAAAACATACGAGGGGATTTTCTATCAAGAGGAACAAACCTTTGGGGACTTTGGCATACAAGGTCTTGAGGACCGCGAGGACAATGCACAAACAGGTGGTGACGTAGTGGTGAATCTAAAGGATATAGATATGCTCAACAAGTTACAAGTGATAGTGATGACGATGATGAGCCTCCATCGTGCGAGGAGGTTCCAATATACAACACTCGTGATAGTGATGTTGATAGTGATGATGAGAACCCAGGACTTAACTATGAGAGTGATGATTAGGGGTGAGGGTCTTTTATGTCCTTTTGCGTAGTATTTACTTTTCAACATGCTTAGTCTTTCAACATGCTTAGTCTTTCAACATGCTTATTAATTGCATTACGTCTTCATGCTTCTTAATTGGATCATGTCTTTTATGCTTAAAAGTTTACCCTTTCTCAATGCAGGTGATTGACCAAGATGAGCCAAGGCAAGGAATCATCGGCCTCCTTGCTGAAGAAGATGCGCCAGAAGAAAGTTACTAAAAGTGGAAGAGCACTTATTCCGAACCCGCGTTACCTGTCTGACAGTGGTGAGAGTAGAGGTGATGCAATTCTTAATTGGATCATGTCTTTATGCTTAATTGTTCACCCTTTCTCAATGCAGGTGAGGGTGGAGATGCTGGAGGAGGGGGAGGTGCCGATGCTCCACTTCCTCCGAGGGGACGAGGTGCAGGACGAGGGCGAGGTGGAGGACGAGGGTGAGGTGAGGGAGGACGAGGGCGAGGTGGGGGCGACGTGTCTTCGGACATACCCTCTGCTTCTGTCGACGAGGGTTCGGAGGAGACGGGCCCCTCCACGGACGTGGGGGCGGGCCCCTCCACGGACTTGGAGGCGGGGCCCTCCGCCGCCGAAGAAGCCAAGGATTCGAGGGGAATCCCAGGTCCCTGATGAGGACAAGGAACCTGCTACCGAGGAGGAGAAGATCCTCATTACGCCTAATGGGAAAGAGTAAGTGACTATATATACTAATTTTGAACATGGTAACTTCATTGTGGTCAGGACAATTTGACATGTACTAATGTTTAATTATTGTGCAGCAACTGGATACATCCTGCGGGAGCCCGTGTGCCTAACACCTGGTTGGAGCTTTGATTAGGAAGTTTTGGCCGGGCTTGTACAGTATCGTCCCCAACGGCGCGACGAAGCTAGCCACCCATTGGGTAGACTATCAGGCCGCCAATTACGCGAGCGGCGGGAAATGTTCTGACGCCGTGATCAACAAGTTTTGGGTAAGTTGAACTTTTCGAATTTCGTTCATACTTGATGTCCCCACCATGCTCTCACAATTTGTTTTTTGTGCATGATTAAAGAAGTTCTATAGGGTACTTCCTGAGCAGCGGGGCGATGCGGACAAGACTTTGGAGGGGGCTTGTAGGAAGTTGACACGACAGCAGTTCTACAATGCAAAGCATACCATGATCAATCATTTCAGTACTGAGACGTTAGGCAAGACGGCGGTGAAGCATGATATGTGGAGAACCCACTTGAGGTGACCGTAGATGACTACATGGCGGTAAGTAGATTGTTAATGAGATTACATGTTGCTGCTAAGTTGCAATTGCATTATCCGTTCTTCACATGAGTATTGTTTTTTCAGTTTAAGCCCTCATGGGCCTATGGCAAGGATGACGCGTGGAGGGCGTTGGTGTCTAGGTGGGCTGGGGAGGACCCCGAGTTCAAGGCCTTGAGCGAGCGAAACAAGTTAAACCGCGGGAGCGGGGGGCACATTGTGCGGGTGCCCGCAACCATGACGCTTCAAGGCAAAGCTGGTATATATATACATGAAACAATCTTCATTTATTTCCCCTCATGTTCCTACTTGATACGCATGACACTTCTTTGGCATTGCAGGAGGCCGATCTCGCGCACACAAACGGAAGAAGAAGCCCAATTTTTCTGAGCCTCAGCCCTCGCAGCCCGATTACTTCGGCACTGCCAAGGAGGGCTAAAGGCATACGTCGAGACGTTCAAGGGTATAAATCCGGAGGTGGACAACCCTCTTGAGCATGACACCGACGAGAGAGCGGTGGTCCTTGCCGGGAACGGTTGGGAGCATGGCCGTCCTCTCCTTCTTAGTGCGGTACTCGCGCGTACTCCTGAGTTGGGCCTCTCGCGTGTCAAGGCTACCCTCACCGCCGACGACCCTCCCGTCCTGCCTCGTCGGCCTTCCCGAGCTCGCCCCGATGTAAGTTTTTCTCAATTTCATTCTCTTTCCGACATTCGTTCCTAGCTAAGTGGCTAAGTTGACGAGATTCGTTCCCTTTTAAAACTGTAGGCTGATTTCGAGGCGGCCTTCGATGCCGCTTACGCGGACTATGAGAGAGAGTTATACTTGTGGGTACAGAAGAGCCAGGAGTATGAGGAGTGGGCAGAGTTGAGGGATGCTGTAAGTTTCAACTTTTATATTTGCAAAATATGACAAGTCCCATTTCTCTAGTTTGAACCTTCTTTTTCTACAACTCCTGACATCTAAACTATCTTGTAGGCTGACGAGAAGTTTCATGCCACTGGAGAGCGGTCGCAGCTGCCTACGCGTCCACCTAGGCCGGGGATCCCGCCCGTCGGCCCAACGAGGGAGTCGGTCGCTCGCACATACAAGCCAGCGACTCCGGTAAGTTATTTGCCAAACAAGTTGTTACCGCCATGTTGTGCTTTCCAAGTTGCTAACTTGGACTCAAACATGTAGGGATCGGGATGCTCCAGGACCATGGCACCCTTTGGTCGTGCTTCTGCCCCACTGACTTCAACGCGCGCGCTCGTGGAGCATGGCACTGGTGGTGCCTCGCCGAGTTCGTCGCCTGTGACCACACCGTCCCGTGCCTCGCCGGATTCCATGTGTGATTCGACTGCCCCACGCGGTCGGTCGCCTATTCTCACGCTGTCAGAAATGGGTACCTCGAGCTCTCGGGAGATGTAGGATGTGTTCGGGTGTGAATTTGAACTATGTTTGTGTCATTTGGCGTTTGTATGGATGCTTGGATGAATTCGAATCATGTTTGTGTCATTTGGATATCTATGTGATGTTTATTTGATGTTTCTGTGATGTTTTAAAATTTGTGCAATTTTAATTGTATTTAAAATGTGCCAGAAACCAGCAGCAAAAAATTGCTGGAATTGAAAATATGGCCTAACCTACGCCGACGGCGTAGGGTGCTGTGTGGACGCATAGGATGGTGCCACGTCGCCTGAACTGGACCATATGGTCATCCCTACGCCGACGGCAATGCCGTCGGCGTAGACAACTCCCAGGAGCACGGCCTTGCTCCACGTGTCCCCGTACCCGACGAGGCCGTCGGCGTATGGTTCCTCCCAGACACATATGATGCCGACACGTGGCGCCCTCCCAGACGCACAGCGGAGTTACACGTGGCACCGGTACGCCGACGGTAGTGCCGTCGGCGTATAAAGGGTAGACGGAGACAGACGGACGCCGTCTTGTGGGTCCCACCGAAGCGTACGCCGACGGTGACGGATACGCCGACGGCAGAGGGTCTACGCCGACGGGCCGCTACGCCGACGGCCGCCGTCGGCTTACGTGTACGCCGACGGCATACGAGCGTACGCCGACGGTTTCCGGCCGTCAGCGTTTTGAGCCATTCTTGTAGTGTAGCCAATATACTTGAATTTTGGACTTCAACGAGGAACCTTAACAAACCTTGTCACTGTGCTGTAAAGGTTGACGAGAGGGACTTACAAGTCAGATGTCCACCTCTCCCTTTCGACGCTGCTCAATCCTCCCCCTCAATGCCGGCAAGAGCAGCAATGTCGCGCCGTTCACTAGTTCATATTGATGCTAAGCACACCCCGATGTGGAAACGACAAGGAGAAAGCCTAAGGTTAAGCGTAATTGCGTGTGGCCGACGAGGCATCCCATAACGGGCCAACCCGACAGAACTTGTTTGCCAATGGTCATTTCTGAATAGTTGTTGCCAATATATTGCAAGCGGTCATTTATCTGATTTTGTTTTGGATGTATGTCTCTGTGCAAACATATTTTGCTAATTTTCCATGGCCTTTATATATAGTCATGTAACCCTCCGAGAAACCCAACCCCTCACTCTCTCTCTCCATATTTGTACGCGGTAGCGCTCGCGGTGACCTAATTCGCCCCGCACGTCCTATTGCATGATGCGACAACGCATCTTCCGCGTGAAGGCACGGTGTTTCACATGTTAGAGCATCTCCACCGGGCCTCCAAACGACCCCCCAAAGGCCATTTGGGGGGCCGGACACCAAAAACCGCCACCAGCGGCACCCCCCAAAGCCTCGCCCCGAGCAATTTTATGTCCGGCACCCCCAATTGGGCCTCCAAACTTGGAGGCCCTCCTGGGGGTGCCGGACATTGACCGGACATGGCCTCCGACAGGTGCGCCCCACCCGTCATAGACATAGGGCGCGATGAGGTGCTGTAAATTGCGCCGTGCAGGAGGTCGTTCCACCCACGTTAATGGCGACCCGTTTCTGCAAGCGACGAAGCGATGGGACGGCGAGGCGTCTGCGGCACGCCTCGCAATTACGCCGGCGCCCAGGCTTTTCCGGCTTCCCAAGCGTCGGCATGGCCGAATCGCGTCGCCGCCACATAACTCCGACGAGACGCGTGCTCACCCATCCGCCGCTTCCCGCCCATCGCCATCGTTTCCCGCCCAGCGCCACCGCTTCCTCCCGCCTATATAAGCACTCCTCCGCCGTGCCGTGCAGCCTCACCAGACCACCACTCGCCGTAGTCCATCGCCACCGTAGTCCACACCATGCCTCGCCGCCTCCAGACCACCTGGCCCACCCTCACCCAGGCAGCGCGCCGCGCTCACCCTCTAGGGCAGGAGGAACAGGCACTGCAGCTGTCGTCGACGAGCCGCCCTTCGATTGGGCTGGACGACGTCGACGTGGAGGAGCAGGAGGAGCAGGAGCCGGAGCAGGAGGTTCCTTACCCTGGGCGGGAGCCGCCTCTGGAGCAGGCGCCGGCGCCGGAGCAGGAGGTGCCGCCGCCGCTGTGGCCCGACCAGGTTGTCGCCATGAACTCGTTCGACACTTGGTGCAACGAGCAGGCGGCCCAGCAGCTCAGACAGGGCTACGAGGCGGCTGGCAACGCCTTCGAGGGCAAGCCTCCGTCGCGACCGCGGAGCGGGACATTCGATGCCGCGCCTTCATGGCCGCCGAGCGCGCGGCATACGTGGACCTCAACACCGTGGCCGCGCAACGGGAGGATGCGGCCAGGATGGAGGCCGGACAACAGGTGGCTCACGAGGAGCTGAACCGGATGCGTGAGGCACGACTGGCAGCAGCGAGGGAGGCAGCTGCGAGGGACGCCGAGTGCGACAGGGCTGCCAGGGATGGCATGCGCGCCGGGCTGCGAGCGCGCTCCGGCAGGAGATCTGTGTTCGCTCGCGCTTAGCCCAGGCAGCCCTGCTAGGAGAGGCGCCCAGGCACGACGACGAGGCAGGCCAAGGCGGAGTTTAGATTAGGGTTTAGAGTAGGGTTTAAATTTGTATCGTTTAGTTTAAATTTGTACCGTTTAGTTTAAATATGAACGAATATCGTAGTTTTAAATACGCTGCCTCAGTCGAAACTGGTTTAAATATGACTTGTACTGCTAATTACATATACATATATCTCGATCGAGTCGATACTCGATCGTCTACGCATCCTTCTTCTTCATCTTCTTGGAGTCCGAAGCTTCCGCGTGATCGTCGTCTTGGCGAGGACGCTTGGGGAGGGCCTTCGGCTTCTCGACGTCGCCATCGTAGCCGTCCTCGTCCTTGGCATCGACGGCCGCGTCCTTGGCGGCGGGCGCGACCTCGCTCTCCTCCCCGCCGGCTGGTGGGGCTGCCTCCTCCTCGGAGGGGTTCCATATGGGTTCAACACCTCGTACGGAGATGCGGGGGCTGCCTCGTTCCCCTCGTTGGGAGCGACGGCATTGGGGCCGCTGTCGTCGTCCTCCTCCTCCTCCTCGTCGTCGTCCGACGAGGAGCGCGGTGAAGGGGTGTCGTCGAGCCCGTAGAAGAGCTCGAGTTGCTCGACTTCTGACGGCGATGGCTCGGATTCTGCTGCAGAGAGGGAAGAAACAGAATCCGAGCCATTGCCGCCCGAGGAAGACGACACCGGTGCTTCGCCTTCGTCGCCGGACTCCTCGCTGGTGACGCCCTCCTTCTGCCACATCTCCGGCTTACCCCACTCGGCCATGTCGTACCAAACGAAGAGAATGAAATCGACGTGCGGGCCGCGAGGATGGTTATATTGCTGCCAAGAGGCGGCGGTTGCACGTCCACACGAACCATCGGCGGTTGCCATAATGCGGAGCGACGCGGCGGCGAACCGGCGGCGGTTCGTGCGTCCGCAAGGTGTTCGACAGTTCGCTCAAATTTTGGGCCGTTTGAAGGGTGAGCCTTTGGGGGTGCCGCTGTGGAGGGCCTCCGAATGTTGCCCGGACATATGTCCGACACAACCCCAATTGGGGAGTGCCGGACACGCATTTGGAGGCCCCGGTAGAGATGCTCAGAGAGTAAAAGGAATTCGTAAACTTCTATCCAGTCTCTAGTCTTATATCTCGTTACTACATATGATATTTAGTTCAATAGGTGGTGTTTGGCAAAACCTAGGACTGCAATTAATCGTATAGAAACTGAATGAGTGAAACTCTTTTTGTGGAAGCGGCGCGTGTCTCGAGGAGGCCATGAGTAGCACCGCCGATCGGTAAATCTTATAGGGCGCGTACCGCGTCGGTTGCAAACCGATGCGTACCCCCGGCTAGACATGGGCCTGGCCCAGTTATCTGTGTTCGCCTGCGTTCTCTTTCTTTTGTTTTAGTACTTTTTTTCTGTTTGGTACGTTCTCCTTCACGTAAAAAAGAAGTACGCTATTTTTTTTCCCTTTCCCTTCTTCCATTTCCATTTTCTCTATCTTATGGTTTTCACTTTATTCTCGATCTGGAAATTGTTCTTATCTTCGAAAATGCGAAAAGGTTCCGATTATTGAAAATGTTTTGATTTTCGAAAAATGTTTCATTTTTTGAAATGGTTCCCGACTATGGTTCTGGTTTTAGAAAATGGTACCTGATTTTAGAAAATGGTGAAAAATGGTTCCAACTTAAAAAATGGTTCCGATTCAAAAATGGTTCCCAATTTTTGAAAATGGTTATGAATTTGAAAAATGGTTCCCGATTTTTGAAATGTTTCCATTTATTAAAATGGTTCCGACTTAAAAAACGGTTCCGAATTTTATAAAATGGTTCACGGTTTAAAAATGGCTCCGATTTTAAAAAATTGGTCCGATTTTTGGAAAATGGTGAAAGATGGTTCCGTTTTTTTTAAAAAGGTTCTGATTTTTTTTTAATGGTTTTGGCTTTCAAGAAAAGGTTCGAGTTTTTGAAAATGGTTCCAATTTTTTAATGTGGTTCGGAATGGTTTTCATTTTCAAAAAAATGCTTCAAGTTTGTGAAAATGGTTCCGATTTAAAAATTGTTCGAGATTTTTGAAGATGGTTCTGAACATTTTTAAATTTTAAAATGGATCCAAAATAAAAATGGTTCCAAATAAAAAATGGTTCAAAATTTAAAATTGGTTCCAAGTTTTAAAATGGTTCAAAATTTAAAATGGTTCCAAATTTTAAAAAGGTTCCAAAATAAAAATGGTTCGGAATTTAAAAATGGTTCCAAAATAAAAAAATGATTCCAGATTTTAAAATGGTTCCAAAATAAAAAATGGTTCCACTTTGAAAACGGTTCCAAATTTTAAAATGGATCCAAATTTAAAAATGGTTCCCAATTGAAAATGATTACAAAATTAAAATTGGTTCCAAATCTAGAAATAGTTCAAAATTTAAAAATATTTTAAAATTTTAGAAATAGTTCTAAATATAAAATGGTTCCAAATTTAAAAAATTCATTTCGAAGAATTTCAGTTCCAAATTTTTGGTTCACCTGCATTTTTTATTTTGGTGACCGACATTTTTTTCGTTCACTATTATTTTCGGTTTACCGGCCTTTTTTTGGTTCACATTTTTTTCGGTTAGCCCGCATTTTGGTTCAATTTATTTTTTCACCGACATTTTATCTTTTACCGACACTTTTTGGTTCGCTGTTATTTTTGGTTCACTGTATATTTGTTTCACTATTTGTTTTGTTCGCCGACATTTTATGTTTCACAGACATTTTTGGTTCACTAATATTATTTTTGGTTCACCGTACTTTTTGAAAATGGTTCCAAATTTTAGAAATGGTTCTAAATATAAAACGGTTTCAAATTTAAAAAAATCATATTTGAAAATGGTTCCATATTTTAAAAATGGTTCATTTTTTGAAAATGGTTCCAAATTTGAAATGACTCCAACTTCAAATTTGTTCCATTTCGGATATCAAAATTTAAAAATAGTTCCAACTTCAAAAAATTTCCATTTCCAAAATCAAAATTTAAAATGGTTCGAAGTTTAAAAATGGTTCAAAATTAAAAAATGGTACAAAATTAAAAAATGGTTCCAAATTAAAAATTATTTCCATTTTAAAAATGGTTCCAACTTCAAAATGGTTCCATTTTTAAATTATAAGTTCCTTTCTTCATTTCTTTATTAATGATTTCGATTTCCCTGAAAATGGTAGCGTGAAGAACCAGCGAAACAGTCTGAAAAGTTCCCACGTTCTTTTTATTTTTCAAAAACTACCGTTTACAAATTAAAACGGTGCCATTTTAGAAAATGGTGCAAAAAATGCGTGTAATACAGAGTACATTACAAACAGTCAAATTATGATCGGAAAAAGAAACATGATTCGTCAAACCAGTACGTGAAAAAGGAGAACGAAATGAGGTCGTACAAAACAAGAAACAGAAAAAACACTACCTAGGAAGCAGGAAACAGGTACATGGGCCAAGCCCATTTTGCGCCAAGATCGTGGGTACGCGTCACGAAGCAAGCGTGCGCGTACCGCGCAATATAGCACCTCTCCGGGTTGCCCTGTATATCGACCCGTGCGACGTTAGTGTCGCGTCGCACCCACGCATGGGCCTGGCCCACGACCTCCCTGATGCTTCTTCCTCGCCTCCGTCGACACCCCGCCGCCACGTACCGCCGGCCAGGCCGCCTGCTGCCGCCACCCACGCCGCTGCCGCGCCACCCTCCTCCAACCGCCGCCCACCGCCGGTCCGCCGCCGCCCGGGCCTCCCCTCTAAACCCCCCCCCCCCACTCCGGCGAGCTCCCCCACCGCACCTGCACCCCGCATCCCCCTCGTTAAGTTTCTTGCTCGCCTCCACCACCTCCGCCGTGGCCAGCCGCGTCTCCGGCGGTTCCGGGTCGCTCCATTCTCGTCGTCGCCGTCGGCCAGCCGCGTCGCCCGCCCGCCGCCGACTCGTCCGTAGCTCTCCCCTCCCCTCCCTGGCCTCCCCGCGTCGTGCCGCGCCGCCGTCTCCTTCATCTCTGGCAGCTAATGGGCCAAGCCCATACGCGTGGGGGGTGTGCGACGCTGCCCTATCGTCGACCTGGTCGGCATATAGGGTTTGCCCCTCCCCCGCCGATCGCGGGTAGCGGTTAGACCGCCGGCTCGGGCTGAAAGAAGAATATGACATTGTGCAGTTGTTGGGTCGGCCCACAATCGTCTGCAAGTGTGGGTGCCATACAGGACGCAGAAGGCACTGCATAGGAAGAGATCACTCGGCCAGCCGAGGGCGAGGGTGGTGTCCAAAATGCCTCGTAACGTAGTATCATCATGGGCCAAGTGGTAGACGCCGCATGCAAGGCTAGCCAGCTTCAACTGTGCAATGTCGACGGTAGAGACTGCAGACCGATGGATCCGTTCGTCCGTCCCGTCGTCTAGCGCGTTAGACTACAGACTACCAAGTGCCACGATAATTGCAGCAATGTGCAGCAGCAGTACCCGTACCGTACACACGAGCGTACTGTCTCTTGGCCTGCAGTCTGCACGGATGATCATCATGATCTATACGACAACGAGACATAACACTGTTCCGTCCCGCCAGCTCACACGATCTCAATTTCCCCGGGAACATAACACTGTTCGCCCGTAATGAAACGAGAGAGAAAAAGACTCGTCTCTTCTCGCTCGCGATCGCAAGCAAATAATCAAGTCCCTGTCTCCTGATCGATCGCTGCGTTCGAATCATCCACTGTAGTCCCGTCGACTGTCATACGCGAGATCGATCGATCGAGCTTCCTGTTGGAGGAATCGCATGTTATGGATCGAGCAACGGAGGTGACCAGGAGCTCCACTGAAGTTCTAATTCATTTGTTGGCTTGATCGACCTCAAGATAGATGATGCCTCGCTGATCAGGAAGTTTCAGAACCAGCTGGGAGGGAGGCTACTTGTTCGATCTGCAGCCATGGCCACTTGAATGCAGTTGCCGTAAAATCAAAACTGACCAATGTCTGATTCTCTATGCCAATTTTGCCAGCGGTGTTTAGTGGGTATACTAATGTGATCGAGTAAATCGCCACAAGTGTGCGATGGAGCTAACTACACGTCGGGCAACGCGAACGGGAGGCTACTTCTTCCGATGAGGAGCATATCGAAACCAGGCAACTTGGCTGTGCCGTGAAGTTCAATTGACAACGAGGAAGTCAGACCAGCTGTCGTATGTGCCTTCTATACACTTGGCCACAAAGGCCAGGGATGATGAATAAATAGTTAACGGCTCTGTGAACCCAGCACATGGCTGAGATGGCTACAGGAGAGGATACCCTCAAGCTCAAGCTGATCTAACTTGCACAGCCAGCTAGGTGTATAGTATCATGTGGTAGTAGTATGCGAGCCTGTCAGAATCCAAATCGAGATGAAAATGAATACTCCTGTGCTTGGTTTGGATCCAGGTCAGTAGAACTGGATCAAGCAGCTAACTGATTGATCAATGTATATACACTAGCACTAGCTAGCTAGTAGCCTAGCTTAGTATACATTAGTGACTTAGTGAGGCCTTATGGGTCTTCGTCGTGTGTTTGCATCAGTCAAAAGGTTCTCGCTTCCATGTGGATCTCTTGTTTCTTAGCAATACAGTGTGGGTTCATGATTGCAGTGCTAATGCAGGGTCACAATGCATGGGGAGTTCATGTTATGCGCAATGTATTTCCGCTTCAGGGTTTTCTATGTGGCTTATTGCTTTTTGTCTGCCTTTTGGAAAGGTAGGCAGGAGCAAGAGAACATGAAAAGGACGAGATGGCCAAATAAACAAATTTTTCATGCCAACATTGGCGTTCTAGGCTTCAGTCTTTCAGATAAGGCGGCATGGAAATCAGGTATAAAGAGATTAGTGCATGATGCATCCATGTTCCTCAGCCTAAAACAATTGTTTTGGTTTCTCCCTTTTGAAAAGTTGTAGTGGGTCAAATCTAAAGAATCTCTTCCTCCTTTCTTCCACCACAAAGATCACATGGGCTAAAATATAGTATTGGCGTGTTGCGTAGGTGGCTAACTAGATGGTGGATGCAGCAGGTGCACAAGTGAGAGCGAGACATGCTGCAGCTTTGCTCATGCAGAAGAACTGAACAAGGCCGTGAGAAATATTTAAACATGCTGGTCGCCAAAAGTGCTGGTCATACACCTATATACTATGTAGTACTAATAGCTAGTTTTGGATACCATGTACAAGAGAACAAATGAGTCGGTATATTTTGGAATTTGGAGCTTAGTGCAGTGTTTATGATCTTGCAGATTCTGTCAACTGATTTTCTAGTTTGCACTGGAAAAGGTTGTGGTAATATGGCGAGAATTTCTGGTAAATATGCCCCATGTGATTGTGGAAGTAAAGATCCAAACTGATCTGCTCTAGCTGCCATTTTGTACACTCCAAAACCCCTGCAAATTATTAGTCGGTGAAAGGATGCGCTTGATGATGCAACATCTGGGAGAACAACAAAATGTACTTGCAGACATTATGGCTTGAACATTGATTCTTCTCGGTGCTCTTATTAAGGCAACAAGTAGCAAGCAAACCAATGATTAGATGGTCAAAATGCCAGATTGGCTTGACTAACACTGAACTTTCTTAAACTATGCATGAATGATCCATGTTTTTCGGACAATTGTTTTAGCGTGTAGTTAACCAACCGGGCTATCCCCTTTCCATTAATTGCTTAACGAAAATACAGTATCCAGATTACAGAACACAAACCACAAGGAAGGAGATAAAGGGGAAAGCGAGTTGGGGCAGTAACAGGAAACCCACTGAGAACAGTTTTCGATCTCGAAAACAGACCTGCGGGGCAAAAACCTGTTACCACCTTATATCGCAACTATCCTACACAAGTTCCAGGAAACCAAACTCAAAAACCACCCAGGCGTCTGTTTCACCACTGCCTCACACAAGGCACCACTAACAGCTCGAAGAGCAAGACCCTAAGATCGAAACAGGGGCATAAAACCCATCACCACGCAGGGGAACTTTTTTAGAAACCACAACTTGACGACAAACACGGCAGCCTAACTGCCAGTGAACCTCAGAAGTGCTGGCGCCGCTGTAGCTTGCTTGTTCGCCGAGCTTCTCTCAGCAATCTCCATCGCCTTCCACACCAGCTGCTGCGCTCCATTCCTGATGAACTCTCGCTCTTCTTCATCGTACAGCCCTGCCCAATTTTTCAGCAAAGAACAAGCAGTAAACACAATAGTAACAGGGGTTCTCAGCCTATACTTCTCAAAAGTGACTTTGTTACATGTTGTCCAAACAGCCCAACAAATCGATGCAAGGAGAATGGAATAAAAAAAATTCCCCCCTGGCCAAAAAGTATAAAACCAAGATATGCATTGCCACACATTTCTCGGACAAGTGCCTGTGTGAAAGATCTCTCCCACACAACCCCAAACCACTTTAGAAACCTCACACTCAAACAGGAGATGATTTCTTGTTTCCCTCTGGAAACAAAAAGAACAATTGGGATTCCCCTGCCATTTCCTCTTCTTCATGTTATCTCTTGTTAGAATAGCATCTTTGCATAATTTGCCATAAAAAGATTTTAATTTTAAGAGGGAGCTTGCCTTCCCAAATCCATTTATAGTATGGACCAGATAAAGGTTTCTCCAGGTACTTGTAAACCGACCTTGTTGAAAACTTTTTACTAGCATTTAGTTTCCAGAAGATCGAATCATCGGTATCCGACAGATTCACACTACGAGCTTTTTGTAAAATAGCCTCAAGCTGTTCAGCTAACTGAGGGAAAAGCCTTCTTCTAAAGGGTATCACAAAGTTTTCTGCCCTACATTTCCCGAAGGTAATGTCAGGATTCTGACAAATGTTATAAAGCATAGGAAAGGATTGCATTAATGGAGTCTTATCCACCCATGGATCTTTCCAAAACCGCGTGATAGAGCCATTATTTAACTTAATACCTCTACCCGCCAGGTAAATATCCCTGACTTTCATAATTCCTTTCCAGCATGGTGAGTCATTCACTCTAGTCTTGACATCTGTCACAGACTTGTTTTTTAGATATTTAGCCCGCACAATTTGCTGCCATAACCCATCCTGGGATTCTAATTTCCACCACCATTTCACCAAAAGGCTTACATTCATTTTCTGAAGGTCCATGACCCCAAGGCCTCCCTTCTTTTTGGATTTACATATCCTTTTCCATCTTACTAGATGATATTTTTTCTTCCCATTTATACCTTCCCAGAAATTTTTTCTCATATGCTTGGTCAACTTCTCGATAAAGGTCTTGTTAAACAGGAACATTGAGAGATAATATAAAGGAATGCCAGATAAACAAGACTGTAAAAGGGTTAATCTACCCCCAGAGGAGGCATTGGCGCAAATCCAGGCAGCCAGCCTTTTAATAAACTTTTCATCCACAAAATCCCAGTCAACATTTTTTAGGTGGCTGAAAGTAACCGGCACCCCCAAATATTTCAATGGTAAAGACCCAACTTGACATTGAAACATCTCAGCATAAAAGGCTGTCACTTCGGCATCCCCACCAATTGTAACTACTTCACTTTTCATAAAATTGATTTTAAGGCCAGACATCAGTTCAAACATATAAAGCAACATTTTCAAGTTGATAGCCTTCTCAGGATCATGAGAAATACATAAGACAGTATCGTCAGCATACTGTAATATAGCCACCCCCTTTTCCACTAGGTCAGGAGCCAAACCCATCAGGAGACCATTTTTCTGAGCCTCAAGCACCATCTTAGTTAAAACCTCCCCCACCATATTAAAAAAGAAAGGGGACAAGGGATCCCCCTGACGGACCCCTTTCGCACTTTGAAAATAGGGTCCCATCTCATCATTAATCTTAACAGACACAGTCCCATTATGAAGAATCTGTCGCACCCAAATGCAAAAATGCTCTGAGAAACCCCTTTTTCTAAAACATTGTAACAGAAAATCCCAATTCACTTTATCATAAGCTTTCTCGAAATCGAGTTTTAAAATCACCCCCACTTGTTTCTTAACATGAGTATGATGCATAATCTCATGCAGAGCCATAATACCATCCGTGATATTCCTATTTTTAATGAAAGCATTTTGCTGCACACTAAAAAGCTTATTAGCCAAGGGGTCTAAACGTAAACACAGAGTTTTAGTAATGAGTTTGTAAATACACCTCAACAAACAATAGGTCTAAACTGTTGAATCTTATTGGCATCGCTCAACTTAGGCAGCAAAGTAATAACCCCATAATTGAGGCGTTGAACATCTAGTTCTCCTTTATGAAAACACTCAAACATGTACATAACATCATTTTTCACAATCTCCCAGCAGTGTTGAAAAAATTCAACTGGGATGTCATCAGGCCCTGGAGCCTTATTAATTTTCATGGAGAATAAAGCTTTCTTAATTTCATCCACGGAAAAAGGTTTAATGAGAGTTTCATTATCTATATCATCTAGCTTTTCATGAGCACCCCATAAGTCAGCAGAAAAACTAAATAAATTTCCAGGAGCCGGACCAAACAAAGCCTTATAATATTCCGTAGCATGTTTCAAGAGGTTATCAGTACCCTCTATGACAATATCACCATCATTCAGCGAGTGCATCGTATGTTTCCTTCTCTTCCCATTCGCAATTCTATGGAAATAGCTAGTATTATTATCACCTTGAAGGAGCCATTTTTCGTTTGAGCGTTGAAACCAATACAATTCTTCCGCAGCTAAAATTTCGAGGAGGAAACTATTAATATCATGCTGCCTTAACATCTGTTCAACAGACAACTCACCCTCCTCTTCCAGGAGTTCGAGATTTTCTAGTTCCAACTGTAATTCTTTTTTAGTTTTCTTCAAATGACCAAACTTATTAGCACCCCATCCTTTGAAAAACTTTTTAAAACGTTTCAACTTAATGTTGATAATATCAATGGGGTCAGAGCTATCAACTCTTCTTCCCCAGATTTTTCCCACCTCACTTAGGAAATCTTCGTGTTTAAACCAGTCAACATCAAATCTGAATTTATTTTTTGCCCGGGTTATACTTCCACAACCCGAATCTAGCAATAAAATATTGTGATCAGATAAGTCTCTCACTACCTTTCTTACCGACACCAGGGAAAAAATAGCTTCCCAGCAAGGAGACATTAAAATTCTATCAAGCTTCACAAGAGTAGGGGGATTTTGATTGTTAGACCAGGTGAATTTTCCACCTGTCATATGAATCTCACGCAACCCCAACACCTGGATCACAGAGTTAAAGGTACCCGAGGAGTGAGGCAAAGGAGTTTTTTTATTTTTCTCTCCACAATTTCTGATGATATTGAAATCTCCTCCAATAATATAAGGCATGCTCACCATATTACACCATGCTGCCATCTCAGCAAGGAACTCGTCCTTTAATTCCTCATGAGCAGGACCATAAACAGCCAGCAGAGCCCATTGGCACTTTTTCTTTTTGTCCCAAAGGTTAAATTGGACTAGATGTTTTCCAACTCTCACCGCCGATACATCCAAGGATTCTTTTCGCACACCCACCAAAATACCACCCGATTTACCAGTTGAAGGAAGCCATTTCCAAAAAAAGAGGTCAGAAGGATCAAACCTTCGAAAAAACTTTTCATTATATTCACTTTTCATTGTCTCCATAAGGCAAATAAAATCCAGACCATGGTCTTTAATAATATCAGTGAGACAAGCCGCCATGCCTTTTTTGCTTATCCCCCTTAAATTCCAAAAGTCACCTATCATTTATATCTATCAGGGATCCGACGTCTTCTAGAATTCCTACCAGGAGGCTCGGGTGGAATCCTAGTTTTTGTTTGACTTCTAGTGCAAGGTCGCGCCACAACCACAGATTTTCTGCGTTGTCTTCTACTTTTCCGAGATTCTACTATCGTAAAAGGTTCAACATCACTATCACCCTGTCCATGCCAATCAATTTGTAATGGAATTTTGGCTCCCAAATCATTATCAACCACATAAGACTCATTATTATGTTTACTAATATTATTCTTAGCCACCAAGTTATTTCTCGCATCTTCTAAAGATCTAAGAACATTAATCGACTCAAAATCATCGTCTGGGATCTCCACACCCATATGAGAAGCACGCAACATAATCTCTTTATCAGATAAAACAGCAAAAGAGTTTTTAGATGATTCAGGATTACCTTCCAAATTTCTCTTTCTTGAAATGCTTGCTGCTTGCTCCAACACCTTCTCCAGCTTTCTTGCTTGGTTTCTAGGCTTCGAAGGAACTGTCGTGATTAAGTGATCAAGGAACCCACTAAATGGTTGTTTTTAGAAATGGGAGCCTCGTCCCGAAGCGGGGTATCTGAAAGTGGGGTACAGTTGCAAACGTAGTTTCTCTTCCTAGAGTTCAATCGAACGAGAGAACATAGTTGGGAGTAGAGCCATAGGGCAAATTAAGCGATGCCTCTCGTGTTCGTCGATGCCACGCCATGTACGCACGGCAATCCACGACGCATGGCTCCGTCCCTGCGTGCACCGTTCTGGACCTGTCGTGCTCGTCGATGCCTCGAAGTGCAGCAGGGGTAGCTCGCTCGCACGTACGTACGTCGGTGTGGTCAATGTGGATCCTCGTGCCCGGTCGTGTGCCATGCATATCCATGCAGGCGCAGCTAGCTATATATTCTCTGCGCGCGCGGTACTGCAGCATCACAAAAACCGCGCGGTTCTGAATCTAAACCGTACGTGTCCCCCCGGCTGAGGCTCGCCCATCATCCATGGAGACTCATCAGGCTGTAATTATAGTTGGTTAGCGTAAGTACGCAGCTCGGTGGAGCTGAGAAATGCGGGCTCCGGTAGTAAAATAAGGGAGAGACGGCAGGCTAATCGGTCTCCGCTTGCATAAATGGCAACCCAGTTCGAGGCCGGAGAATTAGGCTAGGAACCAACGAGGAAGGAGCAAACAGTAAAAATGTTTGTCCTGCATGTTGATGCTTCGCGGCCACGAGTACTTCAGGACCACTTCTCCATTTTTGTATTCACGGTTTTGGAATTGACGAACGCGCGCAGGACTCGACCGATGAACAAAATAACGTGAAAACAACTTGTACCGTGCATGCATGCATGCATATATTCAGCTTCGTCCTGATCATACAAATGTAAGAGTGAATTTCACCTCTATGCATTCTTGACACTAGTTCCCGAAAAATCGTTTAGATTACTCTCTTTTAAAAAAAAAATTGATCATCCTTTCATGATTGTTGAAATATAAAGACATTTCCGTCGGTTCACACTTTTGAAATAGTTGACTAGTGTACTCCCTCTATTCCGGTTTATATGATGCAATTCCAAATTCAGGTTTTTCCAACAATAAGATGCAATTTAGACATTTAATGAGCAATTAGGAGAGGGAAAATGGAAAGCTATCAATGCATGCCCACCAATTAGTCAATTAATGAGTAACTAGGAGAGATAAGAGAAAGACAACCAATGCATGCACAACAATACGCTACTCAATGCACCAATAGTTAGCCACCTAGGTTATAGAGATTTTTCCAAATGCATCCTATAAACCGGAATGGAGGGAGTATCATTCAATATGGTGTCACAAATAAATTGTTGCAAGTTCAACACCTGACTTACGCACTACTCTCTTTGTTCCTCGATGTAAGGTGCACACGCTTTCTGAGGTTTAACTTTGACCATGAATTTAACTAATGAAATGTGGGTTGGGTGTCTATATCATTTTTGTACACCCGACCCACATTTCGTTGGTTTAACTCATGGTCAAATAAACTTAGGGAGTATTTAATATAAAAATAGTTATGGACTTCTATGGATCCCACATTTAAAGTCTTTCCACGTGTCCAGTCTATATGTGAGTGTGATTGTTGAAATATAAAGCCTAGCCTTTCCATCAGTTCGGACTTTTGAAATAGTTAGCTATAACATAATTTCACTAGTGATTATTTTCCATTGGGAAAGGTGTGAGGTCATGATTGAGTCTAAAAATATCCGGACAACGACCATAAACTGAACATATGGTGAAGGGAAGGCTAGACACTATCGTCGATAGGGCTCTTTTATAATTACATATTTTGATGCACCATATGGTTGTAACATGCTGGTCTATTCTAATAAAACATGCAGAATACAAGGATTGGTTATAAAATGTTATTTTTACATGGTATATTTATAATTTTGCACTAAGAGCCCGCCGTAGTCATGGTCAAAAAAAAATTTGTTTCACTAAATGGGGTAATAAGTGTCACGGATGCGCACGAAGGTGTAAAAGTGAAATTCACTCAAGATGTAATTGTATCAAGCAAAGTGTAATTGTAAACAATCCGGATTTCATGGTCTACCAGCACATACACATGTTTAATAATCAGGTATGTGGCGTATTAACTACCTAGTACGAACATTTTCTCATGAGACCTTAAAGTGCTAACCTCATTTCCTCAAGAGTCACATAGGGCAGTGATGGGTTCAGACAGAAAATCAACAGTGCACCATGCCTAGGTAAACAATGAGATCTCCTTTGGAGTTCTCGCACATGCCAAGATATGTTATTTTTTCAGGGGACAGAACCTGAAGTAACTCGGTAATCTCCAAAATCAAGTTCCGTGCTCCCAAAATCTGACCTTGGAGCTACACATGGAAATTCAGCAATTTTGTAGTTTAGCACGCACCGTCGCCTCCAAAATAAGCTCTAGCCCATACAATAAACGGGTCTCGTTTGTCCTTGCAGGAGTGAAGTGCGACACCGCACGCTGCGGCATTCAAATTGTCAGTGCAGCGGGTGGCGCCAAAGTTGCGCGGAATACAACGCTTCAGGCCAAAATTTCTGAATTGGATGGCCACCTGAGATGCGCTGTAGGACGTACTGCTAGTTTGGATTAGTACAGTACGTTTTACGTCGCAAAGTTCAACCAAAGTGAGTGGCATAACGAGACATGTCGACATATGGAAACAAAAATCTTGTCCCAGACCATTCTTCTATCTTTTGTACTCCGTATCATTGTATATGCTCACGGATCTGTATACGTAGCGCTGGCTGCAGAGTTATTCCCACCGTATTCTTGCTGAGACATTCGATTGCCCGTTCTAGCGGTGGAGTAAAAATTGCACACAATTTTTTGACACACCCTCATAGATCATATAAAAAAACGGTGTAGGAAACAGATGGAGAGTATCTATAACCCAGTCGGCTTAAAAATGTTATTTCTCGGTCAATATTGATATTCGATCAAGATTTTCTTTGTCACTTTCGAATCCACACAAACACTATGTGTTTGATCAGATGGTGGTTTGGCAATGACTTTGAAATTACTACTTACCGGTTACCTTAGATTCTTGATACGATGCCGATAAATAGCTTAGGAATCCGGGCTGGCTAATAACGCCCGCCGAAGTTACAGTAAAAACAAGTAGCTTAGGAATACATTAGTATTTCTAAGCATGGGAAAATCATCAAAATGACCAACGGATTTCTTGAATAAACGATTTTAAGAAGGGGCATGAGGATATAGTGTCAACCAAAAAATTCCGGTCAAATTTGAATACATCCGAGACACTACACTTCAAACTGAAAATACCTTGTTCCCTTCGTAGTTGTTTGGTAGGTTTTCAGTCTGATTCCCATCACTAGTTTTAGTTTCAAGATTAATTTGAATGTGAGACTTGTAATCTAGCCGAAAGTTTTGAAAATTCTCAACAAGTTCATAATTGTCTCCGATTTCAAGAATCTATGTAATGTGGGAAAAATAAGACGAAAATAAAATCTTAAGGCATGCTTCCGAAGTGAGTGGCATAATGATATGTCGACATATGGAAACAAAAAAACATGTCCCAGACCATTCTTCAATCTCTTGTATCATTGTATGCTCACGAATATGAGTACGTAGCTGGCTGCCTGGCTATAGAGTTAGATCAGAACTCGATCTTGTGTCTACATCTATGCCATTTTTTTAATTAGAAAACACTTATGTCCCTAGCTAGTTCCCCACCGTGTTCTTGAACAGATATTCGATTGTCCGTTCTAGCGGTGGAGTAAAAATTGCACACATTTTTTTATCACAAACTCATACTGAGTAGATCACATAAAACGTCGTAGGAAATCTATGGGAGTATCTATAACCCAGCTGGCTTTAAAATGTCATTTCTTGGTCCATACTGATATTCGATCAAGAATTTCTTTATCACACTCTAATCCGCAAATATACTATGTTTAGATCAGATGGTGGATTGGCAATGACTTTGGCATTATCATTTCCCGATTACCTTAGATTCTTGATATGATGCCTATCAGTAGCTTAGAAAGAATATGGTATTTCTAGGCGGGGGGAAAAAAATCAGCGAAATGACCAACAGGTTTATCGGATAAGCGATTTTTGGTAAGAAGTGCGAGAATATAATATCAACCAAAGTTCCAGTCAGATTTGCGAGACACTACATTTCAAACTGAAAAAATACCTTGTTCCCTAGGTAGTTGTTTGGTAGGTTTCGAGTTTGATTCCCATTACCAATTCTAGTTTCAAGATTAATTCGAACGTGACACTTGAAATCTAGTCGGAATTTTTGAAAAATCTCGACAACTTCATAATTGTCTCAGAATTCATGAATCTATGTACATCCACAGGTACCCAGATTAAGCTAGCACAGTCTGGTAATTGTCTCAGAATTCATGAAAATCCTCAACAACTTCATAATAATAAAGCTAGCGGCCGCAAACGTATCCAGATTTCGAAAACAGTGAACATCCACATGTTTGCCGCGCTCGGCCCCTCTGTCCCGTAGCTGTGCCGATCCGGCCGGTGCCGTTTTCACAAATTAAAACTCGCACCCCGACGAGCCTGCATTTGCCTCTGCGCACACCCGGAGGGGCCAGAATCCACAAAAATTCGATTCGCCCCTGCCTTCCTTCCACGAACCGGAGCCCGGTTCGCATTTTTCACCCACCCGCTTATATATACGCGCCCTTTACCACCGTTACCCGGCTCACCCCACCATATTCGTACCGTCATCCCATCTGGCTCGAGCGCCACTGCGATCTGCTGACACTTGATCCCGCCCGTGGATGCGCCAACAACCTCGCCGCCGGCCATGACCTCCGCCGTCGCCAGCAACCACATCGTTCCTGCAGCCGCGCCATCCTCAACATACGGCTGCCGTGCCTCCTTCGGCCGCGATGCCGCCGACGAGGCCGCGTCTTCTTCGCCCGCCGCCACGCCCGCGATCTCCAAGGACTTCATCGACTTCGAGTTCAGCTTCGGCGGCTGCACCACCAGCATGCTGCCCGCGGACGAGCTCTTCGCCGACGGCAAGCTGCTCCCGCTCCGGAAGGACGTGGCTCTAGCGACGGCGGCCGCGCCCGAGCAGGAGGCTGCGGCTGCCGCACCGCCGGCGGCGAGGTTGCCCGAGGCAATGCCGGCGCCTGCGGAGCCGATGAGGCCCATCCGGGGCGGCGCCGCGGCGGGCGCTGCCGACCAGTACGTGTTCTCGCCCAAGGCGCCCAGCTGCTCCAGCCGGTGGCGGGAGCTGCTCGGGCTCAAGAGGGCCGCCGCCTCCGCGCAGAGCCCCAAGGCGGCGTCGCCGCCCGCGGCATTGGCCAAGACTCCGCGGAGAACGACGGCGGCGACGGGCTCCTCGGCGGCGAGGTCGCTCAAGTTCCTCCTGCAGCGGAGCAACAACGGCGGGCGGTCGTCCACGTCGGACCTGTCCTGCGCGCCGCTCCTCCGCGACAGCTCTGACTCGGAGGCCTCGCTGTCCCTGGCATCCTCCCGCTTCTCCCACTCCTCCTCGTCCTCCAGCTCCGGCGGCGGCCACGACCACGACGACCTCGCCACCGCCGCCGTCCACCCGCGCTTCTCGCTCGACTCCGCCGCGCCCGACCACAACAGCAACCCGCCCCGCCTCCGCCTCGTCCCGCACCGCCACTCCACCTCCAGCCGCAGCCGCAATGGCGGCCCGTCCCAGCCGCCCCCACCCCCGCCCCCGGCGTGCAACGTCACCGCGGACTCCCCGCGCATGAACTCCTCCGGCAAGATCGTGTTCCAGACCACGGGGCTGGAGCGCAGCTGCAGCTCCCCGTGCAGCCTGCACGCCGCCGCCAGGTCGCGGTCCATGGCGCGCGCCGTCGACCGGTCCTACTCGTCCGGCGTCCGCGTCGCGCCCGTGGTGCTCAACGTGCCGGTCTGCTCGCGCCCCGTCTTCGGCGGGTTCTTCAAGGACAAGACCAAGGAGGCCGCGGCCAACAAGGACTCGGCGGCGGCGTCGGCGAGGTCGTCGTCGCGGTCGTCGACGCTGGGCCGCAAGGCGGTGGCGTCGCCGCAGCCGCAGCGGTGGAGCGGCGAGCTGCCCAAGCATCGTGGGTAATGAATCTACATGACATTGTCTTGTTTGCGAAAGAGATCGAAGAGAGTTCGTTGTGCATGGAAAGGGACTAGCTAGGCTAGGGATTGCAGCACTGATGATAGTACTCACTGATTCCGTTTGTTCTATGGGGTCTAATCACCTGACTGTTCTTCTATCTCTTTCTCTTGACTGTAAATTTGGAGTTTTGTTCTTCAAGGTTGTTCGCTGTAGGTAGCGCATCTGATCTGATTTGGTTGTTGTTGGTGATTTGCAAGAAAGAATGGATGGCAAATATTTTCCCCAAATTAATGTTATTAGTGGAAAGTTCAGACCCTTGTCTTGTCTGTCGTCACATTGTTCAAATCAGCAAGCGCATCATATTGACATTTTTTTTCCGAGTGCGGTTAGTGAAAAGTTCATACTACTCGTGATCCCTTTTCAGCTGCCACATTGTTCAAATCAGCTAGCACAGCTAGCCGGGCTGGAGCACTGTTTCATTAGCGTAGGGTTTTTTAGCCCCTCATTTTCCGTGCTTATCTGCTGCATCGAAGTCAGCAAAGCCGTGGCAGCATTTTTTTTTCGAGAGTACGCAATTGAGTACCTTATTTTTAACAGAATTTTGAGTATAAGAAAGTGACAGTCTGTTGCGCACAACACTGTCACACACTCCACACCTGACCTAACAGCTACAAACAATGAAGAACTTGTCCTAAGCTTATCAACATCGCCGCGTCTCGACCGTCGTTGGTCACCTCCAAAGATCAACATCACCAAGAGAACTCCCCTCGTCGACGCACCATCCACAAAAGAGGAGTAGACGGCGGGATTTGGTCGGTCCCGAGGAAGGCGCCATCTTGGATTCACCGACGACGACGTACATTGCGCCTCTGCATATCAAACTTGGACCGCGACGAACACCGGATAAAGCGCAACATAGACCTCCAAGCTGTGTCTCCAGACGCGATGCTCCCAGCGGAGGAGCGACGTCGAGGACGTCGCCAACGCGCCGATCCAACTCCGGATCTAGGCTTTCGCCCAGAGACAAACACCAACACCAATTGAGAGCAAGGTATATGCCGACACACCTCGACGACGCCTCCAAGGAGGTGAACGACACCCGCGGGCGCCGTCATCGCCGGCCCGAGAGAAACCGGGCAGGACTTTCATCCATAGCGTCACCCATCACCATGCCTCAAGGGTTGGGACAGCAGCGTCCATGTAGTCTCGCACCGCCGCCACCGCAGCTCTTGCCGTCGTAGTTGCCAAGCCGCGGTTCCTTGTCACCCCGCACGGCTGAGAGACGAGCTCCATCTTCCACCTCCAACTCGGACAGGAACAGCAGCCTCCAAGAATCTCCGGCGTGAACCGGGACCGCCTGCAATGGTCGTCACCAACTCCAGGCGACATCCACGCAGCGGCCCAGCCCCTCTGGCCCAGATCGAGCCCAGTAGGCCCAGATCAGGCCGCACCAACTCCTCTTCTAGTTGCTCCCCCGCCGGCGCCGCCAGGGAGGCGACGCAGCTCGCCCAGACGCGGATGCAGACGACCTTGCTCGCCATGGGCTCCTCCCTGGCCGAGACTTCTCCGCTCGCGCCGTCACCTCCAGGCCGCGCCGATACCTCCCGACCGCCCGCCCACCTCCGTTGCTTCCCTCTCCGAGCTCCACCGCTCCTCCGCGACCCCACCGTGCGCGGGTGACCACCACGCCGCCGTCTGCGCCGCCCTGGAGACGTTCCACCTCCGCGCGAAGGGAGCCCGTCGGGGCGCGCCACCAGCACCCGCCGCCTTTGGTGGCCGCCACCGCCGGCGCCGGCGGCGGCAGCGGCCGGAGGGAGGAGATCCGCCGCCTTTGTTCTTCTAGGGTTTGGGAGTCCCCTGGAGCGGCCCGCGCGCGAGCCTCCCGAGGGACGATATGGATTTTAGCCGTGGCAGCATTACGTACGCTAGCCAGTACTCCTCCTACTGCTGAACCGGTTCATAGCTCACTTCGACGGGCACGAGAGTTTTAGTAAAACCGGCCGGTCCAGCTCGCACTTCTCTTCTTCCCGGCCGCTCGATCTGGTCTGGATCTGTATATCCGGGCACTGTGCCGCATGTGCTCACCCCTGCCTGCGCAGAGAAAGGAAAAAAAATACTCAGTTCCCGTTGCCCGTGCCACGGCATCATCACCCTCTCGCGCTGGATCGCCTGGCTCGCTGACAGCCAACGTGGTCGCCGTCCCGCGCCCATGTGGACGCCGAGGCCTTTCCCCGGCGACGCTCCCCTGCTGCTCTCGCGGCCTTTTCAGGTCGCGCCACCGCCTTTTCCCCGGCTTGCCGCTGCCAGCCGTGTCCTTTTCTCGACCGCCTTTCGCGCTTTGCGCCCTACCCACCCACCGGCGCCTCTGCCTGCTCGTGCAAAGCGGCGTCTGCCTGCAGCGACCGGCGACGACGATGACACCATGGATCGATCACGCATCCGGCTACCATACGTACCGTTGGCCGGCTGCCTTCTTGCACCGTCTCGGCGTTCTGCAGCGGGAGGCCGATGCATGCATGCATGGGCGTGGTCGTTTTCGTCTCTGCCCGCCGCAGTGTGATGCAGACGCAGAGGTCGAGGCGTAGGGCAGCACTGGCAGGGGTTGATGAGTGTGCGGTGTGCCATTGGCGCGTAGACAAGCTCGTGATGAACCCGCCATTGATGGCCGGCCGGATCAGATCTCGTTTACAGGCCTAGTACTGTAGTATGGCTGTGTGCTACTCTGCTGCTGCTGAAGTGAAGGAGGAGTATGAGTAGGTGCTACGCTACACTGCTGCGCTGCTGGAATACTGAATACGGGGTAGAACAGTTGGTTGGAACATGCATCCATCCCCTAGCTACGCTTTGCAGTCAATGGCGTTGTGGCCCGTGGTACTACATCACGACAGGGCAAGCAAGCAAGCGTACTCTGGATCGACTCGTCGAACTCAAAGACTAGCAGAGGCAACGTTGTCCCTGATGATGATCAATTGTAATTAGTGCTACGTAGTACTTTAATCGGTACGCCATGTGACCGGAAAGAGAGAACTGATGACCTCTTTGGTAAAGGATTTTTAAAGGGCTCGTTTGGTTTGCAGGATTTTAAAAATAGGAAAATCGAAGGAAAAAGATAGCAATGAAAGTGGCAAAACAGAGGATCCAGAAACACATAAAGTTTTGTTAACTTGGTTGTTTGGTTAACAAGAATGGAAAAACATAGGATTGCTAATAAAGATGGTCAAATCAAAGTCAAACCATTTGTATGAGAACTAAATGAACGAATGCTCCAAAATTCTTATGAAACGCTTTCCTACACTATAATTGCATTAAAAAATATAGGCGACACGGGGGGAGCCCGCGCCGCCGCCTCCGGCCCTCTCCTCACCTCTCCCCGCTCCCCTCATCGCCGCCAGTGATCACCGCCGGGCAAAGCCCGGGCGGTACGGCGGCGGCGGGGAGCTTCTCCCCGGGTGGCGGCCCTCCAACTCCACGGCTGTGGTGGCGAGTTCCGGTGGGCTTCGGCGGCGCGGTGCCGCGGAACTCCGTCGATGACCTGGGTGCGACGGCGATGGAGGTGAGGTCCCCTCCGCCGGTGGTGTGGCCCCTGTAGCTGCTGCCGGCGGATCTGGGCCCGTCACAGGCCTCTGGGTCTGGGCGGGCCGGCGGATTAGGGCGGCGACTACAGGCGGCATGGCGACGCCTGGCTGATGTGGCCGCCTGGCACCGCGGTGGTGCCGGCGTCAACGGGCTGGACGGCGGTGGCTGTGCGGCGGTTAAGCGGCATTAAGACCCGTGGGTTGTTGTGCGGTACTCTGCAAAGGTGGCGTTGTTGAGGTGCTGCGGCAGCGGCAGAAGGTGCCTAGGCTGGCAATGTGCTGCTTCAAGGTCCTATGGGCAGGGATCACAGGTGCATAATTCTCGGATGAAAATCCGGCTCCTTTTGGTGCCGGCGACGACGGCGCTTACGGGCGTCGTTCCCCTTCATGGAGGCGTCGTCGAGGAGTATCGACACCTCCCTCGCCCATTCGGCTTGACATCTCCGGGTGAAAGCCAAGATTGGAGTCCGGATCGGCGATGGCGGCATCTTTGATGTCGTAACTCTGTTGAGTGCATCGCTTTTGGAGACTCAATTTGGAGAAGCACATTGGTTTGGGACGGTGTCTATCTGGTGTTTGTCGCTACCCCAAATTGAACATCAAGGGCGCAATGCACGCCATCGTTGGTGCGTCCAAGACGAAGCCTTTCTCGGGACGGTCCAAGTCCCGCTACCCACTCGCCAACTACTTCAGGCACTCAAGGGTGGTTGGTGCGTCGACGAGTAAAGTTCACTTGAGAAGTTAGTGTTTGGCAGTGTCCGGCGTTGGTCGAGACGCGGCTTTGTTGTTAGGTTTGGGGCAAGGCCCTCTTTGCATTGTGTTTGTAGTGTGTGGTGGCTAGTCTTTGGATTAGCGTTGTATGCTAAAGGCACTGTATCGGCCGTCGGCCTCTTCTTCTATGAATCTGACACATCTCTCCAGGATGTATCCTTTAAAAAAAAAAGAGGAAGATGTTGGATCTCACAGGAAAACTCCTATGAAGATGTTGAAACGAAAAGAAACCCAATCCATGACCCGTGCTGCTGTTCTGTTGTGAGGGTGCCCATCTTTTTCTGGGAGGTGCACGGCAGTCCGTGAGCTCTGAAACCCAATCCATGACCCGTGCGTCTGAGCGTGACTTCCTGCCGCGGCACGGGGAGGCAGAGCACACAGCGCCCCGCGCCCCAGGCCACTACGTAGGTTTTAGTTTAGTGGTCTCGGTTTAGAGCGGGATTAATTATGTCTCTCGATCAGAGCTGAGACTAGTTGTTTGTCTAGTTGGGGTTTTGTACTACTCCCTCCGTTCAAAAATAAGTGTCTAAAGTTTGTCCAAAATTAAATGTATCTATACAAGAAACATGTCTAGATACATCCACTTTTGAGCAAATTTGAGACACTTATTTTGGGTCGGAGGGAGTATTACGGAACGGAAGGCTCGCTCTGAAAGTTTGGACTCTAGCGAGGAACAGCCTCTACTTTTGGGTACCTGCTGACTGACTGACTGACCCATGTTGCCACCCCTGCTGTCTGTGCCAAGCTAATTTTAGTATTCTCTCTCTCTCTCTTTGTTTGTTTAGCGTGATGATTGCTGGAGATTTGGGAGGTTATTCGGTTTGGATTAGTTTAGTTTCAGTTAGTGCGTTTGTGTTGATTACCGTGGTGTGTGTGGTGGAGTAATCAGGTTTCCGTTGTGATGTGGGCAGTGCCAGTGAGTCAGTCGGTCGGGTCGGCGCTCCAGTGATCTCGCCGCTTTGTTTTTGAGTTCTACTCCTATGCGCCAAAACACCACCTCCGACATCAACCCTCTTGTTTTATCGCAACAAGATGGCCACATTTTAGGCGTCAAAAACAGACTGTACGAACAAGCATTCTCTGTGAAAAAAGGGCATGCCTGTATGATTCTGTAACCCATGAATGTACCACACACACAGCACGACTACGTACATCCAGGTCCACGTATTCAGTCGCCTCTGCTCCCGTGCTGCGAGTACTGGACGTACTCCGTCCGCAGCATGTCGAGCAGCTCGTCGTCGAGCCGCTCCAGCTGCCCGGAGTCCCGCAGCCTGGGGTACAGGTGCGCCACGCTCCTCACCCCAGCCTCCACCATCTCCCACTGGCCCAGGCCGACCGCGAAGGCCATGAACTCAACAACAGCGGCGGCGTCCGTGCTGGAGCAGCTCAGGCAGGACGCGACCGCCTCCAGACTCTCTCCTTCACCCCCTCCATGAACCAGAATTCGGCCAGGGAGGACAGCTCCGCGTAAGCGCTCAGGTGGGAGAGCTGCTCTTCGCTGCCCATGTTCTTCCACCGACAGTCTGGGGTGATTTTGGGCAGCTCACCTGAGTAGAACCATTGGACCAGTTTGTCCAGGGCTTGACGTCCCAGCGGAACCTTGATTACATCGGAGAAGCTGCATGAAATAGTTCTCATCAACCACATGAAAAATGTTGGCCTAAACTGTGGTATTTTTAAGATACTATAGGAATGAAAAGGCTCACCTCTCATGCATCCCAGAGTGAAATAATGCCCGGAGATAATCACAGCTCATGCTCAACACGATTTTATGGCTATGAACATGCGGAGTCGATAATTGGCATGACCCATGGTGGCACTTCATTTCCTCATTTGACTGAGCCTCCAAGATTATGTCCCTGAACAATGAACATAAGAATGCACTTCAGGACAAGGTAACAAAAGTTAGACAAAGAGCAAAATTAATATAGAAGATAGCTATGATCTGCTCCGAGGCTCTAGTCAATGAAAGAGAACTCTCCAATGACAGCCACCAAACCTTATAAGATTAGATAATATTTGGGACAACTACTAAAAAGAACATAGTTTGCTCAAAGGTTGGAACCAATGAACTGTGCAAGTTAAGGCCAAACTTACGAGAATGAATGCTCAACTGGCCCAAGTGCTACAGAAAGATCATAACTGGTATAATCGGAGTACCATCTGGGTTGCTCTTTCTGAAGCATTCCTTCCAACGGTTTCAAGTGACAATACTTCGCAAGTGTTCTTACTGGTTTAACAATATCATCATCTGCCATCACAAAACCAGTATATGTGTACTCCAAAATCTTCTTCAAGGCGCGACTATCTACACGGTCAGACATTTGAACTCGATACACTGATTTGCCCCATTCATCTGTAACTTTTCCATTGCTGCCAGAAAGAGATTTTACAGATGGTAACAGCTTAGGGCACCTTACTGATATGATGGCGGTATGAGCATGTAGAGATTCACCATCTGAAAGCAACAGTTCCAGATCAGCTAACTCGTTATCATCTAATGCACTTCTCATTTTTTCGCCCAACTTGCTTGGAGAACCACAGAGGCCAAATAAACTCAGGATGTGTGCAATATAGAGCTTCGGCCCCGAACTCAAGCTTTGACATAGAGCACGTTGAAGAACTTTAAGAAAACCTTCAGTATACTGATCTCTGCAATTATGGCACAGAATCCCAACATCCAACTTCCTTTTACAGTGAACACAAACTGAAGTGGTGCTCTTCAGAAGATTAAATAGCACTGCGAGACCGTAGAATAAAACAATGTTCTCACCATCCCACTCTTCAACGGGACAACAACAACATGAACTTCCATCAAAACAAAAATGAAGATGGGAAGTGACTTTGGACCTCGTAATATGTATATGATTGTGCAGACATTCCTTGATAATGGAGGACAATACATTTACAGGATTGCTCTTGCTAAGGAGATTATGGTAAGGTTGTGACAGCACCAAGCACGCTAGGTTCATGAGGTTGGTCATAATTTTGAAACTGTCAAAAGATGCGGCAACACTTCTGGTAGTATTTGATTCTAACGAGGACAATAGAATACTCAAATAGCCATCACCTAAACATGGAACAACTTCTGATAGTTTAAAACTTGCCTCTGACCGAATATATCCATTGGGAGAGAGCAGCATCATCAGAACTGCCCTTAGCGCCGGCTCCTGCACATCTTTGGACAATTTCATGGGGCTGCTTTTGTAGATAACATCTGCTGCCAGCAAGCTGCACAATAACAGCAGGATTAAAATGTGAAATGGTGCACAAAATTTAGATTTAAGTTCATAACGGTACTGAAAGAAAACTATACTAAAGCAAATTAACACTCAGGTGGGACAGTACCTAGTACCTACCAAGCACAAGATATCAGTGCATGCATATGACCTTTTCCTTTCCTTACAGAAAGATACTCGTCACTGCAATGCACCACTAGATAACCGAGGATATCCCAGACGTATGGATGTATATCCATGAAGTTTTTGGAAACCATATTGAATAGCTCATCATGGCTCAAAATTTGATAGGTTTGAGTTGAAGAGATGCCGCAGCCGGTAAGAATGCTATATAATACTTTATCAATAGCATTAGACCAAAAGCATTGATGATGATTCCCAGCATAACGGAGGACCAGCAGTGCAGTACGACACCCCTCTGTTACTAACAATTTTTCATCCTTTTTAGACATTGCATTGATTATGCCTTCAACAATAGTCTGGCAATGTGAAGTCATTAACTGATTACAGCCCTTCGAAGATCTCTGCAGATGATAAGACAATGTTGATGTTTGTTAAAAAAGACAATACAAGTACAATTCATATGTTATAATAGTTTTATCATCGAATTGAAATGAATGCAACTCTCACCAAAAGAATCTGGCAGAATTTCAACGCTTCAATTCTAGTACTGCCTGGATGGGCCGTTCCCACAAGCTCGGAAATCTTAGTCATTAACACTTCATTATTGAGAAGGATCATTGCTCCATGGCCACATAAAGCTGAGTTACAGTACAAATATTCAGGAACACATTAAGAAGCGAAGCAGAAGAACAAACTTATTTGCAAACATTAATACTGAAGTCAATGAGGAGAATTACCAAACAGATGTACCTAAAGCAGCATACAGTCTAATCACTTTAGCAGCAACTGTTGTTTCAGTGGCAACACAGTAATGCGCTAACTTTGCCATCAAGTTGCAGTTACTCCATACATGGTATCTTGAAGAAGGCCAAATCCATAGTATGGTTCTTAGCAGCGATATCATTTCTGTCAGATAATTTAGTGGATGTACATCAAAAGTGTAGCTCTGTAGAGCAGAAACAATACTTGCAACTGCATTGGTTCTGTCCAAGGCTTCCCAAATTTCTCTATGTGTTGACCCTCTAGCTGTCACTAGGCTGTTCAATATACAATTCATTGCGCTTGCGCACGAGATAGCTGTAGGCAACTGGTCAGCCGATAATTGGCATGAAAGGGGCCTAACAATCTCCAGGATTGGGTATTGGCGAATTGAATTTCCTATGCTGGAAACTAATTTTAAGGTCACATCTGCCGCTTGGATCAGAATCGAAACGTTCTCTGTTTGAAGAGCAACCTCCAAGAGTACGAGAATATCTGAAACTGATTCCTGGTTAAAAAATAAATAAGGTGGTTAGAACCAAGACCGTGTGATTTTCATGACTTTCCCTCGATGTCCAAGATCGAGTCCTGGTTTACCTTTATAGGAGGAAGACGCAACATTTCATTCGACAAAGAACTGAGAAAAGGAGCCACTGCTTTGAGCACGTGAGACTGAATGCCAGCATCAGTAGACTGCCATTTCTTCGCCCTGTGGCCATCAGACCTATCATGACGGTAAGTACAAGAGCTAAGAACATGCATACATTTCAAAAGGGTGGGCCCTTCTGTTCAATGAAAATCCTACGGCGGGCAGCTGGTGCAGCGACAACTTGACCGTTGCTGCTATTTTGCTCCTAATTACTAATCCCACCTCATATTGACACGAAAAGAGCGCCACTTAATTTGGAGAGATCTCTAATTTGGAACGGGGGGAGGTAAATGTGTTTGCCAATTGGTGGATCTTTCATCTAACAGTACTTTGTGATGTGACCCTCGTGTCCTATCTGTGCCATGACTGAATCCGGCAGGACCGGGGCTGCTGCAATTTGTGCTAGGCCTTCTATTGACACTCGTACAATCGTTACGCTGTCGATATTTGTAAACTGGCCACAAAACTATAGGTTCTCGGCTTCTAGCGTGTTCCAATCTAAGCCGAGGAACACGCCTTCCCTATAGAACGCACATGTTTGCAAAATTGCAGGTGTACAACCATAATTTAGTCCTCCAATTTTGACTAAAAACAAAAAATTGCTACCAAGCTAGAATTATCTAGGCTGAAATCCCACCTTCCCCTACTCGCTGATATGGATCGGGAACTGGGAGCGGGGGCCCGGAGGCTGCAGATTACCTCGTGAGGCCGAGGGAGAGGGCGTCGTGGAGGCGCGCGCGGAGGGAGAGCACGCGGTCCGTGAGAAGATGGTCTCCGGCGCCTCCGCCCTTGCTCCTGCTCTTCTCCTTCCCCGCGGCGGCGGGCTTGGACGCCGTTGGGCGCATCGTGTCGGGAGAGGACGCCGGCGGAACATGACGGAGGAGAGAGAGGAGAAAGGCAAGTCTTCGACTGTAACTTGTGAGCGGGCCGGACCCGTCTCAACGGAGGTGGTTAGTGGGCTGGGCAAAGCCGATGTACAACTCCCTATGATCCTAAACCGTGTCAGAAGTTGCGGAAAGTGTTTCTTTCTTCTTGTGAACAGGCAATTATTTTTATATAATTAAACTTTAGTAAAACATATATGTATATATAAAAAAATCCCAGTGCCAGTTAACTCTAGAAAAACCGAAGCATGCGAACTTATGTGTCTTTTGTATAACACAATTACGAGTGTTCTTTCTAAGGCTACTAGTACACGTGCACGTGCAACGCACGTATCTAAACTATTTATTAAAGAATAATATGTTTTATCTTTTTTATTAGAGAAGCAAGATTAATGTATGAGAGATCTTTTGAAACCTCCGTCTCAACCATAGTCGGTTACTCCTCCTTCGGCAAGCCTCCCTAGCGTTGGGAGGGGTGGGGAATCTCTCCTATCTAAAAGATACGATTCGTTCCACATTCTGCCCATACCTTTCGTCCAACCTTCTCGCTATTTTTTGGGCAATAATTTCTGGATAATCAATTCTGAATGGTTTAATTTTGATAGTCAACCAATCAACAATAAATTACTGGTCACAATCAGCATTAATACTCCCTCCATTTAGTATTACCATACGTTCTAGCTTTTCTAAAATATTTCCCTTTTACTTTACGTTCTGAATTTTTTGCCACTTGATTCCCTAATGTGCCCTCACAATGTCTTAAGAAGCATTAAATATTTCCATAAATCACTCTCTCTCCGGCCGTTTCCTCTCGTGGAGAGTAGCGCACGCAGAGATGAAATTTAAAAGAGGTGGAGGTGAGCCGACGTAGGCCAATGCATGCAAGTCTTTGACGACAAACGGCTGCCTTTATTTCTGACCAGCGTGCTCACACCAGGTATAATTTAGTCTTACTTGGTATCCGTGTTTAGCCCAGAACGCATAGTAAAAATAAACGGAGGGAGTACAATGGGAAGCTCCTCTGCAGCATGAAGATCAAATCAGCAAATTACACGTAGACGGGCAAATCTCTTCCTCCCCATGCACTGGTTGAAATCACGGAAGCACGTACATAATTTGCGTCCAAAATTTTCACTCAAAGCACAATTACTGACAATGGCGTAATGTATCGACTCATCTTCTCTCATTTCCATCTATCTCAAACAATGGCGCAAAACCAAAACGTGAAGATGATGGCCTGCACCCCGAGGGTCGCCGATCGGCGTCACTCGATCTGGTCTCCCGACCTCAAGTCGGTTTTTTCGGAGTACAAGAGATCTTCGCTTTCGTCTCTCCTCTCTGTACATATTTCTCCCTCCGATTGGTCATCTAATTTTGACCTACTCCACCTGTAAGTTGAGGCCGTGATATGGGGAGCGACATATCATGTGTAGATCCATTCTTGTTTCCATCTCCATATTCATATACAGAGTAATCACTTTGCCCGTATGGGCCTTTTCTCTTTCAAGTTTGGAGTAACACAACATGTCCAAATCAGATTTTTTTGTGTTCATATCGATTTGACTGTTTATTCACATGTCCAAACATGATCTGTGTTTGGCTATGTTCACCCATCGGAGTTATTACCTGTGTTTTTTCCCAACCTTCGGTTGCAACTTGCAACACCATGATCACAATATGTTTTTCGTATCAGGTATCTGGCTGGAAACCCTTTTACCTCCATGGACAACAATTATGATCGCATCCGGTTCTACACATCACTATACTGCCTTCTCGAGGGTACCCGTTGGGTCACGCACATTGTGAGTTCAATTTATATCACGCATATTGAGTTCCGTTTAGTTCACGCATTTTGCAGTTCAAAAATTAGTATGTGTTATAAGATTCTTCCTGTAACAGCCCAAAGTTGAGAACCTAAAAAACCCGAGTAAAATTTTCGCTTTTGTGTTGCATTGCATCATGGCATCCAATTTTAACTTGCTAAACAACACACAAATGGTTTTGGCCCCATTTAAAAACAAATGCCAAACTTGTTCAACTACAAATTCAAATCAATGAAAGCATTCAAAGTTGCAAAACAAAATACTTTGACATCTTATATTTGTCAAGAAAGTTCCAAGAACTCAAATCAATATTTTGACTTGCTTTAAAATTCTAAAAGAAAATAATTTTGGATATTCAGAAAAATGCCCATAAGCAACTTCTTATTTAATTCCCCAAGCAAATGGACTCCAAATGCTTTGTAATTTTTATGAGTGTTGGCCCAAGGTGCAAGGAGGTTCCCCAAAAATTGGCACAATTTTTGGAAGTGTTTAAGTTGCCAAATTAATTCAAAAACTGTACTGTAATTTTTATCCAGTACTGAAAAAGGATCAATCTGTGATACCTTTACAGTTTCTAGGGGCCTTTTTGTAAAATCCCCTTTCTTCCTCCCTGTAGCGACCGGGAGCTCTGCTCCCGCCGAACCAGCGCCGCACCGCCGTGCACCTCGCCCCTGGGCCCTCTCCTCTCTGCCTCCACTGCAAGGAGAGCGAGCACACGCTGCTCCCCTGCCCCACTCCCATTCCCCACCTGCCTGCTCCCGTTTTCTCCTCCCTCTGCGCCCCACCAAGCCGCCATTGCCGCCGCACTGCGCCGTCGCCTCTCCGTCGATTGAGGCCATCCCGGACCAATCCCCGACCACCAGCGGCTCCGCCGTGGTCCGCTCCACCTCCACGCCCGAGGAATCGCGCGGGGAGGCGCGGAATCGACGTCGACGTCCGTGACCTCGCCGCCGCCGCCCGAGCTCCGCCACGCTCGATCTCATCGCCGTCGACCTCACTCCGGCCACCCCAACCTCTCCACTGCTCGCGTGGTGAGCTGCTGGCCGTGTCGGTCCCTTTCCCCTTCCCCTCCCGTGCTGGTGTGTGCTCCACCGTAGCATCGTAGCCATGTTTTCGTCGCCTCACCGTAGTTCCTCTCGTCGGGTGTGCACACGGCACACGCGCGCGACCGCGTTTGCCGTCCTGTGTAATCAGCTCGGATATTCCGAGTCAGGCCCAATCGGAATATCCGATAAAATCCAGCACGTTTCATTCTCAGTCCTTAGCCATTTCCAGTCCCTCCGTGGAAATCGGATATTCCGAGTTAAGAAAAACCGGATAATCTGAAATCGATCAGTACCAAATAATTCTCCCTTTTTCATTTAGTTTCCTCCGAAGTTGTATAACTAATCATGTTGTTGCTTAAAATAACTAATTAAAAGGAGATATCTAAAAGGGAATTCAGAAATGTAATAACTTCTTTTCGGTCTATCAGAAAATTGTGTTTGATATATCGATATGTCCAGAAAAATTGTGAACTACTCATCCTCATCATATTCATGCACGTTGGAACTAATTAATCTTTGAATAATCTTGAAAACTTGCTAAAGCTAAAGAAGCTTCGAAAATTCATACCGAATTCAATTTTTATCGGAGAAATGCAAACAAGGTACCAAAATTCTTAGAAAATTAAGGCCTATCCAATGGTACCAGTGCCATGCTTCATTGAAGCCTAGTTCGGTACTGTATATGGAAGGTTAAAAATGCCTCCTTGTTTAAATTATGAAGGTTTGATCCTAAATTTGCTAAACACAAATATGGTACCCCTTTTAAATTGCTAAGTGGACCCTAAGGGTAACTTAAATGCATTAATTTGACATATCATCATTCTTGTATGCATTGCACACTTGCCATGTGTTGATTGTTGTTTTTGCTTTCCGGTGTTGTTTGCTCTATGGTAGATCACGAGTTCGAAGTTGAGCATCATTACTCCGACGAGCAGTTTGACTCCTCCGCTCAACGAGGCAAGCGTAATCCCCCATATGAGCATGTCTTATCCTATATTTCCGCAAATATTTTCTCCACTATAATATTGCATGCGGTTTCAAATGTCAATTTATTGGATTAGAGTATCCTATAGTTGCATTAAGATTCCGATGCCAATACCTGTTTCCCTCCTATTATCCATAGGATTGTACTGTTGGCCGAGATACTTACTATGCTATGTTGATGCTTAGCCATGCTTAGTAAATGCTTAGCTGTACGATGGATGGTTCATGTTGGGAACAGGTGATGAATTGTGCAGATGATGGTGGAGAAATTGTGGTGACGGTTAATAAAATGCTAAAAGGTGGGGATGAGAGGCCACTGTGGTTGTGGTGCTTTGTCTCGTTCCGTCGCCTAGGTGCGAGTTCTGTACATCTTGAACCAAGACGAGCGTGCAACCATGCGTGAGGCCTATGCAATTGCAGGAACCCTCATAGACTAAATAACTCGGGCGGGGCTAGCCAGGGTCCTCTAGTTCGGGCTTCCATTTGCGCGTGCGTGATGATGGTGGGATGAACTGAGATGAGGATTGTGGTGTTAGGAAAATAAGTGGCCGTGGGGCGGTGTTGCAGGCACTGGCTGTCCTGCCGCCACTGATGATCCTGGAAAGTCCTTAATGAGGGAGAAGTCGACACCGCTCCCACCCAGCCGGCTTTCCAAGGAAGAGAGCTAATTGTACATGCAATGGGCCGGACGGTACGCATGGCGAAGGAACCGGGGCCCCTCGGGACTCCGGGGACTTCCACTTTGTACACCCCTGCAGGGTTAAATCTTTTCGAAAAGCCGTGTCCGCGGTTATGGACGACTTGGGAATAGACGATGATCATAGAATAACTGGAACGGAATGATTAAAAATTTGAGTACTAAATGTACTACTAATAACCAAGGTTGTCTTCCTCGAGGGTGATTCGGGGAGGTGCCTAGTAGATAGGTGATGAGAATGGTGATGGTTATGATGGAAATGGTTACCAGAAAAGAGGTTACTTCTTACCCCTTTTCAAAATAATCTGATTAGTCGACATGGAGTTATGTCTTTTAAAAAATAAAATCAGCTTTATGCAAAACAGCCATAAAACCTTGTAAGCCAATCATCGAGCATATATTAGCTCTTAATCTTGCGAGTTCGTCGAACTCAACGTCGTTTGCTTATTTTCAGGAGAGGAATTCACCGACCTCGAAGGTGGGTTCTTTGTGGACGTCGACGAGTAGTCTGGGGTTCCCAGGTGGCAGCTTGGGACATCCCGGAACAGCTGGCGCTGGATGTTTATTTGCAGGCCTCTTAGGCCATAATTTGGTTCTTGTTGTTTAGAACAACACACTTCGCTTCCGCATGTTGTAATATTGGGTCTGTGACCTCTGGTTGTCATTTGCTATCTTTCTCTATTATAAGATTTGAACTATATGATTTGTGTCGTAGAGTCTGTGATGTGCCAGTTGTTCCACAAGTCTTGATCTCTCTATTATGCTTTGATAGTGTGTCTGGTGGTATCGGATAACCGGGGACACAGTATCACTGTATAGCAGTCGGGTCAGGGGGCCACAAGTTGGTATCAGAGCAGTACTGCCTGTAGGAAACCCTTCTACTGGTCGATGTTGAGTCTAGTGTTTGTAAAAAATATTTTTAATCTAAAAATGAGTTGTGAAAACCATCTTAGGATTCTTTTTACTCCTTACCTGGTTACCCTCTAATCTCGGAGCAATCTTACCTCGATTTGAGTTTAAAGTTGTACTCCTCGTCTGTTACTTCAAAATGATTAGTGAAACGGGGTTGGGTTCTACCTTTAGTGTTATGTGTCCAGTTGCTCCCGCTGCGTTGCAAACTAAAATCTGTTATCCAACGAAGGAACAAGTGCTTAGCCTCAATCTTGTTGGGTTTTGACCCAAGGTCTTGAACCGAAGGTCCCGGATTGTGCTGTGATTCTGGTATGATGAATTGTGTGGGTTCTTACCCATGTGATCGTTATGCTATTTATGATTCTCGGCGCATGAAGCTGACCTTTAACCCAAGTCCTTTATGTGGTCTGTGTGGTAAATGGTTGAAACTTAATTTCCCACACCTTGGATGACTATGTAACTTTAACTCTGCCATAGCTAGAGATTCATTCTTGGAATCATCGGGGTTACGACCAAGATTCCCCTAGTGAGTCTCCCAACTATGTTTGTGACTCTGCTGCATCTCTCCTTTTTGGGCATGGTTATCACAATTGAGTAATAACCGGTGCATCTTCAACATCTTAGGATTCTCCTGAGCATGTTTCCTACTCTGATCTGCTTTCCAACCTTTGTCTGTCAGTCGACAGAAAGGTTCCGCCGTGCGTTGGTATGTTCCGATGCAAGTCACTCCCCTGATCCGTTAAGATTTTCCACTTTGTCTTGTTAGGAGAAACAAACTCCAGTGCCTTGTCCATTTCTCGGACCAGGTCAAGGAATTATAATCTTCAGAATGAGGGCCTCGTTTAGCTTTTGTTCTGTTCCACCTTAGGGTGTCACACTCTTTGATATCAGGGTATCGAGCTAAGTAGCATGATCCTCTTGATGAAGTGATGCTCTTACACTTTGTTACTCTCCGTTCTCCGAGTGACCTGATGCTCAAGAATGATGAGACGTGAGCAAATGATGTGACTATCGGATATCCTCAGCAGTTCTTACTGCGCTGAAATCCAAGGACATTTATTGTCCTTCCTATCATGATTGGTTAGCCGATCAATAAGTTGAGTTTGACAGTGTTCCCAAGTTCGTTTTCTCTGATGCACTCCCTCGGTCAAAGAACTAGGTTCGTGCCGAAGCTCCCAAGACCACCTCGTTGTGCCTTGAAAGGCATGATCCTCTCTTGAACTCAGGATCCACCGGTATGTCGTGATATCCTATATGTGGATCGTGATATTCTGTAGGTCTTTCCAGAAGTATCGCCAGGTTGTTACCTGACCGTGATGTTGAGCTTATGGGTAAGCTGGTTCTCTGAACAACTCCTTCTCCAAGGAAAGCATGCTGGATGTCCTGAATTATTTGGTTGAGCTTAAACAACTTGGAGAGTTAGAAGATGAAAGCTCTATCTGACATAGTTCCTTTTCAAAGGGATGCCTAGTCTGTCCGTGTTGAAGCGAGATGGTATCTCCTCTTTGGATATGCTAACCTCCAAATCTTTTGATTTGAATTGGGCTATCGTCAAATCAAACTCAGACCGACCAACCCGAATGTGTTGGTCTGACCAATACTTATGCCCCGTTCTGGTGAAATATGGGTCTACTGTCTTGGAGTATCTTGATAAGTTTGTTGTTGAGCCCAACAACTACGTACTTATCTTCTCCATGTTTGAGGAGATTTATATTGGATATTGGGCGTTAGCGTTGGAAACTAGTTGGAAGTAACTTTGTGTCGTCACAAGGTATGTGTTCTGGAAGTTAGAAGTGACTTTCCCTGGTTCACGTACAATTGCTGAAAGATGTCGCCGTGGATCTGAGTGAATTGTCTGGTTCCTCGAAATCATTTCAACTCGATCATGCAAGTGTAGAATACGCTTGGAATGGTATGTTGTTACCTCCATTCCTTGAGAATTTCATCTATGCATCCAAGCCGCTGGTTGAATTGTTCCAGAAAGAGAGGAAGTCTGATAACTTCCTTGTCTTCTATGGTGCTTCCCATCCAGAACTCAATCGTGTCCCGCTACCAGATATTCAATTGGGGCAGCTGTCTCCTGACAAGTTGCTAATCCGCGGGTTCCACAATCTCGTTCCTCCTTTGGAGTTTAACCTTGTAGTCCAAATCTTGGGGTCCTAGCAATTGTAACCCGTCGGTATGCTTTGCAAAGAGTCCCTATTCTTATATGTGGAGTCTGAAGTATCTCTACACCTGACCAGATCTAAATCTACATCAGGAGCGATAGTTAGTGATCCTTAAGAAGCTTGTTCCCGATGTTTGGAAATTCAAGAAGTTCTTCCGATACTACCTTCTCGGAGTTTCTAAAGTTTCCTCGGTACATCTTCCCGTCCTTCTCCAGTGATCTGAAATGCTCCTCCGTGAGGAATGTTCTACTCAAGCCGACTAGTACAAGTTATCTCTTCATCTGTTGGAAGTTTGTTCAACACTCTCCCTCAGGAATTCAAAGCCTTGTGCAAAGTTCATATTCTCAACCTTTTGGGAAACAGTTGTCTACCAGCCGGAAACCTCTTATCAATCTCCCGTCACCCGCATGTGTCTCCTAGCTGTCAATCCAAGGGATGCTCGAAGTCTCATCCTAGAGTTCTACTAGGAGGTACCTGATCATGGTAGATTCACCAAGATCCATCCTTCCGGAAAGGTTCCCTTCTTTTCCTATGGTGTGCATTGATAATGACCTCGAAGTGAAGCCGATGATGATCTTCAGGATGCCCTCGGTAAACCTCCTCAGGAAAGAAGCCACCTGAAGCGAGAAGATCGTGTGGTACCGTCGTAACCTTTCCCTCTTTCCTACTCTAAGAATCTCGGGACGAGATTCCTGTAAGGAGGGTAGAATTGTAACAGCCCAAAGTTGAGAACCTAAAAAACCCGAGTAAAATTTTCGCTTTTGTGTTACATTGCATCATGGCATCCAATTTTAACTTGCTAAACAACACATAAATGGTTTTGGCCCCATTAAAAAACAAATGCCAAACTTGTTCAACTACAAATTCAAATCAATGAAAGCATTCAAAGTTGCAAAACAAAATACTTTGACATCTTATATTTGTCAAGAAAGTTCCAAGAACTCAAATCAATATTTTGACTTGCTTTAAAATTCTAAAAGAAAATAATTTTGGATATTCAGAAAAATGCCCATAAGCAACTTCTTATTTTATTCCCCAAGCAAATGGACTCCAAATGCTTTGTAATTTTTATGAGTGTTGGCCCAAGGTGCAAGGAGGTTCCCCAAAAATTGGCATAATTTTTGGAAGTGTTTAAGTTGCCAAATTAATTCAAAAACTGTACTGTAATTTTTATCCAGTACTGAAAAAGGATCAATCTGTGATACCTTTACAGTTTCCAGGGCCTTTTTGTAAAATCCCCTTTCTTCCTCCCTGTAGCGACCGGGAGCTCTGCTCCCGCCGAACCAGCGCCGCACTGCCGTGCGCCTCGCCCCTGGGCCCTCTCCTCTCTGCCTCCACTGCAAGGAGAGCGAGCACACGGTGCCCCCCTGCCCCACTCCCATTCCCCACATGCCTGCTCCCGTTTTCTCCTCCCTCTGCGCCCCACCAAGCCGCCATGGCCGCCGCACTGAGCCATCGCCTCACTGTCGATTGAGGCCATCCCGGACCAATCCCCGAGCACCAGCGGCTCCGCCGTGGTCCGCTCCACCTCCACGCCCGAGGAATCGCACTGGGAGGCGCGGAATCGACGTCGACGTCCTTGACCTCGCCGCCGCTGCCCGAGCTCCGCCACGCTCGATCTCGTCACCGTCGACCTCACTCCGGCCACCCTGACCTCTCCACTGCTCGCGTGGTGAGCTGCTGGCCCGTGCCGGTCCCTTTCCCCTTCCCCTCCCGTGCTAGTGTGTGCTCCACCGTAGCATCGTCGCCATGTTTTCGTCGCCTCACCGTAGTTCCTCTCGTCGGGTGTGCACACCGCACACGCGCGCGACCGTGTTCGCCGTCCTGTGTAATCAGCTCGGATATTCCGAGTCAGGCCCAATCGGAAAATCCGATACAATCCAGCACGTTTCGTTCTCAGTCCTTAGCCATTTCCAGTCCCTCCGTGGAAATCGGATATTCCGAGTTAAGAAAAACCGGATAATCCGAAATCGATCAGTACCAAATAATTCTCCCTTTTTCATTTAGTTTCCTCCGAAGTTGTATAACTAATCATGTTGTTGCTTAAAATAACTAATTAAAAGGAGATATCTAAAAGGGAATTTAGAAATGTAATAACTTCTTTTCGGTCTATCAGAAAATTGTGTTTGATATATCGATATGTCCAGAAAAATTGTGAACTACTCATCCTCATCATATTCATGCATGTTGGAACTAATTAATCTTTGAATAATCTTGAAAACTTGCTAAAGCTAAAGAAGCTTCGAAAATTCATACCGAATTCAATTTTTATCGGAGAAATGCAAACAAGGTACCAAAATTCTTAGAAAATTAAGGCCTATCCAATGGTACTAGTGCCATGCTTCATTGAAGCCTAGTTCGGTACTGTATATGGAAGGTTAAAAATGCCTCCTTGTTTAAATTATGAAGGTTTGATCCTAAATTTGCTAAACACAAATATGGTACCCCTTTTAAATTGCTAAGTGGACCCTAAGGGTAACTTAAATGCATTAATTTGACATATCATCATTCTTGTATGCATTGCACACTTGCCATGTGTTGATTGCTGTTTTTGCTTTCCGGTGTTGTTTGCTCTACGGTAGATCACGAGATCGGAGTTGAGCATCATTACTCCGACGAGCAGTTTGACTCCTCCGCTCAACAAGGCAAGCGTAATCCCCCTCTGAGCATGTCTTATCCTATATTTCCGCAAATATTTTCTCCACTATAATATTGCATGCGGTTCCAAATGTCAATTTTATTGCATTAGAGTATCCTATAGTTGCATTAAGATTCCGATGCCAATACCTGTTTCCCTCCTATTATCCATAGGATTGTACTGTTGGCCGAGATACTTACTATGCTATGTTGATGCTTAGCCATGCTTAGTAAATGCTTAGCTGTACGATGGATGGTTCATGTTGGGAACAGGTGATGAATTGTGCAGATGATGGTGGAGAAATTGTGGTGACGGTTAATAAAATGCTAAAAGGTGGGGATGAGAGGCCACTGTGGTTGTGGTGCTTTGTCTCGCTCCGTTGCTTAGGTGCGAGTTATGTACCTCTTGAACCAAGACGAGCGTGCAACCATGCGTGAGGCCTATGTAATTGCAGGAACCCTCATAGATTAAATAACTCGGGCGGGGCTAGCCAGGGTCCTCTAGTTCGGGCTTCCATTTGCGCGTGCGTGATGATGGTGGGATGAACTGAGATGAGGATTGTGGTGTTAGGAAATAATTGGCCGTGGGGCGGGTGTTGCAGGCACTGGCTGTCCTGCCGCCACTGATGATCCTGGAAAGTCCTTAATGAGGGAGAAGTCGACACCGCTCCCACCCAGCCGGCTTTCCAAGGAAGAGAGCTAATTGTACAGGCAATGGGCCGGACGGTACGCGTGGCGAAGGAGCTGGGGCCCCTCGGGACTCCGGGGACTTCCACTTTGTATACCCCTGCAGGGTTAAATCTTTTCGAAAAGCCGTGTCCGCGGTTATGACGACTTGGGAATGGACGATGATCATAGAATAACTGGAACGGAATGATTAAAAATTTGAGTACTAAAGGTACTACTAATAACCAAGGTTGTCTTTCGAGGGTGATTCGGGGAGGTGCCTAGTAGATAGGTGATGAGAATGGTGATGGTTATGATGCAAATGGTTACCAGAAAAGAGGTTACTTCTTACCCCTTTTCAAAATAATCTGATTAGTCGATGCCATGGAGTTATGTCTTTTTAAAATAAAATCAGCTTTATGCAAAACAGCCATAAAACCTTGTAAGCCAATCATCGAGCATATATTAGCTCTTAATCTTGCGAGTTCGTCGAACTCAACGTCGTTTGCTTTTTTTCAGGAGAGGAATTCAGCAACCTCGAAGGTGGGTTCTTTGTGGACGTCGACGAGTAGTCTGGGGTTCCCAGGTGGCAGCTTGGGACATCCCGGAACAGCTGGCGCTGGATGTTTATTTGCAGGCCTCTTAGGCCATAATTTGGTTCTTGTTGTTTAGAACAACACACTTCGCTTCCGCATGTTGTAATGTTGGGTCTGTGACCTCTGGTTGTCATTTGCTATCTTTCTCTATTATAAGAGTTGAACTATATGATTTGTGTCGTAGAGTCTGTGATGTGCCAGTTGTTCCACAAGTCTTGATCTCTCTATTATGCTTTGATAGTGTGTCTGGTGGTATCGGATAACCGGGGACACAGTATCACTGTATAGCAGTCAGGTCAGGGGCCACAAGTTGGTATCAGAGCAGTACTGCCTGTAGGAAACCCTTCTACTGGTCGATGTTGAGTCTAGTGTTTGTAAAAAATTTTTAACCTAAAAATGAGTTGTGAAAACCATCTTAGGATTCTTTTTTACTCCTTACCTGGTTACCCTCTAATCTCGGAGCAATCTTACCTCGATTTGAGTTTAAAGTTTTACTCCTCGTCTGTTACTTCAAAATGATTAGTGAAACGGGGTTGGGTTCTACCTTTAGTGTTATGTGTCCAGTTGCTCCCGCTGCGTTGCAAACTAAAATCTGTTATCCAACGAAGGAACAAGTGCTTAGCCTCAATCTTGTTGGGTTTTGACCCAAGGTCTTGAACCGAAGGTCCCGAATTGTGCTGTGATTCTGGTATGATGAATTGTGTGGGTTCTTACCCATGTGATCGTTATGCTATTTATGATTCTCGGCGCATGTAGCTGACCTTTAACCCAAGTCCTTTATGTGGTATGTGTGGTAAATGGTTGAAACTTAATTTCCCACACCTTGGATGACTATGTAACTTTAACTCTGCCATAGCTGGAGATTCTGTCTTGGAATCATCGGGGTTACGACCAAGATTCCCCTAGCGAGTCTCCCAACTATGTTTGTGACTCTGCTGCATCTCTCCTTTTTGGGCATGGTTATCACAATTGAGTAATAACCGGTGCATCTTCAACATCTTAGGATTCTCCTGAGCATGTTTCCTACTCTGATCTGCTTTCCAACCTTTGTCTGTCAGTCGACAGTAAGATTCCACCGTGTGTTGGTATGTTCCGATGCAAGTCACTCCCCTGATCCGTTAAGACTTTCCACTTCGTCTTGTTAGGAGAAACAAACTCCAGTGCCTTGTCCATTTCTCGGACCAGGTCAAGGAATTATAATCTTCAGAATGAGGGCCTCGTTTAGCTTTTGTTCTGTTCCACCTTAGGTGTCACACTCTTTGATATCAGGGTATTGAGCTAAGTAGCATGATCCTCTTGATGAAGTGATGCTCTTACACTTTGTTACTCTCCGTTCTCCGAGTGACCTGATGCTCAAGAATGATGAGACGTGAGCAAATGATGTGACTATCGGATATCCTTAGCAGTTCTTACTGCGCTGAAATCCAAGGACATTTATTGTCCTTCCTATCATGATTGGTTAGCCGATCAATAAGTTGAGTTTGACAGTGTTCCCAAGTTCGTTTTCTCTGATGCACTCCCTCGGTCAAAGAGCTAGGTTCGTGCCGAAGCTCCCAAGACCACCTCGTTGTGCCTTGAAAGGCATGATCCTCTCTTGAACTTAAGATCCACCGGTATGTCGTGATATCCTATATGTGGATCGTGATATTCTGTAGGTCTTTCCAGAAGTATCGCCAAGTTGTTACCTGACCGTGATGTTGAGCTTATGGGTAAGCTGGTTCTCTGAACAACTCCTTCTCCAAGGAAATCATGCTGGATGTCCTGAATTATTCGGTTGAGCTTAAACAACTTGGAGAGTTAGAAGATGAAAGCTCTATCTGACATAGTTCCTTTTCAAAGGGATGCCTAGTCTGTCCGTGTTGAAGCGAGGTGCTATCTCCTCTTTGGATATGCTAACCTCCAAATCTTTTGATTTGAATTGGGCTATCATCAAATCAAACTCAGACCGACCGACCCGAATGTGTTAGTCTGACCAATACTTATGCCCCGTTCTGGTGAAATATGGGTCTACCGTCTTGGAGTATCTGGATAAGTTTGTTGTTGAGCCCATCAACTACGTACTTATCTTCTCCATGTTTGAGGAGATTTATATTGGATATTGGGCGTTAGCGTTGGAAACTAGTTGGAACTAACTTTGTGTCGTCACAAGGTATGTGTTCTGGAAGTTAGAAGTGACTTTCCCTGGTTCACGTACAATTGCTGAAAGATGTCACCGTGGATCTGAGTGAATTGTCTGGTTCCTTGAAATCATTTCAACTCGATCATGCAAGTGTAGAATACTCTTGGAATGGTATGTTGTTACCTCCATTCCTTGAGAATTTCATCTATGCATCCAAGCCGCTGGTTGAATTGTTCCAGAAAGAGAGGAAGTCTGAGAACTTCCTTGTCTTCTATGGTGCTTCCCATCCAGAACTCAATCGTGTCCCGCTACCAGATATTCAATTGGGGCAGCTGTCTCCTGACAAGTTGCTAATCCGCGGGTTCCGCAATCTCGTTCCTCCTTTGGAGTTTGACCTTGTAGTCCAAATCTTGGGGTCCTAGCAATTGTAACCCGTCGGTATGCTTTGCAAAGATTCCCTATTCCTATAAGTGGAGTCTGAAGTATCTCTACACCTGACCAAATCTAAATCTACATCAGGAGAGATAGTTGGTGATCCTTAAGAAGCTTGTTCCCGATGTTTGGAAATTCAAGAAGTTCTTCCGATACTACCTTCTCGGAGTTTCTAAAGTTTCCTCGGTACATCTTCCCGACCCTTCTCCAGTGATCTGAAATGCTCCTCCGTGAGGAAAGTTCTACTCAAGCCGACTAGTACAAGTTATCTCTTCATCTGTTGGAAGTTTGTTCAACACTCTCCCTCAGGAATTCAAAGCCTTGTGCAAAGTTCATATTCTCAACCTTTTGGGAAACAGTTGTCTACCAACCGGAAACCTCTTATCAATCTCCCGTCACCCGCATGTGTCTCCTAGCGTCAATCCAAGGGATGCTCGAAGTCTCATCCTAGAGTTCTACTAGGAGGTACCTGATCATGGTAGATTCACCAAGATCCATCCTTCCGGAAAGGTTCCCTTCTTTTCCTATGGTGTGCGTTGATAGTGACGTCGAAGTGAAGCCGATGAAGATCTTCAGGATGCCCTCGGTAAACCTCCTCAGGAAAGAAGCCACCTGAAGCGAGAAGATCGTGTGGTACCGTCGTAACCTTTCCCTCTTTCCTACTCTAAGAATCTTGGACGAGATTCCTGTAAGGAGGGTAGAATTGTAACAGCCCAAAGTTGAGAACCTAAAAAACCCGAGTAAAATTTTCGCTTTTGTGTTGCATTGCATCATGGCATCCAATTTTAACTTGCTAAACAACACACAAATGGTTTTGGCCCCATTTAAAAACAAATGCCAAACTTGTTCAACTACAAATTCAAATCAATGAAAGCATTCAAAGTTGCAAAACAAAATACTTTGACATCTTATATTTGTCAAGAAAGTTCCAAGAACTCAAATCAATATTTTGACTTGCTTTAAAATTCTAAAAGAAAATAATTTTGGATATTCAGAAAAATGCCCATAAGCAACTTCTTATTTTATTCCCCAAGCAAATTGACTCCAAATGCTTTGTAATTTTTATGAGTGTTGGCCCAAGGTGCAAGGAGGTTCCCCAAAAATTGGCATAATTTTTGGAAGTGTTTAAGTTGCCAAATTAATTCAAAAACTGTACTGTAATTTTTATCCAGTTCTGAAAAAGGATCAATCTGTGATACCTTTACAGTTTCCAGGGGCCTTTCTGTAAAATCCCCTTTCTTCCTCCCTGTAGCGACCGGGAGCTCTGCTCCTGCCGAACCAGCGCCGCACCGCTGTGCACCTCGCCCCTGGGCCCTCTCCTCTCTGCCTCCACTGCAAGGAGAGCGAGCACATGCTGCCCCCTGCCCCACTCCCATTCCCCACCTGCCTGCTCCCGTTTTCTCCTCCCTCTGCGCCCCACCAAGCCGCCATGGCCGCCGCACTGCGCCGTCGCCTCTCCATCGATTGAGGCCATCCCGGACCAATCCCCGGCCACCAGCGGCTCCGCCATGGTCCGCTCCACCTCCACGCCCGAGGAATCGCGCGGGAGGCGCGGAATCGACGTCGACGTGCGTGACCTCGCCGCCGCCGCCCGAGCTCCGCCACGCTCCATCTCGTCGCCGTCGACCTCACTCCGGCCACCCCGACGTCTCCACTGCTCGCGTGGTGAGCTGCTGGCCCGTGCCGGTCCCTTTCCCCTTCCCCTCCCGTGCTGGTGTGTGCTCCACCGTAGCATCGTTGCCATGTTTTCATCGCCTCACCGTAGTTCCTCTCGTCGGGTGTGCACACGGCACACGCGCGCGACCGCGTTCGCCGTCCTGTGTAATTAGCTCGGATATTCCGAGTCAGGCCCAATCGGAGAATCCGATACAATCCAGCACGTTTCGTTCTCAGTCCTTAGCCATTTCCAGTCCCTCCGTGGAAATCGGATATTCCGAGTTAAGAAAAACCGGATAATCCGAAATCGATCAGTACCAAATAATTCTCCCTTTTTCATTTAGTTTCCTCCGAAGTTGTATAACTAATCATGTTGTTGCTTAAAATAACTAATTAAAAAGAGATATCTAAAAGGGAATTCAGAAATGTAATAACTTCTTTTCGGTCTATCAGAAAATTGTGTTTGATATATCGATATGTCCAGAAAAATTGTGAACTACTCATCCTCATCATATTCATGCATGTTGGAACTAATTAATCTTTGAATAATCTTGAAAACTTGCTAAAGCTAAAGAAGCTTCGAAAATTCATACCGAATTCAATTTTTATCGGAGAAATGCAAACAAGGTACCAAAATTCTTAGAAAATTAAGGCCTATCCAATGGTACTAGTGCCATGCTTCATTGAAGCCTAGTTCGGTACTGTATATGGAAGGTTAAAAATGCCTCCTTGTTTAAATTATGAAGGTTTGATCCTAAATTTGCTAAACACAAATATGGTACCCCTTTTAAATTGCTAAGTGGACCCTAAGGGTAACTTAAATGCATTAATTTGACATATCATCATTCTTGTATGCATTGCACACTTGCCATGTGTTGATTGTTGTTTTTGCTTTCCGGTGTTGTTTGCTCTACGGTAGATCACGAGATCGGAGTTGAGCATCATTACTCCGACGAGCAGTTTGACTCCTCCGCTCAACAAGGCAAGCGTAATCCCCCCTCTGAGCATGTCTTATCCTATATTTCCGCAAATATTTTCTCCACTATAATATTGCATGCGGTTCCAAATGTCAATTTTATTGGATTAGAGTATCCTATAGTTGCATTAAGATTCCGATGCCAATACCCGTTTCCCTCCTATTATCCATAGGATTGTACTGTTGGCCGAGATACTTACTATGCTATGTTGATGCTTAGCCATGCTTAGTAAATGCTTAACTGTACGATGGATGGTTCATGTTGGGAACAGGTGATGAATTGTGCAGATGATGGTGGAGAAATTGTGGTGATGGTTAATAAAATGCTAAAAGGTGGGGATGAGAGGCCACTGTGGTTGTGGTGCTTTGTCTCGTTCCCGTCGCCTAGGTGCGAGTTATGTACCTCTTGAACCAAGACGAGCGTGCAACCATGCGTGAGGCCTATGCAATTGCAGGAACCCTCATAGACTAAATAACTCGGGCGGGGCTAGCCCGGGTCCTCTAGTTCGGGCTTCCATTTGCGTGTGCGTGATGATGGTGGGATGAACTGAGATGAGGATTGTGGTGTTACGAAAATAAGTGGCCGTGGGGCGGGTGTTGCAGGCACTGGCTGTCCTGCCGCCACTGATGATCCTGGAAAGTCCTTAACGAGGGAGAAATCGACACCGCTCCCACCCAGCCGACTTTCCAAGGAAGAGAGCTAATTGTACAGGCAATGGGCCGGACGGTACGCGTGGCGAAGGAGCTGGGGCCCCTCGGGACTCTGGGGACTTCCACTTTGTACACCCCTGCAGGGTTAAATCTTTTCGAAAAGCCGTGTCCGCGGTTATGGACGACTTGGGAATGGACGATGATCATAGAATAACTAGAACGGAATGATTAAAAATTTGAGTACTAAAGGTACTACTAATAACCAAGGTTGTCTTCCTCGAGGGTGATTCGGGGAGGTGCCTAGTAGATAGGTGATGATTATGATGGAAATGGTTACCAGGAAAGAGGTTACTTCTTACCCCTTTTCAAAATAATCTGATTAGTCGATGCCATGGAGTTATGTCTTTTTAAAATAAAATCAGCTTTATGCAAAACAGCCATAAAACCTTGTAAGCCAATCATCGAGCATATATTAGCTCTTAATCTTGCGAGTGCGTCGAACTCAATGTCGTTTGCTTATTTTCAGGAGAGGAATTCACCGACCTCGAAGGTGGGTTCTTTGTGGACGTCGACGAGTAGTCTGGGGTTCCCAGGTGGCAGCTTGGGACATCCCGGAACAGCTGGCACTGGATGTTTATTTGCAGGCCTCTTAGGCCATAATTTGGTTCTTGTTGTTTAGAACAACACACTTCGCTTCCGCATGTTGTAATGTTTGGTCTGTGACCTCTGGTTGTCATTTGCTATCTTTCTCTATTATAAGAGTTGAACTATATGATTTGTGTCATAGAGTCTGTGATGTGCCAGTTGTTCCACAAGTCTTGATCTCTCTATTATATTTTGATAGTGTGTCTGGTGGTATCGGATAACCGGGGACACAGTATCACTGTATAGCAGTCGGGTCAGGGCGCCACACTTCCGTTGAATTTAGTGAAATTTTCTAAGATAATATGTTCACGCCCCTTCGGTGGAATCAAGTGAAATTTCCTCTTTATGTAATTCAGTGAAATTTTCTCTCTCGCTTTTCAAAAGTATATCTCCTCTTAGTGCTTCATTCTTATATATCTTTATTTGTCAAGGGTATATCTCCTCTTATACTTCTTCAGTCTTTATAGCTTAACGAAATAACTCATCTAGATGTCACACAAAAATACCTTTTTATGGTCAATTTAATGATATTCCTAGATACGGGCTAACAATTGTTATTTCAAAAAAAAGACCAGGTTATATTAGTTTGCAAGGAAAATAGGTAATTTTCTATCCTCGTGAAAAAAATGGGACATGGTAGGTGGGATCTTCTAGCTTCTGTACAGACTGCATGCCTTTCGATTAAGCAGCCGACACATTAAACATGCCAATGGTAGTGCTGGGATCTAGACAAGTGGCATATGATCCGGTGAAGCTTTTCATATGGTGGAGTGCTGGTGAAGCTACAATGAGATTTTTCAAGCACTTCTGAAACTGAGCCGCGGAGAAGTAAGAAGTGAAGACCTTTCCCGGGCGATGAGCCACCGAATTGTGTGTATCTTGGAATCATTGTTGAAGTTTATTTGGCAAAAAATAAAATACACCATTATTTTATTAAACAAAAGCATGTTGAAAAACATTATTCTATCTAAAATATATTGTTTTTTGGTTCGATAAAGATAAGTTTGCTTTTAATATGTAATAGTCTAAATATAGAATATAACAAAAATAATTTTATCGAAGGGTTGATATTCTTCGAAATGTAACATTTAATAAGGTTCAACCCATAGCAACGCACGGGCATTTAGCTAGTCTGATATATAAGTGAAGTTTTCAACAAAATGACTATTTCCAATATATTGGAATAGGGTTTTACTAGTCGTCTTCTTCTACAACGGAGATGGGTTGGTCTACAATAAGTAATCCTTCGGCGACAATGAGATCACTGTATTAACTCAATGGTGGTGTTGTTCAAATATTATATTTTTCTAGGTATGGTTCTTCAGATCTTGATTCGCCATATCGATTTGGGATTTTTTCTCTTGATTGCCGCAAGGAGGATTGTGCTTGCAATATTTGTCCCGGCTACTACGTCCCGACAATGGTGATTTATGTTCTCGACTTCCAACGATGTCGACTAAGTTGTTCGGTAGCCTTTTCCTGAAATATCTTTGTTGGTACTCTTTTCGATTTTGGTTGATTCCTTTAATGGTTGTGCACGTGCGGTCATGAAGCGTTGGCATTGTGGTTCAAAATTAAAATTATGCTAGAATCTTTGCTCGTATCCATAGTTCTATGGTTTAGTATCTTTGTCATTGTTTTACGGCCGCCTTCACATAAGTACAAGACTGCGTCATGCAAGTATAAATGGACACTACTAGAAAAATGACCTCTAGTCGCGGTTCCAGAGCCCCTTTAGTCGCGGCCGGGCAACCGCGACTAAGCAGGCGGGACTAAAGCCCCCCCTTTAGTCGCGGCGGGTTCCAAACCGGGACTAGAGGTCCCTCCACGTGGGGACGTGGGGACGTGGTGTGTTGGGACCTTTAGTCCCGGTTGGTAGAACCAACCGGGAAGGGTTTTTGGGTTTTTTTTCGATTTAATTGCAGGGTTTAGGGTTTATATATGCCGGGTTTGGTTATAGGTTCCCGTGTCCCATGTCGTAACCGTGGTTTCACTAGTAACCCTTCCCGTAACGGTAACCGGTAACCGTTACGGTGACGGTGACCGTTACGGTGACGGTTACCGTAACGTTTTCCACGTCGTAACCGTTCCCGTGTCGTATGAAGTCGATGCACATATTTATAACACATACAATTAAATTAAGTAATACTTTTAGATCGTAGTCAAGAGTTGATGCGCCAAGAGTTATCGTAGTACAAGAGTTGAAGCAAAACAACAAGTTATTTACACGCTTTCATGCTTTCAGCATCGTAGTACTCTCCTTTCTCCGATAAGGCCTCCGAAAGGTAAAATCCCGCCAATTCCTCTCCAATTGCTTTGAAGCGGTGCTCGAATGGTAGCTTGCAGCGCTTTTTTGCCAACTCTGCACTTTTCATATTCCATTTCTCGGTGACTAGTACATGTACATACTCGCAAACGAAGTATGCACATAACTCAGTTCCCTTTGGTTGCTCCAAGCAAGACTATACAAGAATAGATTTCAATCAATAATAATGAAGTATGCATGAGAATGTTGTGTGGACGTAGGTAGCAGTACTTACCTTGTTCAACTTCCAATCCAGCTTTTTGGGCCACCCACCTGCAGGATCTTCCTCGACAAACCTTGCCCAAACGCTGCCCGACAAAGAACATTCACAAATGATTTATTCGTTAATGACTTGACATCAAGATATGAATGACAGAGGCGGTAAGAAATGAATGTACCTTGCTAGGAAGTCGAAACAACTCCTGTATTTGTCAGGATGATACCTCAATGAGTCAAGTGAATGAATAAGTCCTTTGCGATGTTCAATGACAAGAAGAATCCAGTGGTAGCTGCGCACAGTCATGCATAACTCATCAGTTAAACTTAACATCGGGTGAGCAAATTAGAATGTGTAGAAGACACTAAAACTTACCCGAAGTGGTAAGGCCAATATATAGTTCTTTTGTCGCGGTATCGCTTGAACACCCTTAGCAAATCATCCGGTGTGTTCTTGTTATACAAGGGATTATTATGGTTGCTTCGTTATATTTATCCGGGTCAATGAACCCAATGTCATGCTGGTTCATCTTTTTGAGCTCGAGCATCTTCAATCTGCATAATATAGCACACAAAAGATTAAAGTGAGAATAATTACAAACAATGAACGAGACTAGGTAAAGACTTAAATAAATCACTTACAGGCAATAGGAACTCATGATAGATTTGTCGAGTGCCCGCAGATTGTATAGCTGAAAAAGTTCGCTAAACCGAACAATGTGGTTGTAGTCTTCTAAGAAGTGCTCATCGTCTTTCCTACATTTCAGAACGACAGAAGCTGTCCCTTTCTTTGCGGCTTTCAAGTACCAAAAATGGAGAGCACGCATTTTTGTTGGTAACTTGCATTTCACCAAAGCTTCCCCCATAACAAATTTCTTACTGGTGGAGCTGTTGGTGCAGTCTCAAAGTTCAATCTCGAAGCATATTCGTCTATAGGAACTTGCGCTTCGGCGGCAAGACGACGGATTTCCTCTAAGTCAAACACCATCGGCGCTTTAGGGTTAGATTGTACTAGTTGTTTTCCGCGCTGGGGAACTCGACTATCTTTGTTCGTCGGCGGCGGGACAATTAGCGGGGGACAGAACGTACGGGTTGTTCTCCGAGCTGGGGAACTTGTTTACCTATCTTCGGCGGCGGTGGGACCGATGGTGCTGCTTTTGTAGCTTCCTTCGGCGGCGGGTCCGATGGTGCTGCTTGTTTATCTTTTGCCGCCGGCGGCGGGACTGACTCTGCGTCTTGTTCACCTTTTTTCGGCGCCTCCACCTCCGTCACCGCGTCATATGACTTTTGAATATAACGGTCATAGTCAGATGGCGGCTTCTCTGGAGGGACATATAAGTTGTCGATGACTCGATTACAAGCCTGTGCAGTATAGCCGGCGGTAAAATTTGGCGGCGGCACTTTCGGTGCGAACAATGCTTTATTATACTCCGCCACGGCTGCTTCGTTTTGCTCATGAGTCTTCTGCCAAGGTAACCTCGGATCAGGCGATGTGGCCCTTTTAGTTCGCCTCCTGACCGGGGAAGACGCGCGCTTTCTCCGGAGAAGCGCTACGGACACTTCCTCACGCGGTGGCGGAGATGGAGATGGACTGTGCTGACTGAGATGGTCCTCTACATCAATTTCCGGTGGGGGGTCCCTGTCACGCGGTGCCGGAGATGGATGTGTCTCATCGATACCCGGGCAGGATGGGCTTTGCTGAGTCGGTGGCTTTGAGAACTTGATGTATTTCTTGTTCCACTGGACGAAACCACCCTTGACATCGTACAATGTCTCCTCACCGTCACCTCCAGAAATCTCAAGAGCCAATGATTCAAATCCCGGCGCAATTTCATCCACCCCGACAACAGCATAGCCAGGAGCAATGTCACCATTATGGTAGCTTGCTCCGGCGTCACTCGGTAAAGCATAGCCGTCCGCCACCTTCGTGGATATGTTAACCACAGGTGCATGTAGCTCACATGGTGTCTTCTCCGTGACATCATCCACGGGGTAGTGAGCATCGACATCTATTTGCGTGGAACCCACGCTGCTTCTAAGCTGAGATCGAGCATCCATGGTTGCTGCTGCTGAGACGGCCCTGTCTGACTATTAATTGACTCCATGAGTTGCTGCACCTTGAGTTCCAATTCCGTTAGCCGCTCTTCACCCTTCTTCTTCTTTCTTGCACGGCTTCTATAAGTGTCAGCGTGTTGCGGATACGCTTTCTTAATGGTGACACCGCCGGGCATGCCTCGTAAACGTCCCCAGTGTTCAGGATTCCCTAGGGCCCGTGTCAGCTCGTCGTCCTCTCTATAGGGTTTCCACACACCCCGTTTAACTTCCTCTATTACCTTTTCAATCTTCGGGACGATTTCTTCTACTTTTTTCTTGAATTTTTCAACCTTCGGGACAATATACCCTGTTTCCTCGTCCAACGTTGCGCCATGCGCGAACAACCAGAATTTGGACCTTTCGGGCCAGTAGTATGTCTGTGGAGTGATATCTTTAGCAAAGATTTTATCTTCTAAGGCTAGCCACTTAGGAATGGCTGACCTGTAGCCACCTGTCCCCAAGTTATGGTGGTGAACCTTATTCGCGGCATTTGCCTTATTTATGTTCGATCGGGCCACAGCCGCATCCGATTTCTTATACGCCTTAAACTCTTCCCAGTGATCTCTTATCTTCACTAGTTTTTCTTCACTGAAATCTGGATCAACTGTTTTATATTTTGCCCATAATGTTTGCTTATATTTCCGAAATGCGTCGGCCATCTTGGAGAGAGTCCACTGCTTGAGTTTCAACTTCGTGGTGGGTTCAATATCATCCGGGAGGTTAAAATGCTCCAAGAGTGTGTCAAAGCACAAATCTTTCAAATGGTTGTGGACATAGCAGGGGTCATCCTCGGCAACGCCCGCCGGCTTATTCCATTCTGGTATGGAGATCGGGACCGAGTCCCTAACAATAACTCCAGCTTGACTTATATATTTTTTGCGGTTCTCTGGGGGTTCCACCGGATCGCCCTCTTCATCAATTTCATAGATCGGTAACTTTGCATCTTTGCTCGTCATTCTTTTCGTGCGGCCTCGAGGAGCTTGATTCTTAGCCTTTTTATTCGAGGTGGAGGCCTAAAGTAAGAAATATAATGCGTTACTAAGTGCAATACAAATCAGTTAATGCATTTTGTGATCAACAAAATATAGAATTCATATATATACCTCGAGGTGGAGGGTGTTCGAGGTGGAGGGTGTTATTTCTTCTTCATCTAAAAGACCCTCACCAGAGTCCATCAGAAATTGTGAGGCAAATTCCTCAAAATCAAGATCTACACCGGCACCGGCGCCTTCTCCACCGGCATCATCTTTATCGCGATGCTCAAAAATATTCTGCATTAATATGTCTTCATTCTCCTCGTCTCGCACATAGCCAGGCTCCATAGCTCAATGTTCCTACACTCAATAAAATTTAAATAAATTTGCATCTATAATTTGCTAACACATTGTTAAATTTGCTAACACATTCGAAATGATGGGCAGTGATAACTCAGTAGTAACCGTTGTTAGAGCCTCAGTAGTAAATTTTCAAAAATTTAGAGGACAATTAAGTCACTGTTTCATGCTAACAACCTAAATTGCTAACACTAAATTTGCTAATAACCTAAATTTTAAATTTGCTAACAACCTAAATTGCTAACACTAAATTTGCTAACAACCTAAATTGCTAACAACCTAAATTGCTAACACTAAATTTGCTAACAACCTAAATTGGTAACACTAAATTGCTAACACTAGGTATAAACCAATTTGCTGCAATGTGATGTTCTATTTACAGTATAGTTGTGACGGTTGTAGAAGCCACTATTGCACAATTAAATCCTAGCATGGTTCTGGACATAAATCATGCAAGCAGTAGCAATGGAGCATAGTTTTGTACACAGATTTTCCTATCAGATTGCTATCCACTGACTGCTGGGTCGAAATTTCTATCGATTTTTGTACCAATATATCAAAGAGGGATAGAACTGAGGAGGGGGGGGGGTCGCGGGGCTACCTTGGAGAAGAAGTGGGCGGAGGAGGTCGAGCTGTGAGGCCGGAGGAGGTCGCTCCAGTCAGAGGCCGGGGCGGCCGGAGAAGCTGCGAGGCAGCCGGAGGTGGGCGCGGCTGGTGCAGAGGACGACGTGTGGTGGCGGCGGCGGCGAGGCAGGGGAGGGGCGCGCGGCGTGGGGCGGAGGCTGGATACAGGGGAGATGGGCCGCGCGGGGCGGTGGAGCACCACCACGGGCTGCGACGGCGGGGCAGCACGGCGGGGAGGGGCAGCACGACGGGGCGGCGGAGCAGCACCACGGCGCGCGGGTCGTCGGCGGCGTCAGGGGAGGCCGGAGGCGGTTCAATTCGTCGATTTGGGGGACTTTGCGAAAATTTTCGCAAAGCCCCCCACTAAACGGCGCGGAATCGAGCTCTAGTCGCGGTTGGTGGCTGCAACCGCAACTAAAGACCCTTTAGTCGCGGTTGCAGCCAGCAACCACGACTAGAGGTCGACTGGGCCACCAAAATTCTGGCGCCAAGCCCAGGGGGACATCTAGTCGCGGTTGGTGGCTGCAACCGCGACTAGTTGGGCTTTTTCTATTTTTTTGTTGTTTCTGTTTTCTTTTTTGTTTTGAATGTTTTAAAGGTGTTTCTAATTGTTTTTGTTTCTAGTTTCTTTTCCTGTTTTGTTTTAGACCTCGACAACAAAATGCCCCTTTCAGAGACTACCTAAATTAACCGACTACCTAAATTAACCTTGCCCCTTTCAGAGATCCTTGCCGCTGCTTGGATCCGACCGAGGCGAGGGTTCCCGGAACCGAATGATTTGTGTTCGGTTGATGAAATGAAGGATTATATAGATATATAGAACAGAACACACGGCTCCCCTGCATACAGCCCAAGAAGGGTTCATGGCATTTATGTAAATCAATGTAATGTATTAAACCTTTATGTGATGTGTAGTAATGTATTAAACCTTTATGTGGTGAAAACCTGCATACAGCCCAAAGATGCCTCTCCGAGTGACGCTGGAATGTTTTGTGTTTGAGCGTCACTTCGATCCAACCAGCGGCAATACGTCTCTGATGATCTACAACCGTCCGGCAAAACATCTCTGATGATCTGCAACCGTTTGGAACGGTCGCAGGTCATCAGAGACGTCTTGCCACTGGTTGCCCAAAGATGCCTCTCCGAATGACGCTGGAATGTTTTGTGTGTGAGTAACCTGTCTGAGGAGGGGGGCTATATATAGGGTACGTGTGCTTCTTTAGTCCCGGTTGGTAACACCAACCGTGTCATGTGGCTCACGAAGTGGTCGTGATGATACTGCTGATCCAACAGCTCACAATCCCTCAAAAGAACACACACCCTGATCCAACGTCTCACAAGCGCTTGAAAGAAACACACGATCCGTGTGCTTCTTTAGTCCCGGTTGGTAACACCAACCGGGACTAAAGGCGGGTTTTGCGGTCACGACACGTGTCCTCCCCCAGCGCTGCCCTGGGCACGTGTCCTCCCCCAGCGCTGCCCTGAAGGTCTTTATATATTGTCGCCGACGGGGTAAACCCTAATCCACCATTCCTAGCCATGAACGCATCGTCTCCACGAGATGGATCCGCCACGTCCGCCGCAGCGCCTTCTGGACGAGGTCGAGCATGCTCGGCAGAGCGCGCTTGGGCGCAACCGTAGGAGCCTATCCCGCCGTATGCCCACGAGCCCGGCGTGGAGAGGAATGCCAAGCTACCGGCCTCCTGCTCCACCAGGTGCCGCCGCACCTCCACCTGGCGCCGCTGCACCTCCACCAGGCGCCACCGCTCCTCCCGCGGAGGAGGAGGAGGAGGAGGAGGACGACTTCGACTGGAGCGACGACGGGGAAGAGGGTTGTGGGTTGCAGATACAGGAGGCCATGGACGCCTCCTTCCAGTCTGTCCGCGACTACCCTGTCCAGCGAGCCAAGACTTCCTACCAGCTCAAGGCGAAGGAGGCTTCCGAGCTAGATTGGGCGCTGAAAGACTCATCCTCCATGGATCTTGCCCTCCACCACAAACGTGCGCACGAGAACCGGGCGGCCGCCCACGGGGCTGGCTCCTCCCGCCGTTCCCCCTAATCCTACGGCCTTCGAGCCAGCAAGTCCGTTTATGTAGAATAATGTTGGTGATGTTGGATCAGGGGTGTGTTTCATTCAAGCGCTTGTGAGACGTTGGATCATGTGTAATAATGTATTAAACCTTTTATGTAATGCATTCTATGGAACGTATTAAACCGGGACCATATGCAGGCACTCAAGCCACCGATGGGCTGTATGACGGGGAAACCGTGTGTTTTGTTCTGAAACAGTTACATAAAAGGTTTAATACATATTAATTATTACACATCACCAACAACATCCCTACCTAGCTAGTGTTCACTTGTTCTTCGTGTGTGTCCCTTTCTTCTTATTGCACCGTAGCCATGGACAAACTTCTTCATTTAACGTGATGGTTGGGTCAATTTTCACTTTGAAGGGCGGAATTTCATGAAACTTATTGTAATCTTCTGACATGTCTGTGTGGTCCTCCACTCCCACGATGTTTCTTTTACCTGAAAGAACTATGTGGCGCTTTGGCTCATCGTATGATGTATTCGCTTGCTTATCTTTTTTTTTTTGGTAGGGTAGACATGTCCTTCACATAGAAAACCTGAGCCACTTCACTGGCTAGAATGAATGGTTCGTTCTCGTAATGAAGATTCTTGAAATCCACTGTAGTCATTCCGTACCGTGTGTCTACGGCTACACCGCCATCTAGGTTGAACCATTTGCACTTGAACAAAGGAATCTTAAATGAAGGTCCATAGTCCAGTTCCCATATCTCCTCTATGTAACCATAATATGTTACCTTTTCCCCACTGCAGCCATCTATTGCATCAAAGCGAACACCACTGTTTTGGTTGGTGCTCTTTTTATCTTGGTCGGCCGTGTAAAATGTATTTCCATTTATCTCGTACCCTTGAAAAGTCAATATAGTCGAAGATGGTGACTTGGCCAAATAGTATAGCTGTAGTTCATTTGTGGTGACATTCATCAGAAGTTTCTGTAACCAACCGCCAAAAGTCTTGAAGTGTACTCCATCAATCTCATCTTCTGGGTATTGGAGCGTAAATAATTCTTGTGTTGCTCGATATACGGAGCCACCAAGATGGAATTATGCAGAACTGTGTAGTGTGCTCGAGTGAAAGAATCCACGTCTTCACATATGATTGCTTTCTTTCCTAGCGTGCCTTTTCCACGCAGTCTCCCCTCATGACGCGATTGAGGAACACCAATCGGCTTAAGATCAGGAATAAAGTCAACACAAAACTCAATGACCTCCTCAGTTCCATAACCCTTGGAGATGCTTCCTTCTGGCCTAGCACGGTTATGAACGTATTTCTTTAAGACTCCCATAAACCTCTCAAAGGGGAACATGTTGTGTAGAAATACAGGACCGAGAACACGTATCTCTTCCACCAGGTGAACTAGAAGGTGCGTCATAATATTGAAGAAGGTTGGTGGGAACACCAACTCGAAGCTGACAAGACATTGGACCACATCATTCTCTATATCTTTTAGAGTAAGTGGATTGATAACCTTCTGAGAAATTGCATTCAGGAATGCACATAGCTTCACAATGGGTACTCGAACATTTTCTGGTAGAAGTCCCCTCAATGCAACCGGAAGTAATTGTGTCATAATCACGTGACAGTCATGAGACTTCAGGTTCTGGAATTTTTGCTCTGCCATGTTTATTATTCCCTTTATATTCGACGAGAAGCCAGATGGAACCTTCATACTGCGAAGACATTCAAAAAATATTTTCTTCTCTTCTTTCGTAAGAGCGTAGCTCGCAGGACCTTGATGATTATCAGAATGATCGTCGTCTCGTGAATGCATACGTCGATGGGCCTGTCTTGCTTCCGGTGTATCTTTTGACTTTCCATACACGCCCAACAAGTTAAGCAGGTTCAAGCAAAGATTTTTTGTCACGTGCATCACGTCGATTGCAGAGTGAACCTCTAGCATTATCCAATAGGGCAGCTCCCAAAATATAGATTTCTTCTTCCACATGGGAACGTGGTTCTGAGCGTCATTCGGAACAGATAGTGCTCCAGCACCCTTCCCAAATATTACTTTTAAATCCTTGACCATATCATGTATAACAGAACTAGAAGGTCGAGTAGGCTTCCGCCGAATATCTTCCTCACCTTTGTAATGTTGGCCTTCCTTTCTTACTGGATGCCTCGGTACAAGCCATCGACGATGGCCCAGGTACACAATCTTGTTACCTATATGTTTACCTTGAGTCTCACCTAAACAATGCGTACATGCATTGTATCCCTTGTTTGACTGTCCTGAAATGTTACTAAGAGCAGGCCAATCATTGATGGTTACAAACAAGAGCGCTCGTAGGTCAAATTCCGTTTGTCCGTGCTCATCCCACACACGCACACCTTCATCAGTCCACAACTGTAAAAGTTCTTCCACCAATGGCCTCAGATACACGTCAATGTCGTTGCCAGGTTGCTTCGGGCCTTGGATGAGCACTGGCATCATAATGAACTTCCGCTTCATGCACAACCAGGGAGGAAGGTTATATATACATAGAGTCACAGGCCAAGTGCTATGACTGGAGCTCTGCTCTCCAAATGGATTAAATCCATCTGTACTTAGACCAAATCTTAAGTTCCTAGCGTCATCCGAAAATTTCGGGAACTCTGTCGATTTTTCTCCACTGGGACCCATCAGCGGGGTGTCTCATCATCAGTCTTTTTTACGTTCTTCTTTGTGCCAGCGCAACAACTTGGCATGCTCTTTGTTTTGGAACAAACGTTTCAGACGTGGTATTATAGGAGCATACCACATCACCTTGGCAGGAATCCTCTTCCTTGGACAACCTTGCTCGCCCTCAACTTCACCTGGGTCATCTCGCCCAATCTTAAACCGCAATGCACCGCATACAGGACAAGCATTTAAATTTTCGTGCTTGCCGCGGTAGAGGATGCAGTCATTAATGCATGCATGTATCTTCTGCACCTCTAATCCTAGAGGGCAGACAACCTTCTTTGCTTCATACGTACTAGAGGGCAATTCGTTTTCATTTGGAAGCATCTTCTTAATTATTTTCAGCAAACTTTCAAAGTGCTTGTCGGTAGTACCACTCTCTGCCTTCCATTGTAGCATTTCCAGTATGGTACCGAGCTTTTTCTGGCCATCTGTACAAGTTGGGTACAACAATTTGGTGTGATCGGCTAACATGCGCTCCAACTTCAACCTCTCGTTTTCACTTCCACAGTCCATTTGTGCATCATGAATGGCCTGACGAAGATCATCGTCAGGCTCATCTTTTTTTTCATCCTCTTCAACTTCGTCTTCCCCCATTGAAGTACCACCGTGTTCATCGAACATAGGATAGTTGTCATTATCCTCTTCTTCTTCATTCTCTTCCATTATAACCCCTTTCTCCGTGCTTGGTCCAACAATAATAACCACGCATGAAACCATTTTGCAACAGGTGTTGGTGAAGCTTGGCTGAGGAAGGGTAATCCTTCTTATTCTACAGAGACTGCATGGACAACACATAAAACCATTTTTTCGCTTGCTTATCTCGGCCACAGTGAGAAATTCATGCATGCCCTTAAGGAAATCGTCAGAAACTCGGGCACCGTACATCCATTGACGTCTCATCTGCATTATGCATGCCAGTAATGAATAGATAAGTGACCATAATAATTCTTAAAGTTCTTCAAGCAAAGTAGAGTGGCGACAAATGTAATACATTGTAGCATTAAATATTCATTAATTTAAACTAACATTGAACTATCTAAAGAATTTAAATCCAACAACAAATGCGAACATAATCGCAACTAAGGTCATTATTGAACCAACAGCATAATGATACCAAGCCTCTTGACTAATGGCATAACTTCTAATTTTTTTAAGCTTCAAGCGCATCGCATCCAACTTGATCTCGTAAGCATCAACGACGTCGGCAAGCTTCGAGCGCATCCCATCCAACTTGATCTCGTAAGTATCGACGACGTCGGCAAGCTTGAACTGGTGTTCATCGATGATGTTGGCAAGCTTGACCTCCAATTTCCTCTTCTCTTCTTGGCGGAGATCTTCACTTATTTTTAATTTAGCTTTCAAATCATCGTTTTCTTTCACAAAAATTCAACAATAGGGTCCATTGGAATTTCCGGTTCAACTACCTCCTAGACAAATATATATTTATGTCAAAGTTGGTCGGCATGATTGTCATAAACACGAAACGAAACAAATATATAGTTATTAACAGTCATACCACATCCGAATAATAGAGCGGACGAGAGCCGGTGGGGGTATTTGTGAAAACCATGGCACTATATATATTATAAAACAATTATACAAAAAAAAAATAATGGAACAAAATCATACAACAAAGATTTTTTTTAAATAAAAAAGAAGGCTCACCTAGGTGGTGTCGGTGACAAGACGGCGCGGTCTATCGACGACGGTGAGGACGTGAATGTTGTGACACTGAAATACAAAAACATAATTTAGTTTAAGCTCAAACTGAATAAACAAAATTGAGCTAAATAAGCAAAATGAGCTAACTTAGATTTCATCAAACACCTACCTAGCACTAGAAATATAAATGAGCTAAATAAGCTAAACAACTAACGAAACGGGCGCCGGAAGAGAGAGTTTGCAGTTGCTAACCCTTGGATAGATGCACCGCCGTCAATCTTAACAAATGGGGCAAAAAATCGTGGAAGAAATCGAGCTCGGTGGAGAGAAAATGGAGATGAAACTCGAGCTCAAAATGGCCATGGCTGGCTCGGGGTGGAAGATGTAGTTGAAGGACCTGCAGTCCCGGTTCCAGCCACGAACCGCGACTAAAGGGTCACCTTTAGTCGCGGTTCCAGCCACGAACCGCGACTAAAGGTCCTCGCGGGCCCCGCGCGGCCTCCGGCCGCTAAAGCCGCAGGCGGAGAACCTTTAGTCGCGGTTCGTGGCTGGAACCGCGACTAAAGATCCCGCACCAACCGGGCACCTGTCCTAACCGTTGGAGATGTCGGAGCCGGAGCCCTCTAGTTGCGGTTCGGAAAGGAACCGTGACTAAAGGTCCGGCTCTATTGCCTCTTTTCTACTAGTGGGATTGAAGATCTCGACAATTTGTTCTCTCTTTTAGTGTTTATGTCGTAATCGGTGTAGTCAGCTCATATATCTCTACCGTGTACATTTTGCTCCTACAACATCATTGTGTAGATGGTAAAAAAACGAGATTAATTATCGCGTCACAAAGAAAATCACGGAACCGTGGAGATGCTTCTGGAAATAAGAAACCCAAAAGGGAAATTATGCTAACGGAGACTGCGTGGTGGGGCCGAACTCCGCACCGCCTTTAGGTATCTGATCGCATCCGGACACTCCGTCGGTTCGGCGCACGCGTCGTAACCGAGTCGAGTCTCTTCCCTGATCTATAAATACTGCGCCTGATCGACTCCTCTTGAACCGACCCAGCCCCTAGATCGATCCAGATCAAGAAAAATCTCCGCAACACTCCGCCAAGGTATGCGTCCTTCTTCGCGATCTTCTCGCATAGTATATCTGTTCGATATTTTGATTTGCTTCATGTTGAATTTCCGTCGATATATTACATCTTCAACTTGTTTTCCGTGCTTTCGTGTTGTGATCTAGTTTAGTGGCTATATGTAAGATCTGTTATTTAGATCAACACTGATCTACTATCGGCGTAGATTAAATTCACTTGCCGAGTTGGTTCACCTAGCTAGATCGAGTTCTTCTGTTGTAAACTTGTAGGTCGATATATATGCAGTCTCCATCTATTATTAGCTGATCTTACATCCGTGTAGATTTACTTTGAACGCCATATTGTAGATTTGTAGTTGTACCTCATGGACTCTCTGCAACTTGTTAGCTAGTTTGATGTATTTTATTATGAACCATCTACCCTAAACACATGGTAGTCTGTAGATTCTACTCAAGTCTCACTGTAGTCTCATTGCTCTACTGATACATACTCTGCATGCCTCTTAAGGACAGCAGTTTTACTCTTACATAGTCTTCTGAGTCGTATTTCTGATTAACTTGTACCTGTATTATCCTTACCGTCAATTCGATGTGTTAGCAGGATCTTTTGATCTAAAAAAAAAGCAGGACCTCTGACTTTTGTACTATTAGAAGTCATGTTGTGGTTGCTACTTATTGAGTTAAGATGAACTTGAGATGAATTCAAATATTTGAATTGTCGTCTTATTTGCTTTGAGTTGATTGATCTACTTTTATGCTGGTCTCTTGATTTTTCCACATGAACTTGGTGGCTAGTGGCTAATCTTACTTCGTTTGCATTTTTTCCTCCACTATGCAGATGCAGATCTTCGTGAAAACCCTTACCGGCAAGACCATCATCCTCGAGGTTGAGTCGTCTGACACCATCGACAATGTCAAGGCGAAGATCCAGGACAAGGAGGGCATCCCACCGGACCAGCAGCGTCTGATCTTTGCTGGCAAGCAGCTTGAGGATGGCCGCACCCTTGCAGATTACAACATCCAGAAGGAGTCCACCCTGCACCTGGTGCTCCGCCTCCGTGGTGGACAGTGAGCTCTTTGGAATATAGTTTCATAAGTATGCTGTGCCTGGTGGATGTCCGTTGAAGTTGTCGTCTATTAGATTTGGTTCTATGCAATGTAGTAGCTTGGTCTCTGTTGGTTCTTAAACTGAATCTTTTATTACTCCTTACGATCTGGTTTCTCAAATTTCTCTCATTGAGGCTGCTTTATGCTTCTTTCTACAATGTCTCTAAGTGAAAGTTACATGATTTTGAATGCAAGCTTTCTTTATTAACAAGCGGATCTACTATTATATATCCCGGACGAGCTATTCTACTACGAAATAGTTAAGCGTTGTATTACTCGCGACTTTGGCGCCACCTGCTGCACCGACAGTTTGAATGCTGCAGCGTGTTAGTGTTTTCACTTCACTCCTGCAAGGATAAGAGGTCGGTTTGTTGTATGGGTTATTAGGAGGTGACTATGCGAGCTAAACAACAAAAATGTTAAATTTATATGTGTAGCTCCAAGGTAAGATTTTGGGAGCACGGAAGTTTTGTAGCTTACCGAGTTACTTCAGGTTCTGTCACCTGATAACTAACGTATCTTGGCATGTGCAAGCTCCAACGGAGATTTCATACAGTTTTCTAGCCATGGTGCACTGTTGATTTCTGTGTGAACCACAGCCATGTGTAACTCCGAGGATTATGCAGGTTAGCAGTTGAGGTCTCACTGCCAAATGTCGTACAGGTAGAACTTAATAGGCCACATACCTGATTATTCAACACATTGCGACGCCATTGGGTGCCGTTCTACCTCTTTGGAGGCGTGGCTGCGGTCCCTCCTCTCCACCCCTGACCCGGCTCCCGACGAAAGTCCAAAATCCTCGATAGGGCGGCGTCGACGCCTTGAGCATCGTGTCCTCCTTGGAGGCGCCGTCTGGGGAGTCCTTGGGCTCGGGTGAGATGAACAGAAGGTGGGAGCTTTGGGTGGCTCCCCTGCTACCCCTTTCCTCTGCAGTTGCGCTCGGCGCTTTCCTGTTGCTCTTTGGTTGCTAAGGGCAGCGATGTCGAAGACGGCGTGGTGCTCAGTGTCAAGGTATGGCGTGTTCTGGGGCTCCTTCGGATTTCAAGTCCAGCATCTCTCCACTCTCGGGGGAGCGTCTCTCATGTCCGACGGCGCCTTCGTCAAGGCGAGAGGGTTGGGGCCCTCTTCAGCGCCTTCGTCAGGAAGATGTTCTGCTCCAGCTCTTGGTGCTTCTCGCTCACGACATGACCAAGGCAGTGCCCTAATGCCTCTTCTACGTGGTGTTATTTCCCTGGAGTTGCTGCAGTCTTCACTTCGGCAAGCGGTGCTTCATGTTCTTCGTTTTTGTGCTTGCTGTTTAGTGTAGGGTTGTAAGTTGTCCAGTGTGCACCCTTGTATCGTTCAGTCACGGTGGTGATCGGTTCTATTAGTTGTAATGGTAGCCTAATGGTAGCCTTGTGTAATTCCTAGCCAGTTAATGGCTTCGTTAATTCAAATCCGGGCTCGTCTCGAGCCTACGTTCTAAATCTTCTTCTTTGTTGTATACGTCGGTGGCTGCTAGCGCAGATCCGTTTTGGATCTTTACTTCCACCGTGAGGCATATTTACCAGAAATTCTCACCATTTTACCACAACTTTTTTCAGCGAACCATAAAATCAGTTGACAGAATCTGCAAGCTCCAAACTCCAAAATATACCGACACATTTATTCTCTTGTACTAGATCAGCAAAGTTGTGTGGAGGTATCCAAAACTAGCTATTAGCACTAGATAGGTTTATGACCAGCACTTTTGGCGACCAGCATGTTTAATATTTCTCTCGACCTTGTTCCGTTGTTTTGCATGAGCAAAGCAGCATGTCTCGCTCTCACTTGTGCACCTGCCGCAACTAGGATCTAGTTATCCACCTACGCAACACACCAATATATTAGCCCTCACAATCATGTGATCTTTGTGCTGAAACCAAGGGAGGAAGAGATTCTTTAGATTTGACCTACTGGCCACTACAGCTAGCCTTCTCGAAAGGGAGCGACTGAAACGGTTCTTTTATGCTGAGGAACATGGATGCATCATGCACTAATCTTTTTACCTGATTTGCATGCCCGGACTAAAGCCCGAAACACCAAAGTTGCCATAACAAATTTGTTTATTTGGCCTTCTCGTCGCGTTCATGTTCTCCTGCTCCTGCCTACCTTTCAAAAAGGCCAGACAGAAAGCACAAAGCCACATAGAAAACCTTGAAGCAGAAATGTTACATTGCGCATAACATGAACTCCCATTGTGACCCTACTGGCACTGCGATCATGCATTCGAAAACCAAGCACAGGACTATTCATTTTTATCCAATTTGGATTCTGACAGGCTACTACCACATGATATGCACCGAGAGAGCTAGTTGTGCGGGTAGGATCAGCTTGAGGGCATCCTCTCCTGTAGCCATCTCAGCCATGTGCTGCATTCACAAAGCCGTTAACTATTTATTCATCATCCCTGACCTTTGAGGCCAAGTGTATACAAGGCAAACACGACAGCTGGTCTGACTTCCTCGGTGTCAACTCAGCTTGAAGGCACAACCACGCTGCGCATCATCGGAACAAGTAGCCTCCCCCGCTCGCCATGTCCGACGTGGGGTTAGCTCCATCGCGCGCTTGATTTCTGGTGACGAAACTTCCGATCGCGCGCGCACGAAGCGGGCGATGTACTCCAGCTGTACAGCACATTAGTTAGTATACCCATGAGCACCGCTGGCATAGAGATCAGACACTGGTCAATTCGATCTTACGGCAACTGCACCCAAGTGGCCATGGCTGCAGATCGAGCAAGTAGTATACTCTGACGAAATCGCATCGGAACAAGTAGCCTCCCTCCGAAGTGTTGCCCGTTCTGAACCTTCCTGACGAAATCGCATCGGAACAAGTAGCCTCCCTCCGAAGTGTTGGCCGTTCTGAACCTTCCTGATCAAATAGGCATGATCCATCTTAAGCTTGAATTAGAACCGAGTTCTTCGTGATCTCCGTGGATCGTTCCCTCCATAGCACGTGATTTCTCCAATAGGAAACTCGAGCGACGCCAGATCTACGGACACCATGCGCACAGTGGATCACTGATGAATGCAGATTCGAGCGCAGCGATCGATCAGGTGTCAGCGACTTGATTATTTGCTTGTGATCGCGAGCGAGAAGAGACGACTCCCGGCCGGCCTTTTTTCATTACGGGCGAACAGTGTTATGTCTCCGGGCTAAACGAGACCATGGACCAAAACAGTGTTATGTCTCGTTGTCGTCTGGATCGCTGCAGGAGAAGAGTACAGTACGCTCGTGTGTACGTCTGCGCATTGCTGCTGCTACAAATCCGTATCCGTATGCCGTACAGGTACAGCTATTACCCTGGGCGTATATACATACTCCTTCCTTGTGTGCAGTCTACGAGCTGCACGAACGACTCCAAGTGAGGAATGCTACCTGTTGCTCGAGCGAGCCTTTGCGCGGTTGCGCGCAGCGCAGAGGAGACGCACGACACGCACCACGTGGTGGGTCCCACCCACCCTCCCCATCTTCTTCCTCTCCTTTTCCCATCCTCTTCCTCCCGCACGCTGCGCAACACCAGTGACCAGGCTGAGCCGGCGCCGGCGAGGAAGGAGTCCCAGGCCAAGAGCGTCGCCGGCGACGCCGGCGCGGACGCGCGGCGGAGAAGGTGACCTCGAGGAGCAAATCTCAAGCCGAGCCGAAGCCGGCGACGCCGCTGCGGAGCTGCGGCGGAGAAGGCGACGGCGAGACGAAATTTATTGGGGGGAGGGGGGGTGGGGGTGCTCGCCGGCGACAAGTTTTCCAGTGGTGGGGGGAGGGGTTTAGATGGATGGCCGGGGGCGGCGGCAGACCGGCGAAGGTGGAGATTGGGGCAGGGCGGGGCGGCGAGGCGGCCACGGTAGCGCCGCTGGCCGCGGGCGGCGGAGGCAGGCGGTTCGGCCGGCGTCGGCGGTGGGGGCGCACGGTTCCTCTTCTTCCTTGATTTTTTGTCGTTTTGCTGTCCGAAACAGCGCGACAGGAGTCTACCTTGCGCGCGCAAGCTAGCCTTGCCCGTCTTTTTTTTTGAAGTGTGGGCAAAAGCTTTGCCCTTTTCGATTAATTAAGATAGAAAGTTTTTACAAACATGGATCAAGACGAAACAAGAAAGCTCGCTTGGCCCAAACATGAAAATTAACGGGATTACTCTCCCGGCATTATTTCTCCAAGACGTTTCGCACCTGCGATGACCCAAAGCCTAGCCTCGGCTTTGATCTTATTGAAAACAACCGTTGGTGGCGCAAACTTATTCCAGAACACACGAGCGTTTCTCTCGTTCGAAATCTCCTTTTCCCATCCTCTTCCTCCCGCACGCTGCGCAACACCAGCGACCAGGCTGAGCCGGCGCCGGCGAGGAAGGAGTCCCAGGCCAAGAGCGTCGCCGGCGACGCCGGCGCGGACGCACGGCGGAGAAGGTGACCTCGAGGAGCAAATCTCAAGCCGAGCCGAAGCCGGCGACGCCGCTGCGGAGCTGCGGCGGAGAAGGCGACGGCGAGACGAAATTTAATGGGGGGGGGGTGGGGGTGCTCGCCGGCGACAAGTTTTCCAGTGGTGGGGGGAGGGGTTTAGATGGATGGCCGGGGGCGGCGGCGGACCGGCGAAGGTGGAGATTGGGGCAGGGCGGGGCGGCGAGGCGGCCACGGTAGCGCCGCTGGCCGCGGGCGGCGGAGGCAGGCGGTTCGGCCGGCGTCGGCGGTGGGGGCGCACGGTTCCTCTTCTTCCTTGATTTTTTGTCGTTTTGCTGTCCGAAACAGCGCGACAGGAGTCTACCTTGCGCGCGCAAGCTAGCCTTGCCCGTCTTTTTTTTTGAAGTGTGGGCAAAAGCTTTGCCCTTTTCGATTAATTAAGATAGAAAGTTTTTACAAACCTGGACCAAGACGAAACAAGAAAGCTCGCTTGGCCCAAACATGAAAATTAACGGGATTACTCTCCCGACATTATTTCTCCAAGACGTTTCGCACCTGCGATGACCCAAAGCCTAGCCTCGGCTTTGATCTTATTGAAAACAACCGTTGGTGGCGCAAACTTATTCCAGAACACACGAGCGTTTCTCTCGTTCGAAATCTCCCAAGATGCGAGCAAGGTGATGGAGGCCAAGGCCTTACGGCTTGGAGACGTCATCTTGAGCCACCAACTAGAGAGCGAGAGGTCCGACCATTGGTTTGGATCCAAAGCGTGGATGCCAAGACAATCCTTGATGAGGCCCCAAAGACAGAGTAGTGTACCGGCAACCGAGCAAGAGATGTGTGATGGTCTCCGGCACACGATTGCAAGGAGGGCAATTCCAACAAATTGGCCAACCACGCCTAGCCAAACGGTCCGATATCCAAAGCCTTTTTCGGAGAGCAAGCCAAGCGAAGAACTTGACTTTGGGAGGAGCCCAAACCTTCCAAATATGGCTCTTCATGGCTGATGCTTCGGTCCCAAAAAAATTGAGCCTTGTAGGCCGAAGCCGCCGAATACTCTCCGTTAGGTGTGAGCTTCCAAGTGATGGCGTCCTCCACATTCTCCATAAGAACAACTTGAAGAAGGAGGATCCAAGGTCAATGAATTGGGAAAGGTGGTCATGCGAGAATTCTTCATCAAGGGTAATCTTGCTAATCCAAGCGTTGTCATCCATAGCCTTCTTGATACCCCATTTTTTGGTTTTGGACACCATGAAAATAAGAGGAGCGACGTCCCTAGGTTTTTACCCCTCAAGCCAAGGGCATGCCAAAAAGAAGCCAAGTTGCCATCTCCCACCGTAATCGTAGTTGAGGCGTAGAAAAGGTCCATGTCCACCGACGTGCAGGGGTTGCCTAAGCCGACCCAATTTTTTTCCCTGTCCCTCCACTCGAGCCAAGGCCATCTCAAGCGGAGGGCACACGCGAACTTCTCGTTGTCGAGGATGCCTAGGCCACCGAGGTCAAGAGGGCGGCAAACCGTCTCCCAGTTGACCTTGCATTGCGCTCCGGTAACCTTATCCTTGCCCGCCCAAAGGAAGGCACGTTCCACTTTGGTGAGGTACTCAAGGTGCCCGGAGGGACAATGAGAGTTGTCATATGGTGGATTGCTTGGGAGGTGAGCACCGACTTGACAAGGGTAGAGCGGCCAATGGCGGTCATGAGGTTGTCCAAGTGGGAACCTTCCCGGCCACCTTGTCTTCAAGATGTTGGAAATCCACCCTCTTTAGTCGCACACGAAAGTGGGAGCCCAAGATATCTCATGGGAAGGTGGCACGCAACCACCGGAAGGCCGGCAAGGACATCGTCAAGGTTGATGAACCGCATCTAATGGGAACCACGAGCTTTTTTCGAAATTGGTGCACAAGCCGGTAACCTCGCCGAAACCCCGAAGAATGGAGGATTGTTCACTATGTCATCCTTGATTGGCGCAACAAAGATTGCCGCATCCTCCGCATACAAGGATGTCCTCAAAATGCTCCCACGACCTCTCAACTTGTGTAGAAGCCCATTCCGAGTTGCAATGTCAAGTATTTGAGTGAGGGGGTCGATCGCAAGATAAAAAAAGAGAGGCCGCGCCCAATGCACAATGGGGAGGCCGGCCACCCCATTTAGGAGGACGCGAGAGGTGGCGGACGAGAGAAGCTCGGCGATCCAATTCCGGAACCGACTTGGGAACCCACGGCGTTGGGGAAGGTCAAGAACATACTCCCACCGATGGACTCAAAAGCTTTGCGGATGTCAAGCTTGAAGAGAAGCGCCAGCGTTTTTCCTTTTGGAACCTTCTTGCCAAATTCTTCACATAGAGGAAGTTGTCATGTATGCTTTTTTTTTTATGAAAGCACTTTGAGCTTTGGAGACGAGGTCGTTCATGAAGGGCCCAAGACGAAGGGCGAGCACCTTGGCGATGATCTTAGCGATTGCATGGATTAGGCTAATAGGCCTAAAGTCGGAGATGTCCTCCGCACCATCCTTCTGAGGCAAGAGGGCAATATTTGCGGAGTTGAGCCAATGAAAGTTCGCCGAGTGTAGTTGCCAAATTGATTTATCACCTTCATGACATCGTCTTTAATTGTGCTCCAACATTTCTTGAAGAAGGCACCCGTGAAGCCATCCAGGCCGGGCGCCTTTGTAAGAACCCTCGAACTACCAGTCCGAGATGCTCATGTTATGCAAACAGATCACGATCCCAATGATCAGTGCATCGCGATCACATAACCAACATGGTATACAAAGTTACATCATTCAACTCGAATAGTACAAGACTTACATAAATAATGGTCACCTGACCAACTCTGCAAACCTCGCCACACATGGCGGGTTTAACTACGATATAGCGGAAGCACTCGGCAAGCGTCGGCCCTCGTCACGTTGATACGTGCATTTTAAATCATCATTTATATAACTTTTAGTATCGTACTAGAATGTTATTTGCATGATTATATGATTGTTTTTACATGTTTTAGATGATTTTGGGACTTTCACACAAAGTCCCATTTTTGGTATTTAATATCTGGGAGCAGAAAACCCCATTTTCTTGTTTTTATTGTTTCAGGAGTTTTAGGAACTCAAATAATAAAAGGAAAAATACCACGTCAGTTTTTCATCGGGAGAAAGGCAGTGGGAAGAAGACTGAAGAGAGGAGAGCCACGAGGGCCAAATGAGGGGGGTCCACTAAAAGTGGCCTCGGGCACCTCCTCGCCTGGGCCTTTTTATCAACGCCTTCGTCTCGCCCGAAAAGAAACGCCCTAATTTTTCCAAGTCCATCCGAGGTCGCGGCGGCGGCGAAACTCCTGATCCCTTCCGAGGGGGGTCAGATCCTGCTGCTCCGGAGCTTCAAGAAGGGGGAAATCATCGCCATCGTCATCACCTCATCTCCTTGGCGTGGGAGGAGGCCTCTTCATCATCACCCCCATCAAGACCAGCACCATCTCCATCATCATCACCGTGATCCACTCCATTCCCCTCGTAGTTTGAGAGTTGCTATACCCTAGATACTTGTCTTGTGCTACTATTCATGTTTGTGATTGAGTACTTGTCATTATTTGGTGGTGAAGTTATAATTTCAGATTGTGTTGTACCACTTATGCCACTGAATATGATCATGTTTGCACGTTGTGAGTAGTTCCCGTATGTTCCTGAGGGCATAGGATGAATTGGCAATAATTATATATGACATGTATTGGTATTTTGTCAAGAGTTTATCTTTTATGTGATTCTATGATGGTGTTGTGCGAACGTCGACTGCACAACACTTCACCTATATGGGCTCATAGGAGAACACCGTAGTATAATGAATTGAGGAAGACTTGGGAGGACACGTAAGCCTGAGTTAGAATCTTGAAGTTATAGTATGAGGGTATTAGTATCGGGGACCTTAGAGTGTAATGCTATGGTGGGGCTTTATGTCTTAATAACTCTTGTGCAGTATTTACTTGGCCACATGATCCATCATAAGGGGTTATGTCTATTTATTTAGCTATACCGAATTATGGCTCCATCCAAAAAGATTAAAACTTGACAAGATATTCAACGTGTGTTTAAAATCTCTACGCCTATATCCATGTCGCCCTCGAGAACGTTTTCCACATATAAGTTACACATCACTTGAGCTTGTCCTCTTGTCACAAAAGAGGATTGGGCTTTCTCTCTTGAGAGCTTTCACTTGCTACTGTTACTTGCTGCATTGGAATTATACAACCGAAAATACAAAAACACTTACATCTTTCATTACTTTATTTATCATCTTACTAACCAATACCTTCAGCTCCTCGTGGGTTCGACAACCTTTTCTATTTGAAAGGTACTACAATTGATCTCCTGCACTGGGAGTCATCAAGATACTTTTCTGGCGCCGTTCGGGGAGCGTAGCGCTATTAGTAAGAAGTTTGGTAAGGAAACTTGAAAGCTGAAATACATTTGCTGTTTTATCTCATTGATACTATGGCATTTATGAATCGTTCTTCGCTGCATATTTCTCTATATGAAAGTGCTTATGCCACTACTGCAAAGGTGGTTGAAACTAATGTGTCTGAGGTACCTAAAGTGGGATTTAAAATTCCTGTTGGTCATGTTAAAAGAGTTATAAAAATCCATTTACAGGGGATGGAACTAAGTCTGCACGTGAACACATGGAGTTGATTGAAGACATATGTGGTTTATTTATACTTCCTGGTATTCCTGAGGATGAGCTAAAAAGAAAGTTACTATATTGTCTTTATCTGGTAATGCTCGTGGTTTGGTACAGGTCTCTGCATGAAGAAGCTATTACTGACTGGAATATCTTGAGGAAGGTTTCATTCTTAAATACTTCACACCTAAAGAAGCTTATGAGAACCGCTGCTACATATTCAATTTTTGGCCACATCTGGGAGAGAGCATCACTCAAGCTTGGGGAGATTGAAGGAACTCCTTCGCAAGAACCTTGTCATGTTCTTACAAGGAAACTTATATTGATAAACTTTTATGTGAGGTTACCTATGAAGCACAAGGAAATTCTGGATAATTCATTTGGTGGAAGTTTCACAAATAATACTGAAGAAGAAGCATGGAATCTATTGGAGACTATTTCTAAAAATACTGGTCATTGGGATCTTGATAAAGGTAATGAGCCTTATTTTGACTATGGATATTCATGTGTAGAGAACTTCTCTACTTCTATCTGTTTAAAAATATGAGTGATACATTTAACCTTGATCCTTATGTTATACTTGAGATAGCTAAATCTTTTGCTGAGCATATCTGTGTCCCAAAAAGCGGATTTGAAACTTATGTTGAACCTGTTAAAACAATCTATTGTTGTTCCCAAAGTTATTAAATAGGTTGAACCGGTGTCATCTGTGACAATTGAGGAGTATGTTGAAGCACCACCCTATCCAAACCAAGTTAAAGAGAATTTACTTATTGCTGTTACTAACAAAAGTATAGAAAATGTTCTCAGCCATATGAACATGTGGAAGTCAACACTCAAATTTCGGTCATCAAGCAACTTAATGAAGAAGATCATGTTGATGTTTATCTATGTGAAGATGCTACTAAAGTCATCAAGGTAATTCGGCCAAGGTGGGGAAGCCTGTTATATCATGCTCTATTGGGACTTCATGTTATAATGGTCTATGTGATATTGGATCAAGCATTAGTGTCATTCCATATTCTCTCTATCTTGAAATCAAGCCTGATATTGATCCTATTGCTATGGAAGAGACAGGTATGACAATTCAACTTGCTAATAAATAATATCAATCCATTTGGAATTGTTAGAGATGTTGAAGTATTGGTTGGCAAAATAAAATATCCTGCTGATTTTATTGTGCTTGGTTGTCCTCAAGATCCATTTTGTCCTATCATTTTTGGTAGACCTTTCTTGCGTACCGTTGGTGCTGAAATCAATTTGCTTAAAGAGAAAGTGTTTATTAAATGTAATGGTGAGAAACTTGAATTCAATTTTTCTAAGTTTGCTGATAAACATATGTTAAAGAGCCTATTTCTGAAGATTTAATTGAAACTCTTGCTCATATAGCTTTAGCTTCAACAGATGTTGTAGAACGTTATATGCTTAATCAAGATGAACCATTTAACGATGAGGAAAAAGAGGTTTTAGAACAAATATTATGGCAACAACCACACAATTACAGTTGAATATTCCACCTGATAATCTAGGAGTGCTACCACCACCTAAAGGAGATCCTAGTTTTGAACTAAAATCTTTGCCTACAAATCTGAAATATGCATATTTGGATGATAAGAGCATATATCCTGTTATTATTAGTGCTAACCTTTCAGCTGAAGAAGAAGAGAAATTACTTGATGTGCTAAAAGCTCACCGACCAGCCATTGGGTACTCTCTTGATGATCTTAAAGGTATAAGCCCAGCTCTATGTATGCATAAAATTAATTTGGAAGAAGATGCAAAACCTGTGGTTGATTATCAACGCCGTCTCCGTCCAAAAATGAAAGAAGTGGTAAGAAAAGAGGTAATAAGACTTATTGAAGCTGGTATCATTTATCCTATAGCTGATAGTAAGTGGGTTAGTCCGGTTCATTGTGTTCCTAAAAAGGGTGGAATGACTGTTGTTCCAAATGATGAGGATGAACTTGTGTCTCAACGTACTATAGTTGGTTATAGGATGTGCATTGATTTCAGGAAATTAAACAAAGCAACTAGAAAAGATCATTATCCATTGCCATTTATTGATCAAATGTTAGAAGGTTATCTAACATTCTCACTTTTGCTATCTAGATGGTTATTGATATGTCTCCAACGTATCCATAATTTTTGCTGTTCCATGCTTATATTATACCATTTGCTACATGTTTTATATACACTTCATATCACTTTTATGCATTTTCTGGGACTAACCTATTAACAAGATGCCACAGTGCCAGTTCCCTGTTTTCTGCTGTTTTTGGTTTCAGAAAGTTACTTCTGGAAATATTCTCGGAATTGCACGAAACAAAAGGCCAAGTCCCTATTTTTCCACACGTACACGGAGTCCGAAGGAGAGACGAAGAGCCACGAGGTGGCCAAACCAAGGCGCGGCAGGGGCCCACCGCGCCGCCTGGTGGTTTGGGCCCCTCGGGGGTCCGCCGACATCGCCCCTTCGCCTATTTATTCCCCGAGACGTGAAAACCCTAAAACACCGAGCCTTTCATCCAGAACATATTCGCTGCCGCCGCCGTCGTCAACCCTAACTCGGGGGGTTCTGAAGCTCTTCCCGGCACCCTGCCGGAGAGGGGAATCATCACCGGAGGGCTCTACATCGCCATGCCCGCCTCCGGAGTGATGCGTGAGTAGTTCATCCTTGGACTATGGGTCCATAGCAGTAGCTAGATGGTTGTCTTCTCCACTTGTGCCATCATGTTTAGATCTTGTGAGCTGCCTATCATGATCAAGATCATCTTATTGTAATGCTACATGTTGTGTTTGCTGGGATCTGACTTATATTGATACCTATGTGGAGCTGAATATTATATTATCATGTCTATGTCATTTGTGATCTTGCATGCTCTCCGTTACTTGTTGAAGCCTTGGCCAAGTGAATACTTTGACTCCAAGAGGGGGTATTTATGCATGATAGTTGGGTTCAACCTCTATTTAACCTGGGATAGTGACAGCAAGTTCTAAGGTTGTAGATGTGTTGTTGCCACTAGGGGTAAAACAGCAATGCTTTATTCAAGGATGAATGTATTGTTTACATTACGCACATTACTTAATGCAATTGTCTGTTGCTTGCAACTTAATACTGGAAGGGGTACGGATGTTAACCGGAAAGTGGACTATTTAGGCATAGATGCATGCTGGATAGCGGTCTATGTACTTTGTCGTAATGCCCAAATGAATCTCATAGTAGACACCACACTCACACATGCATGTTATATGCACTTATCAATTGTCAATTGCCCAGCTGTAATTTGTTTACCCAGCATGTTAGTTATCTTATTGGAGAGACACCACTAGTGAACTGTGGACCCCGGTCCATTCTTTTACATCTGAAATACAATCTACTGCAATCATTGTTCTCTACTGTTTTATGCAAACAAACATCATTTCCATTCGATACGTTTAACCCTTTGTTTTCAGCAAGCCGGTGAGATTGACAACCTCACTGTTAAGTTGGGGCAAAGTAATTTGATTGTGTTGTGCAGGTTCCACGTTGGCACCGGAATCCCTGGTGTTGCGCCGCACTACACTCCTTCACCAACACCTTCGAAGCAAACCTCGTTTTCCTACTGGTTCGATTAAACCTTGGTTTCATACTGAGGGAAAACTTGCTGCTGCACTCATCATACCTTCCTCTTGGGGTTCCCAACTGACGTGTGACGTACAAGCATTGTTTCTGGCACTGTTGCCGGGGAGATATTCCCTCGTCAACTTAGCGCAGCAACACGTTTTCTGGCGCCGTTGCCGGGGAAAACCGAATTGCTTCTGCAAGGGGAGTCTCTCACACCCAATCTCTTTACTTTGTTATTTGTCTTGCTTAGTTTATTTTTATTTAGTCTTGTTTGCTCTCTTTATCAAAAACACAAAAAAATTAGTTACTTGTTTAATTCGTTTGATTTTGTTTTTCAAAATGAGTACTCCTGAGAACACTAAGTTGTGTGACTTCACTAGCACAAACAACAATGATTTCATATGCACTCCTATTGCTCCACCTGCTTCTAAGCAGAATTTTATGAAATTAAACCTGCTCTATTAAATCTTGTTATGAAAGAGCAATTTTCTGGTGTTAGTACTGATGATGCTGCTGCCCATCTTAATAACTTTGTTGAACTTTGTGAAATGCAAAAGTATAAGGATATGGATGGGGATATTATAAAACTGAAACTTTTTCCTTTCTCCTTGAGAGGAAGAGCTAAAGAATGGTTGCTTTCTTTGCCTAGAAATAGTATTGATTCTTGGACAAAATGCAAAGATGCTTTCATAGGGAAATATTATCCTCCTGCTAAGATTATATCCTTGAGAAGTAGCATTATGAATTTTAAACAACTTGATAATGAACATGTTGCTCAAGCTTGGGAAAGAATGAAATCTTTGGTGAAGAATTGTCCCACTCATGGACTGACTACTTGGATGATCATCCAAACCTTTTATGCAGGATTAAATTTTTCCTCAAGGAACTTATTGGATTCAGCCTCTGGAGGAACCTTTATGTCCATCACTTTAGGTGCAGCAACAAAGCTACTTGATGATATGATGATCAACTATTCCGAATGGCACACCGAAAGAGCTCCTCAAGGTAAGAAGGTAAATTCTGTTGAAGAAACCTCCTCTTTGAGTGATAAGATTGATGCTATTATGTCTATGCTTGTGAATGGTAGATCTCATGTTGATCCTAATAATGTTCCTTTAGCTTCATTGGTTGCTCAAGAAGAGCATGTTGATGTAAACTTCATTAAAAACAACAACTTCAACAACAATGCTTATAGGAATAATTTTGGTAGCAACAACTATAAGCCTTATCCTTCAAATGGTTATGGCAATTCTTATGGTAATTCCTACAGCAACAATAGAAGTGTGTCCTCTGATCTTGAAGCTATGCTTAAAGAATTTATTAGCACACAAAAAGCTTTCAATAAAACTGTTGAGGAAAAGTTTGAAAAAATTGATGATCTTGCTTCTAAAGTTGATAGTCTTGCTCATGATGTTGAAATTCTAAAACTGAAAGTTATGCCTAATGAAGTTAAAGATACTAAGTCATTTGCTACAGCAAATGCCATCCAAGTTCGAATTGATAATAATATTAGGATGTTGGCTGAATTGCATGCTAGGTGGGAAAAAGAGGAAGAACTTGAAAAAGAGAATAGTATAGTTAGAGTTTGTACTATCACCACCACTAGTAATGCTAATGTTTACATGCTAGTAAGCCTCCTACTATTGATGGTAATGTTATTGGTGTTGGTAATGTCTCTACTACTTCTGCAAAGCGTTTGAAATTGCCTAAAACTGCTGAAACTTTTTCTGATAAAAGTGCTGAAATTTTTCAAACTATTGGAGACAATGGTTCCACCACCATTGACAATAATGATTTTGATTTTGATGATTGTAACATCTCTGAAGTTATTATGTTCTTGCAAAAATTAGCTAGAAGTCCCAATGCTAGCACTATTAATTTGGCTTTTACAAAGCATATTACAAATGCTCTTTTGCAAGCTAGGGAGGAGAAGTTGAAACTTAAAGCTTCTATTCCTAGGAAATTAGAAGATGGTTGGGAACCCATCATTAAGGTAAAGGTGAATGATTTTGATTGCAATGCCTTGTGTGATCTTGGTGCAAGTATTTCGGTTTTGCCCAAGAAGCTTTATGATATTCTTGATTTGCCACCTTTGGAACATTGTTATTTGGATGTTTTTCTCGCTGATAATGCTATGAAGAAACCTTTGGGGCGAGTTAATGATGTTTTTATTACAGTAAACAATAACCTTGTCCCCGTTGATTTTATTGTTATGGATATTGAATGCAATGCATCTTGTCCTATTGTTTTGGGAAGACCTTTTCTTCGAACTGTTGGTGCCATCATTGATATGAAAGAAGGTAATATAAGGTACCAATTTCCTCTCAAGAAAGGTATGGAACACTTCCCTAGGAAGAGAATGAAGTTACCTTTTGACTCTATTGTTAGAGCAAGTTATGATGTTGATGCTTCTTCTCTTGACAACACTTGATTTTCACTTTCTGCGCCTAGCTGAAAGGCGTTAAAGAAAAGCGCTTATGGGAGACAACCCATCGTTTTTATTTGCTGTTATTTTTGTTTTCTTTGAGTCAAGGAGTTTTGTTACTTCTGTAGCAACTCCTTTGTATCTTTATTTTATCGCAATGTTGTGCCAAGTAAAGTTCTATATTGAAAGTTGATGCAAGATTTGGATTTCTGCGCAGTGACAGATTTTTAGCTGTCACGGATTTGAGCTTATCTCCCTGTAGAAAATTCAAAAAATTCTGAAAAAATCACGCATATTCCTGAGATATGTACGCAACTTTCATTATTTTAGGCCAGATCCATCTGAGCAACTTAAGTGCCTCGAAAAAATTCGTCATTCCAGACTGTTCTGTTTTTGACAGATTCTGCCTTTTGTTTTGCATTCGCTCTTTTACTGTGTTTGTGTGGATTTCTTTGCTCCACAAAGCATTGGTGGCTGTAGCTAATGTCCAGAAGCTTTGGGATTGATTGTATCATTACAGAATATGAGAATTTTTGATTATGCACTAACCCTCTAATGAGAACTGTCTTGAGTTTGGTGTGAAGGAAGTTTTCAAGGATCAAGCGAGAAGGGTGATATTATGTGATCAAGAAGAGTGAAAAGCCTAAGCTTGGGGATGCCCCCGTGGTTCATCCCAACCATATTCAGAGAGACTCAAGCGTCTAAGCTTGGGGATGCCCAAGGCATCCCCTTCTTCATCAACAAACTTATCAGGTCATCTCTAGTGAAACTATATTTTAATTCTTTCACATCTTATGCGCTTTACTTGGAGCGTCTGTGTGTTTTTATTTTTGTTTTTGTTTGAATAAATTCGGATCCTAGCAATCCTTGTGTGGGAGAGAGACACGCTCCGCTTTTTCATGTGAATACTCATGTTCTTCACTTATATTTGTTGAGTATTCTTAACTAGCTACTGCAGTGCTTTTAGCTCCTGTTTTTCATGCATCTCTTCGAGCTGTTAGCACTTGTTTATAAATACTCTCTTGCTGCATTATATTATCATTTGGAGAGTTTATGTTTAAATAAATTGATTGGTGTTTGTTTGGAAGAAAGAAAATGCTACATGTAGTAGTTGGTATTGGAAAAGACATATGCATTCTTGTAGATCATTGTCTTGTTTCGATTTGATGCTTTGCAATTGTTTTGAGCTCTCAAGTAGATCATGTTTAAGCTCTTGCATCATGTAGTTAAAGCCTAGTAGTGGAGAACTACCGTAGAGCTTGTTGAGACTTGGGATGCATATTTGTTCTCTCTAAGGTCTAGATATTTTCTGGTAAAATGTTTGAGCAACAAGGAAGACAGTGTAGAGTCTTATAATACTTGCAATATGTTTTTATGTGATTCTTGCTGTACCGGTTTATACTTGTGTTTGCTTCAAACAACCTTGCTAGCCTAAACTCTGTACTGAGAGGGAATGCTTCTCGTGCATCCAAAACTTGAGCCAAAACCCATGCCATTTGTGTCCACCATACCTACCTACTATGTGGTATTTCCTGCCATTCCAAGTAAATATTTCATGTGCTACCTTTAAACTATTCAAAACTTTATTACTCCTTATTTGTGTCAATGTTTTATAGCTCATGAGGAAGTATGTGGTGTTTTATCTTTCAATCTTGTCATTTACTTCTGACAGACTTTCACCAATGGACTAGTGGCATATACATCCGCTTATCCAATAATTTGCAAAAAGAGCTGGCAACGGGGTGCCCAGCCCCAATTAATTACAACTTTCATTAATAATTCTCTTCACATGTTTTGCCCTGATTTATCAGTAAGCAACTTAATTTGCAAATAGACACTCCTCCATGGTATGTGAATGTTGGAAGGCACCCGAGGATTCGGTTAGCCATGGCTTGTGTAAGCAAAAGGTTGGGAGGAGTGTCATCTATAAAGAAACTAAAATACATGTGTAAACAAAAGAGAAGAGGGATGATCTACCTTGCTGGTAGAGATAACGTCCTTCATGGGAGCCGCTCTTGAAAGTCTGGTTGACAAGGGGGTTAGAGTGCCCACTACCATTCGTTGACAACAACAAACACCTCTCAAATACTTATTTTGTGCTCTCTATATGCTTTCGAAAACTTAAAAAGCTCTAGCACATGATTTAATCCCTGCTTCCCTCTGCGAAGGGCCTATCTTTTACTTTATGTTGAGTCAGTTTACCTACTCCTTTCTATCTTAGAAGCAAACACTTGTGTCAACTTTGTGTGCATTGATTCTTACATGTTTACTTATTGCACTTGTTATATTGCTTTATGTTGACAACTATCCATGAGATATACATGTTACAAGTTGAAAGCAATGCTGAAACTTAATCATCCTTTGTGTTGCTTCAATGCCTTTTACTTTGAATCTATTGCTTTATGAGTTACCTCTTATGCAAAACTTTTTGATGCTTGTCTTGAAAGTACTATTCATGAAAAGTTTTTGCTTATATGATTCATTGTTTACTCTTTATCTATTTGTTAGCAAACTATAGATCATTGCTTTGAGTCACTTCATTCATGACATGAGCCTTGCAATATATTGATCAAGATTGTGTGAAAGCATGTCTCCTCAGAAATTATTTGTTGTTATCGTTTTACCTACTCGAGGACGAGTAGAACTAAGCTTGGGGATGCTTGATACGTCTCCAACGTATCCATAATTTCTGCTGTTCCATGCTTATATTATACCATTTGCTACATGTTTTATATACACTTCATATCACTTTTATGCATTTTCTGGGACTAACCTATTAACAAGATGCCACAGTGCCAGTTCCCTGTTTTCTGCTGTTTTTGGTTTCAGAAAGTTACTTCTGGAAATATTCTCGGAATTGCACGAAACAAAAGGCCAAGTCCCTATTTTTCCACACGTACACGGAGTCCGAAGGAGAGACGAAGAGCCACGAGGTGGCCAAACCATAGGGCGCGGCAGGGGCCCACCGCGCCGCCTGGTGGTTTGGGCCCCTCGGGGGTCCGCCGACATCGCCCCTTCGCCTATTTATTCCCCGAGACGTGAAAACCCTAAAACACCGAGCCTTTCATCCAGAACATATTCGCTGCCGCCGCCGTCGTCAACCCTAACTCGGGGGGTTCTGAAGCTCTTCCCGGCACCCTGCCGGAGAGGGGAATCATCACCGGAGGGCTCTACATCGCCATGCCCGCCTCCGGAGTGATGCGTGAGTAGTTCATCCTTGGACTATGGGTCCATAGCAGTAGCTAGATGGTTGTCTTCTCCACTTGTGCCATCATGTTTAGATCTTGTGAGCTGCCTATCATGATCAAGATCATCTTATTGTAATGCTACATGTTGTGTTTGCTGGGATCTGACTTATATTGATACCTATGTGGAGCTGAATATTATATTATCATGTCTATGTCATTTGTGATCTTGCATGCTCTCCGTTACTTGTTGAAGCCTTGGCCAAGTGAATACTTTGACTCCAAGAGGGGGTATTTATGCATGATAGTTGGGTTCAACCTCTATTTAACCTGGGATAGTGACAGCAAGTTCTAAGGTTGTAGATGTGTTGTTGCCACTAGGGGTAAATGTAACAGCCCAAACCTGTGAAAACCCAATACCTGAGTAAAATTTTCGCTTTTACATATCATGCATGCATCATGGCATCTTTTGCTCAATTGTTCATGTGGAAACAAGAACACACCTAAATTCAATTCCTTGCAACTCCAATGTGTTTGCTTTTAGCAAACACAAATACAAATCCAAATCCATATTGTCAAGGAAGTTCTAAGAGTTTGGAAGTAATATTTCTCAATTGCTATAATTTTCCCAAATAAGCAACATTTTGGAATTTAGTCGAAAATGCCTAAACCAAACTCCATGAACAAATGTTGTCAAAAACATTTTAATTTGCAACCCCAATTTTTGCGGTGCCTCTACATGTTAATGGGAGGCTACCCAAATTTTTGCAGATTTTTATAAAATGTTTTGGGAGCCCTATTAAAATCTCAAAAACCTGCTGGAATTTTTGGAAGAATTGGAAAGGGACTCGTTTGTAAATAGAAAATGCAGCCAGGGGGGTTTCTGCGAATGTTTCCTCTCCTTCCCCGTCGCTGTAGCGACCGAAGCCTCGCTGCCGCCGGACCCGCACCGCCGCGCCTCGCCACGCCTGCCGGGCCCCGCTCTGCTCTCTCCCCTGCGAGGAAGAGGGGCAACTCGAGCCCCCACCTGCCCTACTCCTCCATTCCCGGCTTTTCTTCCCGTTCCCCATTTCTTCGCTGCTCCTCACCAAGCCGCCAAGGTCGCCGCACTGCGCCGCCGTCTCACCACCGTTCGCGGCCATCCCGGACCAATCGACGACCACCTCGAGCTCCGCCGTGGTCCGCTCCACCTCCACGCCCGAGGAATCGCACGGGGAGGCACGGAATCGCCGACGCCAGCTTCTTCTTCCCCGCGGCCGACCGAAGATCCGCCGCGCGATCCCGTCACCGCTGCGGTCCACCTCCGCCGTCCCCGACCTCTCCACCTTGCGCGTGGTGAGCTACTGGCCTCGCTGGCCTCTTCCCCTCTCCCCTCTTGCGCTGGTTCGAGTGCTCGCCGTAGTCCCCGTCGCTGCGCCACCGTCGCCGTGCGTCCTCGCCGTAGCGCGCAGCCCGGTCGAGGAACCGGCTTAGCCGGGTTGGGAGCCGTTGCTCTCGGGCCCGTGACCGGCTGCTGGGCCGGCCCATGCTGGGCTGAGAGCCGGAGCCCTCTGTAGCCAGGCCGGCACAGAAACCGGCCCAGCCGGCCACAGGCCGGCTACACAGTTCTTTTTTTTGTCCAGGTTTTTCTTTTTCTTCTTTGTTAGCGATGATTCCCCGCTACTCCCTCGCGACTCTAGGGTTATCGAAACTCGATGATTCCTTCGAGTTCCCTCGTTCACGCTAGAAATCGACTACTTAGTGTTATTGTTGTGAAATTAATCAATAGATTTAACAACAAATATTAAAAAGGGAAATCAATAAAAATTGATAACTTTTATCCGGACTTCAGAAAATTGTGTTACTTATACCAAAATGTTCGGAAAACATGAATCACTCCGAATCATCATCATCATGCATATTTGATCACAATTACAATGGTGTACCTCTAGTAGTACTAAAATCACTAAGTGTGGGGTACCTCTCTTCCCGGGTTGGAGTAGATATCGCCGTACCCCATTTAAATTGCTAGATCACCTTTGTTAAGTGCAGTGCATTGAAATGTCATGTCATCATGTGATTGTGCATTACATTGTTACCAATGTGTGGTGATTGATTGTTCTTCTGTGTGCTTCATTAGATCAAGCAGACGGGGTTCCCCCTCCATACCCCGCCGAGCCGTACTACCAGTATCCCGATCAAGGCAAGCGTAATCCCCCCTCTGAGCATGTCTTATCCTATTTTCCGCAATTATTTTATCCACTATAATATTGCATGCGGTTCCAAATGTCAATTTGCTTGGATTAGAGTATCCTATAGTTGCATTAAGTTTCCGATGCCAACTACCTGTTTCCCCTCCTATTATCCATAGGATTGTATTGTTGGCCTGAAATACTTAACTATGCAATGTTGATGCTTAGCCATGCTTAGTTAAATGCTTAGCCGTCCGATGGATACTTCATGTTGAAAACAGGTTGTTGAAGTGTTCAGATGATGGTGGAGAATTTGTGGTGACAGGTAATAAAATGCTTAAAGTGGGGATGAGAGGTCACTTGGTATGGTGGTGTTTTGTCTCACTCTCGCCGCCTAGGTGCGAGTTCTTTACCTCTTGAACCAAGAATGAGCGCGCTTCCTTTCGGTGGGCTATATGGAACCCCCGTCGACCAACTAACTTGAGCGGGACTAGCCAGGGTCCTCTAGTTTGGTTTTCCATTTGCGTGTGCGTGAAGATGGTGACCAAGACTGGGATGAGGATGGCAGTGATAGGAAAATGAGTGGCCACGGGGCACGGTGTCGATGATCCATGCTTTATCCTCACTGATGACCCTGGGTTAGTCCTTAACAAGGTAAAGGTTGTAACCGTTCCCACTCAGCCGGCTTTCCCCGGAAGAGAGCTAAGCGTAGGCAATGAGCCGGGCGGTACCGAAGGTAAACAAAGTGCACCCCTGCAGGGTTAAATCTTTTCGAAAAGCCGTGTCCGCGGTTATGGACAACTTAGGAAGTGAAGGTAAGATCATAGAATAACTTTAACGGAATGATTAAAAACTGGGTACTAGAGGTACCAATTTCACGAATGTAAGGTTGACTTCCTCGAGGGTGATTCGGGAAGGTGCCTTGATGGACAGGTACAATGGTTGATGTTGGTTATGTTTGAGAAAGGTGATCTCAAAGAAAAGAGTTACTTCTTACCCCTCTTTGAAAATGCTCTGATAGTCGATGCCATGGAGTTGTGTTTTTATAAATAAAATCAGCTTTATGCAAACAGCCTATAACTTTGAAAGCCTCATCGAGCATATATTAGCTCTTAATCTTGCGAGTTCGTCGAACTCAACGTCGTTTGTTTTGTTTCAGAGGAGGACTTCACCGATCTCGAAGGTGGGTTCTTTGTGGACGTCGACGAGTAGTCTGGGGTTCCCAGGTGGCAGCTTGGGACATCCTGGAACAGCTGGCGTTGTGATGTTTATCTGTAGGCCTCTTAGGCCATATGTTGGATCTTTAGAACAACCTAATTCGCTTCCGCTTGATGTAATGTTGGGTCTGTGACCTCTGGTTGCCATTTGCTATCTTTTCTCTGTATAAGAGTTGAGCTATATGTGATTTTGTGTCGTAGAGTCCGTGATGTGCCAGTTGTTCCACAAGTCTTGATCTTACTATTATGCTTTGATAGTTGTGCCTATGTTGAGGCATCAATCGGGGTGTTGCGTTGTCTGGAGTGAGGTGTACCCAGCAACGCCTGCCAAAGGTTTTGCCGGGGATTGGTAAACCCGTAACCTCCGGTTGTATCGCTTAACCGGTGACACACAGCATCACTGTATAGCTGTCGGGTCAGGGCGCTACAAGTTGGTATCAGAGCAGTACTGCCTGTAGGAAGCCCTTCTACTGGTCGATGTTGAGTCTAGTGTTTGTGAAAATATTTTTAACCTAAAAATGAGTTGTGAAAACCATCTTAGGATTCTTTTTACTCCTTATCTGGTTAACCTCTAATCTCGGAGCAAGCTTATCTCGATTTGGGTTTAAAGGTTTTACTCCTCGTCTGTTACTTCAAAATGGTTAGAAACGTGGGTGGGTTCGACCTTTAGTGTTATGTATCCGTTGCTTCCGCCGCGCTACAATCCGAAATCATGTGCCAAACCATCTGGAGTACGACGAAAATTCGTATCAACTCATCTAATCCTTTGATCCTTTCTTTGGGTTTTAACCCACGGACTTGAACATAAGGTCCCGGATTGTGCCAACTAGAGTGTGTTAAGTTGTGATTTCTTAACTCTCACTAGTAGCACATGATGCTGATCTTCGATCCAAGTTCTATCTTGTTGTTTTCCTTCTCGCAAAGTATTATCATCCCTAGTCTGTGTACTTGTGAAGACGCTAATGCTATTGTTCGACCATTCGGAGAAAGATGCTAACCGTGTCATTGTCCAATCTCCAGAATGGCTCGAGGAGGTCGTGGAGGCCGTGGTGGTCGCGGTAACCACAATGATGATGATCTGCCACCACCACCCTCGATGGCTGAGGTCTTGATGGCCATTGAGGAGAACCGTGGGCGCAATGAGCGCTTGCTTGAGCAGTTGGTGCAGCAGAATGCACGGAGGAACGAGTGCAACACTCTCACCGAGTTTCTGCGCTCCAGCCACCCACCTTCGCTGATGCTAAGGAGCCACTGGAAGCTGATGATTGGCTTCGTGCTTTGGAGCGCAAGTTCTCCGCACTCCATGTCCCATTGGCGGAGCAAGTCAACTTTGCCACCTATCTCTTGGTTGGTGCTGCTGGCTGTTGGTGGGAGAGCCATGTCGCTTTGTTTCCAGCCAACCATGTCTTCACCTGGGCTGAGTTCCGCACTGCCTTTCGAGCGGAGTACATTCCCAGCCTATCATGGACTAGAAGAGGAGGGAGTTCCTGGATCTGCAACAGGGACGGATGGACCTCCGCACCTATGGTCATGAGTTCAACCACCTCTCTCGTTACGCCCCAAGGGACGTGACCAATGATGCTGACAAGCAAGAGCTGTTCCGTAAGGGTCTGATCCGCAGCTTCGCTATGAGTTGCTTCCCTTCAGGTTCCAGACCTATCAGGAGCTGTTCAACCAGGCTTTCACCCTTGAGCAAGGAAGAAAGAACTGAAGCTTCCAAGAGGCCCGCCACGGGGATCACCAGAGTTCCTCGGGTTCTGAGAGCAAGAAGCGCAGGGTGTTTGTCCCCTACAGCGCCGTACCTCGTGCTCCCTTCCTACCGAGGGCAACAGGATATAGACCGCCTCCTCCGTGTCCCACTACTTCGACACTTGGGATAGGCGGAAGTGGGTACCGTCCTATGCTACCTGCTCCACCTGGAGTCACTTGCTACACCTGTGGCCAGGCTGGCCACTACTCCAGGGAGTGCCCCCAGAAGGCACCTCTCGCTATAACTCCTGCACGAGTCCCTGCCACTCCAACTGGCAAGGCTGGACCTATGGTGCGTGGTCGCCTGAACCACGTCTCTATTGAAGAAGCTGAAGATGATCCCGGCGTTCTCATGGGTGAGTTACGAATCAACGGCAATACAGCTACGGTTTTGTTTGACTCTGGAGCATCGCATTCATTCATATCCATAGCGTTTGCAAAAGAGCACAAAATACCGTTCGAGAAAATGAGACGACCTTTGGAGATCTCCACTCCTGGCTCCAAATGGCAAACCGATGGCGTTACTCCTGAGGTCCAGATTATCATAGCATCCCTGTCCTTCCCTTTCCCGTTGATAGCCTTGAGGTCGAAGGGCCTTGATGCCATACTGGGCATGGACTGGTTAGCAAGATACCATGCTAATCTCGACTGTGCTGCTAAGTCCATCACCGTGACCCACCCTTCCGGTTACGATGTGCAGTTTTGGGCTACATATTCAGGACCTCCATCATCAGACAATCCCCTCTCCCGGAGATCACCCTATGTTTCATGGAAGGCTTGTCCCCTCCTGAAATCCAGGACATACACGTGGTGTGTGACTTCCCGGATGTGTTCCCAGAAGAATTGCCTGGCATGCCACCTGATCGAAGTGTGGAGTTTGTCATAGACTTGCTTCCCGGTACTGCTCCAATTTCCAAGAAGCCCTACGCATGCCGGTGGAAGAGTTGGCTCTGTTGAAGGAGCAAATTGATCAGCTGTTAGCTAAGGAGTTCATCCAGCCTAGCAGTTCACCATGGGGTTGTCCGGTACTCTTTGTCAAGAAGAGGGATACTACCGTGCCTCGTCTTGTCTCTGACTATAGACCGTTGAATGCGGTGACAATCAAGAACAAGTATCCTATCCCTCGTATCAATGATCTGTTGGATCAGTTAGCTGGTGCTAGAGTATTCCCAAGATGGATCTGAGGTCAGGGTACCATCAAATAAAGATCAGAAAGGAGGATATCCCAAAGACGGCATTTGTTACTCGCTATGGCTCATATGAGTATACCGTCATGTCCTTTGGTCTCACAAATGCTCCAGCTACCTTCATGAGGCTCATGAATTCCATTTTCATGGATTATCTTGATAAGTTTGTCGTCATTTACATCGATGACATCCTCATCTATTCAAAAACCGACGAAGAGCATGATGAACACCTTCGGTTGGTTCTGACACGGCTTCGTGAACACCGTCTCTATGCCAAGTTCTCCAAGTGTGAGTTTTGGTTGGATAAACTTGTCTTCCTTAGACATGTAATATCTGCCAATGGTGTGGAAGTCATCCCCGACAAAATTCAAGCTATTCTAGACTGGAAAACTCCAATGTCAGTCAAGGACATTCGTAGCTTTCTCGGATTGGCGGGTTACTACCGCCGATTCATCGAAGCTTTCTCCAAAATAGCCAAGGCATTGACTGACCTTCTCAAGAAGGATAGAAAGTTTGTATGGACTGCCGAAGCTGAAGAGAGCTTCCAAGCCCTGAAAGCCAAGCTCACGTCCGCTCCTGTGCTTGTCCTGCCGGACACAAGCAAGGATTTCGTCATCTTCTGTGACGCCTCTCTTCAAGGCTTGGGTTGTGTGTTAATGCAAGATGGCCATGTGGTTGCATATGCTTCTGCCAACTGAAGCCGCATGAGCACAACTACCCAACTCATGATCTAGAACTTGCCGCAGTGGTCTATGCTTTGAAACAATGGAGACCATACCTGTTTGGTAACCGTTGCGAGATCTTCTCGGATCACAAGAGTTTGAAGTACCTCTTCACCAAGCCGGATTTAAATCTCAGGCAAAGGCGTTGGTTGGAGTTAATCACGGACTACAATGTGAGTCTGAACTATCAACCCGGCAAAGCAAACGTCGTGACTGACGCGCTAAGTCGGAAGTCCTATTGCAACAATCTGATGATTGAAGAGGCCCAACCTGCCCTCTATGAAGAGTTTGCCCGTTTGAACCTGGAAATTGTTCCTTCCGGCTACCTTGCAAATCTAGAAATAAAATCTACTCTTGTGGACCAGATTAAGGATGCTCAGAAGCGTGACAAGGGTATTCTGAAAATCAAGGAGAACATTGCTAGCGGGAAGGCCAAATGCTTTTCTGTCAATGAATCTGGAGTGGTTTATTTTGGTGACCGCTTGGTGGTGCCAAAGAAACAAAAATTGAGGGAGTTGATCCTCCAAGAAGCTCATGAATCTCCCCTCTCTATTCATCCCGGTAGTAGCAAGATGTACCAAGACCTACGGCCACAATTCTGGTGGACTCGTATGAAACGGGAAATCGCCAAGTTTGTTGCTGAATGCGACACCTGTCGACGGGTAAAGGCTGAACATCAAAGGCCTGCCGGTAATCTTCACCCTATTGCTATTCCCGAGTGGAAATGGGATGAAATTGGTATGGACTTCATTACTAGTCTACCGAAGTCTCCAAAGGGCATGATGCCATTTGGGTCATCATTGATCGACTATCAAAAGTGGCTCACTTCCTCCCCGTTCGTGTGGACGTTACTGCTGCCAAGTTGGCAGACCTGTATACCTCTCGTATCGTCGTCCTTCACGGCTTTCCCAAGAAGATAATTTCGGATCGTGGAAGCCTATTCACCTCCAAGTTTTGGACTAGTTTCCAAACTGCCATGGGAACTCATCTTAACTTCAGCACCGCTTTCCATCCCCAAACTGATGGTCAGACCGAGAGAGTGAACCAAGTTTTGGAAGACATGCTTAGGGCATGTGTAATCTCTTTCGGTAAGGATTGGGAAAAGTACCTTCCTTTCGCGGAATTCTCCTACAACAATAGCTAGCAAGCTAGTCTGGGCATGGCTCCATTTGAGGTTCTCTATGGAAGAAAATGCCGTACTCCTCTAAATTGGTCCGAGACCGAAGAGAGGGCACTCTTTGGTCCAGATATTATCAATGAAGCCGAGGAGAAGGTCAGAATCATAAGGGAGAATCTGAAGATTGCTCAGTCTAGGCAGAAGAGCTACTATGATAAGCACCATCAGGAAGTTCACTATGAAATTGGTGATAAAGCTTATCTCCGTGTCTCTCCCCTTCGTGGCGTTCGCCGCTTCGGTATCAAAGGGAAATTGGCACCTCGCTATGCTGGCCCCTTCACCGTTCTGGCCAAGCGAGGAGATCTTTCTTATAAGTTGGGGTTACCGGTCATCTTTCCCAATGTGCATGATGTGTTCCATGTATCTCAACTTTGCCGGTGTTTCAAAGATCCTATCCATGGAGTGAATCATGAAGAGTTGGACCTCCAGGAAGATCTCACATATCGTGAGCATCCTATCCGTGTTCTGGATGAAGCTGAAAGAAAGACTCGTAACAAGACCACCAAGTTTGTTAAAATTCAGTGGTCCCATCATTCTGAGGAAGAAGCTACTTGGGAACGAGAGTCTAGTCTTCGTGAAGAGTATCCCGACTTCTTTTCGCAGTCTTAGAATCTCGGGACGAGATTCCTGTAAGGAGGGTAGAGTTGTAACAGCCCAAACCTGTGAAAACCCAAAACCTGAGTAAAATTTTCGCTTTTGCATATCATGCATGCATCATGGCATCTTTTGCTCAATTGTTCATGTGGAAACAAGAACACACCTAAATTCAAATCCTTGCAACTCCAATGTGTTTGCTTTTAGCAAACACAAATACAAATCCAAATCCATATTGTCAAGGAAGTTCTAAGAGTTTGGAAGTAATATTTCTCAATTGCTATAATTTTCCCAAATAAGCAACATTTTGGAATTTAGTCGAAAATGCCTAAACCAAACTCCATGAACAAATGTTGTCAAAAACATTTTAATTTGCAACCCCAATTTTTGCGGTGCCTCTACATGTTAATGGGAGGCTACCCAAATTTTTGCAGATTTTTATAAAATGTTTTGGGAGCCCTATTAAAATCTCAAAAACCTGCTGGAATTTTTGGAAGAATTGGAAAGGGACTCGTTTGTAAATAGAAAATGCAGCCAGGGGGTTTCTGCGAATGTTTCCTCTCCTTCCCCGTCGCTGTAGCGACCGAAGCCTCGCTGCCGCCGGACCCGCACCGCCGCGCCTCGCCACGCCTGCCCGGCCCCGCTCTGCTCTCTCCCCTGCGAGGAAGAGGGGCAACTCGAGCCCCCACCTGCCCTACTCCTCCATTCCCGGCTTTTCTTCCCGTTCCCCATTTCTTCGCTGCTCCTCACCAAGCCGCCAAGGTCGCCGCACTGCGCTGCCGTCTCACCGCCGTTCGCGGCCATCCCGGACCAATCGACGACCACCTCGAGCTCCGCCGTGGTCCGCTCCATCTCCACGCCCGAGGAATCGCGCGGGGAGGCACGGAATCGCCGACGCCAGCTTCTTCTTCCCCGCGGCCGACCGAAGATCCGCCGCGCGATCCCGTCGCCGCTGCGGTCCACCTCCGCCGTCCCCGACCTCTCCACCTTGCGCGTGGTGAGCTACTGGCCTCGCTGGCCTCTTCCCCTCTCCCCTCTTGCGCTGGTTCAAGTGCTCGCCGTAGTCCCCGTCGCTGCGCCACCGTCGCCGTGCGTCCTCGCCGTAGCGCGCAGCCCGGTCGAGGAACCGGCTTAGCCGGGCTGGGAGCCGTCGCTCTCGGGCCCGTGACCGGCTGCTGGGCCGGCCCATGCCGGGCTGAGAGCCGGAGCCCTCTGTAGCCAGGCCGGCACAGAAACCGGCCCAGCCGGGCCACAGGCAGGCTACACAGTTCTTTTTTTTCTGTCTAGGTTTTTCTTTTTCTTCTTTGTTAGCGATGATTCCCCGCTACTCCCTCGCGACTCTAGGGTTATCGAAACTCGATGATTCCTTCGAGTTCCCTCGTTCACGCTAGAAATCGACTACTTAGTGTTATTGTTGTGAAATTAATCAATAGATTTAACAACAAATATTAAAAAGGGGAAATCAATAAAAATTGATAACTTTTTATCCGGACTTCAGAAAATTGTGTTACTTATACCAAAATGTTCGGAAAAACATGAATCACTCCGAATCATCATCATCATGCATATTTGATCACAATTACAATGGTGTACCTCTAGTAGTACTAAAATCACTAAGTTAAGTGTGGGGTACCTCTCTTCCCGGGTTGGAGTAGATATCGCCGTACCCCATTTAAATTGCTAGATCACCTTTGTTAAGTGCAGTGCATTGAAATGTCATGTCATCATGTGATTGTGCATTACATTGTTACCAATGTGTGGTGATTGATTGTTCTTCTGTGTGCTTCGTTAGATCAAGCAGACGGGGTTCCCCTCCATACCCGCCGAGCCGTACTACCAGTATCCCGATCAAGGCAAGCGTAATCCCCCCTCTGAGCATGTCTTATCCTATTTTCCGCAAATATTTTCTCCACTATAATATTGCATGCGGTTCCAAATGTCAATTTGCTTGGATTAGAGTATCCTATAGTTGCATTAAGTTTCCGATGCCAACTACCTGTTTCCCCTCCTATTATCCATAGGATTGTATTGTTGGCCTGAAATACTTAACTATGCAATGTTGATGCTTAGCCATGCTTAGTTAAATGCTTAGCCATCCGATGGATACTTCATGTTGGAAACAGTTTGTTGAAGTGTTCAGATGATGGTGGAGAATTTGTGGTGACAGGTAATAAAATGCTTAAAGGTGGGGATGAGAGGCCACTTGGTATGGTGGTGTTTTGTCTCACTCTCGCCGCCTAGGTGCGAGTTCTTTACCTCTTGAACCAAGAATGAGCGCGCTTCCTTTCAGTGGGCTATATGGAACCCCCGTCGACCAACTAACTTGAGCGGGACTAGCCAGGGTTCTCTAGTTTGGTTTTCCATTTGCGTGTGCGTGAAGATGGTGACCAAGACTGGGATGAGGATGGCAGTGATAGGAAAATGAGTGGCCACGGGGCACGGTGTCGATGATCCGTGCTTCGTCCTCACTGATGATCCTGGGTTAGTCCTTAACAAGGTAAAGGTTGTAACCGTTCCCACTCAGCCGGCTTTCCCCGGAAGAGAGCTAAGCGTAGGCAATGAGCCGGGCGGTACCGAAGGTAAACACAGTGCACCCCTGCAGGGTTAAATCTTTTCAAAAAGTCGTGTCCGCGGTTATGGACGACTTGGGAAGTGAAGGTAAGATCATAGAATAACTTTAACGAAATGATTAAAAACTGGGTACTAGAGGTACCAATTTCACGAATGTAAGGTTGACTTCCTCGAGGGTGATTCGGGGAGGTGCCTTGATGGACAGGTACAATGGTTGATGTTGGTGATGTTTGAGAATGGTGATCTCAAAGAAAAGAGTTACTTCTTACCCCTCTTTGAAAATGCTCTAACAGTCGATGCCATGGAGTTGTGTTTTTATAAATAAAATCAGCTTTATGCAAACAGCCTATAACTTTGAAAGCCTCATCGAGCATATATTAGCTCTTAATCTTGCGAGTTCGTCGAACTCAACGTCGTTTGTTTTGTTTCAGAGGAGGACTTCACCGATCTCGAAGGTGGGTTCTTTGTGGACGTCGACGAGTAGTCTGGGGTTCCCAGGTGGCAGCTTGGGACATCCTGGAACAGCTGGCGTTGTGATGTTTATCTGTAGGCCTCTTAGGCCATATGTTGGATCTTGTTGTTTAGAACAACCTAATTCGCTTCCGCTTGATGTAATGTTGGGTCTGTGACCTCTGGTTGCCATTTGCTATCTTTTCTCTGTATAAGAGTTGAGCTATATGTGATTTTGTGTCGTAGAGTCTGTGATGTGCCAGTTGTTCCACAAGTCTTGATCTTACTATTATGCTTTGATAGTTGTGCCTGTGTTGAGGCATCAATCGGGGTGTTGCGTTGTCTAGAGTGAGGTGTACCCAGCAACGCCTGCCAAAGGTTTTGGCCGGGGATTGGTAAACCCGTAACCTCCGGTTGTATCGCTTAACCGGTGACACACAGCATCACTGTATAGCAGTCGGGTCAGGGCGCTACAGTAAAATAGCAATGCTTTATTCGAGGATGAATGTATTGTTTACATTACGCATATTACTTAATGCAATTGTCTGTTGCTTGCAACTTAATACTGGAAGGGGTACGGATGTTAACCGGAAGGTGGACTATTTAGGCATAGATGCATGCTGGATAGCGGTCTATGTACTTTGTCGTAATGCCCAAATGAATCTCATAGTAGAAACCACAACTCGCACATGCATGTTATATGCACTTATCAATTGTCAATTGCCCAGCTGTAATTTATTTACCCAGCATGTTAGTTATCTTATTGGAGAGACACCACTAGTGAACTGTGGACCCCGGTCCATTCTTTTACATCTGAAATACAATCTACTGCAATCATTGTTCTCTACTGTTTTATGCAAACTAACATCATCTTCCATACGATACGTTTAACCCTTTGTTTTCAGCAAGCCGGTGAGATTGACAACCTCACTGTTAAGTTGGGGCAAAGTAATTTGATTGTGTTGTGCAGGTTCCACGTTGGCACCGGAATCCCTGGTGTTGCGCCGCACTACACTCCTTCACCAACACCTTCGAAGCAACCTCGTTTTCCTACTGGTTCGATAAACCTTGGTTTCATACTGAGGGAAAACTTGCTGCTGCACTCATCATACCTTCCTCTTGGGGTTCCCAACTGACGTGTGACGTTACACGCATCAAGCATAGTTTTTGGCGCTGTTGCCGGGGAGATATTCCCTCGTCAACTTAGCGCTAGCACTTATTCAGGTTTCTCACAAATTCCTGTTCATAAAGATGATCAAGAAAAGACCACTTTTACTTGCCCATATGGTACTTTTGCTTATAGGAGAATGCCATTCGGTTTATGTAATGCTCCTGCTACTTTTCAAAGATGCATGAATGCTATATTTGCTGATTATATTGAAAAGATAATGGAGTTTTTATGGATGATTTTTCTGTGTATGGTACTTCCTTCGATAATTGCTTGTTCAACCTTAACAAAGTTTTGCAGCGTTGTGAAGACCAACACTTGGTTCTTAATTGGGAGAAGTGTCACTTCATGGTTACTGAAGGTATGTTCTTGGGCATAAGATTTCTGGAAAGGAATAGAAGTTGATCCAGCAAAGATTGAAGCTATTGAAAAACTACCATACCCAAGGGATCAAAGGTATAAGAAGTTTTCTTGGGCATGCAGGTTTTTACCGTAGGTTCATTAAGATTTCTCCAAAATATCAAAACCTCTAACCAATCTTTGCAAAAGGATGTTCCTTTTCTTTTAATGATGATTGCATTGAGTCCTTTAATATTTTGAAGAATGCTTTAATCACTGCTCCATTATTCAACCTCCTGATTGGAATTGCCTTTTGAAATTATGTGTGATGCTAGTGATTATGCAGTTGGGGCTGTTTTGGGCCAACGTGTTGATAAGAAACTGAATGTTATTTATTATGCTAGTAGAACACTTGATGCTGCTCAAAGAATTATGCTACAACTGAGAAAGAATTTTTAGCAGTACTGTTTGCTTGTGACAAGTTTAGACCTTATATTACTGATTCAAAAGTCACAATACATACTGATCATTCTGCTATTAAATACTTGATGAATAAGAAAGATGCTAAGCCTAGACTAATAAGATGGGTACTTTATTGCAAGATTTGATTTACATATTGTTGATAGGAAAGGGGAGATAATCAAGTTGCTGATCATCTCTCTAGATGGAAAATATACCTGATGATCCTATTCCTATTAATGATAGCTTTGTTAATGAACAACTTGCAATTGTTAATGTTTCTAGTGCTAAAGTTGCATCTCCTTGGTTTGCCAACTATGCAAATTTTATTGTTGGTAAAGTTTTGCCTCCACACTTCACTTCTCAACAAAGAAAGAAATTCTTTTATGATCTTAGACATTATTTTTGGGATGATCCTTTCCTTATAAGAAAAGTGTGGATGGTATTATTAGACGTTGTGTACCTGAGCATGAACAACAGGCTATTATAAGAGATTGTCATGACAGTCCCTATGGAGGGCATCATGCAGGAGATCGCACAGGAGCAAAGGTATTACAATCTGGTTTCTATTGGCCTACTTTATTTAAGGACTGTGCTGAATATGTTAAATCTTGTGATAAATGTCAAAGAGTAGGAAACATTGGTAGGAGGAATGAAATGCCTATGAATTATTCATTGCCACTTGAACCATTTGATGTGTGGGGTTTTGACTTTATGGGTCCTTTCCCAGAATCAAAGACAAAGCATACTCACATTTTGGTTGCAGTTGACTATGTTACAAAGTGGGTGGAAGCAATTCCAACCAAAAGTGCAGATCATGCCACAGCAATGAAGATGCTCAAGGACATCATTTTCCCCAGGTTTGGTGTTCCTAGGTTTTAATTACTGATGGTGGTTCTCATTTCTTGCATGGTGTTCTTAGAAAAACTTTGGCAAAATATGATGTTAACCATAGAATTGCATCTCCTTATCATCCTCAAACAAGTGGCAAGTTGAATTAAGCAATAGGGAAATTAAACTCATTTTGGAAAAGACAGTGAATAAGTCTAGATCTGATTGGCCAATTAAGATTAATGATGCTTTGTGGGCTTATAGAACTGCTTTTAAAAATCCTATGGGAATGTCTCCTTATAAAATGGTTTATGGAAAAGCTTGTCACTTACCTGTTGAACTAGAACATAAAGCTAGATGGGCTATTAAACAACTGAACTTTGATTTTAAAACTGCGGGAGAAAAGAGAATTCTTGACCTAAACCTACTTGACGAATGGAGAAATGAAGCTTATGAAAGTGCCAGGATGTTTAAAGAAAAAGTTAAGATTTGGCATGACAAGAAAATTAAGAAAAAGGAATTCAAAGTAGGTGATCAAGTTTTATTGTACAACTCTCGTTTCAAGTTTTCTGCAGGGAAGCTAGCTTCAAAGTGGCAGGGACCATTAGTGATACAGGAGGTGTACCGTTCAGGAGCTATCCGTCTTCACGGTGACATGAAAGGTAAACCTCATGTAGTCAATGGACAACGCCTTAAACCTTATATTGCAGGAAAGAGCTTCATCGGAAGGTGGAGGAGTTGAATTTACAAACACCGGAAGAGGTAATTGAGAGAAACCGTGCAGTTTCAGAAACCCTAAATCAATAGAAGGTAACTTAGTGTTGGAAAGTTTCTCGGAATTGCATAATATTTTACGGAAGTCATTTTTTATGGAAATTAACGTGTGGGACAAGAAAACTGGACGAACGGAGACCCGAGGAAGGAAAGAGGGGGCCCACGCGGCCCATGTACCTGGCCGCGTGGGCACTCCTTTTCCACCTCGGAGTCCCTTTTCGTCTCGTTTTCGATCCCGACGCTTCGTCTTGACCTAAAAACCCTCAATATATACCCTCTCTGCCGATCTAATCTCGCACCGAGCGTTCTCGAGCGATCTTTGTTTCTGCTGTTTCTGTCTGTCAGGTTTTAGCCATGTCTTGCTCCGGATCCAACCAAGAGGGGGAGAGCTCTCCCAAGGAGGTGTTGTGAACCGCTACCTCAACTCCGTGATGACACCAAAGACCGTGTGCTTCAAGGAGGGCGTGATGCTCGTGGAGGAGGTGAAGGCTCCCAAGGCCACCGGCACGGTGGAGGAAAGGCTGGATGAGTTAGAGGACAAGACCTTCAGGTATGGCACTGTGGTTTACCGCAGCCTTGATGCTCACCACTTCATGAACCTGGAGCTGGAGAAGAAGGTTGAAGAGTACAAGAAAAGGCTTGAAGATCTGGAAGATAGGTACAAGGACGTCATCGACAAGTGGGAGAAGTTCCAATGCTTCATGTGGGATGTAGAGAACCAGAACTGCGAATATGAAGAACGCTTCAAGAAGATTGCAGCAGCTGCCACCCTCAGGTACAATGATCCACCTACATCTTTCCGTGATGGAAGGCCTTTCCCATGGAAGATGGCTGAATGGGAGGAAGAATATGAGAAGGAGGAGCTGCAGCAAAGGAGATTGGAGAACGCCAAGCTTGGGGGAGTTCCATCTAGTCTTTCTCTTTATCAATCTATCATATCTATCTAGTCATGGTGTGCTTTGCTTTTATCGATTAGTTATCAATATCTCTTAGGCGTGTGTGAGCTCATGGAGCATTATCATGTATCCCTATCTTATGGTTTATCAATGAATATTAAAGTATGGTGTCATCCATGATTCTCTTGTTTGGGGATTTATGGGTAACACTCATGCAAATGAGCGTGGCATATTTAGAATTTCAATCACATCTTGCCTTGAAATTAATTAACTTGAGTATGTTGGACAATTATAGAATTATCTCAAATATAAGTAAAAGTAAAGACTTGTGAATTAATAGTTTGAGGTTGAGATATAGTCTTGTAGGATAAAAGTTGAGAAGACTTAATGAAAAGGATATAAAACACTCTTGTTAACCTAGTATCTTTTGAGCAAATTAATGATCATGGATATTTCAATACTTATGCTCTTGAATGTGAATGAAAGGAAGGCACCTGAAATTTCAGCTAGCCATGGAAAGTGTAAGAAAAGGTTGTAGAGCATGGGAACTTGATTGAGATATCCATGACTAAAGTTTGCACTAGTTACTAGAAGCAAGAGTGATAACAATTTTTATATCTATCTTTTCATTTGTCTTCTTTGAACTTGTTATCCAATGAGAGTTTATCTTGTCTTTGAATTTCAGCAAAGTATAAAAGATTATAATGCTTGCCATGAAGAGCAAAAGCATGTGAAAAAATATGATTCGATTGTCCAACATACAATGGTTATTTGCTTTCAAAAGTAAGGGGTGATTGCTAGAGTTCTACTTATGTTGCCCTCATATGTATGAGTTTTATCATTAATCTTATCTTGCAATTGAATATGATGATGATACAATGCCCGTATTTATTTATCAACCATAAGTCCATTGATGCATGTAATGATCTATGTCCTTACTTACTCGAGGACGAGTAAAGGTTTAAGCTTGGGGGAGTTGATACGTGCATTTTATATCATCATTTATATAACTTTTAGTATCATACTAGAATGTTATTTGCATGATTATATGATTGTTTTACATGTTTTAGATGATTTTGGGGACTTTCATACAAAGTCCCTATTTTTGGTATTTAATTTCTGGGAGGCAGAAAACCTCCTTTTCTTGTTTTAATGTTTCAGGAGCTACAGGACCTCAAATAATAAAAGGAAAAATACACGTCAGTTTTTCATCGGGAGAAAGGCAGAGGGAAGAAGACCGAAGAGAGGAGAGCCACGAGGGCCAAATGGGGGGGCCCACGCGGCCCATGTACCTGGCCGCGTGGGCCCACCAAAGTGGCCTCGGGCACCTCCTCGCCTGGGGCTTTTTATCGACGCCTTCGTCTCGCCCGAAAAGTAACGCCCTAATTTTTCCAAGTCCATCCGAGGTCGCGGCGGCGGCGAAACTCCTGATCCCTTCCGAGGGGGGTCAGATCCTGCTGCTCCGGACTCCGGAGAAGGGGGAAATCATCGTCATCGTCATCACCTCTCCTCCTTGGCGTGGGAGGAGGCCTCTACATCATCACCCCCATCAAGACCAGCACCATCCATCATCATCACCGTGATCCACTCCGTTCCCCTCGCAGTTTGAGAGTTGCTATACCCTAGATACTTGTCTTGTGCTACTATTCATGTTTGTGATTGAGTACTTGTCATTATTTGGTGGTGAAGTTATAATTTCAGATTGTGTTGTACCACTTATGCCACTGATATGATCATGTTTGCACGTTGTGAGTAGTTCCCGTATGTTCCTGAGGGCATAGGATGAATTGGCAATGATTTATATATGACATGTGTTGGTATTTTGTCAAGAGTTTATCTTTTATGTGATTCTATGATGGTGTTGTGCGAACGTCGACTGCACAACACTTCACCTATATGGGCTCATAGGAGAACACCGTATAATGAATTGAGGAGACTTGGGAGGACACGTAAACCTGAGAGAGTCATGAAGTTATATTATGAGGGTATTAGTATCGGGGACCTTAGAGTGTAATGCTATGGTGGGACTTTATGTCTTAATAATTCTTGTGCAGTCATTTACTTGGCCACATGATCCATCATAAGGGGTTGTAGTTATTTATTTAGCTATACCTAATTATGGCTCCGTCCAAAAAGATTAAAACTTGACAAGATATTCAACGTGTTGTTTAATAAATCTCTATGCCTATATCCATGCCGCCCTCGGGAACGTTTTCCACATATAAGTTACACATCACTTGAGCTTGTCCTCTTGTCACATAAGAGGATTGGGCTTTCTCTCTTTGAGAGCTTTCACTTGCTACTGTTACTTGCTGCATTGGAATTATACAACCGAAAATACCAAAAACACTTGCATCTTTCATTTTTTATTTATCAATCTTACTAACCAATACCTTCAGCTCCTCGTGGGTTCGACAACCTTTTCTATTTGAAAGGTACTATAATTGATCTCCTACACTTGGGAGTCATCACACGTCCTGACGAAATCCCACGTTGGCAGTTGACCAGTGACACTTAGTTGGCGTAGTCGTCGGCGTACTCCCCCTCCACGTCGTACATCTCTATGTTGTAATCTGGTCCTTTGAATATCCAGGGGCACAGCCATATGAGTACATTTACGTACTCGCAAAACCACCTCAAGGCTTAAGTTTTCATGGTAATGCAATAAAACGTTTTCGAAAACTGGGATAGCGGCTATATACTGCTATAGGGATTAGTTTTCGCAAACGATGCTTTTAGACATAGAGCATACGACATCTCTATATCTTTGTTAAAAAGAACGTTTAGAGATAGAATTATCTCTTGTAGAGATAGCATGTACTATCTCCACATTTTTGTAAAACACTTTGTAAAATCTTTTCAAAGACACTAGGATGGGGATACCCCTTTTTCCTTCCATGAGATCAAACTGAATTGTCTCCCCGAGACCAACCATCTTCTCCCATTCCTGTACCTCCCAGGTACCTTCTTGATGCCTTCTTGTTTCCACCGAGAAACCATTTTCTTTTGAAAACATAAAACTTGCCCGTACGCCTAGATCGGGGACCTTTCCAACCGTCCATGACCAAGGACTCGACTATTCGAATAGATTTACACTCTGCAGAGGTGGTGCACTTTCACCACACCAAACAGTCATTCCGCCGTGATCAGCCACGGTCCTCATACGACAGTATGTGGGGGTTCGGATAACATGATCAAAGCTTTCTCCTAATCCACTCCAGTACGGAGGACTCCCGCTAGGTTTGTTCCCCTCGGCACCGTGTGCTCCACTAGACCCATGGTCTCTCTTAGGACGCCACACCGCCACGGCAGGGGGACCCAACGTAATCGTCCGGCTACTGATCCGCAGCACTGTATTGTCTCTTACAGACGACAACCCGGCTTCGAGGGCCTCGCCCTTATAGAGTATGAGATCCTCCGCACTAAAGTGGACGAGCTTCCGGCTAAGCCCTACCCATCTCAGGTAGTGTGGTTGCACGGGTTAATTGTTCGGGCGGTCGCTAGGGCAGTACTTTGTTTTTCAAAACATCTCCACCTCCGACTGCTCCCAGCATCTCGGTTTTTCGCAAACTCACCGAATGCTCCCAGCACTTCGGGTTTTCGTAAACATCTCCATTTGCTCCCAGCAACATGGGTTTTATAAAACACTTTCTCGCCGATCGCTCCCAGCGACTCGGGTTTTCCTCCGAAAACATTTCATCAAAACCAGGCTCCCATCCTAAAGTTTTGAGGTAAGAGTATAAGAATATGCTACTAGAAAAAAAATATAATCTTCTTGATAGCGCCTTCAGTGGAAGGCTTCTCAAGTAAAATCTTATTTTTATAAAACCTATTATATGCTAGTAGATATATCTTTGGCCAAACAATTTTTTTTTTGAAAATAGTTTTGGGGTGACAAAATGCCACATAAAAGATAAAACATGCATTATTTTATTTTGAAAACAAGACATGCTTTGCACAAATAGTAGGAGTTCAATAGGGTGTTGAGGTGGCTTGCCTGGCTCAGCAATATGTCCTTGGTCTTGATCTTGATGTTCCTCAGGTTCACTCCTCACTTCCAGTCCCTTCCCGATCGTATCTAGCGTCGTAAACAGGAAAAAGGGCAGCACTCAAAATACAAGACAATGCCACAAGGACATAACAAACAGCAAGCTTTGCACCAAACACAGAGCTAACAATCAAGAGCAAGCAGTTCACTTAGTTAAACCTCAACAAGCAACAAGTCCATAAGCTAAGACAAACAACAACCACACCTAAGCAAATATACACCACAACCCTAATTGTTAAAAAGTAGTTTTAACTAAACCCTAAAGCACAACACCTCTTATGGAGATTAGATCATTTTTACAGGGGCTGCTGTATTAGTTCAGGAAATACTTCAAACAAAAGTATCCTAATAGTTTAGGAAATACTTCGGACAAAAGTATCTTAATAATCAAGCATTAATACTAGCATCAAGCACACTCACCTGCAAGCATGTTACTAACCCTAGGAACATGTACTAATAAGTAGTTAGCCAACCAACAAAGGTTCACACCATTGTTCACATAAGTTGTTGAATACGAGCTAAAAAGGTGCAGGTGGGTTATTTAATATAACACCACAAACAACTTAAACAGCCAGTGGCTAACATTCTTAGTTGAAAGTGGTTATTTAGCTCATAAAAATTATTAGAGCACCAACCTAATCAAACAAGTGCTAAGCTTTTCAATCACCACTTAACAACACAAGCTTAACTCAAATGAAACCTAACACAAGCCACTAACAGTACTAACATACTAAAAGTAACTTTATTAGGTGAGCTACAGTACCAAAACAATTCATAACAATATTTTCACAAAGGACTCAACAAAAGTTTTATCATTCTTAAAAGGCAGAAAACCCCATTTTAGGAGTTTATTAAGTCCAGGGTGTTCTGTTCAACCAAAACTTATGAAAATCTAGGCTTCGGTTCTTTGTAAGTAATAGAAGCTACTGCAATTGGATTTACCCAAAAATCTTATTCACAGAAAATCAGATAAATGCTGGAAAATCCTACTGATCTAAATTTCAAACACATTCCCATTCAAAACTAAGCATCACAAACACATGAGTTTGATTTCTACAGAAAACTATACTCACAGGCATTCTAGAACAATTGGATTCACTATTTTTGGATTCATAAAACTCAAGTTATTAATAGTTCTTTTATTTCAACCAGTGGTAGTACAGTAATTTTCATGCTCACACAAATTAATATTTTTTAGATCTGCAAGTTCGACATGATTCTAAACTCCAAGATTTACAACTGTGATTTTTGGTTTACACAAATTCCAAGTTTAAGTATTTTATTTCGATTTAAACTAAGAGGACAGAAACAGATCTGCACAGAAAAGAATAAAACTACAGGGAAAAACATTCATGGGCCAGATCCGGCCCAGATCCGGCCGTGCGGCGCGAATTCGGCCCACTAGGCTGCTGTGTGCCTTCATCCTCACAAGCACGAGCAGAAACATAAAAAATGGCAGCAATGGCGCCGTTGCTCGCGTGGCTCACCTAGGGTGCATGAAAGATTAATCTGAGAGTCTAGATGGAACATGGAAGTCGTGGGGAGGCCGGGGGTGGCTGTTGTTCTTGTCGCTGAGCTCCCGAGCAGCGGCAAGGTCGAGGGCGGCCGCGGCGGACACGAGATGGCCACGAAAGCTCCGGTGCATCATTCTTCACGGCAAGATCACGGGTCCGAGATGGACTTCATGCGTTCCTCGCCGGCAGAGGAAAAGAGAGCTCGAGCTGGGCATAGGGATGGGAGAGTGGAGGATGACAAGGTTCGGGTACGGGAGGAGGCTTGTGGCCTCTTATCCAAGAGGTGGCCTGTCCATGGTGGACTCGGAGCACAAGCTCGAGTTAGGAGGTGCACGGGAGCGGGATTGGCTCGGGGAGGCCGTGGGGACAGGAGGTCCTAGTTGGGAGGGCGTGGCTCTGGCCAGTGGTGGAGAGGGGTGTGAGCTCTCCTTGGCCGGTTTGAGAAAAGGAGAGAGGAGAGTGGAAGAGAGGGGCGGCAGGGGGCTGGCAAGTGGGCCAGGGGTGACGTGGCTGGTCCCTCGAGGCAGTGGGAGAGAGAGAGATGAGCCGTTGGAGGGGTGTGGGCAGGGTTAGCTAGGGTTTCGGGTGGGTTTAAATGTTGACAGAAATTTCAGAAACTGTTATCACGGAGGTCTCAAAACCATCATGGTTAAGTGACATAAAGACTAAGATGATCGAGAATAAAGATACAGAGGTGAAGTACTACCTATAGGTATCACAATGGTCACAAAGGCACAAATTAACAAGGAGTTTTGAATGGTTTTGTAAAGAGGCAAAAAGAGAATAAAATAACAGATTCAGAATTTTCAGATTTAGGACTTGGTGAAAAATTTCTAAGTCCCAGAAAACAGTTATTCTGGTGGCATCAAAACCAACATCGAATATGGACATTCAAAACATGCAAGGCTCAAACAAATCTTTGAGTTGATAGATAAGATGCCAAGAATAGATGAGGTGGTGCTGCATTGCCATAAAGGCAAGATTTCAGTGTCAAAACAAAATTGCCAAAAGTCTTTAAAATACTGGAGTTAGGGTCACTGTTTTGATTAGGACAAAAAGTGAACATGGATAAATAAGCAAATGAATTTGAAAGATTCAAATTACAGCTTGGATGTCAAGATAAGATGGATTGGATGAGATCTAAGAAGGTGCATTTCCAAATTGACCAATGTTAAAGATTTGGTGAGGCTCAAGATAGGGTATCTTTTAACAGAGAAGAAGATTAAGTCCAGAGACATTTTGGTCAAAGTTCTTCAAGATTTTGAATCAGTAAAGATGGTAAGTATGCTCATTTAGGTCAGACATGATCATGAGCATGTCAGGGATTTTTCTCAAGATTTTAGGAAATACTTTTGTTCACAAAATAATTTAATAACCAACTCTAGCCTTTTTGAAAATAGCCAATGTCATTAATTAACACAAGCAAATCAACACAAATCAATCCATTCAACAAGCCACGATAAACAAGCAAATTAATATCACAACCAATATCAAAACACTCAAAGAGTTGGCGAGATGGTGATCAGACACAAACAAATAACTACCAACAATTTACATAACACTTAATATGATTAGTTGATATAGTGATCACACATAATCATGACAAGATGGTGTTTAAAAAAAAATCTGAACTCATAACTTGATAGTTGTCAAAAGGTTTGATAAAGAAAACTATAGGAGTAATATATCTCCAACTTGTATCATTTTCAAAAGGTGTTTTGAAAATAGGAGCTTTAAAATAAGATATGTTGATACTTGCAACACATCAGAGTGTAAAATAAGTAGGAGACAGTATATGGATCTCCCTAGTTTTGGAAACACTTAAATTTTGGAATACTTTTACTTTCTCAAATAGTAGGTCTTTGGTTAGTTGATAAAATCAAAACATCATTGAAAAAGGAGTTGGCCAAAATAAAATTTAGAGAAGATATAAGGATCATTCTTCTTGTCATGACATGATCACCAACATTTAAATGATATGTTGTACTAGTTGAGTTCAAAGGCTGGTATTTTCAGGGGTTGTTAACTCAAACAACAAAGCAAACAAAGGTAAACAGAGCAATGCTAATAGAAACACAAACATTAGTGAAGTATTTTAAAAAAGTTTTTGTTGCCCCTGATTTTTGACTCCCTAACAACTGTATTTTTCTAACTTCCCAAAATTGGGGCGTTACTACCTTACACCCCGGCATTTGATCAATTGCTTTTTTGCCCTCCTCCTCCGAGAAATCTTCACCAAGGGAGGAGAGGTCCGGCTCTTGAAAGTTGATTTCCTCCCAATTGAAGTCGCGTCCCCGGGCATTTGCTCTCCCCATGACCCCTTCGAAATGGTTTTGGATTATTTCCTCCTTGGCCTTGTGCTCGGTGATCCATCCATGGTTGTGCTTGAGCCTATGTATGTGGTTCTTCCTTCTCCGTGCGTTGACTCCCGTCTTCAGTCTGTCTACTACCGAGTATCGACATTGGGCAGTTGCAACTGACAGTTCAAGCAGGCCTCGCAGGCAGGTGACGCGGCAGGATTTTCTAGTTTCTTTTGCGTCAGAGTTACCGTGTCGGATCGAGTCGTATTTTTTGCAGATGGACCTTTTTTTTCTTCCAATGAGCCCATTTGTCCATCTCGCTTGAAGCCTACTTAACCACTATTTAGCCCATGATACTCGTCAATTACATCTTTCCATGTCTTGTTGGCTCCTTGTAGTCTCAATCGTCCATGCACAGTACGCTCGTGTGTACGGTATGGGTACTCCTGCTCCACATTGCTGCCGCTGCGTACGTACGTACGTAGTGTCGGGGGGCTACCCCGGGTAGGGTAAGTTGTGGTATAAAGAGCTCTAAAGACTGGACCGGTTCATGGTCAAACCGGGTCAACCAAGTCCCGGAGGGACCGAGGCATGGTGTAACTACAAACCGGCTTATGGCAACCGGGTCACGTAGGCCAGGTTAAGTCTGCTGAGTCATCTTAACCGACATATACCGACCGGGATATGCTGACCGACATATGTATCTCGGTAATTTGTGTGTTTTCTTATGTGCAGGGAAGATTATTCAGGAAAGGGAATCCGGCATATCCATGCCGGATTATCCTTATGTCGAACAGAGGTCAATGCTCCTGTCACATCCCATCTGGCACGGGAGCGCCTGACACGGAAGCGTGCAGGAGGAGCGAGATGGCAGGCCATCATTCCACCGCTGACTCCGGTTCATCCGGGATAAAGGCTACGAGTTAGGCGTGGGCGTGCCCTGTCCTGTCCCTGGCAGAGGGTACCTTCTAGCTGTGCCATAGCTCTGCAGGGGATGGTCAAGACATGTCTTGTCTCTGGCAGAGGATACATCCTAGGCGTACCGCGGTGCTGCAGGAGATGGGCTTGTCACGTCCTGTCTCGGACAGGAGTAACATCATGACATATCCTTGGCGTGGCTACAGTGCACCGGGAGGGGCACTTCGGTAACTCGGTTTAGCCTATAAGTAGGGCTTCACCCCCTCCTGCGTGAGGGACGACGAGAGACAGCCAGAAACAAGGCACTGAGATACATTTCACCCCGTAGCTTCATCTTCTACCTTGTGTTCATCCCCGTTGCTGGTATCATACAGCTCGAGGAGCAGCTTTGTATGTGAGATACCGAGATATACAGAGAGAGATAGGCAGGAGTAGGGGTTTTACCTCCTCACGAGGGCCCCGAACCTGGGTAGATCGTGGTGTGTTCTTGTGCTTGTGTGTTCTCTGTGTGTGCTACTCAGCGCGCTAGCCCTCTCCCGGATCCACCAGCGTCCATCGGCCCCACACTTTGGCCATCCTATGACATTTGCCGTGTTACCACCACGACACGTAGGTTCTAGGCTCCCCGAAAAAAATAGTACGTTCTAAGCGCTTGTTCTTGTTGATGCTGCTGCTGCAAATACATCTGCTATATACATGCAGTACTTGCTAGTCTGCATTCTACACGTTGGAAGGAACGGACGAACAAATTCATCGGTAAGCACTAAGCAGTCTATACTCTGTACTGTCGAGATTACTTATTAGACTCTTGCAGGTGACAAACTTGTGTGGCAAGTTTTTTAGGTTTTTTTCTAGAACCGGCAAATTTTTTTAGTTGGGTTTGCGCTGTGCTTGCTGGGCCATGAAAATCGAACTTGCCTAGTTTCAACGCTGCACGGAGCTGGCCAGTTGGCAATCCCTATTTATTGACCAGATCGATAATAGGGTGCCGACGCACACCCCGCGCTGATGGGCCATCCCAGTAGGCGGCACCTCTTTGTTCCTTTTTTTTGCTGTTTCATTTTTCTTTCTTCCTTTTCTTTTTTCCTGTTTTTTTCCTTTTTATTTTTTTGGCTGTTTCTTTTTATTTCTTCTTTTCAGTTTTATTATTAAATATTATTTCTTTAATGAATTTTCATTTTTAAAATGTTCAAATTTTAGAAATGTTCATATTTGAAAATTGTTCAACAAGTAATTTGCCATTAAACTGCATTTTTCTTCTTTTGAAAATCGTTCAAAAATAATTTCTATTCATACACTTTTTTCTGTTCGTCTTTTAAAATCGTTCAAAAATAATTTCCGTTTAAATACCTATTTTGTTCACTTTTTTAAAAATTGTTCAAAATAATTTCCGTTCACATACTTTTTCTGTTAGCCTTTTAAAATCGTTCACAACTAGTTTCCGGTCAAATATATTTTTTTGTTATATTTTAAAAATCATTCAAAAATAATTTCCGTTCATAGAATTTTTCTGTTCATTTAAAATCGTTTAAAAATAATTTTCGTTTAAATACTTATTTTCTTCAATTTATTGAAAATGGTCCAAAATAATTTCCGTTCACAGACTTTTTCTGTTCAGCTTTTAAAATAGTTCAAAAATAGTTTCCGTTTAAACACCTATTTTGTTCACTATTTGAAAATCGTTAAAAAAAAATCCGTTCAATCGCATGAAATTAATTCGAACGCGCAAACCATAGTTTTAAAAACCAGACCGGCGATCTAACCGGTAAGCGCGTCGGTTCATGGTTCATCGGTCGGACCGCCGGTTCATCGGGTTCAGTTATCGGTTTATCAAACACGTAATCCGTGCAACTGTTTTCCCATTTCCTTTCAAAACCAATTTCTGCTCAACGGCGTTTTCAAAAATCGTTCAAAAATCGTTCCGAATCAGTGATGATTGTTCGAATCAGTGGTAGCGTGTTCATGGGCCAGGCCCAGTATCGGCAGGGCTATGCGACCTCGTCCTATCGTCACAGAGGTCGACATAAAGGTGATCCCGGCCGGTTGCTCTTTTTCCCGTGACAACAAATATTCTCCGGATGGGGCCACTTGTCCATCTTAAGGGCATGTTTGATTCAAAGGAACTTTGTAGGATTCTTGTAGGAATTTATCTAATAGGAATTTTTCCTTTGCTAGTCGTTTGATTCATAGGATTAGTTCCTATACGAATTTTTTCCGTAGGAATCTTTGTACTACTCCCTATAGGAATTCTAACATCCACTCCAACCTCTTTTTACAATTCCTTTGGTGAAATCAAACAAAGTTTGGTACAAACTAAATCCTATAGGATTGGAATGTGTATGACATATCAATCCTATACTTTTCCTATTCCTATGTCTTTCCTACCCTACAAATCAAACAAGTCCTAAGATTGAAGTCCATTGGACCACTCTCAAGAAAACAAAAGGCTAACATTTGGCCCATCATAACACGTCTTTCGTCCTTTCCCCAAGAAAAGGTACATATGATAATTCTGATTTATTACGATGTGTTGAGGCGATGAAATGATTTTCTATAAGGGTACAACAGAAAATATACTAAAATCGACAATTATTAATAGTTTACTAATTGTTTTGTACGAACTGAATCTGGGTTCGCACATACAAATTATTCATTCACCATCAGACGGTATTTCTACCGCGTATATAACATAAATAATCCATGACATTTTTTAGTTGCTTACGCAGCAGCAGAAGCTACTACTGCCATCACCGCAACCGCTCTTATCTTTGTTATAACCTCGGCCAGAGCAGTAAGTCTTGCACTCAATGTTGCCGGTAGCTCGTGCTGGCGGCACACAATAGTGCGCACGTACACACACGTGAGATGCACCTATGCACAGAAAAACAACAGGGATAGCTCAATCAATATAAATAAGTCACGCGGGAGATACTTGTTTGTGTATCCAAATACGAGTGTAGAGATAATGAAAGAACAAAGATGACCATACGTGCCTGTGTCCGCATGAACTGTCAAAAAAGTGGTGGCCATGGCTACAAGAGCTAAGAAGCATAGGGCCCTTGTCAGTGGCGGACACAGGAAAAAAATGGAGGGTGGGCTAGGAAATTATCAAAGGGTGCCACCGGCGATTTTTTTTTGACAACACATGTAATCCATAATTGCACTGAAAGGACTATATAAATAAGTTGAAATCTCACAATATTATAACTCACCAAATAATTCAAACACATAAATAAAGTCTGATGCATCTATAAATAATTCAAACACATAAATACTACAAACTAATGCTATACTATGTACCAAATGTTGGGGCCACTTGGGGCTACTACAAACTAATGCATCAACGTTGGGGCTGGGACTTGGGCGACGGGCTACTACTGGCTTGGCTACTACAAACTAATGCATCAACGAAACCTACTACAAATTATACCTTGGGGGTTGGGCGACGGGCGTCCGACGGGCGACGGCGGCGCGGCTTTGTGGCGGCGGGCGGGTGGCCCTTGTCGAGCTCGAGCTGGCGGCCGGCGGGCGGGGGCCCTGGGGCGGCCGGGCAGGGACGGGCGGCGGCGGGCGTGTCGGGGAGTCGGCCGGCGGCGGAGACGGAAGAGTGGGGGCGGGGCGGCGGCGGCCGTGGGAGGGGCAGGGGCTAGGTCGTCGCCATGGCCTTCTTTCCTCGAGCTCTTTCCTCTGGATCGATAATCGATTCGTCTCGTCCAGACAGAGAAGAGACTAGCGATGGAAAAACAATGGGCCAGGAGTCCAAATTGGGCCTAATCTGCTTAATATCTGGGGGGTCCGTTTTTTTCTCAAAATTCTGGGTGGGCCGCTGCCCACCCTGCCCGCCCACTGCGTCCGCCACTGGCCCTTGTGTAGTTCCTCATACCTGCCGGGGGAGGTAGTTAGCAATTACTTTTCTTCTACTTTTCTTGGTTGATTAGGCCGAACTCATGTTCTTTACATGGGTGAGGTGTTTATGTAGAGGGAAAACAAGTATCCTTGGAGATTAACGCGGAAGCAAATATTTAGAGTTAATTGATCCCCTTCCTTCTACTGTTTCGTAGTATACTAATGCCGCTTTGTACGGAGGCATGCTATAATCTCCACCAATAAATTATTTCCATTTTGCCATGGTATGTATTAATGCATCCTTACGACATTGTGTTAATGCTTCCTTATCAATATATTTGCCCGCCATACATGTAGTTATCCATGGAGTACTATTTGCCCGCCATACAAGGAGCATGTATTAACAATAATAAGGAAGCATTAACACAATGCAGATAAGGAGGCATTAATTACGAAGATGATAAAATGGCAGAATTTGTTTGTGGATATTAAAACAAACCTCTGCAAGAACCGGAATTAATATACTACAAACCTATAGTGGGATATATAGGAATAAATTCCCTCCAAAATTTCTTCTGCGTTAATCTCCAAGATTAGATGCTTATTCAGCCACCATAGTGGATTGGAAAACAACCGGCTAAATTGTTGAATTCCAACTAACAACACAACCACCAATGGTGAACACAGAACCTGTGAGGGAGCTCCTCTTATCTAAATCGACAGCAAAATCTTAATCCACATAGCCTACGAGTCTCTAACAAGCCTTGCCAAACTTCAGGCAAGCATTAAACGTGCCATAGAGGTACCTAAAAATCCACGGAACAACTTTACAATGTTATTTAACATGATTAGTCATGTATCTACTCACCAAGCTCATTGCATATGATAACTCAGTACGTGAACAAACCATATCATACATCAAGTAACCAACAACATTGGAATATGGAACTCAAGACATATATTCCAAATCATCATCAGTAGTAGGACATTGAGTAGATGACAACTTAAAATGAGAATCAATATGAGTACTAACAGACTTTGAATCATGCATGTTAAAACGATGAAGAACTTTCTTAATGTAACTTTGCTGAGTAAGAAATAAGAATCTAGACTTTCTGTTACGTGTAATTTTTATACCTAAGATTTTGCTAGCAGCACCAAGATCCTCCATCTCAAACTCGCTACTCAACTGTGACTTGAGAGCAGCAATTTCTTCCTTGCTCTTGGCAGCAATCAACATATTATCAACATATAACACCAAGTATATAGGCGATTCATCAATAAACTTAATGTACACACCGATATAATTCAGAACTCTTAAAGCCATGAGACAACATAAATGAATCAAACCTTTTATATACCATTAACGGCCCAAGCCTCCGACAAAGGGCCTCCGCTTCGCTCCAAGGTTAGACTTTATCTTCAGATGAATTTGGATCACCAAAAAACAACAGAGACCTGACAACGCGGGATGTCCCGGCAGGATGGAGTTTGAGTTTAGGGTTTCGTCGTGGGGTCTAAGCCTCCACATGATCATTACATATATAGACAGAATACAAATACACGTACGCATACGTACGGGATACAAATTATGTACATGACCGAATCTAACACTCCCCCTCAATCTAAACTTCTACACACAAGGTTTAGATTGGTCTTAAATCGGTCTAGCATCTGTCTAGTAGCTGGCTTGGTAAAAACATCAGCCAGTTGATCATTGGTGGAGATAAACCGAACCTCCAGAGCACCTGCAGCAACTCGTTCCCTCACAAAGTGGAAGTCTATCTCTATGTGTTTCGTACGAGCATGAAACACAGGATTTGCTGTCAGGTACGTAGCCCCTAGATTATCACACCACAGTATGGGTGCACGCTGCTGTCTGACACCGAGCTCCTTGAGTAGTGACTCTACCCACATAGCCTCAGCAGCGCCATTTGCCAGTGCTTTATACTCTGCCTCCGTGCTTGATCTGGAGACAGTAGGCTGTTTCTTCGAACTCCAACATACAAGGTTCGAACCAACAAAAACAGCAAAGCCACCTGTGGATCATCGATCATCGACACAGCGGGCCCAGTCAGCGTCAGTGAACACACTGATACCGGTAGAGGAAGAGCGGCGAATCTGCAGCCCGGTCTCCTGTGTGCCCTTCACATATCGCAATATCCGCTTGACCGCCTCCCAATGAGTGTTAGTCGGCTGTGATAGGAATTGACACACCTTATTAACAGCAAACGAGATGTCAGGACGTGTGAGGGTCAGGTACTGCAAACCACCCACCACACTGCGGTACCGGAAGGAATCATCAGCACCTAGGGGGGTTCCAGACTCTCGTGCCAGCGACTTAGTAGGATCAAGTGGAGTACAAGTGGACGAGCAGTTCTCCATGTTGACACGATGAAGAAGATCAAGCATATACTTGCGCTGTGTCAATGTCATGCCCCCAGAATGATATGTCGCTTCTAGTCCAAGAAAGTACTCCAACGTACCGAGGTCCTTAATGGGAAACTGTGCAGCCAGAGATCCTACGAGCCGATCAACCACCTCAGGTGTAGAACCAGCGATAATAATGTCATCAACATAGACGAGCATGAAGATCTGGACACCATCCCGAGAGAAAATGAACAAGGACGTGTCGGCCTTGGAGGACACAAAGCCAAGCTCAAGCAAGAAGGAACTCAACCTAGCATACCAGGCCCGTGGTGACTGCTTCACTAGTACAGAAAAGCTTTTCTGTGGCGCACCATTTTGCTATTCTGTGGCGCATGGGTGGTGCGCCACAGAATAGTCGCCACTAAATAAGCTATTCTGTGGCGCACCACCCATGCGCCACAGAATAGTGGCTATTCTGTGGCGCACCGCGACTGGTGCGCCACAGAATAACTATTCTGTGGCGCACTCGTGTAACCATGCGCCACAGAATAGGGTGCGCCACAGAATAGTCATGGGTGCGCCACAGAATTACTGCGCAGTACTGTACCCGTATATTCATACAAATACCAGTATAATACCAGAATACATGTATATTTCATATTTACACAGATATAACAGAAACAGAGATATATTTTCACAGATATATCAAAACAAACACATTACTAATATATGTCATCACAAGTTGATACAAAAGTGCGGAAGTTTTACACAATTGTTGAGATATACAAAAGTTCATCGAATCGTTGCCCACGTTACAAAATGAAGTGTTCACCGCCTACACTAGGATCGAATAGATTACATCTCGGCGTTGACGGTGAGCAATAGCGGGAACACGACGATCTCATGTAGCCTTCTTCGCGAGCGCTACGAGCGGAGCGGCGCCGGGAACGGTTTGCCGAGAGGCCCTTGAGTTTGTATTCCTGCATATCACAAGTTTCACTGACGCCATCTCTGCGTCACATAGTGTCACAACATTTTAATCATCGGCATTCTAGAAATGAATTAGCTAAGGTCAACTAACAATCATGCCTCATACTTAACTGGTATCAACTTACAAAAATCATGCCTCATATTTTATATCAACTTACCACAAAAAGATCAAATAGAGAAAAACCCGTATGATGGATCCTTCTTCCTGATCCGCTCCGGAAACGGATAAATGCCGTCTTTCGTCATCCACGTCCTCCTGTCATTCTGCTTATCTAGGCGTTCTTCGATCTCCCACTTAGACAACGCTGAAAATCGGTTGGGATATATATTTGATTAATGCATGATATAACTAGAGTATGATTTATTCATCTAATATAGAAAAGAAAGAAGCAAGGTTTCTACCTCTGGCGTTGTAAGGACCCCCCTGCTGTCTTGACATCTTCCAGGATGATTTTCGATAACTGTAACTGGATGCGATGGAAGTCTGCTCTAAGGTCATCATCAGTGAGATCCTCATCATATTTGGCCCATTCTTGGAGACGATATGGCAAATTCGTTATCACTGCATCCCGGACATACGATTTCATGTGTAAGAGGACGTAGAAGGCATCCACGTTGCCAGACTTTTGCTTGATGCAATGAAACCCCGTCCCATGGTAAAACTTGTGTGTGTTGTCAATTATACGTTTCGCTTTCTTCTCGAAGGAACCTCCGTTTTTGGCGTAGCCCTCGAGAGCCTCATCGAGAACACCCTTAATTCTAGTGTAGTCTTTCGGCGTAGTCCCTGAGTCTAAATATGTGGCAGTTGACCACTTCGGGTGCACGGCGATGAGTACTGAGTACTTGTCACTGCTCAACACAATTGAAACGGAATATTGGAAAGGATCAACACAACAGAAGAAATCTATAAGAAAGCATAAGATACGACAGCGGCGACTAGATGCGGACTTACTTGAAAAAGAAAGGCAGAAGAAGGCTGGTCTTCGTGCTCATGTTCAGCATGATTCTCTGGAGGTACTCCGTGGCCTTAGCCCGTGTCGGTGATCCTTCCTCCAGCTGGCTGTCCCGCATGTAGTAGGGATCCACTACCTTGACGTACGGGGTTTGTTCTCTCCTGATCATCATCGCCTGGCTGAGCGCGTATAGGCGGACCAAGTTATAGTCCAGCCGTTTAAAGTGAAACAAGTTGAAGACGTCCTCGCACGATATGAAGAACAGATCCGCTGGAGATTCATCAACGAAGTCAACCAAGTCCCTTGGCACCTTGACAGTGAACACCGGGTAGTTCGGATTCTCGTCTTTAAGAAGGTTGTCCTCTAGCTTCAAGATAGCAAGTTGCAAAGGGGCCATGCATCCATCTGCGAGGTGGAGCAGCTCCGAAGGCAGTATCGGTTGACCAGCTTCATGCAACCGGGACGACAAGTCACCCGCACGGGGTGGTATCATGGGGTCACTCCGGACATACCCCGGTGTGCTAAGTTTCGTCTTCGGAGTTGGCTTACTCCTCTTCCTGTGCTTCTTCTTCTTCTCTGCTGTATCTGGTGTATCTTCCGGAGGCAGTATTGGGTACTGTCTGGAGCCGAAGCTGATCACTGGGGCAGGCCCTTTTTTCCCTCCTTCAGTCCAATCCCTGACAGACTCACATATGGTTGTAAAGAGCGACGTGAGCGTATTTGTCACCGCCGCTGAGATGAAACTCGGAATCATAATATTTTGCTCCATCGGTTCCTCGCCCCTTGTTCCAGAAACCCCAGCCTCGTCATTGTCGGCCATGTTTGCACTGCATTAAAAAGAGGCAAAAAGTTAGTATGACAAATATAAGAGAAAAAAAATCACCTAACTAAGTACTAAGATACCCCGGCCCATGCACTAGTCGCAATACCCCATATGTCCTATTTTTAGCAAAGTCATGCCAAATTTCACGAAAAAATCCGGCATGACCTTTGCTAAAAAAGGGACATATGGAGTACCCGAAATTGCCGGAACGGAAGTTAATCGACGTTCCGGCAATCTCAAGGGCCTCTCGGGGTACCTGCAAGCATTTCCAACAAAAAAAAACACATCTACGGCCGGCACCTCCGGCCGGCATCTCAACGACACGATGGTCGGAGCACAAGCACAATACCCCATATGTCCTATTTTTAGCAAAGTCATGCCAAATTTCACGAAAAAATCCGGCATGACCTTTGCTAAAAAAGGGACATATGGAGTACCCGAAATTGCCGGAACGGAAGTTAATCGACGTTCCGGCAATCTCAAGGGCCTCTCGGGGTACCTGCAAACATTTCACAAATCATGTTGGCCGGCATTCCCGGCCAACAACATCACAACAACACATGCATCCCCGGTCAACAACATCACAAGAACATCCGCAAAATATAGGAGGGCACCACCTTGAGCAGCAGGAAGCAACGGGGGGGCCTACACACATACACAACACATAAGCATCTCCACAGTCACGATATTACTTAGCAATTGCAGAGAATAAAATAAAATTAATCAAATGTTGATATAAAATATGAGGGAGTATATATTAACACATTTTTTTAGTATTTCAAATGTTGATTGTTTCTTCTATAATTATGGAGGATTGTCCGCAAACTTGAATGCCACATTACCATCATGGCGTGGAGTGCGAGACCGGTAGCCATTCTTTCATACGGTCCGATATTTTAAGGTGCATTTTGGTACGTGCAGGCGTCACGATTCACGACAAATTCTGATTTTAGGTGTTAGATGATTGCTTTCCCATATACAATTCTGATTCTGATTTGTGGTGTTAAATATCATAACATTTAGAAACTAACATTTGTAATTCCTTTTGGGAAACCACCGAAACACTCAAAACAAATGAACAATTGACATAGAAATCGTGAGAATTTTTTGAAACATGTACGATAGAGGGACTTACTATATAGTTATTTCAAGCTTGTCGCATCTACTACAAAATACTATTTTGATTGCCATCAAGTATATTAGCTGCATGGAAATAAAAGAAGGAAAATACGTAGCTTGCCATCGGGCGGCACACGGTGTCTTCGGGGTGCAGAGATGATGCTAGAGTGGTGTGGGTGCTGGTTTGTATAGGAGGGAGCAGGAGCAACACCAGCGCGGGCGTGCTGTGCAAGGACGTGCAAGCTCACGGCTTGCACGCGACGGCCATGGCGGACGGTGACGGACGGCAAGAGCACCTAGAGCAAGAGGGGAAGGGGAAGATGTCCAGGAGGACGGGAGGCTCACCAAGAGGCTGCGGTTGTCGTGGTTGTGCAGCCCGCGGACGACGGCGACGGGAAGTAGAGGAAGAAGATCGTGGCCTTGGCGCTCCCGCGGACGGTCGGCGTTGAAGAAGACGAGGTTGCTGCGGCTGTCCTGGGGCTCCTCCGGCTCCTGTTCTTGGCGGAGAAGCTGGATCACAGCGGCACGGATCTCCGGGACATGGAGGCTTGGGTCGGGGATGCGCGGACCAACGGGGACGATGACGGCGCGCACCCGGCCGGAAGAAGAAGACGAGCTTGGCGTGGCGTCGTCCGTGCTTCCCGTGTCTCCCGCTTGCTGTCGAGGACGGAGGAAGGCAAGGCGCGGCTCCTGGCGCGAAGGGAGAGCACGAGGTGGATGGAGTCACCGGGGCCGCGAGCTTGGGCTTGTCACGGCCATGGCGTCGATTTTCTCGGGAAGAAAAGAAGAAGAGGGAGGGAGAGAGTTGGTGGCGGCGCGGGAGAGGAAGAAGAATGAGAACGAAGAAGAAAACGGCGGCGCGGCGCGGCCGGTTTTTGGATAAGGTACCTTATTCTGTGGCGCATCCCCCTGGCGGTGCGCCACAGAATTATCTTATTCTGTGGCGCATCCCCCTGGTGGTGCGCCACAGAATTATCTTATTCTGTGGCGCACCCGATAAGGGGTGCGCCACAGAATAGTTGGTTTTTTTATTTAAATTTTCTGTTTTTACACACATGTTAATAAAAAAACAGTTAATAGTTGGTTTTTATTTAAATTTTCTGTTTTTACACACATGTTAATAAAAAAACAGTTAATAGTTGGTTTTTTATTTAAATTTTCTGTTTTTACACACATGTTAATAAAAAAACAGTTAATAGTTGTTTTTTTATTTAAATTTTCTGTTTTTACACACATGTTAATAAAAAAACAGTTAATAGTTGGTTTTTTATTTAAATTTTCTGTTTTTACACACATGTTAATAAAAAACAGTTAATACAAATATTGAAACTGTGCCATATATATCAAATTACATAGACCATATGCTTGTCTCTCATACAAAACAAATTATATATAATACACAAAAAAGTTTTCGATCTTCGTCCCGGCCGGTTCCAAACTAGCATTTCTTCTTTCCCTTCTTGGCGGTTGAATAGCTTAGGCCGGTCACCTTGAGACTTCTTCGCGTGAACGGACAACCTTTGGTAGGTAGGGAGGTCTTCCTTTTTTCTTTAGAATTAGTAGTAGGCATGTCGAAGTAGTTGTCGAATTCCTCCTCGATCTTCGGATCGCCGTCCAGGTCCTCCTCATTGGCGTCTCCTTCCATTCCGATGATGCTCCTCTTGCCCCTCCTCACGACAACACGGTTAGGCTTTGACGGGTCGGTAATGAAGAAGCATTGATCGACTTGGCTAGCGAGTACCCATGGCTCATTTTTCGCGGAGGCTTTCTTCGAGTTGGCTTCGGGTATAACCATGGTGGTGAAATACCGGCCTTCTTTTTCGACGTTCTTGGCCCATCTCACACGGAACATTGGCACCGACTCTCCACAGTAGTTGAGTCCCATATCTCCTCTATCCTTCCGAAGTATCTTTGTTTGACGGTAGCCTCGTCATCGGCGTAGGATAGCATAGTTACTCCTGAGTTTTGATATTCGCTACTCCTGTCCTTTTCCTCGGTGCAGAATCTGTAAGCATTGATGTCGTACGTCTGATAGGTCTTCACGTTCTGCGCGGGGCCCTGTGATATGGAGAATATGAGTTTTTCATCTTCCGTACTTGGCTTTCTGACCCGTGATTCGGACAGTTGTTTTTCCCTGAACCAACGCGTGAAGCTGGAGTTGTGCTCTCTGGTTACGTCTCCGTTCTTCCTCGGCCGGCCCAGGTCGATGTAGTTCTTCTCGATTATGCTTCTGTGCTCTTCCACCCAAGGTTCGATCAATTCTAAGTGTTGTAGCGCGACCCGGTGAGCCCTATCGAAGTCGACGTGTCGACCATCAATCAAGACAGGGAGTGAGCGGTAGCCCTCACGGTGACCAAAACCAGCGAGCCTGCCGACGTGCGGCCTGGTGGCCAGACCAACATCCTCGTTCTCGGTGCTTAGATAACTCTGGCAGAAGGTGATGCACTCTTTGGTCAGAAAGCCCTTGGCCATGCTTGCGTCTGGACGGGCCCTGTTGCGAACGAATCCTTTGATGACACCGTTCTGCCTTTCGAACGGCATCATGTAGTGCAGGAACGTCGGACCGAGCTTCAGTATGTCATCAACGACGTGGAGAAGGAGATGCACGCAGATGTCAAAGAACGCGGGCGGGAAGTAAATCTCGAGCTCGCATAGTATCCCCACGATCTCATCCTGTATCTTCTGGAGCTGCCTCACGCCGATCGACTTACGGTTGATGACGTCAAAAAAGTTGCAAAGTGCAGACAGCGTATCACGGACGTGCTCGTCCATTATCCCTCGGATCGCAACGGGAATTATCTGCGTCATAAGCACATGACAATCGTGAGACTTCATCCCGCTGAACCTCTTCTTTGTTTCGTCCAGATATCTGCTTGTCTTCCCCGCGTAACCGTAAGGAAATTTGACTCCTAAGAGGCACTTGTAGAACTGCTTGAGCTCCTCCGGACTCATAGTGAAGCAGGTAGGTGGAAGCACAACCGCGCTCTTCTTCCTCCTTTTGCGGCGACCTTGAGTCCCTTCCGTCTGGTCATCATTATCATCATCATCATCACTATCGGGGCCGTGAATATCTTTCTTGATGCCAAGCCATTTCAGATCGTATCGTGCTTTCTTCCCATCCTTGGTCTTTTCCGGCATGTTTGAAAGAGTGCCAAGAACAGCCTCGGTAACATTCTTCGTAATGTGCATTACATCGAGGCTATGGGGCGTGTGGAGGACCTTCCAGTACTCCAAGTCATGGAAAGCACACCTCGCTTTCCATACACCCAGCAGCGGTTTTACCCTCGGTCGCTTCTTTCCCGGCGCAGGGCACTCCTCCCAATTTGTCAAAAGCTCATCAATTTCTATGCCGGTCCTCGGGATCGGTTTTGTTTCTCTTTCTTCTTGACCATCGAACAAATCCCCGCGTTTTCTCCACGGGTGGTCCATGCGAAGCCACCTTCGAGCCCCTGGGTACACGGTTTTCGAAGACCCTTGTATTCTTGGTAGCTGGATATGCGGGGTCTCATCCATGCACCTGATACATCCACAGAATCCGTGGCCCACCTGGGCCGATACAGACGACATTCCAGGATAGTCCTGCACCGTCGTGAGCAACGCGGCGCTCATATTGAAATATTCTTTAGTGTAGGCGTCCCACGTACGGACAGGCGTCTTCCATAACGTTTCTAACTCCTCTTTCAACAGCTCGAAATACAGATGTATGTCGACACCTGGTTGTTTCGGACCCTGAATAAGCATACTCATGTGTATGTACTTTGACTTCGTGCACAGCCACGGGGGAAGGTTGTAAGGCCATACAAACACGGGCCAGGTGCTATGTGTGCCATTGAAGAACGGATTCATTCCATCTGTGCACATACCCAGCCTGACGTTCCTTGCGTCGCGCCCAAAATCTTCGAAGGCGATGTCCAATGCTTGCCAATTGATAGCGTCTGCAGGGTGTGTCAGGATGGTGCCCTTCTCCGGATCTTCTGCGGGCTTCTCCCTTTCCGCGTGCCATTGCATGAGCTTTGCTTCCTTAGGATCCACGAACCACCGCTGAAGACGGGGAGTGATAGGAAAGTACCATACCACTTTTCGAGGATTTTTCTTCTTTCCACTCTTGTACCGTCCGTGACCGCACACCGGACATTTGGTCAAGTCCTCGTAATCGCCCCGATAAATTACGCAATCATTGATGCAGGCGTGGTATCTCTCGTGCGGTAGGTCAAGAGGGCACAGGACTTTCTTGGCCTCCTCGATAGTAGTTGGTAATGTGTTACCCTCGGGGAGAATATCGTGCCAGAATTTCAGGTTCTGGTTGAAGCTCTTGTCGGTCCAACTGTTTCCCGACTTCATCTCCATAGCATTAAGCGTTACTTGCAAGCGCGTATCCTGAGGCCGGCACCCAGGATACAACGGAGTGATCCCGTCTATCCCCATTTGCGCTAGCTTGGCTTTCTCTCTGTCGTTGCTCGTCTGACTGAGAAGCAGTTCTTGAAAATGAGCATCATGCAAGCCCAAACTTAGCGGGGTCTGCTCGTCTCCTTCGTCATGATGATCATGTCCGCCGGCATCTCCTTCGTCATCATGATGATCTTGTCCGTCACCGGCATCTCCTTCGTCATCATCTTGTCCGCCGCGGGCATCTCCTTCGTCATGATCATCTTGTCCGCCGCGGGCATCTCCTTCGTCATGACGATGATCTTGTTTGGCTTGTTCCGGCATGAAACCGTGCCTGAGCAGGTGCTCCTCCAATAATCCAGAATCAGGGTGTATCCACCTCTCATGTTTGCATTTTCGACACGGACATCTTATCTGCCTCCCGTTGGACCGAATCATGTCCGCCTTCGCTTGGTCCTTGTATGTTCTGATTTGACTGGAGCTCATCATTATGACCATGGTTGACTACGCGCTATACATAGAGAAGAAACGAGAGTACATAACTTAATTAGAGCCGCAACATGCATGCACACACAAACACACACAACACATCTAAGTCCGGCATCTCAACGACACGATGGTCGGAAGCACAAGCACAATTAATACCCACATGTCCTATTTTTAACAAAGTCATGCCAAATTTCACGAAAAAATCCGGCATGACCTTTGCTAAAAAAGGGACATATGGAGTACCCGAAGTTGCCGGAACGGAAGTTAATCGACGTTCCGGCAATCTCAAGGGTCTCTCAAGGTACCTCCAAACATTTCCAACAAGATGGTCAAAGCACAATAACCTTTCTCACCTTGTAGATTTGATCCAAAATAGAAGATGGGAGAAAGGAGACTATGTATGGAGGAGTCTATCAACCAAAATAAGTTTAACTAAAAAAAAAGGAGAAATATATGGTCAAAAATGGATGGGAAGGAGGAGCACCACGAGTTGGGAGGAGAGGAGGAAGAAGAGGAAATGAGAAATGGGTAGGGGAAAGTGGGTGGAGATGGCCTTATAAAATATCTGGTACATTTATTCTGTGGCGCACCCCTAACTGGTGCGCCACAGAATAATCTAATTCTGTGGCGCACTGGGTCAGGTGCGCCACAGAATAGTTCCCCCCAATTATTTGTGGGGCCAGAGCACCTTATTCTGTGGCGCACCTGCATGGATGCGCCACAGAATAAACCTATTCTGTGGCGCACCTGACCCAGTGCGCCACAGAATAAGGTCAAAAGTGGCAGACCCGTTCGTTGGTGTGGGGCCCGCGCTTATTCTGTGGCGCACCATGCGTGCGCCACAGAATCTTATTCTGTGGCGCACGGCTATAAGGTGCGCCACAGAATAAGCTTTCATAGAATTGGGTTTTCCTACTAGTGCTTCAGGCCGTATATAGATCGCTGAAGTTTGCACACATGAGAGGGAAACGAGCATCCTCGAATCCAGGGGCTGCTGCATGTAAACATCCTCAGATAGAAAACCATGCAGAAAAGCATTACTGACATCCACCTGTCGAAGATCCCATCCTCAAGACACTGCTAAGGAGAGCACCAGGCGGACAGTGGCCGGTTTGACAACCGGGCTAAAAGTATCACCATAGTCGATACCATGCTGTTGTGTGAAGCCACGAGCAACCAGCCGAGCTTTGTGTTTGTCGATGGAGCCATCTGGTCGGTGTTTGGTCTTGAAAATCCATTTGCTGCCAACCACATTGACTCCCGGAGGTCTCGGAACAAGAACCCAAGTCTGCGTGTGACATAGTGCTGCATACTCTGCGGACATGGCAGCTTGCCACTCTGGTTCACGAAGAGCATCCCGATGGGACACAGGAGCAGCGAAGAAGGCACGACGATGAGGGTCGTAGCGCACCGTGCCATCTGTGACCTGCTTGGCACGGGGATTGACCCGCCAGACCATCGGTGACCAGGGGGTGCAGCGGTCGCAGCTGGTGCAATGGTCGCATCTGGCGACGGCGACTCTGGGGCGATGAAGGCCCAGCGGAGGGCGACGCGGCTGGGAATGACCCAGCAATAGGCGTCGCGGGCTGGGCCGAGCTGTGCGGCACACAGCGAGGCGTCGCGCAGGGCAACGAAGGCCCAGCGGAAGGCGATGCGGCTGGGGATGACCCAGCAGGAGGCGTCGCGGGCTGAGTCGGGCTGTGCGGCACACAGCTAGGCGTCGCGCAGGCGCGCGAGTTGGCGTCAGCGTTGAATGGGCCAGAAGCCGAGGACGAGGCGAGCGACACGGGCTCTCCCGTGGAGGCCTCGCACGGATCGAGGCCATGCTGGCCATGCACGTCGATCACCGGCTGGGGTGTGACGTCGATCACGGGATCCTGCGCAGGAAAAACAGCTCCCATAGGAGGATTAGTAGCCAAGTGCGATAAGACATAATTCCGCATGTGATCATTCAAAACCGGTTCGGTGGATGGATAGGAGACCAAAGGGTCTAAAGTGGACACATCGACCATGACGCCTGGTGTAGCATAGGGAAACACTTTCTCGTCAAACACAACATCACGGGACACATAAATGCGACCCGTGGAGCGATCCAAACATTTGTACCCTTTGTGCATGGTACTGTAGCCAAGGAACACACACATCTTAGAACGGAAATCTAGTTTGTGTGAGTTATATTTACGAAGACTAGGCCAACAGGCACACCCAGAGGTGCGAAGAAACGAATAGTTTGGTTGAATTTTAAGAAGACGAAAGAGAGGAGTTTCCTGGCGAAGAACCGGTGTAGGCATGCGATTAATGAGATAACACGCGGTCAAAAAGGCTTCATCCCAAAAACGCAATGGGAGGGATGCATGAGCAAGTAGAGCGAGGCCGGTCTCTACAAGATGACGGTGTTTGCGCTCGGCTATACCGTTTTGCTGGGAGGTGTGAGGGCACGAGACACGATGAACTATGCCGGTGCGCTGAAAATATCGGTTCAGCCTATGATACTCACCCCCCCCCCCCCCCCAATCAGATTGAACTGCCTTGATCTTGCAGTCAAGAAGGCGCTCAACATGCGCCTGAAAGGCATAGAAAACTTCCTCAATGTCGGACTTGTGCTTAAGTAAATAGATCCAAGAATAACGAGAGAAATCATCAACAAAACTGACATAGTACTTGAAACCACCAGAGGAACCAAGAACTGGGCCCCAAACATCAGAATGAATTAATTCAAGAGGCATAGTGAAACACGACTAGAGGCGGAATAAGACAGTTGATGACTCTTAGCACACTGACATGCGTCACAAACCGATGCAGAATTACTCGACGAAAGACACGGAAGCTCATGCTTTTAAACAATGTTTTGAACTACAGTAGCTGATGGGTGACCTAGACGTTGATGCCACTGCGACGAAGACACTCGGACACTAGAGGAGGCATGACTCGGCGAAGATGACATGTGGCTAAACGGGATGGGGTAGAGGCCACCAGAGCTTCTACCACTGAGCAGGATGCGCTTCGTGGCCTTGTCCTTAACATAGAAAAAATGACGGTGAAATTCAACAAACACGTCATTATCAGAAACAAGGCGATAAACGGAAAGAAGATGTTTGCTAATATGCGGGACATGCAGGATATTGTTCAATTTAGGAGAAGAACCGGCTAGGGTGGAATGACCAACATGCGAAATAGACAAACCTGCGCCGTTGGCCACCTGAACTTGATCCTTCCCGCCATAGCGCTCGTGGACCTGAAGGCGTTCCAGCTCGCTTGTCAGGTGATCGGTGGCGCCAGTGTCCATATGCCAGTGCTCGTGGACACCATTACCCCCTGAGTTTGTTGAAGCAGCGTTGCCCGACCGAGGGCCTCGTGCGTTGTACTCCTGCTGCAGGAAGTACCTCTTGCACTGATCAGCCTCGTGCCCCCAGTTCTTGCACAGCTGACACTTTGGGCGCTGGCGCTTGCCGCTGTGGCCGTTGCCACCGTAGTTGTAGTTGGCGGGGGCGACCATTGCCCTGGCCGCCCTGTCCACCATACGGAGCAGAGGGGGCGCGGTCCTGGCCTCCGTACCCTTGCTGCTGCTGTTGGCCGCCCTGTGCAGGGCGCGCTCCACCGGAACGACCACCGAACGGATCGGTAGTGCCGAACTGGCCTGGCCCCATCGCGGCGTTGGCCGACGAGGTCCAGCTCGTGTCGGGCTGGGTCTGCCCCGCCATGAGTGATTCGTAGGAGAGTACGAGGGAGTAGATCTCGGCAAGGGGCATGGCGGCGTTGTTGACACCGAGAGCAGCGGTGACGGGATTGAATTCCGGGCCGAGGCCAGTGAGCATCTGATCGACTAGTTCGTCGTCGGAGAGAGGGGAGCCAGCTGCAGACATCATGTCCGCGAGCTCCTTGATCTTGTCCATGTACGAGCTGGCCGATGCGTCGTTCTTCCTCAGCGACTGAAGCTGCCGACGGACGTGATGAACGTTGGCGCGGTTCTGCGCTCCATACATGGTGTGGACTGCCGTCCATACACCAGCTGCCGTCTGGTGGTGAGTAAGCTGGGCGGCGATCGAGGGCTCCATTGCCCCAAGGAGAAGGCCGAGGACGCGCTGGTCCTGAGTCCACCAAGCGGTGTAGGCCGGGTTGGGGACGATCCTAGCAGCATCGCCCTGGCCCTCGGTGAGGGTCCGCGTTGGTGCAGCCACCGTGCCGTCGAGATAGCCATGAAGACCAGCTCCCGCGAAGTTCGGGAGGATGAGATCACGCCATAGGATGAAGTTGGTGTGATCCAGGCGGACGGTCGGTGCAGGGACGGCCATGCTGGGCATCGCGGGGAAGATTGCGCCCGCGGAAGAAGAGAGCTGCAGCGCGCCATTGTTTGGGAACGCCATGGCGCGTGCGGTAGGACGAAACCTCGCGGCTGCGGCGGCGTCGGGCAAAAAAACCCTAGCGGCGGCTTGAGAGAGAGGATGGCGGCGGCGGAAGGGGAGAGGAGAGGCGCTGCTATTTACTAGCCAAATTGATCCTACTAAGTCGCTGGCATGAGAGTCTGGAACCCCCTAGGTGCTGATGATTCCTTCCGGTACCGCAGTGTGGTGGGTGGTTTGTAGTACCGGACCCTCACACGTCCTGACATCTCGTTTGCTGTTAATAAGGTGTGTCAATTCCTATCACAGCCGACTAACACTCATTGGGAGGCGGTCAAGCAGATATTGCGATATGTGAAGGGCACAATGGAGACCGGGCTGCAGATTCGCCGCTCTTCCTCTACCGGTATCAGTGTGTTCACTGACGCTGACTGGGCCGGCTGTGTCGATGATCGACGATCCACAGGTGGCTTTGCTGTTTTTGTTGGTTCGAACCTTGTATGTTGGAGTTCGAAGAAACAGCCTACTGTCTCCAGATCAAGCACGGAGGCAGAGTATAAAGCACTGGCAAATGGCGCTGCTGAGGCTATGTGGGTAGAGTCACTACTCAAGGAGCTCGGTGTCAGACAGCAGCGTGCACCCATACTGTGGTGTGATAATCTAGGGGCTACGTACCTGACAGCAAATCCTGTGTTTCATGCTCGTACGAAACACATAGAGATAGACTTCCACTTTGTGAGGGAACGAGTTGCTGCAGGTGCTCTGGAGGTTCGGTTTATCTCCACCAATGATCAACTGGCTGATGTTTTTACCAAGCCAGCTACTAGACAGATGCTAGACCGATTTAAGACCAATCTAAACCTTGTGTGTAGAAGTTTAGATTGAGGGGGAGTGTTAGATTCGGTCATGTACATAATTTGTATCCCGTATGTATGCGTACGTGTATTTGTATTCTGTCTATATATATAATGATCATGTGGAGGCTTAGACCCCACGACGAAACCCTAAACTCAAACTTGGTATCAGAGCCGCCGCTAGGGTTTTTTTTGCCCCGACGCCGCCGTAGCCGCGAGGTTTCGTCCTACCGCATGCGCCATGGCGTTCCCAAACAATGGCGCGCTGCAGCTCTCTTCTTCCGCGGGCGCAATCTTCCCCGCGATGCCCACCATGGCCGTCCCTGCACCGACCGTCCGCCTGGATCGCACCAACTTCATCCTATGGCGTGCTCTCATCCTCCCGAACTTCGCGGGAGCTGGTCTTCATGGCTATCTCGACGGCACGGTGGCTGCACCACCGCGGACCCTCACCGAGGGCCAGGGCGATGCTGCTAGGATCGTCCCCAACCCGGCCTACACCGCTTGGTGGACTCACGACCAGCGCGTCCTCGGCCTTCTCCTTGGGGCAATGGAGCCCTCGATCGCCGCCCAGCTTACTCGCCACCAGACGGCAGCTGGTGTATGGACGGCAGTCCACACCATGTACGGAGCGCAGAACCGCGCCAACGTTTGTCACGTCCGGCGGCAGCTTCAGTCGCTGAGGAAGAACGACGCATCGGCCAGCTCGTACATGGACAAGATCAAGGAGCTCGCGGACATGATGTCTGCAGCTGGCTCCCCTCTCTCCGACGACGAACTAGTCGATCAGATGCTCACCGGCCTCGGCCCGAAAGTCAATCCCGTCGCCGCTGCTCTCGGTGTCAACAACGCCGCCATGCCCCTTGCCAAGTTCTACTCCCTCGTACTCTCCTACGAGTCACTCTTGGCGGGGCAGACCCAGACCGACGCGAGCTGGACCTCGTCGGCCAACGCCGCGATGCGGCCAGGCCAGTTCGGCACTACCGATCCGTTCGGTGGTCGTTCCGGTGGAGCGCGCCCTGCACAGGGTGGCCAGCAGCAGCAAGGGTACGGAGGCCAGGACCGCGGCCCCTCTGCTCCGTATGGTGGACAGGGCGGCCAGGGCAACGGTCGCCCCCCACCAACTACAACTACGGTGGCAACGGCCGCAGCGGCAAGCGCCATCGCCCAAAGTGTCAGCTCTGCAAGAACTGGGGGCACGAGGCTGATCAGTGCAAGAGGTAGTTCCTGCAGCAGGAGTACAACGCACGAGGCCCTCGGTCGGGCAACGCTGCTTCAACAAACTCAGGGGGTAATGGTGTCCACGAGCACTGGCATATGGACACTGCCGCCACCGATCACCTGACGAGCGAGCTGGAACGCCTTCAGGTCCACGAGCGCTATGGCGGGAAGGGTCAAGTTCAGGTGGCCAACGGCGCAGGTTTGTCTATTTCGCATGTTGGTCATTCCACCCTAGCCGGTTCTTCTCTTAAATTGAACAATATCCTGCATGTCCCGCATATTAGCAAACATCTTCTTTCCGTTTATTGCCTTGTTTCTGATAATGACGTGTTTGTTGAATTTCACCGTCATTTTTTCTGTGTTAAGGACAAGGCCACGAAGCGCATCCTGCTCAGCGGTAGAAGCTCTGGTGGCCTCTACCCCATCCCGTTTAGCCACGTGTCATCTTCGCCGAGTCATGCCTCCTCTAGTGTCCGAGTGTCTTCGTCGCAGTGGCATCAACGTCTAGGTCACCCATCAGCTACTGTAGTTCAAAACATTGTTAAAAAGCATGAGCTTCCGTGTCTTTCGTCGAGTAATTCTGCATCGGTTTGTGATGCATGTCAGTGTGCTAAGAGTCATCAACTGTCTTATTCCGCCTCTAGTCGTGTTTCCACTATGCCTCTTGAATTAATTCATTCTGATGTTTGGGGCCCAGCTCTTGGTTCCTCTGGTGGTTTCAAGTACTATGTCAGTTTTATTGATGATTTCTCTCGTTATTCTTGGATCTATTTACTTAAGCACAAGTCCGACGTTGAGGAAGTTTTCTATGCCTTTCAGGCGCATGTTGAGCGCCTTCTTGACTGCAAGATCAACACAGTTCAATCTGATTGGGGGGTGAGTATCATAGGCTGAACCGATATTTTTAGCGCACCGGCATAGTTCATCGTGTCTCGTGCCCTCACACCTCCCAGCAAAACGGTATAGCCGAGCGCAAACACCGTCATCTTGTAGAGACCGGCCTCGCTCTACTTGCTCATGCATCCCTCCCATTCCGTTTTTGGGATGAAGCCTTTTTGACCGCGTGTTATCTCATTAATCGCATGCCTACACCGGTTCTTCACCAGGAAACTCCTCTCTTTCGTCTTCTTAAAATTCAACCAAACTATTCGTTTCTTCGCACCTTCGGGTGTGCCTGTTGGCCTAGTCTTCGTAAATATAACTCACACAAACTAGATTTCCGTTCTAAGATGTGTGTGTTCCTTGGCTACAGTACCATGCACAAAGGGTACAAATGTTTGGATCGCTCCACGGGTCGCATTTATGTGTCACGTGATGTTGTGTTTGACGAGAAAGTGTTTCCCTATGCTACACCAGGCGTCACGGTCGATGTGTCCACTTTAGACCCTTTGGTCTCCTATCCATCCACCGAACTGGTTTTGAATGATCACATGCGGAATTATGACTTATCGCACTTGGCTACTAATCCTCCTACGGGAGCTGTTTTTCCTGCGCAGGATCCCGTGATCGACGTCACACCCCAGTCGGTGATCGACGTGCATGGCCAGCATGGCCTCGATCCGTGCGAGGCCTCCACGGGAGAGCCCGTGTCGCTCGCCTTGTCCTCGGCGTCTGGCCCATTCAACGCTGACGCCAACTCGCGCGCCTGCGCGACGCCTAGCTGTGTGCCGCACAGCCCGGCTCAGCCCGCGACGCCTCCTGCTGGGTCATCCCCAGCCGCGTCGCCTTCCGCTGGGCCTTCGTGCCCTGCGCGACGCCTCGCTATGTGCCGCACAGCTCGGCCCAGCCCGCGACGCCTATTGCTGGGTCATTCCCAGCCGCGTCGCCCTCCGCTGGGCCTTCATCGCCCCGAGAGTCGCCGTCGCCAGATGTGACCGTTGCACCAGCTGCGACCGCTGCACCCCCTGGTCACCCGCTGGTCCGGCGGGTCAATCCCCGTGCCAAGCAGGTCACAGATGGCACGGTGCGCTACGACCCTCGTCGTCGTGCCTTCTTCACTGCTCCTGTGTCCCATCGGGATGCTCTTCGTGAACCAGAGTGGCAAGCTGCCATGTCCGCGGAGTATGCAGCACTATGTCACACGCAGACTTGGGTTCTTGTTCCGAGACCTCCGGGAGTCAATGTGGTTGGCAGCAAATGGATTTTCAAGACCAAACACCGACCAGATGGCTCCATCGACAAACACAAAGCTCGACTGGTTGCTCGTGGCTTCACACAACAGCATGGTATCGACTATGGTGATACTTTTAGCCCGGTTGTCAAACCGGCCACTGTCCACCTGGTGCTCTCCTTAGCAGTGTCTCGAGGATGGGATCTTCGACAGGTGGATGTCAGTAATGCTTTTCTGCATGGTTTTCTATCTGAGGATGTTTACATGCAGCATCCCCCTGGATTCGATGATGCTCGTTTTCCCTCTCATGTGTGCAAACTTCAGCGATCTATATACGGCCTGAAGCAGTCACCACGGGCCTGGTATGCTAGGTTGAGTTCCTTCTTGCTTGAGCTTGGCTTTGTCTCCTCCAAGGCCGACACGTCCTTGTTCATTTTCTCTCGGGATGGTGTCCAGATCTTCATGCTCGTCTATGTTGATGACATTCTTATCGCTGGTTCTACACCTGAGGTGGTTGATCGGCTCGTAGGATCTCTGGCTGCACAGTTTCCCATTAAGGACCTCGGTACGTTGGAGTACTTTCTTGGACTAGAAGCGACCTATCATTCTGGGGGCATGACATTGACACAGCGCAAGTATGTGCTTGATCTTCTTCATCGTGTCAACATGGAGAACTGCTCGTCCACTTCTACTCCACTTGATCCTACTAAGTCGCTGGCACGAGAGTCTGGAACCCCCCTAGGTGCTGATGATTCCTTCCGTACCGCAGTGTGGTGGGTGGTTTGCAGTACTTGACCCTCACACGTCCTGACATCTCGTTTGCTGTTAATAAGGTGTGTCAATTCCTATCACAGCCGACTAACACTCATTGGGAGGCGGTCAAGCGGATATTGCGATATGTGAAGGGCACAATGGAGACCGGGCTGCAGATTCGCCGCTCTTCCTCTACCGGTATCAGTGTGTTCACTGACGCTGACTGGGCCGGCTGTGTCGATGATCGACGATCCACAGGTGGCTTTGCTGTTTTTGTTGGTTCGAACCTTGTATGTTGGAGTTCGAAGAAACAGCCTACTGTCTCCAGATCAAGCACGGAGGCAGAGTATAAAGCATTGGCAAATGGCGTTGCTGAGGCTATGTGGGTAGAGTCACTACTCAAGGAGCTCGGTGTCAGACAGCAGCGTGCACCCATACTGTGGTGTGATAATCTAGGTGCTACGTACCTGACAGCAAATCCTGTGTTTCATGCTCGTACGAAACACATAGAGATAGACTTCCACTTTGTGAGGGAACGAGTTGCTGCAGGAGCTCTGGAGGTTCGGTTTATCTCCACCAATGATCAACTGGCTGATGTTTTTACCAAGCCAGCTACTAGACAGATGATAGACCGATTTAAGACCAATCTAAACCTTGTGTGTAGAAGTTTAGATTGAGCGGGAGTGTTAGATTCGGTCATGTACATAATTTGTATCCCGTACATATGCGTACGTGTATTTGTATTCTGTCTATATATAATGATCATGTGGAGGCTTAGACCCCACGTGGTGAAGATGTTGTTGTTCTCTCCTTCTTTCACTCGTACGCATACGTAAGGGATACAAATTATGTACATGACCGAATCTAACAGACGGAACTACGACAAACAAAACTATGGCGGAAGAAACATAGCCGCCGCCGCTGTGCATAATCGCCTCTAATAGGCTGACATGGAAATGGAGAGGAGACCGTTGCCGATCACCCTCCCCGCTCCACCACCTCTTCCCTGCCAACAGCCGCTTCCCGCTCCTCGATCCTCCACTTCCCATGGCACGGCGCGGGAAGCTCATGCGACGAGTATATTGTCGCCCTACGTTCCGTGCCACTGCCAAGTTTGGATGTTGATTGCTAATCTCTTTGTCACTGCATCGCACTGGTCCTGACGTTGTCTCTCTCGGTCCACTAGGATGTTGATTGCTAATCGTACAAGCTAATCGCAAGTCTGGATGATATTTCGATGTTGATTGGCAATATGTATAAGTTAGGGCCAGATGCTAAGTAAGCTAGATTATTTTTTCTGGATTACTTCTCATTCTACCTCTCCAACCAAACACATAAATGTAATCAACCCATTCCACATTTTACACCTACCAAACATAGGAATGGAACCCACTCATTCACTCATATTGCAAGCATGACATTTCATTCCATATGGTTTCTCTAATACTCTAATATAAAAGTTGTGAGGTACACTTCTAGTTCTGACAGGCCTACCTGCAGGAGGGAGGCTGCGTAGGCATGTCAGATTTTTGATGGCATGTCACAGCTTAGAAACCACCACGTTCGTTTTTCTGCAATATTTTCATTTTTTCTTAGATCTCACAAGAGTTAAGAAATTTTGAACCTCTTCCTGATTCGTCCAAGTCAAATATAAAGGGGACCTAACACCATTATCATGAACAGCAACAAGAGGAATATCAGTAAGAGAAACTTTTTTGTCAACAATATTTTCCCTAGATTTTTCAAGTTCTTCACATACGACAGTCAGTACTACAGTAGATGATGGTGTGCAGTACATTTGGGCTTGAATTTCTCGTCTTTATTCAATCCAATCTTGTACACCAAAGCTCAAACTGTCTATTGCTTACTCGGATATGTCGACCTTCTTTTTTTTTTTTTGCGATGACAAATACAGGATTACAGCGACAAGTTACACGAAGGTCCTCGAAAGAAAGGAAATTACAAACCCGTCCTTGTGCAACTCGACGACGCCGGAGACGACGAGCGCTGTCGGTGGCGCGCCGCTGCTCAAGCTCCGCTTGACGCCTTGGATCCGGAGCCCCCCAGAGCAGGCGGGAAGTCGCCGAGCACCAATCTCGAAAGATCTACGCCTGAAGACGCCGTCGTCGTCGCGCCGCTGCGCCTCTGCATCCGCCGAGTGTTCTTGCGCCAGATCCGCCGCCCCGCGGCCTCCGGCGAAGGGGAAAACGAGCCGAACGGCTCCGCAGAGCCACGGACTCGCTGTAGGCAACGGGTCGACGCCGGAGCTCCGCGGAGCGCCACCGTCGAGGAAGAGGACCGTCACCTGCAAAACAACCACCGAGCGTGCCTCCTCCGCCATGGCGCCGCCGGCTGCAACCCAACTCACACCTAACTTACATATGCACAGATCCGTCGATTCCCCGTCCTCCCGCCGCCGGAGCGGCCGCCGGAGGGCGGGGAATCGAACGGATCGACGGCGATGTGTCGACGCGAGCTGGAGTTCCAAACTTTCGCCTCTCTGCACTGTGGACGGGGAGAGGTACGCGTCCCGGATATGTCGACCTTCAGCTCAAACTCCTCTCCGACAACGAGCGACAGCTGGCTGACGTACGCGGCGCCGAGCCCTCCTCCCGTGCTGATGTACCGCGTGCTGGCTGCCGAGTTCGCTGTCTGGATTTTCGCGCCATTGACATAGACAGCGAGCATCCTGGGTGCCTCCGGCGACTGGATCCCCATGATCACCACCTTGCTGATAACCAGCTCCCGGCTCGGCACGTACGAGTTATGCACCACCTGAGACCTCAACATGATTATGCCGTCGCTCCACGTCGCGCAGCTGAACTTCACCAGGGTGGACTCACTTCTCGTTCCGCCCATCTCTGGCGACTCGCCATCGTCCAAGAACAGGTCCCCGGCGGCCGTGCCGTCCTCCGCGAGCGCGACCAGGAGGTGGAACGGCGTCCGGCGTGCGCGCGCCGTCGTCATCGCGTTCTGCTGCAGCGGCAGGATGCTGCCGCCGGCCACGTGCACGTACGGCGTTTCCGCCGGGGCCGGGAGCATCACATGCTCGCCGGAGTGCGTATCTACGGCGATGGAGTGGTCGTAGAGGCAGAACCACCTGCCGGCGGGGAAGTAGGCGTCGACGGTGGTGGCGCCCTGCTCGAGAACCGGCGAGACGAGCACACCGCGGCCGAGCAGGAACTGCCTGTCCACATTGTACGTGGCCACATCTTCCGGGTAGGAGAAGAAGAGCGGCCGCGCGATGGGCGCCCCCGTGGTGTGCGCCTCGTGCATGAGCGTGTAGATGTACGGCAGCAGCCGGTAGCGCAGGCCGACCGATTTCCGCGCCGACGCCGCCACCGACTCCCAGAGAAATAGCTCCTGCCGTACACTGTTGTTCGACGAGTGGTCCCTGGCAAATGGGTAGAACGCGCCGAGCTGGATCCACCTCCTGCAGAGCTCCTCGGTGGTGTCGCGGTTGAAGCCGCAGATGTCGGCGCCGATCATGGGGACGCCGAAGAGGCCGAAACTGAGCATGGTGTTGATGGAGTACCGGAGGTCATCCCACTTGGCGGCGTTGTCGCCAGTCCAGTGAGCCGTGTACCGACCGGAGACGACGAACGTGGACCTGCTGAGCACGAAAGGGCGGCGCCTCGTGTCCCGGAGCAGCGCGCGGTGTGTGGCGCGGGACTCGAGGAGGCCGAACAGGTTGTGCGCGTCGTACTCGGACACGCCGCCGTGGTGCACGGCCGATGCCGGAGTCGTCAGGTGGATTATGGGGAGATGCACGCCGGAGTTATTGATTCGGTACGGCGGGTCGTCGAGCGCGTTGAGCGGTTCCGGGTTGAAGAAGTTGGAGATCTCGTTCATGTCGATCCACAGCCCGTCGACGGGGATGGTGCGACGAAACAAGGAAATCTCCCGCGCCCAGAACTCGGCGGCGCGCGGGTTCATGAAGTCCGGGAAGTAGACATCGCCCGGCCACACGTTGCCGAGGTAGTTTGTGCCATTCCGCTTCAGGAAGATGTCCTGCTGCATCCCGCGGACGTCGGGTCGACTTTGATCCCTGGACATCATCAGATTAGCGACACTGCCAGCATTTTTACCATTCATGTAAGTACATTTGACCGACTCGTGTACCTGGGTCCAGGATGAGGACAAATTTCTGCCCGTGCTTGTGGAGCCGGCGGACGAACAGCCTGAGCTCGGCGAATGAGAAGTTCACCGGATCGAGGGTGAAGTCCTGGAACTTGTTCATGTAGTCGATGTCCGTCCACATCACCTCAAGCGGGATCTTGGCTTTGGCGTAGCCGGCCACCACGCCTTTCAGATCAGACACACTCGCGTACCCCCACCTGCATTGGTGGAACCCTGCAACGCCACGCAAGTTCAAGAAACAGAGTAGAGTGCATAGGAGCAAGAAGAATGCAGAGTGAGAGTCGCAGTACCGAATGACCAGTAAGGCATGGCGGCAGGACGGCCGACGAGCTCGGTGTACTGGTCGACGACGGCGAGTGGGGACGGCCCGGCGAAGAAGTAGAAGTCCAGGATTCCGCCGATCACCTTGTAGGTGACGTATTACCCTCCGTAGAGGACGTCCATGCCGTTGCTGCTGAGCAGGAGCACGCCGTGCGCGGTTCCCGGCGGCCGCACGTCCATGTAGAACGGGTGAGAGCCGTAGAGGTTGACGTCGGCGTTGTCCGCGGAGATGTCGGCGTTCCAGAGCGTGAAGGTGTCGTTGTGCCGCAGCCGGAACGTGCTCTTCGAATGCTCGCCCAGCCCGTACAGCGACGCCCGCCCCGCCGGCAGCGCTGACGTCACCTCCAGGTACTGGTCCTTGAAGACGAGGCGCGGGGAGGTGTCGAAGAGGACGTCGCCGGTGGATCGGCGGGAGACGGTGACGCGGAACGGGAGGCGTGCATGGTGAGAACGAGGTCCGAGCCCGCGGCGGACAGGACTTGGGTGCGCAATGGTGGCGAAGAGTATGCGGCGCCGTCGCCCGGGCGCGGAGCGTCGAGGAAGACGTCTACCGGCGCGGGGCGCGGGATGACGTGCTGGGGCACCTCCCATCGCGGGTGGTCGGCGTCGGTGATGCGGACGCGCATCCGGGTGTCCGTCTCGAGGCTGCCACAGGCATGGCAAATACAAGCGTTAATTAAGAAATATAAACAGTATAGCAGAGTCATTCTGGGTTCGTGTCCTAGTGTGATCGTTTGGTCGATACCTTGCAGTGAGTAAAAGCCTCTGCACGTCTGGACCATCCGCCGGGGTCTCGCCGACGAGCGCTAGGCACGCAGCCACGCAGAGAGCGCGTTCCTCGACCGAGCCACCGACATGACATTGTACCCGCCGCCACAGCCATCGCCGGTCCAGACGAGGGAGGAGGAGGATTAGGGGGAGCAGATTGGGGTATGCCATCAGAGGCGAATGCGGAACACTGGTCTGTGTGTCCTTCAACGCGAGAGAGGATTCGCGCAATATATGAGTAGGCGGTGGCCACCAGATCCGGCGGCGGAATAATTACTACACTCGATCGTCTCCTCCGGGAAGCGAGGAAGAATGTAGCTGAGAACTGAAATAGCACGGCGTCGGCGATATCGATCATGGTGAAATAGCATCGGCAATAACAGCCAACAGCGGAACTTGACTTTAGGCTAATTTCCACACCATGTTTATCATCAGATGTTGAATTCTAGTGCAGAACTACAAACTCAAACGCGGACTTGGCGGAATATGTGCCATCCGGGTTAGCTTCCAACGAATAGTGTCTGGTGGATCAGATAGCACCACCGCCCGCAGTTGGAGCTAAAGCCCAAAGAACTACTCAATTTGCTCGTACAAATCCATCCAGTTCGGACCTTTCATCCAGCGATTCCCAGCTAAACCTTTGCGGACAGAAAGGTTCTTGCGCCTACCCAGAAAGAACAACAGAGAGGTGCAAGAGTCCTTGGTGAGACACCCTCACCCTACTGTCCATCCAAAATTTGCATCGTTGCCATTGCCAATTGTCAGTGCCGTGCAAGCAGCGAAAAACTCCCTATCAGATGCGTATTTGATGGATTGCTGTCCGCGTGGTCGCGCCCGAAACAGATGCGTATCAAAAGTCACAACCAAAACAAAAACAGATAAGCGCAACAGCCAACCCTGCCTTTGATCGATTAGCTTCTACTAGTACTACTACTTGACTTGAGGGCAACCAGATCAATTGATGAGACGAATTTGTGTACTATTAGTTGGCATGTACGTGCAAACGCACATTTTCAACTAATTATTAAATGATGTTTACAAAGGGGTGTTTCTCCCAGTGTAATTATGTCCACATCTAACTGACTCTCCTCTACATAATGAAAAAATATAAGCATCCTGGTTTTAGGTGTATGTTAGTCCGGCTTGTTTAGACTCAGAGTGCAGGCCAACATATATTATGGTTTCAATTAGTCTATGATGGAATGGTATATGTTCTTTTCAATTGCGTTTATGCAAGTGTATGCATGCTTTTATAATTGGACCATGAAACAAGGCTCAGATGTGTCAAACTGTATTCTTTGCAATACAATTGCATTGAGATTTTGGGATATCTGATCGAATGCAGTAGCTGATGGTTTGATAAAAATAATTTAATATCACAGTACTCTATAACATACACAGATTGATACACAACTTAAATTTTCAACGTGGTCTAAGCATCAATTCAGAATTTCCATAGAGCAGCAGTCCCATTGAATAACAATAAGATTAGACGCTGTTTTACCGCCAGTGTTCATCAAACAATACTAACATAACCGAAATTTCCTGCTATATCAGATTAGAGACCTATCAAGCTCTGAAACGAAACGACATCATGGAGTAATACTCCTATTCGATTTTATCTGCAGCGTCCATGCATAGGTAAGATGGCAGCAAGCTCCTCACGCGGCGAGACGGCAGCGGGGGACGAAGCGACGACACGATGGACGCCGACAGTTATATGACAATTCTCAGGTATGCTATTTGAATCTGACCAGTGTGTGGTTAACAGATTGGTGAATGATGGGATCACTGATCTATCCAAGGAGCAGATGGAGCCCACACCAGAGCGCGCAGCAGCCGGGCAAGGACATCGGGCCTGCTACGCACAAGACTGCTGACCATGCCGCCAAGTCGAGGATGTCCCGATTCACCTCCTCCAGCCCATGGTCCTCGCCTCCTAAGTCGGAGCCTCGTCCTCCTGAACCTGCGTCGCGGTGGGCGTGGGCTCCCAGCGCCACTCGTCATCTTGGCGCGGGCGTTCGCCTCGTCGATAGCTACAACATCAAGGATCGCCTGCTCCCTGGTGCTCCTGAGTTGCTCCTGACTGAATTGTAGAAGGTGTTTAGTCGCCCGAACAGCCGGACCGGAGGCCCTAGTACGCCATGTCGTCGGCTCGTCGCTGGCCGGAGGCAGGAGACCGGAGGGAGCGGCGGCGCGGCCACGAGCCGTACTCCTGCAGCCACTGGAATCGGCCGTCGACCCACCGCCGCGCCGGCTCCGCGTTCCATCGCGCAGGGTGACTTACCGCCGCGGCCGGCCGGTGAGGGGCACGTGCAGATGGCAGAGCGGTGGCTTCGGGTGGGATCTCGCGCGCGACGGCGGCAGACTTGGAGGGTACACCTGCGGGAGGGATGCGGCGTGGGTTTGACGGGAGGGTGTTGACCGCGGTGCGTGGACAGGACTCGCGGTGCGTCGAAAGAAAGCAAATACCGTTTCGGAATTTGAGGCTAGAATATGGACCACCGATCAAATATAAACGACTGAGATTCAATGTATCAACATAGCACAACACAAGTTTGCTCTTTTAATAGTAGTATAGACAATACGTGCTTATTTGGTTCGATAGGGATTATAGCTCAAGGCCGGCCGGCCGGCCGGAGATCTGATCGAGGACGATGACGGAGCTGAGCGCTCGACAAGTCACAAAGTTTTAGGGAAGATAGACATGCCGGAAGAAAAGATAATTTGGGCTTTATTTCCATTCTGCTTGACGGGAGACGCCGCGTGGAATAGCCCAAATTTGATCCCATCCGAGCATGTGGAAGGAGTGGGATGTACCCCAGGATTTGCACGCAAGTCACGTACGCAGGTTCTGATCGGTAGTCCCAGGCACGGTAAAACGACCGAAGGCGCTGTAACTTTTAGCGGTCCTGTACGACGGGCCCAGTGTGACCCAGTCATCTTTTTATGTCCCGCGGACGTCCTTTTCTTCATGACGACCTGAAGAGCCTGGATAAGGCTGGCCACGGCGAGACACACGCTGCCGTGCCGAACACCACGGCGGTGGACATCTTGTCCACCGCGGACCGGTGCTTGCTGCTTACCGCAGGTTGCCGTTGGAATAGGCTCGGCCACTGCGGTGCAGCCATCTTGGTATCAACCTGGTCGAACAAGACGGCAGGACAGTACACGAGGAACGCCATTAGGCCGCTTATGAGCACTAGGTCGTTGTCGTTCTCGTGGCCGTCCTCCAAGGTGCAACAGCTCGTCCTCCCGAAAAGCCTTCTCAGCGCAGTCCCACCGGTCAGCAGGTTGTGACGCCCACACAGCCGAGCGCCATCCTCGAGTCTTCGGCTTGCCGCTGCTCCTGAACTTGGAGAGCATGGAGCGCAGGCTCCTCGCCGTGCAGTCATCTGTATCAGGCCGCGCCACCGCGTGTCATGGGCTCACGTCATGCTAAGCAAACCTCGTGATATCATTAACCTAAACGGACACTCCGACCACGTCTGCCGGCAGCAGGTCCATCGCCGTGGCCAAGGACAAATCGGAACTCGGTGCCGACCAACTCGGCGTGCGTCAGCACCTACATCACCGATTCCTGTCGTCGTCCACGGGCAAGAACCGTAGCCTTTTGCATCGCCAGGTGCATCTCGGACAGGCCGAGCTTCGCGGCTCCGGGAAGCGGCTAGGCGGTCGACCTCTCGCGGAGCTTGTCGAGGAAGGTGAAGAGAATCCATGTCGGAGCACCGGGAACGCCCCGGCGTCACAACCGGCAACGCGAGGCTGAGGAGCGAGGCGAGCAGCTTGAAAGTGCATGTTGCCCCCATGCGTGGTTTTGATAATTAATGACAATCCTTATGGACTAATGTTTATATTGAGATATTCCTATAGATCTTGTCCATGTGAAAAGATTGTAATTCATGTATTGGACTCTTAAAGATGACATGATGACCAATACTCTATTCATGTGTAGAGTTAACCTTATTGCAAGTATGACTTGGAAAAGAAGATTGAGTGAACAATCATGTTTATCTTCAAGTCATCATACATATCAAGAGAAGAAGATGAAGTGCAAGCTCAATATGATGCATCTCGAAATATATCATTTGATTGAAGCTTGCAAAGGAGACATGAAGACGGACCTTAGCGAGGCCCTCCCATAATGGAGTATGGGGGAGCATTTGGAGAGGTCTTCATCAAGCATGTGCTAGCAAGCACAATCAAGAAAGATGCTTCAACTTGAGAGAGTCAAGATCGTCATCATCAAGATCAAGTGGAATGCGCAAGACAAAGGTATGATCTTGATAGATTTCTATTTTACCGGTCTCATGATGTTAGTGGGAGACCGAGTTATAGGATAGACGGCGTACTATCAAGAGGGGCCCTCAAGTGAGTAACTTGATCACATCTTTGTCGAGAGATCAAACATTTCCATACTTGCCATATCATCTTTGAAAGGGCATGGCGCCCCCATGTGTGGTTTTGGTAATTAATGACAATCCCTATGGACTAATGGTTGCATTGAGTTTTACTTGTAGTGTTTGTTCATAGACCATGCTTGAACTCCATATGTTGGATTCAAGGTTGATGCCATGAATATATTGATATAATGAAGTATTTGGCATCAAGATCATCGAGTTGAGCATATTGCAAGTATGTCTTGAAGAAAAGAATTATGTGATCATTCATGGTTATCTTCAAGACATCATCTATTGAAAAGAGAAGAAAAGATACAAGGTTGATCAAGTATTGATCAACACACAAAGCTACAAGATGTACCAAGTGGGATCATGTATCTCTTGGTATGGTAAGCAATTGTCCATATAGCTTTGTGAACTAACCCATGATATGTGTGTAGCATTTATGTGTGGTTAGGTATCTTTCCATGGGCTTGCATCAAATGAAGATTTCATATTGCCCATGATCGATGACGTTAAGTGGTGATCGTCATCAATGTTGAGAAGCGCAAGTTCAAGAGGAGCATCTCGAAGAAATCCTAAGCTTGAAGCTTGCCACCCATTTAGAGATAATGTTCATGTGAAGATGTGCCTAAGAGAGGCTCTCCCATAGTGGAGTATGGGGGAGCAATGTTTGAGTCTTCACCAAGCGAAGCGCAATCAAGAAAGGTGGTCCACTTGAAGAGATCAAGATCAACGTCATCTAGCTCAAGTGGAATGCGCAAGGCAAAGGTATGATAGGGTTTCTATTTTACCGGTCTCGTGGTACTAGTTGGGAGACCGGTTATAGGATAGATACCGTACTATCAAGAGGGGCTCTCGATTGAGCTTTAGCGTATCAGTTGGAGAGAGCTCAAACCTTTGCATACTTGCCTTCATTGTCTTTCTTGGTTCTTATTTAGATTTTCTCCTTGTGGGTTTTGGTGCTTGTTGTGATCTTCATGACAAGCCCAAGTTCTCCGAAAACGGATTTCGTACGGAAAACTTGTTGCGTTTTCTGGTTGGAAATATTATCGGTCCACCTTCGAGATAGGGTCCACACCTTCTCATGTGTGGTATCCCCTTTTTGTAGTAAAACTCTTGTCGCTACCTTTCCAATAGAATTGGATTCATCTCGTTTGGAGCTTCCTTGCAAAGTTATTGCGGTTCTCCTTTCCTGGTTCTGCAGTTTCTTCTTAGTCCGTAGTACCGACCCTAGCCCGGTACTACCGGGTGACCCCTTGCAGAACTACCGCGGGCAGTACCGGGCCCAGTACGCTTCTCCGGATGGCTCTCTGCCTCTCGAAGTTTTAAACCCGGTAGTTGCCCCGGTAGTGGCGCGGTACTACCGGGAAGGGAGCACTACCGGGCCAGGTGGTCCGGTACTACCGTTGCGCGCCGAGTCAGGGAGCGCTGACTAGTCTTCGTTCTTCCTCGAGACAACACAGCCGGTACTACCGGGCGAGGCCCGGTACTACCGCTGCGGCCTTTTTCGTCTGCACGGGCAGATTTTTGAGAGGACCTTTTTAAGGGGTTTCTTCCCCAACGGTTCTCTCATCTCTTGAGCTAGCTTTTCCCCTCTCTCTCCTCCATTGTTGACCTTTGAAAAAGCTTGACTTCCTCTCAATCCCTCTCATGATTCTTGCATATCTTTGAGTGAATTTGAGAGGAGATTTATATCTACATATTCATCCAATCCATTCCTTCTCTAAGTGAGGGGAACCTAGTAGATCGTGGTCTTGAAGTTCCATTTGTTGAGTTCTTCCTTGTTCTTCCTCTCTTCTCCCCCCACAAGCATTAGTTGCTTTTGGTGGGATTTGGGAGTGAAGGATTTGACCACTTCTAGTGGTCTTGCCTTCTTGCATCAGTTGCATCGGTTTGAGTTCTCCACGGTGATACGTGGAAATTGAAGTTGAGAAGCTTGTTACTCTTGGGTACTTGGGGTGCCCTAGAGCTTGTCCTCTTGGTACTTGGAGTGCCCTAACGGTCCTTGTTGATCTCGGAGTTTTGGTGGCTCGCGGGATAGTTGGGAGCCTCCAATTAAGTTGTGGAGTCGCGCCCCAACCTTGTGATGCTGTAGCTTTTGGGAGCCACGGGAATTCGGTGAGAGCCTCCAATTAAGTTGTGGAGTGTGCCTCATCCTTGTACGGGTTCGGTGACCCATAGTGGTTCGTGGCACTCCGCATTGGTGGAGGCACGAAGGAGATTACGGTGTGCCATTTGACGGCTATTCGGGGATCACTTTGTTACTCCGCACCGCTCCAACGGAGACGTAGCTTCCATTGGGAAGTGAACTTCAGATAAATCATCGTCTCCAAGTGCCTCGGTAGTTCTATACCTGAGCTTCTTACTTATGCTATTTACTTTGTGATAGCCATCGAGCTTGAAGTATATATCTTGCTATCACATATTTGCTTATCTTGTTTAGCATAAGTTGTTGGTGCGCATAGGTTAACCTAGCTTGTTAGGTTTCGTGCTTGATAAATTAAACGCTAGTTTTATTCCGCATTTATTCAAGCCTAAACCGCAAAGAATTTAATCGCCTATTCACCCCCCCTCTAGGCGACATCCGTGTCCTTTCAATCTTTCTTGGTTCTTATTTGGTTTTCTCCTTGTTAGGTTTTTGTTCTTGTTGTGATCTTCACGACAAGCCCAAGTTCAATAAAAACGAATTTCGTATGGAAAACTTGTTGCGTTTTCGGTTTTGGAGGTTTGCCGGTTATTCCTTTTTAGAGAGGTTTTACCTTTCTCCATTTGGTTTTATCTTCCATTGTTGGACTATGATGTTTCTCTGCATGATCTTGTAAAGCTCTTCGTTACGATTCCAACGAGCCCGAAAACATCGAAAAACGGAGTCTGGATGATCAAGATATCTTCATTTTCGTTGTTGAGTTGGTTTCTGCAGTTTTCTGAAGGGCGGAAGTTCCGGATTTTGGCCGGAAATTCCGGCCATCCGGAAGTTCCGGCCAAAGTTTCGGCCGAGTATAGAACCGTTTTTTTAGTCGCTTTTCTGGGGTGAGCCTGCAACGGCTATTTCGGTGGAGGGGCTATAATACCCCTCCCCTTTTTCAACCTTGGGTAGCTCGTTTTTTCCTCTCTCTCCTCCATTGTTCGACCTTGGAAAAGCTTGTCCCTTCCAATCCCTCACATGATTCTTGCATCTTTGAGGGAAAAGTGAGAGGAGATCTAGATCTACATTTCCACCAATCCATCTCTCCTCTAAGTGAGGGGAACCCTTTAGATCTAGATCTTGGAGTTTCATTTGTTGAGTTCTTCTTTGTTCTTCCTCTCTTCTCCCCCCATAAGTATTAGTTGCTTTTGGTGGGATTTGAGAGTGAAGGATTTTAGCACTTGTGTTCTTGCCTTTTGCATTTGGTGCATCGGTGTGCTCTCCACGAGGATTCGTGGAAGTTGAAAGCTTGTGAACTTGTTACCCTTTGGTCTTTGGACCCTAGACGCCCGTGTGGTGGTTGGACCTTTGGTGGTCACTTGTAGCCATTCGGGAGCCCCCAATCCCGTTGTGGTTTGTGACCCGGATTGTTGTTGAAAGCCGTTCGGGAGCCTCCAATCCCGTTGTGGGTTGTGCCCCGATTGTTGTTGAAAGGCTCCGGATTCCGCCTCGAAGGAATTCCGATAGTGGAAGGTGAACCAAACCTTTGTGGTGCGGTTCATCGGAGAAGAAGGTGAAACCTTTGTGGTTGTTGAACCGTTGTGTCGGTTCACACCTCTCTAACGAGACATACTCCCTTAACAAGGAGGAACTCGGGAATACATCCTCGTCTCCGCGTGCCTCGGTTATTTCTATACCCGAGCTTTTTACTTATGCACTTTACTTTGTGATAGCCTTCGTGCTTGAAGTATTCTATATAGCTATCACCTTGTTGTTTATCTTGTTTAGCATAAGTTGTTGGTGCACATAGGTGACCCTAATTTATTTAGGTTGTCGGCTTGTTAATTTAAATACCTAGTTTTATTCCGTAATTATCAAGTCTAAACCGAAAAAGTTTTAAACCGCCTATTCACCCATCACTCTAGGCGACATCACTGTCCTTTCACAGCGTCTCTGGCGATATGGCCTCGTACGGGCACACTGCGGGCAGTGCTCCGCTCCTGACAACTACTCCAGATTGGAAACAACACCGTCATCATTAACTACGGACACATGTGGGCCAACAGTCTAGAATTACTGCGGCAGAAATATCGATAGCATCTGTGCTCGGGCACCAAATCGAATTTTTGATCTACTACTACATATATTGTGTGCTAAAAAGGCCTTAATTTTTAATTTGGACACAAACGATTAAACATTTTTTATCTATACACGCGGTCCTCCTCTCGGAAGCCTCGAACTAGGTCGAACACGCCGACGAGGCGGTCTTCCAGTCAGACCTTGCGGCCGCCATATTCTAATTGTAGATAGTTAATTATAGTTAAGTTCTATGTCAAATAGATCAAATCTATGGCTAGACAGAGCATAGATTCGATATGTTTTAGTTGTCTTGTTGTTCTAATTGTAGTTAGCTGTCATTAGTTTAATTTTTAGTAGGCATTCTTTAGGATCTGGTCTAGTTGTAATTGGTGATGAAAATCGGGTCGGGTTTGGTTGGGTCGAGCTCTTCCAGACCTATGCCCATTTGTTCAACGGGCAATGATCCCCGCCCACGCCCCTGCCCATGGGGTCTAATAGCAAACCCATGCCCGAACCCGACGGGCAACCTGACAATGGGTCGACCCATTGGGCATCAATTTTTATTTTTACTTCTCCATTTATTCCTGCTGACAACGAATGTATGTCCACAGTGAGCTTTCCGTGTTGGTTATATAGGCAGAGCTTCAGTCGGCGAGGTGGTACACTCCTGAATGCTAGCACCTAGCAGCATCTGTACTACATGGGCTTTTAGACTACAAAGGCCCAATAAGTCAAAAGCACAATTTACATCGCCAAGTCCAGTTAACTAACATAGCATATGATTCATCTGTGATGCACGTTGCTTCGGTCAAACGAAAAAGATGCATGCATCGCTAGCTAGAGTAGAACACACAGTTTTTTTATTAAACACATGGCAGTACGATAACCAGATGTTTATATATCGTTCATGCTATAAATATATTTAATAATAAAAACTATTAATCGGGTGACCCATGGGCGGCCCGTGGGCGTAAACTCGTGCCCATACCTGCCCACGACTAATCGGGTCACCCATGGGTACTGCCCATGGGCAAAGATGGCGACCCATAGCCTACCCATTAGGGTCGGTTGCCCATGGGCGGTCGTGCCCATGGGTCGGATTGCCGGCCTTAGTTGTAATTGCTTATATTTTCAAGATCGGATTTTATTTAGAAAAGTCAAAATATTGACCGGGAGGTCTAATGGGCTTCACCGTATGGGTTAGACGGGCCAACCCCCCCCCCCCCCCCCCCCCCCCCCCCCCCCCCCCCCCCCCCCCCCGCCGATTTTTCTTGCCCCCAAGGCAACAAGGCCTCCCCAAAGCATAGGCCGACCGGCCCACCCTGCCCAAGGGGGTAGGCGGCAGCGCAAGGGAAGGGGAGCAACTTCTCCTCCAAGTCTCCCTCCTCTTCCTATGTAAATGATAGGACTCCTGTCCCCTCTCCCATATAATTGGTCTAGGGTTTTTGTGGAATCCTCTCCCAAATCTCTCTCTTTCCATCTTTAGCATGTGTTGGGTCTTTCTCCACCTCTTGTACTAAACTGACAGATGTGTCCGGGCTCTCAGAGGGGTCATATGTTTGATCCTCTCTTGGTTGGTTCCAGAAAGCTGGATACGGAGAGTCAGTGAGAATACGCTAGGTTTATTGTGTGAATCTTCATGAGCCTTCATCGACATCGTCATAAACACTCGTTCTGCACCTTTATGTTGGTAAGATCTGGATCTAACTTTGTTTGTACCTTCATAGATAGATCTTGGTCTTTATGTAAGACGGGAAATATTAAATTCCTGCACACAACCATACACACTGTTGCAAAGAGGAAGCTAGATACATGTACTGGTACTCTGTCAAAGAGAGGAAGGGGGGGGGGGGGGGTCATCACCGGATACCTCTACACCACTTAGTTTTCTTGTTTTTATATCCATTACTAGTTTCTGGGAAAAAAAATTGACAACAAGTGTGCCATCCCTTAGTTTCTTGCATTTTTATCTATTTTCATCCTTACTAGGGAGGACAACACTCATTTTTCTTTACCAATGAGTGTGGGTGAGAGCATGGCAAATCACTGCTCCCATCCCATGAGATAAAGTCAACCACATGTCTTACATGCTAAGATACCAATTATGTATTATAATGAGGATAAGGAAGCTTTAACACAAGCGGATAAGGAGGCATTAATACATAAGATGGTAAAAGGGCAGAAATTTATTTTGGATATAAAAGCAAGCCTTCGTGTAAACCAACATTAATATACTACTTAACTTTAGAAGGGGAGAAATAAATCCACTCCAAGTTTTTCCTCCGCGTTAATCTCTAGAGACTACTTGCTTTTCCTCAATATAAACACCAACACCCATGCAAATGACACGACTTCAGCGAAATCAACAAACAACACTAGAAGAAAAGGAATAGCTAATAACCTCCCATAGCACGCATGAGGAACTACACATCCGCCCTATGCTTTGTGGCTCTTGTAGCCATGGCCACCACTTTCTTCTCAGGTCATGCAACAGAGAGTTACGTAGGTATGATCATCTTCATTCTTCCATGATCTCTGCACTCGTACTAAGATACACAAACGACTATTTTCCTGGTGGGATATATGTGTTGATTGAGGTATCTCTATTGTGCTTTGTGCATAGAATTCCATGGCCACCACTTTCTTCTCAGCTTTGTACAACTCACCTATGTTTAGGTGTGGACTATTGTTCGCCCCCAGACCGAGAGAGTGGCAACATTGTGTGCAAGGCTTACTGTGTTGGCCAAGGTTATGATAAGGATAAGAGTGGTTGTCCTGGAGGTAGTAGTAGCTCCTGCTGTTGCGTACAGAAGTGAGAAGAGCGCCTGAAGGTGAATGAATACATTGTTTGTGTGAACTTGATTTTGTTCATACAAAGCAATCAATAAACTATTAATAATTCTTGATTTAGCATATGGTTTTATTCCATTGCATCCCTAAAAATTATATGATCGCTATGGGACACTGAATAAATCATGATTATCATGTGAAATGTCGATAAATTACTCATTATATAAAAGGAGGCTGGATCCGCGGCCTCTGAACGCCCCGTGCATTCTAGCTACAGTGTGCTACAGTGTTGAACAGTGCATCGATCCGCGCCGTCGCGCGGCGATCGGACGGCCTGCACGGTTCCGCTCGCACCATTTTGCAAAAAGGCCCTCACAGACGCAGTAATTGCTCCGCGGACCACGACTTCTCGAGCGGAAGGACCTATACGTAAATTCCATAAACGTGAGGGACTTCCTTGCAAAAAAGCCACCGCATCCCCTTCTCCCTTCTCTCTCCCGCACGCCGCCGGAATCACCGTCGCCGCCGACGCCTCACGCCGCTGCGCTGCTCCATGCCGTTCAAATCGAAGGACACGGGCAGCTTCGCCGTCGCCGCCTCCATCTCCTCGCCGCAGACCGCTTGCCGGGACGCCCGCCGCGCGCGGGAATCGGCACCGCCTGCCGCCACCGTTTTGGTCGCCGCCGGCGGCTCCGGCTACCAAACGGTCCGCAACGCCGCCCCTCCAACTTCACTGTGCGTCCTTCGGCGACTCCGCGTGGTCCTGGCGAGCTCGGCAGCGCCGCCGCGTCCGCCGTTGGCCAGTGACGTCACGCGACAAAGTCACCGCGGGGCCCGCCTGTCAGTTTTTTCATTTTTTAAAATAATTGCAGAAATTTCTGGATTTCGTAAAATTCATATCTTTCAGTCCGTACTTCAGAAAAATTCATATAATATACCAAAATTTTCAGAAAAATACCATCTTTACAAGTAACACACTTCTATGCATGACTAAACAACTTCAAATAATATTACTTAGAAGAACTAACATAGCCTTTTCATATTAATTACGAATCTTACAGAAAAACATTTCGAATTGCTGAATATTCGGAGGTACTAAAAAAAAACTATTTTCGGTATAAACATATTCTTTCAGTTTTCCCCGAATTTATTATTAGAATCTTTCCCAAAAAAAATTATGTCAAAACTGTAAAATATTATTTCGATTTGAAACTTGCTTGAATGAACAACTTCTCACAACGACGCGAAAGTACTTCTTTTAGTAACGATAGTTTAATCGCTACATTTCCACATTGACACAGAGTGAACAATCACACGGCTACGCCGTCAAACTACAAAGATATGTCAACACTTAGATTTACTGAAAATATGCAAATACTCTAGACGACAAATTACGAAATTTGAAGTTTCTCCACCAATTATTCACAAATATGACGTATATGTCAACATTAATACAAAAAAGACACCGACTATTTACAACATTTGATCAAATTTCAAGTTTGAAAACTTTAAATTTTTCGAATGACTTTTGAATTTGAGCATTTAAAAACCACACAACTTAGTTCATATACGAACAACTTTCAACAATTTTGAAATTTAAACAAATTGTAAATGTAGACTCCTCCTTCCTGATTTCAATACATTCAAATCTAAACAACTTTTGAATGTGTACAGCTTCAAATTTGAATTTCTCCCCCACTGTATTCACAAATATGACAAATATATCAGCATTAGCACAAAAAAAAACATTCACTATTTATGCCATACGACCAAATTTCAAATTTCAAAACTTCAAAATTTTCAAAGGCTTCCAAACTTGAGCATTAGAAAAACGGAAATAAAATAAAATAACATACGAATAGCTTCAAACATATTTATGCCATGTGTTTCATCAATTTTTTAAATTCAAACAAATTATAAATCAATATCTCTCAACATATCCATTGGAAAAATACGAGTAATATACCAAAACAATCGAAAAAAACATACAAGCTACTTATATTAAAAAAAATGGAACATTCACATTTTTTACCATTTGGAGGTAATTCAAATGCATTTCTCCTAATTTCAATTAAATATTGATGCCAAAATACAAACATGTTTGAACATTTCAGACTACTAAACATTTGAGTGTTCTACAAAATATATAAAAAATGCTCAAAAAATGTTGCTACTCATAACAAAATAAACAACATGGTCGCAAATTCCAATTTGGCCAACATTTAAGTGAATATACCGATATTCCATAAATATATCGAAAATGCTCCAAAAAATGCTATATACTTATAGCAAATTACAAATATATTTGAACAATTCAAATTGGCAAAATTTCGATAACATACGAATGAACTTTCCCCAAATGTGGAATCAGATTCAAATGGATTTTTCTAATTTCAATTAAATATTGACGTCAAAATACAAACATGTTTGAACATTTCAAACCACTAAATATTTCAATATCCTACACAATATATCAAAAAGCTCACAAAAAATGCTGCCTATTCATATAACAAAATAAAAACATGTTTCAACAGTCCAATCTGGCTAACATTTTGTCAAACAAAAAACAAAATATTTTACAAAAAAACACCAAGGACGTGGCGTGACGCCACTCCAAATTCAACTAGTATTAATCAACAAGAAGAATCGAAGTGTGCCAGAAGAAGCGATAGAAGTTCCCTGATCGTAGTCATTTTAAGGTTACATATACCTGTATATAAACTATCGGAGATTTACCATCAAATAACCAGATGATTTTTCAAGTATGATTGCTTCACCTATGACAGTCAATCTACTAGTTGTGCGGTATATTTGGGCTTCGATCTCTTGTCCTTATTCAATCAAATCTTCTACACCTATGCTCAAACTGGATAAAGCTTAAAACGACATGGCAACGTTCAGCTCAAACTCCCGATTTCTTGATCGATTAGCTTCTACTACTAGTCCTACTACGTTACTTGAGTGCAACCAAACCGATTGATGAGACGATTTTGTGTACTAAAGTCATTGTTCAAGATATTTTTCGATATGCCAATTAATCAGCCGTTTTATCTCTTATCGACCGATAAGATAAATTGGCCGATAAGTCAGCCAATATGCCAATGAACCGTCCGATATGCCGATAAATCGGCCGATTTATCCTTATCTTGGGTCGACCGATAAGCGATATCCCCAACATTAACTAAAGTAGATGCTTGTTTGGTTCGGAAGAATAGATGGAGGTCGGCCGGCCGGAGATCTGATCGAGGACGATGACGGAGCTGAGTGCTCGACAAGTCACAAGTTTTAGGGGAAGATAGGCATAAGTAAATATAATTTTGGCTCTCCCTGGTGCTTGACGGGAGACGCCGCGTGAAATAGGCCGTGTCTAAATGTGGAAGGAGTGTGGGACATACGCTCGTCCACCGCAAAGGCCGTACGCAGTACCACCGGCGGTGAGCTTCGGCTGCCCAGTGCCCCTCCTCCGGGTACGAGCACAAGCGAGAAGGGTAGCACAGGTAGAGGGACACGCCGGAGCAGGAGCAGTTGATGACGTCGCCATCAGACCGCACTATGTCACGTCCTATAATCAAAGGCACTATGGTAAAGGCATTTTTTAAATCTGCCTCTATTTGTTACTTTAGGAGGCATTTTTATCGGTGCCTTAAATGGTTAATTTTTTTAGGCACTTCTAGATGCCTCTAAATGTAGCCATTTGAGGCACTATTCATTAGCGCCTTAAAAAACTGTCAATTGAGGCAAAGCTAAAAAACTGCCTCAAATTGTTACCACTAGCAGCATTTTTTGAGTGCCTCCAATAGTAAGCATTTGAGTCACTATAAAATTATGCCTCCAAATACCATCTATTGAGGCACGGATAAAATAATGCCTCAAATGGTTGCCTTTGGCGACATTTGTTTAATTGCGTCAAAAATCAAGAATTTTAGAAACATTTCCGGATCAGAATTTCTTTTTTTTTAAATAAATATTGTTTCATTTTAAGTCGGTACTATAAGATTTGCTTTTTTTTTTTTGAGATATGGACTGGAACTGGAACACGCTGTTTTTGCAAGCTCGAAGCCATCAAGCCAAACCAAAAAAAAAAAAAAAACCGAACAAGCACGACCCATCCAATCCAAGCCAAAGCAAAAAAAAGATCATTCCATTCCGGCAAGACCAGCCGTGCGATTCCAGCAGTGCCAAATCTCGAGAGAGATGATGCGGAGCTCGGCGACGGAGACGAGAACTGGAGCGAGCTGGAGCTGCCGCCGACAAGGTTAGCCGTGGCGGAGGTGGTGGAGAAGAGTAGCACTCACTCTCTCGGGAAACCGTTCTTGCTCCCGAGCTCTAGTGCTCCTGACAAGAATAGTGCTCCTAAGGAGAACTATTCTGCTTCAGGGAATCCTAGGGTTGGCGGTGCTTCGGCGGCGGGACGGGAATCCTAGGGTTGGCGGTGTTTCAGCTTCGGTGACCCCAGATCTTGTCACGAAGGTATGTTTTGGTGGGAAAGCCATCAGAGTTACCGTGGTGTAGTGCAAGAGTGATTTTAGGCGAAAGCCTAGTTCTCCGACACCATCGACGATGATGTCTGTGGGTGTCGTGGCCCTTTGAGAATGTTGTCGTAGTCACCCTCCAGCGCCACGACACCGGGTGACCGTCACCGGTCACGGTGACGACGGTGCTAAGCGTCGTCGTCCTTGAGCCCGGTACATGTCGTTTGAGCGCTGGCCGGGACCTCAACAATTCCCGCTCGATCATGGGACGGCGCTTCCCACCTCCTGGTGTGGGGAGGATACGACGTGGGCTCATGGAGCACACAAGACAATCGATCAAACCAAGATGTGCAAACACTCACTGTTTTTTATCTGGATCAAGCAATAATTGAGTGTGGAGGGGTGATTTGTATTGCTGTATCGATCTGCGACCGTGTGATGTATATTCAGCTCAATATTACTCAAGTATGTCAGCATCGAGCTGTCCACGTGGATGCGCCACGTGTGCGTCCGCCGGTCGCCATCCACCGTCGTGCGTGTTCCATTGTCGGGCTCCGTCGACAAACACCTCCCTGGCTGGCTAAGAGCATCCACAATGGGGGACGCCTACTCAGACGCTTAAGTGAATGAAAATAATACACCATGCACAAAATATGATTATCAGCTTAGCGTCCCTGCCCGCAACGCTTAATTAGCCGCTCAAAATTTGGAAAAGCCTGGCAACCGTCTTGCATGCAAGACTCTCCTAGTGCACAGGTGCGTTTGGTCTCCACGGCGTGAAGAAAAAAAAAGGAGTAGCGCCCAGCGACTCCTTTTGCGTCCGACGCCCAGGAATTGAGCCAACAACTGCCGTTTGGCTGGGATTTATTCCCTGACGTCGATGGGTAAGCGTCGCGTCGTGGTTGCTCTAACCGGACCAGCTCCACCCTTTCCATTTCCCCACCCACCAGATCAATCAATCAGCCATGGACTTCCCCCACCGCCACCGCCACGGCCATGGCCACGACCGCCGCGACGACCAATCCGACCGCCGCGCGCCCGCGCCCGGATACGGCGCACCCGCCCCGGCCTACGGGCGCGAGGCCGCCATCGCGCAGGTGAAGCCCACATCCTCCTCTCCGTTGATCCGTAAACCCCGTTCCTCTATACCTCCCGCGAGCATCTCGCGAGTTTGATTGAAATGCGATTTTGGGATAACGTTGCTCAGAAGGTGTTTGTGATAATGCCCACCGGAGCCTCCTATAGTCCTATGCTCACTACATCTATACCTCGACTCCCAGAGTCCCAGTCCTAGTTCGTGCGTCTTATGCTCCTCATTTTCCTTTCCGAAATCCCATATGGTCCTCTATATGCACAAGTGGTTCTCTAGATGCAGTAGAAACTTAGTCATTGAGGGTTGCAGTAGTATTCAGATATTGTGCTTTTGGCTGCAATTACTCTTAGTTTTCCAACTGGAGTGATTAATAATAATTTGTGTACATTCATGTACATGAGGTCTGCCATGAAACTTCCTCGACGATAGGGCCCATCTACAGTGGTCCTCATCTTATAGCCGAACCCAAGGTAGTTTTCATGCCCTTTCTTTCTTTCTTTCTTTTTTTCTTTCCTCACACGGTAGCATGTGCATGATTCATTCACACAATAGCCCTTAGGTGTAGAATATTTGCTTAACAAAAAATCATGCTAGTGTTTTTTCTATAGTTATATAGTTGACTGATCAGTCTATACAAGACTCCACTGCCTGAAATTCTCTTGCAAACTTACCAAGCTATATACAACAATCACTTAATTAATAATGAATACTTGTATGTTTTTGGCCTTTCCGTAAGGCATTTTAATATGGGAGCTAGATCATGTCTTTTAGCTAGAAAAGCCCCTTTAACTCTACACTCAACAACAACTTATTAATCATTTTACTTGTTAAAATTTTCTTGGGTAATGATAGTTCGCCTGATTGTTGATTTTTCTTAAGTCTTATAGTTTCACTATGTACCCTTTACTTAAATCATAGTTTTGTTTATGCTTGTTAATAATTGACCTGTGGAAATTTGATGTTGGTGTGTAGTTCAGCCCCTGCAAATCCCAGAGCACCTGTGCTTGTTGATCAGGAAGGTTGTGGCCATTAGGGAGCAACTTGAGAGGAACAGAAAGGTGAAGGATCCCAAGTTCAGGCTCATTCTTGTTGAGAGCAGGATGCCTTGCCTGCTACTACAAGCGCACCAATAAGCTCCCACCCATCTGGAAGTAGTAAGTCACATGACCCGTACCTTTATTAAAGCATGCCATGAGCAAATACAGTGCTTATTCTTTTGCAAGCCATTTTGGCTGATGGGCCATTACTGTGAGTACTTTTTGGGTATGTTTGAATCCTAGGCAGCTGATTCTAATGCTCCTTCGTTTTGTTAATAACCCCTTGAAAGAAAATAACTAACACAGAATGGTCCTTCCACCTCTAAGATGAAACGCCAGTCTTCTACTTTTCCCCAGTACCACACGGAGAGAAGATAGGCGAGCGGCTGCGCTAGGGTTTGCCGCCGCCGCCCCTCCGCCGACAGCCTCGCGGGCGCCCCGGCATGCCCGCGCCAGTCGAAGGAAGGTGGTGCGCAGCTTGGGGCAGTGTGACGTGCGGCTTGCGGCGCGGTGGTGGCCTATCCTCCTGCTCCATCCGGTCGTCGCGCTGCTCCTCTTCGAGGTCTCGCGGCTCCGCGCCAAAGTTAGGTCGTTCTATCAGATCTGGTAGCACACATCTGTTTGATGTGTTTCCATTACTTCTCCAGGTGAATGAGACTGTTAATGTGCACCAGATGTGCACTGCCGTTTCTACAGTGACAATGGTGATTTCAAAATTTCTATTATAGGATCTCTCAGATCTTTGCATGGCCCTGTAGTTTTTACACACAGTGTTGAATGAGTTGTATGGTAAATATCGCATTAGGTTATCACATTCTTTCGATTATGCTTCATTGGCAAACCTGGACGGTGTTTATGTTTCTGGTCATTGTCACACATCTGTTTATACAAGATGTACAATATCACATCTTCAGAAATTATCTTAGCTGATAGACCAATCGAGGTATGTGAAATTGTGAAATCAATGCATTATCTTCTCTGGACAAAACCAACTGAAAGCTATCCATAGGTTGTATAGCTCTATCCTTATGTGCCAGTGCCACTAGTATAAATTCAAATAGGCTGAACAGTGATGTTTATATCTTCAGTTTTTCTTAGTTGCAGTGCAAATTTGTACACAAACAGATCTACAGATTCTTTGAAGAATCAGCCAACACATTTTCACTGATGATCATGAATTTAGATTTGTTGTGCTTACTGTCTAAGACCTACTATTAGTACTTCTCATATTTTTACAATAGCTCAAGACCCTGTGCCATGTTTATTTCCTGCAAAATATTTTTACATCTCGTCATGGTTTTTGTTAAACCAGATGTACATGCATAAAATTTTATACAACATGAGTAGTGTGTAGTCTGAACTAAATAAGATTATATAACAGTTCTGTTTTAGCAATGATAGGTAAGACTAATGAAGAAAATGTTTGTCTTAAAGTTAAACTGAAACAAAATTAGATTCAAGTGATTATGTGATCTTGTGCTTAGATTCATCATTCATGTTTCTAGGATCCTGTGTTTCTTCACAAAGGATAACTCCTGCTCATCTCCGATTTATCCTTAATTAACATGCCCTTTTTATTTAATGCTCAGTCATATTTTAGGTTGACATCGTCTACCGCTTCATCGGTATAGTGTAGACGATAACAACCCTGTTTGTCAATAGCATTTCCCTAGATGATAACTTCAGGAAGGGCGTGCGTGATGGGCAAGTACTTCAGCGACATCAATCTTTACGAGCCAAGCGAGAAGTCCAACTATGCGGAGCTGACGAGGAAGCTGTGGGACTTGAGCGTGGAGCACAAGGTTTAGGCAAGAAAATGAAGAAGATGGCAATTTTTTCATCACCATTGAAAGCATTGTGAGCAACATTGAAAGCATTGTGAGCAACATGAAAGTAAACTTGACAAGTATTGTGAGTTGAATGTAAATGTTCTATTGCATACTTGTAATTGGTTGTCACAGCTACAGTTACCTACAGTTACGTATACTTGACATTGACTACGTTGCCTATGTCATGGATCCATATTTGAATTATGCTTGATTTATAAAACTTATTTGGCTTTGTGAATTTGTAATGGATTGTAATATTTGAATTCTGCATGAAATACGTGAATATAGTATTACATTAGAGTATTGCCTCTAATGGTATAGCATTTGAGGCACAAATCAAAAGTGCCTCAAATGGTATGGCATTTCAGGCATTATAGAGTGTCTCAAATTGTATAGCATTTGAGGCACAAATCAATAATGCTTCAAATTGTATGGCATGTGAGGCATTATAGAGTGTCTCTAATGGTATAGCATTTGAGGCACAAATCAAAAGTGGCTCAAATGGTATGGCATTTGAGGCATTATAGGGTGCCTCAAATTGTATAGCATTTGAGGCACAAATCAATAATGCCTCAAATGGTATGGCATTTGAGGCACTCAATAATGCCTCAAATGATAGTATTTGAGGCACTAAATAATACCTCCAATTTAACCCTTTTGAGACACTGAAAATGCCTCTAATACTCACCTACTAAGGCATTATTTAAAATGCCTTAAAAGACTTTTAACAACGCAAGTAAATCCAGCACTTTTATTTTTGCCTTGAAAAACTTTTTAATGCATTTTTTTGGACTTTTGGAGGCATTTTGGAGTGCCTCCAGATGCACGACGTGGTGTAGTGGGGGGCATATGCTGTGAACTAGGGGCACAGGTGTACTAATGCACTAGGCAATCTGGGCCGTCGGATCTAAAACGGACTCTTCGGATCGAATTTCAAAAACAGTTCGAAATTTGAAAACTTATCAAAAAATTCCGAAAAAAAATCATGCACATGCCTGACCATGGTACGCACCGCCGTGTTTTGTTTCGCACCGAAATGTCACCGTATGCGCACTGGGCAAAAATGACAAATTGATCTCAAATTCTGTCAGAAATTTGTCATTTTTGCTCAGGTCGCATACGCTGACATTTCGGTGCGAAAAAAATCACGGCGGTGCGTGCCATGGTCAGGCATGTGCATGATGTTTTTCGGAATTTTTTGATAAGTTTTCAAATTTTGAATTTTTTACCCAGATTGCCTAGTACATTAGTACACCTGTGCCCCCTAGTTCACAGCATATGCCCCCGGTGTAGTGCCGGACTATGTGCCTACGCCCGGCTGGTGCTAACTCACGATCATAATTCACAGCGCCCTAAGTTGCTGCTGTTGTGCCGGTCGGCCTTCGCAAAGTTAACGGAAAGGCCCAGCAGTTGTAAGCAATACCATGTTAAAGATAAGTCCTAGCAGGCCTAGCAAGGCCTATAATGCCTAAAAGGCTGACATTCAGTACCAAATTCACAACATGGGCTCGCTAGAGCCCACTACCCATAGCTTCACACTAGATGCTCAAAACCATCTAAAAAAATAGATGCTAAAAAAAATGGCTTCACACACTAGTTTATTTCAACACGTGGCACACATTGTGGGCAGGAAGCTGAAGACCATGTCGGGAAACATTCACGCTGACAACGTCCACTTCGATCTCGATCACCTCCACTAGTTCAGAATTACCTAGTAATTGTGTGACATAAATGGTGCTAGTGGCGTGGAGGCATCACAACACTAGTACTGTGTCACTGATATTTGTTACTAATGGCGCTAAAGTCCCACACCACTACAACAGAAGTATGCAGACTTTGGACATTTTTCAGGGTCTTTAGTTAAGGTAAGAGATGTGTACTTAGCATGAGGTTTTATTACATTCCTTTGCCACTTGGCAAAAAAAAATCCCTTTTTTTTGCTTTGAATTACTAGTGAATTATAATTTATTTACTAATAAGCGACATGCATATGCATTAAATGACATGATGTTTATAAAGAGTAACTTTTATCACATCATTTAAGTAATCAAAGTTCCAAATGAAACAGTACCTGCAATATGAAAAATCATTTTTGTGTTAGGACTTGCATTATAAAGCAATAAAATTCATTTATTTGTGGGGCACAAGGGTGTATGCGAATTTGTATGCTTTGTTTTTGGGGTGCAAAAAAAACATGTTAGATATTAGCTCCCTCTCTTACATAATTAATAGGAATTGACATGTGTTACCACCATCCTTGATCTTTTAATCTTCGCATTCAGTTCATATTCAAGTCCGAACTCCCTGAACTTCCGACATATAGCTTTTACATATGTAATTTACCCAGCTTTGATATTGGCATATACGGGACCGGCTGCATATATTTCAAGACAACACATATTTTAGAATATTAATCATATTGGATTCTATACGCTATTTGTGCCAGCCTCCTAGGTAGTCTTGATATTTTCATTTTCACCCTCACGGGTAACCACTTCAGGAGTATCACTGTATATAGCAAGTTCCTCCTTTTAATATCTACTTATGCAATAATATCTTTCTAGAAAAATACACCAAATGCACTTTCTCGAACGGATCCATATTCCACCGGAACATTATCCATTATTATCCTTCCTGAAACAAGTGCAGTTTGTTGTTCCTAAATAATCTCATGTAGTATTCCCTTCGTGTAATTCACAGATCGCAATTTATAGATTAGTCTTAGGTATCAACAAAATAACCTCAAATCTTTAAAAGTAGGAAAGATTGTTTTACACTTTTTTTTCCCTTAGATGTGCCTTCTTGTAATGCAAGCGATCAATTTGATTCTTATGTTGGAGTACCCTTGTGTGAGACTATGACCTCTCACATGCTTGCCCATCCAACAGACTGTCAACTTATCTACGAGAGTCTACCACTAAAAAATGCATCTCCAAAAAACTCCTAATTTAGTGTAGGTCCACTTGAAAAAAAAAGGCACATGGTTTCAATTAAATACGAACAATGCTACTGTCCCATTCTTTTTTTTGTAAACAATGCTTTCTGTAGAGAAATCCTCTACCTTTTAAAATCCAAAAAAAAAAAAGAAGGAGAACGAATTAACAACACACACTTTAGTCTTTGGAACACCAAAGTTTGGTCAAGATCCCATCTAGACTATTCCCAAGTACTTTGAAGCTTAAATACACAAGGGGCATGTACATATCGAAGCCCTTGCGGTGGTATTTTGTGTCTTAACTGGTGAGCTGGTGTAGTGGTGCCGTGGTGGTGAAGACACGGGTAAAGCAGGTGAGTAGAGCACTAGAGCAAAATTTCTGTGTCGACCCCATAAAAGAAGCTATCACATGGGTGTCTACCCTCTCCACTGCATCACTAGTGCCCTAGAGATCAGAAAAGAGAAAGAAAAAGATTGAAAGGAAGAAAATTAAAGGGGTGCCGGTTCATGGAGATACACATAGTGCGAGTGGATCTTGTGAGGTTTGCCGTCGTGTCAAGCTACTCGCACTCTCACACTCGTACTCTCTTTGCGCTACTCATGTACATTTGTACATTACTGGCTGGATGTACGCTACGATCATGCATACATAGGACACCGAACGGCCAGCTAAATGCCCCGCAAAAAAAAAGAACGGCCAGCTAAATGTATGTGTCACGTACGTAAATGTGTCTTGATAACATCGAACAGACGTCAAACAAGAGCTTTATTGTAGCTTCGCTACTGGAAACAGCCTCATTGCCGAGTGCCACAGTCAACAAGAAAGTAACTAGGTCGAATGTAGCCCCAATACACTCGACATAGCAAGTCACCCGATAATTGGGGCTCTTTGTCGAGTATTGCTTCGCTCGCACCTGGCAAAGACTACATGTACACCAAGTGTGCCACCACGACACTCTGCCATTAGGTTCGACACTTGACGACATAATAGACTTTTGTCACGCACGACCGCACCTGACAGTGGTTGTCGTATGTTGTGCCATTTTTAACGTAGATTTGGCCGCCTTAATATATAAAAGTAAATATATAAAAGTAGGACGGATTCGCGCCCCCTCCCGCGTCCACGTCGTCCAAAAATCAACAGCCGTCCGATCGAGGCGACGGACGGCCCAGATGCGCTCGCGGTTTTACCTACTGTAGCAGACCAATTTCTACAAATCACGATAGGACACGTCGCTCCCGCAGGCTTTTGCAGAAAACCGCCTGCAAAGGACCTAACCATAATTTATGGAAAACCCGTGGACATGTTTGCAAAAGCGTCACAGATCCCTCCCTCTCCGCTCTCTCCCGCGACGCCGCGGATCGCCGCCGGCGCCGCCGCCTCGCGCCGCGGCCACGGACCTCCCCGGCCAAATCGCGGCCCACGGCGAGCTCCGCCGCGGCGCCCTCTCCATCCTCGCCGCGGATCGACTGCCGGGACGCCGCATGCGCGACGGAATCGCCGCCGCCGCGCTCGATGGCCACGCGCTCACCGCCGGCTCCCGTCGCTGCATCGACCTAGCCGCAGCAGCCCATGCCCTCCTCAGGTTTATATTTCCGTGCTCCGCCTCTGATTTTTGGTCTCTCTCAGCAGGCGGCGACGGAGTTTTTCAATAGTCATTAGTATTTTTTTGTCATTTGGTTTTAGGTTTTAAATTATTGATGTTGTTTTTGTAGCGTGATCTACCAGCTTACTTGAACCTTTTCTTTCTGCAGGTGTAGGGATCACTTCGCGCTCGTGCTTGCTGTCCTCCCTGACTGTCTCCTAGGTAGCTATATTTACTACCGTCGAGGTTCCGAATATGCTATGTTGTCATTTTCTGCTAGGCTTCTTAAGTTCAATTCACGTTTTCTCGAGATATTTTCCCAGGTACTGAATAGCCTGTAGGTTCCACGCTTTTTTATTGGGTTAGTCCTGATTTTCTCTACTGCTATGCTGAATGCTACCACAATCGCAAAATAAAGGGTGTTCCGTTTATCAACTACCATAAAAACTGGAGTTTTATTTCTCAGTTATCTAAAGGTTGTTAAACATGGCCGTGTGAATCATCACTCTGTATTGTAGTACTAAAATGTTACTGTGGACCTGATAGGCTTATCTGCTGATCTTGCATAAGCTTCATTTTGTATTGTAGTGAGGGGTGTTCAACAGTTTTAGATCTTGCATCCTTAAATGGAGTAGCCTCCGAAAGTCTGGACAGTTCATGATTTACCCATTTGTTAGCCTTTCACTGGCATCCTCTGCCAGTATCCTAGAATATGTTTTACTATGATTTTAAATGCCTACTGTAGGCTATCTTTGTTCTTTGATGTACGCACTAGACAAATGCTATTAACTCAGGAGGTAGTTATTATTTACACGCGGTCATACTGCAGGTCGTTGGTGTGGTTTTATTTGCATATGAATATATTTGCTATGTATGCTTTGTACAACAGTCTTTGCCTCTTGGTGCCAACTGAGAGATCTTTTGGTACCAGTTCATTGTTCATATTCTATTATGCAACCTTATTTACTTTTGTATCTTTTTCTGCTCCTCAAGCATGCCTTTTGCTCCTGCTACCGGCTGTTCTCTCTCTGTATAGACTACTTAACACATTTATGTATGTTCTCTCTATGTGTGCCTACATGTTGTTGCTACTTTTGCTAGATCATAAGTGTAACCACCAGCAGACCCATGCGGCATTGGTTTGATTATTCAGCCATGGATTCACCCTCTGTTGACTTTGTTTACTTTGTTGTCACCTTTTGACATGTTGCCGAACTTGATTGGTCTTTATGGTACTTAACCTCTTCTCATTCGGTTTCTGATTTATGAGATCTTTTGTCCCATGTGTCCTTGGTTCTTGCTTGTGTCTCTTTGTTGATCATGTTATTTCTCGAGTGAGTGTTTAACTATTTTTACTGAATGTAGATGGCGACCACTCCTCTGTCCGAGATACACAATAACAGCAGGCATTGGACTGTCACAGTGTTTGTTTCTCGCTTGTGGCATCATCGGGAAGGTACAGACAATGGACCGATGAAGCACACTGACTTGGTGGTGCTAGACGCACAGGTAATGTTGTTGTTAGGTTTCTCTACTTTTATGCCTCAGCCTTATACCTACTTATGTTAATTATGTTGCTTGGCTGAGATTGCTTTTCCTTCATGAAGGGCAATCACATGTATGCCGAGATTGCAAAGGACCTGGTTTATCAGTTCATGGACGTGATTGAAGAAGGCAAAGTCTATGAGCTAAACAGGTTTCTGGTCCATCTAAGAAGATCCATTTAGGCCGGTCGAGGTTCGTTTCATGATCAAGTTTGGCAGATACACATCGGTCCAAGAAAGGAATGTCGAGGGATAGGTGGAATACCCCTTTTGTACATTTGCTCTCACACCTATATTGCTAATCTGCTCAGGCCAACTGATCTGCCTGACCATTTCACAGGTCATTTGCTTCATGCCCTTAATATTTCTTGTGATTTCCGTGAGCTCACTTTAGTATTCCTTCCTCATACTGTTCTGCGTGTATCATTCTTCTTTTTGTTTATCACATTGCAGATGTGGCTGCCATCATTGCAGGTGTTTCCAAGGTTGTTCAGTTCCATAGTGCCAATCATTCAGACCCTTTTACCATGAGGATTATCTACTTAAGCGATGTTATGGGTGTATCCTTTCTACGACTTGATTTTTCTCTCTTATAGCGCCTCCATCGTGTAGCTATTAGTCTTTTCTTTTCTGTTTGGTCACAGATTTCTACGGTGAATGGCGATAAAGAATTGTTTGACCTGATTGATCATAATTCGAGGGGAAGTTAGAAATTTTGGTGCTACTATATAAGTGCAAACTTTTTTTAGTTCCAACAAAATTAAATCTATATAACTTTTGAATGCGAACATTTACAAATTCGATTTTTTCGGTATTTTTCCTTCAAACGCACGGCATGCGCCGCGCTAAGTTGCCTAGTATACGAGAAGGGGTCAAAATATTATTGAGAGGATCTACTAGAGTCGCAGCCAGAAGGTCGGCCCTAATAGACAGGCAACTGCGATCGTGTTGTAGTTCCCGATACAGATCATCCAGTATAATTATCGGACCGGCTATTCGGAGCACCGACTTCAGGGTAATAAGAGAATTCTCGAGACCGAGGGAATTACAAAAAACTACCACAATTGGGGCAGCAGTAACAGGTCAGTACCGATTGTACTAATTTTTTCAAAAACATACCAACATTGAGGTAACAAAAACGGATGACGCTGATTTCTGTCTAACTGCATTTTGACAGCAGTGCTGACCAACGGGGGCCATTTTTCAGGGCTGACGGGGCAGCACACGTGGATGTGGAGCTGAGGTAGACGTGGGGCCCACATGTCAGCACCACATCTTCTCTCTCGTGCTTCTTCCTCCCCATGAATTCCCATCTTCTCACGACCACCACGGCTCCCTCTCTATCCCGTCCGTCGCCACAGGGAGAGGAAGACCGGCACGGGGAGCAGCCCCCTGCCGTAGTCGCCGTCGTCCTCTCGCCTGACCGCGCCGAGAGGGCGCAGGGGTCGCCGAGCTGGAGCGCCGCTTCCCCTGCTTCTTCCCGCACACCATGGTCAAGGCGAGCATTCGTCCGCCGGTCCGAGGATAGATCGCGACAAGGTCTACAGGCGGATGGAGCTCGGGATCGATCTGGTGTGGGGGATGGAACTTGGGCCTGCCCTTGCCCGGCGGACGGAGTGCATCTGCTGCTGGAGCAGCTTGGCCGCGGAGGGGAGCAGGGAGAAGGAGAGGAGCAGCGCCCGAGACGAGGAGAAGAAGAGGGAGGCCGAGATGAGGAGGGTGGAGAGTAGCACAGACGCGAGCAGCGGCGCCGCCCACCACCGGTAGTGGTGCATGCCCTGCGGCGATCTGTCCCCGGCGTTGGCGGCTTCGTCCCCAGCGCGGCCGACCTGGGTGAGGGGCATGGCGCGCGGCGGTGGTGAGGGGTGTGGGGCGGGGGAGGCGCGCGGCAGTGGTGGGGCGGGGAGGCTCCCGGCGGTGGTGAACGGCCTTGGGCGGGGCGGCGCACGCCGGAAATTTTGTTGAGACGGGATTGAGAGCGAGAGGAGGAAGCATTGGAGAAAAAGATGGGCCTGACAGTTGGGCCCCATGTCCACCTCAGCTCCACATCCACGTGTGCTGCCCTGTCAACCTGACAAATGCGCCCCGTTGGTCAGCACTTCTGTCAAAATGCAGTTAGACAGAAATCAGCGTCATTCGTTTTCGTTACCCCAATGTTGGTATGTTTTTTTAAAAAATAGTACAATCGGTACTGACCTATTACTGCTGCCCCAATTGTGATAGCTTTTTGTAATTTTCTCCTCGAGACCATCAAACATGGCTCGCTTGGCACACATAATTTTAAGACGAGATCATGGATTCATTGGTGATTCCATATCCAATCTGTTTGACTGTCATGTCACTGCACATGTCATTTTATTTAGAATTCCAACAAAGAGATATTGTATGTTCTTCCAATTCCTATCCAATCTTGCTATTTCACTTTCTAAATGAAATGGAACGACATCATTTTTTTTCAAATGAAATGAAATTATGAGTGTCTAGGAGACGAGAGTGAACCTGAAAATAAAAACGAACAAACAGAAAATGCTGCGGAGCGAAAGGGGGCAAGAGAGATACAGTGCTGTAGCAACAGCAGCGACCGGCATCAGTACCACGGCACGCACCATCTCTTGGCTTTTCTTGGCGGAGAGCGAGCACTCCACGGGCCCCAAAAGAGGCGTCTTTGGTGTTTTCTGAACCTTCTTTCCCTTGTCCTCAAATGGCGGCCACCACCTCCTCCCCACCACTCCCGCCCTAGGACCAGGACCAGCAGCAAGCAAGCTCGGTCGGTCCCCCTCTCTCTCTCCCTGCTCCCCTGCTCCGCGGCACGTGATCGATGGACGCCCGCAAGGCGCCGGCGCCGGCGCTCCTTTTGGCCGCCGTCCTCCTGCTCGCCGCCTCCGGCCCCGCCGCCGCGTCCTCCTCCTCCTACCACCCCGCAAGTGAGCCAGCCACCTCGGTTCTTGCTTATTTTTTCTCTTTGTTTCTTATCGTTTGGTTTCTTGGGCTGACTGGTACCGATTGTGCTGGGCAGAGCTCGTCGGCGGGCTCCTGACCAACACGGCGACGGCGGTGGTGAGGTGGCTCTGGTCCCTCAAGTCGACCGCCAGGACTGGTAATCCTTGAGCCGCCGCCGCCGCCGCCAATGGCGTTCCTCTCCACTCTCTGCTTTCGTTCCTGAATGGTTTTTTTTTCCTTTTCGGGTGGCGATTTTCTGTGTCTGCACTCGGCAGCGACGGTCAAGACGGCGGCGGCGGCGGCGGCGGCGGCGGCGGGGAGGTCCATGGTGAGGTACGAGGGCGGGTACGCGGTGCAGACGGTGTTCGACGGCAGCAATCTGGGGATCGAGCCGTACGCCGTCGAGGTCACCCCCGCCGGCGAACTGCTCGTCCTCGACTCCATGAACAGCAACGTCTACAGGGTCCACCTGCCGCTCTCTCCATGTGAGCATGCTTCCCGCTGCTTCTTCATGCCCTGAGTTACTCGTTTTATTGGGACTACTTACTTGGTCATCGTGGGATTTTGCTAAATATGGGTTCTTTATCCGTGCTAAATATGGCTGCTGAGTGCAGATGATGATGGTGTGGGGTATTTGGGTGATGTTGATGGTCTTTCTTGATTGCGAGATGTTTGATACTTTATAATTTTGCAGTTCACATCGTCACTTTCACTTCCCCTGTTTTAGTGGTTGAACAAACAGAGCAGATATTCACCTCGACATTTAGAGAAAAAAAATTACCTGCACATTTTGTAGCAGAATATATGGGATTATTAACTTTTCGCTAGATTTATTAGCCAAATCTCACAAGTCTGATGTGAAGATCTGTCATCAAAGTTTGTTGTGAGCAAATGCCATCAAACCATCTGCAGATAGCAGACCAAAGATCGTCGCTGGTTCGGCCGAAGGATTATCTGGCCATGTCGACGGGAGGCTCCGAGAGGCGAGGTTGAACCACCCTAAGGGATTTACAGTTGATGACAGGGGCAATATTTATGTTGCAGACGCTATGAACATGGCAATAAGAAAAATCAGCGATACAGGTACGCCAAAATGTCTCACGGTAGGGTCTGTGCACATGTTGTAATGTATGGTCCCCCAAGCATCCTACTTTTACTTTTTGTACTAATTGAGTTTGTCTTTAGATGACTTTATTTTTGGATCTTCTGGAAGCATCTAGCATAAATGTCATTGTGGATTTGTAGCTTGTAATGAAGAGATTCATGACAAGTTGACTAATACAATATGCAGGGGTCACAACCATTGCTGGGGGGAAATCAGTGAGAGGTGGACACATGGATGGTCCAAGTGATGATGCAAAATTTTCTACTGACTTTGAAATCTGCTATATAAGCAGTAGCTGCTCCCTCTTGGTCATAGATAGAGGAAACCAAGCGATTAGGGAGATTCCACTCCAGCCCGATGATTGTGAATATCAGGATCAAGCTGGTTTTCCTCTAGGTAAATTCCATCTAATCTCTGCAGTAAAACTTTTCACGATAGAAATATGTTTTGATTTGAAAAGACCCCTCATAAATTCAATGAGGAATTGTTCCACTAAAACTACCAGTACTAATTACTTCAGGTTGAATGCTTACAGGTGTTGCCTTGCTTTTCGCTGCTGGTTTCTTTGGTTACATGATTGCGTTGCTTCAGCGCCGGGTTTTGGGAATGGTATCAACAACAGAGGTAGGCGCTCCATAGTCCATAGCTTATCTGTTATTCTGAGGAAACATCATGCACACTTACTGGAAGCATAGATTGGTAACTTGGGCTGTGCTTATACTTGAGCATGGCTCTAAGGCCTGCTGTAAATCAGCAGAACATCACATGAGTATATTTCTGTCAGCCTTTGGTTCGGCAGTGTTGTCCAGCATCCTTTTGCCCCAACTTGTTAACCCATCATCACAGCTACTAGAACTATGGTATGTTGGTAACTTTAGAGTTTGTAATATAGTAACTTAAAATGGAGGCATATTTGTGCATCTAAACAGGTGGTCGAAAAGCTAAAGAAACTCACTGTTATGTCCCTGTAGGGTCAAGATCATAATTAATATAAAGATGAACACCTAATATATCGTTTGGAGCTACCCTCTTTTTATGCAGTAAATTATTACTAATACTTTTTGGGCAACTGAAATTTTATGATACAGGTACCTCAAACTCCTCAGAGACCCAGGAATGCAAGCATCCCTCCATATCAACCATACCAACCATACCAGCATCCGTTCCAGCCTTCTGTTCGCCCGCCACTTATCCCAAATGAAGATGTAGCTGGAAAACAGGATGCCGAAGAGGATTCTTCACCTCCATTGGCAAGTTCATGGGAGGAGCGAAATCATCTGTGTCAGAGATATTTTCCAGGAAGAGGCGTCCAACAAGACAGCACCATCCTCAGCAGCAGCGAAGAGCAAACCCTTGGCCAGTGCAAGAAAGCTATGCCATCCCACATGACGAGACGCCTCCACCTTTGGACACAAGAGCACCGACACCTCAGAAGAACTACGCCTTCATGACAACCGAGCCTGAAAGGGTTCAGCATGTCCGGCACGGTCAGCCTTATGTGAGTGGTTGGGATGCACGCGGCCCTCAGCAGCAGCCAGAGCACCATGTGTATCAGCAGCAGCACAGACAGCAGCTGGAGCAGCAGGTCTATCACCATCAGCAGCAGAACAGGCAGCCGCCGGAGCAGCAGGCATACAGCCATCACCAGCTGCAGCACCACCACAGGCGGCAGCAGCCAGAGCAGCAGATGTACCACCTGCAGCAGCACAGGCAGTACTCCGCCGGGCCGCAGACCTTCTACGAGCAGAGCTGCGAGACGACGAACGAGGTCGTGTTCGGCGCGGTCCAGGAGGTGGACAGCAAACGACGCATGGTGGAGATCAAGGCCGTGAACTACGGGGACACCTTCTACGAGCAGTACGGGATGCGATATCGCAACAACTACATCGGCTACAACGGGAGCAACAACAACTATTGACATCGACCACTTGCTGATTTTCTTTTCTTCTTGCCTCTTATGCTAATATGATTAGATCTACTGCCTGTTCATGTCATCCATGTCCTCTTCGCTCCTCGAGGCATGTACTAGAAGGAAGGCAAAATGGACAGCGTAGAATTAGTTACTAGTCCCCTGTCTTGGATCCATGGAATCGAAAAGCCAGGTTTTTTTGTAGTGCGGCCCGATGAATGATGACAACAGGTTTATAGGCCTTTATTCTGTATGTATTTCACTCAAGGCTCAACTGCTTCGATGAAAATCGGAATCGACGGTTATCTATTACATTCCTAGCATCCATGGGTGGCCACTAGTTTCAACTTTCAAGGTGAATTTGCCTTTCTTGGACAATCACAGCAGTTAGACACCATGGCAGTAAAGGGTGATACTGATGGCCAGAAGTATGTGACTAATTTTATGGTGAGCCTTCCTGACTGGTGGCCTGGGATTGCTGGTTGTCGCTATAAATGCATCTCGTGGCAATGTTATTGAATATTTGTAGAGTTCTTCTGTGACGTCTTCGTGGTACCAATGAGAGTGATCACGCAGCATATGTTGCCATGGATGTAATGGAATGAAGATATGCATGATATAGACACATTCAAGGACTAAGTTATGGGCTACACAAGTCCGGTCCAGTGTGGTGACAATGAACAATAGCATGTTCCTGGCGTTACTAGGCAAAGTTTGACGCACAATAAGCGAAAAGAAACATGTTGCACCTTATTAACATGCGGAATGATTTACACTGAGAAACATTGGATTTAGAACAGACCAGTCTAATCTAATTGTTTGCTCAACTGATTTATACAACCATTTTGTAGAGCCCCAGTTTGTGGACCATGCCGCACGGTCTCAAGCCACCATTTTGTGAGCTTCCATCACTTTTGCTACCATCCGTACCTGTAGTTAGATCTCGTTGAACTATCACGCTAGCTATTCCGCGAATTACATCGCTGCAGTGATCATATGATTGCATACAAAAAAAACTCATCATATGAAAAATAGCTCTGGCGTCACTTATTCGTGAAGAAAGGCCCTCTTCTTATCCTGCCATTTCCGTATTAGCTGTCCATCTGGTAACTGTCCTCTGTTGATACATCAAGAAATGACCCCAGTATCTGAACCATCAAGCTACCAGCTGGGGAAAAACGGACAAAATAAGAATCATCTTCTCGTTTTCAGAACTACTCAGTACTTACTACCGTAAACGAAAGGCCTAGATAACTATCCAACTTTGCACTTTGACTTCTTTTGCACCACCATGTCTTTACAATAGTTACAAAATCTCATGCGAAAATGCTTTCGTATAGGAACCCAAATGGCATTTGATGCAACCTAACCCATATATGATTGAACTAATTGTTGGTTCGCCTGGACTTGGACAGTTGGTTGGAGAGCCAAATTATGCCTATGGTTCCAAGTACTACAGTGAGTATCCTTGATGTCTCGCACTATAACTAATCATGAATATTCATAACTGATTTTTTTAATGCTAAATATCGATAAGAACACGGTGACTGGTTTGTAAGTACCTATGATGAAGATAGCTCCTACAAGCCCTGTAATGCCCCATCTCTCACCGTGAATTACCCATGCAAAAGCAGCACCCCATACTGGTTCCAGGCCATAAATTATTGCAGTTTCTGTAGCTGATACATCACGCATAGCAACAACCTGAAGACAAAAGAGAAGTCTGAGAAAGAAGTATTCCTCAGAAAATTTAAACCTGACATCAAGACTAGCGCTTACCTCTGCCCATAAACAAAAGGTAGTTGAGAGTATGCCTGTGTATAGTATTGCTAGCCAAGGAAATGATGCCATAACAGTGAATAATTCTGTAGGTGTCTGTAATTTCAAATTCCAGTGTACAATGCTCCGAAAGAAGCATTTAACAACGAACGAGGCTGCCGCCACAAGAGCAACAACAACCACCTGATTTAAAACAATTGTTAAGAGTACTTACATACGAGATTAAAAGAGAGCATGAGATAAATACAAGACAAGGTGACATTTAGTCGGAAAACCAACCTGGCATCCGACAAGGGCTACAAAATTTTCTTTCTTCATATTTCTGACAATATGCTCGGTTCTGAGCATATGAATTGCGAAACAAAAGGCACTAAGGAGGGTCAGAAGATCACCAACCTAATGACAGTGTGGAGAGGCATGATCAACTAACATATTATGTGCAAGTTGTGCATCTATTGCCAACAAAATGAATCAAGGATCTGAAGCTCAAATTGTAAACAGTGACATACTAATCTTGACACGGAAAAATAAGACAGGCCATAAGACGAATAAGAACATTCAGAAAAACTTGTGGACCTGTTCATGTAGATTAGTCGACTTACACAGGGTGGAGAACCACTTAGCTCCAGAATACCGACCCCAACAATTGATAGAAATGCGCCAAGCCATGTATATGCGGGTATTTCTGCTCCAAGAATACCATCCAAGAAAGGGACAATGATAACCTGAACATGTTTGAGTAAAGAACATACAACATATATTACACAGAATAGTTTATTGGACTAAGCTCAAGAACAGATCTTACAGTGAGGGCAGAGATGAAAGACGCGCGACCAGCATCAGCTGTAACTAACCCAGTAGACTGAGCTACATAGGCAAAGGTTACCCAAATGCCCAGCTCTACTCCTCTAGTAAATACTTGCATGTCTCTGAGGGACTTTAGCAAGAACGGCACAAAAGGAATGGCCGCGATAGTGAAGCGTAGCATATTGAAAAGGTCGGGATCCAACATGGTTTGCGCGTCTTTAACAACAGAAATGTTGCTTGCTGGAAGAAAGAAAGACATAGTCAGTTAGCTGATTATTAAGGGGGAAAATCCAGTAAGTGGAAAATAAGAGCACTCATCAAATTCAAAATCGGCCAGCGAGACACTCGTATTGTTATCATTCCCATTTTCCACATCATTACATCACACTACAAAATCTTCTTGATTGATTTAGTTTATGCACCAAAAATGAGGAACACAAGTGTACAACAAGGGATGTAGCAGCATGGGCTGAGATACAAGAATAACACTCCATATTAGGGGATTTTTTGTTGGTCATGCTATATGGTTTCAAATTGAATACAAACCATTCGTTATGTGAGATTAGAAATCACAGAAGTTGTGCCTGAGATGTCCGTTTTTTTTATGTTTATGCTGCAACACATCAAATACGATTTAACACTAGTATAAAGTTATACATTTATGAATAATAAATATACGACGAGAGGCTATGTACGGTATGCACACACCTACATAATTCTGATGTATTTGAGATTACATAAACACTTGAATCAGATAGTTGTTCGTGTCTGAGAAGAAGTTGCCATCTCTGTCAGAGATAACATCGAGCAGATGGTGTGCAGCACAGCATGTAGCGAGAAATCAGAGGTGCAGGGCGGTGCTCTGAGGGAGGCCGAATTGACCCGTACCAAATATGAGGGCGACCAGATTGAGCAGGATGACGCTCCTGGCCTTCCTGGGCACCAAGGACGCCGCCTTCCGCCACGCGGCGCGCGCCGGCCACCGGGGCGGCGGGAATGGCTCGCGCGTTCCTGGTGGCACCGCTCTCCGCCCCCAGCTATCGCCCAACGCCCTCCTCGAGCAGTAATACCGTTTCGGCGGAGGAAGCGCGGGATCCTCGGACGGGGAGGCGGAGGCCGCGGCGGAAGGCGGTGGCAGGAGGAGGTGGCGTCTGCTGGGTGACGGCGTGGTGGGTGGTATGCGGGGCAGAGGGAGGTGGCGGGGGCGAGCGGGGTGGGAGTTTCGGATGCAGGGGCGCCATGGGCGCGGCGGGTTTGGAAGCTCCGAGAGGAGCATCTCGCCGGAGGAGGAGGGGGGCACGGCGGCGCGGCCAGGCGAGGAGAGTCGTGCACGGCGGAGCAGAGCCCACGCGCACACCTCGCTCTGCTCCACACACCAACACGTGTGCGAGGATGCGCCTTCCAGTAACAACCCAACAAATTGATAAGCAACCACAGAACCATGCCTCAAAACCAAAAGGCTAGCTCCGAGAAATTAAAAATTTGTAGAGAGCCTTCACAAGTTCAATACTATAATACTTTTTGGGATGAACGTTAGGAATTTAACGTGTGAATGAAATTTGAAGTTTTCTAGTAGATTACAATCTCCACTACATCAAATCCACCTGACAAAAAAACACGATTCAACATTTTCAGTGGCCCTGAAGGCCTGAACACGTCGGATTTTTCATACATGTCGGATTAGTACGATATAGATTTCGAATGTCGAAACAATGAATCACTTGTTTTCAACCACCAATATAAATATCCCAGCTACGGAAATTCAATTTGGCACATGGTAGCATATGCTCATGCCACTGAAAAATAACATTTTGAGATGCCAAAATATTCCGATTCTTTTTTGACATGTACATCTTGACATTTCATGTGCCCAAAATTAGTTTCGCGGAAAACCAACATTTTTATGGTCTGTGAAAAAACACAAAAAAGGTCTTGTGAAAAGTCTTTTTAGCACCAAAATTTTGCCTTTCTTACACAAGGAACAAAAAAATGTCGGTTTTCCGTGAAACAAAACTTCGTGAGCACATAAAACATCCACATGTATACGTTAACTTTTTGGTACAGATCATTTGTTGGAATCTCGAATGTATATAAAAAAGCATTTTAAAAACGCCATCCCTAGCGACTATCCACAATAAAACAAGTAGCCATTTATCATCACCTGTTCTTCCTCAAATGTTTATGCTTTGTTGATTTGGTTTTTATATACAATGCATTTGCAGGTAGATATCTATTATAACTAATTTAGTATATGATCTAATTTTTCTAATTTTATTGCTTGATTTATTAGCAGATGTAATTAAATCCGTGTTCTTGAGGCTAATTGTGACCATACATCAATAATGCAAATTTAAAAGTTATATGCATCAGTCGATACAGAAGTGGGGGTGTTCCCTTTTCGAAAAATTATTATGTCCAAAGGACATCACAATAAACACCATGCATTACTTGGGGTGCATTGATGATGTGAATATCCGTGTAACATAGAGAGGGTTGGCAGGAGTCCGTGTGAGAAGACACAATATCCAGAGCACCACACCAAGGGATGTGTAATCATGCCTTCTAGGGAGTCGAAGCTGGGTGCTAGTTTGTCCAGCATAGCAGGTGGCCGAGGTTGCTGGGATCAGGGAGACACATGTTCGTCCCTTATATCTGTTTTCTTCTTCTTATGTAGCTTTTCTTTGTTGTTTATGCTGTTAGTCTGTATTTTTGGGAATGTGTTGCCCGTCTGTGCCTTCTTTTGGGTTAGTAAGTTAATGGGTGTGGCTTTATGGTGTTTGCCGATTTGGTGATTTTGTACGGTTTGGGTATTGCCTTTTTTGCATCTGGTTAGGTGGTTTGCTTTCGTAGTCTGATAGGATATTTGGTTTTGCTGATTATTGGGTGGCTGGTGTGTTTTAGTTGCATAAATGTTATATTTGCATTATAGTTTCTGTGAACTTCGCATGGTAACCCCCTTTAGGTTAGGAAAAACCAACACTGTTATTGTTGGGGAAAAGTGGGCAAAAATACCTCCCAACAGAAGGGATGAGAAAGAAGAAAAAACCAGAAAAAACATTTATGATAAGGGCAATAGGTCCGTAGAAAGTGTTCATGTGAGCAGTACCACCCCTAAAACAAGCAATAAGGTATTAAAAATGATTTAATTTTTATATTAAAAAATCAAAACCAATGCTTTATACCTCCATGAATTGTGTCAAAAAAGATAAAATATATTCTCCATCTCTATCCTCTGCGAGCGACCAATAGTGCCAAATTCCATTTTACATATCTCTAATGAGATTTTTGTTTCACACTAATATCCTCACGCACACGTATATCCATGATCGATCATGGATATGGTGTAAGTCGCTTCGATGTTATTGCGTTTACCGAAATAATCCAATTTAGACGGCAACAATTTTAAAATATCACAGAAATATATTTATGGCTCAAAGAAACAAAAAAAAAAATCGATCACAACATAATATATATAGTTCAATAATTTGTTTTACAAATTTCAGAAGAAATCATGCTTAGCAGAATAGGTATAATGACAACACAGGCATGTGAACAACATAGCCTGCTTATTAACAACACATATAGTTCGCATGCATACAAAGGAACCTGCTATAGTGCAGGTCTATTCAACTTATTGTGTCCATTTAGGTGGATGTTACCCAAGATCTCATGGGTAGATCTCAATTACTGAATAGGGACCCAGTATCGGCATGATTTTGCAATCGTCACCGAATCCGGCATCGGAAAATATCCTTTTCCAGTCACTTTCGTTTCGCTCCACCCCGTTGATGTACATCATGAATAAGTTTTGTATAGCTTCCATCTCAGTTATTTTCTTCTCGTTGTGATGTAATCCTCTTACCATATCGATGATTATGACTTTTCCTCCAGCATTCCTAGCTGGGATGGCTTCCTTGCAACGCTGAAGTATCTTGACACAGTCGTTGTAACACCCCACTTTTTGGAAGTCAGAAAAACATAGTTGTTAGAGAGCCAAAAATCAGGGGCAACAATTTTTTTTTTGAAAGACTTCATTAATGATAGTGTTTTCCTTCCTATTGCTCTGATTGGCCTTGTATGACTTGTTGATTGTGTTGTTTGACCAATGAGTGTTAACCCAAAGACCCAATCAAGATAAAAATACATTTAACTTTGGTGATCATGTCATGACAAGAAAATATTCTTTATATCTTCTCCACTGCTATTTTGGCGCAAGCTCTTTTCTTCCAAAAATGCTTGGATTTTATCAACTACCCAAAGGCCTATGATTTGGGAAAGTAAAGTATTTTACAAGAATTTATTTGTTTATAAAACTATAGAGAACTATATAATATCTCCTACCTATTTTCAACCTTGATATTTTTGCAAGGATTTGCAACTCATATTGTAAGCTCCTATTTTCACTCTCTTTGGAAATACTACAAATGGGGAAATATATTACCCCTCATAATTTCTTTTTGAAAACTATCAAGTATAAGTTGAGAATACGTTTTAAAATAACATCTTGTCATGGTTCTGTGTGATCACATTTATCACAAGATTATATTGGTGGTTATGGAAATTGTGGAGTGATAATTTTCTCTGTTGTTTTGCTTTTGTGCTCTTAGTGACTTTGTGGTATTCACTAGGATTGCTTGTTGTTTTCTAGGAGCCATGTTGTGAATTTGTGTGATTAGTGTTAGAATAGTGATCTTCTTGTTTGATTAGCTTATAGTTAGTTTAGCACTCTCTGTTAATTTTTCTTTAATTCTTTTTGGACATGCAAACCAACCAAGTTGGTGATTGTCATCCCTACTGTCTAAAACTATCTTTAGTTTGAGGATGACACTTTGTTTCATCACAACTCCATCCATAATTCTTGTTGCTAACTAAAACAATGACCTTTGGTCATGTTAAAAGATAGCATCTGGCACACTTCTTTTTAACCACCTCATTAATCTTTTCTGCAATGCACCTTCACCATTCTCTTAATCCTCATTTATTCTTGCTCACTGAGGTTTTGCCAACCAGAATTGGTCACTTGTGTGACTAGTGCTTGATGCCAAAGTGGGCTACCCTCTAACTTTCCCTAACAATCTTTTCTTAACCAAATTCTATCAAATCAGCAGCTAACCTCTCTCTCTCCCTCACACGGCCAGGACAACACCACCCCACCCTGGCCCACCTGTCATCCCCTCCACTTGCCACCTTGGCACTCCACCGCCCATCTTCTCCACCGTGGCCAATGGGAGGTCACTCCCTCTCCCTCTACTGGCTAGGACACACCACCCCAACCACCTCCTCTCTGTCCCCCTCTCCACCGCCCCTTCTGGCCAACCAGAGCAGCCCAAGCTCTCCCATCTCCCTCAAATACCCGAGCAAACCCTAGATCGGGTCCCTGCTCGCATTTGCTCTCCTCTGCCTCCCGAGCTCACCTCTCTGCTCCAGAGCTCGCCCCTGTACCTACTCTCCCCTCCCTCGAAGCCGAGCTTGCTCCCGAGCTCTCTGCTCCACGAGAGAGGCAAGTGCACCTCGGGAACCCGACGGCGTCGAGCGCTTCTTGCCGGTGACCCACTCCCTCTTTCTTCGCCATTTTTGGCCCGGCATGCTCCTCTCGACGAGACCTAACTCTTCCCCCCTGTCTTTTGTCCAGAGACCGCCGGAGTTCGTCGCGCCATCCTCGACCTGTGGAAGTCAACTCCGTCGCCGCCATGAACTCCGTCGATGCATGCGCCACCTGAGGACCCCGCCGAGCTCGCCATCGCCTTCTCCTATGACCTCAACCCCTCCCGCAGCCGCACGCATCCCCTGGGTGATCATCCCGCCGCCGCGTGCCCCTCCTTTCTCTCGGTCGCGTCCGTGTGAGCGACGCGCGGGAGACGACGACGGAGCACCGTCGATCTCCGGATCGATGGCCCCCTTTGAATCGCGTCGGTCGTTGACCGGTACGCGTGGGAGGGCGCCGTGCTGCGCTGACCTGGGCTGGTCTGGCCCGTTGCGGCCCAGCACCGTGCAGCCACGGCCAGATCTGGCCCATTTAGGCCGTAGACGTTTTTTTTAGTATTTCTTTCCTATTTCTAGTTTGTGTGTTTTATTAGCTGTTTAGTTTATTTAGTTTGTGGTAGATCTGTTAGTATATTTTTTTCATTAGAGTAAATTTTGTAGTGTTCCTCTGTGTTTGCTTAATCATGCAGAAGTGAGTTTGCTCAAAAATACTTAGTGTATTTTGCATGGCATTAAATCTTGTGAAATGGGCCATCTCTAGTGTTTTATTTTTAGCAGGAGCTAGGGGTATCCAAAATTAGTGAATCAAACTTAGTTGGAAAGCTCTTGGGGTAACCTTTCTCTGGAATTTTACCCCATAGTGTTTTGATGCTCAGAATATGTTTGGTAGATGTTTGAATATAGTGGCAGAATGCACTTTGTGCATTTTTCTGATTTTCTGTGATTTTAGTTTTGGAGTAAATCCAATTGTGTTAGCTTGTGTTAGTGGCAGAGAGTACAACCCTAGAGTTTCCCTATTTTTAGGTTTATAAAACTCCCTGTGTGAATTAATTGGTAAAAGTAGTGTTTCTGCCACTAATAAAATGAAGTAGATTTAAATGTTTTTTAGATTATGAAAATGTGTTTGTGCTTGTTGTAAATTATTTGGTACTGTTGTTTGCTTGATATTGTTGTTTGGCTTGTTAGTATATGTTAGTACTGTTAGTGACTTGTGCTTAGTTTGTTTGGAGATTAGCAAGTGTTGTTAAAGTAGAATTAGTAGTTTTTCAATTAAGTGTTAAACCATGTTTGTATTGCTTGATTGTTAAGCAAGATCACAATCTTCTTAACTAAGTTTAGCTACTGGATTGTTAGTTGTGCTTAGCCTAGCATGTTGGTAGTAGTCCCTAAAAGATGCTTAATCACTACTTTGAACCTACCTTTATAAAAGTAGAGAGTGTGGTGATTGCTGAACTTGTCTGTTAGATGATAGTCTTGTGACTTGCTTGTTGCTTGATAATTTAAGCTTGATGTATGCTTTGTTTGGAATGCCTTGCTGTATGTTTGATTGTGTGTTAGTTAGTGAATAGCATCAAGTCACCCTGGTTTGTGGGAGTACTTTAGATAGCTAACTTTTGTCTGAAGTATTTCCTTGTGTTTGAATGCCAGTTGTCACTTGTTTGCTTGTTTACTTTAGATTGTTGTTAACCCGCATTCGTAGTTTTGACGGTAGTCCGTTTACTTTCCGGTACCTTAGGACCACGAGAGGAGGAGCTGTACGGGGGAACTGAACCTGTGTACGATGAAGAGCAAGACCAGGGACACTTTGCTGAACAAGGCAAGCCACCTCACCACTCTAATGAAATCCTATTATTTCTACAAGCATGTTTTGTTTTCAAAAATAAAATAATGCATGCTTTATTTCTTTCATGGCCTTCTTGCCACCCAAAAACTATTTTACAAAATGTTGTTTGGCCAAAGATATCTACTAGAATATAATAGGAGTTAAAAAAAAATTATTCTTCACTTGAGAAGCCTTCTACTGAAGGCGCTATCAAGAAAATTATGTTCTCTAGTAATATATCCTTATAATCTTATCTCAAAACTATAGGATGGGGACCTCGTTTTTACGAAAATGTTTTCGGAGGAAAAACCCGAGTCGCTGGGAGCACTCGGAGAGAAAGTGTTTTACAAAACCCGAGATGCTGGGAGCAACCGGAGAAGTTTACAAAAACCCGAGATGCTGGGAGCAAATCGGAGATGTTTACGAAAACCCGAGCTGCTGGGAGCAATCGGAGAAGGAGATGTTTTGGAAAACAAAGTACAGCCCTAGCGGATCTTGCCCGACAATTTTAACAGTACAACCACATTACTCCAAAATGGGCACGGGGCCTACCCGAAGCTTGTTTGTGTTAGTGCGAGCTTGAACTCAAAATTTGCTAGACGGGGTTCGAGTCCCCTGAACCGAATGCCGCAATAAGGAAATTGGGCATACAAAGTGTGAGGTTAAAGTCCGCCACCGGGAAGCAGCGGTGGGTCTCCTGTTATGGCGCTGTGAGACTAGGGGTAACCGGTTGCAAACGGCTAGCTCACTCGGTGCAGGGAGAACGAACCCATCGAGGAGAACGACCGTCGCACTAGCATCGACATAGCGGAAGTTAGGATTGGTGGTCTGATGGGTGCATGCTGTCTCTGTACAGACCGTGGTTGTCCACGGCAGACTGTCCATATCTTATGGTGAAAGTGTACCCCATCTGCAGAGTGTAAAACTTTCGAATAGCCGAGTCCTCGGTCATGGACGGTTGGAAGGCCACCGATCTAGGCGTGCGGGCATTTTTTTTAAAAAAAGAAAAAGTGGTTTTTATTGGAAAACAAGGAGGCGGTAAGGAGGTACCTGGGAGGTACGGATTTGGGGGAAAACAGTTGGTCTCAGGGAGTCAACTGGTTGGAACCCGGAGAAAAGGTAAAAGGGGTATCCCTATCCTATTGTTATAAAAGGTTTGCAAAAGAATTTCTAAATCCATGGGGACAGATTCTTCTATTCCTACATTTTTGATAAAGGCGGGGATATGTGTAAATCCCTTTGCCCAAAAGCATCTTTTTGAAAACTAAGCCGCATAGTCGTATATAGCAGCCAACCCAGTTTTCGAAAAATGTTTTTCTTCTGCATTACCATGAAAACTTAAACCCTGAGGTGGATTTGCAAGTGCATCATTGTACTTACGGCTGTGTCCCTGGATATTCAAATGTCCAGATTTCTTTGAGGAAGTTTATGACGGAGAAGAGGAGCACGTCGACGACCACACCGACTATGCCGTCACCGGTCAACTGCACTGGTGGGAACGCGTCCGGTGGTTACGAGGGCCGGCGTTACTCACGAGCTTCCGCTGTATCGTAATTACTTCCGTCCTGCGCGACGATGTCTGGTAGATTGGGTCATGTGACCATTCATGTATGTAAGATTTGTATGTCCGTTTGCATGATGTAACTTTGAATACCATGTCGGTTATGTGATCACGATGCACTGATCATTGGGATCGTGATCTGTTTACATAACGTGGGTACTTCGGACGGTGGTTTCCGAGGGGCCCCTACAGTCGTCATGATCCCAGTCATGTAAAATGTTCTAGAACAAATATGCATAAACAAATTGAAGTAAAAAAGTGAGAACTATAGTTAAAATGAAAGTTCGAAATATAATACTATTAGCCGTTGATGTGTATTAGAAATATAACTCATAATCTACGAGCAAATAAATATGTGAATGATACAGTTAGTGAGTGTATTAGAATAATTCACGAGTAAAAGAGAAATAAAATAGTAGTTATCGATGAGAACTCATCGTTGGTAGGTGTAGTAAAAAAAACATTCAGGTAAGAGTTTTGTATGTCCATTAGTTTTGTAGTAAACATTAATAGGCTAAAATCTAAGACCATACATATCAAGCAAGATACATGTAAGATACATATACATTTCGTGGGAGCAATTATGTATCTAAATATCCACCTTCCCATGAGAGTACACCCCGTTCACGGCAATATAAAATTTCGAGACATGAAAATTAAGAATTATTAGTTGTGCATGGAACGGCAACACAATATATCTTTTCCACAGAGATAGGAAGACATTTATATTAAAGTCGATTTTCCAAAGTTGATTTATTGTATAGCTTAACAAAAATGTCAATTTATAATATATTTTAGTGAAGGCTTCACTTTTACGAGGGTTTCAAACTAGATCCCACTTTAATATGTTTGGACAAATGAGTTTTGGGTTATTTTTCGCTTTTTCCTGTTCGGCTTCGTTTAGGAGACGTACGCCTGTTTTCGAGCGAGTACGTACGTGTGCAATCATTAATATTGACGAGTAGAGTATTCGTAAGAACCGTGCGTGCGTGCCTGCATGTGTGTGTCAACTGTCAACTGTGAAACGGATACCTTGAGCACGACAGCATCCGCGGATGGAATGGATTGGAACATGTCGCCGGCTACGAATTGCAAATTTTCATGACCGGCGGCGTCGGCTGCGTCACCGATAACGCGAGGAAGGTCCATGATGGTGCACTTCATACGCGGGAAAGCGCTTGCGATGACCTTGGTGCCTGCGCCCACTAGTGGAAACAGGATCTTTGGTGGAAAGGGGTGTTGGGCTCTAGTCCCGGGCGTGGTTTGAACCCGGACTAGAGGAGGGAACTAGTACCGGGCCGGCTGCTCCGACGATGCGCAGGTCGGGTCCCGGGTTGTAGGGCACCTCTAGTTCCGGGCCGTGATACCACCCGGGACCGAGGCAGTCAGCGGCAGGGTGGAGACAGGAGGGTGGACCTTTCGTCCCGGGCTGTGGTACAGCCCGGGACTAGAGGTCCTGCTATATCATCTCCCACCCCGGACCAGCCACCATTTTTGAACTCTCAAGCTCATCTTCATTGTTTCTCTCTCAAGCTCAAGTGTAGCCTCATTTTTTTCCAACATTTGTCAAGATAGACGGCACCCATCTCTCCAAGGGTTAGCAACACTTGATCCTTTCACCCGGCGGCCGAATTTTAGCCATTTCCATACAAGTTTAGCTCATTTCATTTTTATAATGCTATCTAGGTGTTTGATGAAATGACTAAGCTAGGTAGTTCATTTTTTTATGTATTTTGAGCTCAAATTAATTTATTATTTGTGGATTTTAGTGTCGTCTCGGTCCTCACCGCCGTCGATAGCCCCCGCCATCCCGTGACCGGCACCACCTCGGTGAGCCTCTTCTTTTATCTGTTATTTTACAAAATTATTTGTATGATTTGAATGCATAATTATTTTTCTTGTATAATTTTCTTATGTTTTTTATGTATAGTGTCATGGTTTTGATATCCATCCCCGTCGTCCCTCGTCCGGTCTATGATTCGGATGTGGTATATTTTATCACTATTTATTTTGTTTCGTGTTTATAACAATCATGCCGACCAAATTGACATAGATATATTTTTATTGGGTTTTTTAATGGATTTCCCTTAGTTGTGCCCACGACCTCAGTTTTGCCCCTAGTTGCGAATCGTCCTCAGTTTTGCCCCTAGTTTGGTCGCGGCTGCTCTAGTTTGCCCCGAACGGCAAGTTTGAAGTCTATTCCGTCTGATGGCGTTACTGACAGTGGGCCCTGGTGGGACCGCCTAACTGCCTATGTGGCCGGAACTTACAGGAATTTCTTTCTTTTTGAAGATTAAGAAAGATCCGAAATAACTTGAAATAAGGTGGGACCGCCCAACTGCCTGATCCCCAATCTATCAGTGCGCGCCCTGCTCCCGACCGGCCGTCGCCAGCACCACCACTAGCGCGCCACCAGCGCCGCCGCCAGCACCACCTACGCCGCCACGGCCGTCCCGCGTCGCCACCAGATCCCACCACCAGATCCGCCGACCCCATAAGATCCGCCGCCGCCGCCAGGGGCGCTCGTTCCGCCACGGCGGCCGCCACCTGCTCGACCCGCGGCGGGGCTCCTTCCGTGCGCCTGGCCGGAGCGCTGACATTTGAGGGGCTGGTGCACCCCACCAGGACATTGGCGGCGAAATGGAGAGCGGCAGCGACCCCGGAGTATTTGGCATGGCACGCATTGGGCCGGAGACCCGCCGCGTCCATGACTGGGTTCCCGAGGGGTAAGGCTTCCAATTTAGCTTGTGTGTGCATTTCAACAGTGGATTCGACATAGGATGATATATATTTCTGCAATTGGACATAGATTGCTTGTGCATTTGAGGTTAATTCTGCAATTGGAGTTTTGTGTGCATTTGAGCTTTTGCTGATTGCGTCTCTGTTTTCTTTGGTTAGGATGGAGTTGCGGTATGCTTTCTTGTTGATCATTAGAAGGGACCGGTACATCGTGGATGTAGACAGTAAGAAGAAATTCCATGGAGGTTTCGATTATTCTTTGCCAATGGATTGCAACTGGAGTTTCAGACAGTTTGGGGAGGTCCTTTGCAGCACATATCCTTGGGGTTTGCATGACGAAGTGGAATTCAAATATTACGATGGGTCCACAAATTGGGTGAAAGTTAGCAATGATGCAGAACTGGCTACCATGTTTGCTAAACATAAGGAGACAGATACATTTAATGTGAGGCTGCAAGTTGATGTGGTTGTGCCGGAAGTTAGACCTAGGGAGACAGGTTCATCTTCTCGGACAGAAACATCTCGTCGGAAAGCCACTTCTAGCCAGAATAGTTCAGTTCATCCAAATGGACGTGGTGGCTCGACAAGCGTGGGCAGAAGGGACCCTGATGAAGTGGAGGCAGATGCTGACATCTCTTGGGATGATGAAGAGAGGCTATATGGTGATGTTGTTCAGAATTTACGACGGGCATCTGGTGCTGCTGAAATCCCAGATGAGGCTGACAATGAGGAAGAAGATGATGAGGAGGAAGACCTTCCAGCTGTTGAGTGGGATCCTGAGAACCCTCATATGGCAGTAGGTACAGTTTTTGCATCCATGAGTGAGTGTAGAAATGCCTTTGTGACGTACTGCATCAAGGCAGAACGTGCGTTCATCGTTGACAAGAGCGATAAAAATCGTTACACACTGCATTGTGTGACTGAGGGTTGTCCATGGAGGATGCACGCATCCAAAATGCGAAGAAGCAGGAATATTCAGGTCAAAGTGAACCCTTTTAGCCACACATGCGAAGAATCGACTCTCAGGAAGGAAACACTCACTAAAGCCAAGTCAAAATGGGTGGCAGAAGCAGTAAAGAAGTGGGTGACAGAAAACCATCAAGTGGGTACAAAGGAATTAATGAAAAACATCAAAGACAAGTTCAAGATAGATTTACCATACATGAGGGTTTTCAATGGTAAAGAAAAAGCTATGGAATCTATCTATGGTAACTGGCAGGAAAGTTTTGAATTGTTGTATTCATTCAAAGCTGAAGTTGGGAGGACCAGCCCAGGAAGTATTGTTGAAATTGATCACCACTCCGTGGAGTACACATTGAAGGGAGTGACAAGGACCAAGGAATGCTTTAGGAGGGTTTTTGTGTGCTTTGAGGCTTGTCGCCGTGGGTTTTTGGCAGGCTGCAGGCCATATTTGGCTATTGATGCTACCTTTCTCACAGGGAGGTTTAAAGGACAGTTAGTAGCAGCTTGTGCAGTTGATGCACACAATTTTGTATTTCCAGTTGCATACGGTGTGCTGGAGACAGAGTCTGAGGAGAGCTGGACTTGGTTTTTGCAGAATCTGCGGCGTGCCATTGCACATCCAGAGGGGTTGGTAATTCATACAGATGCCTGCAAGGGTTTAGAGGTGGCTGTGGACAATGTGTTCCCTGGAGTAGAGCATAGGGAATGCATGCGTCACCTTGCTGCAAATTTTGTGAAGAAATTCAAAGGAAAGATATATGCTGACAATTTATGGCCAGCATCTTTGACTTGCAGTGTGAGGAAGCATAGCTACCACATGAGGCAGTTATACACGAATCCCAAAGTGAAGGAATACTTGGAAACACACCACTCCAAGTTATGGGCCAGAAGCCAATTCAGTGAACTGAGCAAAGTTGATTATGTGCATAATAATCTTGCAGAGTCTTTCAACTCAACCATCCGGAAACTAAAGGATCTTTATTTGGTGGATTTGCTTGACAAGATAAGGATAGAATACGCGCAGAAGTTTCATTATCGTGTTGGAATAGCTGAGGCAAAATTCATGGGCCACATTATCATCCCTTCCGTGATGAATGAACTGAAGCAGAAAACAGTAGGCTTGGTAATGAACATGATTCTATTGTCGGATACCACAGCAGAGGTCACAATATTGGATAAAAACGAGAAACCCTGGAGATATCCAGTGGATTTAGAAGCTAGAACTTGCAGTTGTAGGAAATGGCAAATAACTGGGTTGCCATGCATTCATGCTTTGTTTTTCATCACATCTCTGTCAGGTCCAGCAGGGAACATACAGCAGTATGTGCATGAGTACTACTCTGTTGCAAGGTTCAAAACCACATATGCACTTACCTTGCCTGCTTTGGAGGGAAAACAACAATGGGACAGGGTCGACCCTGGATTCAAGCTTTGCGCTCCAGTTCTGAAGAGAGCAGCAGGTAGACCGAGAAAGACTCGGTTCAGGCGTCGCAGCGAAGGAGCTGGACTAGGAGCAAGGATGCGTAAGTGCAAAAGGTGTGGTGGGTCTGGTCATTTCGGTAACAAGTGTAATAATGCAGTAGATCCAGCGTTCGGAGAGTTTTCCGATGAAAATCTTGGTCCAGATGATGCTGCTGAAAACGATGCTCCACATGATGATGCTCCAAACAATGCTGAACCAGAATCTGTTGGAGATGTTGAACCAGAAGATGATGCAGATGCTGAACCAGAAGATGCTGCAGATGCTGACAATGATGATAATGATGGTGACCAACCTTCTGCTAGGTATGTAAATGTTGTACATTTATCACTTTATGTTCTGCTCCAATTTGTGCTGAAAATTATCTCACTTTTCGTACAGATCACAAGGAGAAGAGAAGAAGAAAGTTAAGTTACCGACACCCAAGAGGAGAAGAGAAGAAGCAGTGAGCACAGTGATAACAAGGAGCACAAGGAGCAAAATGGTGGCAAGTACCACAAGGATCACCAGGAGCAAAGTGGTGGCGCCCTTTTGAATGAAACATTATGAATAAACTTATGTGTTATAATGTTTTTCATTGAGAACTGTTTTTCATTCATGTAATAAACTTATGTGTTATGATGTTTCAATGTTTGATGTACAGTTATGCACGTTAGTTCATTAATTCTAGCCATTTTGTGAGGTACAACTCATCGTCGCCGGAAATGTGCTGCAAATGTGCTCCAAATGTAGCCCAAACAGCCCCATTTCTAAGCCACTCATTTTTTCGACCTTCCCCAAATGATCTCAAACTCTAGGGTTAACATCTATTGCACTAATATAGTATCTCCAACTAATTTTTAACTCAAAATTTGTTTAAAATTTGGTTTGACTTTTGTTGACCAATTTTGAAATATTCAAAAAATATTCAACAAACATCAAAAAAATGCACATCCAGTTCACATGGTCTTAGTTTGTCATGTACTAACATCTCCAACTGATAAACAAGGTCAAGATACATATTAATCAAGAAATGCTTCAATATGGTATCTGTTGGAGATGTGAGATTTCAAAGCACTTCTTGTTTAACATGTATGTAGACCTTGTTTATCTGTTGGAGATGTTAGTACATGACAAAATAAGACCATGTGCACTGGATTTGCATTTTTTTGATGTTTTTTGAATATCTTATGATTATTTCAAATTTGGTTGACTTTTGTTGACCCGGTTTTGAAATAATCATAAGATATTCAAAAAACATCAAAAAAATGTAAATCCAGTGCACATGGTCTTAGTTTATCATGTACTAACATCTCCAACAGATAAACAAGGTCTACATACATGTTAAACAAGAAGTGCTTTGAAATCTCACATCTCAAACTTTCATAGTTTGAGATGTGAGATTTCATACCATATTGAAGCATTTCTTGTTTAACATGTATGTAGACCTTGTTTATCTGTTGGAGATGTTAATTGAAGCATTTCTTGTTTAACATGTATGTAGACCTTGTTTATCTGTTGGAGATGTTAGTACATGATAAACTAAGACCATGTGCACTGGATTTGCATTTTTTTGATCTTTTTTGAATATCTTGTGATTATTTCAAATTCGGCCTATTTCACACTATATTGAAGCATAGTGCAAAATCAAATTCAGGCCAAATCAACACAAATCAAGACACATATAATGACTCTGTGCGAAGGTTTTGTATTTTTTCAATTTTTATTGAATTATCTATGCGAAGGATTTTAGATAAACCCTACCGAGCATCCTGGACCGTTCATCTGACTCTGCCGCGCTTAACTGCTGCCATGCGATCAGGTCTTCTAGAAGGAATCACGAGCGATCCGTGGGAGCACCGTTTCTTCGACATGATTGGCCAGCGTTTTTTGAAATACCCCGCCCCGCGGCCAGCGCGCGCTCACTCTCCCGCGCCCGCTCGGAATCCCCACTGCCCGCCGCCATGCCTCCGCGCCGCCGCTCCCAATCCGGCTACCTCGGCGTCCGTGAGCGCCCGAACGGGACGTTCACCGCCGAGATCTGGTCCGGCGACAGCCGCGTCCCCCTCGGGACGTTCGGGACCGCGACGGAGGCCGCCCGCGCTTACGACGCGGCGGCGTGGAGGCTCAACCGCCCGCGCCGCTCGATGAACTTCCAGGACTGCCGCGACGCGCAGGAGGCGGCCAGCCTGGCGCCTGAGCCGCGCCTCGTCACCGCCGAAGACCGCCGCGCGCACCGCTTCCGCGCGACGCTCCGCCTGGTCGAGGAGCGCGACCAGCGCGCCGTCGACGATTGGTACCGGAACCATCCGGAAGAAGAGCTCGCCGAACTCGAGTTCTGGAACACCCGCGCGGGCGAGCGGGCGGAGCGGCGCGCCGAGCGCCACGAAGAGCGGGAGGAGCGCCGCCGAGCGAAGGAGCAGGCTGAGGCGGACCTGGCGGCAGGCCTCGCCAACTGGCCCGCCGGCGACCCCAGGTGGCTCGCGCTGCAGGAGGAGATTTCGGAGACCACCAACTCCGATTCCGATTTCTCCTCAGACTCCGACTTCGAGTTCTAGTTCATCGATTCGTAGTTATTAGGGTTATTGAATCGAGTGTTTAGGGTTTAGGATCGAATCGTCTGTTCGTGTAATGAATCATGTTCGTCCAAGTTCATCATATATCTATATTTGCAGTCTATTTTACTGTATTTTTTATTTGATTTTTATTTGCAAAAGAGTCTGCTAAAACCATCCACGCCAACTAGGTTTGGCAGACTTTGGCAGTTTTTTCATCTCTTTCCATTAATGCACGGGGCACGCGTTGGTCCGTTCTGCCTCTTGCTTCCTCGGTCTCCGTTGTGCTGCACAGCTAGTTAAGGCAGAGGTTTTCTGCATGCGTGTGCGTAAGACTTTGGACTTGCTTTCACCTCTTTGCGTTAATGCACGCATGCAGGGTCACGTCGTGCAGGGTCACGTCGCATCCTAGCCCAGCTATTTTTGCAGTCACCGCATTGACCGCAACGCAGCTTCACGACGTGGCGCGCGCGCACGTACTACTAAGCCTAATTCACACTCGTCATCACGTCTTTCACACAGTTGCGCCCGTAACTTCTTCATCTACCCCAATTAATTCACACTCCTCATCGGGTCTGTAAATAGTGCCAAGCCAACTTCCCTTCTTCTCATCCATCTCCAGCCCCTTTGCCTCCTCCTCCCTCTACCACCATGTCGACCTACTCTCTCCCTTCCAGCCCCGAGTCCGTCAGCGACGAGGACAACCACCCAAACCGTCGAGACTGGTGGGAGGCGCCGGAGGAGCCGGAGGAGAAACTTCCAAAGCGTGTGCGTCGGCGTCGCCAGCCGTGGGCGTCGGGCCCCTTCGTCCACAATCCCGACGCCAACGAGGTCAAGATCGCCAACCTCTCCGACAAGGAATGACTCCAGCGCCGCCTCGCCATCCTGGAGAACAAGGAGAAGAAGGAACTCGCTACCGACGAAGAGAGGGAGGAGGAGAAGGAGGTGGCGAGGGAGCGGCGCGCCAGGCTGAAGCGCCGGGAAAGGGAGGAAAACCGGATCCAGGAGGACAATCTCTGGGCCTCGTCCAACCGCGAGATGGCGGACAGGGCGGCGGATTGGAGGGCGTCGGCGCCGGCGTCAGCGCTCCCAGCACCGCCGATGGAGTAGGCCAACCCCCGGCGGTTGGCCGGCAGACGGCTGCGGGCGCCAGCGGTTAGGATTTAGGGCCCTATATGAATTTTTTCTTTTTTTAGTTTAATATATGTAATGTGGGTAGGGCCCCTCTATATGTAAAGTGGGGCCAATGTTTGTGTTAATATAAAATAGTGTTTGCTCGTGTTTGAATTATTTTTGAACAAAAGTAATCCACTAACTTCTAAATTAGCTTCACAACTCATCGTCAACGAAAATGTGCGTCAAATGTGATATGGAAACATGCATGAAACTTCTAAACCAAAACTTATTCATATTATTAATCCCAATAGAAACATGCATGGAAACTTTTAAACCTAAACTTATCCAGCAATAACATGCTATGGAAATAACATTTAAAACTAAACCTAAACCTAAAGTGTGCACGTCTGTTTTTTTGCTGAGAGCACTTCATTTAGGGTCTGTCTAGGTTTTACATGGGCCTGGCCTTTTCTCGTAGCCGTTTTCAATTTTTTTTCTTCTACTGAACTGAACCTGAACTGAACATTGCACAAAATCATAAGAACTGAAACAAACCAAATCAGGGCTGGATTCCGGACGCATTTATTCCATGTCTTAGCCATACACAAATTGACCAGGTCAAGCTAACTGGAACACTAACTACATTATTTTTGACTAATGATCAGCAAATAGACAACTCCAAGAACAATTGCACATAGATACAAAATTGCAGCCAGCAGATTGCTCTGCTTCTTCAGATCGACAAGCTTCTCCAGCTGTTTGGCCATCTTCTTCAACTCGTCCTTCTGCACCCCATTCTGCACCGTAGCAACAACCCCAGTAGCAGATCCCAATTGCTCCACCGCTGGTGGCAAATTGGGCACCAGGGATTTGCCCTCCTTTTCAAACCTCTTGATGTACACATCAAGCCACTCGAAATGGCCACATGCCTGCAAATACGAAAGTCCAAATCGGATGCATACCCAAATCGGATGAAAACCCAAATCGGCTGAAACCCAAATTTGAGGAAACATAAAACGAAATTGAGAGGGGGGAAACACATATCTCACCTCCCCCGGCTGTTCTTTGCTCTCGCATATCACATACTCGCGCCCGCGGTTGCCGTTCTTGTCGCTCGTGGTGACCCGCCGCTTCAGGGACGCCGTCCGTCCGCACCCAGGGCACCTTCCCAGCGGAACTGGACCGAAGCGCAGCCATTTAGAGTCGGAGATGGAAGCGGAGCTCGTCGACATGCCGCCGGAGAAGAAGGGGATGTCGCCCCTGTAGCTGTACCAGACGGCCGCACCCTCCACGGCGATCTTCCAACCGTCAGCGGCGCTACCCGTGGACGCCGCCCTCTCCGTCGCCCGCGTCCGGCTCCTTCCTATCAACAGGGGTCGCCGCCCACCTCTGCGCGTGGCCGCCCTCTCCGTCGCTCGGCTGATTTTCCTGCTCACCGCTGCGAGCTCCGGGGCCGCGCTCCGCCGCTTTTACAGCGCAGCCGCAAGCAAACGGTCAACAGCTGGGTCCCACAAGCCGCGCCAACGGTTCTATTATGGGTCCCACAAGCCGCGGCTGACGGTTGTCTTCTGGGTCCCATAAGTCAGCAGTCAACGGTTGTATTCTGGGTCCCACAAGTCAGCAAACCTGACGGAGACGGCAAGAGTCACGGAACGAATCCTTGCGCACAAACTAGGGGCAAAACTGAGGTCGATTCGCAACTAGGGGCGAAACTGAGGTCGTGGGCACAACTGAGGGCATCCTGATAATTAACCCATTTTTATTTAGGAGGTAGTTGAACCGGAAATTCCAGCCGACCCTATTGTAGAGTTTTTAAAAAAAGAAAACAACGATTTGAAAGCAAAATTGAAGATAAGTGAAGATCTTCGTCTCCAATGCCTAGAAGAGAAGATGGTATTGGACTTGAAGATTGCCGACATCGTTGATGCTCATGAGGTCGAGCTTACCGATGTCGTCGCTGTTCACGAGATGAAGATGGATGCAATGCGCTTGAAGCTTAGAAAGATTAGAAAATATGTCATTAGTCAAGAGGCTTGGTATCATTATACTGTTGGTTCAATAGTTACCTTAGTTGCGATTCTGATCGCATTTGTTGTTGGATTTAAATTCTTTAGATAGTTGTATTCTAGTTTCAATTAATTTATGTTTTATGAGAACTATGTATTACATTTGGTCACTACTATACTTTGGTTTTAATGTGATGAACTTGTATTAATGAATATGATATGTTTCCTATTATGTTGGTTTATCATAATGGGTTTTAGCGGTGATTTGCAGATGAGTCATCCGTGGATGTACGCTGACCGACGCTCTAAAGAGTACATGGATGGCGTGCAATCTTTTCTCAATGTGGCTAAGGATAACAAGGGGCCCAATGGATATCATAATGTGTTGTCCATGCAAGAAATGTCGGAATGAGAAGGATTACCCTAACACAGACAGAATTCACCCCCATCTGATAAATTCTGGTTTCATGCCCGGCTATAATTGTTGGACCAAGCACGGAGAATTATGCTCACTATGGTATTATGCAGAATGAAGTGTGATGAATGTGGTAGAAAGGGCATCTATGGCTTTGGGTTCGTTAACCCAGTATGAGTTAATGCAAGGACACTAAAAAACCACGAGAATGCCACGGAGAAGAACTTGCTAAATGCCCTAATGAAGCAACATTTCAACACGGAGATAATGTTTCCTTACTTCTTCAGGTAAGAGAGTGTTACTCGCTTGTACAAATTAAGTGTAAGTGATGAGTTACTGACGTGTATATAATCATGCGCAGCGATCATTACATTCTGCTAGTCATTGAAGTTGATAGATCATGTGTTCAAGTCTACGACTCATTGGACTGGCCTGAGGAGAGGTACCAAAGCATTCTAGATACGCTCCAAAGGTAATTTCAAACATTATCGCACTATATCAGTCTCTCTTATTGATTTCAGAGATATCAAGCAACTAATAACTCATTTATTCTTTTTTTTGGCCGGCAGGGTTTGGAAACAATTCAAAGCGAGGACAAAGGGTTCAGGTTCATTTGAAGAACAGCTGACTTTTGTTCACCCACATGTAGGTAGTACGGTCTAGCTAGGTTCGCGCATCTCTTTATTTATAGTTTTCAATACCACTATATGTTGACTATGAGTTGATTGAATTCTATTCTCATAAAGTGGATCGAGAGGCAACCACATGAGACCAATTTCTGTGGATATTTTGTTTGCGAGTGGATTCATCGTTCGGTCACTGAGCGGGACCCAAAGAAATTTTTAGACGTACGTGAACAATCATATTCATCAATTGATCTCCAGTGTCATTCATAAGTTTTGATAGTCATGATTAATATTCGTATTGATCTCCTTCTTTTATAGGCAGAGCCATTGCGCGAGAATATGCCACTAAAGAAGCGCTTTCAAGCACTAGCAGAGGAACTTGCGGGGTTTCTGCTCAGCGAAGTCATACCTTCAAAAGGAACATACAATGGAGAATAGCGGTGAAGTCCCGGTTATGATCTCCCGTGTAACCGAATAGACGGGCTCTAGTCCGGTTATGATCTCCACACACGTGTAATCGAATAGACGGGCTCTAGTCCCGGTTATGAGCACCTCCATGTAACCGGATAGACGTGAACATATTTTTATTTATGAACATTTTGATATGTTATATGTAGTTTCTGTTTTTAATTAATTAAACGCATATTTTTTTTGCACCATTTCAATATTAAATTAGGAGGAAAAACAAAAAATTACAGGCTGCCACGTGTGAGGTCCTTGGTCCCGGGTCGTATGACCAATCGGGATTAGAGGTCCTCCACCACGCCCGCGCCTCGGCGGCCACGTGGGAGCCTGTTGTTCCGGGTCGTAACGGACCCGGTACTAGATGGGGGGGGGGGCCCTCTAGTGTCGCCTTGCTAGTCCCGGGTGGACACCCGGTACTAGAGGCCCTTACGACCCGGGACCAGTGGCCGTGTTTCCACTAGTGGCCCTTGCCACCGCCGACGTCGACGAGGGAGCCGAGGCCATGGAAGATGCGGCCCTTGTCAGCAATGGTGACCTCGAGGAAGACCTGGCTGTCGGCGGCCATGGAGCCGTTGATGATGGCATTGAAGTCGGCGTCCTTGCTGGCCATCTCCCACTGGGAGCAGCCGTGTGCCAGCTCGAAGAGAAACCGGCGCCCGCAGGCGCTGGCTCGGTCCTGAGCCAGGCGGGCATGGTGAAGAAGGAGGAGACGACGAGAGGGTTCAGCAGGAAGGGCACCATAGGGGTCAGGTTGTGCCAGCCGACGAGGAAGCGGCCTGTCGTGGTCAGCCTGTACTGCAGGGTAGCTTCCCCGGCGGCGGTGGTGGTGAAGATGCCGGAAGTGGCAAGCAGTTCGAGCACGCGCTGGAGGTCCGCGACTTTGGCCGGATGTACTTTGGCGTCGGTGGCGATGTCGGCGAGGGTGGCGGTGCCGCCGCTGCGGTGGATGGCTTCCGGGATGCCCAGATCCACGGCGCACTTGAGCGACAGTGACTTGACGTAGCCGAGAAGGTGGTTCTGGAGCTCGGAAAGAGGTACCAGCAACTCCTGTGGGCTCACTTCCGTCAATAGTTTGAGCGTCATGTTTCTAGTTTAGCTTACTTCACTGCAAATGCAAGCGTAGATGCTGGTGTACTTCTTGGCCGTGCCTAGAGCATTGCTATCCAGGCTTTTTTATAGAGGACCAGCGGAGTACTACTCCTTCACAAAAAGAAAAGGAATATTATTGAAAAATAGTGTCCCTTTCTTTCGGAAATTCATATATGCTCCCGAGCTCCAGTGATCCCGCCCGTTTCAAAAAATTAAAAAACATATTTAAAAGTTTCAAAAAATTATAAAAAAAATCATGCATGTTCCTACTGATATGTACTATACTCGTGCAAAATATCAATGCAAAATACTTTAGGATTTGAGCTACACCAAAAAGACAAAAGTTGAAATTTTGAAACTTTATATTGTTCCCTATATTCAGATCTGCACATTTCTCTTTTTTGTGTAGCTCAAATCGTAAAGTAATTTGCATTGAGATTTTGCACGTTTGTAGGAAATATCAGTAGGAACATACACGATTTTTTTCATAATTTTTTTAAACTTTTAAATATGTTTTTTAATTTTATGAAACGGGCGGGATCACTGGAGCTCGGGAGCACCAAATCTGCACTCCCCTTCTTTGGCCTATAACAACTCGAGCAACTAGGTGATCCAACTAGTGGCAATCATCATCCCCCGGAACAAAGATTACAAGAAAATATATGAGGGGCGACAAAATGTAATTATGAAATGCCGTTATAATGTATGTTATATTCAAGAAAAAAGGAGGGCGAAAATAAATAGTGCGCCTAATAATCCATATTACTAGAAAATAAGAAAACATACCGCCTATTTTTATATATGTCCCTAGGTCATATAACATATTGTTTTGTACCACGTCGTATAACTAACCTCAATGCACTTAGCATGTGTCTTATTACAATACAATATGTATTGTTGTTCCAAAAGTATGCAATGTGATGTGCAAATTATCCAGTACACCGGAAACGGCGTAGTTGCCCACTGCGGTAAAATGCTTAGCGAGTGTATTTTATTGGGTACACGCTAAACACACAACTTTGCTGAGTGTCATGATAAAACATTTGCAAATAATACTCTGCACAATTTTTGTTTGCAAGGTGCATTTTAGCATGACACTTGGCAAACTCAAAAACACTCGGCAAAGAAACGTATTTGGGGACAATGATGGGACTAAACAGTCGGTAAGGAAGTGCCACGTATTTTGATTTTGAAGATAGCTTTTCTTTCTAGTTTATTTTTCATCACAAAAAAATTATTTAAAAATCCCTAGAGTTGTTTAATAGGAAAAATGAGATGATACCTAAAATTTATCAGTTTTTTTGTCATTAAACCATATTTTGGTTATACAAGGTTATTATATTTGACAGTCAATACACAAAATAAAGAAAATAATTGCTTCAAATATGGAATATCTTGAAGAAAATTTGTTACTTTATAACCTCTTACTTTGAAACACCATAACAAATTTTTATAATATTTTTTCACTTTTTATGTACTTATTGGGTGCATACATTCCTTTAACATAGAAAAATAAGTAAAGGGGATTAAAATCACCAACTTTTATGTATAAGAAATTATTCATTAATTCATTATCTATTAGTGTTGTTTAAAAGGAAAATGAAATAACACCTAAACTTGTTTGGAATTAAAATGTTTTGGCCTATAGGCTATAGCCCTAATTTGGGTATATATAATCTTAGAAACAAACAGCACAACTAAAAAAATCAAAATAGTACTTGCTTTATAAAATAGACAATATCCCATGATGTTTATGTACTTGTAATGTAAAGTTCATACAATGAAGCACCCAAACCAAGTTTTGTAATAATTTAGCCACTCTTCGAGTTGTTCTTGTGACTAAACCTTCCTTCAACATAGAAAATGAGTAACATCAATTTAAATCACAATACTTTATGTAAAAATGATTGTTTATCCTTTTCTATAGACGTTTAATAGGGAAAATGTAATGATACTTAAAACTCGTCAGAACTTGTAACTCTTTCACATGAACATGTTTTGGGGTACGAATTAAGCTTATGATACGTACAAATAAACACACAATTTCAAAATAGATTTATCTCACATAATAGATTAACTCCCAGTAAGTTTGTTGACTCATAATGTGTAGTATGAACCACCCGAAAAACCAAGTTTTGTAATAAGTTTAGTTGTTCTTGTGCTACCTGTGTAGTGTATGTAAACACAAAAAATGCATTCGTATATCCCATTATCCGCGACCCCTAAAACCAAATTACAAATGCGTTGTTCAACATAGAATACTTTTTGTTGTCAATTTTTTATTTTTTGTAGCCTACAAAATATGTACTTTGCCATAATCTCTTGCGGACATGTAGATATTATTTATATTTACCATTTTTTGATTATTTTAAAACATGTAAATGATGTATTTGATTATTGGGAAATAATGGGATAAATATGGCATGGATCCCAAACCACCACTTTCTCTTCTTCTCACCTATTCAACTAAAATTTAATTTAGAAATCATGAACTCATTGTATGTTTCTCGAAAATTTACAGGAATTAGTATCAGAAAACATGAAATGTTTTTGAAAGAAGCACAATTTTCGGGATTCATATTAAATTTTAATATTTCAAAACACGAAATTTACTTTAGTTTTTTATTTTACTAGAGTTAACATGTCGAATACTTATCTTTCTTAGAAGAAGCATAATTTTCTTTCTGTTTTCCACTTACGATTTTGAGCTAGAGCTCATAAATAATGGTCTTACTCAGTATTAATTCCCCAACCATAATATTAGTTGTTGATTTATTCACAGTTTCAACAGGAATGTCAAGTTCCATTTTATATGATTGAACAATCATTAAGTTCCAGGTCCGATGAAGCGGGATTGGATAGTTCGGCAGTGGTCTTTCCGATCTTATATCGAAATAGATATCTATACTACTATTAAAAGAGCAAACTTGTGTTGATACATTAAATTTGATCCATCCAATATCTGATCAACGCTCTAGATCGCTCCAATGTTTGACAACTCAACACGCCTTTTTGTTTTTATTGTAATTACAATGATTGCCACCGCTAAAATAAACACCTCCACATGTTTCTTCCGGCTTCGGCGCGCCATGTCGTCCCGATGCCTGCCTCCGAACTTTCATGTATTGGCGACGTGGGTACTTCCACGTGATCGTTGAGCAACGAGCTCGATGAGTCACGGCGAGCAACTCGGCGAGGTTGGCGCCGACCGGGTCCATGGGATCGTCCGAAGTAAGCCGGCGGAGGCAGATGATGCATATAATTTGCCGACGTTCCGTGGTTATTCGCCCAACGACGTGATCTCCTCCCGATCGATTCGAACTCAGCATGGGTGAACATGTATGCCCGATCAACGTGCGCAAAAAATTGAAGAAGCAGCCTCACGTGAAGAATTGCAAACGAATCTTCCTACTTGTCACGATCCATCAAACGAACAAGTAGCTTCCTTCTCCTTCTGTTCAACATACAAGCAAGGTGAGCGGCTGCTTGCATGGTCGTGGAAAATTAGCTGAGCCTTGATGCACGTGCACACTTGGCATCATCGCGGAGGAAAAAGGATCAACTGAGAACCACCGGGAGCACACGATCGCCGAAGGATGAGAAGCGGAACATGGCGGCGATCATGATGACCCTATATTTTTCTGACCTATCGGAGGTGCCGCTCACAATGGGAAGGTGTTGTTCTTAGCGATGTAGCCGAGAAGCCGCGGCCGCGGTGGCACCAGGCTTGTTGCGGCGTACCTGCTTGTCGACCATGATGAAGGCCAAGTATCCCGGCGCGCTCGACTTGTCGTCTGGAGCAACCGACGTCGAGGGCCCTAAAGTGGGTGAGTACGCCTTTCACCAACGCTTATTTATTTAGTGCATCTCCATCGTGAGGTGTTGGTGCCACTTCGCAAGGCTCTAGAGCTCCTGAAGGTGTACATGAGCGTTTACAAGTGGGGTAGTGGCTATGAGAGTAGGGGACTATCCCTCCGTCGCTGCAAAATCCCCGCACTTCTTCAGGTTGGATGACCAATTTTCTTTCTCTGCAATTCGACGTCTTCACGTGCCTCCTAACCCAAGCCGCTCCAAGTGAAACTATTCACGATGCCTCCACGCCACGGGATCCGGCACACCGCCGCGCAAGCCGGGACAGTCGGACGATGCACGCCGCCGTCACATCCCCTGCACCTGCCGGTGGCCTGTAGCTCCCTAGAGTTCGAAGACAGGGCGTACGCTTCAGATTCCCAAATCTAAATTGTCTATTTAATTTGTGAAGATGCCTTGCACGTACATTGCAACTAGTGATGAGAAAAGGACAATAGATAAATATATAATATATTTTCAAATTAATCAGGAGAACATAGCTAACACGGCTGCTAAGGACCCATCACTATGCTTCTGCATAAGCATAATTGTTAAGCTTTAATCTGACCACTACTTGCTACCTGTCCATTAAAACGTTCGAACCAAAGTTCCATCAACTTCGCATGTACTAGGAGTACTAGTTCATTATGTTCAAATAAGTGTCAGCACTGTACGACGACTGCAATAATTTGCTTCTTCTGTTCATGTAATAAATTTGCACAACTAAGTAAGCTGAACTTGTGGGGCTGTCGGAAGGATGTAGGGGTTTCACCTGGTAACCTTATACCTGGATCCAATGAAGTGGGAGATCAGAGTAGGGGAAGCAGTCTTCAGATCTGATATCCTACTAGTTGAATTTGGTGCGGCGCACGCCGCGCTTTTGGTGTAAAATTGTTCTAAGATTTATTTCGCTTAAATACATGTGTCTAAATTATGAACGTGGGGAGAAGTCTAAAAATTTGTGGCTCACAAATTATGGTGGGAAATTTGTTCACCACGGGAATAGTTTATTGTTCACATGAAAGTTGTGTTGGAAAGCTAGCCCTTTTTTTGATATGAGACGGGAAATATTGAAATTCGCATATTATAGTCAAAAATTTGTTCTCGATAGAAAAGTTACCTACAAAAGTACCGTTGGGAAACTATGTTTAAAAACTTGTGTCGAAAGTGTCTGCGAGGTCGAGAAATCTAAAAAAATTTAGCGCACAAATTGCAGTCACAATTTTGTTCGCCGTTAGCTTAAAGAAAGTATCACCGGAAAACTACGCTTAAAATTTGTGTCGAAAATATGAGCGCGGGAAAGAAATTTTAGTATTTGTAAAAGTGAAAATTAGGGGAAAATAAGAAGCTACTTTTTTTGTTGTTCATGTGAAAAGTGCCTTGACACTATAGTGAAAAAGCTGTCGTTGGGGAACGATATTTAAAAGGTGTGTTACAAATGTGAGCAATTCACTGTCACCGTAGCTTGATGTTCGTAAAAAAATGTGGTTCACAAATTGTAGGAAAAAATTGTTTGCTAAAGAAACTATCACTGGAAAACTATGTTTTTTTATATAAGATGGGAAATATTGAATTTCGCAGATTATAGCTAAAAATTTGTTCTCCGCAGGAAAATTACATAAAAAATCACGGTTGGAAAACTACCTTTAAAAAATTTGTGTTGTAAATATCTACGGGTTCAAGAAATCTAAAAATCTATAGCTCACATATTGCGGTCAAAAATTTGTTCGTCGTTAGCTTAAACAAACTACCACCAGGAAATTATGCTTCAAAGGAGTGTAAAAAATGTGAGCGTGGAAAAAAATTTAAATTAGGGGAAAATAAGATGCTATTTTTTGTTGTTGATGTGAAAAGTGCATCGACATTGTAGTAAAGAAGGTACCACCGGGAAAACAAAGTTTAAAAATTGTGTTGAAAATGTGAGCAGGTCCCCGTACTGTAGTTTGTTGTTCATAAATTTGGGGCTCATAAATTGCAGTAAAAAAATTGTTCGCCGTGGGGACAATATTTTGAAGAAACAATTACAGGAAAATTTTAAAGAAACTATTACCAGAAAACTTTGTTTAAAAGTTGTGTCAAAAATGTGAGCGCGCGAAAGAGATTTAGAACTTTGCAAAAGTCTCGTAAATTGCGGTTAAAAATTTGTTCACCGTGGAAAAATATCTTAAAGAAACTTTTAACGAAGAACTTTACATAAACTATTACCGGAAAACTTTGTTTAAAAGTTGTGTCGAAAATATGAGCGCGTTCGTCAGCTCCTCTAGCAAGACATTGCTGCCTAATTAATAAAACTCACCCATTTAGTTCAAAAAAATGTTTGGCATTTGCCTAATTTGTCGCTCCCCGGGTCCTACATGCTGACACATGCTTAAAAAAAAATCAAGGCCAGAAAATTCTATCGAAAAGTCAAAAAAAGTTTAAAAAACAGAAAAAAAGCGAAAGAAAAGGTTTAGAAACAGGGAAAAAGCGAAAAAAATACCGTCAGAAAGTCTAAACTTATGTAGGTCGAAAAATCTAAACTTGTTCGAGAGGTATATGTGTGTAAATTTGGTTTGTATTTTTGAGACAAAAAAACACCAAAAATCACAATCGGAAAGTCCGAAGAAGGTTTAAAAAGCTGTAAAAAAGTTAAAGAAAAATACTGTCAAAAAGTATAAACTCGTTTAGAAGGTAGACCTATGTAAATACGCTTGAAAATTTTTAGCCAGAAAATATACGCTGAAAACTACTGCCAAATAGAAAAGTCTATGTTTAAAATGTAACTATGAAAAAAAAGCTAAAAAAGGTTGACCGGCTGTTCACCGGATGATACACCAGTTATTGCACAGCTATTCACCGGTGTGACCGGCTTGTTTACCGGGTGGAGCACTATTCATCTAGAAGAGCTACGTGTTCCTTCAGTGTAGGGGATAGTAACCATGGATGAGCCGATGGATTTGGATGAACTCTTTGAGTTGAATTTGAAGATGAGAGAAATACGTATATGTCCGTCAAAATTTAAAAATGCTAAAACATGAAAATTGTTTGGAAGGGTGATATCCATCTACTCGTTAAATGAAAATTCAAACGGATGACTGAGTGCGACGAATTTGACAGAATTCGTCAAAAGGTTTTGTGAATCTGGATCCAAAATTAAGCAGTTAGAGTCGACCAAAGTCAAAACCGATCACGGGGATGGAACCTACTCGTCGACGCACATATATTTCATATATATGTTATGATGAAAAGGAGAGAATCGTAATTTTGGTATACGTTTTTACAAAATGACCTAACGGACCGTCGGGGTTTAAAAAACTGTAAAAAAGCTAAATAAAAATATCGCCAAAAAAGTTTAAACTCTTTTAGGTCGAAAAATTTAAACTTGTTCGAGAGGTATATGCATGTATGTAAATGCGGTTGGTAATTTTACACACGTATGTAGACGCGGATGGTAATTTTTTTTTTTAAATGCACCGTAACTTCGAAGCTACAGTACCGAGCATGCACTGTAGCTAGTGCCAGGAGCGCTGACAGCTCGGTAAAGTGCACATTTTACACACGTATGTAGACGCGGATGGTATTTTTTATAGAAAAACACTGTAGCTTCAAAGCTACAGTACCAAGGGTGCACTGTAGCTCAAAAGCTACCGTGCCCGGAGCGCTGAGAGCTCGGTAAAGTGCACCTCCTTAATATAGTTAGTGATGATATGATACTATATTTTATAATTAGCCTAAGGTCCCGTCGCTTTCTTTTTTTGCGGGCCATAGCTAGCTTCTGCATCGTATTAAGATTTAATCTGACCATTACTTGTTACCTGTCCATTAAACCGTTTTCCAACGTAGACGACGATTCACTACGGGAATATGTCAAAACGCCGACGGCCGGCTGGTACGCCGACTGCCAAATGTCAGGGCCGTCGGCGTACAAGCCGTGCTAGGGAAGCCGCGCAACAGGCCGTCGGCGTACCAGTGGCCATCGGCGTAGCCACATCGGGCCCGATGGCCGCCGTCGGCGTACCCAATCCCGCCGTGACGGAGCGGAGCGGACGTTTCCACTGATATAATACGCCGACAGCAAAGCCGTCGGCGTATATCTGTTCCTTTTTTATTTATTTCTCTATATAAAATTTATTTATTTATTTCTCTATATAATATTTAATGTAGGTATAATTTATATATAAATTAGACTATATAATTTCCCTCACAATTTCGGTATCCCACCCGCATAAAATAACGGTTTGAGTTTTCCAGAACCCGACCCTACAACATATACATGTAAAATAAATAAACACCTGTGCCGACTGTGCCAACGGCCAGAACCTGCTCACATCCCGGAGTGGGAACTTGGACATCCACAGCACCCAACACACTTGTATACACATGGTATGGCAAAACCTAGGTTTGGGTGGGGTTCCGACGCTCTGGGGCCCCGCTTCGGCGAAACCCTGAATCCGCTGGAAAAACCCTAACGTTTTCGTCTACCCCCATAGACGTGCGTCGAAAGGGGGTAGGCCAGTGGACTTTTTTGCTTGGTTGTGTTAGGTTAGGCCATAGGAAGGTGAGAAACGAAGGTCTACCCCAAATCAACACAAGATTCCATCTGGTTCGCCCGGAAAGGGAGTTTTCACCTCTAAGTGCAGAAACTCACTAGAGAGAAAGTGATGCCGGTGAACCCGCTCACATCCCGGAGTGGAAACTTGGACATTCACAACACCCAACACACTTGTATACACATGGTATGGCAAAACCTAGGTTTGGGTGGGGTTCCGACGCTCTGGGGCCCCGCTTCGACGAAACCCTGAATCCGCTGGAAAAACCCTAACGTTTTCGTCTACCTCCATAGACGTGCGTCGAAAGGGAGTAGGCCAGTGGACTTTTTTCCTTGGTTGTGTTAGGTTAGGCCATAGGAAGGTGAGAAACCAAGGTCTACCCCAAACCAACACAAGATTCCATCCGGTTCGCCCGGAAGGGGAGTTTTCACCTCTAAGTGCAGAAACTCACTAGAGAGAAAGTGATGCCGGTGAACCCGCTCACATCCCGGAGTGGGAACTTGGATATTCACAGCACCCAACGCACTTGTATACACATGGTATGGCAAAACCTAGGTTTGGGTGGGGTTCCGACGCTCTGGGGCCCCGCTTCGGCGAAACCCTGAATGACAACAAAAACTTGGGTACATAGACGAATAACAACAAACTTTGGGTACATAGACGAATGACAACAAAAACTTGGGTACATAGACGAATGATAACAAACTTTGGGTACATAGACGAATGACAACAAACTTGGGTACATAGACGAATGACAACAAACCATTTTGTCCTAACCAATGATGTGGCTCAGGTTAGTCATACTCTTGCCTAGGCCTATAATACTCGTGGGTGTAGTTGTCGTAGTCGCCGTCGTCGTCGTCGGACGGCCGTGATGTAGTCGTTGACGGGGGTTGTCGCCTGGACTGTAATTGAGGGTAGCGCATGCGGGGTTATCGCCGGTCGTGATGTAGTTCATGACCCTCTTGAGAGTCCGGCCGGCCCACCATAGCCGACGGCCGGCCTCGTTGAAGTTCGAAGGACGCGGGCGGTCCTCCTCATACCTGGCGAGCGCCTTCTCACGCCTTTTGATGAAGAAGGCGTCCCAAGTTGGGCGATAGTCTGGCTGCCAGCGGGAATCCATCCGCTGCTCCGGAGTGAGCTCGAGGTAGTAGTGGTTTGTGATGGCCGCCCGGCGCGCCAAACCTTGAGGGACAGGAGGGACTGGCACGCCTCCGGTGCTCAGCCTCCAGCCGGCGGGGACGTTGTAGCCGGGTGGGCAGGGGTAGTTTGAGGCGCAAAGTGCCTCCGCCTCTGAGTAGGTTAGAGTGGGTACGGTGGAAGCCATGGGAGAGTGATGAGGTTGCAGATATGAGTTTAGATGTTCTATTCCAATGGAGGCCATGAATACATATATATATAGTGAGAAATGGCGGGAAGAAGCACACGGATCGTGTGCTTCCTTCCAGCGCTTGTGAGCCGTTGGATCAGCGGTGTGTTTCTTTCGAGCGCTTGTGAGCCGTTGGATCAGCGGTGTGTGTTTCTTTTCAGGGCTTGTCTGTGTAATATATGTTGTCAATGTGAAAAGTAGCCGTTGGATCAGCGGTGTGTGTTTCTTCTCTGTGTAATATATGTTGTCAATGTGAAAAGTAGTCGAAAGGGGGTAGCAAAATGAATTTTTTTGGTTGCGCTGGACCCCTGGAGGCACTATACGGAAGAAGCAGCTAGCAGACCGTATGCGCATATAAATGGAGAAAGGACTAGAAAGAAGAGGTAGTCTCTGATCCGAAGGATAAAGGGACCAGTGAGTCAAAAAAATAATGAAAAAATAGAAAATAATAGAAGAATTGAAAAAAAAATAAAAAATTAAAAGAATAATTGATTTCTTAAAAAAAGCAAAATCATACGCCTACGGCTTTGCCGTCGGCGTAGGCCTGAATGGCAAAGCCAAATCGGCCCGAAAGCTTCGCGCGCCTTCTCTCCAAAAAATCCCCAACTAACCGCGCCGGCGACCCAATCCCTCCCCGCGACCCAATCCCTCCCCGCGCCGGAGACCCAATCCCTCCCCGCGCCGGCGACCTCCCCGAGCAGTCCCCGCGCCGGCGACTTCCCCGAACCCTCCGGCGTCCCCAGCTCGCCAGCGGCAAAGCTGGCCGCCGCCAAAGCCCGTTCCCGCCGGCGCCGCCAAAGCTAGGGTTTCTTTCCCCGCCGCCAAAGCTAGGGTTTCTTTCCCCGCCGGCGCCGCCAGCTCGCAGCACCACTCCCACCGGCGAGCAGGCCGTCCCCCACGGCCAACGTCCTCCCCGCCGCCAAGTTTCTCCCTGCCATCCTCCCTGCGCCGGCGACCTCCGCGAGCACTCCCCGCGCCGCCCGACCACCTCCCTGCCGAAATCGCCGTCGAAGACAAGGTATGACACCGTCCCATTTCCTTGGCGAACTCGGGCACTAGCTAGGTTGATTAACGAGCAAGTATCACGAATATTATGGTTGAAGCCAGGGGCGTATCTGCAGGTAGCTAGGGGTTGCACGACACATCGTGTATGATTTTTGTCTTTAAAAGATGATTTTTATCTAGTGTAGTACCCGTAGACATCTTGATGCTAAATGCTCTTGGTCCCCCTCCTAGTTGAAGCTAGAGGCTTGGCTGACATTTAACAGTCCTCACCTACTTTTTTCCCTAGTCGGTTACATTGTCCATTATAAATAGAAGATCCAGTTGTATGGTAGCTCTTTCACTACAAATTAAAGAAAAAAGAAGGTGTTTTATCACCAAGGAGAATATGGTGAAGAACCGTGTAGCCTAAAACAAATGAGAGAAAATAAAAACTTCCTTAGATCCGCCGTCTATCTATTCAGCCTTCCAAACTCATATTTTCCCCGACCTGATCTATGTCTAGGAGTATCATTTAACGTATCTAAGTGGAAATGGGAGGCTCTAGGAATGATGCGAGACCGACTGATGATAATTACATGAATTTGAGATGAATTTGATTGTTGATTATTTGATGCTACTGCATTTGGTGCACTCTAGATAAAAATTTGTTCTTAATTGGATCATGTCTTTTAACATGCTTATTAATTGCATTACGTCTTCATGCTTCTTAATTGGATCATGTCTTTTATGCTTAAAAGTTTACCCTTTCTCAATGCAGGTGATTGACCAAGATGAGCCAAGGCAAGGAATCATCGGCCTCCTTGCTGAAGAAGATGCGCTAGAAGAAAGTTACTAAAAGTGGAAGAGAACCTATTCCGAACCCGCGTTACCTGTCTAACAGTGGTGAGAGTAGAGGTGATGCAATTATTAATTTGTTCATGTCTTTATGCTTAATTGTTCACCCTTTCTCAATGCAGGTGAGGGTGGATATGCTGGAGGAGGGGGAGGTGCCGATGCTCCAGTTCCTCTGAGGGGACGAGGTGCAGGACGAGGACAGGGCGAGGTGGAGGACGAGGGCGAGGTGAGGGAGGACGAGGGCGAGGTGGGGGCGACGTGTCTTCGGACATACCCTCTGCTTCTGTCGACGAGGGTTCGGAGGAGACGGGCCCCTCCACGGACTTGGAGGCGGGGCCCTCCGCGCTGCCGAAGAAGCCAAGGATTCGAGGGGAATCCCAGGTCCCTGATGAGGATAAGGAACCTGCTACCGAGGAGGAGAAGATCCTCATTACGCCTAATGGGAAAGAGTAAGTGACTATATATACTAATTTTGAACATGGTAACTTCATTGTGGTCAGGACAATTTGACATGTACTAATGTTTAATTATTGTGCAGCAACTGGATACATCCTGCGGGAGCCCGTGTGCCTAACACCCTGATTGGAGCTTTGGTTAGGAAGTTTTGGCCGGGCTTGTACAGTACCGTCCCCAACGGCGCGACGAAGCTAGCCACCCATTGGGTAGACTATCAGGCCACCAATTACGCGAGCGGCGGGAAATGTTCTGACGCCGTGATCAACAAGTTTTGGGTAAGTTGAACTTTTCGAATTTCGTTCATACTTGATGTCCCCACCATGCTCTCACAATTTTTTTTTGTGCATGATTAAAGAAGTTCTATAGGGTACTTCCTGAGCAGCGGGGCGATGCGGACAAGACTTTGGAGGGGGCTTGTAGGAAGTTGACACGACAGCAGTTCTACAATGCAAAGCATACCATGATCAATCATTTCAGTACTGAGACGTTAGGCAAGACGGCGGTGAAGCATGAGATTGTGGAGAACCCACTTGAGGTGACCGTAGATGACTACATGGCGGTAAGTAGATTGTTAATGAGATTACATGTTGCTGCTAAGTTGCAATTGCATTATCCGTTCTTCACATGAGTATTGTTTTTTCAGTTTAAGCCCTCATGGGCCTATGGCAAGGATGACGCGTGGAGGGCGTTGGTGTCTAGGTGGGCTGGGGAGGACCCCGCGTTCAAGGCCTTGAGCGAGCGAAACAAGTTAAACCGCGGGAGCGGGGGGACACATCGTGCGGGTGCCCGCAACCATGATCGCTTCAAGGCAAAGCTGGTATATATATACATGAAACAATCTTCATTTATTTCCCCTCATGTTCCTACTTGATACGCATGACACTTCTTTGGCATTGCAGGAGGCCGATCTCGGGGAGCCTCTTACGCACATGCAAGCATGGGAGAGGATGAAGATGAAGAAGCCCAATTTTTCTGAGCCTCAGCCCTCGCAGCCCGATTACTTCGGCACTGCCAAGGAGGGGCTAAAGGCATACGTCGAGACGTTCAAGGGTATAAATCCGGAGGTGGACAACCCTCTTGAGCATGACATCGACGAGAGAGCGGTGGTCCTTGCCGGGAACGGTTGGGAGCATGGCCGTCCTCTCATGCTTAGTGCGGTACTCACGCGTACTCCTGAGTTGGGCCTCTCGCGTGTCAAGGCTACCCTCACCGCCGACGACCCTCCCGTCCTGCCTCGTCGGCCTTCCCGAGCTCGCCCCGATGTAAGTTTTTCTCAATTTCATTCTCTTTCCGACATTCGTTCCTAGCTAAGTGGCTAAGTTGACGAGATGCGTTCCCTTTTAAAACTGTAGGCTGATTTCGAGGTGGCCTTCGATGCCGCTTACGCGAGCTATGAGAGAGAGTATCAGTTGTGGGTACAGAAAAGCCAGGAGTATGAGGAGTGGGCAGAGTTGAGGGATGCTGTAAGTTTCAACTTTTATATTTGCAAAATATGACAAGTCCCATTTCCTCAGTTTGAACCTTCTTTTTCTACAACTCCTGACATCTAAACTATCTTGTAGGCTGACGAGAAGTTTCATGTCACTGGAGAGCGGTCGCAGCTGCCTACGCGTCCACCTAGGCCGGGGATCATGCCCGTCGGCCCAACGAGGGAGTCGGTCGCTCGCACATACAAGCCAGCGACTACGGTAAGTTATTTGCCAAACAAGTTGTTACCGCCATGCTGTGCTTTCCAAGTTGCTAACTTGGACTCAAAACATGTAGGGATCGGAATACTCGAGGACTGCACCCTTTGGTCGTGCTTCCGCCTCGCCGACTTCGACGCGCGCGCTCGTGGAGCATGGCACTGGTGGTGCCTCGCCGAGTTCGTCGCGTGAGACCACCCCATCCGTGCCTCGCCGGATTCCTTGTGTGGTTCGACTGGCCCACGCGGTCGGTCGCCTATTCTCACGCTGTCAGAAATGGATACCTCGGGCTCTCGGGAGGTGTAGGATGTGTTCGGGTGTAGCGTGTGTGAATTCGAACTATGTTTGTATCATTTTTGAGTTTGGATGAATTTGAATCATGTTTGTGTCATTTGGATATGTATGTGATGTTTTATTTGATGTTTCTGTGATGTTTTATAATTTGTGCAATTTTAATTGTATTTAAAATGCGCCGAAACCAGCAGCAAAAAGTTTCAGAAACTGAAAATATGGTAGTATGCTGTGGGGACGCACAGGATGACGCCACGTCGACGCTGGAGGACCATATGGTCATGCCTACGCCGACGGCATTGCCGTCGGCGTCAGACTCCTCCCAGATGCACCAGATCAGCACACGTGGCAGCCTAGGCCGACAGCACTGCCGTCGGCGTATAGGTGGAGCAGACGGAGACGTTCGACGTCCGTTTTGTGGGTCCCACTGTGGAGTCGCCGACGGCGACGGATACGCCGACAGCGTCCTACGCCGACGCCGATACACCGACGGCGGCCGTCGGCGTAGGCCTACACCGACGGCGATCTTTGTTACGCCGACGGCGGCCGCCGTCGGCGTTTTGATGGTTTCCTGTAGTGATTGCATCAACTTTGCATGTGCTAGTACTATTGTGTTCAATCAGGCGAGAGCACGATCCCACGAAGCAACGTACGGCCGCAATAATTTGCTTCTTTTGTTCATGCAACCGCACAAGGAGAAGCATATGAAGCATCAAATAACTTCGTACAACTAGGACAAGTAAGTAGAATGTACGGGATCGACAAACTAAGCTGGGGGCCGTATCTCTGTAAGATGTCTCGAAGAAAAACGTGCATGGCATGTAGGATACATGTACTAATCGAATCTAAACATTACCATGGTTCGATCATGTAATATACAGACAAATGTGAAATGACTCCAGGGTTTTGATTTTAACACGCTTCCTCTGAATATTAACCGTTGGCCAGTGTTGAGACCGTGTGAGGTGTGACATGCAAATGGCTAATAGGATGCTTGGTCGATATGATTTTTTTTCCCACACAATATTCGTTGTTTTGTCCGTCTAGAGATGAACTGGTTGGCCCTCGTAGCCGAGCCCCGCTCAAACCTCAGATCGCCGCCCGTGCAGGTTCTCCAGGTGAGGGACGACTCGATCCCGCCGCCGCCGACGCGGTCAAGCTTTGCCCGGCCACGCCCTTTTGGTGGCGGCGAGAGTGTGTGGTTGTGTTTGTGCATTGATGATTGTTAGCTTCCTTATATTGGAACCAGCCCACCTAGATTTAAGGCCTGGACTTCGCATGGATGCTCGTGTTTAACTGGATTTGAACCTCAAGTTAATCGGACGTGTTTGTTAACAGCGAGAGACTGGTGATCACAGCGAGAGACTGGTGATGACTTCGTTAACCTCAAATCAAACCTATGAAATGTAGCCCAGCCAGATAACATGAGCTCGTTTAATTCCTGGTCTTCAAAATGCCATTATGCTTTTATCTTGACACATTACTTGCTCATCCATGTAGATGTAGCGTTGAGTTGATATAGTGTTCTGACCACTCAGGTGCATGAACATACATAGTCGCATGAAGGACAATTTTTTTGCATCTGTCGTTCGTTGGGCGTGATGGCCAAGGAGAAGTCTTAATGATGATTGTGATCCATCGGTATATGGATATACTCCCTCCGTATCTAAATATAAGATTTTCTAATTACTTTCTGCATACATGTATCTATACATATTTTAATCCAAAGATTAATGTGAATCTTGCAACAAAACATGTCTAGAACTCTAGATACATTTACAAGTACGAGATCATTTACAAGTTGTGTACAAACAAAGATTACATTTTGAAATTTGAACTAGTTCGAACTTTAGCATGAGCTGGGTCATCGACATTCCAAAATTTGTTTACACGGAAATGTGCAAACCCAAAGTTGAAACATCTACGATATCCACGTGTAGCCAACGACACAATGCTGACCATGCCACTTGAGTAGAAATTGGAAGCCGATGACTTCCCATACCGCCAGGACTCCAGCCACTGTCGCGCACCACCTTTAATCAAGCAGCAGCAGACATGACATGACATCGGGGGCGAGATTTATAGTGTGTAGCAACTAACTTGACGACTCTGCATGAGGCACCACACCGGTACTGCCGATTAGGCATTACTTGACAACATTTTTTTTTGAATGGTCGACTTGACAACAATTAACTGGCTAATAACGCGTCGCTAGCCAGATATCGCTAGAGGGGCCGGGGATCATACCACCTCACTTGGATTCTCTATCGCACCACCTTCGCTCTAGTAGAAACATGCATGACTTGACAAGTTCGCAAGAGACGAAGTTCGCAGCACCTGCCGGCGACATTCAGGACATGACGACTCTGCCTGAGATGTTGCCCGTAGCACCTATCGGTAACAGGCATAACTTGACGTTTCCGCAGGAGATGCATTCGTAGAACTCGTCAGCTGAACTGAACTCGATCTGGAGGTGGATCAAGGCTCCCATAGTACTGCCGCTGGAATTCACTGGAACGTTACAAATTTGTTGCCCATAACAGGAAAAACAAATACATAAAGAGATGGCTAAAATTTGCTGGGTGGTGTTTCTTTATCCACAGCCACACGTCGCATCATATTATAAGGAGATAACGTGATATGGGTGACTAACTGTCATGCCGTATGCCTGATAGCAAGCAGGGAAGAGGAAATTTCTTTGTGATTATTAGTCGTCCATCTATGGACGATGATGTTGAAGGATGAGGCAGTTCTACACCTGTATTGAAAACATGTCCTAACTAATCAGCAAACTGCATCTGTTTTAGTTTGGTCGAGCGCCATTACCTGTGTTAGCATGTTGAAGCAGTCTGTAATTATTGTAATCGCTAGTATCTGATGTTGACGCTACTTCCAAACTAACCCGCGGCCTACGGCTGCTAAGAACATTAATCTATTATATAATTAAAACACAGGACAATTAATGGCTCAGATTAAACACTTAAAAGCAAACGGCTCAGATTTAAAGATCTATTATTAGAGAGAGAAAACGTCTCGGATCGGTTTTGGAAAGAGCTACACGTTGGAAACAATTTCATATTCGTGTCGGCCATGGACTCCTAGCAAACATCAGGCCGTGTCGGCCATGCACTCCTATATATTGGCTGCAAGCTGAATTATATTATTGCAGGTTTTGTAGGACCCAGGAGTCTCAATGATTCATTGTTGTGGTTTCCATCAACGGCAAAAAAAAAACACATCTCGAAGCTACATCGACCTTACGTCTAGACGATGGATTGGAGATATGAAAGCATACATGCGAAGGTTCTGTTCCTGCACAAAGTCTACAGAGATCCTGAGACGATGATGCTTGAGAAATTTTCCAGTCTCGTGCGGACGAAGTTCCCAACAAACAAGGCCCTTGGTAGCAAGCTCCACGACAAGCTTGATTTCGATCTGTACAGAAGTGACGGCGTTGGCAGACCTGGATGATTAGCTAGGATCGATGGCAATCTGCATGGCATATGCTTCTTGGTAGCAAGGTCTATTACAAGCTTGATTTCGATCTGTACAGAAGTGACGGCGTTGGCAGAGCTGGAGCTGATTAGCTAAGATCGATGGCAACCTGCATGGCATAATGCTTCGTATGCTGGATAGAAAGAAGGATACACGCCAGGTCAGAAACGATTAGTGAGACAAGACAATTTCCCTGGCTGGAGTACATCAGCCATGGTTGGGATCCTGTAAGAAGAATAGATGATTTCTCTCGCCGTGATTGTAATCGTGCATGTCCAGAAGATATCTCCAGCCGTCCGACTTAATTATTTTTGGCTTTCAGGCTGCTGGATCGATGTTGGGCAGGACCGTGGGACATCACAGCATCGCGATCACGCCGGCGCACGTTCTCCCGCACGCCGCCGCGGCTGTCTCGCAATAGGCATTCATACCGGCGTAGACTCCTACAAAAATTATTTATCATCAGGCTTCAAGTACGTGCTACACTGTACATGCCAACGATTTGCAAGAATATGCAAGTAGAAGACGTTTGTTCCTGGTCTTGGCCGGCCGGCATGAGGAGGAAGCAACAACCAGGTACGTTTGAAAAAATAACAAAAAGGAACGAGTATGTTATACATGATCGTATCAGCTAGCAGCTACAGTACTAGGCTATATACATATTTGTTTGTGAGATATATGCGTGTGGCTTGATTATAAATCTAGAATTAGTGTGAAGCCTATTATTATCAGTTGAAATAAGGCCTCACTGGATTTTATATACTACAAAAGAAGATTTTACTAACTCACTGTTTGCATCAACACAATACAAAAGAGGGTTCACTATGCTTTTCCGATGCAGGGAGATTTTATTAAATCAGAGTCCTCAGCAATGTGAGGGTTTCGCTATGTTTTTTCGATGCAGGGAGATTTTACCAAATCAGAGTTCGCACGAATGTGATATGAATTAAGGTGTTTAATTTGGTATAGCCGTACTTTTGGCTTCCAAGTGTTTAATCTTTCACTTTCTCAGTCCTATGTTCATTGTGGATTTGGATTCTAATGGAAATCTTTAAATTTCAACTAGAGACATACGCGAGATTGAAACTCTAATACAAGAGTAAGTGCATCTCAATGCTGCAACCTTTTCTCCTCAAATGATGATCGTTTTCTGCCATTAACCATATTATTTGCAGTTAATACTTTGCTATGAATTCAGCAGGGGTGATAAAATAAGATAACATTATGAGGCAGATTAGCTGATCCTTTAAGTGAGGATGTATAAAATTCAAAAAAAAAGTGAGGCTGTAATAGGCAAAATTACTGTCATTATTCTTACCTCCACAATGGTTCAAAAGTTAAATTGTAAGTCCAATCATATAACACTACTTCCTGTTATTTCCACACGCAAAAATTATATTGTTGATTAAATAGGTTTATCACTAGAGTCAACTAGCGCCACAAGATAATACACAAATCCAGATATACCCGAGGCTTGGGAACTTCATGACAGGTAAGAAACAAATTTATTAGTTACTTATCAGATAAAAAGTCACTACAGACATACCGCAGCCTGGATACCATGTGCAAGACAACAACGAACAACAGCAGATTGGAAAACATTTATCCTTCTGAGTTCCTCAACAGCTTGAAGTTCCCACGAATCCGAGACCATCAGCTAAAACTGAATTTGAAAAAATAACAAAAAGGAACGAGTATGTTATACATGATCGTATCAGCTAGCAGCTACAGTACTAGGCTATATACATATTTGTTTGTGAGATATATGCGTGTGGCTTGATTATAAATCTAGAATTAGTGTGAAGCCTATTATTATCAGTTGAAATAAGGCCTCACTGGATTTTATATACTACAAAAGAAGATTTTACTAACTCACTGTTTGCATCAACACAATACAAAAGAGGGTTCACTATGCTTTTCCGATGCAGGGAGATTTTATTAAATCAGAGTCCTCAGCAATGTGAGGGTTTCGCTATGTTTTTTCGATGCAGGGAGATTTTACCAAATCAGAGTTCGCACGAATGTGATATGAATTAAGGTGTTTAATTTGGTATAGCCGTACTTTTGGCTTCCAAGTGTTTAATCTTTCACTTTCTCAGTCCTATGTTCATTGTGGATTTGGATTCTAATGGAAATCTTTAAATTTCAACTAGAGACATACGCGAGATTGAAACTCTAATACAAGAGTAAGTGCATCTCAATGCTGCAACCTTTTCTCCTCAAATGATGATCGTTTTCTGCCATTAACCATATTATTTGCAGTTAATACTTTGCTATGAATTCAGCAGGGGTGATAAAATAAGATAACATTATGAGGCAGATTAGCTGATCCTTTAAGTGAGGATGTATAAAATTCAAAAAAAAAGTGAGGCTGTAATAGGCAAAATTACTGTCATTATTCTTACCTCCACAATGGTTCAAAAGTTAAATTGTAAGTCCAATCATATAACACTACTTCCTGTTATTTCCACACGCAAAAATTATATTGTTGATTAAATAGGTTTATCACTAGAGTCAACTAGCGCCACAAGATAATACACAAATCCAGATATACCCGAGGCTTGGGAACTTCATGACAGGTAAGAAACAAATTTATTAGTTACTTATCAGATAAAAAGTCACTACAGACATACCGCAGCCTGGATACCATGTGCAAGACAACAACGAACAACAGCAGATTGGAAAACATTTATCCTTCTGAGTTCCTCAACAGCTTGAAGTTCCCACGAATCCGAGACCATCAGCTAAAACTGAAGGTAGGTTTGCCGGTGATGCTCCTACGCGACATCAACCAAGCTGCAGGTTTATCCTAGACAACTTGGAAACAAATATATCGAGGCACAAATAATTACAGGAATGCACGCTAGCGAAAAGGTATACATACCTCAGATCATCATGTCACCTAACGATTCAAAATATCCATTCATGGTGAGACGGAGGCAATATCCATTATCAGTCTGCTTCACGATTACCATAAATAATAGCCAAGGTCAGTCCTTGAACAAGATAGCAATATATCTGAATAAGCAAGTATTCTGCCATCGGCAATTATATGTGGCATTATAAAGATTCACAAAAAAATAAGGACCGAATCTGCTAATCAGTGACAATGAGCGTCCAATTCAAGATACTGCCAAGAATATTGTCTATATGGAGATAGTATATGCAAAGGAGTACTAGAGATTGGTGGAGTGGAGACCCGATTTACACAAAGGAGGCATACAACGTTTAAGTTCAGCACAGCCTATTCCACCTTGCTTAACAAGCTTCATATGTCCTTCATGCATGGACATCATTATTTATTCATAGCCAAAATACATGTGACGAGACAAAGTTCATATTACCATATTTTTATGTACTTATGAAAAAATTAAAGAGCAAAGAGCCCACATCCAAACAAATACATACATATGTATATTCTCTGAAGTATATAATCAAATAGGTTTCCTCGAGATTGCACCAAATATTATTTCTCATTCGGGATCGATAAAGAATGATGGATTTACCTGTGGCTGCTTCTGATACAAGCTAAAAACACAAACGCTATCAGATATTTGCCTACATTGGTGCTATCCATTGACCAATGGCAATGCCATTGCAGTTGAAAGTATATCAAATAATACTAAAATACTAAATTATGGGTCATCCTGTAATCATAATTTATGAAAAAAAAACTGAAATAGGGAAGCAGCCGTGCAGGTGGGACTGGAGCAGTAAGGCATGCACATTGCCTGTTGAATACGGGCCGAAGCTGTGTCTTCGTCGTCGTCGACCACGTCCAAATCCTCGCCGGGTCGCGCACATTGCAGCAGAAATGACCTTGCCGTCCATGACGGCAAGATGCAGCCTCGACGGCGGTCGGCACCATAATCGCATCTCCAGCACACATCAAATAGTTCAACAAGTATCACCTTCAAGAGAATGGCGTGACATACAATACGTTCAATGGATTGCATACAGACATGTAGTGAAGACGGTGATTTATCCTCAAATGTGTGGTGAGAAGAATAATGTCTGGATAAAATACAACTAACTGCATGGCGAAAATAATCCAGAATTATCAATTGTAAAAAAAGAAGAAATTGAAGCAAAGAGGAGGAAGAATGACACCCATTACCGCCGAAATCAGATCCGCTCAGCTTGGGTTGAAATAGCTGCGCCCTATGCAGATCGAATTGCCGGATACGCGGACGCTGCAGGTGTTGCATGCCGAGCGGCCGCCCGCCGTGCACTTACGCACCGGCGACCAGAATTGAAAGGGCCTCACCCTACATCCCAAAACATCTATGACGACACGCAGATCCATATGCGAGGGTCAACTGAACATCACACACCATGGTCAAAAATGGCCGGCAAGAGAATGGACTAATATGATTTGGAGATGAACGGTCAAACCTGGATTGGGACTTTGGGAAGAGTGAAACTCGGTGGTGCAGAATAGAAAGCCGATTTTTTCTAAGAACATGTATACTGAATTAATAAATGAGAAAAATGGTAGAATAATTATTAAGCATACATATGAAAATAATATCTATTTTAACAAGCATATAACATAAGATAATTTTTATCAAGCATATAACATTTATAAAGTGTTATTAAATAGAGCATCTAGCCGCGCAATTGCGCGGGCTACCCAGCTAGTTGCTGTTTATTCAGCACACTGCATCTGTTTTCGTTTCGTTGTACTATATCTATATTTATGCTCTCAAAAAATCCTTTCGAATTTTGTACTTCAAGCTAGGACACCATTATCCTGCCGTTTAAAAATAGAAATATTAGTTTCTATTATATTTCAACATCAAACGTCAGAATCACTACAGGAATGGTAAATTATGCCGAGCGTCCAAAACGCTCGGTAAACATGGCAAAACGCTCAGCATACGTTTGTGCCGAGCCGAGCGTAACGCTCGGCAAAGAACGCTCGGCGTACATCTGCTCGGCACACACCAACGATACGCTCGGCAAAAGAAAACGCTCGGCAAATGCATATAGGCCGAGAGTTCAACACTGGCCGTCGGCATACAGAACGCTCGGCATATACTTGACGGAGACGTCCGTCTGACGGCGCGTCTGGCGTTTGCCGACCGTGCCAACGCTCGGCATACACTTAACGCATTGTCGGCGTAAATTTTACCAGCGAGCACCGACAGCTGCCACGTGCGCACTGTATGCCGAGCGTCCCTGGTATGGTATGCCGAGCGTCAAGAACGCACGGCGTACGTCACGGCGGGGCAGCCAAGCGTCTGCCACGGGTAGCACATATGCCGAGCGTGCGCATATGCTGACCGTGAAATACGCTCGGCATACTACTTGCCAGGGGCTCCCACCATCTGCCACGCGTTGCACATATGCCGAGCGTGTACGCTCGTCATAGGTTAACTGTATGCCGTGCGTGGACGGTCGGCAGATGATCGACGTGGCGTCTTCTGGTGCACCTGGGCTACTTTGTATGCCGAGCATTCACGCTCGGCATATTACTTGGATGTTTTTTTTTATATTTGATTTATTGTATCCCTGCATATTTCAAAATAGCATAGCAGCATATATTTGACAAATTTCACAGCATTTGACAAATTTCACAGCATTTGGCATAGAGCAGCACACAAACCACAAATGGTTCACATCAAACACATAGTGAAATACATCCATCTCATCAAATCCACAAATAACATAAAAACCACAGTATAGTACGTTGTGGACAAGAGGTTCACACATCAAGCACAATAGGTTCAGTAGACTAAAACACAAAATGACTCGAGACACACACTGACCAAGTTCACAACAGGTTGACAAACTGACCAAGAACACTAACACCAAATTGCAGCTGAACCCTACATGTTCGGCTGGGCAGGAGAAGCATTGGTCGAGGCTGAGGTGCGAGGGGTAACAGGGCTCCGTGAAGCAGGAGTAGAGCCCTCAAGGAGCTGCTGATTAGATCCAGCTGAACCCTACATTTTTTAGCAAGAGGTAGTAAGTAACAGATCATGTGTTGAATTTGGGCAACTTGACAATTGAGCCTGTAGAAGTTGGGCAAAATACTAACCTGATTGCTGCCTGAAGCATGTACTATCAGTTGAGGCCGTGGAAGCACCGGAGGTGGCGGTAGCGGTGGCGGCGCCCACACTGGCATCAGAGTGCCATTAGTAAAATGGGAGCGCATGGCCTGCAAATTTGCCAAGACAAGTGTTAAGTAATGAAGAGTTTCCTCATGGTCATAAATGGGTAAGAATCAATGTAGTGAAGAACTAACCATCTGATAATCATTGTTGTACTCCTGGTATGTTGCCTACTGCTTCATGTATGTCTCGTAGGCCTCTTTGAGAGCATCATAGGCATCACGCTGCCTGAACACCTCTGCCTACAATATCATATAGTTGAAGTCATAAAAGCAGCCATGTAAGAACATAAGATCAATGTGGGATGAAAAAGGAGAAAATGAGGAAACCTCGAGAGTGGCCATAGTCGATCTAGGCTGTTCACGAGTGTGGGTACTAGGAGATCCGCTTGTGCAGGTTTGGACTTGCGAGAGGGAGGGGGCATCCTCTATCTCACCATCAAGCATCATTAATAGCCATGTCTCTTGCCATGTCCTGCTAATACTACCGCAACCTTATCAATATCATGTTCATAGGGACCAGCATTCTCGCCCTTTCTCTTCCTAAACTTTGTGGTGTACTTGGTCAACTTGGTCTCAACTCCGCCGAAGAAGACCTATGGGTTCTTTTTCTTACGGCCAAGTGACCACGATGTAAGTTGTGAGACTGGTCCTCCCCGCTCACGCTCCTGCAACACAAAATATGTCAGGAATCAGTTAAACCAATGCAGAAACTAAATGATGGGAAGGCTAAACCAAGTGCATGATGGGAAAGCTAAACCAAGTATATACCAGTTTGTCCTTGAAACGACCATCGCTCAGGCTGCCTTGGCAGTGTGTACCGGCATTGCCGCTATTCGCTGCACAGACACTGCCCTTAGCTTTGAACTGAGGGTTTAACCACCTATCTACCAACGCCGCCCATCATCCGCCTGTCCGGAGCACCAACCAAGAATCACCTACATAAACAACATAGCATTTAAAGCCAACAAAATATTGCATTTGAATAAAACATAAGAAAATGAAGCACAAACAAGAAATAAAACATTACTTACATCTAGGTAATTCTACCTTGTCAATACAAGTTTTTCTTCCTTCATTTGTTTTTTCGTGATACTTTTGCCGAGCTTCTCCCCGTAGAAGTGTGATATGGCCGTGAAGCGCACCTCATATGGCATCTGTTGGAGACGCTTCTTCGCTGCTGCCAACAAGTTCTTGTCTGCCTTGGCCCGCTTCTCTGGTGCAACTCTATAGTAATGCTACAATGATGCATAAAACCAAAATGGTAGAAGCAGTGAGTTAAATAATGGTGCCAATGGTATAGTAAACCTACAACTCTAGAATGGAAGGAGCAGTGAGTTAAATGAGTTATCTACCCAAAAACTTACCCAAAAACGAGTGAGCACACATTCGCCTTAGTCCCGAAGTCATCATCTTTCTTGGCTTCATAGTGGTGCCACTTGAGTGCTAACTCATCTTGGTCCTTGATTCTCACCAAGCCTGGCCAATATGTCTTAATCAACACTCCAACAATACCGTTTGGAGACCGGCGCTTCACACCATCAACACATTTCCAATTGCTGCACAAAGATCAAGATTAGTATTAGGCTCAGAACATCAAGAAGTTAACATGATTAAGATGTTAGTATTAGGCCATTTACTTATTTTGATTAGGCTCAATAAGATCTTCTCCTCCTCGGTAGCTGGTCGCTTATCAGGGAGATCTGATTCTCCACCAAGCACACCGGACCCACTGTGTCCTCACACCTCACCCTCCTCGCCTCCTCCTCACCCTCCACACCTCCTCACCCTCCTCACCCTCCTGCTCATCCTGCCTCTCCTCATGCACCACCACCTCCCTGTTCGACTCCATCTCCATCTCAATATCCTCCTGCTCCTCACCTTGCTCCTCCTCAGCCATGGTGCCATTGGCTGAGGGTAAAGTACTAGACGACGGTGTCGCAGCTCGGGCTACAGCTCGGCCTCCTCCTCTTTTTTGCCCCTGCCACGGCCTCGGCTCCAGTTCTAGGGGGTCTCCCCTGCTGCTGCTGCTGTCCCGAACATGTCGGGAGGGCACATCATCCTCAGCTAGGCGTACTCTAGGATTAACCACCCTTCCACTTCGCTGCGTCTTCGTCACTGGCCACACCTTACTAATAGTATTGCTGGTTGTATTCTTGCTCATGGTTCAATCACCTGCATCAAGAAAGAATAAACAATTAGTAAGGATAATAAATTTTGATGCAAAGCAAGGAAGTGTACTAACAAAAAAACAAAGATGCAATGATATATCATAAACCTACTGTCAGGACAGTACAGTGGTATTTGGCATTATAGAAACCTAACATACTGAAGCATACTAACCAAAAATATCATCATCAAAGTCATATCGATTTCATCCTCATCGTCACTGTCACGTGTATAAAGGTTGATCCGGAAACGAGGGGGGTATAGGCTCATCGTCGTCATCGTCTAGATGTAACTTGGCAAGCATATCTAGGTCTTTAGATTCACAACTGTCTCACCATCATTTGGTGCATCCTCATCAAGGGCATCAAGACCATTCAACATAGAGGATATATCAAAACCCCATTAAGCTCTTGCTCTTGATAGAACTCTCCCTCATAAGTGTTGGGGTTTATGTTGTTATAATCTTCATCACTTGGCACAGGTAGCTTACCATGTGGTGATACCTGATACACAACTTCCCAACCTTTTAGGCTGGTTTTTGGCATGGGTATGGGAGGTAATAAACTTGCTTTGCCTGGTTAGCCACAACAAAGACATCTGAACCTCCATAGACGCTTGCTGTCTTAACTTCAACTAAACCAATGTCAGGGGTTGATTTCAGTCCATGGACTGGGTCAAACCAAAGGCATTTGAACACAACAAGATGGAGATCTTTGGCCCCGACGAAATGAAAGCGAGTATATTTCTGTAATCTTCCATAGAACTGTGTTTTGTTTTGATCATCTCCTCCAACAAACACTCCAGTATTTATGGTCTTTGCATTAGGCCTAGTGTTTGGTGCTCCATGGTATGGAAGCGATATCCATTCACATCATATTTTTCATATTTTTTACCCGATTGTCAAAACCCTTGGACACCCATCGCAGTTCGGGACTCATTGGTGTGCTGGAATCTGTTCCCTAGAAGAATTATTGAGTGCATTAGTTTTTTTAATAGAAACAAGTTAGAAATGTTGAGTGCATTAGCTATGTGTAATAGAGACAAGTTAGAATTACTTTTTCCATGAACCAATCAACGAAAGATTTCCCTCCATTGGCACCCTCTTAGAAGTCTATCAAGCTCCTTGGGAGTAGGCCTACTCGGTTCCTTCCACTCTTCAATAATGAATTGCTCCTTGAATGGATCCACTTCCTTCATATTGTCCAAGATATAGAACATGATGGACTGCCACTCATCATTTTTAATGGTATAAGATCTAGAGCACCAGCAACACCACCTTGCCCTTTGAAGAGGAGGAGGTCAGGTTCATTTTCTGAGTTGCTGGTATTGTATCTAGAGAGTTTATTATGCAGAGTGGGAATCATCTCTATAGTATGTTGTTGTTGTGTCTGACACCTCCTCAAGAACATATGACTCAGCTATGGATGCTTCAATCTTAGCTTTATTTCCACATTTGTGTCGAATATGCTTGAACTCTCTCTCAATACAAAACTGCCAACGATTCTGCACAGGGCCTCCCAAATATGCTTGGTTCGCCAGATGCAAAATGAGATGCTGCATGGGATTAAAGAACCCTGGGGGAAAGATCATCTCTAACGAGCAGATCAACTCGGGAGCTTTCTTGTGCAAATGCAGCATCATATCAGGGCATATTTCTTTAGCACAGAGCTGACGGAAGAAATGGCTCAATTCAGCAAGAACTCGCCAAATACGTTCGGGAGATAGCCTCGAACCATCACCGGCATTATCCGCTCAATCCATATGTGGTAGTCATGACTTTTGAGACCAGTGACTTTGCCTGTTGCAAGATTGACTCCATTACTGATATTCGATGCATAACCATCAGGGAACATCAATTGCTTCTTTAGCCAAACAAATACCTCCCTCCTGTCAGGCCTTTTAATGACGAAGGGAGCATCTGGCTTCAACCAAGTTTTTGAGAGCCCGAGGGAGGCTGCATGTTCAGCTCCTATCACATAGCTTCTCTTGATCTGCTCTAGCCTTAACATTATCCTTTGTCTTGTCAGTAATGTTGAGGACTGTGCTAAACAGGGACTCACAACATTCTTTTCTGTGTGCATCACATCAATGTTATGGGGAAGTCTGAGGTGCTTGAAATAGGGGAGCTTCGTTATGCCTGCAACATGACTCCAGTTGTGTGTCTCACCATATCCCTCAAAACCTTTGCCTTTGGTTTTAGGCTTAAGAGCAGCTAGCTGAGCCAGAACATATGCACCGTTGAACTCAGGTATGGCATTTACTTCATGTACAACTCTGCCTTTGGTGAAGTTCTTCTTGTCTTCTCTGTATGGATGGCCTTCATCAAGAACTGACGATGCTGGTCAAAAGCAGAATACTTGCCTCCCCTCTTCAGCCAAGAGAAGACAAGAGCCTGCATGCACACTGGGCATGGCATCTTCCCATTTGTACACCAGCCACAGAACAGGGCAAACCCCGGTAGATCATGCATGGAGTAGTGGAACCAAATTTTCATTAGAAAGTTTTCCCTACTTGCCCGGTCGTATGTCCATGTCCCATGTTCCCATGAATGAACAAATCATCCACCAGTGGCTGCATAAGCACACTCAGATTCTTCCCAGGGTATTCAGGGCCTGGAATTATCAGGGACATTAATATGGACTTGCGTTGCATGAGAACCGGGAGGGAGATTCAGAGGAATAACAAAGACAGGCCAGCAGCTATATGGGTTAGCCGCCATACCATATGGATTGAACCCATCAGTTGCTATAGCAATTCTGACATTTCGAGCTTCTGCGGCTTCTGTGGGGTATTCTCGGTCGAATGACTTCCATGCTTCACCATCTGCTGGATGTACCATCTTTTTTGGATTGTATCTATGCCCAGTTTTGTGCCATGTCATCTGTTTGGCAGACTCCTCGGTCATGAAAAGGCGTTGGATTCTTGGTATGAAAGGGAGATACCGAAGAATCTTTGTGGGACTTTGGTTTGCTTCTTCCTCTGGCCATCAGGCATGTCTACCTCAAGATACCTAGAGGACTTGCAGATCCTACAATACTTGTCCTCCTGAAACTCCTTCCTAAACAAAAGGCAATTCTTAGGACAAACATGTATCTGTTCATAGCCCATCATGAGAGCTTTCACATTTTCTTGGTCTCGTACATGTTCGTGGCAGAACATGACTTTCAGGGAGCTGGTTACTGATTGCTGTCAGAAATGCTTCGAAGCAAGCTCGGCTAATGCCAAACTGGGCCTTGATAGCCAGTAGTTGCGAGATGGCATCCAGCTGGGAGATTTTTGCCGTCCCATAAAGAGGTTTCTTCGCTGCCAACATATCAAGGTAGGCCTTAGCACTTGGCTCTGGTTCCTCGTCTTGATGCGCTTGATGTGCCACATGTTCATCAAAGATATCATCCATCAGGTTTCCAAGCCCATCATCCTCAGCACCATAACACGTTGCCGCATCACTTCAGCTCTAGCACGATCAGGTTCTTGCTCACCATGCTGGACCCATACTGTAAAATTGGGCATATATCCATTCAGCATAAGGTGTTTGGTCATGATATCCTTGCCCGATACAAACGATTCTTGCATATAAACAAGGACAAAATGGCCTCATTCTACTTCTCTCGCAACACGGAATGCCTCTGACAAGAACTGATCAGTTTTTTCAATCCACTCATCACTAACTTCATTTGGACTAACTCAACCATCATACATCCACCGATGATCAGTCATCCTCTGATTTATTAGGGACAACATATTAGCATTTGACAGTTAATGGACATAGCCAAGGGGAGGGAGCATGGAGCATGGAGATAAAGGAATAGTTTTTTTTGGAAAATATTAGCATTTCACAGATAATGGACAGAGCCAAGGGGGATGGAGCATGGAGCATGGAGATCAAGGAATAGTTTTTTTGGAAAATATTAGCATTTCACCACTTAAGAACAATTTGTTGGTGTATTTTAGATAGTTTAGGCACTCAACTTCGAAGTTATACATGTATTTTAGATAGTTTATGCACAATAAATTACAAGCAGTGTTATCCCCAATAGACAAGGCAACATACTCAGATATGTAAGAACCAATTCAAACAACAATTTAAATTAAACACCAGTTCAAACAACATTTTTTATGCCCAATAGCCAATGCAGCATCCTCAGACATGATGATTCAGAACCACACCACCCAAAGCAATTCAAAAACCAAGTGAGTGTACTCAGATATCCCTAATACAGATCAAGCAACATTTTTATGCCCAATAACCAAGGGAGAGTACTCATACATGATGATTCAGAGCCCAATAACCAAGAAAGAAAGAAAAGAGAGTAGCATAATCAAAGACAGGGGAGGAGGAAGATGTATAGGAAATTGTGACTCACCCTTGGTTGTAGATGAAGTAGTCGAAGATGCGGCCGGGGATGCGGACGGAGATGCAGCCATTCGAGCTCGGGATCGAGACCTGTCCTTGGAGATGTGGACGGTGGAGCAGGGGCCCCACTGGAGCCGGTGGAGCTGAGGCTACCTTCCCTCGGCTTCCTCGTGGTGGAGCTGTGGCTACCTTCCTCGGCTCCGGTAGAATGGACGGTGACGGCGGCGGAGGTGTGGCGAGAATGGGTAGGCGGTCGAGGGGCGGCGGAGGGGAGGCGGCGACGGACAGCGCCGGGGCGAGGGTGCCGAGGGGAGGGCGCAGGGGAGGGCGCAGGGGCGGCGGCGACGGACGACGAGCAGGGGCGGCCGCGGCGGTTTAGGGCAGCGGCGATGGGGATTGGGGTGGCACGGACAAGCGAGCGGGAGACGTGGGGTGAGGACAAGCGAGTGGCGGCACGGGGTGAGGACAAGCACATTAATGACAACGTCTTGTCTAGAAACCCTAGCTATTTGGGTATGCCGACTGTATCTGTTTGCCGAGCGTATACTCTCGGCATCAGTCTTTCATTTTATTTTTGTGAAAGCATATCTTTCGTGTTGTTACATTTTGCATATACCATTTAAAAATAACACACTTGTAAGGGTATGTTAGGACACCACCTAGGTTTTACATTATTTTGATTTTTTTTGAATTTTGTATGCTCATTTGAAAATCTAGTCGAAATCTCGGTCGTGACCGTTCATGTCTAGTGATTGAATCATGCAAATATTTTTGTGTTTCTCTGATGAAATGGCTAGCTGTGAACCTAGAAATGAAATTCCTGGAAAATAACGGGCAAGATATCTAGCACCTACAGTTCAAATTTTAGCCATTTCCAGCTGAATCGGCAGGAAACCGTTTAATTGACCGGAAAATGGTAAATAGCTAAAAAAATGATTACCATTTGGTGATTGTACATGAAACGATGTCTAGTATGTGAACAATTTTTATCGGTTCCATTTTGGACGACACTCTCGGTAGCCGCTTCACAAAAAGTCGGACTATTAGCACTTAAAAAATGAAAAGTGGATTTTTTTTTGTGAAGCATAACGAAATCGTCGGTCGGTAACATTGTTTTCCATGCCACAGCGCACACATGTGCCAAATGTGGGCACATTTCGAGAAACTATGTCATGAATGTGGCCAAAACACTCTTTGTTAGTGTTGAAAGCTATGAATGTCTATTCATGATAGCATGTTTATGTGAACACATTTTCAATAAAACTTTTGTATTGCAAGTTTATATTTTTTTAATGGTAACTAGGTCACATATCACGACGTTAGGCGAAGGTTTTACTTTATTTTGATTTTTTTTTGAATTTTGTGTGCTCGTTTGAAAATCTAGTCGAAATCTCGGTCATGACCATTCATGTCTAGTGATTGAATCATGCAAATATTTTTGTGTTTCTCTGATGAAATGGCTAGCTGTGAACCTAGGAATGAAATTCTTGAAAAATAACGGGCAAGATATTTAGCACCTGCAGTTCAAATTTTAGCCATTTCCAACTGAATCGGCAAGAAACCGTTTAATTGACCGGAAAATGGTAAATAGCTAAAAAAAATGATTACCATTTGGTGATTGTACACGAAATGATGTCTAGTATGTGAACAATTTTTATCGGTTCCATTTGGGACGACACTCTCGGTAGCCGCTTCACAAAAAGTCGGGCTATTAGCACTTAAAAAATGAAAAGTGGATTTTTTTGTGAAACATAACGAAATCGTTGGTCAGAAACATTGTTTTCCATGTTGTGGTAGGTCATATGAAGATTTAAAACCTTCGTGTCCCAATGTTATCACATGTTTATGTCCGTTCCACCCAAAATGGGAGTTCCGACTTAGAAGAGCATAACCTTCGTGTGCCGTGTGAAGCCGGTCACACCTAGGAGTCGCAACTTGGATCTTACAGCCTACCACCACACTCTAATGCATATTACATGACACCACCTAGTTTTTGGCGTGATTCCGACGATTCGGAGCCCCGGTTTCGACAAAGTTGACCGGAATACAATGCGAGAAAAATGAATACTTGGATTTTTTTTGTGAAACATGTCAAAATTGCTTGTCAGCAACATTGTTTGCCATGCCAAAGTGCATGCATGTGCCAAATTTGGGCACTTTTTGACAAAATATGGCATGCAAAAACCTTGCTTTTAGCAGTTTTAGAATTTAAAATCTCACATCTATTTTTTTGTCTGCCTACAACGGGGTCCCACACGTCAGTGCCTCAGGCAGAAGCTCAAACATCCACCATCGCCACTTCAGTTCCGACAGGAAGCCACGCCCGACATCGCCACCTCAGTTCCGACAGGAAGCCATGCCCCGCATCACCACCGAGCCACGCCACGCCGCCCACCGCCGCCGAGCCACGCCACGCCGCCCTCTCTCTTCGTCCTCCTGGGTAATCCCCCTCCCTCTCCATCTATTTTTTTCTGCGCCGCGTGCGGGGATTTGATTCAGATGTGCGTTTAGGGATTTGATTCAGATGCGCCGCTTGTGTCTGAGTGGGGATTTCGTTCGGATGGGCGCGCATGTGGGGATTTGGTTCTAGGGTTCTAGCCGGCGGTGATGTTTTTGCGGTGATCTAGGACAGTGGTTTCATGTTCAGGGTTCTACTTTTGGATCCCTGGTGCCAGTGTAGCTTATGCTAGATGCTAATATGCGGTGCTTGCGTAGTTGGATTGGTTTTCATTGGGAGGAGCGGCAGCTGTATGCGGTCATGTCATGCCACTTCTTCTTCTCCCCAATTTGGGGAAAGTTGGGTTTGCTGTTGATTTGGCAGGGAGGAACTTCACAGTGCATTCACCATTCGTGTTGATCAGCCTTACTCCCCAATTATTCAGTGCCTGAGCAGGGGATCAAATCGACTGGGGTTACTATCCAGAGTTCATATAGGTGCTTTTATGTGGTGTTTGCAGCTGGATGTTTCCGGGGCAGCGGGCAGTGAGCTACTTCAGATAATTATGCACACGATTATTCTCATCTACTTAGGGTATTAAGCTGAATGTTAAATTCTTGAGTTAGGCTGTCTTTCCTCTTTTTATGACCCATACCCATGTTAAATTCTTGTTTGCTTCTAGCTCATAGCTTGTCCCTTTTTTGTGATGATTGCTCATGGTAACCTATATGTGTGTGGTGATGCTTTTGTTTGAATATTATTACAACCCATTCTGCATTCAGGCTTGCAGCATTCTGCAGTCAAGGCTTGCCGCTACACATACTCATGTTTAGTACATCTAGGGTTGCTTCTTATAGTTGTTCAGTGGCATGCTTACTTGCTCCTGATTTAACCTCTGGCTTCGGACATCGCTGTGTTATAGGTGACAATGGTGCTGGATGATGAGCTCATCGTGCTTAGCTCGGATGATGCTGCTGCTACTTCCGATGACGACACTGACTCTAACCAGTCAGAGGATGTTGCTGAGGATGTTGAGGAAGATGTTGAGGATGATGTTGAGCATCCTCAAGAGGTGACATTTAGAGGTAATGTGATTCAGTACCTAGTAGCTGATTGCTCATGTTGCTGCTTTTATATGATGTTTTTTGAAACTTTTCTACTGCAGGGGAGCCCCCCATAGCCTCACTCTTCCACCTTTATTATAAAAAGGAAGTACACTGTACCGAGAGACTTACCAGCTACTTACATGATATTTACATGACTAAAACAGAAAGAAAAGACCTAGTGTAGGTTGTCAATCCATGATGACTGATAATTTACAAGCGAATTCTTTACCCTATATTTAATCAGGGTAATTTCATGTACAAAGGAGGCCTTCCATCCTCTAAAAGTGGGTCTAATGTTTTTAAAGATCCAACCATTTCTCTGTTTCCAGATTGTCCAGCAAGCAAGAATGACAATCTCAATGAAGCATGGCCCCTTAAAACCTTTGTTTGCCGCGGTAAGTACTTGGGAAGGAGAGTTCCCAGGGAGCCATGAAATTTGGAGGTAATTCCAAATACGGGTACTGAAGTTACAGTTGAAGAACAAATGCCTCCAGTCCTCATAGTGATGTCCTACAAAAAGCTCGCAATCATTGCTATCAGACACATTCCAGTGCTGTTGAACGAGCATCTCCCTTGTGTTGATCCGATCATGTAGCAGCAACCATGCAAAGAATTTATGTTTTGATTGACACTTGATTCGCCAGATCCAGATAGAGGGAATATGGTTTTCCATGCGCTGGAAGTGATGCTTGTAAATTGTTTTTGGTTTGAGTATACCAGAATTCCCTATGTTGCTGATCCAGACATCATTTTCACCATGTACCAAAGTAACATCTTGTAACATAATTTGCAACTGGTTGTATTCCTCGAAGGCTTGCATCGAGAGGGGCAGATGGAAAGCTTGTAGTCCATTATTCAGTGACATGAATTCTCCCACGGACTGAAGTTTGTCCAAAGCAAAGGAAAAGAGGAGAGGAAATTTAGTTTCAAGCCTCTCCTGTCCCCATAAGTCTAACCATAGGAGAACAGAAATCCCATTTTTTATTTGACACCTGGTAATTGCCCTATATGCATCCGAATGCCATCACCCCTCTCCACCAGAAGGAACCTGAGGAAACCACAGCATGTGGAACAGCATTATGGTAGTATGTATCCCTTATAAGTTGCACCCAAGGTGTAGGATCATTGTTATAAAACTTATGTAAGTGTTTCATAAGTAGAGCTGCATTCTAGACCTTGAGGTTTAAAATACCCAAACCTCCTTTTTCCTTTGGTTTACAAATCATGTCCCAGGCTGCAAGAGATTGTACTTTGTCCTTGTCCTTTTTCCTCCACAGGCAGTGGTGCCTTATTCTGTCCAGTATTTCTGTGATACCCAAAGGCAGATGCAGAGTGAGCAGAAAGTGCAGAGGCATAGATGACAACACCGAATTTACCAAAACCAATCTGTCCCCATATGACAAAAAGGAAGCAGTGGCAGTTAATCTCCTTTCTACTCGATCAGTTAGTGGAGATAACTCTCTGATAGTTGGCCTGGTTGTCCCCATTGGGAGTCCCAAATAGGTAAAGGGCATGCTTCCTATCTTGCAATCAAAGAAATATGCTAGCTCGGTTACTTCTTCACTGCTTAAATTAATTGGTATCATTGAAGATTTATGGAAGTTTATCCTTAGACCCGTGAATGCCGAGTATATGTGCAGAATGTCCTTGAAAGCCTCCAAGTCCTTTTTGCAAGCTGGCAGAATTATGAGTGTATCATCGGCATATTGAACTATTGGGTAGTCTCCTCTTATTGGTATAGGGCTCGATAAAATCCCATCCTAGTAGGCTTTATTTACAATACTCTGCAGCAAATCAGCCCCTTCCACAAACAGCAGGGGGGAGAGGGGATCTCCCTGCCTTACTCCATGCTTGCATATAAAAGGTTTACCAGGAAATCTATTTAGGAGCAAAGAGGAGGAGCCAGAGGTCAATATTTCCTTGACCCATATAATGAAGAGATGTGGGAAACCCTTAGCTTGTAAAACTCTAGCAATTGCTTCATGATCCAATGTATCGAAGGCCTTCTCAAAATCGATCTTGAGCAACACACATTTCCTTTTTGACTGTTTACATTGGAAAATAAACTCAAAAGACCAGGCCAAGCAATCCTGAATTGTTCTCCCTTTTATAAACCCATACTGATTAGCATGTATTGTTTTATCAATTACCAGCTGTAGTCTGTTTGCAAGAAGTTTTGTAACAAACTTTAGGCAAGTATTGGTTAGCGATATTGGTCTGAAGTCATTAACACTTTCAGGGCTCTGAACTTTAGGCACTAGTGTGATATACGATCCATTTATGCTTTCTAGTGGCACCTTTCTAGCATGGAATTCATTGCACAACTTTATGAAGTCATTTTTCACTATGTGCCAACATTTTTTCAGGAACATCCCATTGAATCCATCCGGACCTGGAGCTTTATCTGTTTTCATATTTTTCACTACTCCTTCAATTTCCTCCACTGTGAAGGGAGCCACAAGACACTCCAAATTATCAACTTCTAGCAAAATTGCGGCCAAGTCAGGTGGAACCACAGTGGGTATAACAATGCCCATTCTATTTTTGAAACTGCTCAGGAAAGCGACAGCTTTCTGTTGATGGTCAGTCATCTCCACCCCATTCTCATTTTTTATAAGTGCAATTGTATTGTGACGATATCGTTCAGTTGCTTTGGAGTGAAAGTACTTAGTATTTTCTCCCCCTAACTGAACCCAGCGGATGGTGCATCTTTTCTTCTAGTACTCGGACTGGATATATAGCATCTTCTTCAGATGAGCTTTAAAAATATTGCGGAAATTGAATTCCGGTCTACTTAAATCTCTGTCATCTTCCAGCTGATCAAGAGTTAATATAACTTTGTTACATTTATCAATAAGTCTCTTTATCTGTGACAAAGATCGGCCCCATCTCCTCAGCTCATATCGCAAATTTTTTAGTTTCTTAGTGAGGACACCGGGAATATTGGGGGCATGAACTGGCATATTCCAGACTTTTTCAACTAACTTAGTGAACCCAGGTTGGTGCACCCAATGGTTTTCGAATCTGAAAATCTGGGCCTTTGGTATACTTGTGGAGATACTTATGACACAGGGAGTATGATCAGAGGTGCTCTTTGCCAAGGGGTGAACCATAGTATTTGGATATTTCAAAGTCCACTCACAACTTGTAAAAAACCAATCAAGCTGTTCAAGCAAAGGCTGATCTTGCATGTTGGACCATGTAAAAGATCTCCCTTTTAGAGGTAATTCAACCAGGCCGAGGTAGCTAATGATTTCATTAAAAATAAAAATATCATTCATATCTGCTCCTGGCTTGTTCCTGTTATCAACAGATCTCATGAAGTTGAAATCTCCTGCGAGTAACCAATTTTCATGTGCTGGCATCTGCAGGTCATGTAGCCATTGGACAAATTCATCTCTCTCTTGGCCCCTACAAGGGCCATAAACAGTCACTAGAGTCTAGTTCTCATGTGTATGTTTTGATGTGAAAGCAATTCTTATGGCTGATCGAGTGACCTCTAAAAGCTGCCCTTCAAAGACAGAGATGTTCCACAACACAATAATGACACCAGATGCTCCCACAGAAGGTGAGTAAACAAATCTGTCATATCTTTTGGGGCAGAAAGATCTTACAAAAGAGTGATCGAATTCTTCACGTTTTGTTTCTTGGAGACAAATGATCGCACACTGACTTTCATCTATTTTATTGTACACAAGGAGTCTTTTGTCTTTGTCATTTAAACGACGGACATTCCAATCCAGAATGTTCCAATCCATAATCCAAGAAGGTGTATTATCCATGGAAACTAATGGGAGATAAAAGCAGAGCTAACAAGAATAACCAGCCAGCATACACAAAATAGGAACACACCCAAGTATCATAGCAGTAGCAGTTTTTAATACAGATGATATAAAAGTCTGGACATACTGACATCAAACACCAACTGATAGTGTTGACAAACTTCCAAGACAAACCACTGACATAAACTGTAAATAACATAACTCGGACAATTTGCAGAAGGCAAACTGTAACATGATCGACAGAGACATCAACTAGTACTCAACAAATACTTGACAAAAGCAGGCCACAGATTCGGTCCATAGCAGCCCAACAAGGACTGAGTACACACCATGTTGCACTAATCATCTTCACCTCCAGGAGTGTTGGCTTCTTGGGATGGGCATTAAGCCTTTCCTCAGTCATTTCATAGTCAGGGATTTCAAGTTCTCTGCCAACTTGCTGCAGAGTGTTGATTGGTGTGTGTGGTGTTGTTATCCCGGGGTCTTCCATAGGTTTTGCAGACCTTGCTTTCTTCTTTGGGGTAGGTCTATCTCTCATTGGTTCAAGTTTAAAACCATTGCTTTTAACGGCTTGCCTCGTGCTTCTCCTCACAGACGGTGTAGCATCTGGTGCACTCTGTTTTCCTCTTCCTCTCTTCCGAGGAGCAACTATAGTAGCAAGAGCTTGCATCTCAAGAGTCAGGTGAGGGCTCTCCACTGTCGAAACCTGCAGCATCATTGCTTCAGCTTCCATGTCATAAAAGCAAAGCCTTCGAGCAGTGGACCGTGTTGCTAGGGATAGCCGATCTTGTTCAGTCTCCGTTACACCATCAAGCTCGACCAGATGAACTTGACCGAGGTTTAAGCAGGAGATAGGAGGTAATGTGCATAAAACCAGTCAGGTTGAGAGTAACAGGTACAAAGGACTGCAGTAACTTTGGTACCAGTACATTTAGAATTTTAGCTCTCTTCATGTCAGGTGGGAGTTCAGGTCCAAAAATAGTAGGTTTAGTCTGACCAATCCCAGCCACAACAGGCAACTCAAACTACACAAGATTGACAATAAGCTGCTGCTGAACTGAGCTAACTGAATTTTCAGAGTGTTCCATCACAATTGACCCTGTCTCCTGCATCTCGACAGCATCTTCTTCCTCATGTGGTTGGTGAATTTCCTCCATTTGCTCCTCCCAAGCAGCATTGTGCTGCGCAAGATGGTCATCCCACCCAAGTTCAGGATATGGAGGCAGGACAAAGTGTCCTGGGTTTCGTGGAAGGCCTCCTGGGAGAGGATGAGGGTTCCCATCCACCGGCATTGGATCTTCCTCAGCTGGTAGAACTGCAGCAAACTCAGCACTAAGGATGTAGCAAGGTGCCGTCCATGATTCATGAACATCTCCCAAATTGCTGAAATTGCCAAACACAACATCCCTGGGAACTAGCTGTGGAGATTTGAATGAAGCAAATACCATAGTTCTGTCCATCACCCCATCAGCCTGATGCCAGTGGTTCATCCGACCAAAAGTGGAAATTGCACCAGCAATATCTTGATCATTGCGATAATCTAGAGGGACACCCAGGAGCATAAGCCATCCACGTCTGTACCCTTGAACAGATCTATGAATTTGTGTGCGATCATCGTGATTAACAAATCTAACGAACACATCTGGCTGGATTTCAAACGGACCGTGTTGAACCAGTGCGAACCTAGAAGCAGGGCTATTCATCTGAAATAAACCGACTCCAAAGAGACAGGGCTGGGTACTCTGCACTATTTCGTGCAGATTCTATTCAACAAACAAACGAACCTGCTGTCTCCATAGATGTTCCTCCTCTGGTGGCTGTGCTGGCTCGACAATGGCAACACAGTAAGCTTCATGGGTGCGAGGAGGGGCCACCATTGGCGTAAAGAACGTGCGCGGCAGCCGAGTATTTCCTCCATCGATGATCTGAAGTCCTTCAGGGACCCAGCGAGCAGGGTCAAGCTCGAAGTTCGCCATGCGCTGCAGCAGAGGCGGCGATGGCGGCAGCGGCGGCGACGGCGGCGTAGGGTTTGATGGTGGGCTAGGTGGTGGATTGTTGTCAGGTGCTTTTGGGAAAGTAGAATCCCAAACGGCGCCCTTACTAGAAGAGCTAGCGGCAGAGACCGTATCGGCTCCGATACTTGATTTTTTAACCACCCAGGTTTGGGTTTTCTTGCCAAAGCAGTTTTTCTCGATATGTCCCAGTTTCCAGCAACCACGGCAGCGAATTCTGTTTTTGCAGGCTTCAGTTTCATGGGCCATGGTGTAGCATCTGCGGCATTTCCAGAAGTGATGGGCTATATCTGTAACCCACTGTTCCAGCCCATGACGGCCTGATTCATCCGTCCCAAGATCAGTTTCAGCCTGAATAATCGGATTTGAATCCGATAATCCCGCGCTGGTGCTGGGAGAGTCTCCTTCAGTATGGGTGTTGTGACTCTTCTGAAATGGAAAATTACCAACAGTACCAAAGGTGATTGAGGGTGTAGTTTCTGTATGGTAAATGTTTATTGGATAAGCTGGATGTTTCGGGTCAGAGTAACCTTTACAAGCACCGTAGCTGATGGAATCTGAAAAGCTCAGTTTTCTCCTTGGTGCATCCTTGGCTCTGATTATGGACTTGGGCGCTGGCTTTTTAAGGGCCATCATTCCTAGCTGAGCTCTTTTCTTTGTGGGACTAATTAAGGCCCACTCATCATTACATTCAGTTTGCCAGAGCTGAAATTCTCGCTGCTAGTTAGGTCCTCCCCGAGTCCAGAGATGAAAGTAGCACTTGAAATGCTTGCACTCATATGATCTCATGTTATAAATTCTGAACCCAACTTGTTTGGATGAGACATTAAAAGAGAAGGTACGGTCACAGAGTACAGAAACCTTCATTTTAGGCCCAGAACCACCAATAGCAGCCTCCAAGGCAGTTGCTACAGAATCATCATCTAGTTAAAACTGGCTCGGCCAAAAGAAACAACCATGATAAAGTGTCCTGTGTGATGAGATGGATGAACAGCAGAGTATAGATAGTGCCTGATCTCTTTGGCAAAGCCACGGCCATGTGTGAGATCAAGATCCAAAGAAACTGTCTGCTTTCGCGGTCTAGCATTATCAGATCGATTGACAGACTCCGTGATCAACAGCGGCATCTCAGATTCAAGGGTTGCTGGTTCAATTGCTGCCACTTGACTAACAGATCCCAGGCTATCATCCACTTTGGTGGATTTTTCACAGACGCCAATGGTGACGTAGTGTGTCGAAAAATTTACCTTCAATCCGGTGTCGATCCACTCACCGTTGTACATGTAACGGTTGATGATGGGGGTGCCCTTCGCGTCCATGAGCACGATATAATCCTTCGCCACCCAGAGATGCAGTCTTCCATCGTAGTTCTTCCGACGTCCACGATCCAGATCCTTAGCCGTGGTGTACGTCACTTCCAGATCCATGCAGGTGGGATCTTGGGGGCCATGTGTGAATTTTAGGTGGGGATTGGGGTTTAGGGATGTGGTGGAGAGATTGGTCGGAGTGGATCGGGGAGAAGGTCGCCGGAGATGGGTGATCGCCGGTGATTAGGTCAGGGGTGCGGGTGGGGGTGCGGGGTCGCCATCTTCTTCTCGCCTCAGGGAGTCAGCACTACCTAGTAGCTAATTGCTCATGGTGCTTAATTGTAGGCCCCGGAATGGTGGGACGTGACACGTATGATCCCCACTGCGTGTTTGCCAACCCGGTCGCTATGGATCATGAGCAGGTCGATTTTCTGAGGGGTTATTGTGAGCAGTATCCACAACCACTGTATGTCTGCACCATGAAGAAAACACATGTTGTGAAGAAGAGAGGAAAAATGGTAAACATCAGTCCATCCTCTAGTTTTTCTTACATCTGTTGTTTTTCTTATGTCTGCTAGTAGTCCATGATAACTGTATGCTAGGATGCTGACATATCTTTGCATTGCTGCATTACTTCAACAAGGAATTCACAAAGACCTACCTCAAGAATTACATCTCAACAAAGCCCAGAAAAATAAGAGTTTATTGCGGCAACTGGTCAAGGAAAGTGAGCATCAAGCTGGGCAGTGACAAGCAAGCCTTGCTAACAACCAGGTGGCTCAGGGTAGTAGGACATGAAGCATTTGAGAGTGGCAATATTGTGACATTCCGCTTTCGCTTTAGCGCAAATCGCCGTCTGAGGTTGTATGTCCAAGAAATGTACCCATGCCCTGTATGTGCCGTGCGGAATGGTGGTCTGTCCTAAGTAGCATGTAGTGTTAGACAAGGACATGATGCACTGAATGGCGGTCTGTCCTAAGTAGTAGTAGTGAACAAAGTCATGCAGTGAACCAATTTATGTAAATTATGCTACCTGGTTGCTTTTGGCTGTTTGATGGAACTTCAGCTATCTGGTTACTTTTGTTGATGAAATCAATGAATTATGAATGTGTTATGAAATCTGCTTGCTTTTGTTTGAATCAGTTTATATAAATTAAGCTATATCGTTGATGAGATGAATGTGTTATGAAATGTGGTTGTTTTGGTTCATCTTATGTAAAATAATCTATATTGGTTTGAAATTTGGTAACAACATCAGCAGCTAAAAAATTTAGTCATCAGTAGCTATGTAAAATCTTGCTTTCTTTGGAAAAGGCACACAAAATAGGATAGATAAAATCCTGTGACATCCAAACCTAACGATATCCTCTCTCTATCCCAATGGCAAGGCCCTGTACATTTGAGGCAGTGGTTGTGGGTTCGAGTCCCAGGTCTCAATTTTTTAATGTCATTTTGCATCTTTTTTATCCCATGTCTCCTCTTTTTATCTCTCTCCCACGCCCGTGCTCGCCCGGTTTCCCCTCCACGCCCTTGCTCGCCACTCCTCCCCTCGCCGCTCCTTCCCTCCACGCCCGTGCTCGCCGCTCCTCCCCTCCACGCAGGCAGCGAGGCCCGCCGTCGCTGGCTAGAGGCACGAGGGAGTCCCATCTCTGGCCGTAGGACGCCGTCGCCACGGCCTCCCCAACGGATTCCGTCGCCGCGGCTCACCGCTCCTCCCCTCCACGCAGGCAGCGAGCCCCGACGCCATGAACCCGCCGTCGCCTCACGGAGAAACGAGGGAATCTCATCTATGGCCGTAGGACGCCATCGCCACGGCCTCCCCCAACGGATTCCGTCGCCGCGGATCTAGTAGCTGCGGCCTCCCCAGCGGATCTAGTAGCGACGGCCTCCCCAGCGGATCCCGTCGCCCAGCTGGTAAGTATGCACTCCCTCCCCCGCTCTATTCTTCCACGCACCTCTCTCTTGCTAGTATTAGGGTTAGCTGAGTCTAGGCTTGTGCCTCTTGGTGCACGGGTCCGGCCCGGAGAGGTGAAGGTGCAGGGATTGAGAGGCAAAAAAAATTCTGTTGAAGTGAGATGCGAGAGGATTTAGATTTGGGGCAGCACAAGTGAGATTTTGGGGTAGCACATGTGTATAGGCTCTGTGTAGTATCTGGTACATGGATGAATCAGAGGCAGAGTTTATATGCTCTGTATAATGTTCAACTGATGCAAATTCGACTCCTAGGTGTTGGTATTGGGGACAGCTGTGTTTTTGATAAATTCCATTGAATTGTTGTTCATACAGAGGTTAGTCTGGTATTAATATTCATGTTGCTTTGATACAGAGAGGGCTATGAGCATCTCTACTAAGGACAGTGGATCATTTTCCACTGATGAACATTTGGGCTATGCTGTGGATGGACCCATGTTTATCAGGAGAGCTGATCATTATGAAAAACTTGTTTATCCCATCTAGCTACTGTTATGTAGTAGTGTAGTACATGGCCTAATGTTTATATTTGACTTTGTTACATATAGGGCCTAGTCACAAGGGAACTAGAGACTTTGACAATCATTTGATATTTGCAAGTGATATGTGGCTGAGCTCATATCAAGTGGAATAGTTGATAGAGTTGGTTGACTGTTCTGCGGCGTCACCCATCAAAATTTTACGTGTACATGATGTCGGAATCATGTGCAAGGGAAAATGGAAGCAAGATGGTGAGACTGTTTACTTAAACATTAAACATGATTTATTGCTGCATTCTTCTAGATGCTACCTAAATACCATGTTTGCTATATAATTGTTGCAATCTTTCTATTTGGACAGGAGTTTGGAGCCAAGTACAGCAAAGACTACCTGGAACCCTATCTTGCAAAGCCCTCGAAGGTCCTTGTTGAATTCAGCCGCCCGGGCCGTACACCATTTGAAGTGACGATGAAGGTGGGAATGACTAGGCCGAATGCAAAAATATCAACCGGATGGGCAAATGCTATGGGTGGGTTCAAGCTAAAGGAGGGGGACATAGTGGTCTTCAGCTTCACGCCAGGTTGGAGCAAGCGCTATGTGCTTCATCTTCAGTTGATCACATTGCTGCCCTGAACTAGATGGTAGTAGTAATGTCGTGAACTAGTTGGTCCAGTAGTTGAATATGAACTAAGTATCTAGTAGTAATGTAATGGTTATGTGCCGGCGACAAGGAGTTGTTGAAGCTAGTGCTCTCTGCTGTTTTTGTTCCCTGGGCATCTTGCTCTGTTTCCAGGTGGTTGATGGATGGTTTGGTGGTGCTTTTTGGGGTTTAGATGTATGTGTTGGTGGTGCCTGCCTGATGGCAGTGTCATATATAATTATCTGTAAAATTGGGTTATAAGATATGTGTTGAACCATTCTGTTTGAGCTTTTTATATAAAAGCTAGGCTTTTCTATGTCAGGTTATGAAATTGTGATGCTCAGGTTGCTATATTTGTGTAATGGAATTGATTTTGATGTCACTTCTCTTACTCGAATTGATTTTGTTGTAGTAATGCTCCTGTACAAGATGCATTTTGGTTTTATGCAACATTGTAGCATCCTGGAGTTGATCAGGTTTTATGCATAATTGTAGCATTACTGGTGATTCCAGGTTTTATTTTTTTGGAAAAGACACAAAGCAGTTCTGTATAAAAGAGTTAGACACGAGATACTAACATCATTCTAGACATATCACAATGGTTAGGCATCTTCTGTACAAGATGGAGGTCCTGGGTTCGAATCCCAGGCCACACCCATTTTTCTGGCATTTCTGCAAAACAACACATTAGTGTGTTTGCCGAGCGTTTCTGTATGCTGAGCGCATTTCAACCGCCGTCAGTGGCTCGTCAGTTTCCGTCGGTTGCTGCCGAGCGGTGCAGCTATGCCGAGCGTAACGCTCGGCATCTAGAGCTTTGCTGCCGAGCGTTTCTGTATGCCGAACGTACTGCGTAGAAAACCCTCGGCATATAGTCTATTTGCCGAGCGGTTTCCGGTGGCCGTCGGCACATGGTGCTATATGCCGAGCGCAGCGCTCGGCATAGACTTGGCGCTCGGCAATTCTGGCGATTCCTGTAGTGAATGCTTGTCGAACTATTTGTACTACTCCCTCCGGTCCCCTCCGTTCAAAAATAAGTGTCTCAAGTTTGCCCAAAAGTGGATGTATCTATACATGAAACATGTCTAGATACATCCATATTTTAGCAAACATGAGACACTTATTTTGGGACGGAGGGAGTACTAAATTTGTATCTGTTTTGCATGTCCCTTGCATCCCAGGTGCTCCCTTGTCTCTAAAACTGGGCAGATTTAGTTTCTAGGTAATAGCTGGATTTGTCTTCTCTACTACTCCTCTTGGGTCAGTTTATAGATTTACTTCGTGGTCATCTAGTGATTTACGTCAAATTTTCTTGAATTTTTACTTATTTTTGTTTTACGATTTTTTATAAGTAAACATAGTTTTATTTTTTATAACTTAGATTCACCAGGTCTTGAGCTGACAGTATCCTACCCACCCAAGCTTAAAATAGTATATGACTATGCGAAGAATTAGACTTTTCCTCCTCGGGTTTAATTAATAGGTAAACGTTAGGATCAGCCTCATCAAATGGCTCTGCCTCTCACCAATAAAAAGAGTGACTTTGGGTGCCATCAGGTGTAGATCACCTATCAAAATGTCACTCCACAAGTCTATACTGATTAATCTCCATCGTCATACAAAGCCTGATTAAGGAGTCTTCTAGGAGTCCCAAAGTCACTCTTTTGAGTCCCACTGCTAATCTCCAACACTAATATACCATTTTCTTTTGGACTTGATATCTTCATATACGATAGTTTGCTTGCGACCGCCATCGCTTCGCCCCCCCATATGTTCAAATCCTGGCTCCACCCCTGTCCATACCAAATACCGTATACCATGATTTTTATTTGGATCAACAGGGAGGACTGACCCCGGTTATATTAAAATGAAACCACCAAACCAAGTTTACAACTTACAGCAGTTCAAAGCAAAAAAAAAACAAACTATTTCTAAGGAAACAGATATACCATTTTAAAGCATATTTTTTTGATATTTTTATACGGAGCAACAGGGAGGACTCCCCCCCTAGGCAAAGTAACAATAGAGAAGTAACATCATCTGCTTACTGTATACGATTTTTTTCTTCTTTCGAATGAAGTAGCATCGCTCCCGATTTCATTTCAAGAAACCGATAAGAAAACATAGTGTTTTCCGTGAGTCTCAGTATTCCCCAATACTTACTACAAAACCGTCAGGTTGAACTCGAACTGAAACGAACAGACCTCCCAGGTCAATACGCCAAATTATCTGACAACTGGAACACGCTGACTACGATATGAACTACTGACATCAACATAACCTCCGTCAAACACTTTGTCCATCACCTCAAAATACTCCAAACATCCTTTTTTTCTCACCCCTCCATGTGAAGCACCATTGGCGCCCAGCCACTTTGCTTACTGAAAAATCTCAGCCGTAGTAGCACTGTTGCTCCTTTGCGTTGTAACGTGGATCTGAAGACAAGCCCATAAACTTAACCAATGTACAGTTTGAGAAATTATACTAGTAGGATCACTCCTAAACTTTATTAAATCAAGCAGCAATACGTGTCTTCCATAGAGACCAAACACCAACAGCTACTCCTACCGCACAATAACTCCCCTCATGTTAAATAGATTTTTTTTTGAAAATCCAACTAAAAATATCTATACCGACGAGCAATCTGTACGAATATTGAAAGAACATTTCACAACTCCGCAGGCATATCGAGTCAATTGACATTGAATAAACAATTGGTCTACTCTCTCTAGTCTCTTCCTTACTAGTACAAAACAAGAATATGGTATTTCCCTACCACCATCTCTGTTTAAGCACATATCTCGTCAGAGTACTCTTCGTAAACGCTAACCAGAGAAAAACCTTTATTTTCAATGGAATTTTCATAAACTCATAGTTGTCCCACAAATAGTGAGCCATCTGTGAGTTGATGAGCTTAATAGCCCATTTAGGAAACTTGATCACGCTCAGGAGATAAACGGGAATACTAGCCAGAACGCTACGAACTAGTTCCAGTCTAGCGGCGTGAGACAAAAGCTTGCCCCTCCAGCCAGCAGCCCTTTTAAGGAGTTTATCAACAATGGGTTGTAAATCTTCTTTACGAAGTTTGGAATGGTGGAGGGGAACTCCTAAGTATTTTATGGGGAAATCACCCAACCTACAGCAGAGTGTCTGAGCAAAATCGTGAGCTTCATCCTGGACGATATTAATTGGCACCAGTTCACATTTGTGAAAATTAATGCGCAGCCCAGAGACTTATTCAAAACAAGACAATAGCCACTTGAGGTTCATAACCTGTGCCATGTCTTTATTTAAAAAAAGCAGGGTGTCATTGATACGTCTCGAACGTATCCATAATTTCTGATGTTCCATGTTTATATTATACCAATTGCTACATGTTTTATTTACACTTTATGTACTTTTTATGCATTTTCTGGGACTAACCTATTAACTAGATGCCACAGTGTCAGTTCCTGTTTTCTGCTGTTTTTGTATTTCAGAAAAGTTGTTCTGGAAATATTCTCGGAATTGGACGAAACAAAAGCCCACGGTCCTATTTTTCTGTCACGTACACGAAGTCCAAAGGAGACACGAAGGGGACCGAGGAGGTGTCCACACCACGTGGCGGCACGACCCCACCTCCCGGCGCGCCACGACATGGTGTGGGCCCCTCGGGTCTCCACCGACGTCGCCCTTCGCCTATAAATTCATCTATTCGGGAAAACCCTAGATACCCGAGCCATTATCCACGAAAATTTCCAGAGCCGCCGCCGTCAACCCTAACTCGGGAGGGTTCTGAAGCTCTTCCCGGCACCCTGCCGGAGAGGGGAATCATTACCGGAGGGCTCTACATCGCTATGCCTGCCTCCGGAGTGATGTGTGAGTAGTTCATCCTTGGACTATGGGTCCATAGCAGTAGCTAGATGGTTGTCTTCTCCTCTTGTGCCATCATGTTTAGATCTTGTGAGCTGCCTATCATGATCAAGATCATCTTATTGTAATGACGACATGTTGTGTGATGAGGTTATACTATGCGGGTACCCCAGCGTAAGGGTACCTGGTGGACGTGATGATCAAAGAAGCCCAAGGATTAATCGAAGCCCACGAAGGAAGGCCCAAGACGAAGAGTGCTTTTCAAGTTAGATCAAGTTATAGTCGGTTAAAACTTTCCATACATGTAACCTTGGTCGGTTATGTTTCCCGAGACCCAGCCTCCTATATAAAGGCTGGGAGGGTGATCGATCAGAGGAGGGAATCCATAGCCACCAAAACCTCGGCGAGATCAGCAGCTCATCGAACCCTTGTAACCCTCATATTCATGCCATAAATAGAGACAAGCAGGAAGTAGGGGTTTTACCTCACTCGAGGGCCCTGAACCTGGGTAAATCCAGCTTGTGAGCCGTCGATTCCACCGATACTACGCGTTCTCTACCACACAATCAACCCTAGGTACAGCAACCATGGGATTTGCCAAGGGCACACCTCGACAATTGGCGCCGTCTGTGGGAACAGGTAGTATTGGGCTCACGGTTTCGCCGGTTTCATCATCAAGCGGCCACCCGCCGATCGCATCTGCACAAGGTAACTCACCTACTACATCATCAAAAAGCAAATCACCGACCACCGTTGCAAACGGCAACTCGCCGGCAAGATCGACCAGCATCAATTCAAAAAGCAATCACTCGTCAAAATCTCCAAGGAGGCTCACGCCGCACTCGATGGAGGCTCAACAAGCCTTTGCTGGACTCGAATCAGGTTTGGATATTACCGTTGGAGAATTTAACTTCTTTGTCGATAAAGATGGTGTGCAGGACTTGTTAGATCCACTCGACATGGAGACACTCGACAACGCTTCGACTGCAACACCATCCATCTTGGCGGCGACATCGTCACAGATCGTCCCGATCCAATCGCCAAGTGACTCTGCAACATCCATGAACTCGCAAGAGTTCCGTGATGAGGTGGCAAAACGATTTGGAAGAAGCGAGATCGAATCTGCGTACCGCCCAAACAACTCAATCGCGTCACTCGACGACATCGTCGACTGCAACAACGTCGCGGGGAACCAGGAGAACATAGATGACAACATATACCTCGCCGATCTCAATGGCCCAGAAATCCGTGCCAGCCACGAGATGTTCACCTGCGACGCAGACAGCCTGGACAAAGCACTCGAAGATCTACTCGATTGCGGCAGAAATCCAAGCAAGCAAAGCAACTCCAACATGAGTCTGGATGACGACGCCAAATCCATAATGCGCATTAGCAACACATGGGTAGAAGATCGGGTGGTACCGTATCAGGTATACACCGCGAGTACAGCAGAAATGTCAGCAGCTGCAACATGCCGGCGACCTACAAAATACCCTTGCACAGTCACCATGCCTGACGGAACAACCACGCTGACCATAACCACAGAGATGGCGGAAAAAGTGAGCAAAGTAATCGAAAGCTGCACAATGCTACCAGCAAACGCAACTCCAGAAGAGGCATTGACCTTACAATACTTCCAGTGGCAAGATTCGATGCGGTTGATGAACTACCGAGCAGTACTCGAAGAACGCAAAAAGCAAGCCAGCATATCGAGTGCTCGGCGAAGAGCATTGTCTATGAGTTCAACAGGCAGAAACGACCCCGCGAATAGGTCACGATTCATAAACCTCGGAGACGCAGATCGTGCAGCGGTCACTCGAAACCTAAACCCAGCCTTTATGGCAGTCGACGCAGAAGGAGTCCCCATACCTACTGAGCCAGCCGGGGCGCTGATGACGCTAGGCACCTATCTAAGAACAATCGAACCTCCTGCAGGAGACCCAAAGAGGGATCAGCACTGTCGTGGGATTGTCACGCAGATGTCATGGAGATGACTTCGTAGAGTTGGGGATTAAGCGATCAAGCGTCTCCGAGCTAAAGATCGCAGGGCACGAGAAGACAATGTTTTTTACCCAGGTTCGGCCCCTCAATGTGAGGTAAAGACCTACGTCCTGCCTATCCTAGATTGGTATTGACATGAATATGGTGTTACAATGGAGTTGGCGACCGATGTGTCGAGTCGCCTATCTCTAGATGTATGAGATCTAGGGTTTCTTAGCTTGGGGTTCTAGGTCCTTGGAGTCCACCTTATAAAGACGATGGCTCGCAAGGTTACAAGAAAACTTCTCTCCCAAGGAAAGTATGAGCCGGAGTCCTATTGGAGACTAAGTAATTGTAACATCCAAAAATATTATCAATATTATATTCCAAAAATGAGAGCCAACAAAAACTTTTGTTCTTTATTGTGTGTTGATTGCTTCTTGTTACTTAAGTTGTTTGTTCTTGTTGTGTGTGTTGCTTGCTCTAGTGAACACTTGAAGAAAAGGTAGAACACAAAATAAAGTTATAAAGAAGGAAAAATAAAAGTGACAAGTTGTCACATGAAATTCTTCAAGTGACAAACTCAATTATTTTCAAACCAAAGTCAGTGGAGTTGTAATGTAAACACTCCCATTTTGATTCTTACTATTTTCCCTCTTCAATGCTATTTTAAAACTAATTTTAAAATTGTAAAGTAAAATCAATTTGAAATAAACCAAATTACCTAATTCAAAACCCTATGAAAGAAAATGATGCAAAACATTTTATTTGGCAAAGCCAATTTTTGTGGAGCTTCTACATGTTATGGGGAGGCCCCACAATTATTTGCAAATTTTTCTAAAATGTTTAAGTGCCCCAATTAAATCCCAGAAAAGCTTCTGGATATTAAAAAGAAACTGGAAAATAAAAGAAAAGAAGAAGCAGGGTGCTTTCTGCAAAAGTGTCGTCGACTTCAACGCCGACGACCATCGCCGTGTCGCCATGGCGTTGCTCGCCGTTTTCTTCGCCGCTCGGACCCCCCTGCAGCGCTCTCCGAGCCTCTGCCGTCTCTGCGCCCAGAGGAGGAAAATTGGAGCACGCCGCTCGCCGTGGTGGCCCCTGTCCCCCTCTGCATCACCGTAGTCACTCCGACGACACCGTTCCAAATTGGCGCACCTCTCTGCACGCCGACACGCACAGCTCGTCTAGATGCTTCTAGAACACGTCCGGACCCCGGTAAACATCACGCCGCCCCGACCCCCTGCACCCTCGCCGCGGAATCGAGGAAATGATCACCTCGGGCGCGCCATGGCCGTCGCCGTGAACCGCGACCATCGTGGACCGCCCCGACCCTATAAAACCACCCCCGCACCCCTCTGGAACTCCACACCACCCCCACTCACTCTTCCTCGCTCCAATTTGATCTGTGCACCGCCAGAAGGGCGTGCACGGCCGCAACCGTCGCCGCCGTCAAGGTCGAGCATGGCCGCAACGCCACACACCACCATTGTCCCCTCTCTACCTTGAACCTTGTTCTCCACCCTCACCGCACTCACCCGAGCTCTTTTTTCCTCGTTTTCGTGCACAGACGCGTCGCCAGGAGCTCGCCGGAGTCCGCTGTCGAGGCCGTGGAAGTCCGGGAACTCACCGCCGATGAACCAGCCCTCCCCAGCAAGCGCAAGTTCATCCAGCAGCCTTACCCGAGCCTCCACCGTCGATCCATGCCTTCGCCGAGCCTTCCCAAGCCCCCTAGCACTACAAGAAATATGCTATCCTATGACCCTCAATATTGGTCACTGAATGGTCATATATTTTAATTTGTGACCTTTTTGTGACCAAAAACACTTGGTCACGTTATGAGCGTCACTAACGATCCAATATGACCATTTTTGTGGATTGGTCATAGACCTCTATGACCAAAATAAAAGGTCACAGATTTTATGACTAAATTTTTGGTCACTAGCAATATGGCCACGCCACGTCAAATCCAACGTGGCCAAGCTGACGTGGCAATTTTGTGACCAAATGGAATGGTCGTAGACCAGAATCAGCCCAGTCCGGTTTAGCTGTTTAGATGGGCCGAGCCCAATAATTCAGCCCATTTTATGTTTTTTCCTGTCTATTTCAAACGGCTACGTGGGCCAGGCCCAACAACTCAGCCTTTTATTTTCTTGGATTTGGCCTTTTACAATCTATTAATTTTCCATTTACACCATGCCATTTTGGTGCTGGACCCACTTGTCAGATTGGTCCCACTTTTCAGATTGGTCCCACTTGTCATAGGTCCACAAGTCAGAAATTTTAGAATTTTAAAGATTATTTTTATGTGGGTCCCACTTGTGTTTCACGTATTTCCAAAACACATGCAGAATCAATATTCCAAATATTTCATCCAATATTTCATACAATGTTTCAAATATTTCATACCGAACAGGAAAACACATGAAATTCGTCCAAAATTACAAGCTATAAAAAAAGTAGCTACTATTTGCTAACTGGGGCTTCAAGTTTCTTCAAAATCTTCAGGCAGGAGCTCCTGAAAAGAGGGGAAAAACACTTCAGTCCTTGTAATACCTGCAAAAACAAAACAGAACAGTAAGAAAATACATATCTAGGACAAAATTACACCTTTGCTTTGACATAAGGTGCAAGCAGAAGAATTTGTCAATTATGTAGTCCAGAATGTGTATGCCTATCAGTAGATATAAATTGCAACAGGGTACAAGCAAATCATCTGCAAATCACAAGAACAATACATCTGCAAATCACAAGAACAACAAGCACTTCTTTAACATTAGCACTACCCATCCAAGATCACAGATGCCGCTTAACAGACGATGCATCTAGCACACCATCTCAATTAGATACTCGTGAACTTCCAAAACTTTGGCGATACAGGGAAACAGAGAGAGGACGCACCGTTGGGTCAGACAAGGCGCAGAAGACAAATTACAGCTGGGTCAGCCATGCTCACAGACGCTCGATGCCCGGACATGCAGGATCACTCATTGATAACCATTAGCATATCACCTAGCAGTACCAGGATTTACCAAATTAGAACAATTTTAGATAACAATACTAGAGATAAGAATGCAGTTCTGATTTCGGACAAAACAATGACAAAACACAAAAGTATTCGCAGAAGATGTGTTTTGCTCAAACGAGGACTATGAAACAAGCCCTTTCTGCTGGCAGCACCTATATATGGAGCTACATAGTCTTTGTACAAATAAATGAAGCAATATATAGTAGATAGCTATCACATGCAAAAATCAACTGCCACTGCCTACTAAATATAAGCCTATAATTAATTAAGTCCAATGACAGATTTATAGATTCCTGGCAGGATATTATATGAACCAAAAATTTCCTAAACTGGCACCAAGCATAGGACAAAGAAAATGGTCATCAGTAGAACAAAGCACTACCTTGTAGGCACTTAGACTCTTTTAATTAGACATAAGGGAGTCATGTGACTAACGCAAACAACCTGCACATCCAAGAACAAACAAAATGAGAGACGAGCAGAAAATTGGCTAGAAAATCAAGTAGATAGTTTACCCATCAAAAGACCTGATGAAGAAATAGTACTAGTATCTACTTTGCAAGACAGATGGCATCAACTACTTAGACAAGTTAAATATTGGATAAGTATACCGCAAGAATGACATCAAAACTAATTAATATCAAAAGAAGAAACCATTCCACTGCTTTTGTCGAATCTAGTATTGTTACAGGCAATGCTGCATGAAGTCATTTAATCAAATTGATTTAAAGTAGCAACAACAAATATGGTTAATCTCAAAAGTTATCCAGTAAGTGGAAGGACCCATGTCAATCACCAAACAAAAATATCTGAACAATCTGGTTATTAGTATCAAGGCCACATGTACAGCTAGGAAAATATCCATGCAAGTTCACAGAAGCAAGGAGCATACACAATTTTCCGTTTGGCGGCCTCCGCCAGATTAGCTACATCATGGGCATCAGTACCATGCGCACACCAGCCTAGAAAGTTTCAATACCAATATTAGCTACATCATAAGCATCAGGTAAACACCCATGAAAAATAGAACCTAAAGAAATAATCATATGTCCATAAGAGGAACTATATCAGGAGGGTCTGTCAACAAATTGATAATAGAAATGAAACTTTGTAATGCTCATGTTTTAACTAACAGAGATTCAGACTTACAAGACTAATGAACTTGGGGTACAGTACAGTAATGAAATTTGATTACAAGATAGGTGACATGCTAACATAGTCAATTACTGGACAAATGTATTAGTTTCAGTTCCATGCAAACAGTTCAGAGATGAGAAAAATTCTTCTAACATCATATTTTAACTTCAAATAATCAAAGTAGCAACCAAAAGCATTCTCGGAGTGGATGGCCTCCTGCAGATCAGAACAAACCCTTGGCAAGACGGGACAAACAATTCAGCTCGCGCTAGATTCTGTGAACGCAGAAGGCACGTACCAAGTCATCGAGCTGGATGCCGCCCTTGACGATCTCGCGGCCGCTCCTGGATACGACGGAGATCATGATGACCCTCCTCTTCCCTCCGCTGCTGCAAGCACCATGTGGTCACCCGCCCGGAGAGGACGCCCTAGATCCGACGCCTTGCTCTACCGATCCCGATGGTGGGCGTGGGCGTCGTCAGCTGGCAACGACCGCAACAGCCCTCGAACGCGTGGATGAGCGGATTCGGAGGCGTTGCTATCAGGGGATCCGACGGCGGCCTTGTCGGAGAGGAGCGAAGCCAGCGGCGGAGATGAGGTGATCCAGTGGTGGCCTTGTCAGAGAGGAGGATCTCATGCCGACGCTTCCTGCAGTGCCAGACCTGGCGCTGGTGGTCGACGCCGACGCGGGGACGCTTGCTCGTGCACCGTAATCTCGTAGAAGGCGCCGCCCAGAGCCAATCGACGGAACTACGCGCTAACCAAAGGCGCACGCAGTGCCGGCGAGGAGCCTGGAGGACGCCGGTCTCTCTCCTTCCGTCATGCAGGAGCTCGACGCCGGCGTGCTTCTCAGATTCTCTGGTCGCCGTCGCGAGAAAAGAGGAAGGGGATGGGATCGAATGAGCTAGGGTTAACGCGGGGGCGGCGGCGACGCGCTGGTTTTATACCAGACGTGCGCGCTCCTTGCCGTCGGATGGACATCTGACGGCTACCGTGCTCCAACCGTTGTCCAGCAGGCCCAAAGCTGGGTTGGGCCAGTTTCAGCCCAGTTCGGTAGAATAGAGATAACAGCAAAAAAAAACTTGAACTTCCTCTATTTATGTGAAGAACCTATCAAACATTTATTACAAAATTGGGCCACACAAATTTAAAAAAATACTAGACCATATTTTATGTACAATAACTAAATTGTTGTATGCCAACCTTCGCGTGGTGTCATTATATGTGTCCTAATATCCATAAAAAATTATAAACTTGGACAAAATTGAAGCACAAAAATTTAATATGTTTTGTTCACATTTATGAAATACTATGTCCTAATTAGCCACATGTGTGCATTGTCGGATGTCAAAAGAATAAAGATTTCGACATTCATGGTATCAGAAATGATGTATCATCTATGAAGATTCATGGCTTTAGGGCCAAATGACGAATGATATGTCCACATTCATGGTATAGTTTGCTTAAATATGCCCGTATTGGGCACAAACGTGTATCTTGGAACCGTGAACAATGTTGCCGAAGAAACTTTTTATTTTCTGTTCACAAAAAATCATTTTTCTATTTCCGAATGCAAAAAATGGGTTATTTTGTGAAGCAACTACCAAAAATATGTCGTAAAATAGGAGCACTACATTATTTGAAAATACTAGACCACATGTATGTACAAATAACCAAATGGTTCTGTGTCAAACAGTTTCCATCTACCTCTCGTAAAAAAGACAAATTCATGCCGATTCAGCTGGAAGGGGGTCAAATTTGAACTATAGGTGCCTCGTAGTTTGCTCATGATTTTTTTTAAAAATCATACTTAGGTACACAAGTACCTATTTCATCAGGGATACAACAAAAGTTTTGCAAGATTTAACCCCTAGCTACGAACGGTCATGTCCCCCGATTTGACCGTATATTGAAACCGGCATACGAAATTCAAAAAAAATCAAATAAATGGAAAACCTTCGCGTGGTGTCATCATATGTGTCCTAGTATCCATCAAAAATCATAAACTTGGAATAAGGCAATTTTCTTAAGAAAATGTTCTCAGAAATGATGTATCATCTATGAAGATTCATGGCTTTAGGGCCAAATGACGAATGGTATGTCCACATTCATGGTATAATTTGCTTAAATATGCCCGTATTGGGCACAAACGTGTATCTTGGAACCATGAACAATGTTGCCGAAGAAACTTTTTATTTTCTGTTCACGAAAAAATCATTTTTCTATTTCCGAATGCAAAAAATGGGTTATTTTGTGAAGCAACTACCAAAAATATGTCGTAAAATAGGAGCGCTACATTATTTGAAAATACTAGACCACATGTATGTACAAATAACCAAATGGTTCTGTGTCAAACAGTTTCCATCTACCTCTCGTAAAAAAGACAAATTCATGCCGATTCAGCTGGATGGGGGTCAAATTTGAACTACAGGTGCCTCGTAGTTTGCTCAAGATTTTTTGAAAAAATCATTTTTAGATACACAAGTACCTATTTCATCAGAGAAACAACATTAGTTTTGCAAGATTCAACCCCTAGCTACGAATGGTCATGTCCGCCGTTTTGACCGTATCTTGAAATCGGCATACGAAATTCAAAAAAAATCAAATAAATGGAAAACCTTCACGTGGTGTCATTATATGTGTCCTACTATCCAACTAAAATTATAAACTTGGAATACGGGAATTTTCTTATGGAAGTGTTCTAAAAAATGAGCTATCATCTACGAAGATTCATGGCTTTAGGGCCACATGAAGAATGTTATGTCCACATTCATGGTATAGTTTGCTTAAATATGACCATATTGGGCACATACGTGTATCGTGGAACCGTGAACAATGTTGCCGAAGAAACTTTTCATTTTCCTTTCACGAAAAAACCATTTTTCAATTTCCGAGTGCGAAAAATGGGTTTTTTTGTGAAGCACCTACCAAAAATATGTTGTAAAATTGGAGCAATCCAATTTCTAAAAATACTAGACCACATATAATGTACAAAAAACTAAATTGTTGCAGCCAAACAGTTTCCAACCACCTCTCGTAAAAAAGAAAAGTTTCTGCCAATTCAGTAGGAATCGGGTCAAATTTGAACTACATGTACCTCGTAGTTTGCTCAAGATTTTTTGAAAAAATCATTTTTAGATACACAAGTATCTATTTCATAAGAGAAACAACATTAGTTTTGCAAGATTCAACCCCTAGCTACGAACGGTCATGTCCCCCGAGTTGAGCGTATATTGAAACCGCATACAAAATTCAAAAAAATCAAATAAATGGAAAACCTTCGCGTGGTGTCATTATATGTGTCCTAGTATCCATAAAAAGTCATAAACTTGGAATAAGTAAATTTTCTTAAGAAAGTGTTCACAGAAATAAGGTATCATCTATGAAGATTCATGGATTTAGGGCCACATGACGAATGTTCTTGCCACTTTCATGGCATAGTTTGTTCAAATGTTCTCATATCACGTACAAGCATGCATCTTGGAATGGCGAACAATGTTGCTGAACAAAGTTTTCATTTTCTTTGAACAGACAAATCATTTTTCATTTTTCGAGTGTCAAAAATGGGGTTTTGACCACGTTTTGACCACATTTCGAAATGAGCATAGAAATTCAAAAATATTATGTTATAATTTTACAACCCAAATTTAGAACATGATGTATGCATTTCATCCTGGCCTTGTTATAAAACCCTTCATTTGTTTTATGCTGCATTTAAAATTAAAAGAATAATCTCACAATTTTATTTCAAAATCGGATATAAAGCAATATATAATCTTAGGGGTATTTTGTATTTTATTTTGGAATGAAAACAATACCTTATACTACATAATGATAGAAAAAATCTTAATAAAAATTTCGAATTATATTTGGTTGAAATTGAGGTTCAAAATCAAAAGTTATAAAAGAAAGTAGAAAAGGATAAAGGAAAAGAAAAAAAAAAGAGAATTGGCCGAGCCGAGCCGGCCCAGCCCAACAGCCGAACCAGGCTGGCCGGTGCACTCGGCACAGGAAAAGCAGTAAAGAAAAAAAAAAGCTGGCCTCGTGCACCAAGGCCCAAGCCCAGGGATGCAGACGCGATCCATCGTTAATAAATAGCTTCGCTTCTCCTTCCAGACATGATCGCCTGTGTAGCCCAGTGGTAGAGGGAAAGACTAGCGAGGGCTAGGTGCTGGGTTCGAGTCCCATGCGCACATATTTTTGCGTAATATTGTTACAAGGTCACGTGAGGTGGGATCGCGGCCCAGTGGCCATGTGGGACCCACATGTCAGTACTCGGGGGGTGGGACCCACATTGTGGGTCCCACGGATCACACGGTGGGTCCCACAGGTCACACGATGGGTCCCACATGGCGGGTCCCACATGTCGGTTGGGCTGGGCGGGTCCCACCGGTCATTGTGTGTTACTCCTGACAGTGGGTCCTACATGTAAGAGTGACACGTAGGCGAGACCGCTGAGTTGGCTGTCCAGTCAGAGTGACACGTAAGCGAAAATGACACCTAAGCAGTAACACGTAGGCGAGATTGCTGAGTTGGCTATCCACTAATGCGAATGACCATTTAAATTGGTCGTAGTCGTCTAGAAAAAAAGGTCATAGGCCAGGGCTGTCTGGATTATGACCAATTCATGTTAGGAGACCATGACCTTTCTGACAAAATTGGTCATAAATTTGTGCTGTTTACACCCTCAAAAACAGCGTATGACCAACTGGTTCAAAATGGTCATAGATCTATGACCAATATTTTGAGCGTCGCAATAAAAGGTCATAGGATAGCATATTTCTTGTAGTGTAGGTGAGATTCCGACCATCACCGTGCCGCCGGCGCGGCGGCGCCGCCCATTTTTGGTCGTCACCGTTCGCAGGCTCTGAGAGCCGTTGGATCTAGATCCAACGGCAACGTACCGCTTCGCTGTAGATAGCCGCTGGCAAGCTGGCCCCACCTGTCAGTGTTTTAAACATTATCCAGAACAGCTAGTTTTTCTAATTTAATTTCTCTGGAAAAACAGTACTGGACCTAACTTCAAAATTCAATATCTCAAGATCTAGGCATCCAAATAAATCAAATCCAATTGCTCTGGAAAGCTTATGAAAATGTCTAACCAACCCAATAGGATTCAACTCATTTAGATAAATAAATAAAAAGTATTATTAAAAATACCACAGAAGGTTTAAATTCTAAACTTGTTTGTTTCTGATACTCTGTTTGTCCAAATAATTCCAAACCAATTTTGTTAGATCTCATTTAGTCATGTTTAGTCACCCCTAAAAGGTTTTAATTTTTGAAGCAATAGAATTTAACTGATTGCCAAAACTTGATTATTAAGCTACTGGATTCAAAACTTGTGTAGGGAGTTTGGTAACTCCAATTGAACCAAATCAAATGGTGTTGTCTTCTACACATCATAGCTTTCCATATAATTTTAGTTTGTATTTTTGTGACTAACAGAACTCAAGTTATTGAATTAAACTGTTCCACAAGTTTCTGCCATAATTTGAACATAAATAAATGATGTTTAATTCAATTATTTTGAAACCAAATTGTGTGGTTTGATGTGTGCAGTAGCTATGTGTGATGTTCATGATTGTTGTGTTGAGATGATTGCTTGTATAGCTTAGTGATTGTTTGCATTGTTTGTTTATTAATTAGACGAAAACGTTGACGGATATATCGAGGAAGGAGAGTTTGCTGAAATTGAAGAACAAGAGCAAGATCACTTTGCCAAGCAAGGCAAGCTATTCTCTGAGCTTGCACTACAAATATATGCATCTACTTTCATAACATGTTTTACTCTCAAAGCAAGATTTATAAAACCCATTTCAAAAGTATATGGAATTATTTTGCCACTATGTAGAAATATAAGATAGTTATATCAAATTATAGGATGGGAAAAAACAAATATGTTTATTCAAAACTCCTTTGAAATTACTTGTGAGATTATGAAATCCGAGATGTCGGTGTTGGAATGGAGAAGTGGAAAAATGGTGATGTTTATGAAAAATGCACAGTGTGTCCTTGTACTTACGTCAACCATCCGATACCCTGTGCGACCACATCCACCACATATGGGAAAGGGCTTAGCATATAATTTGCTCATATTAGTACTGGATACCTCATCGACGGAGATGACTCCGTCATGCATGAGGGGATAGTGTGTTGGTCTACCCCTGACCCGGGTCCTCGCTCAAACTCTATGAAAGATAAGGAGGAGGATTGAAGGTTCCACCATAAACCGCCGGACAAAACCTATGAGTCCTCACACTTAGATTCCGAAGGGCTGGGTTAAGTGTGTTGGAAGTGTCATATGGGAAGGATCCTATACTAGCATGAGCAAAGGACAGGCTATGGTCGGCGGCTTACTTCGCATACACCCTGTATGGCGAGACGTGGCGGACACGATGAGTTGCCGGATGGATGTGGGAAAAGCGTGCTACCTCTGCAGAGTGTAAAACTATTCGAATAGCCGAGTCCTCGGATATGGACAGTTGGGAGGCCCTACTTTGACCATGTGCAAGTTTTTGGAAAATTAAGTTTAAAAAGAAACTGAATTGGAGATGGTGTTACACAGCTATACCACATGGAGTGGTATGAGTTGTTGAAATAGATGGACCATGGTGAGCCATGGTCAGAAACAGGAGGAGTTTTGGAGAACAAATGAGATGGTGGTTTCTTTTAAAATAGTTATAAAACTCTTCTTACCTTTTTCAATAAAGATATAGAGATGTTTAAAATAAATAAAAGTTGTCAACTAAAATAAAACTAGTGCATACTCATGTTGGGGTAGTTTGCGAGTACATTCAAATGTACTCATATTGGTTTCGTCCCTGGCTATTGACCTAGCCAGACTACGAGGAGGAGCACTACGCCGAGCAGGAGTATGGCGACTTCTACGCCAACTAAGGATCTCCACAAGTCAGCTGCCTGTCGGGTTGTCATCGTTAGAATATGATGTCTACTACGCCGTAGCTTCCGCTGATATTTTGGTTTGGCCCATGAAGGCACCTATGTAAGACTTGGTCTAAATGACCATTTATGTAAGACTTTTATTCGGTATGTAATGGATGTAAACTTTGGTATCCAATTCGGATTATGTGCAACGACAGACTGATCACGGGATCGTTGTGTTAAGCATAATCGGGTATTTCGGACAGCTAGTCCGGGGTCCCCACAGACTTGGTATCAGAGCCATCCTGACTTTAGGAAACCTTAGTTAGCATGGTCGTTTGTCAAATGTTACAAAAGATGAATTTCTAAAAAGAAAGGAATGAAGTATTTTTGAAAACTGCTTATCTCCAATCCTCTTACTTATGCAAAATTTTACTCTCATTAAATATTACATTTTCCTATCCTAAAATTTGCACACCTCTCATTAAGCTTAAAATTTGACTCACTTGTTGCCCTACTATATTAAAATTTTGATACACTTGTCACCTAACTAACTTAAAATTTTGCTTAAAAATGTAGATGGCACTCCATTGGACCGAGTTCGTTCAGCTGAGAAGGACAGCAAGCTGACGTTTGAGAGGGACTTGTTCGAGTTGACCAAGCTGTTAGGTCGCCCCGCTCCAGAGTTTGAGGGAGCTCAGATTGATGTTCACGGTGTCGGAAGGCTGAGCTGGCTCATCAGGTCGTCAGTTCGCAGGAACATCAAGTCTCCCAGTTCCAGGACGCTCATCTTCACCACCAAGGAGGCCACCTGGGTTGATGGTCTCTGTACTGCTACACAGAGGATGCTAGCCCGACTTTGTGAGGAGCACAAGGCGGAGTTAGTAGACTCCCGTTTCCGGTTCTACGGGAGGCGCAACTGCGATGGACACCCTACTCCTTCACCTTACCACCCGATGTTTGGGAGCTACATCATGGACATGGAGATCTTACTTCAGTGCACTCAGGATGATCTGTTGCGCACTAGGATTCAGCTCCACTTTGACCGCGAGTCGCTCGTTGAGCTTCGCGAGAACGAGATGAAGCTGATGGAGGAGAAGGTTGCTCTTCTCAGGAAGAGGGCCCAGCTGAGGAAGACTATCGTGAAGCTCCGCACGAAGGTGGCAGAGCAGGACGGACTGATTGAGGATCTAGAGCACCATACTGACGAGATGGAGGAGGAGGGCGAGGATCTCCGCAAGGAGAACAACGCTTTCCTCAGTGACGATGATGACTTCGTGGAGGAGATGGACTGTGAGGAGGAGGATGATGAGGAGGAGTTAGTTGACGAGGAGGAGGAGCCACTCGAGCCAGTTCTCGAGGACGAGGAGGAGGATCCCGAGGAGCCACCTACCAGTCAGATGCTGACGTGTTAGAGCTGGAGGTTCCACCTCAGTAGGCGAGTGACTTGATCACTACCGCAGGATTAGGTTGACCCCTATCTAGTCGAGTCGTAGTAGTGGTTCTTTTGGAAACCAGATGTATGTATCTAGATGTAAGGTGATGTTGTAAGCTTGATGTTGTAAGCTTGATGTTGATGAACTCCTTGATGTGATGTTTGTGAAATATAAGTATGTTTGTCTTGTTTAAATCTGTGTGAAATATTTTCATATAATCCTTAAATTAATCAACCACTTGAGAATCGTCTTTTCCCTTAGTCGAACTTTTCTTGCCTTGCCTCTTATACCCGGTGTGCTTCAGGATGCCGCCCCGTCGCGACAATACGGAGGATCAGGATCAGCACCACCACCACCGGACCCAACCCCCCCCAACTTCTCGCGCTTATCATGGAGGAACGTGAAATGCCCGGCAGAGCGCCAGGCTCATCTCGTTGCCCTGCAACAACTCGCAGCCGCCTATAACAACAACAATAACAACAACAACAATGGTGGTAATGGCAATGGCATGAAACCAGCGATCTACCTTAGGCGATTTTCAGAAGACCAACCCACCCACCTACTCCAAGGGACTTCACCCACTAGAAGCCGATGATTGGCTTCGCACCATCGACAATAATCTTGAAGTTGCTGCTGTGGGAGAAAATGAGAAAGTGTTGTATGCAACCCACTATCTCGCTGGACCTGCAAGAGCTTGGTGGGAAACTACCAAGACTCTCCAGCCAGCTGGTCATGTCATCAACTGGGCTGAGTTCCAGGAGAAGTTCCGCAAGAAGCATATTCCTTACGGACTTATTGAGAGGAAGAAGGATGAGTTCCGCAAACTGAGGCAGGGAAGTAGAGATGTGGTCGGTTATCTGGATGTTTACCGATTATCTCGGTATGCTCCTGATGACACCGACAAAGAAGAGAAGAAGATGGAGCGTTTCATGAGTGGACTCCATGATGAACTTCAGTGTGCTTGGTTATCCATGACTTCCGTGATCTGGAGTCACTTGTGGACAAAGCCATCCAGCTGGAGACCAAGCGCAAGTCTATGTATGAAGGTCGCAAGAGGAGGATGAATGCTCAGGAAGGTTCGAGCAGCCAGAAACCTCGTATCTTTCAGCAGAACCCAGGCCTGCCTATCGTCCACCCCAAGCTCCACGCCCCAATTACCCTAACCGCCCAAACAACTTCAACCGCCCCAATGACAATAACCGTCCCGGAGGAAACTTCAACAACTTCACCCCAATCCAATGTGTCTGCTTTGAATGCGGCAACAAGGGTCACTACTCCAGAATGCCCCAATCCCAAGAGGAATGTCAGCGCCCCAATGCGCCGGCACGAACAATGGTCAAGGCCGCAATGGAATGGAAATGGCAAGAATGCCGCACCCCGCGGAAATGCTGCTGTTGCCAAGGGTCGTCTGCACCACATCAATGCTGAAGAAGCTCAGGATGCTCCGGATGTTGTGCTGGGTACGTTCCTTGTCAACTCAGTACCTGCAACTGTTCTGTTTGATTCTGGTGCTACCCATTCATTTGTTACCCAAGAATTTGTTGCTAAGGGAGGTTTAGTTGAGAGCCTCTTACCCAAACCCATGGTCATCCAAATCCCAGAATCCACCGTAGAGACCAAGATGTTTTGCTCCGATGTACCCCTTGAGATCAAAGGAGAAAAGTTTCCAGTTAACTTAATTGTTCTGGGAACCCAAGGCATCGATGTTATACTCGGTATGAATTGGTTAGCCAAGTACCATGGTCGAATTGACTGTGCTAGAAGAGCTGTATCCATCACCACCGACAAAGAAGTAGAAGTGGAGTATGTGTCTGAAACTAGTCAATCTCACCCAGGCTGCCATGAGAGCATAGCTCGACCTGCCCTAGATGAGATCCGTGTTGTTCACCTGTTCAAGGATGTTTTCCCAGAAGAATTGCCTGGTATGCCGCCAGACCGGGAAATTGAGTTCATAATTGAGCTTATCCCAGGAACCGCCCCTATATCCCAAAGACCTTATCGGATGAATCCGGAAGAGCTGGTTGAGTTGAAGAAGCAATTGGCAGATATGCTCAGCAAAGGACTTGTTCGCCCAAGCCTTCACCTTGGGGATCACCCATTATATTTGTGGACAAGAGAGACGGTACCACACGCCTGTGTGTGGATTATCGCAAGCTGAATGACGTGACCATTAAAAATAAGTACCTCTTCCCAAGATCGAGGATCTGTTCGATCAAATGAACGGAGCCCGAGTCTTTTCCAAGATCGATCTTCGGACAGGATACCATCAGTTGAAGATCCGAGAGACAGACATTCCCAAGACCGCCTTCACCACTCGTTACGGTTGTTTGAATACACCGTGATGTCTTTTGGTCTGACCAATGCCCCAGCCTATTTCATGAATCTCATGAACAAGATTTTCATGGAGTACCTCGACAAGTTCGTGGTAGTTTTCCTTGATGACATCCTTATTTATTCCAAGACCGAAGAAGAGCATGCTGAACACCTGCGTCTAGTTTTGGAGACCTCCGAGAGCACCAGCTGTATGCCAAGCTTAGCAAGTGTGAGTTTTGGCTCAGTGAAGTGGCATTTCTCGGACATGTTGTGTCTGCCGGAGGAATTTCTGTTGACCCAGAGAAGATCAAGCCATTTTGACTGGTTATCCCCAACCAATGTGTTTGAAATCCGAAGCTTTCTCGGACTTGCCGGTTATTACCGCAAGTTCGTTGAAGGATTTTCCAGTATAGCCAAACCCATGACCCAACTGTTGAAGAAGGACAAGAAATTTGAATGGACTCAGAAGTGTGAGGATAGTTTCCAAGAACTGAAGAAGAGACTAACCTCAGCCCCAATCCTGATCATGCCAGACGTCACCCAGAGTTTCGACGTGTATTGCGATGCATCACGCCTCGGACTTGGTTGCGTTCTGATGCAAGAAGGCAAAGTTGTGTCGTACCTGTCCCGGCAGTTGCGACCGCATGAAGAGAATTACCCAACCCATGACTTGGAGTTAGCTGCTGTTGTTCTTGCCTCAAAAGTGGCGTCCCTATCTTGCGGGACATCGCTGCGAGGTCTATACAGATCACAAAAGCTTGAAGTATATTTTCACCCAGAAAGATCTGAACCTGCGACAGAGGAGATGGATGGAATTAATCAAGGATTATGATATTGGAATCCATTATCACCCGGAAAGGCTAATGTAGTTGCCGATGCCCTTAGTCGCAAACCTTGCACCCTGAATGCCCTGATCCAAGCCGAACAGCCAGCCTTGTTCAAAGAGTTCCAAGATTTTGGACTAGAGCTTGTTAGCCATGGTTATCTCGCCAATTTAGAGTTAACCCCAACCCTGATGGATCAAATCAAAGAAGCCCAAAAGGTCATGAAAGCATAGAGGGAATTAGGAAGAAGATTTCCCTCGGCAAAGCACCCGGTTTTACCGAAGATGCTGAAGGAGTGCTGAAATTCAATGACCGTATCTGTGTGCCCAATGTCACGGAACTTAAGGAGTTAATCCTGAAGGAGGCCCATGAGACCCCTTATTCAATCCACCCCGGCGGAACCAAAATGTACCAAGACCTTCGAGAAAGATTTTGGTGGCATGGAATGAAGCGAGAGATTGGTTCATTCGTAGCCAAGTGTGACATCTGCCAGCGAGTTAAGGCTGAACATCAGCGACCCGCTGGATTGCTTCAACCTTTGAAAATTCCCGAGTGGAAGTGGGATGAGATTGGAATGGATTTTATTACCGGACTTCCAAGATCCAACCGAGGCCATGATTCAATCTGGGTCATCGTTGATCGACTGACCAAGGTTGCCCATTTTCCTGTCAACACCACCTATCGGGACTCAATTAGCAGACTGTATATTTCCAGAATAGTGAGCCTGCATGGTGTGCCTAAGAAGATTGTATCTGATAGAGGCACGCAATTCACCTCAAGATTCTGGAAATCCCTTCATGAAGCCCTCGGAACCAAGTTAGCATTTAGCACAGCTTATCATCCCCAGACCGATGGCCAAACTGAGCGAGTGAACCAGATATTGGAGGACATGCTTCGCGCATGTGTTCTATCCTATGGTTCCAAGTGGGAAGATTGTCTTCCGTTTGCAGAGTTCTCGTACAACAACAGTTATCAGTCTAGTCTGCAAATGGCCCCTTTTGAAGCCCTTTACGGCAAGAAGTGTCGTACACCCCTGAATTGGTCCGATACCGGAGAAAGCAAATTGTTCGGACCAGATACCCTCCGTGAAGCTGAAGAGCAAGTTCAGCTTATTCGTGAACGCCTCAAAACTGCCCAATCCCGTCAGAAGAGTTACGCTGACACCAAGCGCCGTGATCTCACTTTCAGTGTCGGAGATTATGTTTATCTCCGAGTGACACCCCTCAAGGAATGCAGCGTTTCCATGTCAAAGGAAAGTTAGCGCCAAGGTATATTGGACCCTTCAAGGTCATTGCTCGTCGAGGAGAAGTATCCTATCAGCTGGAGTTACCCCAGGAGTTAGGAGATTATCATGATGTCTTCCACATTTCCTTGCTCCGGAAGTGTCTTGAAGTTCCTGACCAGCCTGATGTTTTCAAAAACATCGACCACCTCTCCATCGACCTGAACCAAGACCTGAGAGACCCCTCAAAATTCTCGAAGAAGATGTTCGTGTTACCCGAAGACGTGCGATCAAGTTTTACAAAGTCCAGTGGACTAACCACTCTGAAGAAGAAGCAACTTGGGAACGCGAAGATTATCTTCGAAGCGAATTCCCAGACCTCCTTAAAACCCAAGCCTAGCAAATCTCGGGACGAGATTTATTTTAAGGGGGGAAGGATTGTAACATCCCAAAAATATTATCAATATTATATTCCAAAAATGAGAGCCAACAAAAACTTTTGTTGTTTATTGTGTGTTGATTGCTTCTTGTTACTTAAGTTGTTTGTTCTTGTTGTGTGTGTTGCTTGCTCTAGTGAACACTTGAAGAAAAGGTAGAAACAAAATAAAGTTATAAAGAAGGAAAAATAAAAGTGACAAGTTGTCACATGAAATTCTTCAAGTGACAAACTCAATTATTTTCAAACCAAAGTCAGTGGAGTTGTAATGTAAACACTCCCATTTTGATTCTTACTATTTCCCTCTTCAATGCTATTTTTAAAACTAATTTTAAAATTGTAAAGTAAAATCAATTTGAAATAAACCAAATTACCTAATTCAAAACCCTATGAAAGAAAATGATGCAAAACATTTTATTTGCAAAGCCAATTTTTGTGGAGCTTCTACATGTTATGGGGAGGCCCCACAATTATTTGCAAATTTTTCTAAAATGTTTAAGTGCCCCAATTAAATCCAGAAAAGCTTCTGGATATTAAAAAGAAACTGGAAAATAAAAGAAAAGAAGAAGCAGGGGGCTTTCTGCAAAAGTGTCGTCGACTTCAACCCCGACGACCATCGCCGTGTCGCCATGGCATTGCTCGCCATTTTCTTCGCCGCCCGGACCCCCCTGCAGCGCTCTCTGAGCCTCTGCCGTCTCTGCGCCCAGAGGAGGAAAATTGGAGCACGCCGCTCGCCGTGGTGGCCCCTGTCCCCCTCTGGATCGCCGTAGTCACTCCGACGGCGCCGTCCCAAATTGGCGCACCTCTCTGCACGCCGACATGCATAGCTCGTCTAGATGCTTCTAGAACACGTCCGGACCCCGGTAAACATCACGCCGCCACGACCCTCTGCACCCTCGCCGCGGAATCGAGGAAATGATCACCTCGGGCGTGCCGTGGCCGTCGCCGTGAACCGCGACCATCGTGGACCGCCCCGACCCTATAAAACCACCCCCGCACCCCTCTGGAACTCCACACCACCCCCACTCACTCTCCCTCGCTCCAATTTGATCTGTGCACCGCCAGAAGGGCGTGCACGGCCGCAACCGTCGCCGCCGTCAAGGTCGAGCATGGCCGCAACGCCACACACCACCATTGTCCCCTCTCTGCCCTGAACCTTGTTCTCCACCCTCACCGCACTCACCCGAGCTCTTTTTTCCTTGTTTTCGTGCACAGACGCGTCGCCAGGAGCTCGCCGGAGTCCGCTGCCGAGGCCGTGGAAGTCCGGGAACTCGCCGCCGACGAACCAGCCCTCCCCAGCAAGCGCAAGTTCATCCAGCAGCCTTACCCGAGCCTCCGTCATCGATCCACGCCTTTGCCGAGCCTTCCCAAGCCCCCTAGGTGAGATTCTGACCATCACCGTGCCGCCGGCGCGGCGGCGCCGCCCATTTTTGGTCGTCACCGTTCGCAGGCTCTGAGAGCCGTTGGATCTAGATCCAAGCTACTAGATTCAAACCTTTGTGTAGGGAGTTTGGTAACTCCAATTGAACCAAATCAAATGGTGTTGTCTTCTACACATCAGTAGCTTTCCATAGAATTTTAGTTTGTATTTTTGTGACCAACAGAACTCAAGTTATTGTATTAAACTTGTTCCACAAGTTTCTGCCATAATTTTGAACATAAATAAGTGATGTTTAATTCAATTATTTTGAAACCAAATTGTGTGGTTTGATGTGTGCAGTAGCTATGTGTGATGTTCATGATTGTTGTGTTGAGATGATTGCTTGTATAGCTTAGTGATTGTTTGCATTGTTTGTTTATTAATTAGACGAAAACATTGACGGGTATATCGAGGAAGGAGAGTTTGCTGAAATTGAAGAACAAGAGCAAGATCACTTTGCCAAGCAAGGCAAGCTATTCTCTGAGCTTACACTACAAACATATGCATCTACTGTCATAACCTGTTTACTCTCAAAGCAAGATTAATAAAACCCATTTCAAAAGTATATGGAGATTATTTTGCCACTTATGTAGAAATATAAGATAGTTATATCAAATTATAGGATGGGAAAAAACAAATATGATTTATTCAAAACTCCTTTGCAATTACTTGTGAGATTATGAAATGCCGAGATGTCGGTGTTGAAATGGAGAAGTGGAAAAAAATGGTGATGTTTATGAAAAATGCACAGTGTGTCCTTGTACTTACGTCAACCATCCGATACCCTGTGCGACCACATCCACCGCATATGGGAAAGGGCTTAGCCATATAATTTGCTCATATTAGTACTGGATACCTCATCGACGGAGATGACTCCGTCATGCATGAGGGGATAGTGTGTTGGTCTACCCCTGACCCGGGTCCTCGCTCAAACTCTATGAAAGATAAGGAGGAGGATTAAACGTTCCACCATAAACCGCCGGACAAAACCTATGAGTCCTCACACTTAGATTCCGAAGAGCTGGATTAGGTGTGTTGGAAGTGTCATATGGGAAGGATCCTATACTAGCATGAGCAAAGGACATGCTATGGTCGACGGCTTACTTCGCATACACCCTGTATGGCGAGACGTGGCGGACACGATGAGTTGCCGGATGGATGTGGGAAAAGCGTGCTACCTCTGCAGAGTGTAAAACTATTCGAATAGCCGAGTCCTCGGATATGGACAGTTGGGAGGCCCTACTTTGACCATGTGCAAGTTTTTGGAAAAAAAATTAAGTTTAAAAAGAAACTGAATTGGAGATGGTGTTACACAGCTATACCACATGGAGTGGTATGAGTTGTTGAAATAGATGGACCATGGTGAGCCATGGTCAGAAACAGGAGGAGTTTTGGAGAACAAATGAGATGGTGGTTTCTTTTAAAAATAGTTATAAAACTCTTCTTACCTTTTTCAATAAAGATATAGAGATGTTTAAAATAAATAAAAGTTGTCAGCTAAAATAAAACTAGTGCATACTCATGTTGGGGTAGTTTGCGAGTACATTCAAATGTACTCATATTGGTTTCGTCCCTGGCTATTGACCTAGCCAGACTACGAGGAGGAGCACTATGCCGAGCAGGAGTATGGCGACTTCTACGCCAACTAAGGATCTCCACAAGTCAGCTGCCTGTCGGGTTGTCATCGTTAGAATATGATGTCTACTACGCCGTAGCTTCCGCTGATATTTTGGTCTGGCCCATGAAGGCACCTATGTAAGACTTGGTCTAAATGACCATTTATGTCAGACTTTTTATTCGGTATTGTAATGGATATAAACTTTGGTATCCAATTCGGATTATGTGCAACGACAGACTGATCACGGGATCGTTGTGTTAAGCATAATCGGGTATTTCGGACAGCTAGTCCAGGGTCCCCACAGTAATGTAATTTCGTGTCTTCCAAGTTATGTCTTCTCCTGCCAGATAAGTTTGCGCCAGTTAAGTCTGCGCCAGCTAAGCCGCACCAGATAAGCCGCACCAGATAAGCCGCGCCAGTTAAGCCGCACCAACAGCTTATGTCTTGATAAGTCTCCACCACCTTATGTCTTGATAAGTTCGTACGTCGGCTCATACTCAATTAGGTAATCCCCCGACATTAGCCCCCAAGCTTCCGGGTGATTCGTAGAGTCAGGCGGAAGATCTTGACTTGATGTTGATGATTTTGCCGACTTGAGTATGTAGAACTTGGTGACTTACTGATGATGAGGCGCTAGCGTAGCGGCTTATTGAGCTGCTGATGTAGAAGATGTTTGTTGATGTACTATCACTGGCATTCGAGGCCATGCACAAGTCTTCCTCACTTGCTATTTGAACACTTCTGTTTAGTCGCATTGAAGCTGCAGAATCGTGATAAGTTCTCCACGAAAATTTATATAAGGTGTCGGCGAAGCCTTTGGTGAAAACCACCTTTTCCTGTTGGATGTAAGACTGAGCTGAAATCATAAGAATAACTTATGAGCATCAAGATATATTAGCCAAATGTGTATAAGGTGCTGAGTCATAGACATCGAAGCATAAAAGACCGCAAGCATAAATAAGCTGGTCAATCATTAGAATAATAATCTGTCATGTTATCATGTTGAAACATGGCGGCTCAAGGGTATATAGCCACTGATTGAATAAAAAAAAACTGTGAGTCGCTAATTTGACTCGCAAATGGATATATATATTCTCATGTGCTGCAAAAAATGAAATCTGCATATAAACATGGTTTATGAGTATAATAAAGACCGCCAGATATGGTGGATGTGTAGCCCCCGAGGGCCGGGTTGCATGCTTGATCATGCTGCTCGGGACTCAAAAATATCTCAAGTTAGACAAAAAATTAATTGTCCTAGCCCCCAGGCATTAAGCAGGCATGATTTCATTATCCTGCTTGATGGCATATCATTGCAATTTGATCCTGCAATATATTGAGCAAATATTGTTGCCACAAGTAAACAATAATATTTGGAGTAGGGCAAAGCCGCTTATAAACTCCGAACTGTGAAGTATTAGTTGAGCTGCTAGGAAAAAAGATAATTCAAGTCAAGACTCTAGATATAAATTAAGGAATCATCCTTAAAAATTCCACTTGATGTGGCTGAAAATAAATAAATAATGGTGGCTTTATCAGCCGATATTAGGAGATAATTATCTCAATCATAAAAAATCTGGTCGTGCCAATTCAAACTCATATGGCCGAGTTATAGGTTCCTGTTAAATCAAAAAGCAAAGCCCCCAAGGAAGCAATGATGATAGCTTGATGATAATATGTTAGCCTTGGCGGCTGGTAATAATTATGATAAAAAGTTAGTACTCCGCATAATAGCATATGGTACCCTGCATGATAGCATAGTATAATCTGCATAATAGCAAATGGTATGTCGCATGATAGCATGTTGTAATCTGCATGATAGCAAATGGTTGCGTAATAGCAACTTAGTTGCATGATAGCAACTGGTAAGATGCATGATAACATATTGTACGATGCATGATAGCATATGGTACTTTGACTCAGTATTTCCCGATTCTAATGTGTGTTCAGGGTCGAGAACGGCCATGATATGCATCAGACTCGATTGACGCCACACGCGGGTACTTTAGTCTTTCTGAATTATCTCTATTACCGTTAAGTAGGTCTTCGTGCGGCTCAGTATTTTCCAGGTAAAAAATACGTGTTCAGGGTCGTTGGCGGCCATGATAGGCGATCACACTTGATTGACACCGCACCCCAGTACTTTGGCCGCATAGTGCAAAGATACTTCTGACTTAAGGCGAGAATAACCAGGATTATTGCTTTTATCGGCAGCAATAGCCGTGACGAGCTCTAATTAGCTTTGATGATAACCAGCTCTGATTAGCTGTAGATATGGTACAGTGAGTCACCTGTTTCAACTCAAATATTGATAAGATAATGATTCATTAATGACTCATAAACTGATGTAATGATGAGCTGTTTGCGACTCATAAAATGATATGGGGGTAAATCGCTATGCGGCTCATAAATTGATATGACAATAAGTCGATGATGATTAATAAAATGATATGATGATAAATCATGAAATTATATAACGATCAGTCATAAACTGATATAATGATAAGTCATAGAATGACAAATGAATCGCCGAATATCAATGCTTGAATATGTAGTGGTGATATTGATATTCAATGCAAGCTGTAAATAGCTAGACTTTGCAATGCGAGTTATAAAGAACTCTTATTTGAATGTATTGAGAAGTAGATGTAATTAAATCTACAAAAGCTGATATGAATTAAAGTCTGCGATATGATATAATTTAAATCGCAAAGACATTAATAAAAAAGCATAATAAACTAGATATGAGTAATAAGCCGCATAAACTAGATATGCGTGAAACTCAATATTAACTGATAAAGTAAAATGCTGTAAAATTTGAGCTTGATAGCAACTTAGCTTGTTTTTATTCTCCTGGCGTTGACGATGCGGTTTGATCGTGATGTGAGGTCAAAATCATCGTGCGGCGGAGCAGAAGTCATTGTCCGTGGTGTGGTCAAAATTTGTCCACGGCGACTTTATGATGTAGAGTAAGCGGCGGACCATCGTCAGAATCGACTAATATGGAGCCAATGCATCAAGCCGGACGTACTTCCGCGTCCAAGCCATCCAACTGTTTGAGTCGCAGTGTCACAGCTGATTTTTGGAGTCGCGTGTTGATAACTCGAGCTGATCGTTCATACAATGACCCTTTTTTCTCTTTTTTCGTGAGCTTTCCATGGAGCAGTAGCTTGTAGTACTCAATTTGCATTCTCTTTCTCTTTTGTTTTTGACGTGACCAACCCTTTTACTCGCACGATGCTTGTACATATACTTGTTCCAATTAGTAATCGCTTCCTTTGATTGGCTTTCCTTGATCCATGTGCGAGTCATCGAGATGATATAATACTAGGGCTGGCTTTCATGTTGATGTCCATGCAATAATAAGCTAGCAGCTTGGGTTGTCCATACAGGACGAATCTCCAGATCACTTCGTTTTTCCTTCCTTCTGATCTAATTCCTTTCCTGATCATGCGGACGTATTCCTTACATGGATTGAAGTAGCACTTTAGTCAGACACGACTCCGGATTTGACCCGGCTGGTGGGCTGCTTCCTTCTTTGGTTGGCCTACTTTGGGTTGGCAGTTTTGAGTCGCAGCCCACGAGGGCGTCGCTGAAGTCGTCAACAGAGAATTCACGACTTTGCCTAAATACAAAACTTGCTGCAGTGCGCGAGCCGCCGACAGAGATCCAACCATTAGAATTGTCTCAAATTTCTTAGAGGGCTTCGGGATTGTATTCCGCAGGTTTTCACCGGAGGGATCTTCAAATTGATGTCAGAGGCGACCTCGATAATTAATTTCCCAAAGTCGCGCGGAGTTCCGTCAGCTTTCGATAGGGCTTCAGGGTTTGAGTCGGCCACGGAGATCTAACCGTTGGAATCCGATGCGCTTTGGACAGCTGCTAGGAAACTCTATTTTGCATCTTTCCACCGAAGGGATCATCGAGATGAGTTTTGAGCCGCCGTCGGTGAGGTCCGCAACACGGACGTTGCTGCTGTCCTGCAACCCGTGCGTGAGGGGCGTTGTGGAAATTGAGCCCCGAATCCCGCGGTCGAATTTTTCCATGCTTTCTCCTCGAGCTTGAGGTAGATCTTGATGTAGATGTTCATATCGCCGAGCTTGAAACGGCGCGGCAATGAAGTCGCCGAGATTGTTGAAGTCGCCTAGCTTGAAACGTCGGCGAGATCCTCCGCCCCTGGCACAGATCCTGCTTGGAACATGACGCTCTTGACCGCAGGCCCCACGGTGGGCGCCAACTGTCGTGGGATTGTCACGCAGATGTCATGGAGATGACTTCGTAGAGTTGGGGATTAAGCGATCAAGCTTCTCCGAGCTAAAGATCGCAGGGCACGAGAAGACAATGTTTTTTACCCAGGTTCGGCCCCTCAATGTGAGGTAAAGACCTACGTCCTGCCTATCCTAGATTGGTATTGATATGAATATGGTGTTACAATGGAGTTGGCGACCGATGTGTCGAGTCGCCTATCTCTAGATGTATGAGATCTAGGGTTTCTTAGCTTGGGGTTCTAGGTCTTTGGAGTCCACCTTATAAAGACGATGGCTCGCAAGGTTACAAGAAAACTTCTCTCCCAAGGAAAGTATAAGCCGGAGTCCTACTTAGAGACTAAGTAATGTAATTTCATGTCTTCCAAGTTATGTCTTCTCCTGCCAGATAAGTCTGCGCGCCAGATAAGTTTGCGCCAGTTAAGTCTGCGCCAGCTAAGCCGCACCAGATAAGCCGCGCCAGTTAAGCCGCACCAACAGCTTATGTCTTGATAAGTCTCCACCAGCTTATGTCTTGATAAGTTCGTACGTCGGCTCATACTCAATTAGGTATTCCCCCGACAAGCACCTCCAACTGTACAAACAACTGGCAATAGCAGCAAAAGCCATACAACATCCACAAGCAACTCCAAGGAGAGACACATATCGGGACCGTCGCAGTCGAAGTCCTCGGGAAGGAGCAGTCGAAAAAGCTCACCTCATCATCGATCCAACAGGAGCCACTCGAGGAGGTCGTACAGCAGCAGCTCAGACTCGGAAGCAGAAATCGGGCCATGTGGAGCGCTATGCTTCACTCGGCGGATCCGGGAGGCTCGTATGCCCAAGAAGTTTTCGCTAGCTACCAAGCCAAAGTTCAACTGCAAACAGGAGCCATCAGGCTGGTTAGAAGACTACAAGCTGGCAGTCGGATGTCAGCGTGGCACTACAACCACAGCTATGCAGTACATACAACTCATGATGGAGGGAACAGCTCGCGATTGGCTCAAATCGCTACCCGAATCATACTACGATTCGTGGGAGCACTTCAAAGGTGATTTCATCAAATACTTCGAGCCTCTATGTGAGCGCCCCAAAACTTTCGAGGAGCTCCGGACCTGCAAGCAAAACTCAGATGAATCTCTGAGATCGTACATATGGCGGTGGATCACCATCCGTAACTTAGTTGGCAGCGTATCAGAAGATAGGGCAATCGACGCCTTAAAAACGGACTCTGGAGCATACATACGGCGGTGGATCACCATCCGTAACTCAGTAAGCACTCGACCCGTACCCTCACATGAAAATCACGAGGGTGGCAGTCGAGACCGCAGAGATTGCTACAGAGATGATCGAAGGCGCAAACGAAAGCATCGTTATCACGACGATGACCATCCAAACTTCATCGCAGCTGGCTTTGTCCAGTCAAGAGACAGCCATGACCAAACTGACAGACGACCCGACGATCATCGTGATAATCGAGATCATCGCACGGACGACCGCCGAGGTAATCGAGACCATCGCACAGACGATCGACGTGACAGTCGGGACCACAGGCGCGACGACCGCGATAGCTACAGAAGGCCAGAGTGGCGCAGGCGAGCAGAAAAAAATCCTAAGCGCTCAATCGAAGAAAGGATGGATGATTATTGTAGATTCCATCTTTATAAAGGGGACGAGGGTAGGCTTCGCTCTAACCACTCGCTGAGAAATTGCAGGGAATTCGATCAACTTGCAATTGAACATATACTGCGACTGCAAAAAGATGGACGTGCACCTCCTCAACTAGTGCAGACTCCGTCGACTGCATCACAAGCACAGCCTGTTCAGTCATATCCAGCGCCGCCACAAGTACAATAAGCATAGGTATATTCCATACCACTGCAAACACAACCTACTCAGGTGTATCCTGCACCAACACCAGCGTAATCGACGCCAGTGTACATGGTGCCAGCACAACCCGTTACGGGAACGCAAATGGCAGCAACCGTGCACCAGATGCAGCAAGGAGATGAACAAAAATATCCCGTAACTCGCAGGCAGATGAACATGATCCAGCGAGGACGTCCCTCCAATAGAGAGTAAAAGTTACACACTCGACACGTCAATATGGCGGTCATGGCACCCCCAACTATCACAGATTTTTTGAAAGGATCAGAAACTCCGATTGTCTTCAATCGAGAGGACCATCCACCCGCAGTATATCGACCAGGGCACGCAGCCTTGGTACTCGACGCCCAAATCGGAGGCTACGCCATGACCAAACTCTTCATGGACGGGGGTAGCGGTCTCAACATAATCTTTGTAGATACGCTACGTAGAATGAACAAGTCAGTCAAAAATCTGCCAAAGTCCACAAGTACCTTCCACGGTATCGTCCCAGGCAAAGCAGTGCTCCCAGAAGGCACCATACAACTCGATGTTACGTTTGGAGATCCTACTCACTTCAGAACCGAGTCGATTGAGTTCGAAGTGGTCGATTGGAAGTCACAATACCATACAATACTCGGCCGCCCCACTTTCGCTCGATTCATGACCGTCCCACACTACGCCTACCTCAAGCTCAAAATGCCAGGACCAAAAGGAGTCATCACGATCAACGGGAACTTTCAAAGGTCAGATTCATGTGACCGTGACTTCAGCAAAATCTCAGAGATGTACGGGATGGAGCAATCACTCGCCGAGCTTGAGGTCTCCAATGACCGTACACCTCTACCAGAAAGCAAGAAGATGGCAATCGCAGAGGGCTCAAGGCCATCAACGACGCGATGAAGCACAAGGGGCACCCGACTGAACCTTCAGAGACGGTCAACATGTCGTCAAGTCACACTAGTACATAGAGGGGCGCATCTGCGTCAGTTCTATGCATAGATATGTAATAGCACATAATGTCGGAAGAACCAGCAGGTTTCAGACGCACTCTTTTCCCTTACCAGGGTACCTAAGGGGACTGGAAGGTTTTTAATGAGGCGGCTTGCTGCTCGAACACATATTTCGAATAAAGATACATGTTCCTCCATATTTCTCATATATGCCTTTTATTGTTTACCCCAATCAAACACTCGGGGGCTCGGGCATAAAACTCAAAAACCCCACTCGATATACTCGGGGGCTGGGTTAAGCATAAAAACTAAAAAACCCCACTCGATATACTCGGGGCTGGGTCAGGCAGAAAAACTCAAAAACCCCACTCGATATACTCGGGGCTGTGTCAGGCAGAAAAACTCAAAAACCCCACTCGATATACTCGGGGGCTGGGTCAAGCATAAAAACTAAAAAACCCCACTCGATATACTCGAGGGCTGGGTTAAAGAGAAAAACTCAAAAATCCCACTCGATACACTCGGGGGCTGCATACATACATATAAACAAATAAGCACAACGTGCAAGTGGCAAATTTACACTCGGGGATGTTCCCTATACATAAATATCCTAATCTTCTGGTTCGTCCTTGACTGGGAGAACATGGCCTATAAGGTGAGCATTATAACACTCAACCAACGTCCTCGCATGTTCGACTGTATCGTCCAAATCTGATTGGGATAAAGACGATCCAGGCACGAGTGGACGAAGTTGCAAATTCGGGCGTTGGCTTCGGAGATACGCCATTGTTGCGTTGGCCCCATCCACAAGCTTCTGGGTGATAAAGTCCCGAATGGGACCTGCACTCCGAAAAAGCCCGAGCAAATCATGGATCCCTTGAGGTTGTGGCCCAGTCGGGAAAAGCGTCTGGTTGATTCGGCTGAAGGCCGACCTGCATAATTCAAGCAGCATAGTGCTCCGCCACACCCGATCTGCAGAGTCGCGAGTATGCGTGCTCGGTGCTTGTCCAATCGAAAGTGCTGGCGGCCAGTCGTGGGTTCGTCAGTCGCATTATTCAACTGCTCATCCACGCGAGCCTGCTCCTCCTGGAAATCTTGAACAAAACCTGCAACAACACAAGTTGGGTGAACAAAAAGGAACAGGCTGTGAACTCACAAGATCAAGGCAGTCATGCTTACACTCGAGCTGTCTGTTCACGATCTCCATCTCGCCAAGCACATACTCCTCCCGTTGGGTAGGTAAAGCAGGCCTTGCCCTCATCCTATCCAGCTCACTTCGGACACTCGCCAGCTCTTGCTCCTGTTTTGCGAGTCGAGCCTTCATATAACGTATTACTGCGGCATCGTTTGCCACATGAGCTCGAGATCGAGTAGGGGCACGATGCCGCGATGAACTGGATAAAGTGGCGGTTGGCCGTTTCTGTTCCAAGCATTATAAAAGTTTCATGAGAAACTAGTCACAAAGCTCAGACGAGCAGCAACATACAGCCTTACACGAAGGATCATAATGAAGAAATTATATTCATACAAAGGTAGCAAAACCACATGTGTACTCGCATGATCATAAGTTTAATTACAAAGCATAAAAAGGCACGACTGCCCTACTTCTTAGACATCGACTCTGACCTAGCCCTACTCGCACGAGCGGCGACCTCTGTTGCCCGGCGTTCCATGGTGGCCATAAAAATTTCAGCCAACTTTGCGGCTGGCTCGTTCAAATGCTTTAGGGACACCAGTTTCCCGCCAGGCTTGCGAGGAAAGTAGACAGAGCGGCTTCGAAGTCACCCTCTATCCCATGACCTAAAAGGAGTTTGAGGGTGGTATCTGAGCCGCGTACCGTCAAAGTGCGAGCAAAGTTCGCCATAGTCGAAGTTCCCGGGCCCAGGACGTCTGCAAAGCCATCCACAGTCGAAGGAGGTTGGCTGGATGGGAACACATCCTTGAACACGGCGCCGAGCGTGCTTCTAGATTTGGTGAGTGCATCCTTGGCTTGGGTGGAGACGACATCTAGGTCGCCGATTGCGCTGTCAAGGGACAAATCGACACTCGATTGGTCTACAGGTGCCGGTGCGCCAACAGCTCCTTCAAAAAAGCAGAAGTAGCAGAAATGTTACATACTATTCAGTGCCAAAAGGAAGTAGGAAAAAAGTGAAAACTCACCGCCTACGTCTCGGGTGAGGCTCGCCAGGCGCTCAGCATAATTCTTTTCGCGCAAAGCGGCGGAGTCCTTGGCATCATCCAAGGCCTTCTTCGATTCCGCGCGCTCCTTGGCGAGTGCCTCTTCTAGCTCTTTTACCCGAGACTCAGCGGTTACCTTGTCACCTGGGATTGATATCCAGATGTCATTCACAGCTGACAAAGTGAAGACATACAGAAACCCAACACACTTACGGGTGAGTTGCTCCATAACAGTGCGCAGATTATCCCTCTCCTGTTCAACCTGGACAAATGCTTTACCTGATTCCACCAGGTTGAGGTAAAAGGTTGCACGCACACGAAACCAACATAAGCTACACACAAATAGTCCTAGAAGGAAGACTCGAGAAAAGACACTTACGTGTTCCACCCAAGGCGCAGGCTTGGCAGCAGACATCCCAATTTGCGGAGTTGACGAACTCGCGATCTTGGCGGCTTCAAATGTAGTAGCCGTGGCTACTGTTCTCACAACCTCAGCTGCAACAGGGGAAGCTTCTGGCTGGTCTGGAGTTGGAGCTTTCTCGGTTGGAGGAGTTGGAGGTCACATAGTCTTAGCACTGCAAGTGATCGAAAGACATGCAACATAAAGAAACAGTATTCAACTCATAAAAAAATTTACAAAAAGGAGCAAACATGTGCTCTTCTTCATCCTCAGTGTCGAGCTCGTCAAAATTTGGACCTCCAAAAGGTAGCTGCCCACCCAACTGAGGAGGAGGAGGAGCCGAGCTCAAAGGAATCACGTCCAAGGGAGCAGTTGTGGTCGTAGGAGGCGAACCTGAGTTTCCGTCATCCCTCACATCCGATTCCTTCGCGGGTGAGCTCGTGGAAGAAGACATAACTTGGGCTGCCCGACGGCGCTTGCGAGCAGGAACCTCGCTAACATCCTCAGTTGCGGTAGGCTCCTTGCCCTGTGCTTCCTCTACCCCTTCCTCTTCAGCCTCTTCTGAGGGTGAAGCGGTAGCCGAAGGTAGAGGCGATTCATCCCCTTCCTTCGCTTCTACTATCACCTCTGTTTCATAAGTTGGACCATCTTCGGGAAGAGGAGGAAGGGTTGAGGTAGTCGAGTGACCCTGCATACAAAATATAGCAGTCGAAAGTGAAAAAGATGCACAGAAGGATAATAAAAACAGGAGATCATAGACTCAAAAGATTAACTAACCTCTGGCAAAGGCTTTTCATCCCCATAAGGATCGACTGGGCAGTCGACATTGCATGGCTCGCTTTGTTTTGTACTGGTGATGGACCGCACATGTGTCACCAGTTAACTCATAGACAGCTCCTCCTTGCTCATCCGAGTAGAGTCGAGGGGACCTTCATACTCCCACATTGGGTGGGCACGAGTGCGGAGCGGCCACACCCGCATCTTCACAAAAGTGGCAATAAGGTGCACACCCGTGATGCTGTTGAGCAGCCCACCAATCGTCTCCAGCAAAGGCGTTGCTTCTGCCATTTCTTCAGTCGACAGCTCATGGTCCCAGGCCTTCGTCCTCGCTGCTATACCAGCAGTCGAAAATGCTGGGGCCCCATCCTGGTCGACTCGCACATAGAACCACCTTTTCCTCCAACCCTGCACCGAGTCGACTAGCTTCAGGGCGAAGTATCGGGTGTCGCTGCGCACTTGGATCTGCAGGCCCCCGACTGGATAGGTTCAGCCGCCTCGATTGTTGGGCCAGACCATGAAGATAGACTTCCATAATGCCCAACTCAGAGCAACTCCCAAAAAACACTCGCACAGCGTGATGAAACACGCAATGTGCAGAATACCGTTCGGGGTGAGATCATGGATCTGCACCCCGTAGGCAAAAAAGCAAACCTCGCACAAAATCATGGAGGGGGAGCGAGAGACCCCTAGGGAAAAACTCCGTGAAACAGACGCGCTCGTTAGCACGAGGCTCGGGAAGTACCTCCTTGGGCGAAGGTGCGCATACGAAGAGCTGGTCCGAGGGTGGCAACAACCCGTCCTCGTGCAGCTTGTCCAGCTGTGCCTCCTTCATGGTGGATTTCATCCAATCGCCATTGGTCTTCTTGAGGTCGACAGTGGCCGCAGATGAGCCAGCCGCAGTCTTCTTCCCCTTCATCGCCGCCACATCGGGCGCGGCAGCAGCAGTCGAGGCAGAATGTTTATTGCCCGTCGCTTTCTTCATTGTCAATGAGCAGGCGGTGGAGCGCCCAAAGCTCTAGTGCATGAGCAATGGAGGAAGAGCGCGAGGAAGAAGATGGAACAGGGGCGGCGCGCAGAGCAAATGGCAGGTAAAGACAATGCCAGCATCGTTCCCCTATTTACCATAAATCAAAAAGCAATCACAGCCATTCAGATCTAAATCGTGCATTACGCACGCAATCTGACCGTACACGTGGCAAACGCGGAGGGCAGCCATCGCCGGCCACTCCGCCCACTGCACGCAAAAAGAGGAGCCATCATCACGCCTCTGGAAAAAGTGGGCCCGTCTGGTCAAATCAAGTCAAACGGCACCGTCTTTGGTCGGCTCTGCACAAATGGGCCCACCTATGTGTTATGTCCCATCCATCGCAGCATAACGCATGCCACGCATGTCAGGAACCACAGTCGAAATAAACGACATCCCCGATGTCATTTGAAACATCTGTTCAAAAATACATTCGAATCTGTCCAACGAATATTGGTCACTTGATTGCCTTATTTAGTTCGGGTGTGACAAATCCTTCTTAAAAGCAAAATTGGTCACTTGACTGTTCCTTCGACTAAGTCATATTACTCCCATGGGAGCGTATTAAAAAATTCTTTGACTGAAGATGCTCAAGAAAATGATTGAGATTATCCTCCATTTACAAGTAATACATCATAATCTCGGGGGCTACTCCCATCGGGAGCACTGTCGTGCACCCGACAGAATTACGGCACAAATTTCTTCGATTAGCATATGCAGAGTAAGGGGATTTTTAGATTATACTCCATTGCAAAGCAATAAAGCACAATCTCGGGGGCTACTCCCATGGGAGCACTGTCGCGCTCCCATAGATTCTCAAAAGAAGGTAAGAAATTCATTCGACTACAGACTCGATTAAATGTATTAAAGTACTTCGAAATCTTAGAATCATACTTCATAAATTCCCGGACTACGCCCATCGCGGATGTTTCGGATGCTGCATACGCAAATGCAAAGGTATGACCCGCTGAGCAATCGAGCTGGGCCGAGGGACGCTCCAACAGTGTTTTCCCTTGAATTTTTTCCGTGTCAACAGACATGATGAAAATCCTGACGGACGCGTTAGGTATCAAAAGTTAAACTACAGAACGAATCAGTAAGACCTACAACGGCCTGAGTCGAGTCTGTCCAGTATGTTCCAGCTTTGAGTCCGGGGACTCGAACCTGATTGAAGGCTAGTATGGTTTCGCCCAAATGTGCGATTAACTAAGCTCGATTTTCAAGTGAATCAGGCCTACTATGTCAGTATCCCTAGGCAAAAGTTTCAAAAGTGTTCCAGCTTCGAGTCCGGGGACTCGAACCTGATTGAAGGCTAGTATGGTTTCGCCCAAATGTGCGGTTAACTGAGCTCGATTTTCGAGAGAATCAGGCCTACTATGTCAATATCCCTAGGCAAAAGTTTCAAAAGTGTTCCAGCTTCGAGTCCGGGGACTCGAACCTGATTGAAGGCTAGTATGGTTTCGCCCAAATGTGCGTTTAACTGAGCTCGATTTTTGAGTGAATCAGGCCTACTATGTCAATATACCTAGGCAAAATCTTTCGACTGCGTTCCAGGCTCGAGTCCGGGGACTCGAGTCTGACTGAAGACTAATAAGTTTTTGCTCAAATAAGCAGTTAACTGAGCTCGATATTCGAGTGAATCAGGCCTACTATGTCAATATCCCTCGGTTAGCATACACATACAATCGAAACAAATTGGAGCTTGAAGAACTACATCAGGTCAGAAGAACAAGTTCAGAAGACTATGACGTGCACGATGAAGGGAGCACATGCTCGATTCTTCGAGTCAAGCAAGTACTCGGGGGCTAATGACGAGGTTATACTCTGCGGGTACCCCAGCGTAAGGGTACCTGGTGCACGTGATGATCAAAGAAGCCCAAGGATTAATCGAATCCCACGAAGGAAGGCCCAAGACGAAGAGTGCTTTCCAAGTTAGATCAAGTTATAGTCGGTTAAAACTTTCCATACATGTAACCTTGGTCCGTTATGTTTCCCGAGACCCAGCCTCCTATATAAAGGCCGGGAGGGTGATCGATCAGAGCAGGGAATCCATAGCCACCAAAACCTCGGCGAGATCAGCAGCTCGTCGAACCCTTGTAACCCTCATATTCATACCATAAATATAGACAAGCAGGAAGTACGGGTTTTACCTCACTCGAGGGCCCTGAACCTGGGTAAATCCAGCTTGTCAGCCGTCGATTCCACCGATACTACGCGTTCTCTACCACACAATCAACCCTTGGTATAGCAACCATGGGATTTGCCGAGGGCACACCTCGACATTGTGTTTGCTGGGATCCGATGAATATTGATACTATGTCAAGTTGAATATTGAATTATCATGTCTATGTTATTTATGATCTTGCATGATGTCCGTTGCTTGTTGATACTCTGGCCAAGTTGATGCTTGTGACTCCAAGAGGGAGTATTTATGCTAGATAGTGGGTTCATGCCTCCATTTAATCTGGGACAGTGACAGAAAGTTCTAAGGTTGTGGATGTGCTGTTGCCACTAGGGGTAAAACAGCGATGCTTTGTCTAAGGATAATTGTGTTGCTTACATTATGCACTTTACTTAATGTAATAGTCTGTTACTTGCAAGTCAATACTGAAAGGGGTACGGATGTTAACCAGAAGGTGGACTATTTAGGCACAGATGCATGCTGGATAGCGGTCTGTGTACTTTCTCGTAATGCCCAAATGAATCTCATAGTAGACACTACTTGTACATGCATTATTATTATGCATTTTCAATATTGTCAATTGCCCAGCTATAATTTGTTTACCCAGCATGTTAGTTATCTTTATGGAGAGACACCACTAGTGAACTGTGGACCCTGGTCCATTCTTTTACATCAGATAATACAACCTACTGCAATCATTGTTTTCTTTCATTCTCTACAAACAAACATCATTTTCTACACTATACGTCTAATCCTTTGTTTTCAGTAAGCCGGTGAGATCGACAACCTCACTGTTCAGTTGGGGCAAAGTGTTTTGGTTGTGTTGTGTGCAGATTCCAAGTCAACTGACAAGACCTCCCCTTCGATGCCGAACTTTTTCTGGCACCATTGCTAGGAAGAGGAAGCACTCCCTCCAACAACACTTTTTCTGGAGCCGTTGACACCTTCAGAAGTGTCTTCATCTCCTACTGGTTCGATAACCTCAGTTTCGTACTGAGCGAAAACTTGCTGCTACACTCATCATACCTTCCTCTTGGGGTCTCCCAATGAACGTGTGTCTTGCATGTATCAAGCATATTTTCTGGCACCGTTGCCGGGGAGACAAGGCACTTCGGATTCAGCAGGCTTCTACCTCCCCTACGACGCAAGCATATTTTCTGACGCCGTTGCCGGGGAGATAGGAGGTACTTCTGGAAGTCTTGCACTACCCGACAAAACGCCATATTTTCTGGCGCCGTTTCGGGGAGGTCAAGCCTTCTGCAAGGGGAGTCTCTCACTTCCAATCTCTTCACTTTGTTACTGTCTTGCTTAGTTCATTTTTATTTTGTCTTGTTTGCTTCTCTTTGTCAAAAACACATAAAAATTAGTTAGTTGCATTTATTTTATTATTTCGGTTTTGCTTTAGTTTTGCTAAAATGAGTACTCCTAAGAACACCAAGTTGTGTGACTTCACTAGCACAAATAATAATGATTTCATATGCACTCCTATTGCTCCACCTGCTTCCAAAGCAGACTTTTATGAAATTAAACCTGCTCTGTTAAATCTTGTTATGAAAGAGCAATTTTCTGGTGTTAGTACTGATGATGCTGCTGCTCACCTTAATAATTTTGTTGAACTTTGTGAGATGCAAAAGTATAAGGATATAGATAGAGATAGAGATATTATTAAACTGAAATTATTTCCTTTCTCTCTGAGAGGAAGAGCTAAAGAATGATTGCTATCTTTGCCTAGAAATAGTATTGATTCATGGACTAAATGCAAAGATGTTTTCATTGGAAAATATTATCCTCTTGCAAAGATTATATCCTTGAGAAATAGCATTATGAATTTCAAACAATTTGATAATGAACATTTTGTCCAAGCATGGGAAAGGATGAAATCATTGGTAAAGAATTGTCCCACCCATGGACCGACTGCTTGGATGATCATCCAAACCTTTTATGCAGGACTGAATTTTTCTTAAAGAAACCTTCTGGATTCGGCGCTGGAGGTACCTTCATGTCCATCACTTTAGGTGCTGCAACAAAGCTTCTTGATAATATGATGATTAATTATTCTGAACTAGCTGGGTGGCCCGCAAATTTGCGCGGCTAGTTTTATGAACTTTTAACTTAAGAAGTAATTTTTGGCAGCTTCCTGAGCCTAACTCACCTATTGTTCTATTTTAATTCAACAATAATCACATGTCATATAAACAGACTAATAGCGGATATGGCGTTTTGATAAGAGCCATTGTAGGTATGAAATTCATTTTGCATTCACTGGTCTGCAAGAGAATAATAAAGAATTACCATTATTAATTGCATCTGGAATGTGATCTGAGAGATGTTAATTACAACTATTGCGTCACCATCTATATTTGGTAGCAAATATTCGTATGAATCTGTTGTACACCATCTGTTACTCGAGATATTTGTTACAAAAATAATCTGGTTCAATATGCTTCCAGTATAACCTTTCTTTTTGTATGAACGAGTAATAATAATGTTTTTCCTATAAGCAAATGAAATCAAGAATCAATGATTAAGTTTTCATGGCCCAAAACCGTTAGATCTTATATGCAGCAAAAGCGTTAAAACCATAAGAAGATTTAGCCCACCCCGATTTCAGTCTAAATGATATACCCGGATGATGACTTTGCGCATGGAATAATCTGTGTGGAGACAAAAAATGCATTGTGCTAAGATAATATTCCGCTGCACCCGATGCATCATATATTTATCTAAGATACTGTCTTCGACACATGGCTGGGGTTTTGCACCATTTTGAAAGAAAAAAGTGTCATTCACACGTATAACTGAGATTAACAGTTACCAATTGAGCAGCAAATTCTCAGAAATTTTCTCGTCCTCCTGAAAGTAATGCGTTTTAGGCTACTTCAGTGTAATTTTTTTCGAAATAGACTAATCAAGTAATATCGTATGTTGTGGTAAGCAGATGTAGCATGACATATATGAGTTCTTCCAAGGCAGAATACTAAATATTTTGAGTACCACCATGCATCTACACGAGCTCACAAAAGATCCCATGTTGATTTTTGAGAATTTGCGCATGTTGATGCGTATGCAACTGGGCAGGTCCATGAATCTGCTCCAAGCACATATAAATGTTGTGCCTATCAAATCAATCGTGGATGTTCCTGTAAAAAAACTGTCATGGTTGCAGACATGCAGTGCGCCCAAATTCATATGTACACTGATTTGGTACCAATTATGATAATAATGAATTCTTTGAACCAATTGACAACGTCTAAACATTACCAGAAATTTAAAAAATCTAGTCTCAGTTGAAAGATCCGTAGACTGTGATCCAGTCCAAATAGCCAGAATCGCTGAATCTGCTCCTTGTAACAGAGCTGCGTAAAGTTCACCTTGAGTCCAATATGGAAATCACTCTGCCTCGCTCCTCATGTGGCACCCCCTGCCGTCCGCATCATCCTTCCCTTTGAATTACTCTTGCAGTTCTTGGAATCCCTTTCAAGTGAAATTAAATACAGATGTATTTTCTTTAAACACTTCCTAGAAAACAAAATTCAGTCAACGTTGTTCATTGGCATCACTAATACAGAAAAACAAATACCGCACTAAGTAGAAATACTTGGTGAGCTAAAAAAAATCTTAAATTGATATATACTTGGAGCAAAAACTAATGCACATGTGGAATAATAGTGTTTCCATGGCCGGTCCTACAATGTTTTATGTTCAGTCCAGAGAAACGAAAATTAGGAAAAGAATAGTTCTATCCTGTAAAATCCAATCTCTCGTGAGCACTCCACAAATTTCTGCAGAGATGATCTAGAGATTCAACCATATCAGTCAGATATAGCACACGTAATTAATTGATTTGTTTATATTTTTAAAATTATTCTCATAAGATGTTAATGAAGAACATATATTTTAACAACTCAACCTAGAACGTGTAATACAAATACGTATAGTTTCTACCTAAAAAAAATGTATAGTTTCAACTTTCAACACATCAACGAAACAATGGACCAAAACCTGTTGCGAGTGACCACCATCTGTGAATAGAGCCCATGCTTGTAACGTCGGTCCCTGACCATGCAACTATTATGCGATGCTTTCCATCCTCTGTTTGAGTGTTCCAGGCCGACGGCTTCCACTCCAATGCCAGTTGTGATGCCTTCCATCGTTTGGTTGAGTCCTCCTCCTTTAGTGCCTCCCGCGATTGTATAACGGGAGATCGCCGCTCCCATCTCGTCGATTGTGTGAACAGGAGATTGCTTCTCTCGATCTCGTCGGCGTGTCGTGCCTTTGATCACCTGCCGTCCTGCTGTCAATTTTCCGATGCAAGCGAGAGTTGTCTGTGTACATATTTCTTGCAGTACCACATCAAGAAATATCACATGATAAATTCTTAAATGTCATCTTGTTGCCCATCTCAGAGTGTCCAAGACGGTGAACACCATCAGCTCCTTTAAGTATTGTACTCTTCACATCTATTTCCTTAGTTAATTCCTTACAGTGATGTTGTTATGACACGATTTTAAAAGTGGCAAAATTACTTAATGCCAGAAATTAGGAATTGGGAATATTACCTTTCTTATTAGACTGAAAGCTGCTAAACATCTTTGCTGATGCAACCCCACCAACGAAACCTGAAGAATTGAAAATTCAATAATTTGTTTCAATACACCCTAGAAAGAAAAAAACAGAGAGCGCTGGCCATTAGCATCAACAATACATGAAAAAGATAGTTATTGCTGTAGTGATTAAAAGTACTTGGTAAGCTCGTTTTACAAGCATCAAAAACTGATATATACTTGGAGCAAAAATGGTGGAACAATAGTATTTCCATAGTCGATCTTTTCATGCTTAATGTTACGTTCAGGAAGAGATGCAACCGCCATGATCTTAGCCAATAGTACTGAAATATAGATCAAGATTGGAAGTGATCGATCAAGCACTCACAGGTATTGCGGCCACATCGTGTGGCTGTGGATGTGATGCATCATTCCCTGATCAAATCGACATGTAAGGAGTAACGTCAGCAAACTGAAGGAAAAAAACGATCCAAGTGATCGGCCACTACACAAAGAACCGGCACTGACCATGCATGGCCGCGCTGGTACGCGTGCGCGACAGGCTTGCCTTCAAAACTCCTTGTCATTGGCCGGAAGAGTGAGGAAACAATTCATCAGTTCGTTGGCCTCACGGCAGCAGCTGATCGAGACCATGGTCCAGTGCACGAACGATGACTCCGTCGTGCGCATTGTGAGAACTTCCCTGGAGATCGATGAGTAGATTGGACTCGAGTGTCCCAAGCCAACGGGACAGGCGGCGCCACTCTCAATCTCGTCGGGGCGGCTGACGCCTTTGGTAGAGGGAAGCAAACTGGTGTAGGCGACGTCCTTGCCGATGGCCCCGATGTCTGCTGCCAGCCGAGGCAGATCGCCTCGCTTCCTCTCAGCCTTGTCGATGTGGACGACCTCTCTGCTCCAACGCCCGATCCCCGTCCTGTTCAATCTGCAGCTCTCCCCGGGCCAACTACGCAACCTCTCCCCTTGACAATGCCGAGTGGATCCAGATCGAAGGATGCGATGGTCTCCATATACGTGAAGAATTAAGATGCCGATTCTCTCCCAAGGAGGAAGGTTTTGCATTAAATACGTTTCCTTTCCTTTTGTAACACGGTGAATGGCTGTACTTTTTTTTTGAAACTTTAGACAACTTTATTAAGCAATGATCACACGATCGTCAACCAGAACAGGTAAAAGAATTACAGGAGGATCATCGAACCAAAATTCCCTCAGTTCCATCGAAGATCCGTGGCGAGCAAGCACATGAGCTGCTTCATTTGCCTCTCGCGGACAGTGTTGTAATGTTGCCATGCCAAGCGACCTCAGTAGTTGCTGGCAATCATCGATAATCACAGCAGTCGTTCCTCGAAACTCCGATGGACAATTCACAGCTTCCACAACTTCCATCGAGTCAGACTCCACGAGCAACGATTGCGCACCAAACTGTTCTGCTAACTGAAGACCATCCAGCAACGCTAATGCCTCCATAGCAGTCACATCAATTGCAGAATCATTACAGCTACAGCTAGCAGCAATGAAATTGCCTCCAGAGTCTCTAATCACAGCACCAGTACCTCCTTTCCCTGAGTTTGGATCATAAGCGGCATCCACATTCAGTTTATAAACCCCTGAGGCGGGTTTAACCCATCCATGTCTTCGTAGGCTGTTTCCAGTACCCTTCCTCTTAGCACCATTGGAAACAATTCCCCTAATATTCAGCACCGATCTCTCCGGCGAAGGCACAGGCTCCTTATTTTTAATTTGTCTCCTGGACCACCAAATATACCAGGTAGCCACCATCACCATCGCAGTCCGGTTCTCATAAGAATCGTTAACTACACCCCCTGGCGATCTTGAGTATAGGAGCTCCTCCAGAACAATAGATCCTGACCGATCAACAGCAAGTGCTCCTCGAACACAATCAAGGAGGTCCAAACCCTGCCAAATTTGTTGTGCTCTTGGACACACAAACAACAAATGTTTCAGGTCTTCCGCACTAATCAAACACACCGGACAGTCGACCAATGTTCCAATGTGTCTGTTAGCTAACGTACAGAGACATGGTATGATCCCATGCAAGGCTCTACACGTAAAAATCTGAACTTTACGTGGTACTGAAATTTTCCATATTTTCTTCAAAACTTCATGAGGTTTAGCTCTGTCCGATCCATCAGAACGTTGAGCCCTCCTCCTATATTCCATTCTCCATTCTATATGATAGGCAGATTTAACTGTAAAACAACCAGACTTATTTGGATGCCAAGCAATAAAATCAGATTGGTCATAATTTGGGAGAGGAATTTGAAGGATGCGTTCCACATCCACAGGCCACAAATTCTCTCTAAGCAGTACTTCGTCCCAGCTACCCATCACAGGGTTTATCAGCTCCTCCACACGTGTTAGAATACATATGCCTCTCCGTGTAGCAACCATCCTAGTAGGGCTAGATGGTATCCAATGGTCCGACCAAATATTAATAGTAGCACCATTACCTGTTCTCCAGATACAGCCTCTTTTGAAAGTTTTCAACCCTGCCATAATGCTTTGCCAGGTAAAAGACGACCCTTTCTTAAGAGTAGCATTTATCAAACAGTGATTGGCTGTACTTTGTAGACGTGAGGAAGAAGGATACTGCTGCCAATTTTTTGCGCCTGGTTATTTTTGTCCAACATGGCTGCCGACCGAGACATTGCGAATTTCCTGCCAATTTTTTGCGCCTGGTTATTTTTGTCCAACATGGCTGCCGACCGAGACATTGCGAATTTCTAATCTTGGCCGTTGATTTTGCCTAACTAATCTAAACCATTGGTTATCTTGTGTTTTAATTATATAATAGATGGCACACCGAAAGGGCTCCCCAAGGTAAGAAGGTAAATTCTGTTGAAAAAACCTCTTCCTTGAGTGATAAGATTGATGTTATTATGTCTATGCTTGTGAATGGTAAATCTCATGTTGATCCAAATAATGTTCCTTTAGCTTCATTGGTTGCTCAAGAAGAGCATGTTGATGTGAACTTCATTAAAAAACAACAATTTCAACAACAATGCTTATAGGAATAATTTTGGTAGTAACAATTATAAACCTTATCCTTCAAACAGTGGTAATGGTTATGGCAATTCCTATGGTAATTCCTACAACAATAATAGAAGTGTACCCTTTGATCTTGAAGCCATGCTTAAGGATTTTATTAGTACACAAACTGCTTTTAATAAATCTGTTGAGTAAAAGCTTGGTAAAATTGATGTTCTTGCTTCTAAAGTTGATAGCCTTGCTCTTGATGTTGATCTTTTGAAAATAAAAGTTATGACTAATGATAAAATTGCCTAGAACCACTAAAACTGTTGCTGATAAAAGTGCTTAAATTTTTCGAAATATGGGAGACAATGGTTCCATTACCATTGATCATAATGATTTTTATTTTGATGATTGTAATATTTCTGAAGTAATTATGTTCTTACAAAAGCTAGCTAGAAGTCCTAATGCTAGTGCTATAAATATGGCTTTTACAAAACATATTACAAATGCTCTCATGCAAGTTAGGGAAGAGAAATTAAAACATGAAGCTTCTATCCCTAGGAAGTTAGAAGATGGTTGGGAGCCCATCATTAAGATGAAAGTGAATGATTTTGATTGTAATGCTTTATGTGATCTTGGTGCTAGCATTTCTGTTATGCCTAAGAAACTCTATGATATGCTTGATTTGCCACCTTTGGAACAGTGTTATTTGGATGTTTATCTTGCTGATAATGCTATGAAGAAACCTTTGGGGAGAGTTGATGATGTTCTCATTATGGTTAACAATAACCTTGTCCCCGTTGATTTTATTGTTTTGGAATTGAATGCAATGTCTTGTCCTATTGTTTTGGGAAGACCTTTTCTTAAACCGTTGGTGCCATTATTGATATGAAGAAGGAAATATTAGGTACCAATTCCCACTCAAGAAAGGTATGGAACACTTCCCTAGAAAGAAAATGAAGCTACCTTTTGATTCTATTATTAGAACACATTATAATGTTGATGCTTCTTCACTTGGAAACACTTGATTTTCACTTTCTGCGCCTAGCTGAAAGGCGTTAAAGAAAAGCGCTTATGGAGACAACCCATGTTTTATTTCTGTATTTTTCTTTTATTTGAGTCTTGGAGCTTGCTTACTTCTGTAACAACTCCTTTGTATCTTTATTTTATTGCATTGTTGTGCCAAGTAAAGTCTCTAATAGAAAGTTGATGCTAGATTTGGATTTCTGCGCAGAGACAGATTTTTGCTGTCCACCGTTTTGAGTTGTAGCACTCCAGAAAAATTGAAAAATTCTGAAAAACACGCGTGATCCTCAGATATATACGCAACTTTCATTAGTTTTGATTTTTCTGATCTGAGCAACTTAAGTGCCTCGAAAAAATTCGTCTTTACGGACTGTTCTGTTTTTGACAGATTCTGCCTTTTATTTTGCATTCTCTCTTTTACTTGTTTGAGTGGATTTCTTTGCTCCACAAAACATCAGTGGCTGTAGCTAATGTCCAGAAGTATTGGATGATTGTGCCTTACAGAACATGTGAATTTTTGATTATGCACTAACCCTCTAATGAGAATTACTTTGAGTTTGGTGTGAAGGAAGTTTTCAAGGATCAAGAGAGGAGAATGATATATGATCAAGAAGAGTGAAAAGCCTAAGCTTGGGGATGCCCCCGTGGGTCACCAAGCATATTTCAAGAAGACTCAAGCGTCTAAGCTTGGGGATGCCTGGCATCCCCTTCTTCATCAACAACTTATCAGGTCATCTCTAGTGAAACTATATTTTAATTCTTTCACATCTTATGTGCTTTACTTGGAGCGTCTGTGTGCTTTTATTTTTGCTTTGTATTTTCATTTTCTGAATAAATTGGATCCTAGCATTCTTGTGTGGGAGAGAGACACGCTCCGCTTTTTCATGTGAATACTCGTATTCTTCACTTATATTTGTTGAGTATTCTTGACTAGCTACTGCAATACTTTTAGCTCCTGTTTTTCATGCATCTCTTGTTCAGAGCTGTTAGTTCTTGTAGAGAAGTACTCTCTTGTTTTATTGTGTATTATTTGGAGAGTTTATGTTGAAATAAGTTGATTGGTGTTTGGTTGGAAACAGAAAATGCTACATGTGGTAGATGGTATATTGAAAAGACATACTCATTCTTGTAGATCATTGTCTTGGATAATTTGATACTTTGCAATTGTTTTGAGCTCTCAAGTAGATCATGTTTAAGCTCTTGCATCATGTAGTTAAAACCTATTAGTGAGAACTACCGTAGAGCTTGTTGAAATTTGGTTTGCATGTTTGGTATCTCTAAGGTCTAGATATTTTCTGGTAAAAGTGTTTGAATAACAAGGAAGACAGTGTAGAGTCTTATAATGCTTGCAATATGTTTTCATGTAAGTCTTGCTGTACCAATTGATATCCTGTGTTTGCTTCAAACAACCTTGCTAGCCTAAACTCTGTACTGAGAGGGAATGCTTCTCGTGCATCCAAACCTTGAGCCAAAACCCATGCCATTTGTGTCCACCATAACTACCTATTATGTGGTATTTCCTGCCATTCCAAGTAAATACTTCATGTGCTACCTTTAAACTATTCAAAACTATTATCTCTTATTTGTGTCAATGTTTTATAGCTCATGAGGAAGTTATGTGGAGTTTTCTCTATCAACCTTGTCATTTACTCATGACAGACTTTCACCAATGGACTAGTGGCATATACATCCGCTTATCCAATAATTTTGCAAAAAGAGCTGGCAAATGGGGTGCCCAGTCCCAATTAATTACAACTATAACTGCTTAATTCTCTTCACATGTTTTGCCATGATTTATCAAAGCAAATTTCAAAGTGTTAAACATTATCAAATAGGCACTCCTCCATGGTATGTGATTGTTGGAAGGCACCCGAGGATTCGGTTAGCCATGGCTTGTGTAAGCAAAGGTTGGGAGGAGTGTCATACCAATTTATAAATATGCATGTGTAAACAAAAGAGAAGAGGGATGATCTACCCTTGGGTAGAAATAACGTCCTTCATGGGAGCCGCTCTTGAAAGTCTGGGTGACAAGGGGATAGAGTGCCCACTGCCATTCGTTGACAACAACAAACACCTCTCAAAAACTTACTTTATGCTCTCTATATGATTTCAAAAACTTAAAAAGCTCTAGCACATGATTTAATCCCTGCTTCCCTCTGCGAAGGGCCTTTCTTTTACTTTATGTTGAGTCAGTTTACCTACTTCTTTCTATCTCAGAAGCAAACACTTGTGTCAACTTTGTGTGCAACAATTCTTATATGCTTACTTATTGCACTTGTTATATTACTTTGTGTTGACAATTATCCATGAGATATACATGTTGAAAGTTGAAAGCAATTGCTGAAACTTAAATCTTCCTATGTGTTGCTTCAATGCCTTTTACTTATAATCTATTGCTTTATGAGTTAACTCTTATGCAAAACTTTTTGATGCTTGTCTTGAAAGTACTATTCATGAAAAGTTTTTGCTTATATGATTCAGTTGTTTACTCTTTATCTATTTGTTAGCAAACTATAGACCATTGCCTTGAGTCACTTCATTCATGACATGAGCCTTGCAATATTATTTGATCAAGATTGTGTGAAAGCATGTCTCCTCAGAAATTATTTTGTTGTTATCGTTTTACCTACTCGAGGACGAGTAGAACTAAGCTTGGGATGCTTGATACGTCTCCAACGTATCCATAATTTCTGATGTTCCATGCTTATATTATACCAATTGCTACATGTTTTATTTACACTTTATATCATTTTTATGCATTTTCTGGGACTAACCTATTAACAAGATGCCAAAGTGCCAGTTCCTGTTTTCTGCTGTTTTTGTACTTCAGAAATGTTGTTATGGAAATATTCTCGGAATTGGACAAAACAAAAGCCACGGTCCTATTTTCTGTCACGTACACGGAGTCCGAAGGAGACACGAGGGGGACCGAGGAGGCGGCCACACCACGTGGCGGCGCGGCCCCACCTCCCCGCGCGCCACGACATGGTGTAGGCCTCTCAGGTTTCCACCGACGTCGCCCCTTCGCCTATAAATTCATCTATTCAGGAAAACCCTAGATACCCGAGCCATTATCCACGAAAAGTTCCATAGCCGCCGCCGTCAACCCTAACTCGGGAGGGTTCTGAAGCTCTTCCCGGCACCCTGCCGGAGAGGGGAATCATCACCGGAGGGCTCTATATCGACATGCCTGCCTCCGGAGTGATGTGTGATTAGTTCATCCTTGGACTATGGGTCCATAGCAGTAGCTAGATGGTTGTCTTCTCCTCTTGTGCCATCATGTTTAGATCTTGTGAGCTGCCTATCATGATCAAGATCATCTTATTGTAATGCTACATGTTGTGTTTGCTGGGATCCAATGAATATTGATACTATGTCAAGTTGAATATTGAATTATCATGTCTATGTTATTTATGATCTTGCATGCTCTCCGTTGCTTGTTGATACTCTGGCCAAGTTGATGCTTGTGACTCCAAGAGGGAGTATTTATGTTAGATAGTGAGTTCAGTCTCCATTTAATCTGGGATAGTGACAGAAAGTTCTAAGGTGGTGGATGTGTTGTTGCCACTAGGGGTAAAACAGCGATGCTTTGGCTAAGGATAATTGTGTTGCTTACATTATGCACTTTACTTAATGCAATAGTCTGTTGCTTGCAACTCAATACTTAAAGGGGTATGGATGTTAACCTGAAGGTGGATTATTTAGGCATAGATGCATGCTGGATAGCGGTCTGTGTACCTTGTTGTAATGCCCAATTAATTATGCACTTTCAATACTATCAATTGCCCAGCTGTAATTTGTTTAACCAGCATGTTAGTTATCTTTATGGAGAGACACCACTAGTGAACTGTGGACCCTGGTCCATTCTTTTACATCAGATAATACAACCTACTGCAATCATTGTTTTCTTTCATTCTCTACAAACAAACATCATTTTCCACACTATACGTCTAATCCTTTGTTTTCAGCAAGCCGATGAGATTGACAACCTCACTGTTAAGTTGGGGCAAAGTAATTTGATTGTGTTGTGCAGGTTCCACGTTGGCACCGGAATCCCTGGTGTTGCGCCGCACTACACTCCTTCACCAACAACCTTCAGAAGTGTCTTTGATCTCCTAATGGTCCGATTAAACCTTGGTTTCGTACTGAGGGAAAACTTGTTGCTACACTCATCATACCTTCTTCTTGGGGTCTCCCAATGAACGTGTGCCTTGCACGTATCAGTCATTAGCATATTGCATACTGATAACTCATGTTGCACTAAAACCTTGCAACAGACCAGAAATTAGCCCCTGATTAGCATCTTTTGTCAAACATTTCGTAAAAACATCAGCCACTAAATTAAAAAACAGAGGAGAGATAGGATCTCCTTGTCGAACACCTCTACCAATTAGAACGAAGTCGTTGTTAACGTCATTAATCCTAACTCCAACTGAACCTTTATCAAGCAAGGACATAAAGATATATAAGCACTTCGGGCTAAAACCCCGGGCTGCGAGCATCTTAAGCATAAATTCCCTGACCCTGTCATAGGCTTTCTCATAGTCTAGCTTAAAGATAAAACCAGGTTGATCTCTCCGCGCCACTTCATGAACAATTTCATGTGCGGAAACAACACTTTCAAGGACGTATCTCCCTCTAAAGAAGGCAATTGATTTGGAGAGATTAATTTCTCACAAACCATACCCAATCTGTTTGTCATACATTTTGAAAAGATTTTAAAACTACAGTGTGTCAACGCTATAGGTCTAAATTTCTGAATAGTGGATGCCTGATCAATGCAGAATATAGGGGGTTTGTGTTATTGTCTCCACTGGGATCAACAAGGTTATGATGTTTCTGAGGGTAGGCAGAAGCTAGACCAAAACTTCAGGTTTTTAGGTTTCCAACAAGAAAGTAAAGGTTTTTACTGAAAAGGGTTTCAGAACTAGGGTTCAGAATTTAACTTGGAGGTTCTTGGTTGTCAATCAAGTCCACTGCAAGGATCCAAGCATGGTTTAGACAGGGAACAAGATTTACTCCAACAGCTTGCAGAGACTAGTCATGCAAGCTAGGGTTTTTAGCAAGTTTTAGGCAGGAGAAAAATACTTAACACAAAGATCACTGCTTTCTGGGTTGTCAGGCCAAATCACGAGTGAGTTAAAAAGCAAAGGGAGGCTAGGCCGCTAGGGACAGAATTACAACACTCAGTGTGCAGGGACTAGCCTTACACACACAGATCAAGACACACAGCAGGCAAAACATACAAATCTTCAGATAAAGCTGAGAACTGTGTCACTCAATTAACGGAAGTAACCAAATATCAAAAGCTCTACTTGCAGATAGATGATCTACTAGTTTCACACATGATTACACAAGAAAGTGGAGAGAAAGCTTTGACCTTAGCTCACAGAAGCCTAGTCGAAGCAGAGGAAGCAGAGGGGTGGAAGAAGAGTTGCAAATCATGAGCTTCTGGTCACCAAGGCCTTGTACTTCTTCTCCTGATCTCCTTGTTCATCATGTTCTTCTTGTTCTTGCTCTAGTTCTTGGAGTTCTTGGTGTTCTTGGTCTCGAGTTGGTGGTGAAAAGGTGTAATGGAGGCTGAGGGAAAAGGTGGAGTGGATGGTGGTTTGGCGAGTGAATGGGTGAGTGAGAGGCGAGAGAGAGGTTCTGTGGTGGTGGTGGTGGCTTTATACACCTTTTTCCATTTGTGGTGGAGGTGTGGTACGAGTTGATGGAGAGGGAACTTCCTCTTTCTTGCAACAACCCATAGTGCACATGGCATGTTCCACCTTTTTCACCTTTTTGCCTTTTGTGGTTTCCTTGATCTCCAAGTTGATCTTCTTTTCCTCTTTCTGGTTCAAACTCATTTGAATTCGATCTTACCTTATTATCTTGTGTATTGCTTCGAATGGTGATGAAGAACTTGAGTTAACTGACATAACTCTGTCAGTTACTGTTCACTATTTGGCATGGAGATGTTCTTCAGTTTCTGGCTTGAATTGCTCTTGTTGATCATGGCCATCTTGTCTGCTGCATTGATATGACTTGAATGCTGCTTCTTGCCTCACTTCTACATTGGATCTTCTGAAGATTATGTGCCTTTGCGCACTTGATGCATGTAAAATGCATACATGAACTTTGCACTTTATCACTTATATTCTAATCATATTTGCATCATATAAGGGTTATACCGCTGTTATTTAATGATTTTAGGAAATAAAATAATTGTTTCCTATTTTTATGGAATTAACCCTGCGCAGGCAGAAAACCCTATTTCTTTCCTTTTATGTTTCAGGGACCCAAACGTCGTCATAAAATCCTGGATAAATACAGAGGTCGTTATTTTCGAAGGAAGAAGACGTAGGAGCGAAGGAATAATGCAAACGGAGCCCGCAAGGCGAAAAGGGGGTGGCCCACGTGGCCAGGTACTGTGGCCGTGTGGGGCCCACTCATTTGGGCCTCGTGGCTCCGTTGTCGTCGATCTTTCGTCCACCGACTCCGTCTTGACCTAAAAACGCCTATAAAAATGTCCCCCGACGTTCTCTGGAAGGAGCGCCGCACAAACACAGAAACACCAAAACGGAGATCAGGAGCTGCAAATTGGAGGGGGAGAACTCCGGCGTGGCGCTGCCGGGGTGGTCTCCACCTTCTCCAACGACTTCTCCACCGTCTCCATGATGAAGGGGGAGTAGTCCACCCCCTGGATTTGGGTTTGTGGTGGTAACTTATGTATCTCTGCTCTCTTTGAGCTTCACTAATTAGTACCGTATGAGCTGCTGAACATGAGTACGGTCATCTATGTAATACCTTTGTCGTGAATATTGTGGTATGAGATGATTTGTTATGCATTTACTGTTGTGTTGAAACTTTTATGACTTGTCATGCTTTGATAGAATATTGTTCTTTAAGAAGTATGATGTATGTGGGTACGGGATGGCCGATGTGACACGGCATAGGTATTGAGTGACACAGTACCACCCAACATCCTTTATCTGGGGGTAAAAAGGAAGAGTATGATGTGGGAGTGACAACAACCGCGCTAGCCTTACGAGGGTGACCTGGCAACACAAATGAGTACTTCTTTCAACTATGTGTTTTAGGACATATAGCCGTTATAAAAGCTACCATTAAAATATGACAATTATGTGTACTTTATCTATAACATGATAATCACAGTAGATGAGGGAGAGAGGATTAAGTGAACCCATGAACTCATGTCCATTGTTCCTATAAGAGAAAACCTTTGTCTTGTCCTCTTGCATTGAAGAGGATTGGGACACTTTTACATTCTTGCTTGGTTACATTAAACTTCCATCCATCAAATCAACCACCTTGTTCTTTAAACTTGTTTAGTGCATAATCAACTAAAACTTGTGACACTTTAGTTGTAGGGAATAGATAACTTTTCCTTCTTGCTCCTGCGGATCGATACCTTACTTCCACATTGAGAGGTGCTACGGTGATCCCTTGCTCTTGGGGGTAATCAAGTACTTTTCTGGCGCCGTTGCCGGGGAGCGTAGCGCTTAAGTTTCTATTCTTGTGTGCACTAGACTAAGCTTGGGGAGGTTTCTTTAACTTGTTTTATATCTTGCAACCATCTAAGCTTGAGAAGGTTCCTTTAAACTTGTCTGGTTGTAAGTTCCTCATTACTTTTGCTATGGTTTTTTTTGGATGATTATACACCTGAGGAACTTGAAACATTTACACTTGAGGAACTTGAAATATTAAAAGAAACTGATTATTTCTTTTCTCAAGTAGATGCTTATGTTATTAAACATAAAAAAATAACTCTTGCAGCCATGGAAAGAACTAATATTTTTCAGGAAGAGGATGGTGAAAACATAAGCTTGGAAGAGGAAGAATGTGAAGAAGAGGATAAAAACCTAAGCTTGGGGATGCCCATGCAATCTCAAGAAGATGCTGAAAAAGATGAACAACTAGAGAATGAAGAGTTGGATCTCCCAACTTCACCATCAACAAATGATAGTAACACTCAAACTCAAAAAGCTTTTGTTATCTATGAGAACCCATGTTATGATGAGTGTGAAGCTGAAAAATCTATGGTCCTATATGATAACCCATGCTAGTATGATGAAACTAATAATGCTACTAGTGAACTCATTGGTGATAATGAGGAGCGTTGCTTAAACAAGCTATATGATAATGCTTTAGATGATGGTCCTATGCTTATCGATAATCCTCCATGTTTAGAAGTTGTTACTAAATTATGTGAGGATAATAATGATATACTTGCTATTTGTGACAATACTCTCATTCATGAGAGTCCTACATTATTCCTGAATTCTCCTAATAACACCATAGAGGAGAAAATTGCTTATGTGGAGAAATACTTATGTGGTTTGCAATTATCTCTAGTTCCAAATCTTTGTTGCAACCATGATATTGAACTTGATATTGATCTTAACAACTATTATGAAAGAGGGAAGCATGCTAATGAATTTCAAAATAAAATTAATGATCCTCTTTATGTTCCCAAATTATCTAAGTTGGAAGATTCTATTGGTTATGTGGTTGAATACACTTCTACTACTTGCAACTATTATGAAAGGGAGGTGATAAGAACCCTCTTTATGCTACTAATAATTATGGGCTGCAAGTAACTATTGCTAATATGCATTGGAAAACTTCTATTCATTGTGATTCATCATATACAAAATGCCAATGCATAGGAAGAAAATTAGACTTCGTTGTTATTACTTTTGTGTTTTGTGTTTCTCTCAACCAAGTTTAAACTTGACTATTATTTTGATCGGTTTGAGAGCACCATGGGACCCTGGTATAATGCATGGAACACTTCCCAAGGAAGAGGGGCACATCATTCAAGCTCCCTCATGAGCTTCATCTTCGATAAACAACAAGTAAGAAGCCTAGCTATATGGCTATAAAGAAAGCGCTTTGCGGGAGGCAACCCGGTTTTTTTTTGTGTGATTTTCTTTGTGTCCTCTTGCTGTACAAGAGACTTTGTTTATAGTTTAGGTTCTGGAATTTTCAATAAAGTGCCAAGTTTTACCCTTTTTGGTTTGAAAAAGTTGCTTATAGCGTTCGGAGATTTTATTCCTGCACGAATCAGTGCACGGTATGATTTTTAATTCTTATTCTGTAACTCCGAATGAGCTCATATTTGAACTGTAGTTGCAACTTTTCATCCTCTGTATGCATGAAGTTTTTTGGAATTTTTCGAGAAAGTTTGGTAGGGTAGAAAAATACGTTTTGCGCTGCTGTTTTTCTGGACAGATTCTGTCCCATTTTGTTTGATGCATGCTTTGAGCTTTTAAGTTGAATCTTTTTGATCCAATTGAGTTTATGAGTAGGCATACAACATTATACACTTTCTGGACATCTCATATGAATTTTTTTCAAGGATTATATGCAGCAAGAAACATATTTGTTTATCACTATTAATGCACCCCACAGAAAAGAAATGGGAGAAACGGTGTTTTGAAGTTTTTTCACAGGGATTGGAGGAGATGCACCAAGAGCTATCCAAGGATGGTGAAGACCATAAGCTTGGGGATGTGAAGACAACCCCACTGGACCTACACACTCTCGGTTTGCACACGTCCAACTTCTGTTTTTCGATCGAAACACTTTATCGCATAAACTTGGAGCGTCTTTTGTTTTTTTTGGTTTGATTTGCTTTGAGAGACCACCACACTATCATTTATATATGGGAGAGCTACTGGAAATATGGGTTGAAATATGTTGGATGCTTTTATAAGATTGGGAAAAGGGATGTTTGAGTTGATTTTTAATGATACATATAGTTGCATGATTCATGAGCTTGTTTATGAGTAATAGTTTGCAAATCCTTTTTGAAGAGCTATCACTTATTCATGTTTTGGTGCTGATTGTTATTTTACTTGGTTTAACATGGATTAGTTAGTTCTATGGACACTCATGCATGCATCTAGATGGTCAACTTTCTCCTTTTGCTAGCCCAAACATTCCAACAAGTAAAACTTGTTTCCAACACCTTCAACCAAAGTTATTCCAGTGAGTCCACCATATCTACCTACTAGCTATATGCTATTCCGAGTATGTTCATCATGATATTTGTGTTATCTATACCTCTGAATGAAAATGATTATGTTATTGATTGCCATGGGAAAAGTTGGTTATATAGCTCTCATGAACTTGATGCACATTTTTACTATCATTGCTATAAATAAAACATGACCCATTGTGATTAAGATTATGATGCTAGTGGCTTGATAAATGTCCGAGGTTGGGAGTTAGCCCATATGTGCTGTCACATGCAAAGCTTTCAACATGCTCCATTTAGTTGATATCATGTCTTTTGTCTATGGATGCCTATCATGGTGAAATAAGGGGAAATGATTTAGTTTGAATGAGTTTGTATAAATGGTTAGAGAGACGCCTGGGCCGCTAATCTAAGCCATGCATTATTCATGGTGGAAATTTACTTACATGCTATGGTGAATTATCTATGACACACCTTACAATAAAAAGCTATTCCAATGGTAAATAAAAAGGGTGTTGAGGTGTTCATCTTGTTTGTTTGTCTTGTCATTTTGATATGGGCTTGTTCCATATCCTGGGACAAGAGGTACCCCAGTTGACGCTCTTGATGATACTATTATTACTTACAATGATAGATAACTTGAACTTGATTTTCCCAAGTTGAGTAATCATGGTGTAGGTACTTGTATTCAAGGGGCATGAGACATCCAACCTTTACTTTGTCAAGCACACTACTCATATTTGCTCTCACATTAAACTATAATCATTCAAGATGCTATGATAGGGGAATGAGAGCTTGACACCAAGTATTACCACATTGCAATCATTAACTTAAGTAGGAGAGTTTGGAGGTTAGATGAAACTTATGCATGCTTTACCTCTACTCACTTATTCATCTTTCCAAAGTGTCCACCAAACATATTCAGATTTTCATCATCACTCTATGGACCACATGTATGCAAAAGTAAGAATGTCCATATTACTATCTGTTATGTTACACTTTGTGAACTATCATTGAACATCCTTGCATTGAATACTTGATATCACTTCATAAACTGTTTTGCATATTGCTACTCCTTTGAAGAATGAATCATTTGACTCTATGTAGCAGTAGCAATCATCTTTGATATCCATTGTTAGTGCTATATTGCAAAGTCCATGTTAGTTTTATCACCTTCATACTCGAGGACGAGCATGGGTTAAGCTTGGGGATGTTGATGCATGTAAAATGCATACATGAACTTTGCACTTTATCACTTATATTCTAATCATATTTGCATCATATAAGGGTTATACCACTGTTATTTAATGATTTTAGGAAATAAAATAATTGTTTCCTATTTTTATGGAATTAACCCTGCGCAGGCAGAAAACCCTATTTCTTTCCTTTTATGTTTCAGGGACCCAAACGTCGTCATAAAATCCTGGAAAAATACAGAGGTCGTTATTTTGGAAGGAAGAAGACGTAGAGCGAAGGAATCAAGCAAACGGAGCCCGCAAGGCGAAAAGGGGGTGGCCCACGCGGCCAGTACTGTGGCCGCGTGGGGCCCACTCATTTGGCCTCGTGGCTCCGTTGCCGTCGATCTTTCGTCCACCGACTCCGTCTTGACCTAAAAACGCCTATAAAAAAGGTCCCCGACGTTCTCTGGAAGGAGCGCCGCACCAACAGAAACACCGAAACGGAGATCAGGAGCTGCAGATTGGAGGGGGAACTCCGGCAGGGCGCTGCCGGGGTGGTCTTTACCTTCTCCAACGACTTCTCCACCGTCTCCATGATGAAGGGGGAGTAGTCCACCCACTGGATTTCGGTTTGTGGTGGTAACTTATGTATCTCTACTCTCTTTGAGCTTCACTAATTAGTACCGTATGAGCTGCTGAACATGATTACGGTCATCTATGTAATACCTTTGTGGTGAATATTGTGGTATGAGATGATTTGTTATGCATTTACTGTTGTGTTGGAACTTTTATGACTTGTCATGCTTTGATAGAATATTGTTCTTTAAGAAGTATGATGTATGTGCGTACGGGATGGCCGATGTGACACGGCATAGGTATTGAGAGACACAGTACCACCCAACATCCTTTATCTGGGGTAAAAAGGAAGAGTATGATGTGGGAGTGACAACAACCACGCTAGCCTTACGAGGGTGACCTAGCAACACAAATGAGTACTTCTTTCAACTATGTGTTTTAGGACATATAGCCGTTATAAAAGCTACCATTAAAACTTGACAATTGTGTGTACTTTATCTATAACATGATAATCACAGTAGATGAGGGAGAGAGGATTAAGTGAACCCATGAACCCATGTCCGTTGTTCCTATAAGAGAAAACCTTTGTATTGTCCTCTTGCATTGAAGAGGATTGGGACACTTTTACATTCTTGCTTGGTTACATTAAACTTTCATCCATCAAATCAACCACCTTATTCTTTAAACTTGTTTAGTGCATAATCAACTAAAACTTGTGACACTTTAGTTGTAGCGAATAGATAACTTTTCCTTTTTGCTCCTGCGGATCGATACCTTACTTCCACATTGAGAGGTGCTACGGTGATCCCTTGCTCTTCGGAGTAATCAGCACTAAACTGCAAAATGAGTGAAAAGCAATATCAAATACAGATATTTGCAGTTCTAGATATAGAAGTAGTGAGGTTTTTGAGGTTTTAGGTCTATGAATTATGCATATAAATGATGGTGATCAAACCCCCAAACTTAAACCTTTGCTTGTCCTCAAATAAAGAAAACGGGATGCAAATGACAACAAGCAGAATATGAACAGTGCAATGTTCTAAAAACTTAGCAGTTCATTCTAATTGAATTCAATGCAGTTCTGTTTACTATTAGATCAAGTGCTAGTTTGGAGACAAGTTTCAAATAGCAGAATTTAATCATTTCTAAGTTCAAATGCTTGGGATTAGTATGATAAGACAGTTTGCGCAGAAATGGAAAGTAAATAATCCAGAAAATAGCCAAGATGCAAGGATGCATGCTTAGTCAGTGCTTCACCTACCACAGTTCCAGGGAACATAATAGGCTAATGCTGCAGTGATGCATGAGTTAGTTAGTTAGTGTTAGGAAGACACTTGTTTTATTAGTTAGTGCGTCACAAGCTACCATCTTAGGATCATAGCTGCTAATGCAAAAATTGTTGCTTGAAGATTCAGTTAACTTTTTCATGGTTAGTGCATCACATACCACAATCCCGAGATTGTGGTTGCTAATACAAAAAATTAATTCTTGTTAACACATTTTCAGTTAGTGTTAGTGTTAGTGCTTCACAAATCACTATCCAGAGATATTGATTGCTAATGCCAAAAATGCAAATGTGCAGAGATGGCGTTAATAAATGGCTCTAAAATGGATCATATAGTTCGGTTTCATAGCAAATGGCATCTATTATATAATTAAAACACGGGATAACCAACGGTGAAGATTAATCAAGCATCTAGCATGAAAAAACGCACGACCCAGATTAACACGTACGTAACGATTCACGTAAGGAAGGAAAGCAATAAAGAAAAGTCCAAATATCCAGTAAAAAAAAGAGAAGTCCAAATCGAGTCATAATTGAGCACGTCTGCCTACATTGGACGATCACCTTTGCCTACACGGGAAAATAAAAAGATCGCGTATACAGAGAGGAGTCACCATCGCACTGGAATAGGAAAGATCTCCCAGGCCTCATGTACATGTACGATCCATCCAGGCATCTAGCACAATCCAGACGTCAAATTTCTCGGCATGGCCGCGTTCTCTTCCTGATGTCGCCATCTCAACGAGCCAGCAAGCAGCCGTCGTCCTCAGCGGACAACACGGGCAGCCAGGCAGGTCACTCGCCAGCGATCAACCCAGCGGCCGTCGTCTTTAGCGAACACCACAGGCGGCCGGAAGGTAATTCTCGAGGGACCAGCGATTCATCCCATCCATGCATGATGCATCTCAAGAATCGTGCTCATCCTCCAGCTTGATTCCACGACCGGTCGTCAGGTTGTACAGCTCTACAAATCACCAGCGCATGCAACCTATTAACTTCCAGAACTAACCTCATTTTCCATTGAGTTCATAAAGATTGAACAATGTGATTTCTCAAGTTTGTTAAGCTTCGAATTTGTAAATATTAGCTTTTTTCTTTTCCTGGGATTCAAGCGATCAGTTGCCATCCTCTTGACCTCTTTCTCTTGCAGGCGAAACATCGATGGTTTCTTGATGCCATTGAGAAAACATATCACTAAGCAGGGAATGAAGAATCAATTCGATTGGTTAGTATTTCTGTAATCACTATGCATAATCTATCTATTATATAATTAAAGTAAAAGATAACCTACGGTGAAGATTTAGCAAAGCGGGAACGCGTCAATAATGAGTAGATGCACCGTTTGGAAATAGAGGTGGTACGATCCAATCTAGACTCGACCTGCTGCCCCTTCAGTTAATCTCCTTAGCTTGCTCGAGCGATTAAGAAGAGTCGACATCAAAGATCTACAGGTTTTACCGGTAGCACGATCCCTCGATCCTCGCAGACTCGCCTGTGTCTGCGGACGCGGAAGACGTAAATCTGCCGGCGGCAAGCGCTACGTAATCCTTGATTCTTCTCCGCTTCATCTCGATGTTTCTCTATATTTTGCGATTAATTTCTAGCTGGATTGGATACCTAGCGCACTCCTTCCAATCAGCCAAAACACCATGCAGGAAATCTCTAGCGTTCAGATGCAATCGGCCGTCCTTCGTTGCAGTCTGCACCCCTGGGCAGGAGACCTCACGAATTGTTCTTCACATGCAAAAGAGAAAGAAATTTGTGAAGGTATTGGGTCGTTCAGGTCTGCGCAAGGATTGCACATCGGGATTTCTTATCAGTCCATTCATTCATATGTAGTTTGACTATTATTTGTTTTCATATGCAACTAGCCACTAATTATTGTTATGTTCGACCATTTCGTGTGCAGTTCTGGCTATATATGTGATCCAATCGTTAATCAGTTTGGGAAAATACATCACCGATGATCTGCCACCTGGAGGATTAAAGAAATAATACTTCAGTGTTTTCTGACTTTCCGGTTCTATATGAATATTTGGTCTGCTAAGGGATGCATGAGTCCAATCTCAAACTATCAGTGTCAATGAAAACAGGCGACCCACATTTGTTCTATGTAGTATTTTGCCAGTTCTGGGAACGATGAAGTATATTCCTCAATAGAAAGAGTAATGAAGCCAAGGTATATAACGATGGTTCTTTGCTTTGTACTGTCATATGCTTACTCTTTCAGTTTTTCTGTACTCTATAACCTACTGTAACAAAATCAGGTATGATTAAACTCCTGTAATATTTCTTGGTCTTTCATTAATATTAACAATTGGTTAGAACCTATCTACTACCATGGTTAATCTATCCCTATATATTACTCATTTTCTCAATTATGTTACAGATTAACTAAAGGACAAAAGGAGTCTTGGACATATCTCTATTGGATTTTTTTTTACTCCACATATTTTGGTCTGAGAAAATTGTCACATTAAAAAATTACTGATTTTTCTTGAGACATAATCTTTAGTTTTGGCATATCATCATAGTAGCACCAATTAATATTTAGATGTTAATTTAGTGGATTCCCTGCTATGCATTGCTCTCCTTTTGCTTATCAGAATTTGTTAAAGTGTAGAGTTGATCGCTCTACTAATGAAATAAAGGAGATGAATTATCAACTTGCGTTAATTTAGTGGATTCCCTGCTATGCATTGCTCTCTTTTTGCTTATCAAGTTAAACCGTAGAGTTGATCGCTCTACTAATGAAATCAAGGAGATGCATTATCAACTTGCATGAAAATTGTTTGAGGCAGGCTTGATAAATTAATTACAACGTAGAGAGAAAGGTGATCTGAGCCATCTAATTTGTGGACGCACTACAGCATCAGCCAATGGTGTTGGAAATTTGCGAACCTTGCACTGAAACATGTCTAAATACATGTGTAGAAAAAGGCTATAAAGTCCCGGCGATCAAATTCTTGGTGGGAATCATCAACTTTATAATGTTTTAATAACGGCTCACGCTTTTTTAATGATTTTTTTTATGGTTATGCCGGCGATGATAGGTGGATTTGGGAATTGGTTTGTTCCGATTCTGATAGGTGCACCTGACATGGCATTTCCACAATTAAATAATATATCATTCTGGTTGTTGCCACCAAGTCTCTTGCTCCTATTAAGCTCAGCCTTAGTAGAAGTGGGCAGCGGCACTGGGTGGACGGTCTATCCGCCCTTAAGTGGTATTACCAGCCATTCCGGGGAGCAGTTGATTTAGCCATTTTTAGTTAGTCTTATATTTGTGCCTAAGTGTATGGTTTCACATGTCATGACTTAGACCAGACTGAAATTTCAACTAATAAGATTTTCTATCCAAATTGTGCGTTCAAAATGGTGACTATGAAAACACCACATTAAGTAATTGTATTTTTACTAAGATCCAAAGATATTTTACAGGTACAATTTTAGTGCAGTTTAGATGATAGGAGAAAAATATAGTTTGAGCATAAGGCGTATGAAAGTTAACAGTAGAAGACTTAAAATAATAATTAGTATAAGAAATGAATTGGAGTAAAACCTATCCGCGCAAATGCTACAATGAGTGAAACAATCATGGATTATCATATATTCTCCGTTGGGGAAAACAGAAAATTAGAACTAGAAATGTGGGAACTCAACTTTTCTGCTAAGCTGGTGCTGTGCTACCAATCAATCGTCGCTGCTGTCATCGTGGATCTTGGAGACACGGAGATTAAGAATGGATCCAGGAGTAGACTGCGAACCGCCATGCCTCCCGATGCCAGATGCAGCTGCCGCCAAATCACCACAAATCGGCGCACGGGAACTGGACGATTGTGACGCGAGCGCCCAGCTTGAGCCGCGCCAAGCACCGAAGCGGGAGCGGCTGCCGAAGTAGAGCCCAGCGCGGTGGGGATTTTGGAGTAGAGCAGTGACTCACTGTGTAGAAGAGAACATAACGTTTTTCTTAGGAAAAAAGTATGGAGAGCTGAGTATATGCGTTGTATACACTGTACACATGAATCAAAATGAAATAGTACCATGCTTCGGCCGGAAAAATGAACTGCAAGAGGAATTGCACAGAGAAGCGTACATAGCTTTGTCACACGAGAAGAGTTATTTAACCTTATTAAAATATAGTGTAATAAAAAATCAATTTAGCGCTAGATCAGAAATTTCTTTAATTCTTTCTAGCATAGGCAATTTGAACGGCGCAATAATATTTTTTTTGGGAAAAGAACATCTAAGAAAGGTAAATAAGGTATCAATTCAATGAAGAAAAAATTAACCAAAAAACCACTATTTTAAACTTCGTAACATTTACATGGATTTGGTGCACACAAAAAATGATTTGAGCTGTCAAAGAACGGGTAGTTCAGTTTCAGCATGACGTGATACAATTTTAACACGTTACACGCAAATATCTAATATCAAATAAAAATGACAATTCTTAAAGCATTATATAAATCGAGAAAATGTTTAACTAAAAGAGTAAAATGTAAAAAATGTCATAGCAAAGTATATTTCCAATAGATTGGCTAGCCACGCAATTTGCGCGGGCCACCCAGATAGTTATCAAGTATTCCACAAGCTTTGAACAGAGAAATAAGCTAATTATGCTTTGAAAAATGGATCTGAACATAGCCTTTGCAAGAGTAATAAACAGATACAATACATGATTCACAACATCATGTAATGCTATTTAATCAGAACAGAGCAAAACCATAAAAAAATCTGTAACAGCCATAAAATTGCCAAATTGATCATAAATCTGAAACATGGCATAACAATATTATTCATGCTGTGAATGGGATATAAAAAGATTGAAATGTTTCCACCTGGTGTCTCTTCTGCCTCTTGCTTCATGATATCATAGCCAAGACTTCTCCACTTCTTTTTATTCAAAATCTAAAAAACAAAGACAAAGGAAAAAACACAAATAAAACATAACTAGTAAATGGAAATAACATGTAAATAATGTACAAGGGTACCAGGCTGCCTCCTGACGAGCGCTTGTTTATAGTCATGAGCCTGACTGTAGCTTCTTCACTGGCTGTTAGTTGCAGAGGATGCATTGGGATCATCCTCAGCTTCATCATCATCATCTGTTTCTTCACTTTCTTCAGTGTTCAACTGCTCTCCTGCTCTGTAGTGCTTCAGTCTCTGTCCATTCACCTTGAAAGTACCATCTGTTGCACTCTGTACTTCAAAAGCACCATGTCCTAAGTCTCTCTTGACGACACAAGGGCCAAACCATCTTGACTTGAATTTTCCAGAGAACAAATGCAGTTTGGAGTCATAAACCAACACTGTCTGCCCAATACTGAATTCCTTTCTGAGAATGTGCTTGTCATGCCATTTCTTGGTCTTGTCCTTATAGATCCTTGATCTTTCACAAGCATCATTTCTCAGTTCCTCTAACTCACACATCTGAAGCTTTCTTGCAGTTCCAGCTTTGCTCAAATCCATGTTGAGCTTCCTCATTGCCCGTTGTGCTCTGTGTTCTAGCTCAACAGGTAAATGACATGCTTTTCCATAGACCAGCCTGAATGGTGACATACCAATAGGTGTCTTATATCCTGTCCTGTATGCCCACAGGCTATCTGGCAATTTTGTTGACCAATCCCCCCTGGACTTAGAAACAACTTTCTCCAGAATTTGTTTCAATTCTCTGTTTGACAGCTCAACTTGTCCATTGGCTTGAGGATGGTAAGGTGTAGTTACTCTTTGGTTTCTCACACCATACTTGTTCAGGAGCTTCTCTAACTGTTCATTATTGAAATGAGCTCCACCATCACTGATCACTACTCTTGGTACTCCAAATCTAGGGAAAATGACAGTTTTGAAAAATTTGCAGACAGCTTTTGAATCAGCACTGAAAGTGGGTATTGCTTCAACCCATTTGGACACATAATCCACTGCAACTAGTATATGCTTGTATCCATTTGATGATGGTAAAGGACCAACAAAATCTACTACCCATACATCAAATAGTTCCACCTCCAGAATTCCCTTCTGTGGCATTTCATTTCTTCTTGATATTTTTCCAGTTCTCTGACAGGGATCACATTGCTTGATGTAATCATGCACATCCTTGAACAGGTTAGGCCAGTAGAATCCAGCTTGCAGGATTTTTGCTTGGGTCTTGATAACTCCAGCATGGCCTCCATACATGCCTGCATGGCATTGATACATAACATCACTGATTTCTTCAGCTGGCACACATCTTCTCACAATTCCATCTGCACAATGCTTGTACAGGAATGGCTCATCCCAGTAGTAGCTTTTTGCATTATGCATGAACTTTTTTTCTGCTGGTAAGACATATCTGCTGGCATAATTTCACAAACCAGATAATTCACAATATCTGCATACCAAGGAGAACTAGCACTTACTGCCATTAGCTGCTCACCAGGTATTCTATCTTGTATCTCTCTGCCTTCTGGGCAACTGATTCTTGACAGGTGATCTGCTACTGAATTTTCAGACCCCTTTTTATCCTTGATTTCAATATTAAACTCTTGCAGCAAGAGAATCCATCTGATCAGCCTAGGCTTAGCATCCTTTTTGCTTACCAAGTATTTTATTGCTGCATGGTCTGTGTAAACAACACACTTGTGCCCAACAAGATAGGGTCTGAATTTATCAAATGCAAACACTACTGCTAGCAATTCCTTCTCAGTGGTTGTGTAGTTGATCTGAGCATCATCTAATGTTCTGCTGGCATAGTAAATCACATGGACAACTTTCTCTTTTCTCTGACCAAGTACTGCTCCTACTGCAAAATCACTTGCATCACACATCAGTTCAAATGGTACTGTCCAGTCAGGTGGTTACACAATTGGAGCTGTGACCAGAGCTTCTTTTAGTTTGTTGAAAGCTTGCATACATGCTTCATCAAACACAAACTCTACATTATGATTCAGCAAGTGTGTAAGTGGTTTTGCAATGTGAGAGAAATCCTTGATGAACCTTCTGTAGAAACCAGCATGTCCTAAGAAACTCTGTATTCCCTTCACATTTTTAGGAGTAGGTAGTTTAGCAATTACATCTACTTTAGCTTTGTCCACTTCTATTCCTCTGGCAGACACCAAATGACCAAGCACTATGCCTTCACTTACCAAGAAGTGACACTTCTCCCAGTTTAAGATCAAATTTTGTTCAGAGCATCAGTGCAATACTGCTGTTAGATTTTTTAGGCAAGATGATGAGGTTATACCAAACGGGTACCCTATCATGAGGGTACCTGGTGCACGTGATGACTAAAGCCCAATTGTCAAACAGTCCGATAAAGCCGGCAAGGAAAGCCCAAGACGAAGATTGCTTCCCAAGATAGGCATAGTCGGTTGTAGTTTCTTTATTTGTAAAGTCTAAGTCGGTCACGTACCTATATAAATGCTGGGAGGGTGGACGATCAAGGACACGCAACACCATAGCTCTCAAACCCTAGCGAGATCAAACCCTCGCTGGACCCTTCTAACCACATCATATTCCACAATCAAATACAGACAGGCAGGAAGTAGGGGTGTTACCTCAGTCGAGGGCCCTGAACCTGGGTAAATCCCGCTTGTCAGCCGACGATTCTACCCGCACTACGCGTTCTCTACCTCGTAAATCTAACCCTAGGTACTCAACTATGGGTATTGCCGAGGACATACCTCGTCAATTGGGGCCGTCTGTGGGAACATGCAGTGTTGGATTCACAGTTTTGCCGGTTCCATCTTCAAATGATAACTCGCCAGCCACGTCTGCAAACGGCAACTCACCGGCAAGCTCGACTAACGTCGGATCATCAGGCGATCACTCGCCAGTTTCAAAGATTGCATCACCAAAACGGATCAAGCCATACTCGCCAGAAGCTCAAGAGGCCTTTGCCAGCCTCCACTCAGGTTTGGATCTAATCGTTGGAAAACACAATTTTTTGGTCGACAAGTTTGGTGTGCAGGACTTGACGGATCCAATCACGGTGGAGACACTCGACGCTCCTTTGACTACGCCAGCAGCTATGGAAGCAGCTTCACCACAGATCGACTCGGGCTCGCCGCTAGGATCCCCAGCCTCATCCATGTCAACAAGGGAGATTGACGAGCTCATAGCAAAAGAGTTCGCAGACGATGAAGTGCAGTCCACCTATCAGGTTAGTGCAGTCGAAGACGCTGAATCACGTGACATGATGCTCGACTACATGCACTTCGAAGAAGCAAACGACAGCATCTATCTCACCAATTTCGATGGACCAGAGATCCAAGCAGAGCAAGAGTTCCTCTCCAACAGCAGAGACAATCCTGAGCGTACACTCGAAGCATACGTCGACTCTGACGCACAGATCAGCAAAAGTAGTAACTCTGACATGAGCCTGGATGAGGAAGCTGAATCCATGATGGGCATAGACAGCACATACACCTGTCCTCCAATCATACCTCGCCAGGTCTACGCCGCGATCAACGCAGAAACCTCGACAGCAACAGCCAGTCGGAGACCCACAGAGTTCCCATGTACGGTCACATTATCAGATGGCGTATCAACATTGACCATCACAGCCGAGATAGCAGCAAAGGTGGACAATGTCATCAAGGAGTGCACAATGATGCCCGCAGATGCAACCCCGGAAGGCATGATGGCGTATAACTACTTCAACTGGCAAGAGACGTTGCGCCTGAATCAGTACAGGGCAACACTCGAAGAGCGCAGAAAGCAAGCAGCATCTCGAGTGCAAGGAGAAGGCAACTATCCCTCAATTCCACAGGGGCAGCGGAGCCAAGGAACAGATTGCAATTCGCAAACATCCCAGAAGGAGAAAGATCGGGCGTCACTCACAACTTAGAACACTCGTTCATGACATTAGACGCAGACGGGGTGCTCGTGCCCAAAACAGCTAAAGGAGCCTTGCTGCAAATTGGAGCATACTTAAGAGCAACGGTACCTCCGGCAGGTGACCCGGCTGCAGTCGCACAGCAGCAGCAGATGAAAGCGCTGGCACTCGCAGCAAAAGGACTCCAAATGGAGAAGGGTAGAGAGCGCAGCAGGAGCGGCTCAAGGCACACATCGCGAGACTGTCGCAGTCTCAGCCCTCATATGAGCAGCGCAAGAAGAGACTCACATCATTGTCGATCACGGAGTAGGTCCAAAAGGTCGGATAGCAGCGATTCAGGAGACAATCGCGACACAGGGCCATGTGGAGCTCGATGCTTCACTCGACGCATCCGCGAAGCCAGGATGCCCAAAAAATTTAGCTTATCCGCAACGCCGAAGTTCAACTGCAGGCAAGAGCCATCAGGGTGGCTCGAAGACTACAAGTTAGCAGTCGTATGTCAAAAAGGAACAACTACAATAGTGTTACAGTACATACAGCTGATGCTCGAAGGCACAACACGCGACTGGCTCAAAGCTCTACCCGAAGGGACATACGACTCCTGGGATCGATTCTGGGAAGATTTCATCAAATATTTTGACCCTTTGTCTGAAAGGCCCAAAACATTCGCAGAACTACAGGCCTGCACGCAGAGGTGGGATGAGACCTTGAGAGCATACATCAGAAGATGGACAACCATCCGCAACTCCATAGGCACAATCTCCGAAGACAGAGCTGTGGATGTCTTCACCCAAGGAGTCTTTCGAGAAGATTTCAGAGAAGCACTTGGTCGTCAAAAGCCAAAGTCCATTGCGAAGCTCATGAAGATAGCAACCGAGTGGGCAGACGGAGAAGATTCCATACGGGCTAAGCGCCCAGTCTCGCCGCGGAGCCGCGAAGATTGTAGAGACAGTCGAGACCACCACGATAGTCACCAAGATGATCGAAGGCGCAAACGCAAAGGCCATTACAGCGACGACGATAGAGTCAAATTCATGGCAGCTAGTTTCACTCATCCACAAGATAGCCAGGGCAGAGATGACAGGCGACCCGAAGAGCATCGCGACAGTCGAAGCGACAGCCCGCCGGGACAGTCGAACCAATGATCACCGTAACAGTCGAGACCGCGATCAGCGCTCGGGTAGCTACAGAAGGCAAGAGTGGCGCAAGCGCATTGATCCAAGGCCAGATAGGACATTCAAGGAGAAAATGGACGACTATTGCAGACTCCACCTGTTCAAAGGAGACGATGGAAGACTCATCTCCAATCACACAATGGGAAACTATAGAGAGTTCGATCAGATGGCGATAGATTACATAATAAAGACAAGGAGAGTCGCACCTGCGACTGCTCAGCCCGTGCCCGTGGTAGCACCTCCAGCACAACCGGTCCCTGCACTATTACCTCCACCACAGCACAATGCAGGGAACCAGGTCGCAGGAGCCATACATCATGTACCGCAAGCAGCGGAGGAGCAATATCCAAAGCGTCAGGGGCAGATGTACATGATCCCAAAAGGACGTCCCTCTAACAGGCAGCAAAAGCTACATACTCGACACGTAAACATGGCAGTTATGGAGCCACCAGCTGTACCAGAGTTGCTGAAAGGAGCCGATACCACGATCACCTTCAGTCGAGATGATCATCCACCCACAGTCTACCGACCAGGCCACGTAGCCTTGGTACTCGACGCTCAAATTGGTGGATACGCCATGACCAAAGTCTTCATGGATGGAGGCAGCGGCATAAACCTCATCTTCTCCGACACGCTCCGCAAAATGAACAAGTCAGTCGAGAACCTTTCCAAGTCCTCCAATACTTTCCATGGTATCGTTCCGGGTAAAGCAGTCATCCCAGAAGGCATAATACAACTTGACGTTACGTTTGGCGACGCCGCTCACTTCCGCACCGAGTCGCTAGAGTTCGAAGTCGTTGATTGGAAGTCACAATACCATGCTATATTGGGACGCCCAGCGTTTGCTCGGTTCATGGCAGTGCCGCATTATGCATACCTCAAGTTGAAGATGCCAGGACCCAAGGGAATCATCACAGTCAACGGAAACTTCCAAAGGTCCGATGCTTGCGACCGAGATTTTAGCAAAATCTCAGAGATATTCGGTATGGAACAAACCTTTGCAGATCTTTCCCTCACCAATGACCATACACTCATGCCTGAGCACAAAAGCAAGTACTCGACAAAGCGTTCAGCGCCACAGACGATGTAAGGAAGCATCAAGTCCACCCGACTGACCCGTCAAAGACAGTTCGGGTGTCCACAAGCCTGCCTATCGAACAGGAAAGAGCGTTCGTTGAATTCCTCTGTGAGAACTGGGATATATTTGCATGGTGTCCCGCCAACATGCCAGGTATTCCCAGGAAATTTGCTGAGCATTCTCTTCAACTTGCCCCAGGCGCCAGGACAGTCAAGCAGGCGGTACGTCGTGTCGCCGGTCCTAAAAGAGAAGCCATAGAGAAGGAAGTCGACAGGCTACTCAAAGCAAACTTCATCCGAGAGATCAAAAAATTAGATTGGGTGGCCAACCCTGTGCTCATCGAGAAGAAGAAAACAGCGGCTAGCTCTTCGGATGTGCATAGATTTCACAGGGCTCAATAAGAGCTGCCCCAAGGATCACTTTCCACTTCCACGAATCGATCAGATCATCGACTCCACCGCAGGCTGCGCTCGACTATCCTTTCTGGACGCGTACTCAGGGTACCACCAGATACGGATGAAAGTCGAGGATGAAGAAAAGACAGCATTCACAACTCCACTCGGAGTATACTGTTACACCACAATGCCCTTCGGGTTCAAGAACGCGGGTGCCACATACCAGCGTATGATGCAAAACTGCTTGAGGAAGCAAATCGGACACAACGTCGAAGTATATGTAGACGATATAGTTATCAAGTCAAAGGAGGAAAGCACTCTACTCGCAGATCTACGAGAAACTTTCAACAACCTCAAGAGTTACAACATCAAACTCAACCCAGATAAGTGCACGTTCGGTGTCCCGGGCGGAGAACTCTTAGGTTACTTGGTGGCATCACGCGGGATAGAAGCAAACCCCGAAAAGATACAAGCCATACTTACCATGCAGAGGCCTACAAAGCTTTACGAAGTACAACTGCTAGCAGGTCGAGTGGCAGCGCTCAGTCGTTTCATCGGCAAACTGGGGAAAAGGCGCTACCACTTTATCGATTGATGAAGAAAGCAGACAAGTTCGAAGGATGCGAGTTAAGGCACATCAGGCGAGAAAGTAACGAAGAGGCAGACAGGTTGGCTAACATTGGCTCAACTAAAGCGCAAATTCCACCAGTGTGTTCTTGGAGCGCATTGAGCACAGGTCTATCAAACCACAGCCGCCTCCGCCCGCCTCGACTACTACATCCAAGGGCAAAGCGCCTAGTCCAGAGGATCCACCAGTCGAAGTACTTCTCTGCCATGGTGATCTGGTACCACCAGCATGGACTCAACCCTTCTTGGCGTACATACTCCGCGACGAGCTACCTGAAGACGTGATGGACGCGCGGCGGGTCACAAGACGGTCTAAAGCATACACTATAATTAACGGTGAACTGTACAAACGCAGCGTCTCAGGTATGTTTCAAAGGTGCATCGACTTCGAGGACAGCAAAACAATACTTCATGACATTCATGCAGGTACCTGTGGGCACCATGCCGGCAGTCAATCACACGTAGCCAAAGCCTTTCGCGCAGGGTTTTACTGACCAACAGCACTCAAAGACGCGGAGGACATAGTCAAAAGGTGCATCGGGTGTCAGAAATTCGCAAACAAACATCATGCACCCGAATCGGCATTGAAAACCATACCACTCGCATGGCCTTTCGCCCAATGGGGGCTCGATATGGTGGGGCCACTCAAAAAATCTTCGCCTGGAGGACATACTCATCTACTGGTGGCGGTGGACAAATTCACAAAGTGGATCGAAGCAGTTCCTATCACAAGCTCGACTGCCTCTACAGCAGTCAATTTCATAAAATCCATCGTGTATCGCTTTGGAGTTCCGAACAGCATCATCACGAATAACAGCACAAACTTCACAGCCGAGGAATTTCGCTCCTTCTGCAAAGAGTGGAACATTACGCTCAACTATGCGTCGGTAGCGCACCCACAGTCCAACGGGCAAGTCGAAAAGGCCAATGGTCTCGTATCCACAGGCATCAAGAAGAGATTGTTGGTGCCACTCAAAAGGGCTGCGGGTGCCTGGGTCGATGAGCTCCAGGCAGTCTTATGGAGTTTGCGCACAACTCCAAACGCCTCGACACAGTACACACCTTTCTTCATGGTCTACGGTGCAGAGGCAGTACTGCCACCAGAGGTAAAATTCAGCGCACCAAGAGTCGAAGTGTACGATGAAGACGACGCAAATGAGTCACTTGAAGACTCGGCTGACCTACTCGAAGAAGTGCGAAATACAGCGCTAGCTCGCATAGCTGTCTACCAGCAGGATCTCCGCAACTACCACAGTCGTCGACTACGAACACGGTCGTTCATCGTAGGAGACTTGGTACTTCGACTGAAGCAGAAGAAGGTGCACAAGCTTGCATCTCCATGGGAAGGACCCTTCATCATTACGGAGGTCATCGATGGTGAGCCTATCGACTGAAGCACACGAAGACAGGAGAAATCTCGCATAATCCATGGAATGTGGCGCACCTGCGTCGCTTCTACGCTTAGACTTTTTAGTCGATAGATGTAATAAGAGCATAATGTCAAAATGGCCAGCAGGTTTCAGACGTACTCTTTCCCTTACCAGGGTACCTAAGGGGACTGGAAGGTTTTTAATGAGGCGGCTTGTTGGTCTATATTTGGAATAAAGAAGAATGTTCCTCTATGAGTTGTTTGCATAGTTTCTTATTTCTCCATACCCGACGACTCGGGGGCTGGATCATAAAACCTTCTCACAAAATCATAACATAATCACGCCCCACCCGAATACTCGGGGGCTGGGTGTCAAACAGAAATGATAACACAAGTTGTGATATCAAAGCGAAGTTCGATTGCTCAAGATATGGAAACAACTCAAAATAAACAAAGTTTCACACACCCCACTCGACAGGCTCGGGGGCCAACAAAGGAAAAGGTTACTGACATACCGCCCACTCGACGCGCTCGGGGCTAGGTAATTACATAAGTAGGGAAACATTAGTCACATACACCCCGCTCGACAGGTTCGGGGGCTGTATATCTATAAAGGTTCTACTACACAATATTCCATAAGTTCATCCTTCATAATCACAAGCATTCGGATACAAAAACAAGGAAGCAAGCAGAAACAAAATACTTCATAAGCATTCAGTAGCATTCATAAAATACCAAAAGCATACATGATGTATGAAAGTTATATTTACAAAAATCAAGCCAACTCCCTAAACATGGGACATAGACTCAGACCTAGCTCTACGCGACTATGATCGAGCAACGATCTCATCTGATCTGCGTTCCATAGTATGAATAGAAAGTTCGGCCAGTCGCATGGCCGTGTCAGTTACACCCCTCAGAGATAATGGCTTTTCGTCTAGCTTTTTTGGAAAGTCAACCAGGACAGTCTCATAATCAATGACTATGCCATTACCAAGGAATAGCTTGAGGGTGGACTCTGAGCCGCGCACCGTCAGATCGCGGGCATAAACTGCCATAGTTGATGTGCCGGGTCCAAAGACATCCGCAAAGCCTTGAGCAGTCCATGGAACATCACTCGATGGAAACACCGCTTGGAACACGGCGCTAGGAGTGTTGGTAGAAGTGGACAGGGAATTCTGCGCGTTAGTCATGGCGGTGTTCAGTTCTTCGAAGGCATGGTCAAATGGCATATCATCACTCGCTACAACTGCGGATGCTGGAGCATCTGTAATTCCTTCAAGTGATCAAACAGAAAAGCATTCAGAATATTGGCAAAACAGGAAAGAGAGAAAAGCAAAAGCAAAGTTCTTAACCTTTCGAGCACGTGCAAGGACTGATAGTCGCACGGCATGTTCCTTCTCGCGCAAACTGGCCGCAGTTCGAACTTCATCAAGTTCTTTCTTCGAGCCAGACTGCTGATCGGCAAGCTGCTTTTCCATTCTCTTCAGTTGCTTCTCCAGATCAGCTGCTCATTTTTCGGCTAATTTTTTGTCGCCTGAGAGGAGCAAAGATCAGATCAGTCGCAAGGCATGAAAGACAGATGCATAACTTCACAGGAGGCAAAAATAAACTTACGACTGAGCTGCTCAACATCCAAGCAAAGTAAGCCCATCTTTTCCTCCATCTGGACATAAGCCTCGCCAGTAGTAACAATGTTGCGGAGGATGGGCTATACATAATAATCAGAAAATGTCAGTGAAACAAAAGTAAGCTTCAACTACACCAAAGTAAGCATACTCACATGCTCAGTCCAAGAAGAAATCTTCGAAGTCGAAGGACGAGCGTCCAAAGCAGGGGCAGACGCCGTCTTCCCTGCTCTCGGGGGAATACTTTCTGGATTAACCCGCGGCCCAGTGCGACTTACTTTACTCGCACGGACAAAGGCCCACTTGGGAGCAAGCCCAATATTGAACCGCCATAAGGGAAAGTTCTAGAAGACATATCCCGGAGGACGTGAAGACCAAGTAGTCTCCGAGTAGGCCTCTGTGGACATATTCCTTATGGGGAAAGTTTCCTTTGTAACCTAGCGAGCCTCTGTGTATATAAAGAGGACTCGCAGGACTTAGAACGGGTCGAGCTATCAAGCCCTAAACCCTAGTTCATACGGCGAGTACCAGATCGGATCGCCTCCATTGTAACACCTCGATTATCATATCAATACCAATCTAGGGTAGGCAGGAAGTAGGTCTTTTACCTCACATTGAGGGGGCCGAACCTGGGTAAATCTGTGTTGATCTTTGTTCCTGCGATCCCAAGCTCGGAGATGCTTGACTCGCGTAATCCCACACCTACGAAGTCATCTATGACACCTGACGTGACAAACCCACGACAGTTGGCGCCCACCGTGGGGCCTGCGGTCAAGAGCGTCACGTTCCGCGCAGGATCCATGAAGGGAGCGGAAGATCTTGTTGTTGGCCGTATCATCACGGTCGATGGCACACCCCTCATCGACGATTCAAGCTGGGGACCGGAAGCAGATTACTTGGAGACCGGCCACGTCATCCCCTTTGGGTCCATCAACGTCTTTGTCGGCTTCATTGGCGGCGAGTCAGAGGATCCATCGCAACATGGCGACTCAGAGGAAGGAGTCGCGGTAACAGTGGACCAAGAAGAAGAATCTATCAACTACGAGTCGCTGCCTCTTGAAGACGAAGAAGGCCAATCCATTGAGTATGTCCTTGAGGAAAGGCTATGCGAAGGCCCTGTGGATAGTGGCTCGCCCTCTGTAGAAGATCGGCATGTTGAAGGGGTCTACAGGACCACAGAAGCGGACGAAGGGCTGGGCATGCCACCAGGCAGCTTAGCCCCCACACCGCCGGAAGCAACAGAACAAGCCGCGCTAGACGCATCTGGAGTCGCGGTATCCGCCGCGATGACGCCAGGAGTCGCGGCCTCAGGAGTCGCAAACAGAGAAACTCCACCTGGAGTCGCTCCTGCGGAATCAGGGTCAAGGGTAGCCCCCAATGCATCGGTCACACCGCCACAAGGAAGCGTGCTGCATACGCCGATATCTGCGGTTAATGCGGCTGCTAGGGTAACAGAACTGGAGGCTACCAGGATCGGGCTATATGATGAAGTCCAGAGAATCGCGGATGAGAGAGCCAGGCTGGCGCGAGAGGAACAGCGCCTCCAACAAGAGCAACTGCGACTCATCGAGGAAACCAATACTCTGCAAGGAATACAGGCTACCTTGCCACACAGACGCCACGCAAGTCGCCTGCAGCCAGGAACAGTAAACCCTACGGAGTTGTTCCAATCGCCTGAACCAGCAATTGCGATCCCATCAGTCGCCACCAACACACGCGCCCTCGCATGGTCAGGGGTCGCACAACCTTCAGTCGCGGTACCCGCACACGTGGCACCATCTGCCATGGTTATGCGGTCCGTGGCCCCGTTAGCCGCGCCAGCGGTTCAAGCAATCGCTGTACCATCAATCGTACCAGCGGTTCCATCCTTCGCAGCACCAAGAGAAGCAGAGATACCTGGATCGAGGGCCATAGTGCAGGCTAACAACAGGGCCATGATGCCCCCGCCACTGCCACAACCAACCTTTGTTCAGCAGTCGCCACAGCAGCCTCAAAGGTTCCACACACCGCAAGGACATTATGTTAGCCCGGTAGAGAACCTCTTTGCGGCTACAAACATCCTGGCCAGGTTAGCACCAGCAGGAAACGCACCAATAGACAGAGAGGCGAGACGCGCCATTGAGATGCTGAGCACAGCAGTAATACAGCAGGCAAACATGTCCGAACACGCAGGGCGGCTGCACTCCACTCCCTACAATAGCAGACGAGAGAAAGAAGCATCCACGCGGAGTCGCCGCGCGTTGCGACTTCAAGTTCGGCTAGGCGACAAAGGGAAGATCAACCTGCGGCTCAGAATCAACCTCAGCAAGTTCAACCCGTAGAGATTATGCAGCCGCGCGCAGCGACTAATCAAGTAGGAAGACCAGCTTCGTCCAATCTATCGTCGCGACTCAAAGGCCCGGTCTGTTCAGCGAAAAAATCAGGTCTGAACCGTTTCCTGGATTTTAAAGGACCTCGCAAGGTCGCCAACTACAACGCAAGCATGGACCCTGTCACTTGGCTCAACAATTACGAGATGGGCATGAGCATCCTAAACGCATCCGAAGAGATCTGCGCACGTTACCTAAACATGATGTTAGAAGGCGCAGCTCACATATGGCTGCAGAATTTGCCACCAAACTCAATAAACTCTTGGGATGAGATGAAGGAAGCTTTTATCAAGAATTTCCAAGGAACATGCAAGCGACTCTGCAGCATAGAGGACCTTGAGCGTTGTGTACAGAAGGAAGGCGAGTCGAGTCGCCACTGGATGAGAAGGGTCGCCGAGATCATACATTCCTCGGATAACATACCACCCAGTTCAGCAGTCCTTGTCATGGAGAAGAATTGCAAATTTGAGCCGCTAGTCCACAAACTAGGTCGCATGAAGGATAAAGTCAAGAGCCTAAGCGAGGTAATGGCGGCGGCCAACAAATATGCTAGCTCGGATAAAACCAGGGACGCATCTGATGGGGAGGAAGAGGAAAACACTGGCAAGGGAAAGAAGGCCAGTAGCAAGCCTCAACAACAGCAAGCTAGCAATGCCAATGCGAGTTATAACAAGCGCAAAACGAGGAAGGAAACTCAGGGTTAGTCGCAAATACGAATACTCGTTACAAACAAAACAGCAGCAGAGGAAGGAATTTTCACCCAGTTAATTTGGAAGAGGTTTTCAACCGCCCCTGCGACATCCATATAGGAAAAGATGGGAAACCACCCAACCACACGAAGGCACAGTGTTATCATTACAAAAAGTGGAAGGATGGACAGCCACTCACACAAACTTCAATCATCAAAACAACGAGGAAGGTAAACACGGCGGAGGCAACAACAGCAACAACGCCGTCCCAAATCCGCAGCCAGATCAGCCACATTCCCAAAACAGTTGGGTCAGTATCATACCATTGTGGTGAATACTTCAAGGAGGGAACAAAAGCTGCGACGACGCAATCAGGCTGTTAATGCCGTAGTACCAGCCGTCCCACAGTGGCTAAAGTGGTCCGAGCAGCCAGTGGTTTGGAGCCGCGAGGATCACCCAGGAGAAATAAATGAAGAAGGAAAACTCGCGCTGGTGGTTGCTCCTCAAGTCGCAGGATACAAGTTGAGCAAAGTACTGATGGATGGAGGCAGCAGCATCAATATATTATACTATGAAACCTTCAAAAGAATGAACCTCCAAGAAAAGCAGCTATACCCATCAAGAACAACGTTTCACGGTGTTGTGCCAGGCATATCAGCTCAGCCATTGGGGCGAATCAACTTGGAGGTCGCCTTTGGGACACAAAGCAACTTCAGGAGCGAGTACATTTGGTTCGAGGTTGTAGATTTCCAGAGCCCGTATCATGCGCTGTTTGGCAGAGAAGCATTCGCAAAGTTTATGGCTAGGCCGTGCTATGTGTACCTAAAGCTTAAAATACCAGGCCCTAGGGGAGTCATCACCATCAATGGCGACAAAAGAATAGCTCAAGAATGCGAAGAGGGCGACAAGGCCATAGCCAGAGCAGCTTGCATCGCAGAGAGCGCGCCCATGCGCGAGTCGCAGGAGAATTTTGATGACATCATGAAGGCTAAAGGCACTTGCCTGACTTGCGACTTCAGATTACGGCCGCAAGGGAGGCAAGGAAGTCAAAGGCTACAAGCCATTGCCAATAAAGACACATCCCAGGCATCGCGAGTTGCCATCAGCAATTATTAAGAGTTTACATCATCAAGTAAGCCACTCAGGGCTAAAAAACTTCACTTCTGATCGCCACCTAGGCGCGATCGACCCATTCTGGTCGCCACTCAGGCGCGACCGACCCAATGCAACAATTCTGATCGCCACCTAGGCGCGATCGACCCATTCTGGTCGCCACTCAGGCGCGACCGACCCAATGCAACAATTCTGATCGCCACCTAGGCGCGATCGACCCATTCTGGTCGCCACTCAGGCGCGACCGACCCAATGTAACAATTCTGATCGCCACCTAGGCGCGATCGACCCAATTCTGGTCGCCACTCAGGCGCGACCGACCCATGTAACATCTCTGGTTGCCACCTAGGCGCAACCGACCCAAGCATCACTTCTGGTCGCCACCTAGGCGCGACCGACCCTATGTATCATATAATGATTCTGAAATAAAGCATCTCAAACTACCAATTGAGCTATGAGTCTTTTATTTTTTAATCATTGGTCCCTTGGGGGTGCGGCAGCTTTTTAGCGCGGCCTATTCCTTGGGATCGCCAAACAAGTGGCATTTATCGTGATTATACTCAACCTCTCTTGGATGCGACTTGCACTATGCGGCCAAAGTACTGGGGGTGCGGCGTCAATCGAGTTTGATTGCCTATCATGGCCGCTCACGACCCTGAACACGCACTTTTTACCTGGGAAATACTGAGCCGCGCAAGGGCCTAAGTGAGGAAAAACCGAGACAAATCATAAGGACCAGCCTATTGGTCGAAACATGTACTGCTAAGAGTACTTAAGCAAACCATAATATTGTCTTATGACACATAAATTCTAACAATTATTACAGGCCGCTAAGGGCCAAGATCACCAAACCATTGTTTTCTCTTCTTCACTTGTGCGCAGCTTTTGGCCGGTGGGAAGGAGGAACAGGCGGCTTACCAAGCTTGCCAGAAGGAGCAATCGCAGGCTCGCTGGAGGGCTCTTCAGTCGCGGGCTTGGGGGCTGCAGAGCTGGATACGCCTGGAGAGGGGTTCTTTTCCTGCGGAATCACCGCACTGGATGACGGAGCGGGTAACTTCTCCCACTGCTTCCATCTGCATTATACTTGCCCATATAGGTCGCAAGATCTATCCCCTCCACCAGCTCAGTCGCGTGGCCGCGCATATCCTTCCAAGTCGCCGCATATTCTGAGGCCGTCAGTTCGGTGCCATCCACCTTCTTCGAGGGCCTACCTTTTGCAACCTTGGCAGCATCAAAAGAAGGATAGTATGTCTTGGCCAAAGAAAGAGCATGAGCCGCGCCGGTGCGAGCTGAGGACTCCTTCCAGTCCAAAAAGAACTGAGGTGCCCTAAGCAGTCTTTTTAGCAGCCCTTCAGAATCACCGGGGACTGGCTTGGTCGGCAGCAGGCACTTAGACAATGATTTCATGGCATCACAAGTTCTTCGCGAAAAATCGCGGATATACTCCAGCTGTTCTTGAGTACGCCGCGCTGCTCCTTGGCATCTTCACCTACATCGAGGCATGTCTCCGTCAGCTCTACAACATACAGGCAAAGATAGTAGAGAAAACAGATGCAGATATGAGTCGCAACACATACCAGTTAACTCTTGAGTCATGATGCACACTTTGGCGTAGACGAGGTTATGGGCATCAGAAACTTTCTTCAACTTTTTCTCAAGCTCGCCAATGGAAACAGCCTTAAGCCTTGCGTCCTCATTGGCATCAGCAATGGCGTCTTTCTGAGCACTGACTTGGAGGTCCAGCTGCTGGACCCTTTCTTGGAACTTCTCTTCAACAGTTTTAAGCCGCAGCTCGGTGGCTTTGCTTGCTCAGATAACTTGAAGCTTTCATCAGATAGCTCGCCCATCCTGGTTTCCCTTTTCTTCAGCTCAGCGTCACGCTGGCCAAGGAGCTCGCGCAGCCTTCCAGTTCAGAGGGAGTATCCCCCAGCTGCTTTTCCAAGGCAAGTTTGGCAGCCGTTATGGAGCTTAGTTCCTCCTACGAAGGGTGCATCAGTTAGTAAGTATATATCAACAGATAAAAGAGAAGCATCAAGTCTCCCTTTACAGTCAAAGAAGAAACTTGATCCTTGGGGGCTAGAGACAGATAACTGGAGATAGAAGTTTACCTTATAAGCCGCAGACAGGTCAGACAGTGCCTTGCGGAGCTCCATGGCTTGCTTGTCATTTGAGGCAATGATAGCCTCTGACAGTCTCTCAGCGCGGCTTGTGGAGGAGGAAAAAGCAACCTCAGTGTGCAAAATTGGCGACTCAATAACTGGCGCATCAGCATCCTTGGCCATTACATCTATGGAGGAGGGGTTGACCTTCTCCACGTCCTGGATCATAAGGGGATCCGTTCTATCCTCCAGAGCCACCTCTTGGGTGGCTGTGTCAAGAACAGGGACCGTGGCCAAGTCATCAGTGGTGGCCACGCCCTCTACCATGGCGGTATGAGTCGCAAGAGGAGAACGCGGCTCAACCGCGGTTTCGGAAACAATTCCAGGCTCAGCTGCGGGTTTAGCCGCACTTCTGCAAAAAGCAAGGGCATTGTGTGAAGAAGAAGCACATAAGCCAGAATAAAAGTATTATAAGCACAGGGAAAAGTCACTAACTCTGGAGCCATCTTCACAAAGGCCATAAGTTCACCGCTTGACGGTGAAGACAGGCCTTGGGTCCCAGAATCTACGAGCAGAAGTTTTGCGTGTCAGTAGAGGAAAAAGAAAAAGCATTCAAGATGACAAGACAACAGAAATTACCAGAGTGGGGACCCATGTCTTCTTCAGCCAGACGGTGGCTTTGAACACACGCTTGGCCGCGAAAGAGGTCGCGCCCGTAGCAGGCTTGCGACGCTTCGTGGCCTCAGGGTTTTCCAGAGCATCAACCTCTGGCTCCTCACGAGATAGCCTCTTGGAGGCTCTGCGGGAGTTGGTCCGGCCGGCCGCACAGCTCGCGGCTGGTACTGGACTGTCATCCTCGTCCAGTTCAGTCTCTTCATCCTCTGAGGCCGCAGAGGCGACAGAAGGGATATCAGCAGTTTCGCTGCCCTCTAGAGTGGGCAGCAACTTCTTTCGTGCGGCACGCTTAGGAGCAGCAGTGCCGGAGACGGTCGCAGGTAGCGACCAGTAGTTCTCATCAGCCTGGATCAGGAAGATATAAGTTGCAGTATCAAGAAAAGGAATGCGACTCAACTACGAAGACAAAAAGACAGAGAAGAGGAGTTACCTCAAAAGGCTTGTTGTTAACACTAAAAGGGGCAAGCCCCACCTTGTCGAAGGAAATGTCCTTCTCCTCAGTCACGCGGTCGACAAATTCTACCCAATCCTCAGGCCTCCAGTCCGAAGCCTTGATACGATCAACGTCAGCAGAAGTGCCTGTGCACTCAAGAAAGGATCGTTGTCGTGGACTCACGGGCTGAATGCGCCATTTGGTCCAGCAAGAGAGAAGATCAAGGCCAGTAAGACCATGACCTATTAAGGCACGGACCTTGATCAGCGACTCATTGATGAAGGGCATGGCCGAGTCGCGGGGTTTTGATTTCAGTGCCTCGGTAGGCACGAAGAGGGTGTTGGACCAGGAGGGAAGGCGAGTTTCGTCCTCCGGTGAAGTATCTTGGCAATAGAAGAAAGATTTTTGCCAAGCCCTGGGTCGATTCGCCAGAGCCAGTTTGGGAAGAACAGAGTTTCGATGACGTTGCAGAGAGATGGCGCCGACCTGAACATAGGCGCCACCCTTGGAGACAAGTTGGCTGTTGCAGGTGAAAGAGGCCAGCCACAGATCGATGTTGGGGGCTATGCCAAGATAGTCCTCGCACAACACATGAAAGTTGCTCACCTGGAGCATTGAGTTGGGCCCGATGTCGTGAAGACGGAGGCCTAGGCGTTGCAGCAATTGCGGAAGAAGGGAGAACCTGGCGGCGTGAATCCACGCTCCACGTGCTCCACGAACATCACCAGCTCGTTGGGCTTGGGGCGCGGCTCGATTTCATCGCCTGGCGCCCGCCAGACGCCATCCTCCTTCGGCGGCAAGAAGCCAGCTTCGGCCAGATCTACAAGAGTTTCCTCCGTTACCCAGGATCCTTCCCAGTTGCAGGAGATCTTGCGCTTATCGTCAGATGGCTTCGCCTTGGGCGCCATTGCGAAGGGAAGATGGGATTGGGGAACTAGGCTCGGTCGAGGAAGAAGACGGCGCGGCTGGGGATGAGGAGATTGCAAGGGCAAATGGATAATGACCTAGGTGGCCGCAGCTTATAACTGAAGGGGCCCGTAACTAACGGCACAATCTGCGCTCGCAACCAACGGCACAATTTGCGCCCGCAAAACAAGCAACGGTCCGCAAGTAAAGGGAACAGAATATCTCCAGAAGCGGGGATGAGTCGCACAGATAAGTCGCGGCTCTGAATCGCATCAATCAGAGATTGGTCAGAACGCTCACAATGCGGCTCAACAACTACCTCAAGTGACCAGGGGATCCTCACCGTGAAGTCCTAACCAATCTTGGGGGCTAATGTCGGGGGAATACTTTCTGGATTAACCCGCGGCCCAGTGCGACTTACTTTACTCGCACGGACAAAGGCCCACTTGGGAGCAAGCCCAATATTGAACCGCCATAAGGGGAAAGTTCTAGAAGACATATCCCGGAGGACGTGAAGACCAAGTAGTCTCCGAGTAGGCCTCTGTGGACATATTCCTTGTGGGGAAAGTTTCCTTTGTAACCTAGCGAGCCTCTGTGTATATAAAGAGGACTCGCAGGACTTAGAACGGGTCGAGCTATCAAGCCCTAAACCCTAGTTCATACGGCGAGTACCAGATCGGATCGCCTCCATTGTAACACCTTGATTATCATATCAATACCAATCTAGGGTAGGCAGGAAGTAGGTCTTTTACCTCACATTGAGGGGGCCGAACCTGGGTAAATCTGTGTTGATCTTTGTTCCTGCGATCCCAAGCTCGGAGATGCTTGACTCGCGTAATCCCACACCTACGAAGTCATCTATGACACCTGACGTGACAAACCCACGACACCTGCTTCAGTCGCTCCAACCACTAGAGTGGTTTCGGTGGCAGTAGGAGCGGCCTGAGGAAGAACCACTGTGGTTTCTTCCACGGCTGGTGATGAATGTTGTTGCATATCACCAGCACTGCGAAAAGGCTAATAAAAAGCATAAGAGGAATAGTAGCAAACAAAGTACAGGTATAAGCAAAAGCATAAACGCATACCTGTGTTCTTCCTCATCTGATTCTGGTTCAGCTCCAATGGTCGGACCTCCAAAGCCCAAAGGCTTATTCACAATCGGAGGAGGGCGTGACGCCAGGGGAGAAATACTCATAGGAGCACTCCTAGCGGGTGGGGAGGTGCCAGAATCTTCATCGTCTTTTTGCTCTGCACATCCCGACTGCGAGCTCGAAGGTGAGGGGCAAACCAGTCGACGGTGTTTCGCCGAAGGCTCAGTTGCAGACTCGCTGTCCTTCGGTACCTGGTTTACTTCTTCGACTTCGTAATCTTATGTAGAAGAAGCAGATGCGGATGGGGGAGATAGGGTGGCTTTTTTCCCCTCAATCAGCAAAGCTACCTCTTCCGTAGGACCAGACTTGGGAAGAGGATGAAGAGTGCATTCAGTCGAGTGACCCTATAAACAGCAAAAGACAACGATATTCAAAAAGGGTGTAAATACCAGAAGCAAAGAGTATCATCACTCGAAAAACAATAGGGTATGGTATGCTTACCACAGGAGGAGTATTCTTGAGACCAAATGGAGCGTGTGGAAAATTGTAGTCGACTGCCTCATCAGCCGTGATGCTGGTGATTCCCTTCACATGAGAATCTAGCTCATTGGGCGACAGTTCCACATCGCTCATTCTTCTTGCATCAAGTGGGCCCTCATAACGCCATATGGGGTTGACCCGGAGACGAAGAGGCCACACTCGCATCTTGACAAAAGTACTGATCAGCTGAACACCAGTGACGGTGCCCAGTAGTTCGCTAACTCTGGTCAAAAGCGGCACAGCTTCTTCCTTCTCCTCAGTCGATAGAGCATGCTCCCATGCCTTTGTCTTCAGTAGAGGTTTCCCAATCGAAAACGCTAGGAGCACCTCCTGGTCGACGCTGACATAGAACCATTTGCTCCTCCAGCCTTGGGCAGAGTCGACTGCCTTCAAATTAAAGTAGTGGCGATCGCTACGCACTTGGACCCCAAACCCGCCGATGGGGCAGGGACGTCCACCACGGCACATATGGCGCACTTGGAAGATGGACTTCCACAATGCCCAGCTAGGGGATACCCCCAAGAAGCATTCACACAAAACCATAAAACAGGCAATGTGCAAAACGCTGTTGGGGGTAAGATTGTGAATCTGCACCCCATAGGCGTACAGAAATCCACGAACAAAATCGTGCAGCGGAAGAGAAAAGCCACGGGGTAAAAACTCCGCAAAACACACACGTTCGCCGGTACGAGGCTCGGGGAATACCTCCTTGTTCGCAGGAGCATGAGTGGCGAGTTGGTCCGCTGGAGGCAGTAGACCTTGCTGGCGAAGCGAGGCCTGTTTCTTCTCGGTGACCGTTGATCTGGACCAGTCACCGGAGATCTTCTTCAAATCGGCGGCGGGCGTAGCCGTGGAGGTAGCAACCTGCTTCTGTTTCTTCCCCGCATCGGCAGCACCACGCTTCATGGCTTTCCCCATGAAGAAAAGGGGATGGTGCGCGAGCTCAAAGGAACGGTGGCAAGAAAGGGGTGTGAGGAGGAAGACGAAAGCAGAGGAAGCAAATGGCAGGGTAAAATATTTCGGAGATTGGATCTATATTTAGCGCAGAGGCCGAAGTAATCTCAACCGTCCGTGCTCGGTCGGTGAGACACGTGGCATGATAGGAGAACAACCGTCGCAAGCCACTCCGCCCACTACGCACGAAAAACAAGGAAGTTATCATTACGCAGCGAAATTTCCGCCACGACCGGTCAAATCGGAACCAAAGCGGCGTCCTCTGTGGTCAAATCCTGACAACGGGCCTGCAGAGACATGTCTTGTCAAAAGTCCTGCACGCATGCCATAAACGTCATGCATGACGTCAAGCAAAGTACGGAAAGCAAGGAGCAGTTCGACTAAACAAAGAGAAAGGTATGTAGCGTCTGTCGACTAAAGATGTTGTTATGTACTCGACAGTCTATCGAGTGTAGTATAGTAATCCCATCGGGAGCGTATCAAAAAAATTCTTCGACTAACATACGCAGGATATAATGAATTTAAGATTATCCTCCATTACAAGTAATAAAGCACAATCTCGGGGGCTACTCCCATCGAGAGCGCTGTCGCGCACCCGATAGATTCAAAGACAAAAAAGGGGCAGTCGATGAAAGCTTCGACTCAGTCCAAAAAGCGAAAAACATAAGCAAATCAAAGAATTCCCGAGTTCCGTCAGTTGATGATGCTTCGGATGCTGCATGCAAAAAATGCAAAGGTAAGACCCACCGATCAGTCGAGCTGGGCTGAGGGCCACTCCGGCAGTGCGATCCCTTAAAAATTTCCGTGTCAGCAGACATGATGAAAATCCTGGCAGACGCGCTAGGTAGCATATAAATAACTGCATAATGATTCAATAAGACCTCAATGGCCTGAGTCGAATCTGTCCAGTATGTTCCAGGTTTGAGCCCAAGGACTCGAATTTGATTGAAAGCTAGTAAGGTTTTGCCCGAATGTGCAGTTAACAGGTCTTGATCAGTCGAGTAAATCCAGGCCTACTAAGCTATAATCCTTTGTCAAAAACACAAATCTCTATCAAAATAAAAGATATGAGACTTAAAAACATAGGCATAAGCATGGGACGTGCACTATCGAGTGAGTCCCTGCCTGATTCTACGAGTCAGCCACGCACTCGGGGGCTAATGACGAGGTTATACCAAACGGGTACCCTATCATGAGGGTACCTGGTGCACGTGATGACTAAAACCCAATTGTCAAGCAGTCCGATAAAGCCCGGCAAGGAAAGCCCAAGACAAGATTGCTTCCCAAGATAGGCATAGTCGGTTGTAGTTTCTTTATTTGTAAAGTCTAAGTCGATCACGTACCCGAGACCCAGCCCCTATATAAATGCTGGGAGGGTGGCCGATCAAGGACACGCAACACCATAGCTCTCAAACCCTAGCGAGATCAAACCCTCGCTGGACCCTTGTAACCACATCATATTCCACAATCAAATACAGATAGGCAGGAAGTAGGGGTGTTACCTCAGTCGAGGGCCCTGAACCTGGGTAAATCCCGCTTGTCAGCCGACGATTCTACCCGCACTACGCGTTCTCTACCTCGTAAATCTAACCCTAGGTACTCAACTATGGGTATTGCCGAGGACACACCTCGTCACAAGAGATGAAATCTTTTCCATATACTGTAAAATCATCCATGAATACTTACATGATCTTCTCAATTTGATCAGAAAATATAGACATCATACACCTCTGAAATGTGCCAGGTGCATTACACAGCCCAAATGGTAATCTTTTGTAAGCAAATGCTCCATATGGACAAGTGAATGTTGTCTTGTCCTGGTCAGATGGATGAATGGGTATTAGCAGAAACCCAGAATATCCATCCAGATAGCAATAGTATTTCTGACCAGCAAGCCTTTCCAGCATCTGATCCATAAATGGCAAAGGAAAATGATCTTTCCTAGTTGCCTTATTTAACTTTCTGAAGTCATTGACCATTCTCCATCCAGTAACTGGTCTTGTGGTCATTAATCTCCCTTCATCATTTTCTACCACTGTATAACCTCCTTTCTTAGGCACAATGTGTATAGGGCTCACCCACTCACTGTCAGAAATGGGGTAAATCATTCCTGCCTTTAGTAGTTTCAGTACTTCTTTTTTCACCACTTATTGCATTGCTGGATTCAGTCTTCTCTGCCTTTCTCTAGTTGGTTTACTGCCATCTTCTAAGTGTATTCTGTGAGAGCAGACTTTCTCATCAATTCCTCTGATATCAACAATAGAGTACCCTATAACATTCTTGTATGGTCTCAATACTGACAACAGGCTTTCTTCTTGTTCATTGTCCAGAGCAGGACTGATTATCACTGGGTGTATCTTTTCTTTCTCAAGGAATATGTATTTCAGATGAGATGGTAATTCTTTCAACTCAACTATAGAATTGTGAACTGGTTTACTAGCTTCAATTCCTACAGCATCTGCATCTTTTTCACACAGAGATATTCCACACAGCTCCTGGTGATTGGAACTATCTGCTGTCACAAACACATGTGCTTCAGTCTCTTCTGTCTGCATTTCTTGTAATGTGTCCAACACACTCTGGTCTATTACATAAATGGACTGGCATTGCTCCAGTATGTTTGGCAGATGAGAGGCATGCTTCATGCTGAACTCAGCTTGTTCAGAACCAAACTGCAGCTTCAGAGTTCCACCTTTTACATCTATAATTGCTCCAGTTGTTGCCAAGAAAGGTCTTCCTAGTATCATGGATTCAGAATTGTCTTCCATCTCTAGTACCACAAAATCAACTGGGTATGCAAAATTTCCAACTTGTACTGGCACGTATTTAAGAATCCTAGCTGGTTTTCTCAGTGTTCTATCAGCTAACTGCAGAGTCATCGATGTAGGCTTCAGAATTCCAAACTGCAATATTTGACTGATAGCCAAAGGTAAAACACTAACTGATGAACTCAAATCACACAATGATTTGAATGTTCTCTTGCCAACAACACAAGGGATGCTAAAACTCCCTGGATCACCCAGCTTCTTCGGCATATAACTCAGTATGACAGCACTGCAGTCTTCTTTGTTATAAGGTCTTTGAAATTTTTTGCATACAAGGGAATGTGTAATACTGCATCCAGAATGGGAATTGTTATCTGAACTTCCTTCATGGTTTCCAGGAACTTAGCATACTGCTTTTCATCCTTTGTTTTCTCCAATCTTTCATGAAATGGGATTTTCTGTAACACAGGCTTTTTTGATGCAGGTTTTGTTACAGTGTTAGTTGTTTTTTCAATTTCAGTAGCAGGCTGCACTGCAATTTCTGGCTCTGCCACCTTCTCTTCTGGGACAGTTTCTTGCCTAACTGTTTGCTGATTATGAACTCTTCTCTGTGGTGCTACATAAGTGACAGCTGGGGGTGTTTTGAGCACTAGTTCAGTGTTTATTCCACTCCTAGTTGTTACAGCATCTACAACTACAGTATTGGATATGGCACCACACTGTTTTGGATTCTTTTCTGCTTGTGCTGGCAACTTGTTCTCAGTCTGATTGCCTTGAGTATTAGAGATTCCAGCTGTTAGTTGCTGCATTGTTTTATAAAAAAGCTCAGACTGCATCTTCATTGTTTCCTGCATACCACTGAACATTTCTTTCTGTAGCCTCATCATTTCATTTATTTCAGACTTGTTGTAGCTTTTAGAAGCATTCTACTGATTAGCTTGATTTTGCTGTGGCTGTTGTTGTTGCTGTTGGTACTGCATATTGCCTTGAGGTCTGAAATTTTGCTGTGATGTTTGAGCATACTGTGGCTGAGCTGCTTGATGGTAATTCTGTTGATTTGCTTGAGGATAACTCTGCTGAGCTGTATTCTTGTATGATAAATTGGGATGGTTTCTCCAAGCAGGGTTGTAGCTCTGAGAAAAAGGGTCTTGATTCTGAGTATAATTCACTTCTGCTAGTTGATTATCTGTAGATACAAACAGGGTACACTCTTGAGGTGAATGCCCTTCATTGCCACAAATGAGACAAGTGGCAGAAACTTGGTTCACAGGCACTATTGCCTTACTGTTATTCTTTTGCATGAGCTGAGATATCTGAGTTGTCAAACTATCAAGCTTTGCTTCCAGAGCACCCTGACCATTTGGATGAACTGTCCTTTCATTGGTCCAAGAGAAGTTATCAGAAGCCATACTCTCAATCAATTCAATAACTTCATCTAGTGTCATGTTCATAATTCCTCCACCAGCAGCTGAATCAACAAAAGCGCTGGTCTGTTCTGTCAGACCCTTATAGAATGTCTGCAGAATTAGCCACTGTTCCGGGCCATGATTAGGACACATTCTGATAAGCCCTTGGTATCTCTGCCATGTATCATACAAACTCTCACCATTGTACTGCACAAATCTGGTGATTTTGTCTCTGCACTCAGCTGCTTTGGTGGGTGGGAAATATCTCTCAAAGAAGGCATGCACCAAATGTTCCCAGGTGTCTCTGCAATGAACTGGTAAAGCATGATACCATATCTTTGATGTGCCTGACAGAGAGAAAGGTAACAGCTGCATCCGTATTGCCTCAGGAGGTACACCATTGTGCTTGAGGGTATTGCAATACTCCAGAAAATTCCTGATATGCTCATGTGGACTTTCCAAAGCACTGCCTTTGAATGGATTATGATGCGCCATGTTGATCAAGGCAGGCTTGATCTCCTAGTTATTGGCCTGGATGGCAGGCATAATAACATCTGCATTTGATATCTGGTCCTTGGGGATCCACAAATCTCTCAGTTTCTTGTCACCCATGTCGAATACTGCCTGTCTTTCCTCTGTTTCCTCAACTGAAGACACTGAAGCTGCTCTTCTTCTTGCAAGAAAAGTTCTTTCAGGTTCTGGATCAAATGGAGCTAGAGGAGAGTCTTCCGAAGACGGCATCAATAGAATCCAAAAACTGCATAAAGGAGATCATTTTTCCTCTACACACAGTCACAAACAAGAACTTTTATCAAGGGTCAGTGAATTAAAACCCCTAATAACAATTCTAGTTCTCAGATTACAGCACTAAAAGCATCGCAAGCATCAAAATCATGCAAAACTGCTAACAGTTTCACTAAACTCACACAGTCTAGTCTACTGCTCTTTCAACGGAACAATCATAAGTCAATCCCCAGCAACGGCGCCAATTTTGATCAATGCAGAATATAGGGGGGTTTGTGTTATCGTCTCCACAGGGATCAACATGGTTATGATGTTTCTGAGGGTTGGCAGAAGCTAGACCAAAACTTCAGGTTTTTAGGTTTCCAACAAGAAAGTAAAGGTTTTTACTGAAAAGGGTTTAAGAACTAGGGTTCAAAATTTAACTTGCAGGTTCTTGGTTGTCAATCAAGTCCACTGCAAGGATCCAAGCATGGTTTAGACAGGGAACAAGATTTACTCGAACAGCTTGCAGAGACTAGTCATGCAAGCTAGGATTTTTAGCAAGTTTTAGGCAGGAGAAAAATACTTAACACAAAGATCACTGCTTTCTGGGTTATCAGGTCAAATCATGAGTGAGTTAACAAGCAAAGGGAGGCTAGGCCGCTAGGGACAGAATTACAACACTCAGTGTGCAGGGACTAGCCTTACACACACAGATCAAGACACACAGTAGGCAAAACATACAAATCTTCAGATAAAGCAGAGAACTGTGTCACCCAATTAACAGAAGTAACCAAATATCACAAGCTCTACTTGCAGATAGATGATCAACTAGTTTCACACAAGATTACACAAGAAAGTGGAGAGAAATCTTTGACCTTAGCTCACAGAAGCCTAGTCGAAGCAGAGGAAGCAGAGGGGTGGAAGAAGAGTTGCAAATCATGAGCTTCTGGTCACCAAGGCCTTGTACTTCTTCTCCTGATCTCCTTGTTCATCATGTTCTTCTTGTTCTTGCTCTGGTTCTTGAAGTTCTTGGTGTTCTTGGTCTCGAGTTGGTGGTGAAAAGGTGTAATGGAGGCTGAGGGAAAAGGTGGAGTGGATGGTGGATTGGCGAGTGAATGGGCGAGTGAGAGGCGAGAGAGAGGTTCTGTGGTGGTGGTGGTGGCTTTATACACCTTTTTCCATTTGTGGTGGAGGTGTGGTACGAGTTGATGGAGAGGGAACTTCCTCTTTCTTGCAACAACCCATAGTGCACATGGCATGTTCCACCTTTTTCACCTTTTTGCCTTTTGTGGTTTGCTTGATCTCCAAGTTGATCTTCTTTTCCTCTTTCTGGTTCAAACTCATTTGAATTCCATCTTATCTTCTTATCTTGGGTATTGCTTCGAATGGTGATGAAGAACTTGAGTTAACTGACATAACTCTGTCAGTTACTGTTCACTATCTGGCCTGGAGATGTTCTTCAGTTTCTGGCTTGAATTGCTCTTGTTGATCATGGCCATCTTGTCTACTGAATTGATATGAGTTGAATGCTGCTTCTTGCCTCACTTCTACATTGGATCTTCTGAAGATTATGTGCCTTTGCGCATTGAACTGCAAAATGAGTGAAAAGCAATATCAAATGCAGATATTTGCAGTTCTAGATATAGAAGTAGTGAGGTTTTGAGGTTTTAGGTCTGTGAATTATGCATATAAATGATGGTGATCAACGCCTCCGGCTCTTTAGGAATAAGAGTCAGAAGAGAAAAATTCAGTCTAAAAAGATCAAGGTTCATCTTGTTCCATTCATTGAACATGGCAAGTAAATCATGCTTTACTAATTCCCATAACTTTTGGTAAAAAAGAAAAGAAAGGCCATCAGGATCCGGCGCCCCCTCAGCATAAGATCCAAAAACAGTCGTTTTAACCTCAGATTCAGTAAATCTGCCTCTAAAAAGGCATTTTGTTCAGCCGACACCATATCAGTAGCATCCCAAAAGTCATCCGCTAAATCAATATTCAATTTATCCGAGAAACCAAAGAGATGATTATAGTAATCAACTGCAATTTTTAAGATACCTTCAGTATCCTCTGAGACCCCTGAAGAGCCTTGGAGGGCAGTGATTTACCTTTTCCTCCTCCTTTGGTTGGCAATGGAATGGAAATAGGCAGTATTCTTGTCTCCTTCCAGAATTTGTCTTTCCCTAGACCTTTGTTTTGCCTTAACCTCCTCTTTTTTCCAAATATTTGTCAAGTCAGTAGAAATAGTTTTCATCCTGGCTTTAGAAACTGGAGAAAGTGGTTGGGTTTCAGATAAAATGTCAAGCATATCATACTCCGCAACTAAATGTTGCTTCATTTTCCTTTGGGCCAACTGAATATTCATGTTCCACCCTTTAGAAAACTTCCTAAAATTTCTAACTTTGAACTGCCATACATCTATGGATTTCCGCAGTCTACAAGGTGCATTCCACACTTTTTCCACCGCCTGGCAAAAGCTATCTTGGTGAAGCCACCATTTTTCAAACCTGTATTGTTTGGTTTTTGGAATGGGCAGAGCGCCAGTGTCAAGCACCAGTGGTGTATGATCGCTCCCTAGCCTAGCTAATGCCTTCACTAAACTTGCAGAAAAAAGTTTGTCCCAACAAGTAGTAATGAAGACCCTATCTAGGATAGCCATAACCAAATTATCCTGGTTTTTAGCCCAAGTGTACTTCCTCCCAGAGTTTTTTAGTTCGATTAACCCGAACTTATTGACCCAATCGTTAAAGAGGTTAGCCCACTTCTGGGTAATATTGCCAGTACTCTTCTCCGAAGAGTCCCTAACTAGGTTGAAGTCTACACCAACAATTGTTGGACCAGACCAACTAGCTAGGAGGTTGTGCAGTTCATTAATAAAGTCAAGTTTATGCTCCGCATAAGACGAACCATAAACAGTTATGAACCTCCATATACGTCATCTCTTTTCTTCCTAAGTAAGCAGGAGACGCTATAGGTATGGATGCCCCAGGATAAAACATCAAAAACTTCTGTGTTTATCCCTAGCAGCACACCACCAACAGTTTTCTTCGCTGGCAGCCATTTCCAATCATAAATCTCAAAAGGATCGAGTTTCCGTAACTGAGCAGGAGTAAAACTTTCCTTTTTAGTTTCAGATAACCCAATAAAGTCAGGTCGATGATCTCTAAAAAGATCACCTACTCTATTCAACTTATCATCTCTATTAAGCCCATGGCAATTCCAGATGAATCCTACTGCCATGATTAAAATGGAGTTTTCTTTTACTACTACCTTTTCTCCTAGACACCTCAATCCAAGGCGAACTAGGATCCTGATCCTCACTAGGGTGAGTCTCAGGGGTAACTGCAGGGGAAGCCCTAATGGACTCCATATCCCTTGATACATCTTCAGCAGTGATATTAATGTCACTGGGCAAGAACATATCAAGGTGGTCTGCATGAAATTGTGCTAGCCTTTCTAATTCAACATTTTTAATAGCATTAATATTAGAGCTAACATCTACAGGAGAACTACCAAAGATAATCCCAGCATCACTAGCTTGTTGCATTAAAATAGCATCATCTAGTACAGCAAAAGAATTTTGTATACCTTTGGTGTTTCTCTTAGGAATAGGGACCTCCAGATTAAGGACCATCTTGCGGTTTTGGGCTTTCTCAACGGTTGTTCTTCCATCTTTAGGAACCCTGGTGCTGGCTCTAGTGGCCACCACCGGACCCCAGTGCTTCTTGCCATTAGGGTTTGTTTTTGGCACCTCCATCGCAACCACATGCAGTGAGTCAGCATCTCCCTTAGTTATCAAGGTTGCAGCCTCCTTTGCATTTTCTCCCATCACCTCTTCGAGCAGAGCTTGATCGATATTCGCAGCAGGTTTTGAGCAAACATCCTTGTCAACCGAGGGAGTTACTGAGGCAGACATCCCACAGACTTTTTTCTGTACACTGATTTCTAGCGTATTCTGTCCCCCAGTGAAATTTCTCTGAGAAGATCTGCCAGCCGAACCCTTTGAAGCCGGAGTTGAGAAGTTGGGGCTTATATCCATATCCACATCACCCTGGGTTTGCTTTTCTTTGTTAACATGATCAGTAAAATCGTCACCTAACCCATCATAGAGTCTTGTGGATCTTCTGGATCATCTCCATCTTCTCCACTGCCATGTCCCACAGGGACTTCTTCGACATCAAAGAACACAAGGTACAATTGCTGCTCCATCTCGAAGATTATGTCCTTGGGGATTTTTTCAGGATCTCTAACTGAGACTTTTATCCTCACATCTCTAAAGAAGCTTATAAAGATGAGATGCCACTCTACATTAAAAAGAATACCCAGCGAGGAGGCCGCTTGAGAAATAACCTTCCAAGAGCACCACTTGGTGGGAATCCCTTGCACAGTGACCCATACTTGAAGCTCCCCTAAAGGGTCTTGGTCACCATTCCACACAGAGAAAGATACAGAGACTCCTTTCTTCTTCGGGTTGATTGAAGGGAATTCGACCAGTTCATTTACATTCTTGTTAGGAGGGAGCCTGATAACATACTTCTTCGCACCAAGCTGTCTTATTTACCAATACCAATTGGTCTTCCACATCTCCGTGAAGTTGAGCTCAAGTTCTTTGTCAGACACCTCACCCTCCAAGATATGCACCACAGCTACGTTCTTATAATTTAGCCATTTAGTAGCTTCTGGTTTTTCCACATCAATATGGAAGAAACCCAGTCCATCATTCGAACTTCCCAGATAGGAGGCCGTTGGGAGTGGTTTGTACCATTCAGGACACCCATCCATATGATGGCCTGGTTTACCACACATGAAGCAGCGCTTAGGAATTGTGCACAAGCCCACATAGTGTCCATGTTCACCACAGTTATAGCAGATGACATCCTTATACTTAGGATAAAAAAAAACCATGGCCTTCCCCTTCTCAACTACTGCAGGCTTATCTACACTTTCCTTTGGCTGACTCTGCTGGCTCTGATTACTGTTGGATATGGCAGCATTGGGAGTTGCCTACTTCTTGTTCTTACTCACCACTGGCAGCTGAGTAGCAGCACCTCCAGCATTGCCAGAGTTGCTCGCCATTTGCTGAGACTGTAGAGGCGCGAATTGAGCAGGGAATTGACCAATCATCGGATTCTGCATCATCTGATTCTACATAATTGCTCCCTGAGGGCCAAAAGGCAACTGAAACCACGGAGGTAGCTGCGGAAACTGAAAGCACTGTGGATGTTGCATCATCTGATACATACCAGAGTTGGGATCACCACTCAATTGCTGTGTTTGCCCCATAGATTGGGCACTAGAGGAACTCGGCCCGACCTCTGCTGGGTTGGTCTTCTTCTCCATCGAAAGGTTGGGCGCCGCTGGGTTCTGACGGCCGCCCGGGAGCTGTCTTCCCCGACCAGCACCGTAGCGCCCACCATCACCTCGACCACCACCACTTCCCGCCATGAGAACCTCAGCAAAGGTACTTCTGCCCGAGGCGCCCCAGTAATCCTTCGAGAATGAAAACTTCTTCGCAGGCGGCAGCCGGCCTCCGCCAGCCGGAAAGCAGTCTGCAGCTGTGAAGTTCTTCCTCTCGAATAGATCTCTCATCACCCACACAAGCACCTATCTATTAGACGAAACCCTAGGTTTGCGGTATGAGGGGATTTCCTAGCTCTGACCATGAATAAGCTTTAGGTCGGCCTATGAAACCGAAGGCGTATCTCAGGTATCCGCTTCCCCTATCGATCGACGGGGTCGCTGCCCGCCATGGATTATGGTTTAGTTTAGATTTAAGCTACCATAATCATACGCTAATTAGGGACATTATAACCGGGACAAGAGGGAGCTCCCTCACGCACTGGACGTTTTAGGCCGTCGAAATGCTCTGACTGCTCGTTTTTACCGTTGGATTTACTGTCCCTAGGGGACGCTACACCGGAGATCAAATTAGAGTCTCGTGGTTAATTCAACTTAGGCAAGTTGCAAACAGAGCCATGCGACTTGCATGTAGGATAGGCAAGGTAGCTGTTAACCGCTGGTGGTTAAAGACCCGAACCATGTATGATTTGTAGTATGTTGGCTGTCTTCCTTATCTGCTGAAGTTATAGTTGTGTCCCTTGCACCTGCTCTACTAGGATACAACCACAGGGCAATGTCCTATACGTAATCTAGTCTTCTTCTACCTAAGTCCTATCTGAAAACTCCACAAATTGAGCAACAGCTCTTAACTCTTTCTGCCTCAGGCTAAGCAGTCCCATGAATGATTAATTGCCTACAATAGTGTTTTTGTACAGGTGGCATAGAGTAGAACACTAGTTGCCTGCTGGTGTTGAGCTCATAATCATCTGACAAGTAGACACTAGTTGCCACCCATGACCATGGATGGTTTATACGATTTCTTCTTACAGAGTTTTGAGTGTAGCATATTGTTTTTTTGTGAAATAAAGAAAGAGAAGATTCAACTGCGACGAACAAGTTCGATAAGAGGCTGTGAACCATAGGTCATTCAGGTAAGAACATAGGTCTGTCTGGGACCGGTAACCAAAAGGAATATAGGCTGTGAACTTAATTGTCCTCCAGGTAAGAACATAGGTATTGTCTGGGAACGGTAACCAAAAGGAACATGACCTGGTACTAACTAAATCATCACCGATGTCTATTCATCGTGAAGAGGCTGCCACTTATGCCTAGTATATACAACAAGCTAGACAACTTGCAATTAGATGCTGATATGACTTGTCGCAGGTGTTATCTACCACTAGTACTTACCTGGTTGCGGCCGGCCGCCCTCCCCACAAGCGAGCTGAAAGGTGACGAATGAGCCGAATCCGAATCTTCATCAGATGATAGAACTAGTATGTGTTTCGAAATATTGTAAACAAAGATTTTTCTGCATAAAAACGCTTTTTTAAGCCAGAAGAAACCACCGAAATTATCCTCACCAAACGGATCCTCAAAAAGGAAAGCAGGTATAGAAAGATGAAAACGGACCGCACACCGGCGGGTTGAAAAGAGGCCAACGGAGTCTGATAGCGCACCAAGCCTGAACAGAACACCTACTGTCTGGTGCTGTTGCAGGACCGGCCGGCCGTTCGCTGTTCAGCAGCTAGCGCAGCAGCATATGCTTGTCAGCTGACTCGACCGATCAACCGGCTTCTGATTTCGTTCTCTGTCTGACGTATCGTCGTCCTTGTCGTCGTCAGTCAGTCTCGCCATGCAGCAACTGCATTTGTCGTTGCCGTCGTACCGGCGCGACCGGAGCCGGGCAACCGGACAAATGGCCGTGAGGATGAATGGATGATGCATGAGTTTCTTCCTCCTCTATATATGATGACTGGACTTTGGTCTTACACCCTCACTACGTACGTACTGTATATACCTGGAGATCTTGTTCGATGCTCTCTGGCTGCATATGTGTAATTTCTACCACCCTTGGTCCATGAGTCGTTTGTTATAACCGCCGACAAGTTCCAATGCAAGCATGATCGACCAACTTGGACAGAACAAAAAGCGACTTTACAACGACCGTTGTACGGTTAGCACTAACTATAGAACGTTTCCGACAGCGACATCCCGACCAAATTAGCTCTTCGCCTCGTGTGTGCGTCCCGCCCTACCGTTCACATGAGCGACTCCAACCGTGTGCATGCAGAGCAAAATCCTCAAAAGCCAACGCATAGCGCATGCACATAGTACGGACAAAATTGGTTCATTAAGTGCGAAAATTCCAAAATTCAAAATGTTTTGTAGATCTAACCGTTTATCCGATTTAGAATCCGTTTTCACCGTTGAACTAGTCGCGACGAGATCTTCGAAAGTAGATCCCATATTGATATGTTTCGACGACATTTTTTTCGAACCCAAAAGTTACCCACCTGTAGGACGTGAATTATCCATACTGTAGTATATAAGTTACCCATCATATCAACGATTAGTTTTCGGCTTAAAACTAGATCCAACTTTTTGATTGTTCTTTTCGATTTATTTTTAAAATTTGAAGTTACAACCTAATTTTATAACTGGGTTATCACTTTGGTATAGTAAACGTATCGTGCACAAGCGGATACTATACACCAAAATAGTTGTGCAACTTCATAAGTATTAGGGTGATGACTATGTCGATCTCGTGGTGTCAACTACACCCTAAAATAGATGGGTAAGTCCATAAAAACCGGATTGGTAAATATTATTTAGAGGATAAGATAATAATTCAATTTCGTGGTGGATAACTATACATGAGCACATGGGTAACTCCATCAGTACTATGTGGGTAACTATTACAGAGAGTATGGTAACTTCATCGATTTCGTGATGGATAATTGTATCATGAACATATGGATAACTCCACATATTTTGGGTGGGTAACTCCATCAGGGTGGGTAACTATTACCGAGAGAGTATGGTAACTAAATCGTTTTCGTGACAGGTAACTATATCATGAAACATGGGTAACCCATGACTACATGGTGCTTAACTCCATCAATACTAGATGGATAATTATTACCGAGAGAGTAGGGTAACTGTGGGGACCCCAGACCGGCAGTCTGAGACCTCCAGTATGCATACATTCACGATCCCATGATCAGTCAGTCGTGAACAACATACTTAAGTTGGCATTGCAGATACATCATCCATTACATAACGAATACTTAAGGTCTTACACAAAGGGGGCACATGACCACGCCTTAATCAACAGCCACGCAGGGCCGACAAACTACTCATAACACAGCGGAAGACATTAACACACAACGTGATAGAGCCCAAGTCATGCCTTGACTACCTACAGGCAACTGACTGGGAGACGTTCCTAGTTCGCACAGACGTCGACGAACTCTCGATCTTCCGCATACTCCTCATCTTCGACGTAGTCTTCTCAATGAAAATCTGGACATTGGAATATCCAGGGCACAGCCATGAGTACAATTATGTACTCGCAAGACATCCCGAATGAATTTTATGAAATGCGAGTATGCTTATATGGTGGAATAGGTAGGCTGTAATTAGGGTTCACTACCCATGATGGATGAAAGATTCATCATGGTTGATTAACATCTCTATATCTTTATTGAAAAAGATACTTCAAAAGATAAGTTTTCGCAAAGAAATATTGAAGAGAAGAGCAGATTTTTTCTTTGCAAAACTTCTTGGAAAACACTCATCAGGTTTCCATCATCAGCACCTCCCAGGTACTTAATCCGCCTTTCCAGTACCTCCCAGGTACACTCCTTTCCAAAACCTCCTTTTTAAAAACATCGACACAATGCTAGACGACATTGACCATTCAGCTGTCCATGACCGCGGACGCGGCTATTCGAATAGTTTTGACTCTGCAGAGTTTGTACACTTTCACCACACCATCCGGTACATCTGCCGTGAACACCACGGACTGCCCGCGACAGTATGCGAACATCAGATAACCGATCATAACTTCCACTATGTCTATGCTAGTATGCGATTACCTCTTCAGTGGGTTTGTTCTCCCCGGCACCGAGTGAGCTAGCCGTATCGATCCGGTTGCCCCTAGACATCACACCGCCATGGCAGGAGACCCACTGTTGCTTGCCGGTGGCACTCGCAGTCCACACTTTGTATGCCCATATCCAGCATTCGGTTCCGGGGACTTTAACCCCTTCTAGCCAATTGAGGTAAAGTCTCACACTAACACAAACAAGCTTCCATTAAGCCCGTGCCCATTTTGAGTGATGTGGTTGTACGGTAGGGCTGTCAGGCACAAGACTAGTCTATGTGTCGTTTTCGAAAAACATTTCCAAAACATCTTCTTCACAATCCTCCCGTGGACAAGGTCCCACCTTTCCCGGGTTTTTCTTTTAAAACCTTTGTTTTTCGAAAACACACTTTTAGGGGTGTCCACTTAGGGACTTCAAAATTATTAACTTGTGGTGGTAAATATTCCATATGGTGGCTAAGGGCTTGGTAACACCAAGTTGTAACTAATGGCAATGTAATAATTTATAATAACACTAGTAGTAATGGCCATATCAAAAATAGTTTTGTTTTTCCAAGTTTTTGTAAAACTTCAGAAGTAAATCATGCATGATATAATGATAAGTATAGTAGCAAGCATTTGGGAGCTTGCCTTGGTACTGGTCAAAGTCTTGTCCCTGAAATAAACAGGATTGACAATAGGCCTCCTCAGCAACAGCTTCTTCCTCGGGTTCTAGCGTCGCAAAAGAGAGTAACCACCAATCAGTACCAACTAAAGGTACATACTAGCAACAAGCATCACATACAGCAAGCAAACATCATTGCACAACAATCATCTACTTTTCAAAAATAAAAATCTACCACATATTTTTATTTGAAAAGAAAACTAATAGAGCTATGCTCTAGTTTGAGAATTTTATTCTCAAACCAAAATGCAATGGGGTCAGTGGGTGTACCACTATCAACCAAAGCATAAAGAGGTCATTTAGCCTCTGGTCATTTACAAAAGTCACCTAAACACAAGCTAGACAAAAATCTATTCATACTAGTGAGTCACAAATATTATCAAAAGTAATATTCTAGTTAAACATGCTTTGCTAAGGGCTAAGTAATATCCAAACAAGGGTGACATGCTATTCAACCAGTAGCAACATAACAAGCTACTGATGTTCACACAACACTCTCTAAAGTCATTCCATATAAAGGATTTTTATCCTCATACAATCCCTAAATGCTAGAAAAGTCTAGGAAATAGTCCTACTAGTGATAATATCCTCTCACAACACATGAAGCACTCAACTTCTCCTAGCATGTTATCAATATGAAGTAACACAATCATAACAGAGAATATCAAACCTACACATGCTAGAAATCACAAAAAGAATACTAACCCATATTATAAAACTAAATAAAACTATAAATAATTATTATCAGAAAAGCATAAAATCTAGTTTTGCTCACCCAATTAAATCTACAGCTCAATAAATCACACCAAGATAGGATTAGGTACTCCTAAACATATACAAGCCAACACAATTGGATTCACTTCAAAAATCATCACCAAATAATTTCCAAAAATCCTAGAATAGCCTACTGGACATTTACAGAAATGCATGCCATTTTAATTAGGTTGATCTTTAGCAAGCAAGACCAAGTTCTACTGCTAGGTAACACTTAGAGCTTTCCAAAACAGTTGAGTTTGCATTTTTGTGATTCTTAGAAAAAAAGATATTTAAGTTTTAGTGAAAACCAGTACTTCTGCCTCTCCATTTATTTCTCCAAAAATAATGACTAAAATGTAGATCTACAAGTTGGGTGTGTTTAAGAACTTGCAGAGGTACTACCCAGATTTTTGGTTTGATTTTATTTTGCATTTTCCTATTTTAAACGGATTTAAACCAGAGACACATATTCTGCCAGTTTCTAAAAACTGAAAATCACAGAAAAGAAAAAAACAAACGGCGCACGGGCCGAATCTCGCTGGGCGAGCCCAGCTAAGGCCGAAGCGGCCCAGCTAGGTGCGCGCGCGTGGCGCGGCGCGGGAACGGGTGGCGTTCAAAGGGAGCCGTCGATCTGGAGATCGACGATCCAGACGCGTCTTCTTCTCTCCTCTCTCTCTCTCTCTCTCACCGCGACACGGGAAGATCGAGCTCGGGGATAGCTCACCTAGGGGCGACGTGGGGCGGTGGCGAGTGGTTGGGGCGGTCACGCGAGCTTGAAGCCGTGCAGGGGTGGCGGCGGCAGCGGCAACGGTGCCACGGTGCAACTCCGGCGAGCTCGAGGTCCGGCGGGACGTCGAGGACGGCGGCGGCGCTTCTGCAGGCAAGAGGCCAGGAAAACGTGTCAGGGGCGTGTTCTGGAAGCTCGACGGTGCGATGGTGCAGAGAGGTAGGAGAAATCGGCAGTGGAGCGGCGGCAACCTCCAACGCGACCTCGCTCGGGCTCCGGCGAGTTCTTCCTCCGCCTCGCTCGCAGAGAGCGAGAGGTAAGGAAAAGATGGGGTGGGGCGGGTGCGGTGGATGTGTGGAGGTGGGTGGCGAAGTGTGAGAGGCAGTGGTGGCTTAAATCCGAGGAAAACATCCTCTCCCCCACTCGGTGTCAACGGCCGGGCGGCGTGGGTGTGTTCGAGCACGCAAACGTCGGCTCTGGGCTTCCTCAGGGCGTCAACTGGTGTCCTCTCCGTTGAGTGGGTTCTGGGCAGGGCAAGGACGCGAGGAGGAGTGAAGAAATGGGCTGCTCTCTCCTCACGGTCCACTCCCGAGTCACATCACGGCCACCTCCATGTTGACCTCAACGAAGCCATACAATGGCATGGAGATGAAGTGGGGACATGGGGGAGTAGAATGGACATGGTCGCTCCCTCTGGTTCGCACGAAATCAACACGAAAACGTGCTCCAAAATTCTGCCCGTGCTGTGAACAGTAATCTTCAGAAAATTCAGTTTTTCAGAAAAACGGCTAAGTGTCAGGGCAGTCAACAGATAGCAAAAGTTGCTGCTTTAATCACCTAGCAAATCAAGTCCAAATGGAAAAATTTAAATTGGTAAATGATCTCCAGGTTGAATACTTCCATTTAATATTTTTGGTCCATTTTTGAAAAATGTTTAAGGGCAGGGAAACATGCTGGTAAGTGGGCTACTCTCTGACTGTTTCTGACTTTTCTGTTTTCTGTTTTTTTCTGTTTTCTGTCTTAATCTTTAGCCATATAAACATGCATGTATCTAGGGGTTCCAAAGGTACAAAAAGGGTGATCCAAGGGCATGGAACCAATGTCCACACACCATAGATCATCTCCAAACTCAAATTTTCCATAATTGCACATTTTAACCACATAAAATAACATGTCCAAAACAGCAAGTCTTAACAGATTTCAGAAAATAAAAACCTAATTAGAAAATTCTAAAAATTTGTTTTGCACAAACCACAAGCACTAATATTTCACACATGGATGATCAAGAGTACAAGCACAAGTGGGTTCACACATAGGTTCATAAAATCATAATTTTAAAACATCTACTTGGGTAGGGTTTTAGGAGAAACCCTAATTAATTTTTTTTGAAAAACTCACTCAAACCACTATGCATTTTTGAAATCTTGGATGCTTCCTTGCTAAATGATGTTGTCAAGTTAAAAATCAAGTTGATGAAATGGTTTTGGACAAAAATCTCTCAAGGCACCATGTTGGAAAATGGATTAAAACAAGAATTTCTTAAATGGACCTCGAGAGAAAACTAGGTTGGTTTTATGAAAAATTTAAATTGGTTTGGAAAGAAATCACTCCTTGCCTTGCAAAACACAAAGTATTGTTTCAACAAAAATATCAGGTGAAAATAAAAGTTTTTGTTGGCTCAAAAATTTGGGGTCCTACTACCACTTATACAGAGGCAAAATTTTGGGCTGTGACAGTAACTACATCAATTTTGTGGTAGATAACTATATCATGAATATATGGGTAACTCCATAATTTCTGGGTGGGTAACTCCATCTGTACTTGGTGGGTAACTATTACCGAGAGAGTAGGATAACTACATTGATTTCTTGGTAGATAACTATATCATAAATACATGGGTAAATCGAACAGTACTAGGTGGGTAATTGTTATCTAGAGAGTAGGGTAACTAAATAGATTTCATGGGGATAACTATATAATGAATGCATGGATAATTCTATCAGTATTAGGTGGGTAATTTTTACCTATAGAGAGTAGAGTAAATACATCAATTTCATGGGGATAACTATATAAGAAACGCATGGGTAACTCCATCAGTACTGTGTGGCTAACTATTAGCTATAGAGTAGGGTAACTATATTGATTTTGTGGGGGATAACTATATCATAAATGCATGGGTAGCTCCATCAATACAAGGTGGGTAACAACTATACGAAGAGTAGGGTGACTACATTGATTGCTGCTGGCCTCCGCTGACGCCAATGCCGCCGAGGACGTGCTGCTACTGCTGCTCGGTCTCTCGTCACCCTGGCCACTGAGCGCTTCCATGGTGTCGCGTTGTTCCTCCTCAGCTCCTGCGCCTAGCCAACCTACTGCTGGCCTCCTCTGATGCCGTGCTTCGATGCCAGGAGGGCGTCGAGCGCTCGAAGTTGGTCTCCGCCGTTCCGCCCATGGCGGCAACAGCAGGAGGCGGAGGTCCCGCATCTCTCCCCATCCCACGCCTGGCGGCAGCAGAGCCCCCGACGGGGGTCTCGCCCATCCTGCCTACGGCGGCAGCAGCAGGACGCGAGGTCCCACATCTCTCCCCCCATCACTCCCATGGCGGTAGCAGAACCCCGACGGGAGGCTCGCCCGTCCCTCCCACACCGGCGGCCAACGGATCGGAGGAGGAGGATTGAGAGATCGAAGTGGGTCAACGGCCGCAGCGCCAAGCTCGAGCAAGAGATGTCACCGAGCGGGCGAGGGAGAGATAAAGGAGAGAGCGATGCGGAACCGTTCGTCTGGAGGCGATCCAACGGCGTGTGCGAATCCGCCGCGGAAGGCTAACTGCCGACCATTCTAAACGTAGAAAATCTGTTGAAAATTTGCGACGGATTGCAACAGCTTTAGATGTGACGACGATCCATGTCCATTTGCTAATCGTGCAAGCAAAGCAGGAAAATCTTTCATGTTCTTCTTTCATGGAATTAACATCACACCATCGACGCAACCTAGAAAGACAACTACATTTGACAACAACATGCACACAAGCAAGCTGAGGGCAAGGGGAAACAAGATTAACAGGCACCTGACTGAGCTACGCTGCAATGGAGATCTGTTCAAGTCACGGTCATATGCAGATGTACAAATGATATGAATCGATCCTCCCACGACCAATAACTTTCATGGTACCTGAAACCAACCTCCTATGTGTAAATCAACTCACTGTGTGACGCTGCTACGCTCATGGAGGCAAACTCCATGCCGGCGCCCGCTCGGGAAATTTGCTCCGCGCCGCACCTCCTGGAGGAAAATTGACGATGTCACGGCTAGGGAGACGAATCCCACGCCGTCTTCACTCGGGAGCAAACTCCGCGCCGCCGCCTCTCGGCAGATCACTCCACGCCGCCTGCAGCTCAGAAGCGAGCTGCGCGCCGCCGCCGCTCGGCAGATGAGCTCCACGCCGCCTGCAGTTCGGGAGCGAGCTGTGCGCCGCCGCTGCTCGGGGAGCGAGCTATGCGCCGCCATGGTCACGGATCAGGTGTGCTGCTTTCTGGTCTCGCAGAGGTGGAGCGCGGGCGACTTGGTTCGGGTGGAGAATGTGCGCGAGGAGCACGACCGTGTCTAGGTTGGAGGCTGGAGAGAGAAGGTAGAGGATAAGGATCGGTCGGCTCACGTGCGCCCGCCGCGTTTGGCAAACTGCCGACCGTTCTGAAGTCTGAAGATAGAAAAGCCGAAACCAAAAAGGAGGAGGAAAAAGATACACGCCGCCGGGCTGAAGCCGACTTCACAACGGACCTTGTCGTCGTCGGTCAGTCTAGCTTTTATTTTGGAAATCTTTAGTTCCGAAACCACATGAATAGAAAGTACGTAGGATCGAAATATGACGCCTTGGAAAATCTTAAAGAGAAGCGAGGCACGACAAATGTAGAAGCATATTGTCCTTTGGATGCGACAAAGAATGGAAACAAATACTCTCACATATGCATATGAAGTCTACACTTTGGATGAGGAGGAGATCATACATGATCGAGGTATATGTGTATGCATAGAAAAGGCAGCAATCAAAAAGATATTTGGTGCGCTCGATTTTGTTTTCGCACATAAAAGTTTGCATGAATGAAAAATCCTAAAGCAGGATGATAGCTTTGGCCGACGCCGACTCGCTAGGCACGAGGCGCGCGCGGCTGCCGTCTTTAGTTGGTGAGAGGGTTAAGCGTCAGCGTTCATGGAAATCAGGACGAATAAATCCGTGTGCACTTTGTGCTGCTGCTGATCGATGCTGTTGTGTGCACTCTTTGGATCCATGCGAGTTGATTCCGCGGCACTCAAAGGCGCTCCCTGAAACAGACCTTGCAGCCGCTATATAAGTGTGCGACGTAGGCGGACTACAATTTAGAAAAAATAATCCAACAGTGTAATCATAAAACCCTAATCAAACAACTTATATTATACGATAATCAAAACAAACGAATTTAAGAAAATTGAGAAAAAAATAAATTGATGAGATGAGAAAAATCTTAAATATTATGAGAGCTCCCTCAAGCAAATATGTCGGTTTTTCGAAATACAGAAAATTCAGTTTATTGTGAATCACTCCAGAAATAAAAAGGAAATTAGAAGGAACTATGTTCCCCCATTTACATAGTACTTTTAATTTTCCCCATCTTTCAATCAGAATTTTATTTTGCACTTACTTAGTAAGTCCTATTATTATTTTTCTGTTGGAAATCCAGAAGGAGAGAACCGGACATCGCAAGATATAAAGTCACTTTGACCGACAGTTAGGTTAATACACTTATACAATGAAATTGCTTTACTATATAAGCTTTAAATAGAATCTCAAAAATTCCGATGAGAATTATTTAATTATGTCGAACACAGATGCCATTGGTTTTTTTACGAAAAATGGGCATAATTATTTTGGATTTATATAAAGTCAATATTCAAATTGCAACACGGTACTATAACTCAAAACCAACAATTTAAAGAAACTGAATCATAAATAGATACGAAATAGAGAAAAAAAATAAAAATTATGAGAGATCATTCAAGTAATTTTGTGATTTCTTAATAAACTGAGAATATTCATAATGGAAAATGAATTAGAGAAAATTTACTCTCCAAATGCTAGTTATTCGCATTTCTTCAAATAACATAATTTACGATCTCACAATATAAAATGAATTGAGAATATTCCACTTATTTTCAAAATTATTTTTCCTAAAGAATCCAGAATTTACGATCTCACGAAGTAAAAGTACACTCCCATTTTTCACAAATTCTATGACTCCTTTTGTGTTGACTTGACTAACATGTGAGCGAAGCTACCGTCATCCTGAAACCGTCTTACAATGGAAGAAGAGGCAACATTTTGTTGACAACTAGGTCAACCAAAATGATTTTAGAGTTCACGCACCAAGACTAAACGCCCAAAATGTTTTCTTTCTCTATGCTTTGCCTGGCCAGTAGGTGTGAACTACTGTGGTATAAGTTTTCGTGTCTTAACCTACCGTCGGGCGTGTTCTTAATTGTAGTTTTATTAATTATCACATAGTTATAGTGCCTTTGTTATAAAAAATAGAAACCGCGCCTAGCTAACATCTCTATAAATAAAGTAAGGTCGATCGCTGCTAACAATGATGGTTAACTGATGCTACGTTGCTTAGGACGCAAACCTTAAGCAATCAGTCAAGCAAGCTAGCACCCTCAACAAACCTAATGTACTTTCCCGTAGCTAAATAATTTAATCTACCACAACGCCTCCTCGTCGATCCAACCAAATGTGTGCAAGAAAGTCCAAGCCCATGCTATCCAATCATGCAATCAGCCCATGGAAGTTGTTGGCTTGCACATACATGCGCCCCCTTGACGTGACTACTACTTACAAGACGCATTGATCACCACAAAGGGATGCTGCCAAGTGCTTGCCAAGTTGCCAAGAAACTTAATTTTGGCCCTGGAATTGACAGCCGAAACTCCAAACCCGGCGTGCATGGGAGTCCACGAGCCCATGATTTCCCGGGAAATCTATCGGCCAACATTGTCAAAACCCTGTCGCTGTGCCACCAACTTCGTCGCACGACCCCTGGGATGTATGGACATGGCCGAGGTACAAGCCGCCACGAAGAAAGAAACGAATGATGTGGACAGGCCAAGAGCAACGTACATATACGTACGAGAACGACCAAGCATATCAACAGCAGCTTCCCTCTCGATCGTGTACAGTAGCGTGATGTACCCTAATTATAGTGATGTGCCCTAATCATAGGACACAAAAATATTAGTTTAAAGTCTGTAAAAAAGGAGTTCTAACAAAACAAACGTGAATTCAAGAATAAATTAAGCAACGCCGGATAGTTATACGGGTGGGTGTATTTTCAACAAACCAGGAAGCAGAACTACATTTATCTTGTACTCGCTCTATTTTTTAAATTAATATTAAGAACCCAAAATTGAAATTATACTTTATAATAATTCTAATAACCTTAATTTTATATTAGGGAACCCGACCAATAATCGATAGAACACAAAACACAGCAAGCCGACCCTGAGGTCGTGCCCCACTTGAGTTGAAGATCAAATCGCCTGCGTAATTAAAGCCGACACCCAAAACATGTCAAAGCAACACGACGGAGGCGAAAACCCAGAGCGGACGCTCCGACATGACCATCTGCACAGAGATGTTTTCTTCCCGAATTGCTTGGTACATCCCAACCAGGGCACCCCACAATACCCAGCAAGAGCTTTGCCTCGACAAACGCAAGACCCGAACTTGCTAGACACTTTTACGGCACACGACCACAAAGAGGGCCAACTCAGACAAGGAGAGAGGAGAAGAGGGAGTAGAAAAGGTTGATTTTGGCGACCCGGTGACTCTATATTGGCATTATTTTAAACCGGTCAAAATTGAAGTCACTTAGATCCAATTAATCCAAGAAACCCTATTATATTTATCTTCTGACCCTATTTATAAAGCTGGGCAAAAACCTGGTTCGCCATGAGTCTTGTTATGTGACGCAATCATCAAAAGCGAGAAACGCCCTGGTATGGTGATTTTTGTCAAGTCTATAGCAAGCAACGTGTTGGCATGCGTCTCTCTCCCTCTGTGTTTGTGGTGGTGCGCATATATTTAGCGTGTCGAATTCAGTGTTTCGAGTGGTGTACACTTGTAATTTTGTTACTACTACAGTAGTAAAAAAGACAATTTGTGATGTATGGAAAAGAGAAGACACTTGGCCGGACGTGCAAGTAGATCTTTGTTCCAAGCGAAAACCACCCGGACGTACACCTGTATCGCATTCCGGCTGTCCGCCACCGCCGGCGCGCCACGCTACGACGGGCCGGAGTGCGGCCGCCGGGATCACACGCACACACAACACAAGCCACCAACGGCCATGGACGATAAGGACAGCCACCACCTTCCGATTCTGCCCTCCCTCCCGCTTTCGTTTATAGTCAACCGGACACTGCCGGGAATCCAAAACCCGCGGCGAGCGATCACCGATCAGTATTATACCAAACCCGACCAAGCCAACAACAGCCTCGGCATATCCCGCGTTGCCTTCGCGCCCACGAGACCACCACCGCCTCCTCCTCCCTCCGTCGTCTCTCTGTCGCTCGCCACAGCTACGAGGATTGGTTGATCAGCTCGCCGTCGCCGGTGGAGATGGCGGACTCGGCGCCGTTGCTGTCGTCGGCAGAGGAGGAAATGGCGCGGTTGCATGGCCACGGCGCTGTCTTCGTGATCGCCCTCCCGGACCACCACCACGACGACGACGTCGCCGTGCCGGTGGCGTGCGCCGAGCGACAGGGATGGTGGACGCTGCGGCGGGCGGCCGTGGCGCTCATGGTGCTCGCAACGTTCGCGGTGGCCGGGCACTACTGCTACGGCATGTACTCCTTTTCCACGGAGGTCCTCGGGACGGCGTGGTGGAGATGGAGCGACGACGGGGGCGCCTCATCCTCGTCCTTCCTGCTGCCGCTCTATCCCAAGGCGGCCGGCGCCGGCGTCATGCTCCCGGAGAGGTGTGTGCCACTCTGTTCTTTGCAAAACAGCACAATTCTGCTCCCCCTTTTGGAGTTGTTTGCTCTTCAGTTTCTGAATAGCATTTGGGATGATCGATAAGCTTCAGTTGGCTAACATTTTGGCCTGTTCTATTAACCTGATTTTTCCCATTGATGCCAGAAATAATAGTGTATTCTTCTCTAATAATTTCACATGATTTTCATTTTGCGGGTAATAATTTCACATGGTCGAGTTGGACTATATCCTCATAGGAATTTGGACCACCTGCGCACCAAGGGATCACGTTTTCTTTTTGAAAGTTACAGTTTTGTCCTGTCGGGCTGGGTAATACGTTTGACCGTCGACCTATTCAAATTCAAAGGACCCTTTAAGTTCCCAACTGCTGAAACAGTGTATTTCGATGCACATGTCAACTGGGATCATATCATAATCCATAAATCAATTTTAAAAGGCTTATATACTCTGCACCTCCCAAAGTCAACATCTTCGTGTGCAGAATACCTCTGTTTTTCATGGTTAAATCTTTGGGTTGTCTCCGGCTTCTACCTGTCAGAATTCTACATACTAACATCACATTCTTTGTTCTTCTCGTTGTTCCATTTCGCTCTTCTTTGCTGGTAGGACTTGGCGTTAGCTCTGTTTATCTGAATTGTGTTTAAGATGTCTGTCGGTTCACCCGGCATTTTTTTTTTCATTCCCGAATTCGTCGTTTCCCGAGAGTTGCTGGTCTTTTCAAATGCTTCTGCGTTTGGAAATTGAATTGCAGGAGTATCTCATTTTTTCGAAATTAAAAGGGTAATATTTTTTCCAATAATTTCACAAGGATGAGTCAGAGTTGAGTCCTTGCAAAACTTTGGAAAACTAGCCACAGGCCTGACAGGGATTTTGTTTTGGAATGTTGCGTATCAGTCCTGTCAGGCTGGTTTATATGCTTGATCGTCGACATGTTAAACTGCAAGCCATTTGATGCCCAACTGCAGAAAGTCTGTATTTGGACAGACATGTCAGCTGTGGTATGAATCATATTAATAAGCACGACTTACAATTGTCCAACTCCCAAAGTCAACATTTTGGTGTTCAGATTACTATTTCTATTTTGCATGGATAATCGCTGAGCAAGTCCTGTTATCTGCACTTGTTCAGCTATCAGAATTCAAAATGCGGTGATAAAAAATCAGAACGCTGTAAACTCTACTACATACTAACATGACACTTCTGTTCTTCCACCCTTGATATGCAGGCAGTACTACACTTCCATAAATATTGGAAATCCTGCAAGGCCCTACTTACTTGACATCGATACGGGGACCGACCTGACATGGATCCAGTGTGATGCGCCCTGCACCAACTGCACAAAGGTGCGCGGCATTTCTAATCACACGAAAACAGAATTCAGCTCCGTAGCAGCGCAAAATACTGTAGACATCCAAATTTTCAGTGTTTCATCACTAGCCTGATTTCTCCAAACTTCATTTGTACTCATGCAACCACCGTATTATCTTGCTACAGGGACCCCATTCTCTGTATAAGCCTGCAAAACAGAACATAGTTCATCCCAGGGACACACTCTGCCAGGAACTGCAAGGCAACCAGAACTACTGCGACACCTGCAAACAATGCGACTACGAGATCGCGTACGCCGACCGGAGCTCCTCCGCCGGTGCACTCGCACGGGATACAATGCAGCTGATCACCGCCGACGACGAAACGGAAAACTTAGACCTCGTATTCGGGTAAGCTGTCGGGTAGCTAACTGTCTCACATGTTCAGACTTGGACGATGTTCTCTGTATAGTAAGTTAGTAACAAACTTCCATTTCTGGTACCGTCTGTTAGGTGTGCATATGATCAGCAAGGAAAGCTTTCGGACTCGCCGGCGAGAACTGATGGGGTTCTTGGCCTCAGCAATGGGGCTATAAGCCTTCCTTCCCAGCTGGCCAGCCAAGGGATCATTGCCAATGTTTTTGGCCACTGTATCCCCACGGATTCTGGCACTGGCAGTAGCGGCTACATGTTCCTTGGTGATGATTACGTTCCCAGATGGGGAATGACATGGGTTCCCATCCGGAACGGTCCTGAGTACGTCCCCTGCTTTTGTTTCAAGATTAGTTTCATATGTGTCCATCGTTTCTTCTTCGGATACCGATACGCTGCATCATCTTCACAAGATATGACATGCTCTGTTCACGGCAAATCTTAACCGATTCCAGTCACTCTCAACACTCAAACTGCAAATGAAAAAAATTCCCATACTGCTCTGCAATGTTGCTTTACTATTTCTAGCATTTGGATTGTTGCTCCCCATTTTCTCCAGTCACCGTAGCTATAAATAGGATAACACACAAAAAAAAAATCTGACAATGCTCTGTTTTTGCTTTACCATGCAAATATTGTTCTTAGGATCCATCATATGAACTTCCACTTAAAGCTAGAATGCATATATGACTGAATTTTTACCTTTTATGTACTGTCAGGAACGTATACAGCACACAACTCCAGAAAGTAAACTATGGGGGTCAGGAGCTTAATGTGCGAAGGCAGGCAGGAAAACTGACTCAAGTGATCTTTGACAGTGGGAGCTCCTACACGTATTTCCCACGTGAGATATACAGAAAGCTGATTTCCTCGGTGAGTTCATGTATCAAGTATCCATCAGATTAAACAAGTTCAGCCCCATGTTACTTATACCTGGTTACTCTCTTGTGATCTGACAGCTTGAAGACGCCTCCCAAGGCTTTGTACACGATGAGTCAGATCATACACTACCTTTCTGCATGAAACCTAATTTCCCAGTGAGGTAATGTGATAGAATATGTTGATACTTAATACATCATCCGCTTCTCGATCACTTTGGATGCGGGTTAACAACTCAGCATTGCAAAATCTTCAGGTCTGTTGGTGATGTGAAGGAACTGTTCAAGCCCTTGCAACTGCAATTCAAGAAAAGATGGTTCGTGATCCCGAGAACATTCACAATCTCTCCTGAGAACTACTTGGTCATCAGCGTAAGTGCACTCACAAGCGACCCTAGTAACATCTTCAGCACCCATTTCCTCTTAATTTAGGGTTGATCGCCGAGTAAAAAGCTTTTCCTTGGACTTTTACAGGACAAGGGCAATGTCTGCCTAGGGGTGCTTGACGGAACAGAGATTGGCCACAGAACAACCATAATAATCGGAGGTACGTACCAACTGGTCATTTTCCTGGCATATCTCCATCATTTCACCAAATATCTCTGTCAAGCTTACCTTTCGCTCTTTGCTTGTTGCAGATGTTTCGCTCCGTGGGAAGTTGGTTGTGTATGACAACGACGAGGATCAGATCGGATGGGTTCAGTCGGACTGCACGAGGCCACAGAAAGAAAGCAGAGTTCCTCCCTTCCTTTCCAGAGCTTTGCGCAGTCAACTTCTTTAAATGTCACAACAGATCACAAGCGAAATCGCCTGCCCATGCGCTCGTCTTCTCGACGTGACGCAAAATTCTGCATCTTAAGCTGCCATAATCTTATAATGGATATAGTTAAACAGGGGGATAGGAAAACAGAAAGGAAAGAAAGGTGAATATATATAGCCTGTAGCTTAGTACCTGTATTTTTCTCTGCTGTATATATACAAGAGAAGCAGAATTCTGTGTACCTATATGTTGTAGAGCATATCTCAACCACTTGTAAGACTAAGTGGTGAAGCATATCAATGAAAATTTGAGTAGAAACTATGTTATCTACTACTCTTTGTAGTTTCGTTTCAAAATTCAGTAAGTCGATCACACAAGTGTCATGTCCAGAAAAAGGAGAGTTTGCCACACCAACACATGGAAAGCAATACCACAACTTTGAGCAGTGTGCAACAAAAGACAGCAATGCATTGACAGCAAAATCCCAACAAAAGCACTATGATGACTTAAGAGCAAACTACAACACAGCTACTTCTCCATCACGTAGGTCAAGAAATATCTACTCAAAGTGTGCATGAACTGGCTAAATCTGCACGCATGTGACGGCATTGGTGAGGGTGTAGGGGAGCACGATAACTTTGAAATGAAAGAGCCGTTGGAGGCGATCGCGGAGGCGACCGCGGCTGCGGGCGCGGTGCCGCCGTCTGCCGGCACTCACGAGGGCTCCGCTACGACGCCGTTCGCGGTGTGGAACGCCGGGGATGCGGTGGCAGCAGTGGAGGAGCCGTTGGAGGGGGCGAGCGCGGAGGCGACCGTGGCTGTGGCCGCGATGCCGCTGTCTGCCGGCACCCACGAGGGATCCGCCAAGACGCCGATCGCGGTGTCGAACGCCGGAAGGGCTGTGGGCTCGCATACGGCGGCAGTAGTGGAGGAGCCAGCGGCGTCGGGCCAGCGGGCAAGCCCTTGCCCGCGGCCATGCCTGGCGGCCATGCGAGAAGACGAAGGGGATGGGCTCCGATCTCGGATCGGTGGCCGTTTTTGGGTGCTCGCCGGAGATGAGGATGACGAGGGATCGGACGATGGCGTGTGTGATCCAGCTAGTACACGCTACTTTCGGGATTGCGCGACGCCAGAGCCCATCTCTGGCCGGTCCTCTTCATCGAGTACATCAAGGGCGGAGAAACGAATAGCTCGGCGGCAAGGACAGAGGTCTGCAACTTTGTTTCTTAATTCGATCTCCTCGATGGATGCAGGTACTTCACCGGCGCCAATCACAACGCGCAAACACTTTCGGGTCCCCAAGTTACCAGTGATGCCACCATCGACGACACGGGAAGAAGAGCTCGACTGGGGGGAGTGGATTTTGGTCACTGGACGGCGGCGACGGCCTTCTTCTCCGACGAAGGTGAGTCCCCGCAAACGAGGATCTCGGATCCAAAATTCGAAAAAACAGAATCTGGGGGCATCGGCCAGCCCAACCCGGCCTGCATGCGAGCCCGGATAGCCACTCGGGCTTGGGCAAAGCTGAGGAGAAAAAATACGTGTGGTTGACTTCGGTTTTCAAGGGGTGGTGTTTTCCCCGCTGGTCCGTAGTTCGATCAAGAGAGCTAAGGAGGAGATAGCTCTCATAAATATGAAGGAGACGTTTGAAAAATCCTCTAACCTAACGCAGGGAGATGAATACACTAAACAGCCCCAAACTAGCGACGTCGGTTCGCAAGTGATGGCTATGGAGTGTGATAGCAAGAGGGATGCTGGTTATCTCTCTCTTTCGGAGGCTGTCACGGTGGTGACAGCGGCTGCTGGAGACGTGGTGCGTCGATCACCACGGCGCGAGGTTAAAGCCGATGCGACGGTGGCAATGATGGAGGTGGAGGCCGGTAACTCGGTTGGCCTCTCTCCCTCTTCTTCAACCGGTGCTGGTTCGGTCCCTCCCTCGTTTGACACCTTGTGTGGTGCGTCGAGCGGAGGATCACCGGTGGCGACTGCCCTCTCTCCTTGTACCTCGGGTGGGGGTATAGGATCGAGAGGGGAGCTGGCGACGCCGGTTTCGTCGGCCCCAATGGGTGCCCCAGGTGGGGGTACTAGGGAGGCCGACCTACTGCTACCTCCCCTCTCGCCGGGGAGGATGGCGGCTGCACCTGTGGCGGCCTACTACACAGGTGGCATGGACGATGCCGCCATTAGGCGCAAGGTGGAGGAGTTCGGAGGTGTTCGAGACGGTGGGGTGCGAGGGGTGCGGTCTAGCGGACGCATACAAGCACAGCACAATGCCGATGCCACTCAGATGGAGCGGGCAACGGCGTTGGCGCAGCGTCGGAACCTCACGGAAGGTACAAATTTAAATCCTTTGTTTACAATTTTATCTTTCTCCGATGATCAGATTATTGCTAGAGCTGCTAGTTTAGGAGTGTCGTTGGGGTCATCTCATATGGAAAAAAATTAATTCGGCTAAAACAATAAAGGATAATGAACTTGATAGGACAATTCATTTGCTGAATAAGAAGAGGATCCGCAAAATCTGATTCTTAATAGAGCTGCTAATCTTTCGGAAGACTTAGTGGAGGATGAGTTAGCCAGAGACTTAGAGGATCAGTTGGATCCAATAGTTCCTTTCGAGAGGACTAAGAAATCAAGACCTAGAAAATATTACTCAACTTTGACTCGACGTCGAAGCGTTAGACTTAAAAAGCATAATAAAAGATCAAGATGAGTGGTTTAAGAGGTCTATTTTGGAACAGCGAGGGCTTTCGAAACCCCGGAAAACATCTTTTTATTCAGGAAACAATTAGGGTAAAGAGATTAGATTTCCTTGCTCTCTCGGAGACAGGTAGGTCGAATTTTTCTACCCCTTTCTTGACTCATCTAGCCGTCGGGTTAGATTTTTCTTGGTTCTGTCTCCCGCCGCAAGGGCGATCGGGAGGGATGTTAATTGGTATAAACATGGCCACACTTCAAGTAAAAAACGTGGATGTATGTGACTTTTGTGTCAAACTCTACGTTAAATCTAAGTGTGATGGGTTTGAGTGGGTTCTAGTCTCGGTCTATGGAGCTGCTCAGGAGGATTAAAAACCTCAGTTTCTCTCGGAATTCGTCCGTATGTGTGAGAATGAACCATTGCCGTTGATGGCGGGTGGGGATTTCAATATCATTAGAAAACCAACTAAGAAAAATAATGACAACTTTAACCCACGGTGGTCTTTCATGTTTAATGCCATAATTGAGGGGATTGGTCTCTAGGAGATCGAGATGTCGGGGCGACAATACACTTGGGCTAGTAGGAGGGAAAATCCCACTTTTGAAAAGCTAGATCGCATTCTGGCCACTTCAGAGTGGGAGCAAAAATTTCCACTGTCTACGGTCCAGGCCCTAACTCGTGCGGGGTCGGATCACACTCCGTTATTTTGGATTCCGGAGTCCATGCCCACCTGGGAAATAGGGCACACTTTTCTTTCGAGTTATCTTGGTTTCGAACTAAGGGTTTCCATGAATTAGTGGCAGCCGAATGGGCAGCCTACAACGTGGGTAATTCTCCTATCGAGATTTGGCAAAATAAAATTAGGCACCGAAGACGATATCTTGAAGGTTGGGCAAAAAATATGAGTGGAAAGTATAAAAAGGAAAAAAGAGCGATTATTAAGCATAATCGATGAGCTTGATATTAAATCTGAAACCTGTCCGCTCTCGGAGTCGGAGAGGAAGAGGTTGCGGGAGGCTAACGATAGAATTAATAACCTCCGCCGAGATGAAGAAACAAAATGGGCACAACGTGCTAAGGTGAAACATGTGCGAGAGGGTGGAAATAATACGAAGTATTTTCATCTTATTGCTAATGGTAAACACAGGAAAAAGAAAATATTTCAATTAGAGCAAGACGAGGGAACCATTATGGGAGATGAAAATCTGAAGGTTTACATTACAGAATATTATAAGAAGCTATTTGGTGCATCGACACCAAGTAAGATCTTGCTTGATGAAAACATAACGAATGATATACCGCAACTTTCCGTCGAGGAAAATGAAATCCTAACCGCTAACTTCACTGAGAGGGAAGTATTAGAGGCAATTTCGCAAATGGAAACGAACAAGGCGTCGGGCCCTGACGGTTTTCCAGCTGAATTTTATAAAAATTTCTGGGGCATAATTAAGGATGATTTGATGGCTATGTTTGTTCAGTTCCAAGAGGGGATTCTGGCTCTGTATAAACTGAACTTTGGCATGATCACCTTGCTGCCTAAGAAAGAAAATGCGGTGCAGATTCAACAATACAGACCAATATGTCTTCTCAATGTCAGTTTCAAAATCTTTACTAAAGTGAGTACTAATCGCATTATTGGGATCGCCCATAAAGTTATTAGACCCATGCAGTCGGCTTTCATGCCTGGACGACATATTCTAGAGGGGGTGGTGGTCCTCCATGAAACCATTCATGAACTTCAGAGGAAGAAAATGGATGGGGTGTTGTTTAAAATTGATTTTGAGAAGGCATACGATAAAGTTAAGTGGCCTTTCCTTTTACAGGCGTTACGCATGAAAGGCTTTTCACACAAATGGTGTGAATGGATCATGCAGTTTGTTAAAGGAGGTAGTGTCGGGATTCGTGTAAATGATGACATTGGTCATTATTTCCAGACAAAGAAGGGTCTCAGACAAGAAGATCCGCTGTCCCCGATGCTTTTTAATATTGTAGCATACATGTTGGATGTACCGATTGCACGGGCAAAGGCAGATGGTCAGGTAGGAGGCCTCATTCCTCATCTGGTTGAGGGTGGAGTATCCATACTTCAGTACGCTGATGACACTATCTTGTTCATGGAACATGATTTAGATAAGGCCATAAATATGAAGTTAATTTTGTGTATTTTTGAGCAACTTTCCGGGCTAAAGATTAACTTCCACAAGAGCGAAATTTTCTGTTTTGGTAAAGCAAAGGAGGTAGAAGAGCAGTACAAGCATATCTTTGGATGTGAGTCTGGCTCTCTACCTTTCAAATATCTAGGTGTGCCTATCCACTATAGACGACTTCGTAATGCAGAATGCAATCCAGTAGAGGGCCAGTTTGAAAGCAAATTGGGATGCTGGAAGGGCAAGTTACTCTCATATGGAGATAGGCTTGTTCTTATCAATTCTGTTTTGACGAGTATACCGATGTTCATGTTGTCTTTCCTAGAAATACCTAAAGGGGTACGGAAGAGATTAGACTTTTATCGCTTACGTTTCTTTTGGCAGAGCGATGAGCATAAAAAGAAATATCGGTTAACCAAATGGAACATATTGTGTCGACCAAAAGACCAAGGTGGTCTATGTATTGATGTGTTAGAACTTAAAAATAAGTGTTTGCTCAGCAAGTGGTTGTTTAAGTTGTTAAATGAAGATGGGGTTTGGCAAGAATTACTTCGAAACAAATATTTAAGTTCTAAGCCATTAGCACAAGTGGAAGTTAGTCCAATCGACTCACCGTTTTGGAAGGGTCTCATGAGAGTTAAAGAGGAGTTCTTTAATAGAGGCTTTTTCAGAATAGGAAACGGAAAGATTACAAGGTTTTGGGAAGATACGTGGTTAGGGGACACTCCACTCCAACAACAATATCCATCTCTATATAATATTGTGCAGCAAAAAAATGTTATGGTGCATGATGTTTTTAACGGGGCGCCTCCTTTAAATATAAGTTTTAGGACGGTTTTAATTGAAGATAAGTGGGATGTGTGGTCTCACTTATGTCTGCGGTTGATGGATATTAATTTGACAAATGATGCGGATATTTTTGTGTGGAAACTTACAACCAATGGAATATTCACGGTTAAATCTATGTATGAGGATTTGATGATTGGACATACCAGATTTTTGCGTAGATATTTGTGGAAGTTGAAGATTCCTCTCAAAATAAAAAAAAATCATGTGGTTCCTAATCAGGAAAGTCTTGCTCACAAAAGATAATTTACTTAAACGAAATTGGAACGGACGCTCTAAATGCTCTTTTTGTGGATGTGAGGAGTCTATAGATCATTTATTCATCTCGTGTCCTTTTGCTCGGTTAATATGGCGTGTAGTGTTTTGCACTTATAATATCCCTCCACCGACAAATGTTTCCAATATGTTTGGAAATTGGTTGAATGGGATTGACAAAAAGACCACAGCTAGGATTCGTATTGGTGTTTCAGCAATCTGTTAGTCTATTTGGAACTGCAGGAATAATATTGTTTTTAACAGGAAAACAAATTTTCATGTGTTACAGGTTATCAATATGGCGGCCTACTGGATCCAGTTATGGGCTACCCTGCTTCCTTCGGACCAGCAGGAACTTATGGTTACTGGATGCGCTCGACTTCTGTTGGTGGCACAGGAGTTTTTCTCCCGACATACGTGGCAACATATTAGGAGACTTTTGTAGTTGAAACTATGTTGCTATTTCGATGGTTGATACATGTGTCAACCTTATGTGATCGTTGAGTTGTAATAAGTTGATACTTGAATGATTTTTAATAAATGGCTGTGTGCATCACTCGATGCAGAGGCCGGGACTGCCCCATTTCTAAAAAAAAAAGTGTGCATGAACTTCCCATGCTTAACAATTATATGGATCAACAGTTTACAGGGTACTTCTTGCCTAGACAGAAGTAACAAATTATTTACAGGGCACTTAAACACACTAAGGAAATACATGGATCGACAGTTTTACTATGGCTGGTGTTTTTTTGTGACAGCAAACAGGAGTTCCATAAGCAATACAGACATCAATCTTCTTGTTGCATATATACTAGTTTGGTATTATACACACGTAGTTGTCCAAATTATTCAACAAAACTGGATGTTGAAGGCAAATGGCAAGGTTTCCGATGGAGTAACCTTGCCGGATCATCGTCGATGTCAACTCTATAGTCCAAGAGATTTGCATACTTTATCGGGGAACCCACCATCACCTTGCTAACGGCAACCGGCTCTTTAACAGCCTCCTTGAAATTAGCCTTCTCACTCAGCTCGTCAAACGCATTAACAACATTCTGTAGCCGGGCAAGAAACTCGATTAGAAGTGAGGCAAATGTGGCTAGGGATAAGGCACTTGCACTTTCATATGTTTTTGACTCTTCGTCTTCAAGTGGGAAGTTTGGATGGAATGATCTTCGAGCAGGCCAAGATAACAGGGTCATGTCAACGTCAATAGTTGATGAATCATATCTGCTAAGAAATGAACTCTTATAATGGTTCGCAGAAGTTTGATCTGCAACTGTAGGCTATGTAACTTCATTGTTATTTTCTTTTGAGATGACACTTGTGCCATTCATGGCATCTTTTATTCCTTCCGCTCGTTTTCTAATATCCCATCTTTCGTTATTCACCAGAAGATATGACTTCTCATCAATCTTTTTTTGCAACTCCTCAGCTGCCATGTGGACTTCAAGTAGAATATCTGGAGAACTCAACTTGGTCATTGTCTTAACATTGTTTCCAAGCTCACACAACACTTTAGCACCTTCTCTGCCCACTCTATAAATTTCTGAAACAAACAATCTTCTGAATTCTGGCGGTGCCTAGAAATGAAATTAAATATATTTTTATATAGGAAACAAATGCATCACTTGAACATGTTGTTGAGAAACTATATAAGCAAACCTGAATTTCAGAAAGAATGCAACCATGCAGTGCCATGACTGCAAAGGAACAATGCCTCAGTGCTCCACCAACTTTAGTGAAGCTCTTCCAAGGATAATTCATCATTTTGTAAGGTCCATGGGGTGGTTCCCATATAGCAAAACCTAACTATGAGGAAATACAAAATAACAGAGTCAAAATTATCAGAAAAGGTGATATATTCTAAAATGGAAGTGTTAGCTTTAGAGCAACAACAGACCAGAGTTTCCTCTCGTTCTGATGCCTCGACGGATGCCCTGTACCCACTATATAGAGGATCATTAGAAGCTTGATATGTAAGTATTTTTGAAGGAACCCTTTCATACTCCATGCATTTCAGATATCCATTGACACAACCTACAGCGAACAGCCAAATCGGCAATAAAGGCGTAGAAACCATATGTATCTATAATCGATGGTGATGCAACGATACCACAACTAATATTTTCTACATTTTCTAACAATAAAAATTAAATAGTACAACATGACAAGTACTCCCTCCATCCAAAAATTTAAGGCGTGCATGTTTATGCGCGTTCTTTGTTTCACGACTTTGACCAATAATATACTACTCCCTCCGTTCCAAAATACTTGTCTTCCATTTGTCCAAATTTGAATGTATCTAGACATGTTTTAGTGTATTGGTACATCCAAAATTAGGTAAATGGAAGACAAGTAATTTGAGACGGAGGGAGTATAAATTAAATGGATCATGAATGTATAAATGGAATCGTTGCATTGTCTTGTATAAATTATTTCATTATATTTATATTTTAAAATACAAATTTTGTGGACTATTAGTGCAGATCATAGTTAGAGTTGAAAGTTGTTGATCAGCGAAAGTCAAGGACTCTTATATTTTGGGATGTAGCGAGTACTATTATTGTACGCATGACTTTACAACACCAGCAAACTTCTAAGGAGGGAGTTGCGGTGGAACGGGTTATACCTTCTAAGGATTTTGCAACACCAGCAAAATTCTTTGCAATCAAATTGTGCAAATCCTCTCCAGACTAGATTGGGTAAATACCGATGTTGATCACAAGAGTGACAGCAGCACCAATAGCAACCAGTATACTTCTATTTACAGCCGTGTCAATGAACATCCCTGTGTTGTACCCAGTGACCATGACAATATAGAAGGTCAACAAGAATACGCGAAATCCATAGTCATAAGGCTTCATCGTTGGGTGTAGCCTTGCCAAGTTTGTGCTAAAACCTAGTGGTGGAAAACATAAAAGCGTTAGCTACATGTTAGATACACTTGTACTAACATAAAATGAAATGCCTCAAACGTTTACCAGTAGCAAAGGTGCTAATAATAAGAATCACTTCTTTTGCCCCAAGTTCTTGGATAATTCAGCGATTGCTAGAGCAAGCAATACAGCAGTAAGTGTTCCTAACCCCCTGTTGAAACCTTTGCTTAATGTTGCGCCTGCATAATAGTAGAGCAAGTTAACGAAAGGCGATACAACAGTGTAAACTTAGCATAAGATAGCAGGGCTTCATTGTGAGAGCTAGGTAAGACAATGACATCATAAGAAAATGATACCCATTATATTGACACTAGCACCCAGGGCATCTTGTTATAGAAGAAACGGTCCTTTGCGAGAATTACAGAAAATTTGTCCCCGACAGGGATCGAACTCAGTTTGTTTGGTCGACCACTGGGACTCTGCCCCGTTCTAAAAAAATGAGACCAATCAGGACTAGCCATTTATGGCTTAATTTTATGGAAGAATTGTTCCTTTATGAGAAATTTAACAATTCACTCCCGGTGAGATTCGAACTCTGTTTGCCAGGTTTAGCCACAACTATCGTTGTCATTGGGCCTCTGTCCTGTTGTAATCGATAACTTTGTATCATTTTTCTTTCGAAAACCAACAACATCCATTTAGTTGTTCATATATGCGTGTCTGTCCATTTGATTAAGTACAACTGGCCCAAGATCAACGTGGTCCCGCCCGGACAACAATAAAATTTGGTCGCGCTGTCCCATGTGAGATGCATGCTCAATTTAATAAAATTTACTTAGGCACACGTACTTCTAAGTGGTGGTCATGCAGTCTGCAAGAGAACCGATACAGATTATCGAAACGCCGCTATCTTACTGATCTCTAGTTTGGATGACAGCGTGCACGTTTCTTGCATCAACACAAATAATGGACAGATGGACAGATATGGAAGACGTTGACAATGATTTGTGACTCATGAAAGAGAGACGGGGAGGCGGTGGCACTGGCTGGCACTCTTGGATCTGAATCTGAACTATTGCAGATTCGCAGCGGGTTCGTGGGCTGGCAGATAAGCAAATTCAGATCAGGATCGCATGGCAATTGTTGAACCAGAAATAATTTTGAGCCTGAGCGTGCCACAAACTAGAGTTTTGAACTACAGCCGAATATTCTGATTAAATATTGTATATACAAATACCAAAATTATGAATCCCAAATCATTAATTTCATTTTCTTTTGTTTCTCCCACATGCTACAAAAATGCATTCAAAATTTGCATAGTTTCATCATGAATTTGACGGGACCATCTATATGGTCGCTGAAACTTTATGACTTCTAATTCTAAACATTGATCCTTAATCTATTGGCTGGAGAAGAAAAAAGGATAAATTGTCAAACGAAAAGCTTTTTTTTACTAAGGTCGAAGGAACAGATGGGCCTTGATCATGTGAAAGAAAATTATGCCTTGGTTTAAAATGGAAACTAAATCTCATGACACCTACACCCCCACACTTTCAAGTTTTAATTTTTTTATCTTTCAAACATTACAGCATATGGATTTGAAACTTTGCATATTACTGAAACATTAGAACTAAAATGTGAGGAAGTAGTTCGGAATTTCTTTTGCGGTTTAAAATGAAAATAATATGTATATTTAAATTCAGAAAATTTCCAACCTTTTTCCCCGCATTGGATCTCAAATATGTTAGTAAATTATAAAGTTTAAATCCATAATTTGTATGTTTGAGAGATTAAAAAAAGTGTTTGTGAGGGAAACAAGGAGTTAGCCAAGACAAGGGTGATGGGGTGTAAGTGTAACTGAGTCCATGTTTGGAAAATCTACTCTCGATAAGATAATTGAACAATTTGGAATTGCCTGGAAGTTTTTTGGTTTAGAAATGCGTAACCTGGTATGCTTAGAAATAAGCAAGTAGACACACTTACACCTTTCTAGTCTTGTAGATTTATAAACACAAATATTGTGTACAATAGTAAGTCCGATTTTGTGCAACATAGTTATAGAAAAAACTACTCTATAATGTCTCAACTTACTGCAAATATGCATGTATCTAGACATGATTTAGTGTGTAGAACTGTATATACATATAAATTTGGTCTAGTTTGAGACATCCTTTTAAGAATGGAGTGAGTATTTACACAGAACTAGCAAATCAAATGTTTAGGTACTTAGAGGAATTTGAAATCTACGTGAACTGACATTATGTATTAGCTCGATTATTTGCTATATTTATATAGCGGGGCGCAAGCCTATTTCGTCTCTGAGCACGTTCGACCCATCTCCCCATGCATCTCATGCAACCATTCGATGACGCCACAGTTAAACCTGCGGAGTGAAGTTCAACGAGCGGGGCAAAGAGTGTTCGATCCACAGCCCACACGTACGTCCATCAGTCGGCTTACGATGGCATGGCAGCTAACCTGGGACTGGGAGCCCAGGCTCGCCGGGCCTAGCTCCTCCGACGAGGAAACCCGACGTAACGAAAACTACGTACCGACGCTGAACTCGAAGATGAAGAGGACGGTGAAGACAACCCAGAGGGAGTGCGCGGCGATGTCGCGCGGCTCGCGGAGGAAGACGAGCAGCGTGACGACAGACAACGCGAGGCCGAACTTGGCCGCGTACACGGGCTTCCGGCGGTCGGAGCGCGCGGACGCCCATATCTCCGCCGCCCGGCGGCCACCGCGCCCCAAGCCCGCCGGAGCGGTCCCGGACGCTTCTTGGCCCCATCGCCGCCCGGCAGGCTCCAGGCCGACGACAGCAGCAGAACGTCACCGTCCTCCAGCGTCGACCACGCCATGGCTTCGCTGCCGCCCGCCGGGAAACTAAAACGGGCGGGCTTTTGGTCATCCGTCGTTCCGGTGCGCATTTGCGTGTGAGCTGCCGAGATGCGATCCACGGGTTTAAAAGGGCGCGAACCGGAAGTACAACAACATAAACGGGTTTACGAACAGTATGTGATCAACGTTACATGGCCGTCGGATCCTCCTCGTGCGGCCTGGATTTAGGATGAACGATCCGCAGCGTCACCACCCCCGACAGCTCCCCAAGGGTCGTCGTCACCATGAACACACGTGGTCCTCTATGATGCCACTCATCAACCATGGCGTGGAGATGTCAGTGCCTATGGCATTGAAGGAGTTGAGGGGTACCGATGCCACTAGCCCGGAAGAGAAGATCGCGAAGGTGATGGCCCAGTTCGACGTGATTGAGCCACAGAAGAAGACCATGCCATTCTTGATGGTGGACCTCTGCCGAGAGATTGCTGACATGCCCAAGGACAAGCAGGTTCGGGTGGATGCTCCCTCTTTGGCCGAGCGATGGAGCATCCGGCTGGACACGAAGAACAAAGATTGTGTCATTCCTGTAGCCAAGCGCGCCGAGTTTAGGAGGGCGGAGGCTTATGCCTGATCCCTTCTGCGAGGAGGGTGCACTTCGGTGCATCCATAGCGGAGAGAGTTTGTGTGTGTTTGGAGAGGCTCTTTTAGTTGGTTTTGTCGTGTGTCCTGTTAGCTTGGGTTTAGGTGCCCTTGTTTCAGGCACAGACGATGTCCCATGAGTTAGATGCACCACGTTTTGTATGGTTTTTGGATCCGGTTTTCCTAATTAACTGGATCAACTCTTTTCTTCTATAATGCAAAGCGGGAACTCCCCGCCTTGGTTCTCAAAAATCAACTATGGCGTCTCCTAATTACATATTCTCTAAGCAATAATTCACAGTGGAACATCCGAGGACCATTCATGCATGGCCCCATCACCAAGAACACACATACGCCTCGATGGTGAACACCCATCACCCACGCGACTGCCCAAGGAGCTGATCATTCTGTGTAAGTGTTGGGCTAGTTACATTAATTTTTAATATATAAGTGTTAACCGCAAAGATCTTATTAGAGTATCTACTATTTATACTTATTTTATAGAGAACAGCGCAGGTTAATAGTATATGAACTTGCTGAGAATGGGCAGTTTGGTCATGAAGTTGCAGAATATGGAAAGCGGGTCAGGAGGTTGTCACGCAGGAGCGTTTTGGTCACTTCCTACATGTGGTTGCTAGTTTGCCTACGAGCAGACTATTTTGACAACTTACTTTTAAGTTTATATTCGCCACGTCAATAAACTTACTGATGTCGTCACTAAATGCTCGTGCGTGGCCATTTCATGACCCGCTTTTAACGAACCTTCGTTTTACATTTTGTTCATGTGCAAAACCTGTGTTTTACTCTATTTTTATAATAAAAGCAATACACATAGTTTCTAGCCGAAACACTAGGTTAGTTGCATCATCCGAAGTATTGAGACAGTTAGATCTATATTTTGTTGTTGACATTTAATGAAGGACGGGCGACTCTACACAAACCAGATCTGATAAAGTGTTGTGTCTAACACGCTTGGCACAAGTAAAACAAAAATTTATATATACGGCCGTGATTTGATTATAAATCATGGGCCATATTATCATGTAACACGTTTTTTTGTTGTTGCAATTTTATCATGTAACACGTTGTATGTGCAAGTCATGTAAATTGTAAACCCTGTAATTCACGGAGCCTCTCTGCCGGACTCCTAGCCGTGTAAGGGTATATATAATGGTAGAGAAGGCACGCCTTCTCTTAGCCATCCACGTCATTTAGAGAAAATAAAATTATAAGTTGTACAATGCATTATCTCTTATTTTCATTCATAGCCATTAATGAGAATTAATTATATTTTAGTAGGAAATTGTATTTCTAAGGGAAGACAAAAGGTACAATGGTGAAATCAGCCTTCCCTTATTTCGTAAGAGATTATCTCTTAGCTAAGGGAAGACAACCTCACATTTCTTCATTCTCTCTCCGCCAACTAGACAAATATCCTACGTGTCAACGTTAAGAGAAGTCTGACGTCACCCCATTGTACATGCCCTAAGTCACGGAGGCCTCCAGGAGGCGCCTTGTAAGTATCCAAATCCAAACTGATAAAAACGGAAAAATGCATTGCTTGCTGCCATCGAACGGATCAATCAAGTGATATCGCATATCTACCTTGCTTCGTATCGGTTCTCTCTTCCCGTTTATGAGCTACCAGCGGAACCAGATCGCAGGTGAAGCCGTCTCTGCACCTGACTCCAGGTAATTAATTAAGCCGTGTAAGCCACGAAGGCGTCTGTACGTACCAAAATCAAATCAAAACTGATTAGAAACGGGAAAAGGCATGGCCGTGCTGCCATCAAAAGGATTGATCAAGTGATAGCCACTGGGATCCGTCGATAGAAATATCTCAAGCCTCCCATGAATAACACCAACAAAAATATTTGCCGACGATTCGTGCAAATTCTCTCCAAGCCAGATTGAGCATATACCTATCTTTTTTTAGGTTAAAAGCGGTCGTATCCGCCATCCGATTAGATAGAATAGATGTTTATTTACATAATTTTGAAAAAGGGAAAAAATTCCTTATAAACTAAAAAAGCTAGTCTACAGGGTCTTGCGTGTGAGCAAAAGCCCGCAGCGCCAACTCCTCCCACACCAAAGCCGCCACCTCCGTAGGTGAGATCGCCGCACTGTGGAAGGTCTTTTGGTTCCTCTACTTCCCCCATGTCGAGGAGTGCACATGCATCAGAGAATTCTACATCTAGGCCACCTCCGGTGTCATCTGCCGCTCCGCGGTTCATGCGGTCTTCTTCTTCTTGGGCTTCTTCATGGAAAGGACAAGGTCGTCGATGTCTGCCGCTGCATGGTCCGAGATTGGACCATCTAAGAGGGCGAAAAACTCCTGTCGGCGGCGCTCCGAAAAGGTGGCCACCTCAAGCAGCGAGCCGAGACGGCGCGCCACGGCCTCCTTGGCTAGCTGCTCCATGTTGGCACCCTGATGCTCCTCCGAACCTGATGCTCCTCCGCGCCGACGGCGCCTCTATCTCCTTCTCGTGGACCAGGGACGGAGACAAGGGGGGACGAGCTAGGGCTGCGCCCCCCCTATGATCAGGATTTTCTTAATGCTAATAGCCATGGCAGCTCCTAAATTAATGGATTTGGTCTAGTTTAGCCCCCCTCATACAAATTACAGCACAAGTCAGTCTAGCTTTGCCCCCCTTAAGATCAATCCCTGGCTCCGTCCCTGTCATGGACCAACGCCGAGTCCGGCGTGCCCAAAACAGAGGTCCTGAGCGGCGTCGAGATCCGGGCGATGAAGCCCGACAAGTCCAGCTGCCCAGAGCCTGTCTGAACACACTGATAGCGGCACCAATAGCAATCAATATAAATCTACTAAAAGCCTGCTAGTGAACTTTCCTGTGTTGTACCCAAAGACCATCGCAAGCAACTTTGTCTAACCATGCGCTCATCTTCTCAATGCGCAAATATGCATCTGAAACTGCCATAATCAAATAGTGGATATAGTTAAACAGGGGATATGAAAACAATATGGAAAGGAAGGTGAATACATGTGTAGCCTCGTAGTATTTCTCTGTTGTACACCTATATGTCGGTAGAGTATAACTCATCCACTTGTATCACTAGTTGGGGAAGCATATCAATGAAAATGATAATGTATCTAGTTTTTCTTTTCTGTACAGGTAGATGTTGTAGAGTATATCTCATCCACTTGAATGACTAGGTGGGGAAGCATATCAATGAAAATCAGTATGTAGAATTCTTGCATTTTATCCCCATAGTTTAGGAGTTTTTGGCTGATGTAATATCCTGAGAAGACTAGACGTAAAGGTGAACTCGATCGACACTGGTCTCATGTCCAAAGAAAACCACAATAACAGATGGAAAGCAACTCCACATCTTTGAGCACAGTGCAACAAAGCACAACAATACATTGAAAGCAAGATTCACAACAAAAGCATTGTGATGACTTACGAGCAAACTACAAAACAGCTACCTTTACGTCAAGTAGGTCAAGAAACATCCCTTCTGCACACATATACATGAGCTTCACATGCAAATACCAATTAGCTGCCTAGCTAGAAGTAAACACACAATTTACAGGGTGCTTAAACACACCAAATAAATACATGGAACAGCAGTTTTACCATTGTTGATCACATTAGTGTCAGCAAACAGGAGCTCCATTAGCACAACCAGCAATCTTCACATTGCGTATACATAAGTTCAGCATTATACACATGTCTTGGTCCAAAATTATTGAACAAAACTGGATGACAAAGGCAAGTGGCAAGGCTTCAGAATGAGGGACCTTGCGGGGTCATCGTCAATGTCAACTCTTCAGTCCTAGAGATTTGCTTATTTTATCGAGGAATCCACCATCACCCGTGCTAACTGCAACAGGCTCTTCCACGGGATCCTTGAAGTTAGCCTTCTCACTCAGCTCTTCAAATGCGTTTACAACATTCTGTAGCCGGGCAACAAACTCGATTAGAAGCGAGGCAAATGTGGCCAAGGATAAGGCACTTGCACTTTCGTATGTTTTTGACTCCTCGTCTTCAAGTGGCAAGTTGGGATGGAATGATTTTCGAGCAGGCCAAGATAGTAGTGTCCTGTAACCATCAATAGTTGCTGATGAATCATATCTGGTAAGAAATGAACTAGCAGCAAAACTCTTATAATGGTTCGCCGAAATTTGATCAGCAATTGTAGGTTCGGTGACTTCATTTTTATTTTCTTTTGACGCGACACTTGTGCCATTCATGGCATCTTTTATTCCTTCAGCTTGCTTGCTAGTATCCCATCTTTCAGTATTCACCAGAAGATACGACTTCTCATCAATCTTTTTTTGCAGCTCCTCAGCTGCCAAGTGGACTTGAAACAGAATATCTGGAGAACTCAACTTGGTCATTGTCTTAACATTGTTTCCCAGGTCGCGCAACACTTTAGCACCTTCTCTCCCTACTCTATGAAGTTCCGCGATAAAAATCCTTCTGTATTCTGGTGGTGCCTAAACACAGAATCAAATATATATTTGTTTAGGAAATATACAAATGAAGAACTTCCATAGGTTGTCGTGGAAACTATATTAGCACACCTGAATTTCTGAAAGAATGCAACCATGCAATGCCATGACTGCGAAGGAACAATGCCTCAATGCTCCACCAACTTTAGTGAAGCTCTTCCAAGGATAATTCATCATTTTGTAAGGGCCGTGGGGTGGTTCCCATATAGCAAAACCTAACTGGGAGCAAATACAAGAGAACCGAGTCAAAATTGACAAAAAGGTGAGATAATCTTAAATAGAAGTGTAAGCTTTAGAGCAAAAACAAACCAGAGTTTCCTCTTGTGCTGATGCCTCGACAGCTGCCCTGTACCCACTATATAGAGGATCATCAGAAGCTTGATATGTAAGTATTTTTGAAGGAATCCTTTCATACTCCATGCATTTCAAGTATCCATCGACACATCCTACAGTGAACAGCCAGATCAGAATAAAGGCATAAAAATCAAATGTATCTACACTCTATGGCATTGCAATCATACCACAAATAAGATTTCATACGTTTGTAATAAATATACCTTCTAATGATTTTGCAACACCAGCAAAGTTCTTTGCAATCAAATTGTGCAAATCCTCTCCAGACCAGATTGGGTAAATACCTACATTGATTCCAAGACTGACAGCAGCACCAAGAGCAATCAGGATAAATCTACTAACAGCTGTATCAGTGAACTTCCCGGTGTTGTACCCAGAGACCATGACATACACGAATGTCAACAAGAATACACGAAATCCATATTCATAAGGCTTCATCTTTGGGTGTAGCTTTGCCAAGTTTGTGCAAAAGCCTAGCAGTAAAAGACATAAAAGCTTTAGACTACAAATTACACAGAACGCACCACAAAATAATTACGATGTGCCCCCAACACTTACCAACAGTAAAGGTGCTAATAATAAGAATCACTTCTTCAAATGCCCCCAGATTTTTGGATAATTCGGCAACTGCTAGAGCAAGCCCTCCAGCAGTAAGTGTTCCTAAGCCCCTGTTGAAACCTTTGCTTAATGTTGCACCTGCATAATAGTGGACCAAATTAACGAATAGCAATGCACATTTTTTGCACGTATATACACTATAAAAACTTGGCATTAAAAAAGGATAGCTCCATAATGAGATCCAGGTAAGACAAAGACATCATAAATGAATGATAGTTTCTTTATCGAAATGATGTTAGGCAGACCAGTGAAATTACATGAGAAAGAAACAGCCTTCACCAGTTGCTAAGTAACAACTGCACGTCAGCAAGAGCACTTTCGGTCCATGTTAAGAACTGCATAATGCATAGTCTGTATCCGTGTGAGTTGTATACTTAGTACTACAGCGGAGGGTTCTAATCTCTCAACTAGAATCTCGAGTGAGAGAATATAGCTGAAGTTTCCAACCCTGTGCGGCGAGTTTCGAAAAATGCAACCAGGTAAGATGAATAAGATGTGCTGGTCAGTAACCGCTTCAAACACGGAGCTAAACCTGACATTGAACAGTCTAGAAGATATACTTGCAGGCCAAGAATATACTCCCTCCGTTCGGAAAAGGATGTCACAAAAATAGGCTACATCCTTTTCCGAACGGAGGGAGTAGATTTTAGTAAAACCACTTCCATTATGGTTGGTTTCAACACCACATCACAATGATATTACAAAAGACCAGCGAGCAACATCAAAGAAAACAGTTGCCTTCCTCAGTTCGCAGTTAAGAATTTTTATCAAAAAAAAGTTGGCAGTTAAGAACTGCAGGTACCTTTGCTCAATACTAGTACTAGTTTCTTTTCCAAACAACATTCATTTCTTTATTCATGTGTGTGTCTACCATACCACATAGTATGTTCTACAACTGGCCCAAGAATAATGTGGTCCCAGCTAAATCCCTAAGAATTAAAATTTGGTGGCCCTTTCAATCACCCGTAGGTAAAATTAATGACGTTTTTTCAAAGAAAAGGCAAACAGGCTAAATTTCGAAGAGTTGGGTATCTTAAGCTATCTATCACCGGGTCGTGTTCAGTTCACATAGTAGCGCGCACGTTTCTTGCGTCACTCAACAACAATAATGCAAGGTCAAACAGATGGACCTGGATGGAATACACAACTTCTCTCTTTCGCTTAAGAACAGTGCAATATCTGGCTCTAAATGCTTTCTTTTTCAACGCTGCTGTTGGACCTTTTTTTAGAGAGGGATGGAGGCGTTGACATAGACTGATACTCCTGGAATCTCAAGGGCCAAGATCCACGTGTTCTTCACTGCAGCAGGTGCTTCTGATCCGCGAAATTAGATCAGAGTTGCACGCGAAAATGCTTAATCCCCATTTGCTAAAATGACCATGATCCACACAAACACACTGACGGGAGCTTCAAGCCCGGAACCCAATGAACGAAACGAAACGGAACGGAAGGGAGAATGGCGGAGAGACGCGTGCGTACCGATGCTGAACTCGAAGACGACGACGACGGTGAGGATGGCCCAGACGGAGTGGCTGACGATGTCGTGCGGCTCGCGGAGGAAGACGAGCAGAGAGATGAGCGCGAGCGCGAGGCCGACCTTGGCGGCGAAGATGGGCTTCCGGCGGTCGGCGCGCGCGAACGCCCACATCTCCGCCGCCGCCGCGGCCACCGCGTCCCACGCCCCCACCACCGCGGCGCCGGCGCGCTGGAAAATCCCCTCCTTGGCCCGCTCCTCCGCCTCGCCCGGCAGGCTCCAGGCCGACGAGAGCAGCGGCACGTCCCGCCGCCCGCCCCGCTGGTCCTCCAGCGTCGACCACAGCGAGCCCAGGTGCGCCGGCGGCACGCCCGCCATGGGCCCCGTTGCCGTGGCCATGGGGGAAGCTTCCGGGTTCGCGCTCGCTGTCGCGCTCGCAGTAGACTCCTCTGCTACTGGTGGACGACGCTGGCTGGATTGCTTGGCTGCCGTGCGCCGCGCCGCGCCGGGAGGAAGCTGCGACGAAAAAAGGTGGGGCTTTTGGCTGTCAGACACGACGGAGACAATCACGGTGTCGATTCAGCGGCGTGCGTCAGATCCGCCGAGCTGCTTGCGATTCTGCGAAAGATTTTCTTTGGGTTAAAATGGGAGCCGAGATGGCCTCGGGAGGTTCCAAGAGCCCACGACACGAACCAAAAGGGGCAGCAAGAACCAGTTCTACTGGGTGGCGACCTCATGCAGTCATGCGAATGTTTCTTGTTAATGAATGAATGCCCTTTCGACCATACAAAATCGGTTGCACACATTCCTTCAATTTTCCTCATGCATCAAGATTGTCAACTTCACAGTCTGTCAACTATGTATAAGGTTTATAACACAAAGTAATTGTTTGTAAGACTCGGTGGTCATAGGAGCCAGAACGTGCGTAAAAAAAATTCGAATGCGCCAAACTTTTGTTGTGCCTGACAACCGTTAAAAATGAGCTGTTCTTTCTTTTGTATCAAAAGGGAGTGCAACATATCTTGTTTTTCTCATTCGATTGTTTAGTGCTCAGACCTATTCTTTCTTCCAGCCCATTTGCTTACCAAGAATGTCAACCTCACACTGTCAACATATGTATTATAAGAGATGCACAAGTCAAAGCCAATGCAGGCTATGTTTCTTTATACGAAAAAGTTGTTCATGTCCCTTGCAAATGTTAAGAGAATGACCACTAGTTTTGAGATGTTTTCCTAAGGTGATACAGTAGAGCGGAAAGGCAGTTTGGCTGACTTGATTTTCTTCCGAATGTTCTTTTCACCGGGGCTCGTGTCTCTTTTTTTGAGAACCATGGCGGGGAGTTCCGCATTGCATTATAGAATAATAGAATTGATCCAGTTAATTAGGAAATCGGATCCAAAAACCATACAAAACGCGGTTACAAAACCGCACAATCTAACTCATGTAACATCATTTGTGCCTGAAACCAGGGAACCTAAAACCAAGCTAACAGCCACCTCTCATACCCAACTAAAAGGACCTCTCCAAGCACATACGAGCTATCTCCACTAGTGATGCACCGATGTGCATCCTCTACACAGAAGAGCTCAAGCATTGGTCACAATTAAAGCTCGCACAGCCTCCCTCACCTGTGGTGTGTGTGCTGCTCCTTGTACATCTGCAAAAAAAAATTGCATCTTCTCCTCTATGGCCTCCTTGGTGTCTTTCCCTTTGCTCTTGAGCTTTGGGTCTCTCGAAACGCCTCCGCCCGCCTAAACTCGGCGCGCTTGTTTACTGGAATGACACAATCTTTGTTCTTCTTGTCCAGCCGAATGCTTCGTAGCTCGTGTCTTTTTCGTGGCTGGTTTTCTTCTAAATGCTGCTCGACTTGGCTCTGTGGCCTAGTGATCTCCCAAGACAGAGTGTGCTTGTGTGTTCCACTAGGAAGCAAACATGTTGTTAGCGTGGAAGTTGTCACTGCTATGAACAATAGGTTGTGTTTGTCAAAAGCAATGAGCAATCATGTAGTTTCATTGTCTTTATTGTAAACTTTCGTGACTTGTATGGTTGAGAAATCCAGCTTCCATGGGACCCACACACAGTACTTGGTCCTCAAATCTTGAGTCTCTGATACCAATGTATTGAATGTAACCGTAGAATGTACTCAGAATATATTTTTATCAATTATTGACATTCTACGGTTCTAATGGACGAACGCGGCAATGCGCTCCTACATGATCTAGTATTTGGTGAGCCCTAGACAAAATCAAACCATATACTCGACTCCATCCACAAATGAGTAACTGCAAAATATCAATAATTGACAATACGAGAAAAAAATATATACTACTGTACTACCTAAAGAGCAGTAGTGTAAATAACTGTCTATTACTAATTACAATGTGATTGGGGGTCTCCCCCACAGTAGAAAAGTTTCAAAACGAAAAGTGATTGGAGCCATTATGATGCCACGATTACAGTATAGTATTCTCACATGGGTAGTAACATATTTGATTTGCTTCTATCCATGAGAATGGTAGAAACACATATGTAAAATTATATAGGCTGAAACACACCACGTAACAAATTAAATGCCATTTCTTTTGGACTTATGCTAATGTTTTCACACGTGCCTAAATTTGTGGTTTAATGCTCCCTTCTGAATTTGGCAATGATAGGCCTTTTCCCGGCAAAACTATTCGAAGTCATTTCTTAATTGAAAATAAATAATAGCACAATATGGATTTAGTGATGCAAAGTTAGAAATGGCGTGTCAGTTTGATTATAAAAATGCATAACAACTAAAGAAACAGAGAGCGCAGGATGCTATGTACAAACTTGTTAATTTGACAAAGATTACGAACCAAACCTGTCACAAACTAAAAGTTGAGACACAACTTACCTGGTTTTCAAAGTCAAGGATCAAAACTAAGCTACTGAATAGTTGAGGTGTCAACGTGTTTTCTTTCCAAAATAATATTCCTTGTTACAAGAGTCGATCTGGCAATGTGAAGTATACTTTTTGTATCTTAAGTATGAAGACGAATATGAGGTTGAAAATTCCAATGTTTATAATTATTTGGTTTTGTTTTATGTATGCTCATATTATTTGACTTCGCTTCAGAGTGAAAATGTCAAGACGATATTAACGACAAATCTCACATGAACAAAATTGACATGTCATCTGATCGGCAAGGGAGCACCTCAAATTTATCTTTCACTCGCTTACTAGATCACACCTCTTTTCTTTTAGCTAATCCTTCATGTACATCAAGTCCCTTCAAATTTATTCATGTGAACCCTTTTAACATATTTGAATAGTGTTACAAAATACCATGGGAACATGGACACGCCACATACTCTTGTAGTCTTTTCACAGAAGGCTTATACCAATCTTGCCAGATCTACCAAAGCAAGAGGAGTCTTTCCGTGTGGACTTTGCTCCCTTGTCTTTCTATATGTTGACTGCGAAGTTCACTTTTCTTTGATTTCCAAGACAATTCAACCAAGTGCTCAGCCCCACACTACGAGAACACCCCAGACTTCGGGTCAAAGTCTAGCCGAACTGCAGACAGCAAAGCAGAGTGCGGCTTCTGTTCACCCCTATTTCGGCCATCCTCATGGGCGCTGTGGCAGGGAAGGCCGTCGCGGACTTGGAATCATCTGCTGGGACAACACGGGCAGAGGACCGGCTCGCCGTGGCTGAGCATATCATAGGCGAGTTCGAGCATCACAGGCTGAGCGACGATGGCACCAGCGTTAGTATATGGGGGGCACGGGCGAACTGCACCAACGGAAGCCTCCTCGCCACGGTCGACGAGATCATCCTCCTCAAGGAGACGCACGCGTTCCCCATGGCGTCCACCACTGGCCCCCGCATGAACAGCATCCTCCGCGCTGCTATGTTGCGCCTCATGGAGGAGCTCCTCAGCCTCAGGGTCTTGGACGGATCCCAGCTGGAAGGCAGGAGCGGCCTTCGCTTCGCCATCGAGAAGCTCTCCATCTCCATGATGACAGCTCATGGCGTGTCGTCGCCAGCGCTCGCCTTCCTGACCGATAGCAGCACGGCCAGCACGGTGAGAACCAGCACAGGGGAGGTGAGCTTCAGCACCGTCGATGAGCTCTACGCATCCTATGGGAGCCAGCCGGCCGGGGCTGATGTCTTCTTGGAATGGAAGTTCCCAGACGAGCTCGATTTGATCTGCCCGAGAAGCTTGTTCGTTCTCCATGAGATCTCGCTGCTGGTCATCCGTGTCGGTTACACGGAAGAGCTGCTCCAGACGTTCACCAACGCTCCCTGCGACGTTTTAGACAGGTGCTAGTAAGCTTCTTATACAGATAAAATCCTCTTTAATCAATTCTATAAATGGAAGATAACAAACCATCTTCACCTGAGATGCAGTTTAATCCTCCATACATTTTCTTTCCTCCATTGGATATGACTTGCCTTAATTTTGGCTTCCTTTAATTCTTGGAGTTAATCAACTGAAGTCCGTAATCATGGAACAGGTTCTTGTCAGTTCTCCAAGTGGGATGCTCACTGGAGGCCGATGAGGTAATCATCTACGAGAACGCCGAGTGGTGGACAGCCGAGGACATGATCAGGCGGTGGATCTTGGCGACTAAACTGGTCGAAAAGGCCCTTGTCACCATGCAAACGCAGCTCCATGCGCAGAGCAACGGTGCATGCGACAGGTTCAAGGACGAATACCTAATGGCCATTGCGAAGCGGAGTACTTCCATCCTGCTCAGATTCGCAGATGGGTTCATCGGAACAAACTCACCAGAGAAGCTCATATATGTCCTGCAAATGTAAGAGGTTCTTGGCAGCGCTGTCCCGGGTCTCATGCTGGTATTTACCAGGCAACACAAGGAGCTCGTCTCCCGTCAGATCGAGGCGGTTCTCACCAAGCTGGCACAGGCACTGAGGATCATGATTGGCGGTCTCGTCACCAAGATCCGGTCGTCACAGAGCACAATTGTCAGTATCGGCGCCGGTGTCCATCCACTGACACGGTACACCATGGCCTGCATCAACTGGCTGGAACCACACCACGGCGCACTGGATATGGTCCTTGCAAGCACGGCGGAAGGAACTGAAGGGTTAAACTCATTCGACAATCTGGTCACCGAGCTGATCATGTCCTTGGAACCAAAACTCGAGGCCGCCTTCGACGGACCACAAGGAGGAGGCATGTGCCAACTCTTCCTGACCAACAATGCCAGCTTCTGAAACATGCCACCAGCTTGCTCATGGGAGACGAGTGGGCCGTGCAGTGCCAGGACCGAGTCGCGCAGCACATGGCAGGCTACATCGAGGCTTCCTGGGCACCAGTGGTGGTTTGCCTCGAGGCCACACACGCTGGCAAGCCCACTGTGAAGATCCTGGCCAAGTTCAACTCCACACTCAAAAAAGTGTACAGAAGCCACGCACGGTGCAAAGTCCCAGACCCCGCGCTTCGGGAGGCGCTGCGGAAGGCCGTGTCGGATAAGGTCGTCGCTGTTTATGACGCATATCTGCTCAAGCACCCCAAGCTTCAGAAGTTTGCAAGGTACACGGCAGATAGCCTGGCTGGGTTGTTGTCAGAGTTGTTCGAAGGAGAAACCAAAGAGGGCAGATATTCATATTCCTAGCACTGATGTTCACGGATCATGGCCCCAGTAATAGCAAGTTAGAAGCAATACATATTTTGGTTCTTCCTTACAATATAAACCAAATTCATGTCACAGGCTGATAAGATTGGTTAACCATGACATGTGCTAGTCATACTGCATAAGAATGGCATCATATTGTTAATAAGATCAAGATCAGGAAAATAAAAAGTGAAATAATCGTGGTCATGTTTTTTTTTTTGAGATGGGATTACAGATCAAATAAAACCGCTCAGGAAACAAGGAAATTACAAACCCGTCCTTGAGGATCCAGCCCCACCGACGCCGCCGCACCACGGTGACCGCCAACCGCGTGCTGCCGCCGAGCTCCACCCGAGCCGGCAAACCGCAGCGAACCGCGGCCAGGAAGCCGCCGACAAAGCCGCCGTCTTCAGTCAACCGCCTGGTCTTGGCGGAGAAGAGGAAGCTGGAAGACCACCAGAGCGAAGCCATCGCCTTGACCCGCGCCGCCGCACGACGCCGAAGACGACCAAGATGATCTGGAACCCCGGTCTCCTGCACCCCCCACAAGCTCCGATCGGCGCCGGAGAGAGCACCGGTAGAGCAGGGATGCACCTGCAGCCCGCCGGCACCGTCGAAGACGACGCCGAGGAGGGGACGCCGCAGAGCACCAGATCGCGACGGCGCCGCCCTTCCCGCCACGGCAATGCCGCCCGCAGCCCCCGAGCCACTCACCGGAGCGCAGATCTGGGGATTCCCCATCCTCCCGTCGCCGGAGCGACCGCCGGAGGGTGAGAAATCCCAGATATGCCGGCGACTACTGGCCGATGCGGAGTCGCCTCCCCGTCGCCTCTGAGCACTGTAGCAAGGGGGTTTCCAGAAATAAGGCAAGCACAAAACAATCATAATTGATAACCAAAAAATATGTCTATTATCCAATATCACCTACATCGAGCTGATACAAAAAACACCAAGGTAAACTATGTAAAAGACCTAGCAAGTAGAAATGACAAATAATGGTACAAAATATTGTACAAAAAGGTACACGTTAATGGTAACCATAAGTAGACATTCATGTATGTAATATGTATCCGCTCTCTCACTTTCTCCAAATTATGCAGCTAAATCAAACTCATCCCGCCCGATAGATATACCAAACAAATTGTTAACTATATACTCAATTCGCTATTCGGGTAATCTATCAGCATGTGTGTACACACATGTTCTTGCTATCTAGTGCAATTATATCAATGGATTTTTTTTAGTTCCACATCAGACGTAAATCTCACCTCAACCTTGCTAAGGTGGCAGGCTTTATATTTAGTCAGCCAAACAGGAAAAAATAAATGCACCTAAAATTAGCTACCATTTTTTAGCTAACAAGATAAGTACTACCTAAAGTTACTTTAGCAAATTTTGGATTTTTTTAACAAAAAAATTGCTACACTTTTTTAATGGTATCTTCATAAAGTAATTCTTCGCGGCTTCGCGCTGAACCAAATAAGGCAAATTATACATGCATTGCTAAAATGTGGTAAAGCTTTCTTATGTATCAAAACCAAAGAGCATGTACTTCATGTATCCACTAAGAATAAAGAAGACAAGTTTATAAGACGGTATACAGGGTAGTAAGCAACACTACTCCCAGAAGAAGTGATGGTGTTAAACATGATTTGCAGAAAACAAAGTGAGTAGCTTTAGTGTTGAATGCCTCCTGAAACTTATTTAAAGGTCATTGAGAAGGTTAAACCAAACAGTGAGATAAAAGAAGTTGAAAAGGGGACATCTGCTATCAATAATAATATGCATTGTGTATGCAGTTAATACTTCATATAAGTTTTTAAAAAAAAATACTAGTCAAGAGAAAGAACCTGACTAAAATTCCTATATTACATCATAGTTCCGGCAAACAGAGGCAGCAAGCTTGAGACAGCAACTGCACAACTTGCATGGAAGTCACGAGTGATCCATTGATTCTGCAAAGAGTTAAATGGCATATTAATGCGGAGCTATAGCTTTTGAAGTTGTTTAAATTTGTTTAGGTAACACAATAAAATCACATAAGAACTATCTCAATAAAACTGCAGAAAAATAGGGGGAAACGTTTTCATTTTGAATCCAACATATTCAGAAACTGAAAGCAAATCCATAATCAGTCAGAGGTCTCCAACACACATATAGGATAGGATGGTGTGATATTTTCCTTTAGTTAGCTTAGAATGTTTTGTCAACTAAATCTCAAAGAATATCTCTGATATAGTAAGAGATGTCCAGAAGTTAGATTAACTTTACGCCCTAGTAAGGAACAACATATAGTCATATATCCTAAAAGGACGTTGAAGCATATTACTCTTATGCAAATCCAAAAATATGCAGACTCAATCATAGCTACATCAGCACATAAAAAACTTTAAAATATTCAACATGATAACTTATACGAATTTGATCATTTATTTGTAGGGGCAAATGCCTGTACAGAACCCCTATGTTACAAAACAGAACCGAGTATATACAGTTCCCATTTCGACACTAGGTTTTCATTGACTAATCTTGCGAAAAAGGACAATACATTACACTATTAGTTCTTCAACAAAAACTGGGTGCATGGTTCGTACACAAAATTGTGCTTATGCATCTAGGATTTTAGGTCTCTTTTTTATCCCTTTCTTGAAACAGATGGCAGGAGATCTGCCAATTTATAGATGAGGGATGGAGTTCAAGTTTCAGCTTTGTTGGAGCCAAACATTGCCACAGTTTGCCACACTTCTCTTGGCAAAGTGTTTGGTTCATAGCCAAACCTGATGCACTCCCTAGTGCAGTAAAGTTTTGGTATCCAACCAAAGACTTCCTAGTTCCTAGGCTAAGCTAAGTTGTGGTGCCCTTATTCTTGGCCACGAGTTAGCAAAAATGTTAGGATTTTAGGTAATTTTGCACTTCAATCAAACAGGCCCTAAAAGTCACATTATACGTCCAGCAAGACATACTGACCATACAAAGTGCAGACACCTCTAGAAAAATGTGTGCAAAGTGCAAAAACAGCCAGGATGCTACAATTTAATATGGAACAAACTTCTAATAAATGCAGCGTGCATGCAAACAGGGATACATAAATCCAGTGGCACCACTACATAGATTTTTGTGATGTCATCTCACATCACAAAGTGGCCAAACCGTCTTACTTTTTTTATATCCATCACCAACTTCATACAATTATCAGGAGTTCAGATAAAGTGACAGTGGGCCAACCAGTATTGTTGTAACTCTAGCAGAGGGACTGCATAAAATCATGGTCTTCTAAAGGAACATCTATCCATCAAACAAATCAATTTCTCAAAATAAAATAGACTCAACCTGACACACATAATTACTAAACGTAGTTCTTTACAGAGAAAGATTACATCCACAGCCCCACAATACACATAAGACGCAACAATGTCTGATAAATTGATTGATTATTCCACCATGTCAAGGAAGGTGACACATTGAAAGGACAATGATGTCACCTAGGGGGGGTGAATAGGCGATTAAAACTTTTCGGTTTAGGCTTGCTAATTGCGAAATAAAACTAGGTGTTTAAATTAACAAGCCGACAACTTAAATAAACTAGGCTCACCTATGTGCACCAACAACTAATGCTAAGCAAGACAAGCAACAAGGTGATAGCTATAGAATACTTCAAGCACGAAGGCTATCACAATGTAAATTACATAAGTAAAAGGCTCGGGTATAGAAATAACCGAGGCACGCGGAGACGAGGATGTATTCCCGAGTTCCTCCTTGTTAAGGGAGTACATCTCGTTGGAGAGGTGTGAACCGACACAACGGTTCAACAACCACAAAGGTTTCACCTTCTTCTCCAATGAACCACACCACAAAGGGTTGGTTCACCTTACACTATCAGAATTCCTTCGAGGCAGAATCCGGAGCCTTTCAACAACAATCCGGGGCACAACCCACAACGGGATTGGGGCTCCCGAACGGCTTTCAACAACAATCCGGGGCACAACCCACAACAGGATTGGGGGCTCCCGAACGGCTACAAGTGACCACCAAGGGTCTCAACCACCACGTGGGCGTCTAGGGTCCAAAGACCCAAGAGAACAAGTTCACAAGCTTTCAACTTCCACGAATCCTCGTGGAGAGCACACCGATGCACCAAATGCAAAAGGCAAGAACACAAGTGCTCAAATCCTTCACTCTCAAATCACACCAAAAACAACTAATGCTTATGAGGGGAGAAGAGAGGAAGAACAAAGAAGAACTCAACAAATGGAACTCTAAGATCTAGATCCAAAGGGTTCTCCTCACTTAGAGGAGAGATGGATTGGTGGAAATGTAGATCTAGATCTCCTCTCACCTTTCCCTCAAAGATATGCAAGAATCATGGGAGGGATTGAGAGGGGACAAGCTTTTACAAGGTCAAACAATGGAGGAGAGAGAGAGAGAAAAACGAGCTGCCCAAGGTTGAAGAAGGGGAGGGGTATTTATAGCCCCTCCCACCGAAATAGCCGTTCCAGGCTCACTTAGGCCGGAACTTCCGGTCCCAGGGCCGGAACTTCCGGTCTTGGGGCCGAAACTTCCGGCCGAGAACTTCCGGACCCCAGAAAAGCGACTAAAAAACGGTTCTGTACTCGGCCGGAACTTTGGCCGGAAGTTTGGCCAGAACTTTCGGATGGCCGGAATTTCCGGCCAAAATCCGGAACTTCCGCCCCTCAGAAAACTGCAGAAACACTCAACACAAAAACGAATATATTTTGATCATCCGGACTCCATTTTCGATGTTCTCGGGCTCGTTGGAATCGGAACGAAGAGCTTTACAAGATCATGCAAAGAAACATCATAGTCCAACAATGGAAAATAAAATCAAATGGAGAATGGTAAAACCTCTCTAAAAAGGAATAACCGGCAAACCTCCAAAACGAAAACGCAACAAGTTTTTCATACGAAATTCGTTTTCGGTGAACTTGGGCTTGTCGTGAAGATCACAGCAAGCACCAAAACTCAACAAGGAGAAAAGCCAAGTAAGAACCAAGAAAGATGAAATGCCAAGTATGCAAAGGTTTGAGCTTTCCACAAAGATGCGATCAAGTTACTCACTTGAGAGCCCCTCTTGATAGTACGCCGTCTATCCTATAACCCAGTTTCCCACTAACACCATGAGACCGGTAAAATAGAAAATCTATCAAGATCATACCTTTGCCTTGCGCATTCCACTTGAGCTCAATGATGACGATCTTGACTCTCTCAAGTTGAAACACCTTTCTTGATTGTGCTTGTTAGCACATGCTTGATGAAGACTTCTCCAAATGCTCCCCCATACTCCATTATGGGAGGGCCTCGCTAAGCTCCGTCTTCATGTCTCCTTTGCAATCTTAAATCAAATGATATCTTCCGATATGCATCATATTGAGCTTGCACTTCATCTTCTTCTCTTGATATGTATGATAGCTTGGAGGTAAACATGATTGTTCACTCAATCTTCTTTTCCAAGCCACACTTGCAATATGCTCCACTCAACACATGGACCATTCTTCATTATGTTCCACTCTACACATGGACCATTCTTCATATAAACCCTTGAATAGAGCAATGGTCATCATGTCATCTTCAAGAGTCCAACACATGAATTCCAATCTTTTCCCATGGACAAGATCTATAGGAATATCTCAATGTAAACATTAGTCCATAAGGATTGTCATTAATTACCAAAACCACGCATGGGGCAACATGCACTTTCACACATACTTTATCCTATTATGAAAAGTCAAGAGGTACCATACAGCCATTTTAGGTGTTGTCATGTCACCTGGGAAAACTCAAGGAGTCCTGTTATCACTGGAAGGAAGGTTGGAGCAATTAGGGCATTCGAGGGAGTTATAGATTATGGTACTATTTGGCCTTAGATTCTTGTATACGGCATGGATTCAGGGGTCCTTAGAAATTCCAGAGGGTTGAGAGACTGTCAATCTAGTGAACTCTTTACTTGTTGTGCCAAAGAAATACACGTTCAGACACCCCAAATTATTTCATTCTAGTGAATTTGCATAGTCTTTGATAGTACTTTGATCTTCATACAGTTCAAGCTTGAGTTATCTCGCGATATTTGACACAGACAATATGATGACCAAAGTCAACTACCTATATTGAAGAAACTCACTCTCCATTAGTTAACATTTTGTAATTCAGGAGTTAATGATTTAATTGTCCAGAAAATCTCACAGAATACATAAACATGAACTAGCATAATCAACATTCTCGTGTCCAATATAGCAGCAAGTAATTCTTACTTGTGACTTCCTCGCAAGTAATGCAGTTGCAGCCTCACGCTTGGTGCCACCACATGCAATACCTGCGTAAAAACATCATGATGATCAAAGCACGCAAAGCAAAAAAGTACAAAATGAGGCATCTCAATCCCGTAATGACCCATGTTTTGGTGCTTGGTTGTTTCTTAAAGAGGACTCGCAAAAAAAAAACATCTCACGGGTCGATAGCAGACCTTCTGACCTCTGTTTCTTGGCAATACCGGTGAGGCGGTGACTAAGGCTCACATTAACGGATCCAAGAATGTCCGGTAATTGTTGTTACACGAGTAAGCAATGTTTATTACAAGCAAGGTTCTAGTGCACGCTTTCGTGCAGTGTTCCAACTAAATTCGTAGGTTTCCAAATGTAAAGCAATACTAAAGTTGAGTACGATCAACAAAGTTTGAGAGTCATATGCCATCACATCTTTTTGTTACCGTGTGATATTTTCTGGTAATGGACGGAACTGCATCTATGTAAGTGTACCAGGGCATTGTGTTAGGGTGTATATATACATGTTTGTACCAAATCATATCAACCTAGCAAACACGGATCCATGTTGGATGAAAGGCTGTCCCACGGCGATACAATCTCAACATCTAGAAGCTAGATCCTACAAGCCCATCCAACGACTACATTCAAATCCGCTCCATCTGCCTACACCTACACGATCGTGAAGACAACTAGCGAGATCTGGTAGATGAGATACCGGAAATTCCATTAGGTTCCACAGGCTTGCACAGTTCCACTCACCTCAAGCCCTCGGCGCCGGCGGCCTGCAAGTGCGGCCTCATGACCTAGCACTCCCGGCCGCGGGAGGCGGCCAGAGAAGGAGCTACAGGAGTGCGCAGATTCCATGGCAGGAGCAGTATGGATTTGGCTTTCCGGCGAGGGAGAGAGAGGAGATCAGGGCGAAGGCGAAAGGGGAGCGGAAGAAAGATTAGTGGTTGTTTAATCCGTGGCTGTCAAGGCGGCACGTCGCGCTCTAGCTTATTTCAAATGGAACAGATGTCGACAGGAACAACGGATAGGCCGATTTGGCCTCTCAAGAAACAACAAAGCTGATTTGGGATCGAGTTACAGTAAATATTGTATTCCAACTTGCGTGATTACTCTCATCGACCAGTTTTTTTTTTTTGAATCTTTTTCACTTTATTTATCATGAAACACACTTACATCGTTTATCAAATTTGGCAAAATAAAGCTAGGGGATCATCGTCCCAAAAACAATCTAACTGTTTAATATAACTATGCCTAGCTAAAGAATACGCTACCTCATTAGCCTCTCTGTTACAATGTTGAAAATACATACTCCTGTAACCACATGCTAGGATTCTACAATCGTCGAAAATCGCCGTTGAAGCTGTCGATGAAAATCCACCCTCCTTCATAGTCTCAATCACCTACATGTTGTCTGATTGGATGATAAAATTATTTGACCCAAGATATTGAGCCAAACTCAATCCCTCTCTCAACGCATAGGCCTTTGCCATGAATGAATCAGTTACAAAATGAATTTCCTTGTAGCTTGCAATCGGAAACTTCCCTCTATTATCTCTTGCTACAGCTCCCGTTCCTCCTTTTCCTTCCTCAATATTATAGGCTGCATCCACGTTGATTTTAATTGTATTTTGTATCATCACGTAATGTGACTTCATTGTTAAATTGCACCCGTAACGTTCTGTCAGCGGCAACTCGGGGGGGGGGGGGGGGGGGTGAAACCCTACATCGCTATGAACCTCCCCTCCCAAACTCCTCCTCGCCGCAGGCCCAAACCCATGTGGCAGTTGTGGCGGGGCCTTTATTAGGCAGTGGTAGCACGGCGCCCTCGTCCCCTGCTACCAGTTGTCCGGATAGATCCCGACAGGTCTAGCTACACGGTGATACGTTTAAAATGTATTTGTAATTTGTGATTGATGCACGATATAATATATCAGTGTTGCATCCTTTTCACAAGATTTTATACCAATTTACAATGTTCTCATTGAATTAACCTATTAACACAGTGCCAAGTGTGTGTGGATGTTCTCTTCTTGTTTATGCATAACATTTATCTTCCAGAAAATATGAGGAATAAATGGGAACTTCAGAAAACGTGCTAGCTTTCTAAGTGAAGACTTAGACCGGTCTTTCTGTAGTGTCCTTGGTGCGCGGTGGCTAGCTTGCACGGTCAAGCGCGGGTGGTCAATGTTCGGTGCTCAGCGGGAGGCAGATGACATTTGGCATGATGGTGCGGCGACCAGTGGCGTAGCGTTGTGGGGGTGAACCGGAGGCCGTCACCCTAGACCACGTAGAAATAGCCTATTATGGCCCATTTGTTCATGAAAGATAGCCCCCGTCTAATATTTTAACCCGCCAAGCCCATTTATCTATTTCTCCAGGAATTCCTTCCAAGCTCCGCCACTCGCAACCGGTACACAGATAGCGGCATGGGGTTGTATCTCACATCTCATTGGCTCTAGCTTGGAGTTGTCGATGTCTGCTTTGACGCCATGCCACACATCGGGGACTTGGAAGAGGGATCTACATCTACTCCCTCCGTTCCAATTTAATTGACTTGGGTATGTCCAAATATGGATGTATCTAGACATAAAATAAGTATAGATACATCCGTATCTGAACAAACTCAAATCAATTAATTTGGAACGGAGGGAGTAGAAGAGAATCTGACGTGTTGGTCCCACGTCTAGTGGCCCTATGCCTGTTTAACTGTTTTATCGCCGCGTGAGTTTTTGCTGCATTTGCTCCGTCTTTTTTTTTTTTGCCACATGGACGTGATAGGTGGTCACGAACAAGAAAACGGTTTGATCCGAGCAGATAACAAAAGGGAATGACTATTTGTAAGGCGCCTTATATTTGGCATAACCGTAAGGCGTTAGGATATTTTTTGTTAATCACCTGTACACACAGGATGAGAGATAGAATAGCCCTCCTTTGCATGCATGCACAAAAATACAAAAAAACTGATGTCATCCCGCATTAAATGCGAAACTCGAAAATTCAAAAAGTTTTATAGCCCAAACCGTTTATCCGATTTAAAATCCGTTTTCACCGTTGGACTAGTCACAATGAGATCTTCGAAACTAGATCCCATGTCGATATGTTCCGACGACTTTTTTTTTTGAACCAAAAGTTACCACCCCCGTAACATATAAGTTACCCAGGTTTGAATACGTAAGTTACCACCATATGAACGATTAGTTTCCGAGTTGAAATAGAACCATTTTTTTGTTGTTCTTTTAGATTTTCACGAGTTTTGAAGTTACCGCACCTAGTTTTCATAAGTGAATATCACTTTGAGATGGTAAATTTATCTTGCATAAGTATTATGATTATAACTGTCGATTCATAGTGACAACTACGTAATTACTATCTATATATTAGGGGTAACAATATCGATTTTGTGGTGGATAAATATATCATGAACACATGGTTAACTCTAGCAGTGCTGGGTGGGTAACTTTATAAGTACCAGGTCGATAAATTTATCAGTACTGGGTGGGTAACTCTATCGGTAATTGGCGAGTAACTTTATCAGTACTGTGTAGCTAACTTTATTAGTACTAGGTTGGTAATTTTATCAGTATAGGGTGGGTAACTTTATCAGTACAGGGGTAGGTAACTTTATCAGTACTGGGTAGCTAACTTTATTAGTACTATGTTGGTAACTTTATCAGTATAGGGTGTGTAACTTTATCAGTATATGGTAGGTAACTTTTCGTGGTGGATAACTACTAGGTGGGTAATTCCGAGTCATGCAGCCTCCGCCAACGACATGGAGGGGTGAAGTGAGACGGCGGCTCAGCCAACGACGCCGGCGAAGCACGCGACCGACCATCACACAAACAAAAATCGCACAGATTGTCATGGTCACACGTACACATATAAGAATATGTACAAACCATATTACTGGCGATTGGACCGGCGAGGGTCTTGGTTTGTGTTTCACCGGTCCACTCGGTTCACGTACCGGTTTTCTAAAAATAACAGTGCAGAAATGTATTTGAGCAGAACGTGTAGCATTTAGACACAAACATTCACAAGACCTGGTGGCTATCCTAGTTGTGCAGTCTACGCGCGATGCTGGAGGTCGTGGGTTCAAAACTTGTCCAACGCGCTATATTTTTCTGGCGCGCGATGCGCCTGCGCTGAGCCATGCGAGCACGTGGATCTGACGTGCGTACGCGATCCAGTCAACGACAGGCGGCAGTCCAGATTAGTGCGTCGAGTTACGCCCTGTGTAAGGCGCCTGATATTTAGATTTTCCGATAACAAAATCAGTACAATGTGTCAATAATTTTCCCTCAATGTGCATTTGTTTCCGGCATTTTTCCGGGGCTATTTCTTCAACAAGAAAAAAAACTCACTGCTCATCTGGAAAAAGAAGTTAATGCTCGATCTCGCGGATGGGCAAGGCCCAACAGATCATGTGGGAGTGGCCCCATTGTTTCCACGCCTAGCTAATTGAACAACAATGCTGAAAAAAGGTACTGTAATCCAACAACAGATTACACTGGTATAGTACTACCCCCACGGACAAATCAATCGGAGGGGAATTCATGTGTCAGTCTCAGTGAATCCTCGCAACGATTTGAGTAACAAGCAGCTACAGGTGATGTATGTAGCATCGATCGAGCAGAGAAGGGGGAAATGGGGAATGAATCTAGGGGCACTTGGGTCCTCCCTCCTTGGTCCTCCAGTTGTTGTAGCATGGGCAGGCCCCCTTGTTGCCGTAGAGCCCCGGCGGCACGCAGAGGCACTTGGCGCAGCACTTGTTGCAGTAGGTGAGGCACGCCTTCTTGTACTGCGTCCCCGAGCACCGCGACGAGCGCTTGGAAGAGCACTCTGCATGATGCACATGGAATGGGATGTCCCCGAAGAACAACATCAGTTAAAGAAAGACCGGAGCCGGCTTTCGGATGTGAGTGGAATTAAGAATGCGGGGGAGTTTTAGTTAGTTTACCCCATGGCTTGAGGTTGCCGCTGCCGCCGCCACCTCCCATCACCTCCTGCAAGATTGTGTCGGTCAGTGAGCATGGGCATGGTTGGAGACTACTGGAACTCGAAGGTGGGGAGGGGTAAAGAAGTGAGCTTACGACAGGGAAGGCGATGGCGAGGACGAGGAGCGCCACGGGGAAGGAGATCTTGGCCATGGCTGCTTGCTGCTACCGGTTGCTCCTCTCGGATCTCTCCGTGGCTGGGTTTTGAGCAATGTGAAGTGTGGACTTGTTGAGATCTTTTTGTTCGATCGGCTGCGTTATATGTAGGGCAGGGCAGGGCAGGCCAGGCTAGGAACACGAAGAGCGACTGGGCAAGATGGCCGGCAGACGGCAGTGCAGTGACCAGTGAGGCAGTGAGTGAGAGAGGTGGTGGTGGTGGACGGTGGGGGAAGGTGGGCCGTAATGGAAGCGTTACTGCGGAGAGGACCCGGCCTGCCTGCTGTCAGTCAGTCATCGGCATGTGGTGCGCCGGTGGGGTGCTCTGTTCAACAATGGTGATGACTGACGATGAGCCATACATGCATGCATGCGTTGCCGGCTTTCTGCGGTGCACCCTCTTGTTGCCGACGGAGCTCTCTGAGAAGCGGGAGACAGCTCGTCGCCGAAACCATGGACGTCGTTCCGCCGAACGACAGAACCAGGAAAAGATAGACAGACGAGAGAGTACATACTCCTACTGTCCTACATACATTCAGAGTTGCGTCTGAAGAAAAAAAACTGCATGCATATGAGTGAACTTCGTCGAATAATCTACAGCACACTTCAGATCGAACCCATTGTAGTTCGAGTCCTCCTGTGAAGTGTACATATCCTGATTCGTTTGCCTAGATCGCGCGGCACATGGCGGTCTTCACATCTCACATGCAGTGGCGGAGGACGGAAAATATTTGAGGTCGGGCGAACTCTAACGCATAATGATCTCCTCAACTTTCTCGTTGTACATGACAAAAAAAACAAGGATTGATAGGAAAGAAATGGACGAATGACATAGGAAAAATCGATTTGCCAATCACATAACTGCACTATCACCACTCCCCAACCTCCACCACTAAAGTGGATGTATATTTCGATGGCTGGTACGAAATGACCAATAGCTCCACTAGTATACAGCCTCATTCATTTTTTGGAGAAGCCAAAACAAACTCCTCGCGGTCTAATTATTACACTGGCTGCTGCCTGCCTCCTTGCTTTGTTTCTGACTCGGTGGAACAAAACAAACGAACCAAGCTGGGCAAGTCGATCTATACGCACCAGGCCAGTATCGCTCTTTCAACTCGGCCCAAAGAAAGCCCACTAGCCAGCCTACCTCTTCCTTTCCCCTTTCTTCTCCAAACGACCGCTCTGGAAAATATGAACTGACCACGGATCTGCTGATACATAAGATGCGTACATATACTCGATTGTTTTGAAAAATCAAGGTAGGGCGGCCGCCCTACCTCGCCCTTAGGGGTCCTCCGCCACTGCTCACATGGTAGAGCCCCTACAGGGTGAGACGATCTGCGTTACTCACTCCCATGTGCGCGGTTGTCGATAGGATTATATCTGGCCATCTCCAGCCTGGCCCGGCCCGAAAATACAGGGGCTAGGCCCGACGGGCCTGTCCACTGGGCCGGTCCTGGGCCTGGAAATTAGGCCCGAGCAGTCAGTTGGGCCGGGCCTGGGCTTCAGTTTTAGGTGAAAAAAGCCCGGTCTGGCCCGACATTACTGTGCTCATCCACACCCATCCATTCCTCAGCCCAGCCCAACAAGGAAAACCCTAGCCACACGTATACTCAGCCGCACCGCAGACTCCTCAGCCGCACACGACACATCCACTCGCCCGCCCCTCCCAGTCTCGTGGCGTGCGAAATGGCGGCGGCGACCAGAGCCAAACCCTAGCCCCGCCGTCTCTCCTCACGACCTCACCTCACGCCCACCGCCACCGGCCAGCGGCCGCCATTTCTTCCACTCACTCCCTCGACCTTGCTGGCGGCGCACCAGGCCGACGCTCACTTCTCCTCGCCTGCTTGGGAGCTCCCCGACAGCGTTGACCGGCAAGATCTGGTGCCTCTGGCCACTGGCGAGAAGCCAGGTCGCGGGCATCTCCAATCGACGCTCTCCTCCGTCCGTGCTGATGCGAGAGCTCACAGCTGCAATATCTTCGTTGCTCACGGCAGCTGCTCTCGCATCCAGCGAGTTTCAATCCCCCAATCCTGATGCATGTGTTCTGAAGTCTGGACTTGTGTCTGCGCCTGTGCAGCCCCGTCCCTGATCTGTTATTGTGTATTGATCTAGTTGTGTACGCATGCCTGCTAGATGGATGGAATCGTTAGCTACTCGATGTGTGTATTTTTGTGTGCTTGCGATTTGCTATATGTAACTAGTTTGTGTGTTTTTTTACTGTGTTTTACTTCTCTGTTAGGAGAGACAAGATCAACACAGGCGTTAGTCACAAATGATCGGGCCTCGGGCTGGGCCTTCGGGCTTTGCCTCGGGCCGGGCCTAGATTTTACAGGAATTTCGGGCCTAGGGTCGGGCCTAGGCCTAAATATTTGCTGTCGGGCTTTTTAAGGCCCGGCCCAAAGCCCGGCCTGGTCCGGCCCATGGCCAGGTATAGATAGGATGCAGCAGGGTACATAGGCAAGTAACATGCCAATGGGGAAAATTTTAAAAAAAACATGCCAATGGGGACAGCATGCAGCAAGGAGGATTTTTTCGTGATTTAGACTACCTGTGAAATGTCAGTAAAGACCACCTACAAGTGAAATTGTCAAAACTACATCGTATCAAGAATAAGTACTTACAGGTTTTTAAGTGACTGGATTGATTCAGTCCTTTCTTCTAGTATAGTTTAATTTGTTTACTACTCCGTATGTTAGAGAGAGCTGGTTTTGGTTAGGTCTATGTGGACATTTGTATTCTGTACATATATAAATTGAGAGAATGGAAAATAGTGTAGCTTCAATTTTTTTGTCAGAACTATTAGGCCAAAACTGGAACGGCAGATGAAGGTGGTGGCGGCTGCCGCCACCACCTATGACGGCATGTTCGTTTCTACAACCTGTGACGCTCAAAATTGTAGATGACAAGAACTGGATCGATTGACCTAGCTATCCTCTCGGGTAGCTGCGTCTAAGGATGCGATAAAAGGGCCCAATTGTCCCACTTATTCTTCACTTCGTGCATGCGCATAAATCTGTACTATTCATGCATAAAATGAAAAGGAAGTGGGACAACTGGGTCCCTTTTTTGCATCCTTCATTGTTAGCAGTTTGCTCTCCCGAGATCAGCGAGACCGAGCCCACCGATCCCAACCCCATCTTCTACACGATTGGCGCCTTTTTCATTCCCAACATTGTAGCCAATGCCTCGACCTCAACGGAGCCACCTACAACGATGATACCCACATTGATCGGTGTCGTCGCAAATTTTTCAGTGATCGTTGCGCCGACATTGAGGGGCGCAACGTGTGCTGCGAAATGCCTCACGCAATGTCGTCAATGACGAGGTGCGTACAAGAGTGCTCCTACCATATTGTCGTCGAATTTTTTTTTGTCGGTTAACTTTTTTTTTTTGAGAGAATGTCGTCGGGTCAGGTATATGGGAATGTCATAATACACAGGAAGGCCTCTGGAGCACAAACGTGGGCCAAAGCAACGAGTTAGCCCATTTGCATTGTCCTCTCCTCGTCAATGGCTCATCCAGGTGTACCGAACTCAGACACTCCCATAGTCCCATAGTCCTGTGGACCGACGACCAGGTCAACGCCCGACAGCAACAGCCGCTCCCACGCGGAATCCCCATTCTCCATGGACCTAGAGCACGCACCAGAAACCATCACGACCGTCTACCTGTCCATCGGACGGACACGCGTCACCCGTCCACGCGTCCGTCCACCGCGTCATGCCAGCGTGGCGGAGTATACAGCGTGCAGCCGCCTGGTCAACTCCGATTCAAGTAAACATAATCCCACCACTCTCCGCTCAGCTTCCGCCGCCGGAACCCTAGGAGCACGTCGCCGGCCGCCACCATGACCGGGTGCGTGCTGCCTCTCCTCGATTCGAACTTGTAGCCACTCGCCGCGCTGCGTTCGTCGGATGGCCCGGCTCGCCGGGAGCGAATGCGATCTGCCTAGGTCGGGAAAGGAGGAATTTTCCCCTTCTCCCCTGTTCCGGGGCTGAGCTCGGGCGGGGTTCAGGGGAGGCGTGCCTCCGGGGTTGGGAGCTTGCGTGATCGATACGCACTTATCGCCGCTAGTTTTCGCGGTTTGATAGATCGATGCACGATTTGGGCGTCGGGGTTGGGGGATTTCGTACGGTGTGAGAAAAGAAAGCAAATCGCATTGCTCGATCCTTTTCGTTAGTTGTTTGGATCGAAAGACGCCGTCTTTTCTTGCTAAACCATAGCATCGTGGCTCGATTTTGTGAGTGTAGGGCGTTCTTGCTTCGGATTTGCGTGGAAGGCGTAGTCTGTTTGGATGCCGCAAGCGTCGATGCTTGGACTGCGTCAGTATTGCGGTCGGTTGGGAGAAAGATGATGTTTCTGCATCGGTTTTTAGTTGAAACGAGACGTTTTTACTGTTTCGGGCCAGCACTAGGTGTGCACTTTTTCTATAGCATTTAGAGAACGTCTGCTTCTGGTAGGAAGTGTGGGAGTGTAACTTCAGTGTAATGATTCATTGTGTCACCCTGCATTTTTAAGTTCAGGGAGACCTTGATGAATGTGCTATCAGTAGATCACTGCATAATTTTTTTTGTTGCTTTTAATACGTTAGCGTTGTGTGTAAACTTGACTTCAGCAACTGTTTTGCTCGCTTCTTTACTGGTTTCATTGTTCCTGAGTTAAAAAAAAACTGGAGATTTCTAGCTGTCTTCAGGATAGCAATGTTTTGACTTGAATTTGCTCTGAAGGCACTAGCCACAAGCCCATACTGGAGTGGAATTTAATTTCCTCCTGAACTTCGCGAACGGGTTGCTTGGTGCATATTAGCATGGTAGAATCTTTTAGGAGCTTTGTGTTATTGTTTAGTACATATATTGAATGTAACTATGTATGCTTGCAAGGTTGCACTTAAATTGAGCTTGTTCCTGTACAAGATTGATAGGATCTCCATATGAAGTTATCCACTTCTTGTACCCCGCCTTTTGTTCTTTTTTTGGTTAATGCTGGTGATAGGTGAATTAAGATGGATTGAAGTTCAGATGGTGTTGTTAGAGTTGTAGAGCAACTTTTCTGTTTTCACCTCTCTTAATGTCTGCAAATAATCCCTGCAGGACATCCTGGATAATTGATAGCCAAAGAATTGCTTCAAAAATAAAAAACGTTTCTGGTTCACTGGATCTCAGTAAACAAAAATGGATGAGCAACCCAAGTAAGGAGTGCCCAAGCTGCAGCCACATCATTGATAACAGTAATGTAAGAGTTGTGCATTTGCATTTCTATTATGCAAAGTTGAACTAGCTGCAGTGTATGTGTATATCGTTTGAATTTTTCTGTTAGTATGGCTTGTTTCTACTTATATTAATAGATAAAGACATAGTTAACACTTGCCGTTGTCATCCAGCTTTTTGTTCATATATTTGTCCATCTTAGTAGGCATTCACTTCTTCCTAAAGATGGAATAGATTGTATTGATACACTTTACTATTTTGTGACTTTTTGTGATTCTTGTGTGAATGTATTATTTCCTAAGTTATTTGTAGACACTCCAGAATGTTTCTCAATATTAATGAGTAATGTCTAGTAAGGTTCTAATGTGTAATGTAGCTGCAATACTCTGATAAATTAAGGTTTCACCGCAGGTTGTGTGGCCTGGTTTGCCAAAAGGTGTAAAGTTTGATCCATCTGACCAGGAATTGCTTGGGCATTTGCTGGCAAAACTTAATAAATTAGGTGCCCAACCTCACCCATTCATCAATGAATTTATTCCAACAGTCGAGGATATCTGCTACACACATCCACAAAAACTACCAGGTCCGTCTTCACTTTAACACTTCAAAGTACCTACATATCTCTGGGAAAAAAAGATATCTTGCATACAGTAAAAGAATACATGCTTCCTTTTTTCAGTCATCATGTTTCTACATTTTTTAGCTTGTATCAAACACTTTCTTGTTTTTTTTTCTCTACGGAATTTCTTAGTCAAACCAAGGTCTGAAAACTTCTACTAAGTCTAGGAGTATTGCCAGTGTTGTACTTCTATCTATTCCTGTACTACTATGCCACTCAGGAACGTTTTACAACTCTACTATGACGCCTTGCATCTCTGAACTGGTTCAAATATGACATTCCACTCCCTTCTTTGAAACAGCGACTTCGCTCTCTTTTTTGTAAGTGGGGTTTTGTAAAGCATATGTCAAAGAAAGCATCGGTCTGTCAATGCATTTTCTAAGCGGTGTTTTGCAATATTGTTGAATCTACCTCATTATTTCAGGTGTTAAGCAAGATGGAAGTGTATCACATTTCTTCCACAGAACATTTAAAGCCTATAACACTGGAACTAGGAAGCGTCGAAAGATAAACACTGACAATCTTGCTGATGTTCGCTGGCACAAGACGGGCAAGACGAAGCCAGTAATAGTTGATGGAAAGCACCTTGGCTGTAAGAAAATAATGGTGCTTTATGTCAGTACTGTGAAGGGTGGGAAACCCAAGAAGACCAATTGGGTGATGCATCAGTATCATCTTGGCACTGGGGAGGATGAGAAGAATGGGGAATATGTTGTCGTTAAATTATTTTTTCAGCAACAATTTAAACTTGCGGAAACGAATGCTCAAGAGTTAACCAACACAGATAATTTGGAAACTGTAGTTGCTGAAGCAGATCATCCTGGCCTCCCCGAACCAGCCTTGGAAGAAGACGATGACGAACATATTAGTAGTATTAGTAACCAAGAGGTTTTTCATAAAAATGAATATAATGCAAACCAGGAAGCTCTTCGTAGCAACGAAGATAATACTTATCAGGTAGCTGAACATTGATGTTTGCTTTATTTCTGTTATATATATATATTCATTTTTTAAGAAGCGCGTCATAAGTTAGCAAAGAATACATAAACAGATAAATGTAATTGTTTGTCCTTGAACTGATATGCAGGAAAATGGGAATTGTGAGACAAACATGGAAGAAGAAGCTGCGGAAGAGAATGCCGCCAATCTGTCCTCTGAAAAACCCGAGGATGGAGACAATCCCTTGTCACAGGATCCGAAGTGGTTTGAGGGTGATTCCCAGATTCTGTTAGATTCTCAGCAACTAGCAGAGAACTTGGCGATTTGTGACGAGTTCCTTCAGAGTCAGACCTCATGTGGTGATGGAGATGAGCCAGCTGCGATCAAGCCTCGGCTAGCTGTCTATGCCCAGTTGCCAGTAGAGGACTTGAAGAAGGATCTGGAAGAATACAAGGACTTGGGTCCCTCAGATAATGCTGCCAGTCTCGAGCTCGATAACACAGCTGAATTTCGATTGAGCCAGCTCGTACGACTTCGATACCTTAAAAACCCTGACCCGTCATTTGATATGTTCAGCTTTCCCTTGGCACCCTCTGTTTGCTAACCTGTGCCTTGCTTGCAGGAATTCTCACAGGACAGCCTTACGGGATGGGCTGTTGGCAAGTAGGTCGATTGACGTAGCTCCGATGCACTGCCAGCACTCGGCACTTGAAGAAACATCTGAAGCCTTTTTTGCGAGACAACAGTAGAGTGGTGTGCAGCAAGCATCATCAGCTGTAAATTTCAGCTGTGCCGAGAGATAGTTATTTTGTCTCAGTGAATCTGAGTTGTAATGTAAACCGCTGGCTCAACGAGTCAGCGTGTTTATGATGAACTTGCTCTCATCAAAACAAACTGTAACATATAAAGAAGGCCAAAAGATGTTCATGATGTGCGGTGATGGCATGTGTATGTATATTGTAACAATGAACTGCCTAATTTTATTGCTGGGAATGTTCAATAGTATACGAGGAGCTGGTCGGGGAGAGCTGGGGCGGCCGGACGGAGGCGAATCGAGCGGCAGCGGGTTCGGCCAGAGTTGGGGAAGACGCGCTCGATGCGCTCGATTCCGTGCTCCTCCGGACGTGCGTCTGAGCGGGGATTGAGAGGGAGGAGCGGCGGTTCCGGCGGTGGCCTTCGTTTTGTCTGGGGCGGCCGGGGACGGCACTGGGATGGCGAGCGAGCTGCGGCGGCGGGGGCGGGGTGGAGGTGGCCGCGACGGGAGGAGATGGGGTTGGGGAAAATGGGAGGGACAGATACGTAATTTTGGATGAACGCGAGGTTTTTTGTGCAAAACGGCCGTCGGATTTGGATCGGACGGCGCGGAGGCGGGCGACCGTGTGCGCGGGCTGACGTGGCCGCATCTTGGCATCTGGACCGTCTGTCGCACGGCGATCCGACGGCTGAGGGACGCGCGCGACGTGGATAGCGGGAGAGGCTGTGATTCTTTCCAACATGATCAGCGACGCCTACAGTACAGATGAGCTTTTCTTGAAATTTTTTTTTTGAGAAAAGCTTTTCTTGAATTACACATGCTGAATTTTGACTGGTGATGATGCTGGCGTTGGTAACGTTAACAATGTTGGTACCACCTATAAATCATTTTCATGTGCCAGATTAAGTCATGCCTTCCTTGGTGAAGAAGTTATAGTGGGAATAGTTTGTCCAACTCCCTTGCATTGGTTCCAATTGATTAAGATTTCACGAATTGACAGCCATGTTTAAGTACGCCCTCCTGTCAGGATCCCTACTGGGTCTGAAGGCGAGGTGCTGCGAGTGACCAATATGGCAACACGGATGGTGTGTTTCACCAAGTTCCGTTTGGCAGGATGTTAGGTGTGTGACACTGTGCAGATGAAAGTCCAACATGCCTTCGGTATTTAAAATGCATTTTAAACATATCTTGGAATGTCAAAAAATTGTAAAAATGTTCGTGCATACATCTTAACATCCTAAGTGCTCACGAATCGTTTCAGTGTATGTAACATGATATTTTTTTTATTGATAAAGTAGGTTTTTCATGATATTTTTTGTCTTTTTTAAAGACACCACACAAAATGTCGTTTTTTTTGCGAAATGACTTTGTGAACACATAAAATGTGAAAATGTATCAGTGATTTCTTTTTTTTTCAGCATTTGGAAATATTTTTTAAATAGCGGGTGCATATGCCAGCGTGGATTTCACATACTTCCTCCGTATAGATATCAGAGATACGAATGCAAACTCACGAAGCAAACTTTTTTCTTTTTAAAGTTGCTTGAGAAGCAAATATTGTTTTTCTTTTGCCATGTGAGAAGCAAACTTATGGAAGCCCATTCACAGAGCGTGGCCCAGCAGGACAAGCAGCAGCAGAGAGCTCACTTCACGGATATGAAGGAGATGGCGGCGGCGGCGGAGCAGCCGCTGCAAAGAAGCGCGAGCCAGGCGGAGCCGGCGCAGGAAGCCCACGCAAGCCGGCTCGGGATGGCGACCCCTCCTCCCCGCCACGGCGATTTGATCGGCAAGCTCCCCGATGACGTCCTCCGCGCCATCATCTCGCTCCTCTCCACCAAGGCCGGCGCCCGCACGCAGGCCGTCGCCCGCCGGTGGCGGCCCCTCTGGCGCTCAGCGCCTCTCAACTCGAGGCCGACTACACCCTCTGCGACGACGAATTCAGGCGCGCAGCCGTCGTATCCAAGATCCTCTCCGACCACCAGGGCCCCGTCCGCCGCTTCGCCTTCAACTCCCTCCGCTTTCACGAAGCCAAGAAAAGGTTCGCCAGAGAAGCCACTCAGGTCCAGAGCTGGTTCAGTTCCCTAGCCCTTCACGGCCTTCAGGAGCTCGACATCTCGATGGAGTACACGGCTGAGCCTGAGAAGCGTGGCCAGCTGCCGCCATGTGTGCTCCTCTGCGCATCGACCCTTGTGGCGGCCACAATCAGCTTCTGTGGTTTCCCAAAGGATATTGCTCCGTCTGTGAGCTTCGGCTCGCTCAAGCAGCTCGACCTGTTTCGGGTTTCCATATCTGTGGATGTCTTCCATGGGGTGCTCTCTACTTGCCGTGTCTTGGAGTCACTAGCCCTAGTCCCGGAGAACATTGCCGATGCGGGTTGCTTCCGCATTAGCTCGACAACTCTTAGGAGCGTTCGCCTCTGCGCTTGTTTTTTACGCAAAGGAGATCAGTTGATCATTGAGGACACCCCTCCCTTGAAAGGCTGCTATTACGATGTCGTAACGAAGGTGGTGACGCTATCCGGGTAATCAGGGCACCTAAGCTTGAAATTTTAGGCCTTCTGTCACCTTGCATGTCTGAATTCATCATTGCAAACCTTGTCTTCAAGGTAGCACACTCATTCTCTTGCTCTTGAATCTTTCCCGCAGCATTTTTACATGCACAATACCCTTTTATATGTTTATTGTTTTATGCAGAGTTTAACCCCAGTCAGCTTGAGGAATACAATAAGCACCGTGAAGATTTTGGCTCTTCAATTTTCTGTTCCTGATTTGACTGCTGTTATAGATGTATTAAGGTGCTTCCCATGCTTGGAAACGCTTTATGTCATCGTGAGTATTCATCTTACCATCAAATGTCAAATTGAATTATTTGATTCTTCTGCAAAAAGCACATATAATCTGGTCTAGGTAAGAATTATCTTAACATATTTCTCGTCTTTACTTCTCCAGTGGCATAAATTCTTAAAGATACCAATGAAAGATGGGCGTGAGTATGACCCACTTGATCCTGTGAAATGTCTTGACACACATCTCAAAACACTAGCGCTTAAGAATTATGGAGGTGATGAGCAAGGAGTTGGCTTTGCCAAGTTCTTTATTTTGAATGCCAAATCGCTAAAGCAAATCAAGTTTGGAGTCGCCAATAAGGTCAACAAGGAATGGGTGTCTGATCAATACAGGCTGTTAGAAGTGGGAAATGGAGCTTCTCCAGACATACAATTGAGATTCGTACGTAGTTATGAGATTACTTTGGATGCCCGTGATCTATCAAATGCTGATCCTTTCACATGTTATTTTCTAAATGAAGTAGATGCTCTTCCAGAAGAATCTCACTGATGCTATGTCAATGGTTATCTCCATTGACTTTGGTGTAGACCTGAGGAATTGATTGTCTTTTGCTTATTCGGTCGACACATGCTCGGAGATTGCGATGTTATCGTCCAATCCTTAAATTGGATATGGCTCCTCTACATCTAGTCTAATGCTCCTGTAACTGGGAAGTAGAGTACTGAGTACCCGAAATCTTGTTTGCACTGTCTTTTGTCTAAGAAAGTATGGATGCTACCTAGACTGTTCAGTTTTAGTCATCAATGCAATATTTGTGTTGAAAAGTTGTTTTTTTTCCTTGCATAAAAATATTATTTCATCTTCAGATTGCAACTTCTCTTTCTATAGTACAGTAAAGGCTCATTTAAATTAGAAATGAACCAAGTGACTTATTTCTTAGTAATATTTTAAAATTGGCTGCACATTCAGCTGCCAATTTTCATTGCCGAGTATTCACAGTATTGTTGGGAAGAGAAACAGCGGTTTCCAGGATGCAGGACAGGTTTCTCATCATCAGTTCATGGAATCTGAGTGGGAGAAAATTGCTTGTCCACCCAGCATCACAAAGATCTATATCTGGGACAAATCCCCGTCATTCAGTTGTGCACCAGTGGCCTGGTTGCCAAAAGGTGTAAAGTTTGATCCAACTGACTAGGAATTGTGTTGGCATTTACTGGGAAAACATAGTAAAGGAGGTGCAATTTATTCCAACAGTTGAGGATGATGATGGTATCTGCTACTGTGCTACACCATCCACAGAAACTTCCAGGTTCACATTAGATTTATGATTTCGGAGCACCCAGATATCTCCTTCCTTGGAATAATTAGATATCTTGCATACAGTAAAAGAATACATGTTCCCCTTTTCACTTGTTAAATTTGCTATCTGGTCTTGTAGTGAAACCTAAGATCCAACATTTTTACTAAGTTAAGTAGTATTACCGGTGTTGTCAATACACATTCTTTCTTCTTGAATCTATGAGTTGGTTCAACTATGGCATTGCACTCCGTATTCTAAAACAGAGACTTCACGTCGAAGAAAGCATCTTTCTATTAATGCATTTATAAAGTGCATATTTATTGTAGCTTTGACAATACAAGTGTGAGGAAATTACTCTTTTTTCCCACTCTTGTTTGTTGCTCCGCCTCCGCGGAAACTCCATTTCAGGTGTTGAGCAAGATGGAAGTGTATCAAATGTTTTTATAGAACGTTTAAAGCCTATGATTGCCTATGTTTTTTTTTCGAAACACAGTACAAACGCAGACGCTCACGTACTTGTATACAAAGTGTATACACTCACCCCTATGAACGCACGCACACACCCCATATCTCTATGAGCACCTCTGAAATGCCGAACCGGCAGATCGAGTCTTGAAATCGACGAAATCACCACAAACACCTCGTTGTCGATGAAAACGTCGCCTCCCACTGCAGAATATCTGCCTATATTCCGCCTCAGTGAGAAACACCAATTTCAAATATGGGGCTTGATCTCTGGTGGGTTGGGATATAACCACCCTCCTAACCATCTTGCCACAGGCAAATTCTCACTCCTCCGATGTTCGATGGCACAAGACATGCAAAGGATGCCACTAATAGTTGATTGGAAGGACCGTGGCTGTAAGAAAATAGCGGTGTTGTACTCACACACGCATTAGAGCATCTCTACCAGTCCCCTAAAAAAACGGAACCTAAAAACAGTTTTGCGGTTCGCGTTTTTCGTGATTTTACTCAAGAAAACGTGTCGCGCAGAATAGAGCCCCCAAATCAAACGGCAAATTCAACATTTCAGATTTCGCGGGAACAAAAATATTCATCATTTTGGATGTTCTTCGCTTCAGATGATTGTTCTCGCTAATTTTACACAAAATACTAACCCTAGAACACTTAAACTAACTTGCGATTGCCGCCGACCTAACCCTGGAAGGCAAAATTCGGCTCACCAGAGCCACGGGCGTGGCGGCGACGCAGAGGCGGAGGAGCTTCACTCCTCGTCGTTGGAGACGAGGTTAATGACGGGTAGCAGGGTGCTGAGGACGAGGCCCTGCTGCAGGAGGATGTCGTTGATCTACTCGTCGTGCTTGACCTGGGCGGCGAGCTCTGCCGCCTAGTGATCGGACCGCAGCTGCGTCACCGCCATGGTGTGCTCGAGGTCCTCATCAGAGACGAAATCCTCCAGACGGAGAGAGGTGCCAAACTGGGTGGCGTCGTATCCCTCCAGCGGAGGAGGTGCTGGCATCGCGGAGGAGGCGAACCAGCTCACGCTTCCACCGGAGCCGGTCAAACTCCTCAACCTTCTTGAGCCTCCACTTGTGGGCGCTTCGCTTCCGTGCGCTGTCGCTGCAGACGACCAACGCCTGGCGAGCGTCGGAGTAGTCTCCGCCAATCTTTTCGTCGCGGGGGAGCGGCTCTAGTTCCCTCTTCGGCGCCATGGAGGCTCGACGTGGTCGGATCAGTTGAGGGGGAGAGAAAATCGCTCGTTAGAGACGACGGAGGGGCAAAGGAATCGTTCGCCGACGGCGGTGCGGAAAGAGGGTTGCGACCTACAAATGCCCATCGCAGTCCATATAAATGAGGTCTCGCTGTGGAGATTCACGGGACCACCATTGCCAGTCCCCAGATCTCGCCTTTCATGTCATTCTCCGCCAGCACCATGGAACGAGAACGTGCTCCATGATATTAACAGCCAGCAGAGTTTCGAAACGCTCCCTCTGAAACCAAATGGCCAGAGAAAAAACACGGGTGCGCACGATCGAATACCATCCGATCCAACAATCTCCAGGCATGAGTCGCCCAGTGGAGTTCGCCGGCGGAGCCTTCCAAAACACGACCGTCCAGCCAGATCGATGGGGATAGTCATCCGGCCGATTGAAGCCTTGATGCGAGAAGAACCCTAGGACCGCCGCCATTATTCAGGCCGAGCCCCCACGCAAGCGGCCATCCCGGGGCAGACGTGGAAGCAACCACATCTAGCCCTGGCAGTCCAACTCCGGCGAAGAAGAAGGCCGCCACCAGCAGTCCGATCCTCGTGCCAACGTTGGCCGAGCCCAAAGCCACGTGGTCGACGGACGGTGGCCACCCGACGAACTCGGCCTGTCTGCCCAATGTGACAGCCAAGGCGCGTCTCCGCCTGGAGCCGCCGTCGTCGCGCAGACCTTGGCCGCCGCCGGCCGCCGCCGCCGCCATCAACAGCCGATTGGATGGGCGCCTCCCCATCGGATTGCATCTGGCCGAGGTAGGGCCGCCACCATGCCACAAGGGCGGAGCCCCGCGACGCGTCTGGCGACGGCGGCGGAAGGGATGGGCGCGAGAGTGGGCGGGCTGGAGCGGGCGACGGGGGACTCCCCGGTGCGGCGCGGCGCCGCCGCACGGGGGAGGAGGTTAGGTCGGGGGAGGAGGTTCAGAGGATATGCTTCTCTGGTGGGTAATTTGTACCAGAGAGTAAAATTGGAAATTAAAAAACGTACCATGACCATCACCACCTCTAGGCATATATTATATAGTAGAGATAGAGATAAGTAAATGAACAAATAAATAACAGCAAAGAACAGACTTTAAGCAAAAAACATGATAAGGACTATAGTTAGAGAACAAGTCGAATAAGTAAAAAAAACCGAGCCGAGCGAGACACGAACAAACCAAAACGGCGTCGTATAAAACCGCAATTACTCACCTTCCCGGGGTTCCGCACGCAAAGGTTTAATTCACAAAAAAAAACTTGCCGCACCGCCGAAGCAACCCCTCCTCCGCCGCCGCCGCGCCGTCGCCGGCGACTTCCCCCTGCCCCTCGCCACCCGCGCCCCCGGATTCGCGCGGGGATGGGGCTGCTGCGGGGGTTCTCGGTGGGGGCGGTGATGAAGCGGATGTGCAAGGCGGTGCTCAAGAAGGGCTCGGCGACCTCTTCCTCGGCGACCTCGATCTCGACCAGCTCGACCTGCAGCTCACCCGCGGCACGCTCGAGCTCACCGACCTCGCGCTCAACGCCGACTTCATCAACGCCCAGGTGCGTACCGATTTCCCCTCCCTCCCTTCCCCGCGTGGGTTTAGGACGATAATTTCCGTGCTCGATTGGACGCGGCGGGCTGGGGTTTCGGGTGCGGCACACCGCGATTAGTCCCGCGTGATGAGTGAGAATCGAATTGTGGCGTGAAAATTATTAGGCAGGTTGACCGTAGATAGGGTGTGGGGGTGGGAGGAGGAGGAGGCCTGAATTCAGTTTCATCGTGTGTTGGTTTGCAATTGGACAGTGGGATGATTGGTATGGGCTCAATTTTGGTAGAATTTCGGGCGATTTATCGCAAATATCAGCGGCAAGGGACCGGCGGGGGAACCCGTTGTTTTCACTAGTCAGGCTACCAAGTTTATACTAGCTTAAACTGTATGATCAGGCCGCAGAAGCCGTTGGGCTTTGGTGCCTATCTGCGGTTCCTTCATTTGAATCGCACTAACTTGAAATATTATTACGAGGGAGCATTTGTGGTCACACGCCAAGCACCAATCGTGGATATAGATGCAACTGTTAGTTAGTTAGGGCATGAAGCTTGATGATGTTCGCCCAGCTACTACAGTTCAGTATTCAGTTATTTCTATCAACTTGACACCGTATTTGTTGTGATACCTACTAGTGCCGTCCCCTGAACAAATTGAATTTTAACTTCTTCTGATTCACGAGGATCGTAGAACTGTCAATGTGCTAGGTTTGCTCGCTCACAGGTGTTGAGTAGAAGCTGATGTATCCGAACTTGTGGTTTGCTAGATTTCAACCTGTTCACTTGCCTCATGCGTTACGATTCTTTTTTTTTGTTATTAATTTCGTTTTTCTGTTTCAGCTATCAAGATTTCCCTTCATGGTGAAAGAAGGATCGATCAAATCCCTGCTGGTCAAATTTCCTCTACAGTTGAAGAGTTGTGAGATTGTAGTGGAAGATTTGGAGCTTGTCCTTGCTCCATCTGTTGCTACTGAAGTTCCTCCTGTAGATGCTGAGTGCTCTGTTTCTGGTAATAGTAGTGGCACACAGACATCGGTCAACACCACAAGAAGCGAATCTGATAAACACTGTTCTACGTCTGCATCACGAGATGTGGATGAGGGTGTTAAGAGAATAGCCAATGCTGTCAAGTGGTTTCTGACAAACTTTAAAATCAAGTTTAAAAATACATATATTGTATTTGATCCTCAGACCATTTTGGATAACAAGGTCCCAGAATTAAATCGATCACTAGTTTTCCGGGTTAAAGAGATAGAATTTGGCACCAACCTTTCAACGGATGGTCTTGTGAAGCTGAATAATTTTGTAACATTCCATGAGGCGGTGATTGAGTTCTTGAAGATGGATGATGTGGATGTACTGCTCCAGAATGATTTGGATAGAGCAACAGCTGACATCTCATCAGGTCATAGTACTACCTCAGTCTTGACAGGCCCTATTGGTGGATTCTCAGGGACATTGAACTTAAGCATACCATGGAGTAATGGATGCTTGAACCTCAAGAAAATTGACGCAGATGTATCTGTAGATTCATTAGAATTGCTGTTACAGATCAGCAGTATCCAGTGGTTCATGCATTTGTTGGATTCTCTTCTTAGGAATCAAGGTGAACGTAATTGTGCCCATAATACGTCAGATATGTCCTTGAGCACCTCCAGATCTGCCTTGAGCGCTTCAAAATCAGTGATGGCCAGCAGGGAGAATTTGGACCGGATAACACTTTCACAAAACAGGCAAGACAAGTATCAAGATACTTTCCTAACAAAGGCACATGTGATTCAGGACTGGATTCCAGAGCTAGTTGTCCACGAGGATCAATGTGACCCTGATTCAGACTGCGACGAAAGGTTTGTTTTCTTATTAAATTCCTAATGACGTTCGTTGACCATGTGTCATCACCTTCCAGTTTACTTCAGCTCACATGATTAACCCCTTAAACAAGTATACTTTTGAGATACCTGTTATCAGATCATTGTAGAAAAGATAAAAAGATGCTGTTGTTATGCCACATTGCATCCAAATCTATGGTTTATGAACAGATGTTTGATTTACAGAATTTTCGCTCCTCAATTTTACACTATACTAGATTACATGTTTTGGGGGTTACAGCTAATTCCCTCTTTGGTTCCTTGTCATAGTGGTCATTGCAGCATGCACTTGTTCTTCTTGTCTTGTACTGCATTTAGCTGTCTCTTAGAAGTCCCATCATCATTAAAATTGTAACTTACTGAGATCACTGCCCGCTGGCATCAGTTGCTAGAATAGTTCTCTGCTGCTTTTTATGTTTCCTGGGGTTTCAGTGACCAGATATACTAGACCTCTTTTCTGTCATTACCATAGTTTCCTTTCCCTTTTTCCACTGTCTTTTATTATGTTCTTATCCTGTAAGAGACTATCTCTTGCTATGTGTGTTTGCTTTTACCATTGTTCAGAGAAGCATGCCATTTAAGCATATAGAAAGAAGCTTAAGTGGATTACTGATGTGTTGTTATCTTTGACAGCATCGATCAGTTCTTTGAATGTTTTGAAGAACTGAGGAACTCCCAGACAAACTTAGGAAATAGTGGCATATGGGACTGGACGTGTTCAGTGTTCAACGCCATTACTTTTGCATCCACTTTAGCTTCTGGATCAGATCAAGTTCCTAAAGGTATATAATGTTTATTTTGCTATGGATTTATTCTTCATATTCTATGTGGTTCTCGTATGAACAGTGCAGTAGCAATAAATGCACCTATACTCGAAGTCTTCTTGTGACACACTTTCATGCGGATTTAGTTTTCTTGGATACCTTGGCTGTTTATCCGTGAATGCCATGCATATTAAGTTGATAGATAGAGTTTCACACTTCTAAGTAAAAATGTTGCACCAACTGTTAGCACCTGAGTAGCTTGATGAGGGAATATGTTACGACTTACGAGCCACTGTAATGTAAGGGTGTTGGTTTGCAATAATATTTTTGAACTAACTAAAGACCAGTGTTTAGTTTGTCAGTTTCAACTAATGTGGTAAAATGAACGCCGAAATTGGATTAATACCCAAGCCAACTGAAGACCAGTGTTTAGTTTGTCAGGTTCTCAACTAATTTTTTTCAGTTTTGCAAATGAAACATCCTGGTAAAAACATGGTACTTTATGTTGACTTATGAATAACTTCTTTTTTTATTAACATTAAGAAAAAATGTTACTAAGATGGAATTGATAATATAGTTTTTATAGACTTTTGAAAGAAAAAAAAAGGTTTTTTGCAATCGTTATTTCTTGTCTCTATCATATCATATAAACCTTTCGATTTGGAACGGGGAGAGATGGCTGAGTGGATTAAAGCTGCGGATTGCTAACCCATTGCACAATTTTTTTGTACCAAGGGTTCGAATCCCTCTCTTTCCGCTTCCTCGGATCATTTGGGACTTTTGAATTGGAAGGAATTTTGACCCTCGGATTTTCACATAAATAAATGAACGAAACAAACCAATTTGTAAGAAAAAAATTCAATTGAATTTGTTGGAATTTTTACTCCTTGCGCCCAGGATTCCTTCCTGGGTCATTAGGTAAAGACATATGTGACCCTGTAAGAGCATTCCACAACATATGTGACTTATAACAGGTTATATGTATTATCTTGCCCAGTCGCCGTGGCTATAGGTTAGCGTTGGAATAACGTAATAACCATTGCATGTATTCTGTATCGAGTGTTTTACTTTTAGTATTACTAAATCATCTGAACTTCTATGTATCAGGACTTAATTCTCTTTTCTTTCCTACAGAGCCACCGATTGAGAAAACCTTGCGGGCTTCCATCACTGAGATATCTGTTATTCTTTTGTTAAATGATGAAATGGATGCGGGCAGTGTTTCCGCCAGTCTCTTCAGTGATATGAGAAATTCCGAAATGTTTTCGAGCTGCCTCTCCTCTGGGCAGTTAGAACAATCAATGATGTCTCCTGCTACTGCTTCCAGCTTAAGTATGCATCATCTTGAAGCCAAGTTTCAGAATATTCGTCTTGAACTTGAGGTAAAGTTTTCCTCCTCCAGCACTTGCTCTCAGTTCATGCATAAGCTTGATACTGAACATACTTTTTCTGATGTCCGCAGACATATCCCAGAAACTTAGGTTTCAAGGCATCGATTGCCCACATGAAGCTTGATGAATACTACAGTACTGAAAAGCATATTTCAAATCACTCACACCTTGGCACTGCTTTCTTAAATAATAATTTTTGTAGAGAAGTTCAAGCTGCTCTCCCTCAATTCCCATTTGCTGCTCAAGATTACTGGGTGGAATCAGCTGGACACTTTTCCCACAATTCAGATAAACTCATTAAGGTCGAGCTGCTAAAAACATTTGGCGAGTGCACATTCCATTATGATGTCAGTAACACGGATGGAAACTCAGGAAGCTCAACTTCAGTGTCAATTTATTTGGCTCCTTTGATTTTGTGGGTGCACTTCCATACAATATACATGATACTGAATTTTATCAGTAAAGTCGAGTCTGATGTGCTTCATGGAAAGCATAAACTTTACAGGGATGGTGATGAAAAAAGCAGCAAATTGACTAATACTTCCTCGAGCGAGAGCCTGAAGGTTCAGATAGCCCTTCACATGCAAGAATCATCCTTTGCTTTCCTTATGAGCCCTCAGGGGATTTAAGTCACCCGTCCATCTTGGATAAGTTCCTTGTCTTCGACCACACATCATCTCAGAAAGCCTCCTCCCCGCTTCGAAATGAAAGGTCTAATGATGGTCATCCGAGCACACCATCTACTTCACTCCATTTGTCTACCGGGAACTTTGACATCTACTTTGTTAAACCCGTTGGTGTATATGATGGTAGAATCGGCTCTTTGAGTAGGCAAACTTTCTCGGCTCTGAAGATTTTTTCTGTGACTAGATCTGATTATCATGACTCCAGCATTAGAATAATCCGGAAAAGCCGCCCTGTAACTTGCCCTGAGATGCTTACCAAAGCATGGAGTTTGCCAAACCTACACGATCAGAAGATTACTCAGAATGAAAATAACAAATGGGTCGGCGTTGCCTCTTCTACAACTTCACAAGATCTTGAAGAGTCAAGTTTTACTATACGCCAGGAGCTCATGCAGAGCACTGAATTCATGTTGCATGTTCAACTTCCTTGTGTTTCAGTTTATCTCAGTAAGAAGGATTGTGGTCAACTAAATCAGCTGCTAGATCTGATACTTGATGGGCTCTCAGATGTGGCAACAGGAAGTTCTGAAAAGGGCAAGGACAAAAACTGCGAAATTGCCATTCAAACATCTGTCATTTTGGAATGCAGCATGCTGGATATTTGCACTGAGTTGGATGAAACTGTGGAAGTTGGTCCTTCGTTGCAGACAGAATTAGAAGGTTCTTGGAATCGCCTCAAGTTATCCGTTTCAAAGTTGTCTCTGTGCTCATTTTCTAATGTTGGTGGGGTCAATAATTCCAGTTTTCTTTGGGTGAATCATGGTGAAGGTGAGCTTTGGGGTTCCCTTAGTGGTACAGATGATCAAACCTGTGAAGAAAGCAAAGATTTTCTTCTAGTTAGCTGCAAGGACTCTGCTAGTCGGCGGGGTGATGGTGAAGGCAACAATGTATTGTCTTTCGGAACTGCTGGCTGTTCCGTGACCCACATCAGGAACCCAAAGCTACAAGAGAACTATACTTCAGTCAATGTTCGTTCTGGGACACTTGTGGCACCTGGTGGACGAATGGATTGGATCAGTGCAATATCTTTGCTGTTCAGTTCAGGTTCAAGTGGAACTGAACAATCCAATAATAGTAGTAGCACAAAGAATTCACAGGCTGGCGAACCTTTTTGGTCATCTTTTTTTCTTGAGCTGGCTGATGTTGCTCTGAGCTATGAACCTCACCGGAAAAATTCTACACTCAATGCTGAAGCTCCAGATTGCAAGTTATTTTCATGCCTTTTAGCTGCATCATCATTTAAACTTCATAACAAATCCGCATCAGACTCTGCGGCTACTGATTTTGATATCCAACTACGAGATCTCGGGCTTCTCATTTGTGGGTCATATGGTTCCAAAAATGTCACTTGTGGTTATGATGTTGATTACCTCCGTCAAATGGGATATGCTAAGATTGGCCATAACACATTCGTTGAAGCTGCTCTACGAATTGATACTTCCTTTTGGAAGCTTGAAATTTCCGAGTCACAATTTGATATTGGTACTTGTCGCGATACAACAAATGGTCTTGTTCGTTTGGTTTCCCAACTACAGAAGATATATGCTCCGGATATGCGGGATGCTTTAGTTCATCTGCAATCTAGGTGGAATATTGTCCAACAGGCAAACACACAAAATATGGCCAGTGATGCATCAGATATGTCAGAGAGCAGCACTGACAACCTGGCAGATTCTGGAGGGTGCAAGTCTGATGGTCTGCTTGATGACATAATCGAGAATGCTTTTTACAGTGACCAGGCCTGCACAACCTACAATTTTTGGGACAGAAATTGTCATAACTCATTGAGTAGCAGTGAAGTGAATGTCGAGTATGAGATGAATATGGCTAACCCTGAGGCAACTGATGCATGTGTTTCACACATTTCACTTGGATCATCATTAGTCACTCCAGAAGGCAATACTGCTCAAAAACCACTAAAGCAGAATTCCTGTCCTGAGCAAATCATTGACTCTTATTATATGCCTGATCTTCTAAGTTCATCATCATCTCCTTGTAATATAAACCATCAGTGTACATCTGGTGACAATGCTCGTAAAGCTGTGGACTGTGATGATGGTGGATGGTACAGCAATATTCCGTTGACAATAGTTGAAAACCATGTCTCAAAAAGGAACAATGCACTTGGTGAGCCTGTGTTCCAACAAGAAGGCAATCCTGCTATTTGCAGCTTGAATTCTGACGAATCTGACAGTCTGAAAGGCAAGATTCTTATTCATGATATAGATGTTAAGTGGCGAATGTATGCTGGAGATGACTGGTCGTTAGCTCAGAATGATCCAACTACCCGCCCATGCTCAAATGGAAGAGATAGGAGCTCTTCTTTAGAATTTATCGTGTCAGGGCTCAGTATGCACTTTGATATGTATCCAGATGGGGATGTTTCTGTTTCTAAGTTATCCATCTCTGCTCAGGATCTAAATCTTTGTGACCAGAATACGCATGCTCCATGGAAAATGGTACACATTTTTTTGACAAATTTTCATTGAGCATTTGTTTTTTGTCATCAAAAAATGCTTTTAATTTTTTTCATCCATTTAAAAGGTCCTTGGATGCTACGACTCAAAGGATTACCCAAGAGAATCTTGCTCCACTGCATTCAAGTTAGAACTGGAGTCTGTAAGGCCTGAACCACAAGCTCCTTTGGAAGACTACAGGTATATGCAGCACTAAGTTGCGTACACAATGGATTAATCTGTTGTTTCTGTCACTGTACTGTGTTTGCTTGATTCTACATATATTCAAACGATTAAAGATAAAGATTATTGTAAGGGTAATCCTACATACATAATCCATATAATATCCTATATCATTGTAGACTGCAGTAAAATAACTTATGTGTTGGTTGCTGAACATTTGTGAGACCAAGTCCTGATGTACTTGGCCAATATATCTTTTTGCCTCAGTTTTTAGGGTATATGGAATATGTCATGCTCACAGTTAAATAGCAGGGGGGGGGGGGGGGGCAGCCCCGGTGCAGTAGCTCCCGCTTGCGCAGGGTCCGGGGAAGGGTCCGACCACTTTGGGTCTTTAGTACGCAGCCTTTCCCTGCATTTCTGCAAGAGGCTGTTTCCAGGACTTGAACCCGTGACCTCATGGCCACAAGGCAGCATCTGTTACCGCTGCGCCAAGGCTCCCCTTCTCACAGTTAAATAGCAGACATTATTTATTTTGTCATTGGATCTTATCTGCTGCAATAGTTATTTTGACCAGTTCCAGTGTTAGGGGTGCTTATCCGTATTGTTAATGATACGGAAATTCTGAGTACAGTTTTATATGGAAGATCCATATTCTTCATGCATATATGGTTGGCTTGTTAGACCTTTGACCCTATCACTAATTTGTCCATCTGCCTTACTTGAATGCTAAATCGTACTCCTGTTCCTATATATAAGCCGTTTTGGCTAGCTGTTTTAGCTAGCCAAAACGGCTTATATTATGGAGCTAGCCAAAACAGCTTAAATTATGGAACAGACTGATAGTCAATAATGCTGGCTATCTTTCAACTTCCTCATGTTTGATTTATGCCTTCTCCTTGTGTCTACTGACCCTCTTCTCTTGCATCTTTCTTCAGGTTGTGCCTTGAGATTTTGCCTCTTCAATTACATCTTGATCAAGGGCAACTGAACTTCCTCATCAGTTTCTTCCAGAATGACTCGAGTAACAGCAACCCTCATTTGCCAAGCGAAAGTGAGATTGTTTGTATGGACAACACGACCTACGGAAGTACCACAATTGTGGAGGAGGCATTACTTCCTTTCTTTCAGGTATTTTGAACTTGCCAATTTTTATATCCCTCTTAATACGTGTGCAGCAGCCAGCTGGGCTATGTTTGTCTTCAGTATTGCAATATGATTTTTTTCTGTGGTGCCAGAAATTTGACGTGAAGCCTCTGGTTCTGCATATTAATTATATTCCTCGCCAATTTGATCCTATTGCACTAGGCAAAGGAAATTACGCAGAACTTCTCAACATCCTTCCATGGAAGGTAATTTGTTGTTTAAACAGGAATACTTTAGAGCAGTCAGCTCACTGATGATTATCTCTATATATCAACAGGGCACGCCTGACAATGTTTTTTGTGTGCAGGGAATTGATTTGAAGCTTAAGAATGTTTCTGCAATGGGTGTTTATGGGTGGAATAGTATATGTGAAACAGTAGCTGCAGAGTGGCTGGAGGACATCTCAAAAAACCAGGTCCTGATTTCCCCATGCACAACTGTACATTTAGACATGCTTGTTGTTGTTTACATGCATATAGACATAACAAGCAACATCATAAAGAAACACAGATTAAAATGCGGTGTTCCATGTGAAAGCATACATACTTATACGAATTGAAGAGAAAATTGCAAATCTGCTTTGTCTTGCAAAAGAATTCATTTTCTCCCCTGAAATGACAATATGCTGCTTGTGTAGGTCCACAAATTATTAAAAGGGCTCCCTCCTATAAAATCATTAGTTGCTGTTGGTTCAGGAACTAAGAAATTGGTTTCCTTACCAATCAAAAGCTATAAGAAGGACCGGAAGTTGCTCAAAGGAATGCAAAGAGGTAAGTTAGATATATACTGTACTACGACACTGATATCAACAGTTAGCTACCTTCTCTGTTGAAGTGTTAATAGTTGATAAATGATGACATGCTTTGCCACAAATAATGATGATTCTTACACGATCTTTGACAGGTGCTGTTGCTTTCGTCAGAAGTGTATCCATTGAAGCTGTAGGGCTCGGTGTCCATTTGGCAGCGGGAGCTCATGAAATGCTTTCGAAGACAGAGCGCGCCCTTACAGCTGTCCCACCCCCTTCAAACTCGCGCCAAGCAAAAAAAGCCAAAGATAATATAAGAGCTAACCAGCCTGAAGGTGCACATCAAGGGTTGAAGCAGGTATTGAAATCGTCTGAGTTGCGTGATAAAAGCATCTCCTGTTCTGCCAATAAAAGGATAATTGAATCTTCAGGCAGCACCTACATTACTAATTCTCTTGTTTCTATTTTGTTTTGTTTGGAATATATCTTGACATTGCTTCTTATTTTCTCCAAACTGTATCTTAATGCGCATGCCTAACATACGTCTTCATTTTTTTCATGTCTTGCGTATTGTTGTCAAGATTAACCTGAAATTTGTGCAGGCCTATGAAAGTTTAACTGATGGGCTTGGAAGGACAGCTTCTGCTTTGATTGGGAATCCTATCAAGGTTTATAATCGTGGGGGTGGCGCTGGATCAGTACTGGCTACTGCAATCTGTGGCGCTCCTGCTGCTGCAGTAGCTCCAGTATCAGCTTCTGCTCGTGCCGTACATTATGCACTTCTTGGGCTAAGGAACAGGTGTTTTTTTTTCTCATCTCAAATATTGCTGGTAAAAATTCTATTGATACATCATTAGTTACAATCATCATAAGGGACTATTCAGTTTGCTTCCTGTCTTCCTGAATTCTAAAATTTGTTCATGTATGTCCTCAAATCGATTCCTATCCATTTATTCTATGTAGTAGGTCAAGTGGTTAATATTGCAATTTGCTCTTTAGTCGGATGTCTTATCAGTACTGAACAGCTTGCAATTGGCAGTTGGCACTTATAACATTATAAACAGTGCATACAGACTTATATTTCGGGCCAAAGAAAATAATGCAGCTGATTTGTTCATTCACAGCGTTACCTGTTTTTACACTGACCAACCTAATTGTTGCTGAACTTTTGTTTTACACTCATATTTCAGTCTTGATCCTGAACACAAGAAAGAATCTGCGTACAAATATTCCGGGCCTTCTCAGTCGTAGACTTCATTCCTGACGAGGTTGGTCACACGCCTATCATCTCTATGGAAGAAGACCGGTTGTAGAGTACCCGTTTCGATTCCATTGAATGGCGACGGGCAAACATGTGCAGCGTAAGCGAGAGTTCCGTGTTTCCGTGCGGCTAGAGATCATGTGCCTTGTTTTTAACAGTGTCTAATATATCTGTGCAGGTGTACAGCTTGTAGCGTAGGTTATATGCGGCATCAAAGCCCTTCTACAGTATGTAAGTTAATACACACCATGGGTTGTAGTCACCACACCTTCTCCACCTCGGGTGGAAGTTTTGTAAACTCCCAGCCTAGGCATTTGACCTAAGGTCTGAGGGAGTCGGTCAGTGGCAAGCTTGTATATATAGTTTGGTTGCTTTATGGGCTGTGCAGATGTAATTAACTTTTGTGTTTCGATTGGTAGTGTATGCTTATCGGCTCGCCTTTACACATGAACAAGTACATCACTGTGACAAGCAAAGCCTTTACACATGAAATGAAACTATCAAGGGACTGATCTTCCATCACTGTGCGGCTTCCGTTTCGCACCACCACATCTGCACCAGATCCCCATCTCTTTTTCTTTTGAGATCGAAAAGCACGCGATCCTTTGGGAAATTTCTATTGTTCTGATTAAACGTCTAAAGATGGATCGCTAGTTTGGAGTCTGAGAGGCTCATAAATAACTGCATTCACCGTGCCCACCATTTCTGTTGGCGAGCTGTACCCATCAGTTTGAGAGTAGAACAAGTGATTTACCTTGCACATCTTCCAAAAACAGCTCCTTGCATGGCCTAGGAACAACACTATCTTCCTTGAGAACCAACCTCAGCAAATCTCTTCGACATGAAGCTATAGACTCCTTTATCGTCTTTATAGCTTCTTCTGCGGACACAGAACCATCACTGTAAAGAACAATTAGAGAAACACTATTTACTTTTCCCTGGCTGCCCTCCCTCTGCATGAGTGGATAAAAATTATATTAGAATCTCTAAGCAAACCACAACAAAAAAAACATGGCGCTTACTCTTTTTTTACAATTAGGTACAAAAGCTTATATATTTCCCTTTACATGCTTGCATGACATTCCCACTTTACTCAACAAGTATAAATCGTAAGTGCTTCAACTACAGCTTAGTGGCAAAAAAAAAATACTATACATGTTTTCACTAGAGTTCAGTTATTTATGGAACTTGGCACAACTTGGTAAAACAAAGTTGGTTAATCTGCAACATTAACTAGAATCCATGGAAATAAGTTATGTAGACCTTCTTTTTCCGCACTTAATTTGGAATTTATTCGTAGTTCGAAGTGTTCATTACAAAATTTGACACCATTGTACATATAGCGGATGACTACAAAGTCTTCATTTTTATGAGAACTTCGTCCATCAGATTTAAACATGGTGTTTATTGGTAGCAGTAAAATAATAAATTACTTGTATAAATTAGGAAGAGGAAATGCCTTGTAATGACAAGTCAACTCATATAATATAAAATTTTAAAACAAGTATCCATGTGAAGCTATAAAGATAGTCATGTGTGAGAGTGTAACTTATTAATACACACACTTATTTTCACAAAGGGACAGAAATACCTCAAAGCCTTGAACGTCATTCAGGAGACGACAACAAGTGTTCATTAGTCTGAGTAGCTCATTGTACTCTTCATCTTTGACAACCGACTCCGAGAGCTCATGCCCGAGAAAGTACAACGGCGCGAGCACGATAGGCCCCAATGCATATGAGATGTTTGCATTCGTCATGTACTCATCAATAGTCGGCACATATTGGCTCCTTACCCATTCCGCTTCAGTCATCATAGATCTCAATGTACTTAACCACTGCACGTGAATTTCAAATGATTATTAAAGTAAAGTTGACTTCAACTTGTAGGGCTATGCAATTCATACTAAGGGAGCCACACAAGAAACTCACAAGTTCTATCAGGTGTTTCCTAACATCACGGTTTTGTACCACAGAAGCCTTTTCTCCAAGCTGATTTACTGTACAATAGATGGCACAAAATAATATTTTTACTCTCTCAGAGTTAAACTGAATTTTCTCGTGCTCATCCCACGTAAGACAACCATAACTTGTTAGCAAGTGTGTACATGCATTTAACAAAAACAGCCAAAGAGTAGAAATTTGTACCTCTCAGCTAATTCTAGAAGGTTTTCTAACTCTTCTTTTGATCCAGCAACATCGAAGAAGTCATCACAAATAGTTGTGAGTATAGCATGTTTTGTCCATATAATCCGAGCATCAGTTAGTTCAGGAGGGAATATAGTAGCACAAGCAGAGAGATAGCCATATGTCAGCTTCATCCGTGCAAATTGTAGCTGATCCAGCCTGTTCTCTTTCAACCAACTGCTGCAACAAACCTTCATAAATTCTCTAAGAAAGGGAGTTAATAAGATAAGGGATCATAACTGGTAGATTACCTTTCAAGATGTAGGATTTCCTCCTGGTAAATTAATTGAGAAAATGTAAAATCTTCAACAGCAAAAGCAAGATGGTCTTTGTTGACTCGACATGGCCTGATTCAGCAACATGCTTTAAATTATTGGATAACTATCTTAATATCTTGTGATGAAAAGCTCCTTATGGTAAAATGCGAATCTTACAAGTATGATGTTTTCATCATGTGATAACCTGTAGCATCGAAATGTTAAATGTTCCTCCTATGATCAAGTCGTTCCAATGTGGCATAGAAGGGGACCTCAAGAGCATACTTCACCTGAAATTACGGAAGCACAGAACTAAGCATAACCCGAACCCTTATTCAAGTATAGGACCACTATTATGAATTACATTTTTAACGCAAGCACCTCCTCAAAAATTGGCACTCTATGTATCCCACCAGAGCACAACTTTTTTGTTAATAAGGTGCCTGACCAGCAGCCTATGTTATCTAGTACCGGTTCATTTTCCGAGACACTAATTTTTGAAGCCTTGTATAGTTCCAACAAAGCATTTGTATCATCTACATATCCCTGAAATGAATTATGGAAAGCAGAGACTTCCGCAACATGGGATAGCTCATCTGCATCAAACTAGAACTTGTGAGCTAATCAAGACAAAATATTACATATTAAAACGTGAAATTTCAGCCAAATAAATACCCGAGGAAACATCATATCCATTCATCCTTAAAATACGAAACGCCATTGCACATGTTGCCACGTCCTTCATGATTTCCTCATCTCCTTTTAACCAGAAACTGCAAAATGGAAGCCGTCAAGTTTAAAGCGACTAAAGATACATACAAAATTTTACTCGTGGTCGTTACCTGTATGTCATGTCTAGGATGCTCTTTATCTCACTAGAGAAATGCCGAGATATTCCTATCCTTTCAAGTGAATCCACCATTGAAAGCTGACAGTGTATGTTTAGTGGATACACCGTTGGTACTGAAAAAGTATAATTCTGTTAGGTATCTGGCAATAGTCTACACACCTTCCTATTTCTATAAGGTATGTGGCAACAGTCACCTGGACCGCTGAATTCACTAACTAGTAGATTTAGGTACTGTATTGCTTTATCATCGTAGTTGTGGACTAATGCAGCAGCTGTTGTGGAAGGAGAGTTGAAAAATTATCCATTCTTCCTCTGAAACTTCAGAATTTTACTCCAGTCCAGCACGTTTCCTAATCCTTCAGCCACATAAGTCATATATCCTTCACTTCCACAAGATTTATCAGCTGCAAGTCTGAAATACATTAATTCAAGGTTATAAGAAATGTTATTCACAAGTGACACATCTAGGTAAAATAACGTTTATATGAATGCACTTTATTTTCCCTGCAATTCGTAAAATTTATGTTATTTGCAAAAACTTTCAAATAGATTTTTTTACACAATTGTTTTCATTTTTTTGAAACAAATTAGAAGCAAAGCAGATACAAACTTCGATTTTCATAATATTAAATTTACGTACCAGATATCCTTTAAGTACAAATGGATAGGAAATATAACATAAATGTCCATGGAGAAAATTTCACGGTCAAACCTTTTCAATTCCATTTCTTGGAGGTGAAGGATGCCATCAATATCAGTTTGTCTAACAGGAAGCTCCAAACCCATCCCAATGGCAAGGCTAACCATACCAGGAAAAATGATACTGAAGCCTAAAGGAGCAGGGATATGCTCCTCCATAACAACGGAGAAATTTATTCCAATAAATCGTAGTCCTGCCCAGTATCATTTTTATGTTAGGTGATCTTTTTTCCCGAGAGTACTTATGTTAGATCTTTGAAATAACAGAAATGAAACAACTAACAGGTAAATGCATATTTTTCCATACCTCTACTTATGTGCTCAGCGCCAACATTCCATCTCTTAAGTGCAAGCACGCATGCCAACGTGGATGAGAGGACATCCTTGTTGACCAAGGGGTCCATGTTCGTAACACCCCAAGATCCATCGCCCTGCTGGTTTTGCAGTATCCATTCGACGCATTGCGGAAAGCACGGAATGTGGCTGGAGCCCGGAGTGGGCACCATAGCCACCCAAGCGGTGTCATATGAAGATGGTGACAATTTGGGTTCCAAGAGCTGCTTCCTTATTCTAGCCCTCCGTTCCTGAACGATTTCAGTTGAGGAGACAGTAATGAGGATAATATCATATGGCAGGAGTCTCAAACATTCAACACAAACAAGGATAAGCAGTGATGTACATACCATGTTTTGTGGGCTGGCCTTCTATCTCACGCACCCTCTCTCAACATTTTCTGTTTTGTAGAAAGGAGAGACATGTAACAAAGTAATGAGCACATAACTCACTTGCAAAAGATATTGCACGAGGAAATTGGGACATGGCTCATGTAATCATTGTGGCAGCAGCATATGCTTACCTAAACAAGAAAATGTCATCGTCCGAACCCTCACGGACATCGAGGACGGAGGAAGAGGAGGATGGTAGCCACGGGAGAGAAATTCTTGACGCCGTGCTCTGGTGGAGGTGTGCTGGGTGGTACGGGCGGAGGCGACGAGAAGAAACTTTGTTCCGTGCCGGTGCGAGCAAAGCTGTGAGGCAAACGGGAGGATGTGGCGGCTCCGTCCCGCCTGCCGGCGATGTGCCGGAGCAGGGTGGACGGAAGAAGCCGCCCCTGCTGCGGCTGCTTTCGAGCTCGCCATGGCCCATGGACAACCCACGCAAGGGATGGATCAAGTGACCTGAACTAGAGGGTGGTGGCCTGGCCAAGTGAAAGAACAAATTAATCCTGATGCAAACTAAGACGAATGATCCATGTGAGATAAGTACAAACTACAAAGCATCTTGTGTGTTATGCATGTTTTAAACTGCATGTGGCGGCCCTGTGGGTGCGTCGGGGGTCGGGGTTGCTGCAGGATGTTGACTGTGAATTTGTGGCATGCATGCGTATGCTAATCTGGCAGCCGCATCGCAATAGTGGTAGGTGCGGTGTATGATTGTGTGCTTGTTATAAAACTAGTTCAGACTCATTTTAGAAGAACAAGTTGGCGCGGTCTGGAACATTTGATGTCGCTAGTCGGGAGATCCTTGCAAGCCTAAATTTGTCTCATTCGACTACACTAATTTCCCTTGACAGGATATAAGAAATTACTCTAGGTGTATTCAGTTTATTGGAAACACTTGTATTGGGTACACATTGGTGAAGTGTTCAATAATCAATGATGATCACAATCGGGTCATTATACATAGCCCTGCGTTAAAGCCTGTTGTGATGCTTTTATCTTCGATGCTGCAATACGATTGCAGATGAAGATCATAACTGGAGCTAAACCAGTGTACTGCAATAAGATTGCAGATGCATGAAAATCACCAAAAACACATCACCAGCGGCAGCATGAGAAATCAGACACTGCCAGACCACCTACAAGCTGGCGATCAACGTTTACAAGACCAATGTTGCTGCCCGGTGACCATGTTTCCTTTTGTCTTAGTCTGCTCTTCAACATACTCAGCCAGCATAACAAGAATTTATCCAACAATGTGCACTGATACGATCAAAATAAACATAACATCGTGCTGAAAAGAAACACAACATGAACACCTACATATGAAGAGAATATGGAAGAGAGATTCAGAGACAGGCAAGACACAAAGAATGGACAAGGTTAATTAGCTATTAGACATCTGGGTTGCTTGTTTCCGTAAGCGGAAACTAATAAGTCTGTACATTCGTTTGCTTCTTTTCCTAGGATTTTCATTTTTTCTTCATGTCTCTTCTTTACAGCTTCTAATTCTTCTTCTTGCTTACTTTGCATGCCTTCAAACGACCGTACTACCTTTGACAAAAGGATATCATGAAACATTAGGAACCAATATGTTATAACGATGCATGCATAAATAAAAGCAACGCAAACACTACTCAATGGGAATTTTCAGTTTCCTCTTTCGAAATTTGCTAGACATGAATATGTAAAGAGCATGCTAGCAAGCGAAATACGCTGCACAAACAAATGCAAATGAAAACTAATGACTTACATAATCGGCCATCTACACATCATCCAAGTGTTGCTGCTGGACAAATTACTTAGAATCAGATGCATAAGAAAAATGATATGATATAACTTATTTCATTCCATTTTAGTAATAAAACATTATGTATGCAAGAGATAGCTCAGATGTGAAGGTTCTGGTTTAAGATAATTAAAAAAGGTACGGCATTTTTTTTGCCAGCTAATGATCATGACAGGCATCTCAAACTAACATGTTCATTCATGTCTATAGGTTTAGATATGACAAAAGCAGAAAAATAGTTGCTTAGAAAGACAACTATGATATAAAATTCGAGGATTCATTTAATTCTACTCCTAATTTAATAGTTCCACAACCATGAGTACAATCAAGAATGAGCTACTCTACAAAGCAGATACATACATAGAGCAGAACCAGCAGGTTATCAACAGTTCAACACAACATACTTACATACCCATAACTTGATGCTAATAGGACTAAAGTTTGATTTTAAAATGATTCTATTCTCCTAAGGCAATTGGTCAGATGATGAAGTACAAAATAGTGAAGGAGTAGATATTTTTGGCTCCTGAGTTCCAGTGCTCCCTCCGGTTTAAAATTTCAAAAATCTTATTTGTGAGTATCAAAAAATTCTAAAACAAAATCTGGGTGTACCCAATAGGATATCCCACGAACGTGAAAAAAATCAATATAAAAAACTTTGTATTACGAGCTACATAAAAATAACAAAAGCATGAATCTAACTATGCATATTTCATATCTCCAAGTTTTATCAGATTTTGTTATTTTTGTATAGCTCGGAATATAAAGGGCATACCCAGTGCGAGAGCTCCCGTGCTGTGCGGGGTCTGGGGAAGGGTGTCAGTGGCAAGCCTTACCCTCGCCTTGTGCAATGCGAGGAGACCGCGGCTCGAACCCGGGACCTCCTGGCTACAGGCGGTAAGACTACCGCTGCACCAGGCCCGCCCTTCAAATGGAAGGGGAGCCTTGGCACAGCGGTAAAGCTGCTGCCTTGTGGCCACGAGGTCACGGGTTCAAGTCCTGGAAACAGCCTCTTGCAGAAATGCAGGTAAAGGCTGCGTACTATAGACCCAAAGTGGTCGGACCCTTCCCCGGACCCTGCGCAAGCGGGAGCTACTGCACCGGGGCTGTATAGCTCGGAATATAAAGTATTTGAAGCTGGTATTTTACACGCTTGTGGGATATACTATTGGCGACACCGGGAGTTTTGTTCAGAATTTTTTGAAACTCACAAATATGATTTTTGAATTTTTTAAAACGACAGGAGCACTAGAGCTCGGGAGCCAAACAAACTTTCCGATAGTGAAGCCAGTAAAATGTGCATAGGAGGCAGAAATACACTCTTTTGATTTACAGAAAACTTGGTTACACGCCCCCACAGAACTAATGTAGTACTCCCTCCCTTTGTTTTCTGCACGAATATAGGCCTTACATTCAGGAACGGAGGGAGTAGTACAGAGTGTGCGTGCATTGAAAGGTTGGTAGTATCCGGCGGTGGGCGTAGAAGGATGGAGGGTCTCTAGGCACCGAGGGAAACTGCTCGTGTAACAGTATACCAAAATCTGAAGCTGCTAGATACTTCTGTGGCTACTAGATACTTCTTTTCCCGGAACCTGAGATTGTAGTACTGCCTGCTCGATGTTGATAAAAGGTCAAGTGTATAGTAATAGTGATAACTGGAACTAGCTTGGTTCAATCTAGCAAGTATTACACAGCAGGAAGAATGACCTTCAGTTAAGGTAAGGCAAGCAAGCAAAGCATTAAACTAGAGACCACCACTACGTCTAAACACTTGAGGATGGTTGTTTTTCTATCCATAGATGTGCCAGTAGCCTATTCAGCAAACACATATTCATTACCATGTACTGGACCTGTGTTGATTATCTCCACCTTGCTGCTAGTGTTTTAAGCTATGAAACTGAAAGCATCATATAAAAAAAGTAAATAATGCACCATTGTTGTAGAAATTATATGTTATATCACCCTATGCAAATCTATTTAATATAGCAGTGCCTTGATGTTATTTTAGTAATAACACATAAGACATTTTAGAGCAGCAACTCTATAAGTATATCATTATTGAAAAAAGAAAGTCATACAGCCCAATATGGTTCATTTTATCAACTTGCTGCAATCTGTAATCAGCAGAAAGTATAATAAAATATAGGTATAATCCCATATAATCAAAAATCAGTACCGACTAAATTAAGTACTACGAGAAATCAAGTGTCATTCAGCAAAGTAACTACATCATGAGTTCCCTACACTTATAGCTCAAGATTAAGTTTACATGTAATACTTGAGTGACATTTCTTGCTAAGAAGAACTGCAGTAACATCAATACTACTGTAGCACTATTTAAATTCACATGATTGAGTAAGACGCTGGAGAACAACCTGTAGAGTTTTAAAAATGTTAAGACTAAGCTAGTGTATGCAGATGCATTTTCAAGAACATTAAACAATAGAGCACAAAGCTAAAGCTGAAATAAAGTACAGGTTCATTACAAGATAATCCACTCACCCGCTAACGCACGCCAGCAGCATGGGGACAACATCTAACCATGTTCAACCATATGTTGTAAATGTGATGCATCACAGGGTCTCACTCTTCCTGCATATATAGATTTGTCAACGTGATTTCAGAAAAGAGATGGCAAATAACCAATTAAGTAGGCATAAGCATAATTTGGTGTAACAATCAAGTGTTTACATATCACTTGAAGCTACTCGATTATACGTATATCCCAAACCGAGACATCAAGCAAACTTTCGACCTGATTACACATTTAACAATTTGTTTGTTCCACTAACCCAAATACTATTTCTTAACAGTATTTTTATCACGAAAGAAATGACAAATAGAGACATACCTTGTGGATTGTAGAAACTCATGTACGGGATCAAAGAACGGATACATTCTTCCTTCTTCCATAGCTTTTTTGACTGTAGTGCCTTGAGATTAACCTCATAGGCTCCAAGTTTCGTGGTAACGAAAATTATATCGCTTCCCTCCACAGATCCATTCAGTTCAAGTATTTCCATGGGATTTTGAGTGGGGAGAAGGTTGTTGAGATTGATGACTCTACTAGGATTATCAGTCCACGCAACTCCGTCGGAACCCAAGCGCGTTGACCACAGGTAGAGGGTTAAGCCATCCATGTGCGCAAACCCCAAACAACCGTGCTCCTTGGCCATGAGGATATAGGCACCGGCACGCACATACTCCCCCACCGGCGCATCAATCAGCGACAAGGAATTAGAGCCCAAGTCGTACATGATAATCCCTGGGTTCTCACACTCATCATACACAAACGTGAAGAAAAGAGCACCTTCAATAAGCACAGGGGGCATTGACTCGACGAATGCCTCAGCCCCAAGATGAAGCTTAGAGCACGGCTCACTCCACTCGCCCGTCTCCGACGAGAACACACACGCACGCGCAACAGCATGGCCATGAGACTCCCGCAGGGCAACGAAGACCACGAGGAAGGGGCCCCCGTGGCAGGCGCGGTGGTCGCAGCCGGTCGCGGCCCCGCGGTTGCGGCCCGTGGAGTACTTGGCACTGGCAGGCATGGCAAACTCCCTCTGGCGGCCCGTGATAGGGTCCCAAACGGTTAGCAGACCCCGCATGGGATCCTCGGCCTCGAGGAGCGCGCGGCAATGGCGGCAGTCCAGTGCAGCGTACCGCAGGTACCTCCAGCCGCCGTGGGGAACGCGCGCTCGGAATTTCGTGGTGGGGACGAGGTTTGGCGCGATTTCTTCCTCATCCTCCGCGTCGTCGGAGTCCAAATACGTCGAATAGGCCGGAGAGGAGGCCGAGCCAGAGCTTGCTTGTGAGGGAGGCGCGCACGAGACACTCGGGCCCGTCCGGCGGGAGGCGGAGGAAGATCTCCTCGAGAAGCTCGTCCGGCAGCGCCGCCGTCATGGCCGGTGGAGGCTAGGAGGGACGAAGGAGGAGTGGCGATGAGAGTGGGCTGTGGTTAGAGTGAGAATGGGCTTGTAATCTCGTTGTTCGCTCTAGCCTGCACTGCATCTCTAGCTTGGTATCACATCAACGCTCTGCTTGGTTGGGCTAGGCCCACAGACTCACTACATTTCTTTTTGTTTTTTCCCACGAAAATACTACTAGTATCATGCAAATGAGAAAAAAACTCATTCCTTGGCAAAAGGATGGAAAAAATATCAATATTTTCCATAGAGAAGGGTGCATCGATGAAGGAAAATGCCATGGCAAAAACATCTAGCATCGCAGTTCTGCTCGACTCTAAGCATCAATTAAAAACACTAAATATGCTTATAAACGTAAACAACACGTGCTAATGAATTTGCATTACCCTAGCGCCCGATTACGATTGTTGACTACGCTCTAGCGCGGAACACATGAATCTGCTGAGGTGATGCTAAGGACGTCGGCAAGGATGGGGGCAACATGCCGCGTGACCCCTCTCGAGCCAGCCAGCCAGGTACTGTTCTTTGGGTATGGTACTTGGGAGGTCTCAGCGGTCATCTTCACGGACGCCTTGTTGGTGTCATTCAAGAAGTTAGGCTCCATGGAAGGCGGAATGTGGGAGAGCTTTCCATATGAGGTAGTTGTTGTGGTTAAGTTTCCTAGTCATGGGTTAGCTTTGGACAAAAGGGTGTTGGTTATTGACATGGTTGGATGATCTGAGAGGAGAATTTGTGACACCGTATGAAAATTCATAAGAATATAAGTTGGTTTGACAACCTCAACCGGTGGGGCGTGCGCTCTTATATTGCAATCAGATTAAGGTTACAAGTAGAATGGGGTTGGTAGGATTGGGTAGTTAGAAGGTAGCCTAGATTAGATGGTAATCCTATCTCTTAATCATCTTAATGTGCAAGTAACGGTTAGGTTGTTACAAATACAACAGTGTACTCCTGACGTGTCCCATACAGGTCATTCTTACGAAACAATATTAACACACTATTTTATTCGAATGAGCAGCATCATTCTTGTCTCCATGAACTTGGAAATTAAATGCAACAAGAATAAGGCGTATAAAACTAGGTGGAAATTTTATTTAGTAGCGGATGGTTCACCAAAGCATGAGAAAATCTATAGCACATAAACACACAACATATACAACTAGAGCTATAGCGTAAAAACGGAAATAACGTTACAAATAAGAGGTAAGATGTGATAAGCTAAAATTGGAAAAGGAAACAAATTAAGGAGTAACACACAGTTGCAACCAGAACTCAAGCGAACTCGCTCATGAACTGATCGTAAAATGATTCAGACCAAATAGGGTGCTGAGCGTTGTTGCTCTGAGCGTCAGATTCTGATGTGCTCCAAGCACCACCTAGGTTGGAACTAGAGATGTCATCGGGTGGCGGAAGGGAATACTCTCCCTCGCGGCTGTTTGCAGTGTAATACAAGTTGTGGATGGTACCATTGACGATGGGCTGTTGGAAGAATGAGCCACTAGGTATCTGTATATTAGGTTCTTGCCCGGTTAGCAGGTATTGGCCATTGATACCCTCCATGATCCTTGGAAATGACAGCAAAGGCATGTGGGAAGGACTCAGGAGGCCAATCTGATGCTCCAGGTCAGTGGGGATGGTGTCGATTCTACTGGAGCTGGGATTAGTCGCAGTATGTATTGAAGCAGACTGAAGCAGGCGCTGTGATAAGTACTCGAGCTTTGAGGCCTGGACTCCATCAGCCTGCAACTGCTGGGTGGTGTGATCATCCAGTGGGCGCTGCTCGACGAGTTGGTGGAGGTTGGCGAGGGCGATGAACCCCGGCAGTACTGCTGCCAAGAAGTCGGTCCTCGGTCGGTGTGTCGTGGGGTCAAAGCCCATCTGGATCAGCTTCTTCTTCATGTGTGTGTTCCAGAAGTTCTTGATCTCGTTGTCGGTCCTTCTGGGGACGTGCTTCGCGATAGCAGACCACCTGGTTTGATCATCACAACAGTTTAGTTGTGTTTGCAAGAGATTATACAACGCATGTAGATAAGCAGAGATATATAAGGAAGAGATTTGATAGGTATGTGCAGTACTTGTTGCCAAGGATGGAGTGCAGCTGGAGGATGACCTGCTCTTCCTCACGGCTGAACTTCCCTCTCTTAATATCTGGCCTCAAGTAGTTGGTCCATCTCAGCCTGCAGCTCTTGCCGCATCTGTTCAGCCCTGTCAGATGCATGGAACCAGACACGTACATGAGCTATATTTTGGACCAACACAAAATCGACATTGTCACAACAGTTTTGGAAACAACTCCACCAAATATTTCATTTGGAGACATTTGTCATACTGAGGCTTACGGCATGAAACATATTTCTTTTTTTTTAGAGCGTTCACCGGGAGAGCACAAAGGCTCCCACCTGAATTATCATTTATTTTCCAGGGGAAAAAGGGTGAAATCCCTTTTAGTGGCCGAGAAGTACAATGGGGGGGGGGGGGGGGGGGGGGGGGGAGGCATTGCCACAGAGTGGGCAAGCTCGAGCTACGACATTATTTCATGCGTATGTACTACGGTCGTTCGGGGAGGAGGTAAGTGAGCCAGAGATCGACATCTTCTCTGCGCTCAAGGGGGAGGCGGGCACGCCACAGAACGGCATCATCACGGCAGTTCTTGCGAGCCAGGGCGAGGGATGGGGCGAGCTTGTTGAAGACCACACCGTTCCGGTGCTTCCAGATGTGCCAGAGGCAGAGGAGGCGCAGCGTCGACGCTGTGGCCTGAGGAGCGGACGCGGGCAGCGGGCAGTGGGCGGCGTCGGCGACGGTGCAGGACGGCGTCGGCGAACCGTCAAACATATTTCTTTGACGGTTGAGAATGGCTCAATGTCGAAATGGAATGACAAATTTCATGCTTTGATTTGTGAGTTGATAATAACAAAAGAATCTGAAAAATAAAGTTGCTGCTGCAAACTAAAAAAATTGTGTGGTAGCTTCGGGGAGGGTAATCCTAACAAAGGATAATCTAGTAAGCTACAATTGCCATCGAAACTTATAGTACAGATTGTTTTCTCGAACAATGCAAGAGAACTACATGTATTATATAAAGAAGAAGAGGAGGCCAGCAAGGGCCAAAAGTTTACAAAATCGGAGAACAATGAGAAAAGAAGAATAAGACAACTAAATACTTATATTTTCCATGTAAGTTCACAAGTTATATATGTTTAGAAATGTTCACGATATCGTTTATCGTTTACTACTCGGTTGCATATTAGAGATTAATCAATTTTCTCAGTCACCTATTTATCAACTAGTTTTTTTTACATGCCAATTTCCGGCCCTAAAAATTCTAAAATATGCTTTGCAAAAATTACATTGAGTATTGGATGTAAGTGCTACATTGATTTCTTTCTTTTGAATCAACAAAACATGCAAAACTTGAGCTACTGTAAAGTTTTACAAAACTATTGTACGATAAATTGACTGTCCAGGCCGGTAAATCGCTGATAAGTGGCAAATATCGGCTTAAAATCAGTTCTCCGACCGAAAAATTGGCCCCTACGATAAATTCGGCCGATATGCTATAATTTTATCGGTCACCAACGATTAACGGCCCATTAATCGGCATATCGGCCGATTTTTTGAACATTGATGTTTAATAATCCAAGAGGCTTCTAACTTATCGCCGCCATGTTGTTTTGCAAACATATTTAACAAGGTTATATGGTATTGACGAAATATATAATTCTCATTCGACTGAGAGGGTTTGCCGTTATTTAATGGCTTTTGCCTATGTAGAAATGATTTACTCAGTCCGTTAACGAAAGGATGTCACAACCAATATCAAATTTGCATGTATCTGCACGCTAAATCATGTCTAGCTAGATACATGCAAATTTAAATTTGGTTGTGATATCCTTTTGTGAACAGAGGGAGTAGTATTTAATGGTACGAATTCTTATCCTTTACATGCTATTTACCGATGTACCCATTTGCTCCATTTGTGGTTATGTTTTCAACGCATTGAGTAGAGAGACTTGTTTACAGAGATCTGTACACGGTTGGAGCAAGCGGTGAGAAATATTTCTATCCCACATAAATAGCAGTGTAATCTTCGGAATATGGCCCATCGTTTTTGGCGTTACTACGAGTTTCATTTATACTTGTTTTGTGCCTTTTTTTAAATATTTAAGCAGCTGTGTGCATCTTGAATATGTAGAGCTGGAGATAACCTATTATGATGTATCACCGTTATGTTTGTGAGTTTAATAAAGCACATTTTACTGGAAAAAACTATGCACGACATTTTGCTCGGCACTGAGACATAACAGGGGAGCCATGTGTTTGATGTATACCTGCAGGTTTAGGCATTGCTCTCCAGCTTCCTGGGCCATGCTTGTCGATGTAGTCTGTGAGCTTGTGATCTTCTTCAGGTGTCCAGGGCCCCTTCTTCAGACCATTTTCATCGCAACAAGGTGACCTCCCCATTGATAGGACTGAGATAGGATTGGGGTAGCTACGATGGTGCAGTTGGGAAGGAGGGAGACAAGCTATCAGCCTCACTATAGCTTGGTCCTTGGGGTTTCGTGTGCCAAGGATGGCTGATCACCAGAACATGTACATCTTCCTCTATAGTTTATATAAGGGCGAAGGAATCATAATTAGTTCAATAGAAATGACTAATTTGCACTTTGATCACTCTAGTAAGGGACGAGTGGGAGAGCCAGGGTAGTTGTGTCCATGCTAAATAAGGGCTATTGGTCCCTATGGTTGACTATAGGTGGTGCTTGCTAGGCTGTTAGCTACTAATACTTCCTTTAGACATGTTTATGAAAATCTGTTCTGTTTCTGAAAATGTGTTGTGCTCGTTTTTGTTGTTGTCATATGTGCAAATTAACATGATCTAGGATTGATAGTTTAACTGATTTGACATTGTTAACAGCTTACTAGAACACGTCTCATCTAGCATATTCTGTAATTATTTGCTTGGAAGAGAAGTTTCGGAAGTAGATTCCTGGAAGTCCACACGATAAACTTGGATAACGTCGTGTACTTGCCGTACCTCATTTTCTCGCGTACATGAAGCTAAGAAGATGAAAATATAGCGTTGTAACTAGTCGTGATGTTGATCTCTTGGGAGATTAGGAATGAACGAAACCGATGGGTGAAACATTAGCACATTACCCTCTATCATCATCAATCGGATCAAGCTTGAAGCCCGCTTAAACATTTGGGTCTTTTGTTTCCGGAAGAGTAATTCGTTTGTGTTTGTGACCTTAATACCTTGTCCTAAAACTCCTTCTTATGCAATGAATTAAGGCAAATCTTTTGTCTTTCTATCAAAAAAAGAAGTCAACGCTCTCTACGTATACGAAACGGCAGATTTAATTCAAACCGTTTTTGCCCACCCTTAGTTGTATTCTTTTGAAGAGAGCGAGACTACATAAGAATACTCTTAGCAAAACCAGGAACTAATTAAGAACGCTTGGTTGTTTCAGTGACGACTCATGCGTCCAAATTCAGTGCACGATCAAGTCGAAGCGAACTAGGGACAATATCGCATAACGCAATCTATCAATCATTTCATCACAAGTTGTGTATATACATGTTTTGAAACAAAATTCATCAGACGATGTATTTGCATATACATGTATGTAAAGGATCGATCCTGAGCGCTTGCTGGTCGCCGTTTTGGCAGATACGCGTATGTCAGACATGATCGAGGGGCCACCCCCGTCGTCGTCTACCCCGCTCCCACCTTCCTCCTTCCTCCTCCCAAAATCGTGGCTAGCTAACCAACCTCGTCGCCACCATTGGATCAACTTGCTAGCTCACAGTTAAGCAAAATAACGTCACTCTTGTGGTTTAGTCCGGGGTCTCTCTCCATCGCGAAACTGCCACCCAACTTCGCGTTTCCTCGAGGCTTGCGTGCACGTGTGTTTTTATGTGATAGGCTGATCCATCTTGTTATAGTATTTGCTTTGTCATACATAGAGTTGTACTATATATAGATAGTACTGGACTCCATATTGGAGTGGACTTGGTTCACTACTGGGCCGGTGAATTTTGTAGGTTTAGTTTGTCTAGTTTTCCAGAGACTCGTCGAGTTTTGTGATGTTCTTTTTGCAGTAGGCTCCATGTGTCTTGGTCCCGGTCAAGCTAGGCTAGCGGCTTAATTGGTCCTGGGCTGGCCCGGTGCATTGTCCCTTCCGCAGTCCTCTGATCTGACGAGTAATTGAAATGGACGTAATACTCCCTCCGTTCTAAATTAATTGACTTCCATTTGTTCACACATAGATGTATCTAAACATGTTACGCGTATAGATACATCTACATGTGGACAAATGGAAGTCAATTAATTTGCAACGGAGGGAGTAATAGTTTTGTTTATGTGTGCATACGTATCTCTATCATACGTAGATTACATCGCGCATAAATATTTAGCCGTACGTTTGTCCATACGCTGCCTGGCCGCCGTACGTTTTTGGTCCGTCGGGTCGGGTCGCCATTCTCGCCACCTAGCTTTTCCCATCCTCTTCCTCCCAATCGTGGCTAGTTCATATCCCTCCATCCTACTACCTCCGTCACACATAATAATCATGTTTTTTTTTTACTATTTTTGAAAATTATAACATATATTAGCGTGTAGGTCCACTCGTATTGATCCGTATGTAGTCTATCTTAAATCTAAAACATCTCATATTACGAAACAGAAGGAATACATTATAAAATGTTTTGGTAAGTTAAACAGTTTGCCAAGACGTTGTTTCTGTAATAATATAGCACGGAGGTAATTAAGAAAATAACGTCTCCCTCGGTTTAGGTGTCTTTCTCGATCACGAAACTGCCACCCAACTTCGCATTCCCTCGAGGCATAGACGTCTGTTGTTATGAAGCTACTTTTAGTCAGCAATAACTTGATATTTCTTCTTAGTCATACTGTATAGTGGACTTGGTTACTACTGGTCCGGCGAATTATGTAGATTTAGTTGCTCTAGTTTTCCGGAGACTCGTAGTTTTGTGATGTTGTTTTGTGGATAGGCTCCATAAGTCTTGGTCCAGTCAAGGCTAGCTGCTTAACTGGGCACGTGCGTGTCCGTTCCCGAAGCCTCTGATCCAGTGAGCTATTGACTTCTACGTAGTAGTAGTTTTGTTTATGGGTGGGTGTATACGTACGTACTTATCATGTTCTGGGTCCCATCGTAGAAGTACCCTGCGGTCTGTTTATACAGGTTCATCGCGCATTAAATATTTAGCTTTGAAAGTCAAATTTTCAGCTTAAAACAAACCCCATCTATGGAGCGGCATGGGTGGACATGTGCCCATCGGCTCCTCCCTCCCACCCACCCCCTCGCCTCCACCGGACGATGCGGCTAGGTAAAGTCCACACCGCTCACAGCAAAGACGGAGGGGTGGTGAAGGCGGGATTTCTGCCCCTTGGAGGCACGGGTGTAGCATTGCCCAGTGTTTAAAGACGGGTCTCTCAACAATGTAGGTCAGATAATGCTCGGCGGTTGTGCATGTAGGAGGGATGAGGCGTGCGATGGTAGTCTGGCAGAGGTTGTACGAGGCTAATGTGTTGGCCCGTTGTGTGTGGCGGTGGGGAGACCCTTAGGGCTACTTTGTATCACAAGATTAGAAAACAGAGGAATTGGAAAAACACAAAAATTTGATAGGATTGCAGGACAAAACAGAGGAAAACTGCGGGAATGATCATTTGGATGAAACGCAGGAAAAACACAGGAAAAGTGCCTTGATCCTACGCGAATGACTCTAAAAAAAGAGGTTTGAGTGGATGTTAAAATTCCTATGGGATTGGAGTGTAGTAATGCAATCCATATAAATTTTGGAGGTGCCATTCCTTTGATCCAAATGCATTCCTTAGAAAAAACTCCTATGGATTGGAATCTTCCAATATTTGTATGAGAATCCTGCTTGTTACGTGCAGGCACACGTTCGTTGGGAGACCCCAAGAGGAAGGTATGATGAGTGTAGCATCAAGTTTTCACTCAGTATGAAACCAAGGTTTAATCGAACCAGTAGGAGATCAAGTAACCTCTGAAGGTTGTTGGTGGCTGAATATGGCGGGGCACACTACCAGGGACTCAGCAGCAATGTGGAACCTGCACACAACACAATCAAAATACTTTTCCCCAACTTAACAGTGAGGTTGTCAATCTCACCGGCTTGCTGAAAACAAAGGATTAGACGTATAGTGTGGAAACTGATGTTTGTTTGCAGAAAATGAAAGGAAACAGTGTTTGCAGTAGGTTGTATTATCAGTGTAAAAGAATGGACCGGGTCCACAGTTCACTAGTGGTGTCTCTCCATAATAAATAACTGACATGTTGGGTAAACAAATTACAGCTGGGCAATTGACAAAATAGAGAAGTGCATAACAATGCATGTACAAGTCATGATGGCTAATATGAGATTTACTTGGGCATTACAACATGATTCATAGACCGTAATACAACTGCATCTATGACTAATAATCCACCTTCAGGTTAAAATCCGCACCCCTTTCAGTATTAAGTTGCAAGCAACTATTGCATTAAGTAAAGTGTATAATGTAAGCAATACAATTATCCTTAGACAAAGCATCGTTGTTTTACCCCTAGTGGCAACAGCACATCCACAAACTTAGAGGTTGCTGTCACTCCCCCAGATTAAATGGAGACTGAACCCACTATCTAGCATAAATACTCCCCCTTGGAGTTACAAGCATCAACTTGGCCAGAGCATCTACTACTAACGGAGAGCATACAAGATCATAAATAACATATATATGATAATTCAATAATCAACTTGACATAGTACTCAATATTCATCGAATCCCAGCAAACACAGCATGTAGCATTACAATAATATGATCTTGATCATGATAGGCAGCTCACAAGATCTAAACATGATGGCACAAGAGGAGAAGACAACCTTCTAGCTACTGCTATGGACCCATAGTCCAAGGATGAACTACTCACACATCACTCCGGGGGCAGGCATGGCGATGTAGAGCCCTCCGGCGATGATTCCCCTCTCCGGCAGGGTGCCGGGAAGAGCTTCAGAACGCTCCCGAGTTAGGGTTGACGGCGGCGGCGGGTCTGGAACTTTTCGTGGAATATGACTCGGGTATCTAGAGTTTTCCCGAATAGATGAATATATAGGCGAAGGGGCGACGTCGGTGGGCACCCGTGGGCCCTATTTTCCTGTCACGTACACGGAGTCCGGAGGAGAAACGAAGACGGGCACCGAGGCAGCCTCACCACGTCACGGCGCAACAGAAGGTGGGGCCGCGCCGCCACGTGGTGAGGCCACCTCGGTGCCATTTTTCGTTTCTCCTCCGGACTCCGTGTACGTGACAGAAAAATAGGGACCTGGGCTTTTGTTTCGTCCAATTCCGAGAATATTTCCAGAACAGTTTTTCTGGAATACAAAAACAGCAGAAAACATGAACTGGCACTGTGGCATCTTGTTAATAGGTTAGTCCCAGAAAATGCATAAAAATGCTATAAAGTGTAAATAAAACATGTAGCAATTGGTATAATATAAACATGGAACATCAGAAATTATGGATACGTTGGAGACGTATCAAGCATCCCCAAGCTTAGTTCTACTCCTTCTCGAGTAGGTAAAACGATAACAATAAAATAATTTCTGAGGAGACATGCTACCACACAATCTTGATCAAATAATATTGCAAGGCTCATGTTATGAATGAAGTGACTCAAGGCAATGGTCTATAGTTTGCTAACAGATAGATAAAGAGTAAACAACTAAATCATATAAGCAAAAACTTTTCATGAATAGTACTTTCAAGACAAGCATCAAAAAAGTGTTGTATAAGAGTTAACTCATAAAGCAATAGATTATAAGTAAAAGGCATTGAAGCAACACATAGGAAGATTTAAGTTTCAGCAATTGCTTTCAGCTTTAAACATGTATATCTCATGGATGTCAACACAAAGAAATATAATAAGTGTAATAAGCAAGCATTAAAATTGTTGCACACAAAGTTGACACAAGTGTTTACTTCTGAGATAGAAAGAAGTAGGTAAACTGAATCAACATAAAAGTAAAAGAAAGGCCCTTCGCAGAGGGAAGCAGGGATTAAATCATGTGCTAGAACTTTTTAAGTTTGAAATCATATAGAGAGCATAAAGTAAGTTTTTGAGAGGTGTTTGTTGTTTTCAACGAATGGCAGTGGACACTCTACCCTCCTTGTCAACTAGACTTTCAAGAGCGGCTCCGATGAAGGACGTTATTTCTACCCAAGGGTAGATCATCCTTCTTGTTCTCTTTTGTTTACACATGCAGTTATTCACTAGTAACATTGCTTATCTGATTGGATCAGGGCAAAAATATGAAGAGAATTAAGCGGTTAAAGTTGTAATTAATTGGGACTGGGCACCCCATTTGCCATCTCTTTTTGCAAAATTATTGGATAAGCGGATGTATATACCACTAGTCCATTGGTGAAAATCCGTCTTACAATATTCATAGAGAAAACTCCACATAACTTCGTCATGAGCTATAAAACATTGACAAAAATAAGAGATAATAGCTTTTGAATAGTTTAAAGGTAGCACATGAAGTATTTACTTGGAATGGCAGGAAATTCCACATAATAGGTAGTTATGGTGGACACAAATGGCATGGGTTTTGGCTCAAGGTTTGGATGCACGAGAAGCATTCCCTCTCAGTACAGAGTTTAGGCTAGCAAGGTTGTTTGAAGCAAACACAAGATATCAACTGGTACAACAAGACTTATATGAAAACATATTGCAAGCATTATAAGAATCTACACTGTCTTCCTTGTTACTCAAACACTTTTACCAGAAAATATCTAGACCTTAGAGATACCAAACATGCAAACCAAATTTCAACAAGCTCTACGTTAGTTCTTCACTAATAGGTTTTTAACTACATGATGCAAGAGCTTAAACATGATCTACTTGAGGGCTCAAAACAATTGCAAAGCATCAAATTATCCAAGACAATGATCTACAAGAATAGGTACGTCTTTTTCAATATACCATCTACCACATGTAGCATTTTCTGTTTCCAACCAAACACCAATCAATTTATTTCAACACAAAACTCTCTAAATAATTTAACAATGAAACAAGAGAGTACTTCTCTACAAGAACTAACAGCTCGGAACAAGAGATGCATGAAAAACAGGAGCTAAAAGCATTGCAGTAGCTAGACAAGAATACTCAACAAATATAAGTGAAGAATACGAGTATTCATATGAAAAAGCAGAGCGTGTCTCTCTCCCACACAAGAATGCTAGGATCCAATTTATTCAGAAAATGAAAATAACAAAACAAAAATAAAAGCACACATACGCTCTAAGTAAAGCACATAAGATGTGAAAGAATTAAAATATAGTTTCACTAGAGATGACCTGATAAGTTGTCGATGAAGAAGGGGATGCCTTGGGCTTCCCCAAGCTTAGGCTTTTCACTCTTCTTGATCACATTATATCATTCTCCTCTCTTGATCCTTGAAAACTTCCTTCACACGAAACTCGGAGTAATCTCATTAGAGGGTTAGTGCATAATAAAAAATTCACATGTTCTGTAAGGACACAATCATCACCAATACTTCTGGACATTAGCTACAGCCACTGATGTTTTGTGGAGCAAAGAAATCCATTCAAACACAGTAAAAGAGAGAATGCAAAATAAAAGGCAGAATCTGACAAAAACATAACAGTCCGTAAAGACGACTTTTTTCGAGGCACTTAAGTTGTTCAGATCAGAAAACTCAAAACTAATGAAAGATGATATGGCAACTTGGCAAGTATGCAAAGGTTTGAGCTCTCCACAAAGATGTGATCAAGTTACTCACTTGAGAGCCCCTCTTGATAGTACGCCGTCTATCCTATAACCCGGTCTCCCACTAACACCATGAGACCGGTAAAATAGAAAACATATCAAGATCATACCTTTGCCTTGCGCATTCCACTTGAGATTGATGATGACGATCTTGACTCTCTCAAGTTGAAGCACCTTTCTTGATTGTGCTTGCTAGCACATGCTTGATGAAGACTTTCCAAATGCTCCCCATACTCATTATGGGAGGGCCTCGCTAAGCTCGTCTTCATGTCTCCTTTGCAAGCTTCAATCAAATGATATCTTCTGAGATGCATCATATTGAGCTTGCACTTCATCTTCTTCTCTTGATATGTATGATGGCTTGGGGTAAACATGATTGTTCACTCAATCTTCTTTTCCAAGCCATACTTGCAATGAGCTCAACTCTACAAATGACCATTCTTCATATAAACCCTTGAATAGAGCATTGGTCATCATGTCATCTTCAAGAGTCCAACACATGAACTACTATCTTTTCCCATGGACAAGATCTATAAGAATATCTCAATGTAAATATTAGTCCATAAGGATTGTCATTAATTACCAAAACCACGCATGGGGGCAACCATGCACTTTCAATCTCCCCCATTTTGGTAATTGATGACAATCCCTTTTACGAGGGTTTATATAATGAATTTAAGCAACCATGCAACACAAAGAGCAAGGATGCAAGAGAACCGCAAGAGAACAAACCCATATTCCCTTAAACCCTCTAAATTTCTCCCCCATTGGCATTGATTGCCGAAATGGGTGAAAAATAAGAAGGCCAATATAACAAGCTCCCCATAAAGTGTGCATTTCTCATAATGTGAGTGAAATCAAATGCACATATCCAATGAAGAATAGATGGAGGGAGATCAAACTATATTGAGGATCCAAAGATTGCAAGAGAATATCAAATAGAAAGATACTTCAACGAAAGAAGCAAGCAATCAAAAGGATCCGAAAAATGTTCCAAATATCAAGAGGGAACTCCCCAAGGTACGTGCACAAATAGGATTTGTATTTCAATATAGTGTGCACAACATGGAATCCTCACTCCCTCCTAGATAAATTCGAACACAAGCACATGCAAGAGAATATAAATGAGAAGTGAGGCAAAACAACTTGCAACAAAAATGTTTTGCAACAAGAGCAAGGAGCGGCAAATAAAATAATGGGTGTGAGATAAAAAGACATTATAGGAGACTAATACAAGGATGAGAGCATCAACATAGTCTTTCAAGAAGAGTTGCACATAGTGCATATCATGTCTTTCCCATACCCACACACAAAGGAGATAAAGCAAATAGCTCCACAAGCTTAGTAAGATGTGAAAAGCATAACCATGAAAAATAAAGCTTGTGCCATTTAGAAACCACCAAAGAGTCAAAAGCAATAAGAGGTGATCACTAAAGAATTGGAATATCAATTAAAGATGTACTATTCTCATGTGTATAAGTTTCTAAGTAGACACGAATCACTAAGAAATGGTCTACAAATAAACATGTACACACAAGATAGATACAAGGGTAAAGATCATGATATCCAAGAGGAAGTCATAAATACACCAATAAGATCTTTGCTTAAAAGCATAGCACAAAGCCCAATTTTATCTTAAAGGAATATAAATGAACTTCCAACACATACTCATCATAGCATAAAAAATATCCACAAGGGAAAAGGTTAATGAAGGGATGCTCCAAGTAAGATAACAAGTATCACAAAAGGCAAATGATTTTGAAAAATCATCAATGTTGCACATGAGAGACTTTAAGTAGAAAGTGCTAGATTGACATAATTGGGATCGATGAATCATAGAAATGAATATATAGTCCCCTTATATGTAATCATCCCGGCTTACTCACATTTGCAATAAAGACGTTTTGCAAGAACCAAATTAATTGCAACAAAAGGATTCATGCCAAGATACAACCTACACAAGGTTGAAAGCTAGAAACGTATGCATGAGGTAGATACTTGTTACCGAGATAGCATTGGTGATGTAGAAGATAAAGTTATTGATCATCCAAACTTGGCTCCAATGAACACATGGTGACACCACCTTCCTTGTAAATGAGACAAGCTTCCAATGCATCTCCAATGTACCTAAAACAAATTCAAGTACAACATGGTACCCAAACTCATTGGGTCCAAAGTAGTTAGAGCAACTACAATACATAGGACAAACTCCACATAAATATGTGCATATTAATGTGAAATTGAATTTCATGCACATTTAGCCATATAGGATTTGATGGAGTTTATCCTATATATTGGATCAACGAAAGTAAGCATGCCAAAGAAATACATATAGTAAATATGCATGCATAAGACTTTCAAGAACCAAAAGAGATACAATTTGGATAAAACATCAATTAAAACAAGAGAGCACACATTAGTGTGACACGAAAAGAAATTGTCCAAATTATATCAAATACCCAAATCAACACATGATTGAAGATACCAAATGAAAATATGGTCAAGGAATAACCAAACCCTCTACATTTTTCATGATGGCACAAGTACCAAGACGAAAAATGCTTGTCTTCAAGAGACATATCATCGGGATCAAAAACCAATTAAAGACAAATAGTGTTCAAAACATATAGGATAGCTCCCCCAATATGTGTGCATTATTTATGATTTGCATTTGAATACAAACGCACACCAATGGGATCATCACACACCATATATATTATACAAACACTAGTCAAATTCAAGAAGAGCAATAAGATCCATAGGATACAAAGAAGACAAAAAGAGTTTGATAAAACAAGTTTTGGCAACAAAATAAGGCAATTCAAAGCAATAGCCAAAATTGAAGATGGTCTACAAATTCCACCAAATTGTGAGTATCACTTGTTATGAACAAGGAGTATGGAGATATTTCTCGATGGTATATAGAATGATAAACAGACCAATCTTCAAACAAATAAAGCATATGACAAAGATAGGAATGTGCACATGCTTAGATAGATTCTTGACGGCTTCAATTTGATCAACGATCATGCAAAGCACCAAGAAACTTTCTCACACACAAGGTCCAAAAGATGAGAGATAAAAGACATTTAAGCAAATATGGAACTTGTTTGAGAAACATGCCACATAGGAACAGATAATTAACAATATCAATTCTAGGTGGCAAAACCTCACATGTTCACATTTTCTAGGCTTGTAATATGCACATAGCTTATTACTCCCCCATAATGTGATAATCCATTTATTTGAAAACAAGAGGCAAACAAAACCAACTCAAGACATTATATAATTTGAATTTCTCATGAGCATGACACCACATAGAGAATAGATAATATTGATATATCAACACTAAGTGGTATTCCTCATGTACACACATATTTAGGATTGTGAAGTGCACAAAGCATATCACTCTCCAAAAATGGATAGTCCATTAATCTCTCAAGGAGAGCCAACAAGATAAGATAGCAAATAAAGCAATAAGGCTCAAAAAGTAAATGGTGTGCAAACCAAAATACACATACTTGATTTCTCAAGATAAGTAAGTAGAGAGCACAACACATACAAACACTAGCAAGGTACAAAACCTAACATGTGCAAGGGAGCAAGCAACTTTCAATGAATATATGGTACAAACATAAGTTACCGCAAGGAGGGACATTGGATAAGAGATAGAACAATGTAACCCAAATGACTTGGCTTGTGAGAATATAATTGATGAAGATCCCTTAATTCTTCATGATGTAGCCAAGTCTTCAATGCCCTCCAATAACACCTATTGATCAAGTTTTACTTGTTGGTCCCCAACCAAGTTGGGTCCTAAGAGGTTAGACACAATAGGTTTGGTAACCCAAATGGTTCTTTTCTTGACACCACTTTGAGTACCAACATATTTGGCAAACACATTGCCAACCTTATCCTTTAGAAGAGAATAAACATCATCAACTATAATGAGGTTGGATAAGGTACCATTTGTGCATGAAGAAGCAGGTGACCCTTTTCACGGCATAGGTAGCAACATCGACTTCCTCCTCTCTTCTTGGTTGGAATCTCGACTTGAGAAGGAGTAGCTTGATTCTTCTTGGGAAGAGGCCGTTCTTCAACTTGAGGAACTTGAGTTTGAACTTGAGGCTTCTTCCCTTGTTGCTTCTCACTAAGACGCTTCTTCTTCAAAGGGCAAGATCTAACATGGTGCCCTTCAACTTTGCACTTGAATCAAACAATCTTGGCCGAATCTTTGACTTGTTCTTGGCCCTTATTCTTCTTGTTGATCTTGGACTTGTTATTGTTATTGGAGTTGAATCCAAGTCCACTCTTGTCATTGGGGCGCTTTGAACACTCAACATATTGTCAAGTGTGGACTTCCCAACATGACGCTTTTCCAAGTCTTTCTTCAAAGAAGTGACTTGGGCCTTGAGCTCTTTTAATTCCTCTACATGGTTAGTATCAACACAAATACTAGAGGAAGTAGAAGCTTCATTGTTAGAGCAACAAGGTATGGAAAGTAATTCATCACAAGATGTAGCAACATTGTGAGTGGATGAATCACAAGGACTAGCACAAGACAATATAGCATTAAGAGAAGAAGTAGTGCCATTGTCCACATGAGGCTCACAAGATATTACCTTTGACATAATAGTCTCACGAGCTAACTTTAGCTTAACATGGGATGCTAGAAGATCATCATTAGAGCTAGAGAGCTTTTCATGATTTTCTTCCAATTTCCCATACTTGCTAGTTAGCATCATTATCATTAGAAATGGAATACGACAGCTTGACGAGCTCATCATTATTAGATAGTTGAGTTTGGAGTTGATCATGAGACTTGATAAGGAGAGAGTGTTCACTTTCTAAAGCCTTGTGAGATTTGTCAAGTTTCTCTATGTCCTCACTTAGTTTAGCATTGCCAACACCAAATTCAACTTTTTTGCTTTTTAAGCACTTTATATTTAGCAATAGCATGATCTCTTTGCTCAATGATTTTAGCAATGATAAGATCATTTGATTCATCAAGAGATTCAAGTTTCTCCTCAAGAGACACTCGAAGCTCTTGCTCTTCCTCAAGGGCATTCTCTAAGGATGCTTTTTCATCGGCATATTCTCTCTCAATTTTACATTTTTCCTCAAATTGAGTATCCAAATCCTCAATGATTTCTGTACATTTAATACCATGAGCAACGATTTCACATAGAGAAGAGATAGCTTTACTACCTTTGGGAAGAGCACCAAGAACAATCTCACCCTTCTTGGTTAAGGTTTCAATGTCAAAATATTCTCCATGAGGATCCTCAACCACATCATCACATATCTCGGGATTCGAGGTAGAAGTTACCTTAGAATCCTTAGCCATAAGGCAAACATGATTAATGGGTGAGGAGGATGAAGAATTACTTGAAGCATCATTGAGGTCCATGTCTTGTTCCAACAAATGTTGGGATTCCTCTACATTGTTAGTCATGCAAGTACTAGAGGATATGGAAGCATTATATTCATGACAACAAGACATAGAGAGCACATCATCATTAGATTTAGTTAAGTAACTATTACATGATATGCAAGGACCATCAACTCTAGCATGTATGACATTTGGTGTGCTAGAAGAGTTTAAGTCCAAAGATAGAACATTGCAATGTGATAGAGAAGAAGGATAGTCAAAAGTGAATTCACCATCAACAATGCAATTTCTATCACCACTCACCATATCATTACCTTGTCACAAATCACATGTAGGTGAAGTGGAAGAAGTTGTGAACTCATCACGACCGGAGGTGGAGGGAGAACAATCATCCTCAATAATTTTGGACACTTCATATATATCTTGAAGCTTGGTCCAAAGCTCATGTGCATTTTGAAAAGGCTCGATTGAAGCAAGAACTACATCGGTCAAAACACATATAAGACCATTAGTAACTTGAGTCTCGAGATGAGAGTTTATCTCATCCTCTAAAGATACTTGGGAATCCTTTGGAGGAGATAAATTCACATCTACAATCCTCTTAATATAATTTGGACCCATGGCCCTAAAAAGATTAAGCATGCGAATTTTCCAAACATCATAATTTGTGCCATCGAATATGAAAGTGGGATCGTGCACTAATTCTCTAAACGACATCTTTTACTCTCTAGGCTGTAAAGCCCAAAAAGAGAGCCGAGGCTCTGATACCAATTGAAATGACAATGATGTCGCCTAGAGGGGGGGGGTAGGCTTGCTAATTGCGGAATAAAACTAGGTGTTTTAAAAAAACAAGCCGACAACTTAAATAAACTAGGTTCACCTATGTGCACCAACAACTTATGCTAAGCAATACAAGCAACAAGGTGATAGCAATAGAATACTTCAAGCACGAAGGCTATCACAATGTAAAGTGCATAAGTAAAAGCTTGGGTATAGAAATAACCGAGGCGCGCGGAGACGAGGATGTATTCCCGAGTTCCTCCTTGTTAAGGGAGTACGTCTCGTTGGAGAGGTGTGAACCAACACAATGGTTCAACAACCACAAAGGTTTCACCTTCTTCTCCGATGAACCGCACCACAAAGGTTTGGTTCACCTTCCACTATCGGAATCCTTCGAGGCGGAATCCGGAGCCTTTCAACAACAATCCGGGGCACAACCCATAATGGGATTGGGGGCTCCCGAATGGCTTTCAACAACAATCTGGGGTACAACCCACAACGGGATTGGGGGCTCCCGAACGGCTTTAGAAGTGACCACAAAGGTCCAACCACCACACGGGCGTCTAGGGTCCAAGGACCCAAGAGTAACAAGCTCACAAACTTTCAACTTCCACGAATCCTCGTGGAGAGCACACTGATGCACAAAGCAATGGCAAGAGCACAAGTGCTCAAATCCTTCACTCTCAAATCTCACCAAAAGCAACTAATGCTTATGGGGGGAGAAGAGAGGAAGAACAAAGAAGAACTCAACAAATGGAACTCCAAGATCTAGATCCAAAGGGTTCCCCTCACTTAGAGGAGAGATGGATTGGTGGAAATGTAGATATAGATCTCCTCTCACTTTTCCCTCAAAGATATGCAAGAATCATGGGAGGGATTGAGAGGGAACAAGCTTTTCCAATGTAAAACAATGGAGGAGAGAGAGGAAAAAACGAGCTGCCCAAGGTTGAAGAAGGGGAGGGGTATTTATAACCCCTCCCATCGAAATAGCCGTTGCAGGAATTACAACGATGACCGTAATCATGTTCAGCAGCTCATACGGTACTAATTAGTGAAGCTCAAAGAGAGGAGAGATACATAAGTTACTTCCACAAACCCATAGTCCAGAGGTGGACTACTCCCTCTTCATGGTGGAGACGGTGAAGATCTCGATGGAGAAGATGGGGACCACGCCGGCAGCGCCCCGCCGGAGTTTTCCCCCTCCAATCTGCAGCCCCAGATCTCTGTTTTCTTATTTCTGTCGTGTGGCGGCGCTTGTTTACGAGAACGCCGTGGGACTTCTTTTATAGGCGTTTTTAGGTCAAGACGAAGGTGGTGGAGAAAAGATCGACGGCAGCGGAGCCTCGAGGGCCAAAAGGGTGGGCCCCACGTGGCCAAGTACAGAGGCCGCGTGGGCACCCCTCTCTTGGGCTTCCGGCCTCCGTTTGCTTGCTTCCTTCGCTCCCAAGTCTTCCTCCTTCCAAAATAATGACGCCTGTATTTTTCCAGATTTTTTTGACGTCGTTTGGGTCCCTGAAACTTAAAAGGAAAAATAGGGTTTTCTTCCTGCGTAGGGTTAATTCCATAAAAATAGGAAATAAATATTTTATTCCCAAAAATCATTATATAACAGTGATATAACCCTTATATGATGCAAATATGATTGGAATATGAGTGATATAGTGCAAAGTTCATGTATGCATTTTACATGCATCAACATCCCCAAGCTTAACCAATACTCGTCCTCGAGTATGAAGGTGATAAAACTAACATGGGCTTTGCAATATAGCACTAACAATGGATATCAAAGATGATTGCTACTGCTACATATAGTCAAATGATTCATTCTTCAAAGGAGTAGCAATATGCAAAATAGTTTATGAAGTGATATCAAGTATTCAAGCAAGGATGTTCAATGATAGTTCACAAAGTGTAACATAGAAGATAGTAATATGGACCACATGTATGCATAATGATAAGTAAGAACATCCTACATTGGTCATAGAGTGTAGATGAAAATCTGAATATAAAAGGTGGACACTTTGGAAAGATGTATATGTGAGTAGAGGTAAAGCATGCATAAGTTTCATCTAACTTCCAAACTCTTAAGTTAATGATTGCAATGTGGAATTCTTGGTGTCAAGCTCTCATTACCCTATCATAGCATCTTGAATGATTAAGTTTAATGTGAAAGCAAATATGAGTAGTGTGCTTGATAAAGTAAAGGTTAGTGTCTCATGCCCCTTGAATACAAGTACCTACACCATGAGTTACTCAACTTAGGAAACAAAGCAAGTTCAAGTTATATCATTGTAAGTAATATAGTATCATCAAGAGCGTCAACTGGGGTACCTCTTGTCCCAGGATATGGAACAAGCCCATATCAAAATGACAAGACAAACAAACAAGATGAACAACCTCAACACCCTTTTTATTTACCATTGGAATAGCTTTTTATTATAAGGTGCATCACAGACGGTTCACCATAGCATGTAAGTAAATTTCCACCATGAATGATGCATGGCTTAGATTAGCGGCCCAGGCGTCTCTCTAACCATTTATACAAACTCATTTAAACTACTTCATTTCCACTTATTTCACCATGATAGGCATCCATAAACAAAAGTACATGATATCAACTAAATGAGATGAAGGAGCATGTTGAAAGCTTTGCATGTGACAGCACATATGGGCTAACTCCCAACCTCGGACATTTATCAAGCCACTAACATCATAATCTTAATCACAATGGGTCATGTTTTATTTATGCAATAAAATAAAGTTGTGCATCAAGTTCGTGAGAGCTATATAACCAACTTTTCCCATAACAATCAATAACATAAATTTTCATTCAGAGGTATAGATAACACAAATATCATGATAAACATACTCGGAATAGCATAAAGCCATAGGTAGATATGGTGGACTCACTGGAATAACTTTGGTTGAAGGTGTTGGAAACAAGTTTTTGCTTGTTGGAATTTTTGGGCTAGCAAAAGGGAGAAAGTTGACCATCTAGATGCATGCATGAGTGTCCATAGAACTAACTAATCCATGTTAAACAAGTAAAATAACTTCAGCATCAAAACATGAATAAGTGATAGCTCTTGATAAAGATTTGCAAATTATTACTCATAAACAAGCTCATGAATCATGCAACTATATGTATCATTAAAAATCAACTCAAACATCCCTTTTCCCAATATAAAAGCATCCAACATATTTCAACCCATATTTCCAGTAGCTCTCTCATATAAATGATAGTGTGGTGGTCTCACAAAATAACAATCAAACAAAAACAAACAAAAAGACGCTCCAAGTTTATGCGATAAAGTGTTTCGATCGAAAAACAGAAGTTAGACGTGTGCAAACCGAGAGTGTGTAGGTCCAGTGGGGTTGTCTTCACATCCCCAAGCTTATGGTCTTCACCATCCTTGGATAGCTCTTGGTGCATCTCCTCCAATCCCTGTGAAAAAACTTCAAAACACCGTTTCTCCCATTTTCTTTTCTGTGGGGTGCATTAGTAGTGATAAACAAATAGGTTTCTTGCTGCATATAATCCTTAAACAAATTCATATGAATGTCCAGAAAGTATATAATGTTGTATGCCTACTCATAAACTCAATTGGATCAAAAAGATTCAAGATAAAAGTTCAAAGCATGCATCAAACAAAATGGGACAGAATCTGTCCAGAAAAACAGCAGCAGCAAAACGTATTTTTCTACCCTACCAAACTTTGCCGAAAAATTCCGAAAAATTCATGCATACAGAGGATGAAAAGTTGCAACTACAGTTCAAATATGAGCTCATTCGGAGTTACAGAATAAGAATTAAAAATCATACCGTGCACAATTCGTGCAGGAATAAAATCTCCGAACGCTATAAGCAACTTTTCAAACCAAATGGGTAAAACTTGGCACTTTATTAAAATTCCAGAAACTAAACTAAAAACAAACTCTCTTGTTACAGCAAGAGGACACAAAGAAAATCACACATAAAAATAACCGGGTTGCCTCCCGCAAAGCGCTTTCTTTATAGCCATATAGCTAGGCTTCTTACTTGTTGTTTATTGAAGATGAAGCTCATGAGGGAGCTTGAACTTTGATGTCCCTCTTCCTTGGGAAGTGTTCCATGCACTTCTTGTGTGGAAACTGAAACTTCACGTTCCCTCTTTGAATCAATGATGCACCTGTGGTACGAAGAAAAGGTCTTCCAAGAATAATAGGACTAGAGGTTTTATTCCCCATGTCCATGATTAGAAAATCCACAGGCACAAAAGTCATATGTAACTCTACCATAACATCACTTACTTTCCCTAAAGCATGTTTAATGGAATCATCAGCAAGTGCAAGTTCAATAGAGCATTTTTCAAGATTTTTCAATTCAAGTACTTCATATAGTTCTTTAGACAAACAGAGACACTAGATCCTAGATCAAGTATGGCATGATGTGTCTCTTTTCCAATAGTTACTAGTACCTTGGGAATCCACAATATCCCCAAGCTTAGGTGGTATCATGGCCTCTTGGTTGTACCTAGCAATTTTTCTTTCAAGACATGATTAGCAATATAGAACCAAAACCAGCTTGATTAGTGTTGATGGAAGGATCACTTGCAAATTTTTGTAAGATAGAGATTAATTCATGCAAGCTACAATTTTCTAAGTCAAGCAAAGGATCCTTGACTTCACTAAGCATTTTAACTTCCTCAACTTTCTTTTCCCTACTATAAAGGTTAAATATTTCATAACGGTCATCAAACACATCTTCAGGTACTTGGGCTTTTCTAAACTTTCTTTAATTCTCACTTCCAAAAGCAAGCCATCAAGTAGATAATGAGTATCATTCGCATCAGTATTCATAAAAGAACCCTCACATTCATTATCCAAAAAGTTTTAGAGGTTTCAGACAATCCCTATAAAACATATGCATGAGCATCCAATCTCTAAGACCATGTTCCATTCCAAAAGCTATACCTCTAAACCTTTCCCATGTTTTTACTAGAGGTTCATCCTCTTCTTGTTTAAAGGTGATAAGTACTTGTCTAAGGTTACAAACTTTTCAATGGAACACAATCTTTCAATGAATGCAGCTTTTAAATTAAACCAAGTACTAAAATTTCCAGGTGGCCATCTTAATATTGAATCTAAGGCTTTTCCACCTAGGGAGTAACAAAAAAGCTTAATTTCAACATTAGCATGGCTCAAGTTTAACATTTTGCACCTTTCATTAAACTTCTTAAGATGAAGTATATGATCTTCTTTTGGCTTCCCATAAAAACGGTGTTCATAAATCACTTTCATGATATTAGGATCTACCACACATTACTCAACATGGATATTCATATCTTGAGGAAAGTTCTTAACACTAAATGGCCAAAAGGTTCTCTTTTCCATTATGCAAGTTTTTATGTGGTTTTTTAATTTTTTATGCAAAACTGAAAATAAAATGAGTCTCACAAATGCAAACCGAATTACAAATGCAAGACAATGCAAGACAATGACAAAACAATAATTTTGCTTTGAAGGTAAAGATGGATAAGATGATGCTCACGTAGGTGCAACCTCACCAAGCTTAGGTGTTAGCACAAGTTGGTGATGTTGACTTTGTTGTGATCTCCTTGGATAAACCTTCACAGCTATGATTCCCCGGCAACAGCGCCAGAAAACAATCTTGATACCCGTAGAAGTGATAGCCTTCAGTAGCTACCTGCAATGAAAAGTATACGGGGTTAGGTTGAGCCTCCAAGTGCAGAGTATGTAGTAAGTGGAAGACATGTTTTCTCCACGAGGGTGACTCGAGGGTTTAATATCAAACTGTCGGGAAATCAGTAGTGACAAGTTTATCTCCTTATCCTTCTTTTTGGTCACCTACAAAACAGAGTTAAATGTTTTGGTCCTGAACCTCACCTGTGGTTGTCAAGCACAAGGTGTAAGAATGATATCAAGATAATTATGCAATGCAAATGTGGCGCCCTGACCCGACTGTTATACAGTGATGCTGCGTGTCACCGGTTAAGCGATACAAGCGGAGGTTACGGGTTTACCAATCCCCGGCCAAAACCTTTGGCAGGCGTTGCTGGGTACACCTCACTCCAGACAACGCAACACCCCGATTGATGCCTTAACACGGGCGCAACCCTCAAGGCATAATAGTAAGATCAAGACTTGTGGAACAACTGGCACATCACAGACTCTACGACACAAAAATCATATAGTTCAACTCTTATACAGAGAAAGATAGCAAATGACAAAACAGAGGTCACAGACCCAACATTACAACATGCGGAAGCGAAGTGTGTTGTTCTAAACAACAAGAACCAACATATGGCCTAAGAGGCCTGCAAATAAACATCCAGCGCCAGCTGTTCCGGGATGTCCCAAGCTGCCACCTGGGAACCCCAGACTACTCGTCGACGTCCACAAAGAACCCACCTTCGAGGTCGGTGAAGTCCTCTCCTGAAAACAAGCAAACGACGTTGAGTTCGACGAACTCGCAAGATTAAGAGCTAATATATGCTCCATGATTGGCTTTCAAAGGTTTTATGGCTGTTTTGCATAAAGCTGATTTTATTTATAAAACACAACTCCATGGCATCGACTAATCAGAATATTTTTGAAGAGGGGTAAGAAGTAACTCTTTTCTTCTGATCACTTTCTCATCAGCAACCATCATCTCCACTGTACCTGTCATCAAAGGCACCTCCCCGAATCACCCTCGAGGAAGTCAACCTTGCATTCGTGAAGTAGTACCTCTAGTACTCAGTTTTTAATCATTCCGTTAAAGTTATTCTATGATCAGCGTCCGTTCCCAAGTCGTCCATAACCGCGGACACGGCTTTTCGAAAAGATTTATCCCTGCAGGGGTGTACAAAGTAGAAGTCCCCGGAGTCCCGAGGGGCCCCAGTTCCTTCACCACGCGTACCGCCAGACTCATTGCCAGACATTAGCTCTCTTCCGGGGAAAGCCGGCTGAGTGTGAAACGGCTACAACCTTTACCTTGCTTAAGACTATCCAAGTATCATCAGTGGGGACGGAACAGGTTTGGTGACTCCTCCAATCCCCTGTCCCGTGGCCACTCATTTTCCTAAACACCACATCCTCATCCCAGTCTTGGCCACCATCTCAACGCACGCGCAAATGGAAAGCCAAACTAGAGGACCCTCGGCTAGTCCGCCACAAGTTAGTCGGTCGATGGGGGTTCCATATAGCCCACGCATGGTTGCACGCTCAACTTGGTTCAAGAGGTCCAGAACTCGCACCTAGGCGGTGAGAACGAGACAACCCACCACATCCCATGTGGCCTCTCATCCCCACCTTCTTAGCATTTTATTATCCATCTCCACAATTCTCCACCATCAACATCACTGTCACAAGTTAACACCTGTTTCCAGCATTCACCATCCCTAGTACCGCTAGGCATTTCACTAAGCATGGCTAAGCACTTGCATAGCATAGTAAGTATTCCATGGCCAACAATACAAACCTATGGTAATAGGAAGTAAAACAGGTATTGGCAACAGGATTCTAATGCAACTAGTAGGATACTCTAATCCAGGCAAAAGACATTTAGAACCGCATGCAATATTATAGTGGAGAAAATAATTGCGGAAAATAGGATAAGACATGCTCAGAGGGGGGATTACGCTTGCCTTGCTCAACGTGCGAAGTCACAAGACGGGGGTGGCACTTCACCTCCTTGGTCTACCGATGCACAAACAATACCGGAAAAACAATCAACACATGGCAAATGTGCAAAGCATACAAGGATGATGATATGACATTTTAAATGCACCCTAGAAGCATTGAACATGATCAACAAGTTAAATGGGGTCCCCATTATATTTATTGCATTATTTGGAATAAACCCCATATTTAAACTTAGTGATTATAATTACTACTAGAGCACATTATTGTAATTGGGATCAAGGATGCATGAATGATGAAGATTTTGGATCACTCATGTTTTTCTGATCATTTTGATATAAGGGACACATTTTTCGGAGGTCCCGGTGAGAAGTTATTACTTTTATAAATTTTCCCTTTTTTTAAAATTTATGATTTTCATATTACTAGAAGCACCATATTTCAAATGTGATCAAATATGCGTGTTATTTATTTTAAAGTTTTAATCACAATTTTCTGGACATTTTGGTGTTTTACACGCATTTTTCGGATACACCGCTAAAAAGTTATTATTTTTATTAATCTCCCTTTTGGATATGACCTTTAGATGATTTAATTAGCAACAATATATCATTTGTATCATTTAGGGATAGAGGGATGAAAAGAGAACATGAATTTTAAAATCAGTACTGCAAATCCGGTTGCCAGCCCGGAATTTTCTGGGTTTTATACCGGGAGAGAATAATTCCCGGAAATATTTCCGGTTTGAATCCGGGTATAGACCGGGCTAACACGTAACGGTCCAGTAGCTAGTTTCTTATTCCGGAACAGAAACCAGAAATATCCGGGATCGTCACCGGGTTCGTCAACTCGACGAAAGAAGCTACGACAACGGCGACGCACGGCGCGACCACGGCGAGGGAACGACGCGAGAGGGAGGGGAAGGGATGCCAGGGCTCGAGAGGCTCACCACGAGCTCGTGCAAGGCGACGGAGTGGCCGGAGGTGGCTTGGCGGCGCCGGAATTCGGCGGCGGAGCGGCGGACGGCAGCGGCGATGTCGCGGACGATGCGGTCGATTCACGACCTACCAGCTCAATTGCTTCGGCGTGGGGGAGCAGCACGGCGAGGCGGTCCGTCGGTGGTCTTCATGCGGCTTGGGGCGCCCTCAAACGCCGGCAAATCGGAGGCGGAGCTCGACGGCCATTGTTGCTCGTGGAGCTCGTGGGGGGGAGCAGAGGATGGGGAACGAGTGGCTAGGGCAGGGGAGTGGCTCGGGTGCTCGTCTCCTTCGCAGGTGGGGCAGAGAGGAGGACCAGGGCGACATACCCGCGAGCGAGGTGCGGGCGGGTGCGACGCGAGCGAGCTCGCTCGGTCGCTACAGGAGAGGGGAGGAAGAAGTCGACTTTGCGAATAACCCCCTGGCAGAAATTGTTCCATCACGGACAGGTCCTCCTGGAATTACAAATAGGTCCTTTTCTGTTTTAAATTTAAAACCAGCACATGTTTTGAATTAAATGAGGCATTTAAACATTTTGTAAAACTGTGAGAAAAATCCAGTAGCCTCCCAAACTCAATATGAAGCTCCCCTAACTTTGGTGTCTCCAAATAAAATGTTTTTGACAACATTTGTTCATAGTGTTTTATTTAGGCCATTTTCTAAATTCCCCAATTTATAAACTTCTAGGAATTTTAGAGCAAGACAAAAATAGTACTTTGAACTCTTGGAACTTCCTTGACAAATATGAGATGTCAAAGTATTTTATTTTGCAACTTTAAATGCTTTCATAGCTTTGTAGAATTGTTTGAGCAAGTTTGGCATTTTAGTTTTCCAACTTTTGACAAACCAACTTAGTGTGTTGTTTAGCAATTTAAATGGATGCAATGATACATGCATGCCATGATGCAAATGAGAACACAAAAGTGAAAATTTGGCTCACAAATTTAGGTTCACAAGTTTGGGCTGTTACAGCAAACAAGAAATAAATATGCAATGGTGGTGAATAAATGTGCAAGGATGATGATAACAATGATGAATGATATTTTTGGTTTTTTTATGATGAATGCAAGATGTAAAAGTGTTTTTGTATTTTCAGATTTAATAATGGCAGAAAATGTAAAAGTGGTAAAAGTTGTTGGAAAGGTGTTTCTTATGATTAAAAATGGACCGGGGTTCATGGTTTCACAAATGCACTCTCTCTTTTAATAAAGTGGCAGACAATGGACACATAGAGTTAACATATGAGATTGCAACACATGGTTTGATATCAAGTTACTAATTATATGGGCATCACGTCCTAACATAGAGATCTTTTGGTTATTAATCTCACTTATACTCCACCAAGATGCGAACTAAATCATAACACCTTAGTAATTAAGATAGCTCAGAGTATAGCTTTAAGTATCATGACATGAAGTTAAAATAAGAACATGCTAGATCTAGTCACGGAGAAGTGGCAAATCACCCACAACCCTTGTAGCATGGTATTTTTGTTTATCCCTAGTGAGGTAACAAAGTAAGGTGGACTACTCATAGTCCAGAGGTGGACTACTCCCTCTTCATGGTGGAGACGGTGGAGATGTCGATGGAGAAGATGGGGACCACGCCGGCAGCGCCCCACCGGAGTTTTCCCCCTCCAATCTGCAGCTTCAGATCTCTGTTTTCTTCTTTCTGTCGTGTGGCTGCGCTTGTTTTTTAGAACGCCGTGGGAATTCTTTTATAGGCATTTTTAGGTCAAGACGAAGGCGGTGGAGAAAAGATCGACGGCAGCGGAGCCTCGAGGGCCAAAAGGGTGGGCCCCACACGGCCAGGTACAGAGGCCACGTGGGCCCCCCTCTTTTGGGCTTCCAGCCTCCGTTTACTTGCTTCCTTTGCTCCCAAGTCTTCCTCCTTCCAAAATAATGACGCCTGTATTTTTCCAGATTTTTTTGACGTCGTTTGGGTCCCTGAAACTTAAAAGGAAAAATTGGGTTTTCTGCCTGCGCAGGGTTAATTCCATAAAAATAGGAAATACATATTTTATTCCCAAAAATCATTATATAACAGTGATATAACCCTTATATGATGCAAATATGATTGGAATATGAGTGATATAGTGCAAAGTTCATGTATGCATTTTACATGCATCACAGGCTCACTTAGGTCGGAACTTCCGGTCCTGGGGCCGGAACTTTCGGCCGGGAACTTCCGGACCCCCAGAAAAGCGACTAAAAAACCGTTCTGTACTCGGCCGGAAATTTGGCCGGAACTTCCGGATGGCTGGAATTTCTGGCCAAAATCCGGAACTTCCGCCCCTCAGAAAACTGTAGAAACACTCAACACGAAAACGAAGATATCTTGATCATCCGGACTCCGTTTTCGATGTTCTTGGGCTTGTTGGAATCGCAACGAAGAGATTTACAAGATTATGCAGAGAAACATCATAGTACAACAATGCAAGATAAAACCAAATGGATAAAGGTAAAATCTCTCTAAAAAGGAATAACCGACAAACCTCCAAAACCGAAAACACAACAAGTTTTCCATATGAACTTCGTTTTTAGTGAACTTGGGCTTGTCGTGAAGATCACAACAAGCACCAAAACCCAACAAGGAGAAAACCAAATAAGAACCAAGAAAGATGAGATGGCAACTTGACAAGTATGCAAAGGTTTGAGCTCTCCACAAAGATGTGATCAAGTTACTCACTTGAGAGCCCCTCTTGATAGTACGCTGTCTATCCTATAACCCGTCTCCCACTAACACCATGAGACCGGTAAAATAGAAAACATATCAAGATCATACCTTTGCCTTGCGCATTCCACTTGAGCTTGATGATGACGATCTTGACTCTCTCAAGTTGAAGCACCTTTCTTGATTGTGCTTGCTAGCACATGCTTGATGAAGACTTCTCCAAATACTCCCCCATACTCATTATGGGAGGGCCTCGCTAAGCTTCGTCTTCATGTCTCCTTTGCAAGCTTCAATCAAATGATATCTTCTGAGATGCATCATATCGAGCTTGCACATCATCTTCTTCTCTTGATATGTATGATGGCTTGGGGGTAAACATGATTGTTCACTCAATCTTCTTTTCCAAGCCATACTTGCAATGAGCTCAACTCTACAAATGACCATTCTTCATATAAACCCTTGAATAGAGCATTGGTCATCATGTCATCTTCAAGAGTCCAACACATGAACTACTATCTTTTCCCATGGACAAGATCTATAAGAATATCTCAATGTAAACATTAGTCCATAAGGATTGTCATTAATTACCAAAACCACGCATGGGGCAACCATGCACTTTCAATCTCCCCCATTTTGGTAATTGATGATAATCCCTTTTACGAGGGTTTATATAATGAATTTAAGCAACCATGCAACACAAAGAGCAAGGCTATCAATTTTCAAAACCACGCATGGGGGCAACCATGCACTTTCAATAACTTTCATTTTCAAAAGATCAACATCAAGAGCAAGGCTATCAACTTTAGAAGCAAGAACATCAATTTTACCAAGCATTTCCTCAACAGATTTATTAAAAGCAGTTTGTGTACTAATAAAATCCTTAAGCATGGCTTCAAGATCAGAGGGTACACTTCTATTATTGCTGTAGGAATTACCATAAGAATTGACATAACCATTACCACTATTAGAAGGATAAGGCTTATAATTGTTATTACCAAAATTATTCCTATAAGCATTGTTGTTGAAATTATTGTTTTTAATGAAGTTCACATCAACATGCTCTTCTTGGGCAACCAATGAAGCTAGAGAAACATTATTTGGATCAACATGAGATTTACCATTCACAAGCATAGACATAATAACATCAATCTTATCACTCAAGGAAGAGGGTTCTTCAACAGAATTTACCTTCTTACCTTGGGGAGTCCTCTCGGTGTGCCATTCAGAATAATAAATCATCATATCATCAAGAAGCTTTGTTGCAGCACCCAAAGTGATGGACATAAAGGTTCCTCCAGCAGCTGAATCAAGAAGGTTCCTTGAACAAAAGTTCAGTCCTGCATAAAAGGTTTGGATGATCATCCAAGCAGTCAGTCCATGGGTAGGACAATTCTTTACCAATGATTTCATTCTTTCCCATGCTTGGGCAACATGCTCATTATCAAATTATTTAAAATTCATAATGCTACTTCTCAAAGATATAATCTTAGTAGGAGGATAATATTTTCCAATGAAACCATCTTTGCATTTAGTCCATGAATCAATACTATTTCTAGGCAAAGATAGCAACCATTCTTTAGCTCTTCCTCTCAAAGAAAAAGGAAATAATTTCAGTTTAATAATATATCCATCTATACCCTCATACTTTTGCATCTCACAAAGTTCAACAAAATTATTAAGGTGAGCAGCAACATCACCAGTTAACACCAGAAAATTGCTCTTTCATAACAAGATTTAACAGAGCAGGTTTAATTTCATAAAAGTCTGCTTTAGAAGTAGGTGGAGCAATAGGAGTGCATATGAAATCATTATTATTTGTGCTAGTGAAGTCACACAACTTGGTGTTCTCAGAAGTACTCATTTTAGCAAAAATAAGACAAAACTGAAATATAAAAATAAATGCAAGTAACTAATTTTTTTGTCTTTTTGATAAAAAGAAGCAAACAAGACAAAATAAAAATAAACTAAGCAAGACAATAACAAAGTACAGAGATTGGAAGTGAGAGACCCCCCTTGCAGAAGGCTTGACCTCCCCGGCAACAGCGCCAGAAAAAAGGCTGCTTGTTACGTGCAGGCACACGTTCGTTGGGAGACCCCAAGAGGAACGTATGATGAGTGTAGCAGCAAGTTTTCTCTCAGTATGAAACCAAGGTTTAATCGAACCAGTAGGAGATCAAGTAAACTCTGAAGGTTGATGGTGGCTGAATATGGCAGGGCGCACTACCAGGGACTCAACAGTAACGTGGAACCTGCAAACAACACAACCAAAATACTTCGCCCCAACTTAACAGTGAGGTTGTCAATCTCACCGGCTTGCTGAAAATAAAGGATTAGACGTATAGTGTGGAAAATGATGTTTGTTTGCAGAGAATGAAAGGAAATAGTGTTTGCAGTAGGTTGTATTATCAGTGTAAAAGAATGGACCGGGTCCACAGTTCACTAGTGGTGTCTCTCCATAATAAATAGCTGACATCTTGGGTAAACAAATTACAGTTGGGCAATTGACAAAATAGAGAAGTGCATAACAATGAATGTACAAGTCATGATGGCTAATATGAGATTTACTTGGGCATTGCAACATGATTCATAGACCGTAATCCAACTGCATCTATGACTAATAAGCCACCTTCAGGTTAGCATCCGCACCCCTTTCAGTATTAAGTTGCAAGCAACAGATTATTGCATTAAGTAAAGTGCATAATATAAGCAATACAATTATCCTTAGACAAAGCATCGCTGTTTTACCCTGATACGTCCAAAATATATCTACTTTCCCGAACACTTTTGCTGTTGTTTTGCCTCTAATTTGTGTGTTTTGAATACAACTAACACGGACTAACGCTGTTTTTAGCAGAATTGCCCTCGTGTCTTGTTTTTGGGTAGAAATCCAACTTTCGGGAAAATCCCTAGAAAATATCGCAAAGTTCCTATTTTACCAGAAGGCCCACGAAGCCAGAAGGGGAAGCGGAGAAGAGCCACGAGGCGCCCTCACCACGTGGCAGCGCGGTGGGCCCTGGGCTGCGCCACCACATGGTGAGGCCGGCTCGGGTGCCCCCTCGCGTCCCCCTCTCGACTACATAAAGCCTCTGACCTAAAAACGCCGGGGGGTCGACCACTTTTTCCAGAAACACATCAGAGCGCCGCCACCATCAAAAACCCTATTTCGGGGACCAGAAACTCCGTTCTAGCACTCTGCCGGGATGGGGAATTGGAGGAGATCATCGCCATCATCATCACCGACGCCTCTCCATTGACCATCCATGTTTCCCCCGTCCATGTGTGAGTAATTCCCCGCTGTAGGCTGAAGGGGATGGTAGGGATTGGATGAGATTGTTCATGTAATAGCTATAAGATCATTAGGGCATGGTGCCTAGTATCCGTTGTTAGTACTTTATGTCATTGTTGCAACTTGTTATGCTTAATGCTTGTCACTAGGGCCCGAGTGCCATGATTTTAGATCTGAACATGTTATTGTATCATGAGGATAATCATTATTTTAGATCATATCTGCAAGTTGTATACATATATTATTGTCCGGAACCCGAGGCCCCGAAGTGACAGAAATTGGGACAACCGGAGGGGATGACTGTGATGTGAGGATCACATGTGTTCACAGAGTGTTAATGCTTTGCTCCGGTACTCTATTAAAAGGAGTGCCTGAATTACCAGTAGTTTCCCTTGAGGCCCCGCTGCAACGGGCTGGTAGGACCGAAGATGTTGTGCAAGTTTCTCATTGCGAGCACGTATGACTATATATGGAACACATGCCTATGGTTACTTAGTACTTGGATGCTTTATCAATATTTATCTGCAAATGCCTATGTCTTGATTATTATATGAACTATCTTATCCATGCAACGCCCGTTCATCCATCACTATGCCTACAGTATTTTAATCCTGCTGTTTACCGCAATCACTACTGTTGTCTTTACTTTACTGCTGCTACTATTTCACTACTGCTACTGCTATAGAACTGTTGCTACAGATAATCTGTGTCGAGCAAGTCTATTCACAGGTGCAGCTGAACTGACAATTCATCTGTTAAGGCTTACAAATATTCTTTGACTCCCCTTGTGTCGAATCAATAAATTTGGGTTTTACTTCCCTCGAAGAGTGTTGCGATCCCCTATACTTGTGGGTCATCATGCCCCTAGTGGCAACAACACATCCACAACCTTAGAGGTTGCTGTCACTCCCCTAGATTAAATGGAGACTGAACCCACTATCTAGCATAAATACTCCCTCTTGGAGTTACAAGCATCAACTTGGCCAGAGCGTCTACAAGTAACGAAGAGCATGCAAGATCATAAATAGCATATATATGATAATTCAATAATCAACTTGACATAGTACTCAATATTCTTCGGATCCCAGCAAACACAACATGTAGCATTACAATAATATGATCTTGATCATGATAGGCAGCTTACAAGATCTAAACATGATGGCACAAGAGGAGAAGACACCCATCTAGCTACAGCTATGGACCCATAGTCCAAGGATGAACTACTCACACATCACTCTAGAGGCATGCATGGCGATGTAGTGCCCTCCGGTGATGATTCCCCTCTCCGGCAGGTTGCCTGGAAGAGCTTCAGAACCCTCCCGAGTTAGGGTTGACGGCAGCGGCAGCTCTGGAACTTTTCGTGGAATATGACTCGGTTATCTAGGGTTTTCCCAAATAGATGAATATATAGGCGAAGGGGCGACGTCGGTGGGCACCCATGGGCCCCTCACCGCGTCACGACGCGGTGATAACCCCCAAGAGCAAGGGCTCACTGTAGCACCTCTCAATGTGGAAGTAAGGTATCGATGCGCAGGAGCAAGAAGGAAAAGTTATCTATTCCCTACAACTAAAGTGTCACAAGTTTTAGTTGATTATGCACTAAACAAGTTTAGAGAACAAGATGGTTGGTTTGATGGATGTAAAAGTGTCACAATCCTCTTCTTTGCAAGAGGACAAGACAAAGGTAGTAGCAAGTGAAAGCTCTCAAAGAGAGAAAGCCCAATCCTCTATGTAGCAAGAGGACAAGCTCAAGTGTGTGTTTCTTATAGGAACAATGGACATGGTTCATGGGTTCACTTAATCCTCTCTCTCTCTCATCTATGGTGATCATCATGTTATAGATAAAGTACACACAATTGTCATGTTTTAATGGTAGCTTTTAATGACGGCTATATGTCCTAAAACACATAGTTGAAAGAAATACTCATTTGTGTTGCTAGGTCACCCCTCGTAAGGCTAGCGTGGTTTCTCTCACTCCCACATCATACTCTTTCTTTTTACCCCCAGATAAAGGACGTTGGGCGGTACTGTGTCACTCAATACCTATGCCGTGTCACATCGGCCATCCCGTACCCACATACATCATACTTCAAAGTATGACAAATCACAAAAGCTCCAACACAACGGTAAATGCATAACAAATCATCTCACACCACAATATTCACCACAAAGGTATTACATAGATGACCGTAATCATGTTCAGCAGCTCATACGGTACTAATTAGTGAAGCTCAAGAGAGAGGAGAGATACAAAAGTTACCACCACAAACCCTAGTCCAGGGGGTGGACTACTCCCCCTTCATCATGGTGATGATGGTGAAGAAGTTCTTGCTGTAGATGTTGATGATGAACACGCCGGAGGGGGTGGAGCCCTCCGGAGGCGATTCCGGCGGCGTTTCCCCCCTCCGATCTTCTCCGGCGGCAGCCTTCTGTCTCTCTGTTTCGTGGTTTTGTGTTTCTCCGCCGCCTCCTTTCCGAAACGTCATGGGACCTTTTTTATAGGCGTTTTTAGGTCAAGACGAAGGCGGTGGAGAAAGGATCGACGGCTGCGGAGCCACGAGGCCCAAACGGGGTAGTCCCACGCGGGCACTGTACTGGCCGCGTGGGCCACCCCCTTTTTGCCTTGCGGGCTCCGTTTGCTTGATTCCTTCGCTCCTACGTCTTCTTCCTTCCAAAATAATGACCTCTGTATTTTTCCAGAATTTTATGACGACGTTTGGGTCCCTGAAACATGAAAGGAAAGAAATAGGGTTTTCTGCCTGCGCAGGGTTAATTCCATAAAAATAGGAAACAATTATTTTATTTCCTAAAATCATTAAATAACAGTGGTATAACCCTTATATGATGCAAATATGATTGGAATATGAGTGAATAAAGTGCAAAGTTCATGTATGCATTTTACATGCATCAACATCCCCAAGCTTAACCCATGCTCGTCCTCGAGTATGAAGGTGATAAAACTAACATGGACTTTGCAATTTACTACTAACAATGGATATCAAAGATGATTACAATTGCTACATAAAGTCAAATGATTCATTCTTCAAAGGAGTAGCAATATGCAAGATAGTTTATGAAGTGATATCAAGTATTCAAGACAAGGATGTTCATTGATAGTTCACAAAGTGTAACATAGAAGCAAGTAATATGGACATTCTTACTTTTGCATACATGTGGTCCATAGAGTGATGATGAAAATCTGAATATGTTTGGTGGACACTTTGGAAAGATGAATAAGTGAGTAGAGGTAAAGCATGCATAAGTTTCATCTAACCTCCAAACTCTCTACTTAAGTTAATGATTGCAATGTGGTAATACTTGGTGTCAAGCTCTCATTCCCCTATCATAGCATCTTGAATGATTATAGTTTAATGTGAGCAAATATGAGTAGTGTGCTTGACAAAGTAAAGGTTGGATGTCTCATGCCCCTTGAATACAAGTACCTACACCATGATTACTCAACTTGGAAACAAAGCAAGTTCAATTATATCATTGTAAGTAATAATAGTATCATCAAGAGCGTCAACTGGGGTACCTCTTGTCCCAGGATATGGAACAAGCCCATATCAAAATGACAAGACAAACAAACAAGATGAACAACCTCAACACCCTTTTTATTTACCATTGGAATAGCTTTTTATTGTAAGGTGTGTCATAGATAATTCACCATAGCATGTAAGTAAATTTCCACCATGAATGATGCATGGCTTAGATTAGCGGCCCAGGCGTCTCTCTAACCATTTATACAAACTCATTTAAACTATCTTTTCCCCTTATTTCACCATGATAGGCATCCATAGACAAAAGCACATGATATCAACTAAATGGAGCATGTTGAAAGCTTTGCATGTGACAGCACATATGGGCTAACTCCCAACCTCGACATTTATCAAGCCACTAGCATCATAATCTTAATCACAATGGGTCATGTTTTATTTATGCAATGATAGTAAAATGTGCATCAAGTTCGTGAGAGCTATATAACCAACTTTTCCATGGCAATCAATAACATAATCATTTTCATTCAGAGGTATAGATAACACAAATATCATGATGAACATACTCGGAATAGCATATAGCCAATAGGTAGATATGGTGGACTCACTGGAATAACTTTGGTTGAAGGTGTTGGAAACAAGTTTTGACTTGTTGGAGTTTTTGGGCTAGCAAAAGGGAGAAAGTTGACCATCTAGATGCATGCATGAGTGTCCATAGAACTAACTAATCCATGTTAAACCAAGTAAAATAACAATCAGCACCAAAACATGAATAAGTGATAGCTCTTAAAAGAATTTGCAAACTATTACTCATAAACAAGCTCATGAATCATGCAACTATATGTATCATTAAAAATCAACTCAAACATCCCTTTTCCCAATCTTATAAAAGCATCCAACATATTTCAACCCATATTTCCAGTAGCTCTCTCATATAAATGATAGTGTGGTGGTCTCTCAAACAAATCAAACCAAAACAAAACAAAAGACGCTCCAAGTTTATGCGATAAAGTGTTTCGATCGAAAAACAGAAGTTGGACGTGTGCAAACCGAGAGTGTGTAGGTCCAGCGGGGTTGTCTTCACATCCCCAAGCTTATGGTCTTCACCATCCTTGGATAGCTCTTGGTGCATCTCCTCCAATCCCTGTGAAAAAACTTCAAAACACCGTTTCTCCCATTCTTTTCTGTGGGGTGCATTAATAGTGATAAACAAATAGGTTCTTGCTGCATATAATCCTTGAACAAAAATTCATATGAATGTCCAGAAAGTGTATAATGTTGTATGCCTACTCATAAACTCAATTGGATCAAAAAGATTCAACTTAAAAGCTCAAAGCATGCATCAAACAAAATGGGACAGAATCTGTCCAGAAAAACAGCAGCAGCAAAACGTATTTTTCTACCCTACCAAACTTTCTCGAAAAATTCCGAAAAAATTCATGCATACAGAGGATGAAAAGTTGCAACTACAGTTCAAATATGAGCTCATTCGGAGTTACAGAATAAGAATTAAAAATCATACCGTGCACTGATTCGTGCAGGAATAAAATCTCCGAACGCTATAAGCAACTTTTTCAAACCAAAAAGGGTAAAACTTGGCACTTTATTGAAAACTCCAGAACCTAAACTAAAACAAAGTCTCTTGGTACAGCAAGAGGACACAAAGAAAATCACACAAAAAATAACCGGGTTGCCTCCCGCAAAGCGCTTTCTTTATAGCCATATAGCTAGGCTTGATAGTTTTAATGATGCTCCATAGGAATAAGAGTTGAATATAAAAGAGCATCAAGAAGCAAATATCAAACACATTTAAGTCTAACCCACTTCCTATGCATTGGGATCTTGTAAGAAAATAAATCAATAAAGCACAAAGTGACTAGCATAGGAAGGCAAAGCAAGTGCAACTTCAAAATTTTCAACAAAAAGAGAGAAGACTTAATATTTTTGAGATATATGAAATCATGTCTCCCTCTCTCATAAAAACTTTCAGTAGCATCATTGATAAACTCAACAATATAGCTATCACATGAAACATTCTTATCATGATCCATATGCATAAAAGTATCATTACTCTCCACATAAGCATAAACAGTTTCATTAGGAATAGTGGGAGTAAAACATTCATAATAATCATTGTAATCATCATATATAGGAGGCATATCATAATCACAATAAACTTTATACTCAATAGTGGGTGGACTGAAAATATCATATTCATCATCATAAATGGGAGACATAGTATCATTAAACAAGTCAAAGAACCTCCCCAAGCTTAGATGATTGCAAGATATAAAAGAACCTCCCCAAGCTTAGTCTAGTGCACACAAGAATAGAAACTTAAGCGCTACGCTCCCCGGCAACGGCGCCAGAAAAGTACTTGATAACCCCCAAGAGCAAGGGATCACTGTAGCACCTCTCAATGTGGAAGTAAGGTATCGATCCGCAGGAGCAAGAAGGAAAAGTTATCTATTCCCTACAACTAAAGTGTCACAAGTTTTAGTTGATTATGCACTAAACAAGTTTAGAGAACAAGATGGTTGGTTTGATGGATGTAAAAGTGTCCCAATCCTCTTCTTTGCAAGAGGACAAGACAAAGGTAGTAGCAAGTGAAAGCTCTCAAAGAGAGAAAGCCCAATCCTCTATGTAGCAAGAGGACAAGCTCAAGTGTGTGTTTCTTATAGGAACAATGGACATGGTTCATGGGTTCACTTAATCCTCTCTCTCTCATCTACGGTGATCATCATGTTATAGATAAAGTACACACAATTGTCATGTTTTAATGGTAGCTTTTTATGACGGCTATATGTCCTAAAACACATAGTTGAAAGAAATACTCATTTGTGTTGCTAGGTCACCCCTCGTAAGGCTAGCGTGGTTTCTCTCACTCCCACATCATACTCTTTCTTTTTACCCCCAGATAAAGGATGTTGGGCGGTACTGTGTCACTCAATACCTATGCCGTGTCACATCGGCCATCCCGTACCCACATACATCATACTTCAAAGTATGACAAATCACAAAAGCTCCAACACAACGGTAAATGCATAACAAATCATCTCACACCACAATATTCACCACAAAGGTATTACATAGATGACCGTAATCATGTTCAGCAGCTCATACGGTACTAATTAGTGAAGCTCAAGAGAGAGGAGAGATACAAAAGTTACCACCACAAACCCTAGTCCAGGGGGTGGACTACTCCCCCTTCATCATGGTGATGATGGTGAAGAAGTTCTTGCTGTAGATGTTGATGATGAACACGCCGGAGGGGGGTGGAGCCCTCCGGAGGCGATTCCGGCGGCGTTTCCCCCTCGATCTTCTCCGGCGGCAGCCTTCTGTCTCTCTGTTTCGTGGTTTTGTCTTTCTCCGCCGCCTCCTTTCGCGAAACGTCATGGGACCTTTTTTATAGGCGTTTTTAGGTCAAGACGAAGCGGTGGAGAAAGGATCGACGGCTGCGGAGCCACGAGGCCCAAACGGGGTAGTCCCATGCGGGCACTGTACCTGGCCGCGTGGGCCACCCCTTTTTGCCTTGCGGGCTCCGTTTGCTTGATTCCTTCGCTCCTACGTCTTCTTCCTTCCAAAATAATGACCTCTGTATTTTTTCAGAATTTTATGACGATGTTTGGGTCCCTGAAACATAAAAGGAAAGAGATAGGGTTTTCTGCCTACGCAGGGTTAATTCCATAAAAATAGGAAACAATTATTTTATTTCCTAAAATCATTAAATAACAGTGGTATAACCCTTATATGATGCAAATATGATTAGGATATGAGTGAATAAAGTGCAAAGTTCATGTATGCATTTTACATGCATCACGCGGCAGAAGGTGGGGCCGCGCCGGCACGTGGTGAGGCCGCCTCGGTGCCCGTCTTCGTTTCTCCTCCAGACTCCGTGTACGTGACAGAAAAATAGGGACCTGGGCTTTTGTTTCGTCCAATTCCGAGAATATTTCCAGAACAACTTTTCTGGAATACAAAAATAGCAGAAAACAGGAACTGGCACTGTGGCATCTTGTTAATAGGTTAGTCACAGATAATGCATAAATATGCTATAAAGTGTAAATAAAACATGTAGCAATTGGTATAATATAAGCATGGAACATCAGAAATTATGGATACGTTAGAGACGTATCAAATCCTTCAATCGAAAAGAGCCCTAAATATTTTCTGACTCCGATGAATGCTTGGGGTGCTAGTGGTGCTTGTGCATGATATGCAATATATGTGTGTTTATTATGGTTTCATTCATTTGATCCAAATGCATTCCTTAGGAAAAATCCTATGGATTGGAATCTTCCAATATTTGTATGAGAATCCTTCAATAGAAAGGAGCCCTAAATATTTTCTGACTCTGATGAATGCTTGGGGTGGAAGTGGTGCTTGTGCATGATTGTCGACGTCCCGGGAATGGGCACCCCGGGAAGCTGGCGCATGGGACCCCACTCTCCCCTGCGGAGCCACCAGGGCGCTCCCCCGTCACCGCAAACGAGGGGGCACCTCGGGGACGGGGCCACCCCGGCGCCCGGGGGCGGCACGCCTCCCCCGGAGGAGGTCAGAAGTCACGCCATGTGGTGGAAGATTCCTGCGTCGCTGCCCGGAAGGGTAGCTTCGTAGGGAAGGAAGCATCGCAGGCGTCACGGACAAGACCCGCCGCGTTCGCAGCGTAAGCATAGCTCTGAGCGCGATAGGACCCGCCGCTCCATCTCATCGCGGGCAGGGACTGGACGTATCAAGATAACCAGATCCGGGACAGCCCTAGACGGGGCGTCACATCTGGACCAGCTGAAGGAACGGCATGAAGGCCAACACCGCGGCCGTGTTGACACGAAGGCAGCCGGTAATCGCCAGCTGGATTGCGGCACGACGCGTGCCTCGACCCGGTGGCCGGCTCCTCAACCCGACCTTCTGTGGTGACTCCTTGGAGTATAAAAGGAGGCCCAAGGTTGGAGGAGAGGGCAATCAACACTTAGTAGTAGAAACACATAGCTCGGGGGCTTGACGATCCCACCTCGGAGACCTTCCCGAGGTGAATCTCGGAAAGTCCTCAAGCGTAGAAGAGAAGGTTGTGAGCAACACTTTGTACTTCACCTCTCGACATCAATCAAGCCAGACAAGCAGGATGTAGGGCATTACACGGCGACGCGGCCTGAGCCTGGGTAAAAACTCGTGTGTTCGTGCTCGTTTCCGGGAACTGACTTCGAAGCACCTCGCGCCCTTCTACCAAACAAACAGGGGTGGTCGCCACCCCCGGTGTCCGTGTTCCGAAACACGACAATGGTATGCAATATTTGTGTGTTTATTATGGTTTCGTCCTCACATTGAACATTTTACATTATAAAATATTAATGTTTCATCTTTATATTCTACACTACTGTATTGATTCTGAAACGCCTGAGAACACCTTCATCACCACTCCATTTATTCTAGTCCCTTTTCATCCATGTATTGCCTTCTCATTTGAAGTATACTTTACTCTCTTATTTACCTTTCTCTTAGCAACCAATAACATAGACTATTCCAAACCATAGTTTTTATGTGAGTGTAGTGACATATGCGATAAAAATGTTGCGGGGCTGTAGTTGCCTTCTTTTAGCTCGATCGGTTCGATATAAACAGGGTTACAATACTCCAACATCTAATCCTTGCCATCTTCCGCCTCCATATGCCTTATCTTCTAGGCATCATCGCATCAGTGGGCTCTCTTTCCCATAGTCGGGGCTCCTGAAAGTAGGTCCAACTCGAGAAGGAATTAAACCGTGGAGAATGGAGGCACGGAGGTTGCAGAGAGGTATCATTGCTCTGTGGTATTTGCTCTTTATGAGGGAGATTAACCCCCGATAGAGGTGGAAGCCATTCTCTTGTTAACGAATATTTCCAACGTTGAATGAAGGATCTTCCTCCCTCATTCGGCCCCAAAACAAATTCGATATGAGGGTGAAGCATTCAGGTAATTTCTCATTGTTGCCTTCCATTTCCTTCATATCCAACATGCAATCCAACCTTTATCCATCTTCAAATTATTTGTAGGATGGTGTTTCTAGTATGCTTCCTTTTGTTTCTTCACCTTCTACGTCGATGGTACCTGTGGAACTGCCGTCTAACGAGGAGCATGTCTACGTTCCTTGAGCAGAAAGGTAAATAACCTGTGTTGGGATTTTCCAATTCTTCTCATAGACTATCGTAGCATCTCTTCGTGTCCATGTTTGTTCATAGATAGGAGTTTTGGGCAAAGATCTAGGCTAAGGTAGCCTAAAGCACTGCAAGACCTGCGGTTGGAGCATTTATAGTTTATCAAAAAAATGAAAATATTTTTTTACTTCCTTCGGTAACCATATGTACTTCGCGGCGGAAATAGTGCACTTCCGATAATGAATTGTGTCATCATGCCAGTGCTTGTTTCCTATAAAACGAAGCGTTTGTACTTCCCCGATACAAGTGTGACCTTTCCGATATGCATTTGTTATGCCGGCAGGTTAGTATTTTTTCCACCCATTGAGCTAGTCAATTGTTTTAACCATTGTTATGTACTGCCCACGGATGCAACCATGTGTACTTCCTTCTGCAACCATGTGTACCTCCGGGAATGAGATATTGTACTTCTGATGATGATTAGTGGCATGATACTTCTGCGTGTACTTACTTTGAAACGAAATAACCGAACTTCCCATGACACACGAGTGAACTTATTTTGCGATTAATATTTACTAAAATAAGTTCATTTTACATGTGTACTTCTCGTTCTTAAGGTGTGTACTACGAAGATTGTGTATGTGTACTTCTTCGTGGACATCTAGAGTACTTCGCGAAGTTACAGTTTATACTGCATATGAAACATACTAGCTGGACTTTTCTCGACGTTTATGTGAACTTCTTGGTTAATGAGTGTGTACTGCCGATGGGATTTTCGCGAGCAGTATTCAGTAAAGCAACGACAAGTCGACAACTTTCTCTCGTGAGCAGCTATATGACCACTTAAAATGTTCAGGCTATCATTTTCCCTAGTGGCTTTCTCTATTTTTTTCATTCACTAGTGGGGTGTTTATTTCATGAACACAAGGTTGTACTCCTTTGCAAAAATACATAAAAATTTAGATAGCTTTTGTTTGTGAAGATAGGACATAGCTAATCTATTATATTATTAAGAGAACAAACAATAGATGGTGGAGATTGATCCATTAAAAAGCAAAGATTGTTTGGCGGCTAAGATGATGCGCGCGATGATCCGCATAGCCTAGCTGAGACGTACCTACCAGGACTCTCTCCATCTTCTATTCAACGACCAAGACTGCAAGCAATCAATCGAGAGTCTATGGCCCTAAAAGATATTCGCGGACCAGGCGACCGGCCGGTCATGCACACGGGAAGGCGCAACGGCAGCGTTCTGCACGGCGGGCGACTAAGCTGGAAATCCATGTGCCTAATACGAGGCCACACCATCAATAGCCAGCCCTATGATTCTTTTTTGTGTGGGTATAGCTGACTCTAGGAGTTTTTGTGAGCGTTACTCCATATCTGATTCCAATTAAGTTTTTTGTTGTCCGCAGATAATGGGGTACGCTGTGGCGTCAGGTGTCGTGTTGTAGCAGTGGAGATTAGATTCTGGCTTGGACACGCATAGAACTGCGGAAACCGGCGTAGTTCTACCGCCAGTGACCATCACGTTCACGACAACCAAAATCGTGTCGTCAGCTGGCCGGGCCTCACGAAGCAATACCGCCGATGTTCTGGACAATGGCCGTCAAGGCATCCTGAGTAAGCCTTCAAATAAATTGAACGTCTCGATATCCTCATACCACTCTGAGACGTCGGTAGCGGCGAGATTTTGGCCAGTTCAATTTAAACGGCTAGGAAATCAGGATATACTCATATACATATGTGCATGAATGTTTATGTGAAGGTATGTAATCATCTGATATGCACCTTGTTTCTAATGTACAAATAATTTTAGATCGTGCAAGATAAAGCCGCTAGAGCTGTACGTACATGCATATGAGCTGAAGTATTTATATAGAGCGCTCCAGACTGCCCTAGAGATAACGATGTGCGATACAGTAATACATGAGTGAACTATCAGTTTAAACGACCAATTTCAGGTATACATATTACTCATTTTGTATGTTTTATCTGATTTATTTTTTCAGGGTATTTCTGGTGCGATGCACTTTAAATCAATGGTGGTTTTACTCAAATCATATTTGTATATGAGTGTTTGTCCCTCGATCGGTTCGATATAAACAGGGTTACAATACTCCAACATCTAATCCTTGCCATCTTCCGCCTCCATATGCCTTATCTTCTAGGCATCATCGCATCAGTGGGCTCTCTTTCCCATAGTCGGGGCTCCTGAAAGTAGGTCCAACTCGAGAAGGAATTAAACCGTGGAGAATGGAGGCACGGAGGTTGCAGAGAGGTATCATCGCTCTGTGGTATTTGCTCTTTATGAGGGAGATTAACCCCCGATAGAGGTAGAAGCCATTCTCTTGTTAACGAATATTTCCAACGTTGAATGAAGGATCTTCCTCCCTCATTCGGCCCCAAAACAGATTCGATATGAGGGTGAAGCATTCAGGTAATTTCTCATTGTTGCCTTCCATTTCCTTCATATCCAACATGCAATCCAACCTTTATCCATCTTCAAATTATTTGTAGGATGGTGTTTCTAGTATGCTTCCTTTTGTTTCTTCACCTTCTACGTCGATGGTACCTGTGGAACTGCCGTCTAACGAGGAGCATGTCTACGGTCCTTGAGCAGAAAGGTAAATAACCTGTGTTGGGATTTTCCAATTCTTCTCATAGACTATCGTAGCATCTCTTCGTGTCCATGTTTGTTCATAGATAGGAGTTTTGGGCAAAGATCTAGGCTAAGGTAGCCTAAAGCACTGCAAGACCTGCAGTTGGAGCATTTATAGTTTATCAAAGCTAGAAGACAAGGATTTTATGGGAAGCATATATATATATATATATAGGTACAAGCTATTCTACAACCGGTTGTAGAATTGTTCCCTACAACCACTTTTGTACTTCCTGCATGCTTTCTCTGTACTGCTATGTAGTTTTGGGAAGTTCAGGAACTGTATTTTTGACATAATTGTTTAACCGTTTATCCAAATTGAACAAACGATACACCGTTGAAAAGCTAATGCAAATCCGCATCTTTTCTGTGTAATATCATTTTTGCAAATTCGTTATCGTTTTTAAACAAATTTTAAAAACATGAATCTATTAAAAAACACAAAGAACGTATTTTTTAAATATTTTCGCAATTGCTTATCGGATTTAAGCAAATGATACGCCGTTGAAAAGCCAATGCAATTCCGCATCTTTTTATTTCTGATCATTGTTTTAAATTCATTACGGTTTTAAATGAATTTAAACAATACCAAAATCTAAAATATCACAGAAAATGTATTTTTTTAATATTTTCTCAACCGTTCATTGGAATGATACAAATGATAAGCCGTTGGAAAGATATTGAAAATCCGCAACTTTTTTGTTTTAACGGATTTTCCAAATTCATAACGGATTAAAATTAATTTTGAAAATACGCTATTCTGTAATGAGGCATATACGGGCGGATGGTATTTCGGCCGCAGTTTTTGAACCACTTACCGGAATGATGCAAGTGATATGGCACCGGAAAGATACCGAGGATACGCAACTTTTTCATTCACATTGTTTTTGCAAATACTTTACGGTTTAACAGTAATTGTTAATAGTTCTAAAATGGGATTACCGATGTTTGGTGTAGGTGGTGGGATCAAATCGATTAGGTAGCAATATGATTCGTCGTGGGTTGCACTATCTAATGAAATTATAACGTATTACACCATATGGAGCTATTTATATCAACGTTTGATGCATCTATAGCTCAAATCATTAAGATTACTATGATTTATTTCCGTATCGAAAAAACAGAATATTGTACTTCCCTCAAATCACGGGTGAACTTCCCCTTATATGCGTTTGTACTACCGGCGGAGTTTCCGGGATCAGTGTTTAGTAAAACAACGATAACTTTGGCATACGATGTCTGTTTTAGGTGAATGATCACTCAAAATGTTCGGAATGAGAAGACGAACCTATTAAAGTTATCGGTTTTCACTGGTAACGACAATATGAAAAATCAAATTCTAAGTGTGTTTTTCTCTTGGTCAAAGTTTGGTCAAACTAATTTTGCCGTATTAAAAAATTATTTGACAACCCATCCAATCTTTGAATCGAGTAATTCTCTTTGCGTTAAAATGATGGAAACAGGATCTATCCAGGATTTTTTTTTTTAAATGTGTACTTCCTCAGAGAAGATACTGCACTTCCGATGATGATTACTGATATGAAACTTTTGTTTGTACTTACTATGAAATGTAGTAACTAAACTTCCCTCGACACACTGTTGAACTTCCTAGTACATTTGTGTGTACTGCCGATAGGTTTATCCGTGATTAGTTGTGAGTATTATTCACTAACATATTCATATCATATTGTTGTACCTATCAAAAGTGATGATTGTACTTCTCAGATTTTATTTGTACTTCTAGGTGGGATTTTCAAAAATAATTGGTGAAGGATTTCAACTTCACAATTTGAATTTATGTACTTCCCGATGCTTCCATGTGTACTTCTCTACGGGGACAGTGCACTTCCGATATTGGTCCTCTGTACTTCAACGAATATATTCACTCTGTTTTTACTCTGAAGTGCAGTTGTACTTCCACGAATATAGATCCGTACGGCTCCGTGCATCATCTCCATACTGCCTTGTATATGTTTTACAAAAAATTGGCAACTTCTGACCTCTGAATCGAGCGATTCTTTTTGTATTGGAAAGATGGAGTCAGGTCTATCTACGAAAAAAATGAAAATATTTTTTTACTTCCTTCGGTAACCAGCTGTACTTCGCGGCGGAAATAGTGCACTTCCGATAATGAATTGTGTCATCATGCCAGTGCTTGTTTCCTATAAAACGAAGCGTTTGTACTTCCCCGATACAAGTGTGACCTTTCCGATATGCATTTGTTATGCCGGCAGGTTAGTATTTTTTTCCACCCATTGAGCTAGTCAATTGTTTTAACCATTGTTATGTACTGCCCACGGATGCAACCATGTGTACTTCCTTCTGCAACCATGTGTACCTCCGGGAATGAGATATTGTACTTCTGATGATGATTAGTGGCATGATACTTCTGCGTGTACTTACTTTGAAACGAAATAATCGAACTTCCCATGACACACGAGTGAACTTATTTTGCGATTAATATTTACTAAAATAAGTTCATTTTACATGTGTACTTCTCGTTCTTAAGGTGTGTACTACAAAGATTGTGTATGTGTACTTCTTCGTGGACATCTAGAGTACTTCGCGAAGTTACAGTTTATACTGCATATGAAACATACTACCTGGACTTTTCTCGACGTTTATGTGAACTTCTTGGTTAATGAGTGTGTACTGCCGATGGGATTTTCGCGAGCAGTATTCAGTAAAGCAACGACAAGTCGACAACTTTCTCTCGTGAGCAGCTATATGACCACTTAAAATGTTCAGGCTATCATTTTCCCTAGTGGCTTTCTCTATTTTTTTCATTCACTAGTGGAGTCTTTATTTCATGAACACAAGGTTGTACTCCTTTGCAAAAATACATAAAAATTTAGATAGCTTTTGTTTGTGAAGATAGGACATAGCTAATCTATTATATTATTAAGAGAACAAACAATAGATGGTGGAGATTGATCCATTAAAAAGCAAAGATTGTATGGCGGCTAAGATGATGCGCGCGATGATCCGCATAGCCTAGCTGAGACGTACCTACCAGGACTCTCTCTCTCTCTCTCTCTCCATCTTCTATTCAACGACCAATACTGCATGCAATCAATCGAGAGTCTATGGCCCTAAAAGATCTTCGCGGACCAGGCGACCGGCCGGTCATGCACACGGGAAGGCGCAACGGCAGCGTTCTGCACGGCCGGGCGACTAAGCTGGAAATCCATGTGCCTAATACGAGGCCACACCATCAATAGCCGGCCCTATGATTCTTTTTTGTGTGGGTATAGCTAGGGCTGGACTAACGAGCTGCTCGGATCGTTAAGGCTCGGCTCGTTAAGGCTCGAGATCGTTAAGGCTCAGATCGTTAAGCTTGTTAAGAATAACGAGCTGAAATTAAAGCTCGGCTCGGTTCGTTAGACGTTCACGAGCGCTCACGAGTAGCTCGTTAAGGCTCGTTAAGAAGATGTAAAAAAACTAAAAATGCATCTGAAAAGATTTCAGCCATAAAACGTATAAAAGTAGTTTAAAAATGACAAATCGACAACAAATAGTTCACAAACTCATAGTAGTTTCACACACTCAAATGAAAATAAATATTGCTAACTAGTTAATCGTTGGATGGGCTACAACATATAGATTTGTAGCCATGCTGCCACGACGCTAACGATCTTAACGAGTAGCTCACGAAACTCGTTATTTTGATTGTTAAGCTCGTTAGTATTAACGAGCTAAAATACTGCTCCAATTAAGTTTTTGTTAGCGTTACTCCATATCTGATTCCAATTAAGTTTTTTGTTGTCCGCAGATAATGGAGTACGCTGTGGCGTCAGGCGTCGTGTTGTAGCAGTGGAGATTAGATTCTGGCTTGGACACGCATAGAACTGCGGAAACCGGCGTAGTTCTACCGCCAGTGACCATCACGTTCACGACAACCAAAATCGTGTCGTCAGCCGGCCGGGCCTCACGAAGCAATACCGGCGATGTTCTGGACAATGGCCGTCAAGGCATCCTGAGTAAGCCTTCAAATAAATTGAACGTCTCGATATCCTCATACCACTCTGAGACGTCGGTAGCGGCGAGATTTTGGCCAGTTCAATTTAAATGGCTAGGAAATCAGGATATACTCATATACATATGTGCATCAATGTTTATGTGAAGGTATGTAATCATCTGATATGCACCATGTTTCTAATGTACAAATAATTTTAGATCGTGCAAGATAAAGCCGCTAGAGTTGTACGTACATGCATATGAGCTGAAGTATTTATATAGAGCGCTCCAGACTGCCCTAGAGACAACGATGTGCGATACAGTAATACATGAGTGAACTATCAGTTTAAACGACCAATTTCAGGTATACATATTACTCATTTTGTATGTTTTATCTGATTTATTTTTTCAGGGTACTTCTGGTGCGATGCACTTTAAATCAATGGTGGTTTTACTCAAATCATATTTGTATATGAGTGTTTGTCCGGTCTTTCTGCAACTGTCAAATTTAGATTTTATTTTCCTTGAAGCTATGTTTTGATCAATAGCCGGCCGTCCAGCGTGCCGCGTATTTGTTCCGGGCTTACACGTTCTGCACACACGAAATTCTAGGTATTCAGCACATCATGCATGACGGCCACGCCGACGCATACTGTATAGCACGCCTCAACGACGCTGAGGCCGCTGCGACTCACGAAACTGGATTGCTCTTGCACTTCAGTAACGCCTACCAGCGGGGACAATCAAAAGACGTGGTGCTGGATTTGGCTATCATAAGGAGTAGGAGAAAGATGTTGCACGAACAAGCAATCGTACTACTTAGAATAATATTGTTGATAGCTGAAACAAGGTACGTTTATTATGGGCATATTTAACGTACTAGCTACCTGCTTGCCTGCATGATGCGTTTGTGAGAAATACACTTACAGTTTAATGCCATAAATGGGGCATCAGTCATGCATCTGTGCAATACAGTAACATGCATCATTCCTAGGTGGAAGATCGAGGAGCGTAATAGAAAAAGGAATTCTGGCAAACTATACATCAATGTGATTCTACCATAGATGATGTTGTGGAGTACACAAGTTAGACGTCGAATTTGTAAATATTGGTTTTTTCTGTTCTGAGATTCAGCCGCAGATGATGTTGTGGAATGCGAGGCTACAAACAGTCATCATTTTCTTGAGTTTCTTTCTCTTGCAGGTGAAACATTGATGGTTTCGTAATGCCATTTAGAAATGTATCACTAAGCAGGGAAAAGACAAGAAGCGAATCAATTGGATATAGGTTAGTATCACTTTAATCTGCATGCATATTTGCTTTCTTTTTCTTTCAAGTTTACATTTTTGTTCAAGTTTTTCTATCCTCTGATGCACATATTCCATGTCATTTGAACGAAAATAAAAAAAATAGCTCATTGAATTTTTGCCAGTCCACGTGCCATCAAAATATATCTTTATCTTAGGCATATTTTCTACAAATCCTATTCACTTTATGTCCTGCTACATACCCATGTCAATGCTACATACACACTGGTATATTGTATATCGCCCGAAATATATATTGGAGAAAATAATGGTCTCCACAAATAAATTTGGTAAAAATAGATTAAACTTTGATACAAATTTCCCGTCAAATAGGTTGGCATGCCACAACAGAAGAACCATTGCATTAAGGTCCACGACCTAACTGTAGCATGCATAATGCAAGGATGGATTCAAGATAAGCTGGTAAGATCTCTCCATCCATGCAACGACAAGATGGATAGCACGAAAAAATAGACAGAGCAATAAAAATGATGATACTCAAATTTTGTATTTATAACATTTATTAAAGTTTTGTCACTGGAAACATGTGAGCAGTAACAAAGCTCTACAAAATAAGTATCATAGAATATTTAATGTATTCACACTTCCTATTTATATGCAATTTTTACCAGGAAGAAATATAATAGTACATTAGATATCAATAAAAAATAATCTTATTCCTAGCCGCGCAATTGCGCGGGCCATCCAGCTAGTTTAATATAGAAAGTAGCTACCCTCGAATCGAAAACATAGCTAATTCCAAGCTGAAATGTTTCACGTCTCATCAAACCAGAAGCAAACCTGTACTGCCCACATCCTTATGACTGTACTGTACAAAATATAATATGTAGACTTCCCAAAAGAAGATCGTGGAATAAATCTCTTGTAGCCCCCTCACAGCAGTATGTCTCAAATCAATTCTAGAGTTCCCAAATCGCAACAATAATTGCAGCTAACCAGCTACGCACGGAGGAAGGGGAAGCAGCGTCAAGTCGTTCCCGATGCAGGGACGTATAGCGGCCGGTGTAGCTGGAATGTACATCGGCGTTAGGGAAGGCGAGATGGCGGCAGTGGAGCAGCATCGCGGTGTGTGGCCTGCGGATGGAGCTCGACGTGGCCTGGTCCAACACCGGCGCCGAGACCAGGAGACGGCGTCAGAACAGCAGTAGACGCACGGTGTCCAGGCAGCGAGAGCTAGTGGGAGGTCGGCCGACCTGAGCCTCCTCTGCTAGTGGAGGGCAGCAGCAGCGCTGCCGCAGGGGAGGCGCGCGGGTGTGGGGGAGCCACGCTGGCGTCGGCGGCTTGTTTCTGGGAGGCAGCGGTGGAAAAAACGGCGGCCAAGTGGGGGATTCGCGATGGAAGTGCGTCGGACTGCGACGGGTGGCTATTGGAGGCGCAGTGAAGTGCAACGGCGGCCAGGGGAAAGAGGACGCAGCCGTCGCGCGGGAAAGGAGACGCGGTCGAACTCCGGTGGAGAGAGGTAGTTGGTCGGCGCTCATATGCGCGCAGGTGAAGCGAGGCAGGCAAAGGGCGGCCGGTGGTGGGTGGAAGAAAGCAGCGTCGTGTAACACCCGACATACCCCCTTGGCCGCAATTGAGTGATGGGCTGCTGGCTTGGGCTTGGCCCAACGGATCAAGGCTCGAAGGGGAGGGGATAAAGAGAACAGGACGTCAACACGAGAGGCATCGATTGATGAGAGCAGAACAGTCTTCTTCTTCCTCGGTTCGTCTCCACCCCTCGTGTCCGTACGAGTGTATTCCTCTTGCTCCTCTACCTCGATTCTGTGCTCTTCCCAACCTTAATCCTCTCCTTTAGATTGTATCCTTTATCATTTGGTGCTGATTTGCTCATGTCCACCCTTGGGATATGACAGTTGGTATCAGAGCCTCGTCGATCCGTGCGCACTGCTCGTGTACTCTCTATCCTACCCGTAACATCCACTTAAACGGTTGCTGATCGCCCTAGGGCTAGGTCTGGTGTAATTTCTGCTGAGGGTTGGGTTGATTTTGGGGAGGAGCACGGCGGTTTCGTCAAGCTCAGTGCAAGTCTGGAAGGCGCACATCAAGTGTTCGACCAAATGTCAGATGAGCTATTGGCAGCCAGGGCACACCCGGTTGTGAGTGGTTTGAAGAGTATGAGGAAGCATGGAGCACTGAGTGCACAACAAGCAGTGTACTTGGACGAGGACGTGTTAGAGGCTGATGTCCAGCAGGTGTTGGATAAAAAGCTGAGTCCTCGGAAAGGCGTTCATTTGTTCTTAGGGCATGTTCTCTCTGTCACAGTAAAGCACGAGCTTTATCCGGTCACACAGGAGGTGTCTCACCAACTCTTTGATGCACATGGTGCTGAGGAAGTGTACATGACCACGAGGACAGATCATGCCAAAGTCTTTGTTCTGTTCCGGTCGAGGCACAACGCGGCACGAGCCCGAAAAGTCCTTCATGGACGTAACATATATGATGGTTGCTGCCAAATGGACATAACAGAGGTGACGGCAAGAGTCGTTCTTCACGTCACTGTGAGCAACTTGCTCTATCCAGTGACAGGAGAGGTGCTTCACCAGGTCTTTGCTGCTTATGGAGCTCAGGACGAGATGTATGTGAACAAGGCAACTGTTGTTGAGGCTCTCTTTACATTTGGATCAAGTCATGAGGCGACAAGAGCTCGTGAAGCTCTTCACGGTCGCAACATCTATGATGGGTGTTGCCGAATTGAAATCCAGCATGTGTCACTTCCTATCAGTAACACCACCGAGACTTTACCAACTCCCACTTTAGAAAACCTGACTCCCTGCTCAGCCTCTGCTCTGAAGGCGGTCGGCCCCAACGAGCATGACGTCGCAGTAGTGGTTTGTGTGGACGCCAGTTCTGTGCACACCTCGCAGAAGTGTCAAGTCATGGCTGAGCAGTCTGGTGAGGTCCTTGATAGAATGCCGGCCGCATCAGACGACAAGGAGCAGGTGCAAGTAAAAGATGAGCTAACTGGTGCATTAGAGGTGTTTGCTGGAATGAAAGATAGGATAAGAAGTGGCAATAAGCTACACCGCTTCGTCAAGTGGGTATCTCGTGTGCGCATTTTGCGACGCCCTGTGCGCATGGCCACGAGGAGTAAGTTTCACAGATCAGCGACCACACCATCACCACCTCCAGTGCCGCCACGCCCACCTGATACTCCAGATCAACCTTCAAGGGTTAAGTTTGCTTCTGCAAGTATGGCGTTTGAGAGTCCTATTGCACATCCGACACATTTCAATTGGGAGCAGCAGAAGCGTGGAGACATCATTATTCCTTATGAAGATACAAAACTGCTTGTCATTGAGAAAGTGCTCTCTTCTAAGTCAGTCGCTGGCGCTTGTTGGACAGAGGGCTATGGATGGCATCCACCTGTTTCTTCGTGTCGTCCGTGTTGTAGCACTTATCTGGCTGCAATGTTCGCAGTGGTGTGCCTCAGCTGCATTTTTAGCATTTGTATTCCATGCCAGGGCTCTAGAGAACATCTACTTGACCATAAGACAGTGGGATCCAGGCCTTTTGTGGCTTCCTTCCATGAGGTCTCCATCAGGGATTCTTAAAGTTCCTGTCTTCAGTCTGCGGACACAGATATCCTATCAGTTGTGGGTTCTTCACTTGAGGATTGAACCACTATCTCTATTTGATCTAAAGATATTTGGGTCACAAGTGGTCCTGAGATTTTCCAGAGCAATGTTTGTTACTTCAACTAAGAATATGCTCCTAACGAAGTATCAGAATTATATCTATGGGGAATCACTGAAGCAAATCACAGTGGTACACTCAGTTCCACTTCTCCAGTTTGAGGAAAAAGAAATGCTTCTGGATGCATTGGTACCAGCTGGAGCAGAATTACCTCTGGAAAGATCTGCTAGTGCAATCCGAGCACCATTACCTGCTATCTATGGTGTGGATTATAATATCTTCCAGCTGATTGTTACTTGCGGAGATGTAACGGTTTCTCAGAAATGGCAGTTCCTTTGTGCTATTTGCCGGTTCAGCTTTTCTCCTAGGCTAGAAATGTTATCTGATTGCTGGCCAATTGGAGGACCAAATGGTTTTCTCCATGAGCTGCTGGGTCGGTACTTGAGCTTGATCGAAGACAAGAAGCTGCACATGATAGGAGTCGTTGGCCCAATCAAGGAGTTGGACTGCGGTATTTTGGTCATGACTGGTACAAGCGTGAGAATGAATGCTAGCGTGGACATGTTCGAGATTCGTGGAGAGGATATTGTGCTAATAAATGACCATGTGCAGAACACTAACGTGCTAGTGGTCATGCCTTGCGTTGAGGTCTGGGATGTACACATACAGTGGGATCCCGGCGGGTTGTTGTTGACAATGAATGGTGAACAAGAACTGAAACATGCTGAAGGATCATGGTGGATGCAGAGTACTGGTGCTCGAGGCTACAAACTGATCATAGGCCTGGATGACTTGCCATCACCTTGGGATCGAGGTATAGTCTCAATCTATGTGTCATCTGTACCAGTTTGCGTCAAGGCCAAGCGACCTCAACGCCGAAGTGGGAGCTACACTCTGTCACGACATGAGCACGCCATTGCTTGGGGACAAGCAATGTTTTGCCGGGGCGGTAGTGTAACACCCGACATACCCCCTTGGCCGCAATTGAGTGATGGGCTGCTGGCTTGGGCTCGGCCCAACGGATCAAGGCTCGAAGGGGAGGGGATAAAGAGAACAGGACGTCAACACGAGAGGCATCGATTGATGAGAGCAGAACAGTCTTCTTCTTCCTCGGTTCGTCTCCACCCCTCGTGTCCGTACGAGTGTATTCCTCTTGCTCCTCTACCTCGATTCTGTGCTCTTCCCAACCTTAATCCTCTCCTTTAGATTGTATCCTTTATCATTTGGTGCTGATTTGCTCATGTCCACCCTTGGGATATGACACGTCGGCGGCCGAGGGAGCAGAGGGCGACCGGCGGTAGGAGAGCAGGGCGCACGCCGGCCGGGGGCGAGCCGCGAGCACGCCGGCGATGGGGGATCTGGGTGCGCGCGGGCGAGTTGTGCAGGCGCCGGCCTTCCGCAAGGACGGGAAGAAGGTGAGGAGGAATTTGGGGATTTTCCACCGTGCGTCCCGAGAATATATCTACCCTATATATATATATATTTATTTATTTATTTATTTTACTCATTGTTGTAGCTTATCCTAATTCGCTTGAAGTCTTCCTATACCATTTTTTATTAAATCACGTCATGTGAATCCCCAAATCAGTGATTTTGCTAATGAATCTTTTACATGCAATTCCATAAAACTCTAATGCGGTTTCGCAAACATGTTCTTTGTCAGAAAAAATGGAATTATGTTACCATGCATGGAAGCTTATTTTTCCAAAAGCTTCAAACATTCTCTATAATGCATGCGTGTTCTTAATCAACAGCTTGAAAAAATCTATCAAACGCTAAAAAATGTCAGCTTAAAAGTGTTTTTTCTCTTTTCTTGTGAGGACGACTAAACCATCTCTGCATGTTAGTATTAGGAACTTATATCTTGTTACTATTTGTAAGAATGAATGTATGTGTTCATTCGATTTTGCACTAAGTAGCTGAATGTTGTTCATCCATTTTCATATATATGAGTACTCAAATTCTTGTGCAATTGTAAATTGAGCAGCGTGTTCTATATTATTATTTATTTTTAGAAATTATATTAAATTTTTGTGGAGTAATCTCACATGCAATTCAACCGAGGATTTTTTTTTCTGCTAATAAAAATCCTTCGATCCATCTTCCTTTTCAGAAGACAACGAAGCGGCTGGAGAAGTGTTATCGGGGTTTGCAGCTTGTTGTGCGACGACCTGGTTGAGCTAGAAACAGTGGGAAGCGAACGGGCCGCAGTGTATTTGGCCCAAATTGTCATATAGCATCATTTTCTGATATTTTAAGTAGGTCTGTAACTCTGTATCCTCCTCGAGGTTAGTCGAGAGTACGTGGACGCTGCATGCGGAGTGTGGCGGCGTGGGGCAAGGGAAGTGGCGTGCGTGCGCGTAGTTAACGGGACACTGATCATGTATACTTGCACGCACAAGGAAACAAACAATTCTCAGATTTCTAGCTCATTTCCTTCTTCTCTCTCGTGGAAACCAATCAATCCCGGCGATATCGTGAATCACCCAACGGTCGACTTTCCCCCGCTCCGTTTATATACTGCTACTAGCAGTCCTGTATCGATCGATCCATATACCCTTCTTCCTCTATTGTGTTCTCGATCGGAGCTCCCGAGGCGTGCAGCCATGGCGACCGACGAGCCCATCAGAGCAAGTCCCCAATCACCTCTCTCTCTCTCTCTCTCTCTCTCTCTCTCTCTCTCTCTCTCTCTCTCTCTCCATTGCTTTGAATCTTCTTAGATTTACTCTCATGCCTTTACTGCTTAACTGATTTTCAGGGCAAGGCGGATCATACGCCGGCGACAAGTGATTCACGGGCTGCCAACACCGACATGGGGCAGGAGTTGGCATTGGTGGTGTATCAGGGGCCCTCTCCGCGTGACAACGGCACAAGGAGACACGCTGATGAGTTCATGCCGATGGTGAGAAACCCACCTCATCGATCTCACAACATTGCCGCGTTTTTCAGTTCAGGCACCTCTGCTTTCCAGAGCTATTACAGACCATCAAATGCATCTTAAATCCTATAGCTTTGGATAGATAGATTTATCGGCGTGTGGGCGTGTGCCGTTTTATTGCAAGTCCTGAATGTCATTGTTGTATTGCCAACTTCAGTATTAGTCTTTTGTGTCAGCATTTTTTTTCTCTACTTTGTTTCTGAATCATCAACCATACCCGGACCATGTGGCACTTCTCTGACAAACTGAAAACTGTATGCTCTTTTTTTTTTCTTGAGTTCTCTTCAATCGACTAGTAGAAAGCACAATGGCTGCGTGCAATGTCCATGTTTTCAGGCTATATATAATTGTTCCTTACGAAAAGATGTTATTTTAGGCTATCTTTTTTTATTTATGAAATGGTATTTTTAGGCTGTTTCTTTTTGGTCTTTTCTCTAAATTGGAACATCTCGTGATGCAATAAGAAGAAAATGTCATTGCAGGATGAGAAGCGTGCTTTTGTTGTTTCTCAACAGTCTATGGACGTGGATGAACCTGTTCCTTTGGGTGTGTTGGATTTCGCCCACAGGATCGATCACATATAACTAGATGAACACACGCACACGAAAAACTTGTAACCAGGGTGCGTGTCGCACCCTCCAAATCCTCTCTTTATTTCTCAATTTTCTTGGTGTTACAAACTTACGCAGCACCTCGTGTATACCAAGCTACCACATAGCTAGGAAACTTCACGCTCGTTCCTAAACCTACTAGGACTAGCACTCACGATTCCACCACACATTTCCTAATTAAACTAGGAAACTACCACTAACTAGACACGTACATGCAAACTAACCAAACCAGGAAACCTGTCCTAGCTAGACGCGTATACATGTACTAACTCAAATCGACAACGTTTGGATTATTTCCAACAGTGTGTAAGTGCTATATATTGCTTTACTTCTCTTGCATAGGCTCCATTCAGTGCATCACCTGCAATGAAAGAACTAATGTCTACGCACCGTCGCAATAGTTCCTCGTTGTTTTCCTTTCCATCTAGGTAATATTTTTCATGAACTACAAGTCTACAACCATACAACTGATTGACCTAACCTCCAATGGCAGATCGTGAGGCCAGAGAGCGTGGATACTGAGCAAGAAAAACGTCAAGGCCTTCCTTATAAAGAAGGAGCCAAGGAAAGGGTAAACAAAACTAGCAGCGGCTTCGCTAAAACTTATACAGTAAGATGCTCTCCTAATTCCATCCTTGTATTTGTGTGTGTGTGATATGAACATGACTTATCAGGAAAATGAGAACAAATTAATCGAGCTTCCAGTTTCAGTTATGAACTCACAGTGCTTCCTAGGCTTCTTTTAGCTTTCTTTTCCTTTTCTCTAGTTTCTGATTAGTAATTTTGTCTAAAGCTTATTATAAAAATGACCTCTTTTGCAGTCGCGTAAGTTGTGGGCCTTATTTGGTTTTCTTCTTCTAGTATAAAAGATACACATCTTGCTGTGTGTTCAATAATAAGATGTACTCATATTGATTCAGAGCACAAATTCACAACTAAGAATTATTTGTTATCTTGAAGCGTATATATAATGGATATTAATTCGTTGCTCCGCTTTGGTTGGTTCATTACTTTTCAGAGAAAAAGAGGGAGGCCAGCTGATTCCGACTTTGTCAAGGATGATAATTTTGAGCCACTAACGCCAACGGTAAGCCCTTAATTCAAATAATTTAAAATTTATTCGGTTGATACAAGTCCTTGTTCAAATCTGAATGGAGAAATAGACTAACCACAAGTTGGTGTGCTTTGACTGGTTATGTTACAGAGGAAGAGAAGTAGGCCAGCACCCTCTAAAACTGCCAAGACAAAGATTTGTTATGTTGACAGCAGCAGTAGCAGTAGCAAGCGCAAGAATGAAAAAGATTATAATTTTGAGCTACCGCCAGAGACTGTAAGGCCTTAATTGAAATAATACAAAATCGATTAAGCTAATAGAATTTTTATATAAAGTGTGATTAGAGAAATAGACTAACGGGCAGCAAAAACAAAAATTATGATTTTTGAGCTAGAGGTAGGTCCAAAGTGGTAACATAAAATCATTTCAATATGATTGGTTCTGGATTATTATTATTATTCAAAGCTTGACAGAATCACTTGTTCATCATGGCACCAATTTTATTGTTAAAATCAATAAAATTGTGATACCGGAATAGAGTCTAAGCAGATCAAGATATATCTTACGCCCTGAAAGGTGGATGACTGAGTCCGAATTTCTTATTAGAGAACTAGCTAGACTAACTATGAAAAAGCTGTGACTCGACAGGTATCTGATGATGATGATGGCCATAAGAAATATGCACGGTACTTCAACTTTTTTGGTTGTTTTCTCCAGTAGATTGTATTTATATGCTGGCAAGTGTGTCTGACTTATGCACCTCCATGAATCTTCAAACAAACTATAGTTTTAACGGCACTGCTTTGGAAAGAGCTGCGGAGGTAAAGGAGATATTGCCAGTAGAAACTCCAAGCTTCGTCAAGTGTATGAAGAAGTCACAAGTTGTTAAGGGGTTTTGGCTGGTAAGTCTCGATTTACTAGGTGTTTGAATATTTATAATCCGGTAATTTTTTTCTTATGAGCGACATTCAGTTTGCCGTTTTTCTAATAGAAGAACAGATTACTCCCAGTTGTGTTTTGAGTTTTTTCTTTCTCTCGCAGGGCCTCCCGGCTGACTTTTGCAGAAAAAATCTTCCAAAGGGTGATGTTGATATTGTATTGGAAGATGAGGAAGGGTTGACATGTAAAACAAAGTACCTAGCTGACAATAGGGGACTCAGTGGTGGATGGGGAGGATTCGCTCAAGAACATGATCTTGAGGTTGATGACGCCCTAGTCTTTCAGCTAGTGGAAGCAACAAGGTTCAAGGCGAGTGTTTCGTCCACTGCTCCATGTGTCGTTCATAATAATAAAAGTTCCAAATGCACGGCCGGAGTAATTACTGACTACTATTTGTTTTTCAGGTGTACATACTAAGAAACAACAAGTGCACTACAACTGACGGAGCGCTTGGTCACCTGAGTCTGTACACATCGATGGAGACCAACACATCAAGTGAGTCGAAAGCATTTCATTCATGTTCACACTGCAATGTTACCGAAAATCATGCGTCGTTCTCTACGTCAATGCAGAGAAACAAGAAGGAAGGTCTGAAAAAGATACTATAAGAAAGCTCCGAGAAAGAAGAAAAATAATGTTCCTAAGGCGGTTCCCAGAGTCCGCAGAAAACCATCCTCCAGCAACTACGTCTACAACCTACCCAGCGAGGAGGCCGCAGGCGGATATGGAGGTCCAGACACCGGTGATTGGAAAAGCCTCCAGAACTTCAAGATCTTCGTCGGCGACGTCAGCCACATAGTGCTCCCGGATCGCCTGCACATGGCGTACGGCACGCTATGCTATGCCCGCAATGCATTCCTCCATAGGGATCTGCCGAAGGATACATGCGCCTCGCTCGTCACAGGGATGATCGAGCAGACGGCCAAGATCGCCGAGGGCATCAAGCATCATGGCTGTCTCCCCTGATTCCCTTGAGGACCTCACGTCGTGGAACAAGACCCTGGGGTCCTTCCAGTCCCAGGGCATGGACGTCTCCTTCATGCGCGAGCGCGTCGACAAACTCATTGCCCTCCTTGGTACTCTGTCATCATCGGCAATGGAGGAGCCCGAGGGGAACAGAGAGTTGAAGCTGGAGCGGGATCGTGTGTCGCAGAGAATGTGAGAGCCCTCGAGTCAAGGATATCCGTCCTCAAGGATGGGCTGAGGAAGATCAATGTGGCGATGGCACAGATGGAGGAGATGGTGGAGGCGAGCAGCGAAGAAGAGGGACCAAGCTGTGCGGAAGCTAGCGACCGCGCCATGGTGACCGACGACAACATTTTGTTTGCGTGCATCCTTCAGTAGTAACTAGCTCCACGTAGCTCAGACTTTACTTTACCCTCTCTATCTAGTTCTAGGTGTCTATATTTATGTGGGTTTGGTACCAGAATGCTGCACCAAGGTGCTCATCAACTTCAACTTGTGCACAGGTTTATTATCAGTGTTCTTGATTTGTTTCTGCAGCTACTGAAACTTGGTTTTACTACCGACCTTGCTCCGGTTCGGTTACTACTGAACATACATGAATAGCATACGGATCAGTTGGCAGAAAGTTTGTAGATTATGTATGCAAACCTGGTAGAATCTTTTGCTGTTAATGGAACCTGTGAAACTCAACAAAACTTGAAAGTATGTAAAACATATTTCAAGGAGGAACGAAAATGGAAAATTACATGAAGAATTCAGTAAATTATGTAGCCGTGGACACTTGTAATTCTACACGAACGATTAGAATTAACAGCACATTGCGTATGTACTTATCTCCACAAACAAAAACAAAGATTCGGTGAGTTCAATTTGGTGCCTGACGATCTGTCCCGCAAATTAAGACGATTCCACCGGACGACTCATGCATCCAGCAGCGCCCAAATGTCCACCTTGGTGCACGATGGCGACGGCCGCTCCATAACCAGCGGCCATGGTCACGGATTCACGGCCGCAGGTTGGGCACCAGCTGACCTTTCCTCATTTACCTCGACAACTGCCTCGATGGACCAGCATATAACATGGCGCCTTGTCGTCAGCTTCACCGTCAGGCAGTCGGGTTCAATGGGGCAGACCTAAGTACAACCCCCATTCAATTTTGAAAACTTCACAAGGACTAGACAGCAAGCGTGCTTCGCCGCGCCATCACTGTGGCATTCTTGCACAACATGACTATTGCGGTCAAATAATCTCCTTACCATGCGCTATGGCGACCATGCACAATCCCGGGCCGCGATTTCAGCCATCCGACGGCTATGATTTCAGCCATTCGATGGCCATGGTTTTAACCGAAGTGAAGCGGAGGTATGGATCGAAGCTGACCTAGGTCACCATCTCTTTAAATACCGTTTTTAAGACACCGGTTTGGGATAAGTCGCAAGTCGTATGTCCTGACATTGTAACCTCTACCAAAAACATGATTTTTGCCCTTCTTCTTGCAGAAGTTTTCCACGTTAAAATCTCGTATTTTTTTGAAGTGTTAAAATCTCGTATTCACTATGTTTAATTTACTTTCGTTCATCGTTTTATCGTCTATCGTGTACCTAGGACGGAAACTTGAGTTAAGCTAACCTGGACATTGACTTACGCGCGCGTGGAATATTCACACACCGTGTCTGTCGCGATCGGTCGGCGCACATGACGGATCGGGTCGCGCGCGACGTACGCCTGACAAACCCACGTATACGCGGATGGATTAGTTTGACTAACTCGACCTACCAGGCCGCACCGCAAGAAGCCAAAAGTCAACTGGTTAGGCAGGCACCGACGATCGATCGATGTCCCGAACATGCGGAAAACAAACAGGGCAGGCTCCGGGTTCTCTTGCCGGTCTGGACTGGCTCGATCGGTGGGTCGACGTGCCTGCACGCATGCCCTTCCTTCTCTTCTGTGCGTACGTGCCTCGCAAGTGTCGTCACATCCGCCGCACGCAACCCAGGCGTGTGCGTACGGGCCGGAGCACACACATGCCACATGATCGATCGCCGGCCGGGGCGCCACGCTCATGCATGGTTACACGCACGCTACGCCTAGGCTTGAGCGACTCACTATAAAGACCACCCGAGCTGTGACGACCAGGACGCACTCACCCTCTTCCCTTCCTCCCTAGCGTCAAGGCCCAAGCATCGCATCGGATCGTGTGTTCTGCCGCAATAGTTTTCGGTTCAGGACTTCAGGTCCTAGCTACTGGCAATGGCAGCTCGGGGAAGAGGCAGTGCGGCTCTCGTCGCCGCCGTCCTGCTCCTCCTCTGCGTGCTCCTTCCGGCCACCGGCGCCGCCGCCAAGCAGACGTACCTCGTGGGAGACACCGCTGGCTGGACCAAGAACCTCGAGGCCTCCTGGCTCGCCGGCAAGACCTTCTACGCCGGCGACGTCCTCGGTAAGTCTTTGAGCTAGCTACCCGTAATACCATATCGCCATTATATTGTTGCTCACCATGTACTGCGCACGCACGCACGGTATGGACGCAGTGTTCAAGTACGACAAGGACCACCACGACGTGACCATGCTGGGCGGCAAGGGGTACCGGCGCTGCCAGCTGCCGCGCCACAGCAGCCTCAGCAAGGTGCTGCGCACCGGATACGACGCCGTCGTGCTACGCAGGGGCAACAACTACTTCGTCTGCGGACAGCCCATGCACTGCAAGAACGGCATGAAGCTCGCCATCAAGGCCATCTAGAGCATCAGCTTTTTTCGATAAAGATGTAGAGCATCCGCTCGATATTCACTCTCCTCAAGCCTTGCTGTGTTTTCTTCCTCTCGAGTTCGGGCCGCTTGCGTGTGGCTCTAGTAACTTATTTCTGAGTTGGTTCATGTTTCATACATTGCAAGGATCGATCGAGTAAAGTTTGATGTTTTCTCTGAGGTTCCACTATGTAATGAATCTGTATATCATCAACCTAAGCTAAGCGCTCGGTTTATTTACTGTAAACATGGTTTTGCTGGATCTGATGGTTTGTCTCACAGCATGCATGATGTCAGATGCTTGGACGCTGACTTAATTAGCTGTAGCATGTTACCTGATCAGTTCGGCAGTTTTTTTATTAAAAAAAATTTGCGAGTGGAACTTTTAATTTTAATCCCACGATCCACAGGCAGTACATCATTCAAGCAAAGTCCGACACATGGACGACATGCGAGAGGGTTCAGCGTATCAGTACTGCTAACAAAAAAATGTAGCAAAGACTACCCTACCGTCTCGTTTTCCCCTCTCCCTGCTACAGTACATAGAGGCGACCAGAAGGCGATTTCGAGTTCCGCCGGCGGATCCGATGGATCCCTCCGCCTCCGGCGCCATCGCGGCGTCGTGAGGTGGGGGATCTGCTGGATTTCGTCGTGCGGCAGTAGAATAGGTGTAGGTAGGTCTTCCCTCGTTGGTTTCGCTCCCGTGGTGATGCCGGCGGCGGTGAAGAGTAGTAGTAGTAGTTTAGATCTTCCCGGCGGCGGCGGTGGGGTGGAGCCGGCGTCGCGTCTGCGGAATAATGGTGCTGGTGCACGTCTTCCTCCTCGGCATCGTCCTCTGCGGCGGTGTCTTCGTGCTGCCAACTTCTCGGGCTCGCCGATCTACGGATCGGGGGTGTTGCTGTTGCTGCTTTTGTGCTTCGTCGACGCCGGAAGTCTGGAGCTGGCGGCGACAGTGAAGTTCTTGTTCTCCACCCCCTCTCTCCGATCCGGTGAGATCCTCGCCGGGGAGGTGGTGGAGCTGTTGATGTACTCCGTGCAGGCGGCTGGCAAGACGACGGCGCTGGCCGCGTGCGGTGGAGTTCCTGTTCTGCGAGCTGGTCGTCTCCACGCCGTCTTCTTCCCCAGAGGCGGTGGCGAGCTCGCGAGATGCTGTGATGGGGATGCGGATCTGCGGCTGCTCGCTCGACGGTGGCGGTTCCGGGGTGCGGAAAATCAGAAAATGGAGAAGATGGCGGTGCTTCGGAGCACGGCGATGAAGACGGTGGCGCTGGGTGCAGGTCCTGTTGGGCCACTGTCCGGCGACTTCCCGGCTGCCAGGAGGCGGCTTCCAATCCAAGGTTCGAGTGGAGATGCGGCGGATCCGGCGCGCCACCGGCTCGTCCTCGCCGGCGTTGACTTCGAGTTGCAGAGGGTCTTGGTTGTAATTTCTTATTTTTGTGTGGACCTTTCTGTAATTGTGCTCTGAATATCACTGTTTCTTCCTCGCAAAAAAAACAAAAAAAAATGTAGCAGTGTTTCTTCTCTTGGATCTCTGAAGGTCAATTCTTTTTTTTTTTGAACACAGGGAAGGACCCCGAAGGGTCCGGATTGCATTAAACGGTGGGCTTATAAATTACATCAAGGACTCTGAAGAAAAAAGAAATTACAAACAAGCCCCTGGCTTTTACATAAAGGACCTCCACATAGAAATGAAAAAAGCAATTGAGTCCTTCTCCACCAGAAAGATGCAGCTCAACGCGACAGCCGCCATCTCCATCGCCGGGGACGCACCACTTGGAAACGGAGAGACGATGAACGCCACCGCAGAACTGAGAGAGGGCCTCCGTTGGCACGCCGGCCTGGAGGTAGCAAATCCAGTCTGAAGGTCAACTCATCCACATCATATACAAATAGCAGGCGACAGACACATTTTCTCCCCGCTGAAGAAACATACAAAACGAAGGCAGCAGACAAAACGGCGCAACTTCTTCCCGCCATCATGCAGGCCGGCTTGTTTGGATGCATGTCTGTTGCATTAGAGTTGGACGTGATGAACTGGAAAAACAAGTTGCATCAAAACTAGATCTGATTATTCCTGGGTGAGATAATCACCATGAGCTTCCCGCCACACAGTTCAATCTCTACATATGAAGTGATGCTTGTCAATGTAATTTTGACACGCCTAAAAAATGCTTGACTACTACGCGGTTAGTGTTATGAAAAACATCCTCAGTTCCAGGCTCTTCTATAAGAAACAACAACTGCCGTGCGTCGTGTTTCCCTGTTTATATCGAAATGAACACGTTGAACAACCGATCTATTTATCCAAAAAAAAACATGAACATAAGACATGATAGCTAACCAGCAAACAAACGAGTTATTCGCCGTGAGAAAATTGCAACAAAAAACCAATTCAGAGCATCGTCCCAAAATACAACTACTTTTTAATTTAGTCGCAAAAAAAACACCGGTCCAAAGTTGAAAGATCGAGGATGTCGCCTAGAGGGGGGTGAATAGGCGTTTTAAAATAATTACGGTTTAGGCTTGAATAAATGCGGAATAAAACTAGCGTTTAATTTATCAAGCACAAAACCTAAACAAGCTAGGTTCACCTATGTGCACCAACAACTTATGCTAAGCAAGATAACCACTAAGAGATAGCAAGATAGATAACTTCAAGCACGAAGGCTATCACAAAGGTAAATGCATAAGTAAATGGTTTGGGTAAACAAGGAACCGCAAAGTGGACACGAGGAGATGTTTCCCGTAGTTCCTTCCCAATGGAAGTACGTCTACGTTGGAGGAGTGTGGAGCCACCTAGGCGCTCCAATAGAACGGATGTGCTCACTCTATTCTCCGTGAGCTTCACCCTCGAGGGATTGGCTTGTTCCACTATGAGGTCAACTTGAGGGTGTTGACCAAACCAATACACAAAGGTCGGGGAACTCCACAATGAGTTGGAGCCTCCCAACAATGCCTCGGACTCCCTCCGAGACTCACAAAGCCTCCTAGGGTTACAACCAACCCAAGGAGTAACAAGAACCACAAAGAGTAAAGCTTCTCAAACTTCACCTCCACGTATCACCGTGGAGAACTCAAACCGATGCACCTAATGCAATGGCAAGAACACAAGAAGTGCTCAAAGCCCTTCACTCTCAAATCCCACCAAAGCAACTAATGCTATGGAGGAATATGGAGGAAGAGCAAGGAAAACAACAAATGAATCACAAGATCTAGATCCAATATGCTCCCGTCACTTAGAGGAGAGATTGATTGGTGGAGAAGTAGATCTAGATCTCCTCTCTTGTTTCCCTCAAGAATGAGCAAGAATCATTGCAGGGATTGAGAGAAAGCAAGCTTTTGGAGAACAACAATGGAGAGCAAAACTTGCAAGAAGAGTTGGGGAACCATTGGGGAAGAAGACCCCTTAAAAAGGCTCCCCACGAATCCAACCGTTGGCTGCAGTTTTCGAGCCCAGCGGTAGTACCGCTTAAGCCAGCGGTACTACCGCTGGGGTCCTTCATCGCAGCCTCTGGGCCAGTCAACGACTGGTCAAAGCAACTCCGAACCCACGCCCACGGTACCGGTTGGTACCGCGGGCGGTACCGCTGGTGGTACCGGAAGAAGGCTCCGAACGGCAAAAACAGCGGTACCTGCAGCGGTACCACTTCAGCAGCTCGCCGCAGGGGAACTGGCGGTAGTACCGCTTAAGCCAGCGGTACCACCGCCGACAGGCAAAACAGCAAATAGCGAGCACCAAAACGGCAACAACTTTTGCATGGAAGCTCCAAATTAGGTGAATCCAATTTTGAATGAAAGGTAACGACAAGGAGAAGGCCTACAAAAAGTGGAAATATTAAGGGTCACAAATATAGAGGAGATACCACACATGGAAGGTGTGGACCTTATCTCGAGGAGGACCGGTAATATTTCCAACACCGAGAACGCAACAAGTTTTCAAACCAAAAACCGTTTTCGAAGAACTTGGTGTTGTCATGACGAGCACGACAAGCACCAAAACCTCACAAAGATAAAAGCCAATAAGAACCAAGAAAGATGATGCCAAGAATGCAAAGGTTTGAGCTCTCTCCGAACGATACGATCAAGTTACTCATTCGAGAGCCTCTTGAAAGTGTGGCATCTATCCTATAATCCGGTCTCTCACTAACACCATGAGACCGGTAAAATAGAAACCCTATCAAGGTCATACCTTTGCCTTGCGCAATCCACTTGAGCTAGATGATGACGATCTTGATCACCTCAAGTTGGATCACCTTTCTTGATTGCGCTCCGCTTGGTGAAGTCTTGTGAAATGCTCCCCCATACACAATATGGGAGAGCCACTTTTAGGAACATCTTCACTTGGCCATTATCTTGATGACGACCACCGCTTGACGTCATCCGCCATGGGCTATATGGAATCTTCCTTTGATGCATGCCCATGGAAAGATACCTAACCCCACATAGATACTCCAGACACATATATATGGGTTAGTTCACAAAGCTATATAGACGATTGCTTACCATACCATTAGATCACAAGATCCCACATGGTACAACATGTAGCTTTGTGTGTTGATCACTTGAATCCATCCTTTCCACTTAGTCTTGATCAACTTTGTATCTTTTCTTCTTTCTTCACAAAGATGATGTCTTGAAGGAGAACATGAATATCCAAGCCAATCATATTCTTCAAGACATGCTTGCAATATGCTCAACTCAATATAAGACCATTCTTCATATAAACCCTTGAAAAGGATCTTGGTCATCTTATAAGCTTCTAGGGTCCAACACATGAACACCAAACTTTCCTATGGACAAGATCTATAAGAATATCTCAATGCAAGCATTAGTCCATAAGGATTGTCATTAATTACCAAAACCACACATGGGGGCACCATGCTCTTTCAATCTCCCCCATTTTGGTAATTGATGACAATCCCTTTTACGAGGGTTTATATAATGAATTAAGCAACCATGCAAAGGAATAAGCAAGGATGCATGAGCATGAAATGGGTAAATGCTTAAGAACAAAACCAAAGCATAAGACCCAATTCCCTTAAACCCTCTAAACTTCTCCCCCATTGGCATCCATTGCCGAAAATGGGTGAAAAGGTTAGAAGGCCAATATAATAATGGCTCCCCCATAAAGTATGCATTTCTCAAGATATGAGTGAAACCAAATGCATATATCCAATGACGAATAGATGGAGGGAGAACAAATTATATTGAGGATCAAAGATTGCAAAAGGATGATATGGTAAAAAGGTTTCAACGAATGAAACATGCAATCAAAGATCCCAAAAACCAATTGAACATAAGAAAAAAAATGATAAGATCAACCAAGTGTTCTACTCCCTCCGTTCGGATTTAATTGACACACATTTGGTTACACATGGATGTATCTAGACACCAAACAAGTATAGATACATCTATATTTGGACAAGACCAAGTCAATTAATTTGGAACAGAGGGAGTAATAATCAAGAGGGAGCTCCCCAAGGTACGTGCACAATAAGGATTTGTATTGCAATATAGTGTGCACAACATGGAATCCTCACTCCCCCATAATCCTTTGAAACACAAAACATGTGCAAGAGAGAATGTATATAAAACAAGGCATAACACTTGCAACAATCATATGGTTGAGCATCAAATAGAAGACCGACAAAATATCCAAATGCGAGAACATTTAAAAGATTTAGGCTCAACCAAATGATGTGTGTGACATAGCAAAGCCCTTTTATAAGAGTACATCATAGGTGAGCATTGAGCATCACCATAGTCTCAAAGGAATGATAAGCAAGGAGCAAAGCATGTCATTTCAACACACACAACCGACAAAAATGAGTGCACAAGATCCAATAAAATAGGGCAAGCACTCATAAGGCAAATATTTTCCGGAGCCACCAAAAGATCCAAAAACATAAAGAGGTGGACACCAAGGAAATAGGATATCAATTTGCGATGTAACATTTCTCATGTGTATAGATTTCTAAGTAGATAACAATCATATGATATACATCCACAAAGAAACATGTACACACAAAATAGTTACTAAAGAGAAGAACATGATACCCAAGAGGAAGTCATATATACACCATTAAGATCTTTGCTTAAAAGCATAGCACATAGCTCAAATTTATCTTAAAGGATATAAATAGACTTCCAACACAAACGCATCAAAGGCATCACAAATATCCACAAGGGAAAAGTGATAGTTGGGATGCTTTGAGAAGGAAACAAGTATCACAAGGAACAAAAGAAATCATGCCAAGATGCAACCTACACAAGGTTGAATGCAAGAAAAGTATGCATGAGGTAGATACTTGTTACCGAGATGGCATTGGTGATGTAGAAGATTTAGCAATCACGATCATCATAGCTTGGCTTCAATAAGCACATGGTGAGAGCACCTTCCTTATGAATGAGACAAGGCATCCAATGCATCTCCGAAGTACCTAAAACACAATTCAAGTACAAAATGGTCCCCAAACATATTGGGTCCGAAGTAGTTAGGAAACTACAATACATAGGACAAACTCCACATGAATATGTGCATATGGATATGAAATTGAATTTCATGCACATCTTAGCCGATTTAGGATTCGGTGGAGTTTACCCGATATATTGGATCAAAGAAAGTAAACATGCCATAATATACATGAAGTAAATATGCATGTCAAGACCTTCAAGAACCAAAAGAAGACACAATTTGGACAAAATACAAAGAATACCAAGAAGGCACACCAAAGTGTGACATGCAAGAGAATTGTCCAAATTATATCAAAACCCAAATCAACACATGATTGAGAAAGATACCAAAAGAAGAGATACCAAATGAAAGATATATCAAGGAATGAGATAACTAACTCCCAAAGAGAGAAAGATTCCAACAAATAGACCAAACCCTCTACACTTTCTATGATGGCACAAAGTACCAAGACAAAAAGGTTTGTCTTTCCACGAGACATGTCATCGGGCTCAAACACCAATTTAAAATAGATCAAGTAGCAATTGAAGACAAATAATGTTCTAAAGCATATAGGATAGCTCCCCCAAGATTTGTGCATTATTTATGATCTTGCATTGGAATGCAAAATGCACACAAATGGGATCATCACACTCCAATATATTATTCAAACACTAGTCATGTTCAAGAAAGCAATAAGATCCAATACCAATTTAAAAGATGGTGTTCTACTCAAAATAGGATAGCTCCCCCAAGAATAGTGCATTATCTTAGAAGTATGACTTTGAATGTAAATGCACAAGAATGGGATCACGGCTTTTCCTATTTTAAGGAAAACACAAAACAACATGAGTAGAGCAAGAGGACCAAAGGTCAAGGAAGACAAAAGAAAGTTTGATCAAAACTAATCCTTGGCAATAAATAAGGCAATTAAGAGCAAAGACCAAAGTAAATATGATCAATATACTTTACCACAAATAAGATTATCACTTGTAAAGACAAGTAATGTATGGAGATAATTCTCGGTGGTAAATGACAAAGATATTCAAGATCATATTCTCAAACAAGAGCGAATAGGCAAATATGGAACTTGTTTGAGAAACATGCCACATAGGAACAAGATAATTTACAATATCAATTCTAAGTGGCAAAACCTCACTTGTTCACATTTTCTAGGTTCGTAATATGCACAATGCTTATTACTCCCCCATAATGTGATAATCCATTTGTTTTCAACAAGAGGCAAACAAAAACCAAATAGAGATAGTTAATGGACATTTAGAATTCGAATTTCTCATGAGCATGACATACCACATAGAGACTAGATAATATTGATATATCAACACTAAGTGGTATTCCTCATGTATACACATTTTTAGGATTGTGACGTGCCGAAAGCATATCACTCCCCCAAAATGGGAAAGTCCATTAAACTATCACAAGAGCCAATTAAGATAAAACAAGAAGCAATAGAGGCTCAACACAAACACACACAACCATGATGTGCAAACCAACATACACACACTAGATTACTCAAGATAGGTAAGTGGTAGGCACATCATAGTCAAACACATGCAAGGTACAAAACCAAACACATGCAAGGGGCAAGCAACTTTCAATGTATATATAATTTAAATACACGTTACCGCAAGGAGGCACGTTGGATATAAGATAGAGATTGAAATCCAAATGACTTGGCTTGGAAATATGATTGATGAAGATCCCTTAATTCTTCATAATGTAGCCAAGTCTCCAACGCCCTCCACAACACCTATTGATCAAGTTTTAGCTTGTTGGTCCCCAACCAAGTTGGGTCCTAAGAGGTTAGTCACAATAGGCTTGGCCACCCAAATGGTTCTTTTCTTGACACCACTTTGAGTACCAACAAATTTGGCAAACACATTGCCAACCTTATCCTTCTCAAGAGAGTAAACATCATCAATTATGATTGGGTTGGATAAGGTACCGTTAGTGCATGAAGAAGCAAGATGTCCCTTCTCGGGCATAGATAGCAACATCTACTTCCACCTTTCTTCTTAGTTGATTTCTCAACTTGAGAAGCTTTAGCTTGATTCTCCTTGGGAAGTGGCCTTTCTTCAACGTTGGATACTTGAGTATGAACTTGAGGCCGCTTCCCTTGTTGCTTCTCACTTAAATGCTTCTTCTTCATTGGGCAAGATCTCACATGATGCCCTTCAATCTTGCACTTGAAGCAAACAATCTTGGCCGAATCTTTTACTTGTTCTAGGCCCTTCTTCTTGATGGTCTTGTGCTTCTTCTTAATGTTGGACTTCTTCTTAACATCGGAGTTGAATCCAAGTCCACTCTTGTCATTGGGAGATTTTTGCACACTCAACATATTGTCAAGTGCCGACTTCCCAAATGACCTTTTCCAAGTCTTTCTTCAAAGAAGTGACTTGGCCTTGAGCTCTTTTATCTCCTCTACATGGTTAGTCAACACAAGTACTAGAGGAAGTAGAAGCTTCATTGTTAGAGCAACAAGGCATGGAAAGTAATTCATCACAAGATGTAAAATATCATGAGTGGATGAACTACTAGGACTAGCACATGGCAATATAATTTTGAGTAGAAGTTGTGCCATTGTCCACATGAGGCTCACAAGATGTTACCTTAGTTGAAGTAGCCTCATGAGCTAACTTTAGCCGATCATGGGAGACTAGAAGATCATTATGAGAGCTCGAGAGCTTTTCATGACTTTCTTCCAATTTCCTATAATTGCTTGTTAGCAACTCAAGTTGAGCCCTTAGCTCAACATTCTCCTTTAATATGGATGCTTCACAATAAGTAGAGTTAGTAGCACAAGCATCATCATTTTTAGATTTGAGGACATTAGAAAGAGCAAGAGCATGATCTCTCTTAATTTAGAAAAGTCTAAACTATAAGATTCCTCAAGACTACAAAGTTTTTCCTCAAGGATCCTTCTACGCTCTTGCTCTTCATTAAGAGCAATAGAAAGATCCCCGATCTCATCGGTGTAGCCTTGCTCACGACCTTCCATTTCCACAATGGTGTCCTCATGCTCATAAATAAGTTTATTGACCTCAATAGCATTAGCCAGATTTCCATGAAGTTAGAGCGAGCATTTTTATTTTTACTCAAAGCATGAAAGACAATTTCACCTTTCTTATTTAGAGAATCAACAATATCATTCTCTTCATTATTAACATCACCATCATCAGATTCAATGGGATTCAAAGTAGGAGATACCTTTGAGTCCTTAGCCATAAGGCAAAATATGGTCGATGAAGATGAAACATTACTTGAGGCACCACTCAAGTACACATCTTGTTCCATAGGAAGTTGGGTTTCCTCTACAATGTTAGTGACCAAAGGAATAGAGGAAACACACACATTTGTAGTATGGCAACAAGATAAAGCAAGCATATCATCATGAGATTTAGACAAACAATTTCCACATGATATGCAAGGACTATCAACACAAGCATGTAAAGCATGAACGGTGCTAGATGTGTTTAAGTCCAAAGGTAGATCATTACAACAATGTTGAGGCAAAGAATCATCAATAGTAAGTTTACTATCATTGTTGCAAAGTCTAGCACTACTCACCATCTCATTAGGTTGTGGCTTACCACATGTTGGTGAAGTAGAGGAAGTTGAGAACTCATCACGCCCGGAAGTGGAGGGAGAACAATCATCCTCAATAATATTGGACACATCATATTTGTCTTGAAGCTTTGTCCATAAATCATGAGCATTCCGAAAAGGCATGATTGACTCAAGAACTACATTGCTCAAAACACCAACAATAGCATGAGATACTAGAGAATTGAGATAAGAGTTTTCCTCATCCTCTAAAGATAACTTTTGGAGATCCTTTGGAGGAGGAAAATCCATATCTACAATTCTCTCCATTTTTGGGCCATACACCCGAAAAAGATTAAGCATGCGAATTTTCCAAACATCATAATTTGTGCCATCGAATATGAAAGTGGGATCATTTGCTAAGTCTCTAAACGACATCTTTACTCTCAAGGCGGTGAAGCCTAATAAAAGAGAGCCTGGCTCTGATACCAATTGAAAGAACGAGGATGTCGCCTAGAGGGGGGTGAATAGGCGTTTTAAAATAATTACGGTTTAGGCTTGAATAAATGCGGAATAAAACTAGCGTTTAATTTATCAAGCACAAAACCTAAACAAGCTAGGTTCACCTAAAAAATGAGCTTCCCGCCACACAGTTCAATCTCTACATATGAAGTGATGCTTGTCAATGTAATTTTGACACGCCTAAAAAATGCTTGACTACTACGCGGTTAGTGTTATGAAAAACATCCTCAGTTCCAGGCTCTTCTATAAGAAACAACAACTGCCGTGCGTCGTGTTTCCCTGTTTATATCGAAATGAACACGTTGAACAACCGATCTATTTATCCAAAAAAAAACATGAACATAAGACATGATAGCTAACCAGCAAACAAACGAGTTATTCGCCGTGAGAAAATTGCAACAAAAAACCAATTCAGAGCATCGTCCCAAAATACAACTACTTTTTAATTTAGTCGCAAAAAAAACACCGGTCCAAAGTTGAAAGATCGAGGATGTCGCCTAGAGGGGGGGTGAATAGGCGTTTTAAAATAATTACGGTTTAGGCTTGAATAAATGCGGAATAAAACTAGCGTTTAATTTATCAAGCACAAAACCTAAACAAGCTAGGTTCACCTATGTGCACCAACAACTTATGCTAAGCAAGATAACCACTAAGAGATAGCAAGATAGATAACTTCAAGCACGAAGGCTATCACAAAGGTAAATGCATAAGTAAATGGTTTGGGTAAACAAGGAACCGCAAAGTGGACACGAGGAGATGTTTCCCGTAGTTCCTTCCCAATGGAAGTACGTCTACGTTGGAGGAGTGTGGAGCCACCTAGGCGCTCCAATAGAACGGATGTGCTCACTCTATTCTCCGTGAGCTTCACCCTCGAGGGATTGGCTTGTTCCACTATGAGGTCAACTTGAGGGTGTTGACCAAACCAATACACAAAGGTCGGGGAACTCCACAATGAGTTGGAGCCTCCCAACAATGCCTCGGACTCCCTCCGAGACTCACAAAGCCTCCTAGGGTTACAACCAACCCAAGGAGTAACAAGAACCACAAAGAGTAAAGCTTCTCAAACTTCACCTCCACGTATCACCGTGGAGAACTCAAACCGATGCACCTAATGCAATGGCAAGAACACAAGAAGTGCTCAAAGCCCTTCACTCTCAAATCCCACCAAAGCAACTAATGCTATGGAGGAATATGGGAGGAAGAGCAAGGAAAACAACAAATGAATCACAAGATCTAGATCCAATATGCTCCCGTCACTTAGAGGAGAGATTGATTGGTGGAGAAGTAGATCTAGATCTCCTCTCTTGTTTCCCTCAAGAATGAGCAAGAATCATTGCAGGGATTGAGAGAAAGCAAGCTTTTGGAGAACAACAATGGAGAGCAAAACTTGCAAGAAGAGTTGGGGAACCATTGGGGAAGAAGACCCCTTAAAAAGGCTCCCCACGAATCCAACCGTTGGCTGCAGTTTTCGAGCCCAGCGGTAGTACCGCTTAAGCCAGCGGTACTACCGCTGGGGTCCTTCATCGCAGCCTCTGGGCCAGTCAACGACTGGTCAAAGCAACTCCGAACCCACGCCCACGGTACCGGTTAGTACCGCGGGCGGTACCGCTGGTGGTACCGGAAGAAGGCTCCGAACGGCAAAAACAGCGGTACCTGCAGCGGTACCACTTCAGCAGCTCGCCGCAGGGGAACTGGCGGTAGTACCGCTTAAGCCAGCGGTACCACCGCCGACAGGCAAAACAGCAAATAGCGAGCACCAAAACGGCAACAACTTTTGCATGGAAGCTCCAAATTAGGTGAATCCAATTTTGAATGAAAGGTAACGACAAGGAGAAGGCCTACAAAAAGTGGAAATATTAAGGGTCACAAATATAGAGGAGATACCACACATGGAAGGTGTGGACCTTATCTCGAGGAGGACCGGTAATATTTCCAACACCGAGAACGCAACAAGTTTTCAAACCAAAAACCGTTTTCGAAGAACTTGGTGTTGTCATGACGAGCACGACAAGCACCAAAACCTCACAAAGATAAAAGCCAATAAGAACCAAGAAAGATGATGCCAAGAATGCAAAGGTTTGAGCTCTGTCCGAACGATACGATCAAGTTACTCATTCGAGAGCCTCTTGAAAGTGTGGCATCTATCCTATAATCCGGTCTCTCACTAACACCATGAGACCGGTAAAATAGAAACCCTATCAAGGTCATACCTTTGCCTTGCGCAATCCACTTGAGCTAGATGATGACGATCTTGATCACCTCAAGTTGGATCACCTTTCTTGATTGCGCTCCGCTTGGTGAAGTCTTGTGAAATGCTCCCCCATACACAATATGGGAGAGCCACTTTTAGGAACATCTTCACTTGGCCATTATCTTGATGACGACCACCGCTTGACGTCATCCGCCATGGGCTATATGGAATCTTCCTTTGATGCATGCCCATGGAAAGATACCTAACCCCACATAGATACTCCAGACACATATATATGGGTTAGTTCACAAAGCTATATAGACGATTGCTTACCATACCATTAGATCACAAGATCCCACATGGTACAACATGTAGCTTTGTGTGTTGATCACTTGAATCCATCCTTTCCACTTAGTCTTGATCAACTTTGTATCTTTTCTTCTTTCTTCACAAAGATGATGTCTTGAAGGAGAACATGAATATCCAAGCCAATCATATTCTTCAAGACATGCTTGCAATATGCTCAACTCAATATAAGACCATTCTTCATATAAACCCTTGAAAAGGATCTTGGTCATCTTATAAGCTTCTAGGGTCCAACACATGAACACCAAACTTTCCTATGGACAAGATCTATAAGAATATCTCAATGCAAGCATTAGTCCATAAGGATTGTCATTAATTACCAAAACCACACATGGGGGCACCATGCTCTTTCGAAATGACCACACACCCTCTTCCACGCTCTGTCTCATCCTACCATTGAGACAACTATTATGTGACGGGGGTCAAGGCGGTGTAGCAGCGCTTCCGCTGTGGAGAGACAAGCGTGGGTGGGGGCGGTGGTGTCTTGGGCTTCTTTTCGAAGGACGGAGAGTGTTGCGGCAGCTCTAACCCGATCGAAGGAAGCATTCATTGTTCTCGGTGGTGGCGACAAGTTCAGCCGGGACCTCGAAGGCTTTCCAGTCAAAGAGCCACCACTTTCAGGGCTCGGCTAGGCTGAGTAGAGTAGGCCGCATTGCGACCGCGTTGCGACCCATGCTTCATTGTCCATTAGGGAAGATTCAAAATCAAATTTGGGGGCTAGGACTTTGAAATAGAGCGGATTATGAAAACCAAATTGTTGCTTCATGTAGATTATGATGTACGGGTTTTCGCAAAAAAAATGATGTACGGGATGTGATACTCCATTTTGAAGATCGTGGAAATAAAGGAACAATTGTAGACCAAAGTGACATCATATATCTGAATTTGCTACTCCAGCTATGATTGAGACTGAAGGTTATCGAATAGACGACAGTGTGTATCTTATTAAGGATGAATGTAGAGCGGTGTGGGGGATGGATATAATGGATGAATTGACAAAATGGTGAAAAAATATTAGGAGAAGAAGTGCATTTCAATAACTGATGTGAAGGGACGAACTTAACTTTGTTCAGTTATTAACATTTCGTAAGCGAAAAAAACCATTTCTAAATAGGAGTGTCAATTATTAACTCGGTTGATGATAATGGGTTTTTGTTTCCTAGCCAAGATATATAGTGCAAAGCTGTACTCAGCAGAGAGATAATTTCCAAAACTGTAAGCATATTGTTCCTGTTGAAGATGGACATCACTTTCAAACTCGGCGACTAACACTAGTACAGAAAAGCCTATCTGTGGCGCACGAACTTGGAATTTCATCGCCACTAATTTCTGTGGCGCACCCCCTCCGTGCGCCACAGAAATATTTCTGAGGCGCACGGGTGCGCCACATAACTATTTCTGTGGCGCACCCTCCACCGTGCGCCACTGAATTTTTTTCGAATTTCAAAAAAAAAGAGCGGCCAGATCTAGATCTGGCCGCCGAAATTACACCGGAATTTTGTCGGAGCTCGTCGGAGGCCGTAGGTGGCTTGGCCGTAGATGGGTGGAGGAGGGAGTCGCCAGAGGTGGGTGGAGGATGGAGGTCGCCGGAGTTGGAGAAGGATGTCGCCGGGGTGGAGGAGGAGGTCACCGGAGGTGGAGCTGGAGGTCGCCGGAGGTGGTGGAGGAGGTCGTCGGAGGTGGAGAAGGTCGACGGGGTGGTGGAGGAGGAGAGGAGAGGAGAGGAGAAGGAGTATGGAAGAGAAGGGGAGAGGAGAAGTGGAGGAGAAGGAGAGGAGAAGGGAAGAGGAGAAGTGGAGGAGAAGGAGAGGAGAAGGGGAGAGGAGAGGAGAAGTGGAGGAGAAGGAGAGAAGAAGGGGAGAGGAGAAGTGGAGAAGATCAAGGAGAGAAGGAGAAAAAGGGGCCCGGTGGGATTCAAATTTCGAATCCCGCCAACAATTCTGTGGCGCATCCTTGGCCCATGCGCCACATAATTGTTTTCCCTTTTTTTGATTTTGTAGGAAAAATTGTCTGTTTGGAATATTTTTTTCCTTTTGGATTTTGCAGAATCTGAGAAGGTAAACACGGAATACTACCTGCATCTAACGCGTTCTGTTCTCTCACTCGATCGGCAAGGGTTTACACGTATGCTACTATCACGCACCTGCAGCCTAGACGTGGAGCCCAAGACACGGCCCAGGTCCAGCAAGGAGTAGCTGGCGAACATCACCACGACAGCTACTTGGAGGGTTGGTGAGCCTGGGGCCAAAACTGAACCAGATAGAACTACTGTTCCGCTGTTTCCATTCAGGAGCTTCGTCTCCTTGTATCCATACAAATCCTTGTATCAAATTGATCCACATAACCAAGAGATTCCTTGAGGAAACCTAGCAGGGTCCTAACATCTGGTATCAGGAGCCAATTTCCACCCCACATCCTGCGTAATCTATAATTTCCGAGAGAGCGTTGGTGGTGGATCCCCATCCGCTGCTACAAATCCGATCGCCGGTTAGATCGGCGAGGAAGGGACTCCGCGCTGGCACCACGACGCGCGACGGCGGACGAGCAGCAAATCTCGGAGACCATGGCGACGGTCACTGAGAAAGCGCAAGCGACCAACGAGAAACTCGATTCGCTCATGTCAAAGTTCGAGGGCCTCTCGACTTGGATGACGACGATGGAGCACGCCGTCAACGGACTCACGTCCATGGCGGCGACGCTCAAGCTTCACGCCGAGGATACGGCTGCGCGATGGGCGCCATCGAATTGCGTCCGCCCCAACAAACTCCTCCACCCGCGCCGCTCTCTACAGCGACGCTTACGGGTGCGGCGGTGCGACGACCCGAAGGGCACGTCATCGACAACTCGCCTCGGGGGCAAATCAACGAGATCCACGGATCTCCACGATTACCCCCGGCTAACGGTACGATGATTCCGCTCAATTATCCTCGTGCCTATGGAGATGAAGATCATTTTGAGCGTCCTGTCCATCACTCACTATTTCAGTCCACGCCTAAAATGGATTTTCCTAAATTTGATGGCACAGATCCGTCAATTTGGATAGACAATTGTGAGATGTACTTTGAAAACTATGGGATCTCTGAGATGATGAAAGTAAATTTGCCATTCTGAATTTTGTGGGCAACGCGGCGCTGTGGGTGAAAACCCTTCAGGCTAAACAGCACATTGTGTTGTGGTCTGACCTGTTTATGGCAGTAGACGCTTATTGGGGCCAAAACAAACTGAACATGTTTATGCGCCAGATTCTTAGTCTTAAACAACTGGGCACGGTGGAGGTGCACACTGAAAAATTTAACACTCTTAAGCACCAGATTCTGATGCATGACCCGCACCAGAGTGAAGTGTTCTTTGTGGAGCGATATATTGCTGGTTTATCTGATGACTTACGTTCCTACGTCTTGTTGCAATTACCTAAGGATGTCGATACTGCTAGCCTTCTTACTCAAATGCAGGAAACGGAGCAGGACAATATGAGACAACAGCATTCGTCTCGCTTGCAGTCGCGCTCAACTTATCGCGCGCATCACCATTCTGACAAGGCCAAGCACGCCAATCATGGGGAAGAACCTAAGAAGATGGACAAGCCTCGTTGGGATGAAAAACTCGAGCAGCTCCGTGCTTATCGCAAGGCCAAGGGACTCTGCTTCACCTGCGGCGATAAGTGGAACAAGACGCATCAATGTGCTTCTCATGTTCCACTTCATGTACTCGAAGAGCTTTTGGATACTCTTCCTCCGGAGCAGGACAAAGGCGATGATATGGGTGACACTAGTTCTGACGATGAACTCATGGCAGTTGAACCCACAGCAAATGATTCTCCGACTCCACCTCGTCGTCGCACAATCCGGTTACATGGACATGTGGGATCTCATGAGGTGTTGATACTGGTAGATTCTAGCAGCGGCGCTTCATTTGTGGATGCTGCATTGGTTCACAGGATGCAGGCTCAAACTGCACCCTGCACACCGTTTTGTTTGTGGTAGCAAATGGAGAAGTGATGACAGCTGATCAGCAAGTACCAAACCTTTCGTGGTCTGTTCAAGGCGTCACATTCGTCCAAGACATGAAGATATTACCTCTTACATGCTATGAAATTATTCTGGGAGGTGACTGGCTGGAACACCACAGTCCAATGTGGGTGCACTGGAGACAGGGGCGTATGAAGTTTGATTACCAAGGCAAAAGAGTTACACTGCAAGGTATCCAGGAAGAAGCTGTTGCTGCAACACCAATTACCCCTGCTGAGCTGCGAGGTCTCCTTAAAAAAGGGGCAATAGCTCATTGCACTCAAGTTATGCCAGTTCATCAAAAGGGTGTGATCTACAGTATAACCCCTACACCTCCAGACGACTTGTCACCTGAGTTGCAGAGCTTGGTTTAGGAATACAGTGATCTGTTTACTCCTGTAGTTACTTTACCACCTCGACGCACACATGACCATCAGATTCCACTGGTTCAGGGAGCTCAACCTATAAATGTGAGAGCTTATCGTTATGCTCCTCATCAGAAAGACAAGATTGAGCGACAAATCCACAAGATGCTGGCACAGGGAATCATCAGACATAGCTCGAGCTCTTTTGCTTCCCATGTTCTGTTGGTAAGAAAGAAGGATGGTGAGTGGCGATTTTGCATAGATTACCGTCAGCTCAATGCTATCATAGTTAAACACAAGCATCCTATGCCTGTGGTTGAGGAGATATTAGATGAACTGGCTGGTGCTAAATGATTCACCAAATTGGACCTATCTTCAGGATATCATCAGCTCCGAGTTGCCGAAGGGGATGAATATAAAACAGCCTTCCATACTCACCAAGGGCTTTATGAGTTCCTTGCCATGCCATTTGGGTTGACAAATGCACCTGCAACCTTTCAAAGTGTGATGAACACAGTCTTTGCAAAACTCCTGGGGAAAATAGTGCTGTTATTCATGGACGATATACTCATATACAGCAAGTCCAAAGAGGAACATGCACAACATCTTCGAGAAGTGTTTGCCATCCTTCGAGATCACCAATTCACACTGAAGCGCTCGAAATGTTTATTTGGGCAGCAAAATCTGGAGTATCTGGGTCATGTAATTGGGGTAAATGGTGTAGCTACTGACAGTACAAAAGTGGCAGTGGTGCAAGCTTGGCCTCGACCAAGAAATATCAAAGAAGTGCGCGGTATTCTGGGCCTTGCAGGATATTACCGTTGGTTTATTGAAAACTATGGTATAATTAGCAGACCTCTGACTCAGTTACTTCGCAAAGGAGCACAGTTTCAATGGAGTCTAGTCACAGAAGAGGCCTTCTTGGCACTTAAAAAAGCTCTCACTGAAGCTCCTGTGCTAGCACTACCAGATTTCACACAACCCTTTGTTTTAGAAACAGATGCTTGCCAGTTTGGAGTGGGTTCTGTGTTGATGCAGAAGGGCCATCCAATCGCATATTTGAGTAAAGCTCTCAGCTCTCGCAACCGAGCACTCTCCACTTATGAGAAGGAGTGCCTGGCAATTTTGTTGGCCGTTGAAAAATGGCGTCCATATTTACAGAGCCAAGAGTTCATTATCCGCACTGATCACAAAAGCCTATTACATTTGACTGAACAGCGGTTGAATACTGGCATCCAGCACATGGCTTTTGTAAAACTCATGGGCCTACGTTATACAAACCAGTATAAGAAGGGGATACACAACGCAGCTGCGGATGCTCTGTCCCGCAAAGTACCTGATAGTGATCTGTCATCCATGTCTGCGGCAGTGCCATCCTGGCTAGACAATCTGGTGGCTGGGTATGCAGATGATGCACCCACAAAACAACTATGGACTAAGCTGAGTGTCACTATGCGCTAGATAATGGAGTTATTCGTTGAAAAGGAAAACTGTGGGTTGGAGGAAATGAGCTTGCACAGCAACACATTCTGCAAGCCATGCATGCAAGTGGCATTGGTGGACACTCTGGCGTCTTAGCAACTTACCAACGAATTCACAAACTGTTTGCTTGGCCCAACTTGAAGCAGACATTGGAGTCTTTTGTGCAGAAGTGTGACACTTGCCAGCGTGCAAAAGTGGAGCATACCAAGTTGCCGGGCCTGCTCCAACCACTGCCAGTGCCACCTACGGCCTGGCACACAATCAGTCTTGATTTTGTGGAAGGACTGCCTAAGTCGAATGGGTTTGATGTGATCCTAGTGGTGGTAGACAAGCTAAACAAATACGGGCATTTCATTCCCCTAAAACACCCCTTCACGACATTGCAAGTGGCTGAGGCATTTATCAAAAACATTTACAAACTTCACGGTCTTCCTCATTGTCTGATTTTTGATCGGGATAAGGTCTTTACAAGCAACTTCTGGCAAGAGCTCTTCCGCCTCTCTGATACTCAACTGATGATGAGCTCTGCGTACCATCCTCAGACGGATGGTCAAACTGAACGCCTCAACCAATGTCTGGAGACATTCCTTTGCTGCACGGTGCATGTCTGTCCTACGAAGTGGTTCAAATGGCTTGCGTTGGCAGAATTCTGGTACAACACATCTTTCCACTCTGCCATTGGTCGTGCACCTTTTGAAGCTCTATATGGACATCCTCCACGCCACTTCGGCATCTCTGCAACAGATACTTGCCAAGTACCAGATCTGGAGTTTTGGCTGCAGGAACGTGAGTCCATGACAGCCCTGATGCCAGCATCTGCTCCGCGCTCAGCAACGTATGAAACGACAGGCAGACAAGAAGAGATCTGAGCGTTCCTTTGCCGTTGGCGACATGGTTTTCTTAAAGCTACAACCCTACGTCCAGACTTCTCTAGCACCTCGGAGCAGTCAGAAGGTGGCATTCAAATTCTTCGGCCCATACAAAGTTCTAGCACGCATTGGCGAGGTGGCTTATAAACTGGAGCTGCCAGCATCTAGCAAAATCCACAATGTGATTCATGTCTCCCAGCTGAAACAACGTCTCCCAGCAACACAGCAAGTAAGTGATGATCTTGCTTTACTTCTCTTGGATGAATTTGCCTTGTTGCAGCCAGCTTCAGTACTAGCGAAGAAGAAGATTCAACGGGGTGGCACCTGTATCGATCGAGTGCTGATTCAGTGGCATGGACTACCGTCATCGCCAATCACCTGGGAAGATCTTTCAGTGATGAAGCATCTGTTCCCTTTGTCACTGGCTTGGGGTCAAGCCAGTTCTCAAGCGGTGGGGAATGTCACGCACCTGCCACGCCCAGATGGGCCAAGCCCAGACGTGGAGCCCAAGACACGGCCCAGGTCCAGCAAGGAGTAGCTGGCGAACATCACCACGACAGCTACTTGGAGGGTTGGTGAGCCTGGGGCCGAAACTGAACCAGATAGAACTACTGTTCCGATGTTTCCATTCAGGAGCTTTGTCTCCTTGTATCCATCCAAATCCTTGTATCGAATTGATCCACATAACCGAGAGATTCCTTGAGGAACCCTAGCAGGGTCCTAACAGCTACCCACAGGCTTGACGGGCTATAAAGCCCCGGATCACGAGCTGACGAGCAGGACGTGCGCACTCGCCCTCGTTTCAAGCCTAAGCATCGCATCGCGACCATAGTTTGGAGGCACTAGCAAGTAGCAATGGCAGCTCAGAGAAGAGGCTGCGCAACAGCTCTCGTCGCCGGCGTAGTGCTCCTGTCCCTTCTCGTCGCTGGCGCCGCCGCCGACGGTAACATCGTAAACATGTACATCGTCGGCGACAAGGAGTACGGGTGGACAAAGGGCCTCGAGGCCACATGGCTGGTCGGGAAGACCTTCTACGCTGGCGACATGCTCGGTAAGTCCGCCGTTTCGTTGAGCTAGCTAGCCCTACGTACATATCGCCATTGTTGCTGCTCACCGGGTCACACGCATGGATTGCTGCAGTGTTCAGTTACGACAGCGACCTCCATGACGTGTCGGTGGTGGGCGCCAAGGGGTACCAGCAGTGCAAGGTGACGAGGCACAGCAAGGTGATGCGCACGGGGGATGACGACATCACGCTGCACAGGGGCGTCAACTACTTCATCTGCAGCCAGCCGGGGCACTGCCAGGACGGCATGAAGCTCGCCGTCACGGCCCTCTAGATCATAGATCGGTGCATGCACGCGCCCAGCCTTGGTCAAGCTTTGTGTTCCTCTCGAGTTTGTATGCATCTGTACTCCGTAGTAACTTATTCTGCCATGATCGAGTAAACTTTGATGTTTTCTCGAAAGGTACCATGATGGTACAACCATCTATCTATCTATCTATACGTACGCCTAGGAGTACAGAACCATTTTCCTATATATATATATATATATATATATATATATATATATATATATATATATATATATATATATATCGAAAATTGTCTCCTCACTACGACGGTAGCTACACATGCAGAATCCACCTTTAGTTTGCTTGTGCCAAGATAGGTGCTAAAGATGCATGTGCATGGTCTTCTAGCTTAGTGGGAGATGTTCTCGCTTAGTATAGTCAGGCAAGCCATGTCTAACGGAACTAGAGTGGGAATGGTGTATGCGGTTCAAACCATGTACATGCTACAATCATGCATGTGCATGTCGTTTTGTTGGACATTACAGCGGGAATGGTGTACGCGGTTCAAAACCATCGTACGTGTTACAATCATGCATGCATATGCATGTCGTGTTGTCCTTGCCAAGTAGTGAAAGATCAACTCCAGCATGCATGTGCATGAGTTGTGATCGAGCTACTAGCACTTTTTATGCAGTGGCTAACCTAAAATTGGTGTTACTCATATGCATGCGCATGCAGAGCATGCTTAGTTGCTTACACTAATTAAGTAATTAAGCAACTACGGAGTACAATACATTGCCATCCGAAGCATGGAGTACACATGTCCACATGCATGTGCATGTCGTTTTGTGTATGACATGTAGTTAAAGATAACCCCTAGCATGCAATATGCACTCGTTAATTACTCACCTTAAGCACGTGCCTACATGGCATTCGAGCAGCAAGAAGCTTTCTCGTGAGTATTAGACATTAACGAGTCTTTTGACATTCGTGCAGCAAGAAGCTTACACTAATTAAGTAATTACTCACTTGTAAATCGCGTACACAGCAGGCACCTAAACGGAATCAAATGAGAAAGATAACTACAGACACGGGGTACGAACAAAAATGAGACTGCACAAAGGAGATGGTGGGCCTAACACGAGATGCCCACACCTTTCACGACGTTACTACAAGGGACGGAACACCGCGCTGGATAATCACATAATCGCCCGCAGGTCAAGCTAAGCACACCACAGAGGTGCGAATCTCTAGTGCATATCGTGCGGTAGATGAGGAGGCGATAGCTACCCCCAGTGACAGGAAATCCACACTCAATATATATATATCAAGCTACGAGCAAGGTTTGTTTGCTGGAAAACATGATGTAGATCCATTGTCTATTTGTCTGCATGGTTTCTCTCACGCATGATGTGAGATACTTTGCTGTAGCCAACCAGTTGAGCATTTTTTTTCTTGACTGTAACTTCGACGGGTGTTAGCCAGCCTGAACTTGTTATTTCCTTTTATGTAACCTGAGTTGGGAGAGCGCAATTACAAGACAGAGCAGGAGATTTTTTGTTTGTTTGTTTTTGTTTTGTTTTAATCTCACGATTCATAAGTACATCAATGCATGCCAAAAAAGGCCGCCACATGGATGACATGAGAGAGGGTTCAGTGTATTAATACACGGAGCAGTGTTAAAAATATATGATAGCAGTATTTCATACCTTGGATCTCTTAAGGTCAGTTCATCTGCAGTATATAGATATAACAGCGACAGCTACAATTTCTTCCCACTGAAGAAAGACAAACAACGGTGTAATTTGCCGCCACACGCTTAGATCTCCAATATGAAGTGATGCTACAGTTTACCTACGAAAAGGAGCATATGTACCAAGTTAGTCACCGGGCATGATTCCCCCTGTTTTACATCGAGATGAACACATCAAACAGTATATTTATTTACTTATTATAATCCATTCAGTTTGATAAATAAAGAATACGACACAAGTCACAAGGCATGGAAGTTACCATCAAGTCCAAAACTGGAATGCTGCCAGAAGCTGGTTGATCTGGCAGTTCACAAGGACAGGTACAGCAAAGCCCTCCCGCCACATGGATGGCAAGAGAATTCAGTGTATTATTAATACACAGGGCAATGTGATTAACTTGATGACAGTTTTTCATCTCTTGGATCTATAAAGGTCAGTTCAGCTGCAGTACATAAATATGGCAGCCACAGGTAAGTTTGTTTCCACCGAAGAACATACAGAAAGAAGGCAGCAGATAAAAACGGCTTATTTTGCATCATCGACTTACGCCTGGCTAGGGGCCACAACCTGGCCAGGTTGTTTGGATATATCTCTTTGTTGCATTAGAGGTCGATGTGATGGCTTAAAATTTCTCCAAATATCCTTTCAGATGTTTTTTTTATAGCTTAGGCAAGGATACAATAGCCTGTCAGTAGGATTAAATAGGAGCAGTAAACAGCACCTGCCACCTGGACTGCTGTAACTCCAGTTGGCGACATGGAAGATCATGTTCCTCGTCGGTGACCGGTAGGATTGAGTACGCAACACTTCCCCAGTATGAATCATGATTGCCGATGAGCTGCCACACGCTTCGATCTCCATATTAAGTGATGCTTTGGTTGTCCAAGTAACCGACACACTTCAAAAGTATGCTAGACTGCCATAATATACAAGACTGCACGGTCAGTGTCATAAAATACACAACTATGCAGAAATCATTTTATGCGTTAGATGGCAAGATTAAAGGTTTGGGTTCTAGACTTTTCCATAAGAAAGTAACTGCCGCACCATTACCAAGTTTATTAACAGCCATGACTATTTTACATCGAGATGAACACAGCGAACATCTGATCCATTTAGTTGGTATCCAGCCAATCTACGAATAAGAAAAATCTACGAATAAGAAAAACAGCAGAAGGAATGAAAAGTTACCAACAAAATTGGAAGCTACAAAATTATGCAAGATGCTGATTGAGCTGGGATTTTTAGGGCGGATGACACAAACAAGAACATGCCAATTGCACGCGGGGCCCTTCTTTGAATGACCGATTCAAAGCCCAACCTGCAAACACAACATCAAAAAACAACATGCAGTGCAAGGACCAAGATAAACCCCATAAAGCAACAAAAATGCTGCATTGGAATTGGTCGTCGATCGAGGTATGACTTTGTCATATGTTCAAACTGATGATGTACGATTTGTACTACTATATAAGTATTAACAGCATCAAAGTTTTTGCACAAAAGGAACAGCCACATGCCCTCTACTCCCATGCTCCATTGATAACACAAATTCACAATCTACCCAACTAGCTAGCGCCATGGTCGGGGAGTGGTCAGTTGGCCTTTTCAAATGCTTTGGAGATTTCGGCACCTGTATGCAAAGCTAGATTTCCTTTTCTTCTAACACCTCTTATGCATGGGTTTGATGGTAAAATAATGCATGCAAAGAATTCTTCTATGTTTCATTCTAGTTCCTAATATTGCAGGTTGCTTAACTTTCTGGTGCCCCTGTGTTACCTTTGGTCGAATCGCTGAGATCGTGGACAAAGCACTACAGGAATGGATATTTATGCCGAGGGCCAAAAACAGTCGGCAAAGGGCCAAAAACGCTCGGCATATAGGTATGCCGAGCGTAACGCTCGGCAAAACGCGCTCGGCATACGCCTGCTCGGCATATGGCATGGAAACGCTTGGCAAACAGGTACGCTCGGCATACAACTGTATGCCGAGCGTGAGTAGTTGGCCTTCGGCAAAGATACGCTCGGCAAAAACGTAGACGGAAACGTCCGTCTAACGGCTTCTGCTCAAAACATCTGCAACCTTGTTTTCTTTCCCTTTTTTGTATTCAATCTTGTAATTGAATTCAAGCAATTTTCACATAAGCTTGTGCTGGATGCCCTAAGAGACTTTTTGTTCTGTGATGTATTTAAGGCTCTGTTGATCTGTTTTGATCAAGAATTGGGAACCAAGAAAGTAGTGGCGCCATCTCTTCAAGGATTCCTATACGCTCGGCATACTGTGGACACGTGGCAGCTACTGAGAGCTCCTCAGCCATAGAGTATGCCGACCATATACGCTCGGCATACATGTGGGTTGTATGCCGAGCGTATACGCTCGGCATATAGGATTAACAGGACAAAAAAATAAAACCACAATTATTTGCATTTACCAACAAACAAACGAGCACATAAAAATTTTAGATCACATGAAAGGCTCCATAAGTTGTCCTTTATCAACCACATCCCAAGATCAATTGTTCTTTATCAACAAGTAAAGAAAACAACAGTGTGTAGGTTCATCACAAAATAAATTGCTGTTTACAAAGTGATTACTGATACACTACTAAAAGATAATACAATATACTGAAGCTATTTGTGGATTCTTATCTGCTTCCTCCCTTGGTAAACCAAGAACAATGGTGTAAGACAAAACAGCATGGAAGCTTACAACCAGAACTTCAGTCCGCATGGGGTTATGCTATATAGCAAATGAAACAAAACTGATAACAACTGCAATAGGATGAACAAATAAGAAGTGAGACCACCACCGGTATCACCGAATAATAACAGAAACATGAACAACTAGTAAGTAATAGGACCAAACAAAATGGAAGCACTAGCACCGTCCAATCATTCGCATATAACAATCTATTTATGCAAAAGCAGAAAATCATGCGTACCTATGAACATTATAATGGACAAACATTCAGCTCTGCCAATGCATAATAGTAAGTGGCAAACAATCAATAGCAAACTCCATTTCCTACACATCTTCTACTGCATATGCACACAACAAATTTCTATCCATAGGTACACTACTGAGTGCACATTCAATACAGCAGGAAAAAACAGAGTTTAGCAAGTAAGGGGAGGGGGAGAGGGGCCTCACCGTGAGCAGCAGCGAGTCATAGCCGGCAAGCAGCAGGTCAGGACCATTGGCCGCGGCAGCACAAACCGAAGGTGGTCGGGAAATACGCCAGCAGCATCAGCTTCAGGCAAGTGAAGATTAACACACGCTACGGGCACCACCAGCACATCTCTCTGAGATCCCTTCCCTGCGACATCAAAAGTGTCAGGATTTAGAAAACCATAAGAAACTGTTTCATGAAGATGAACACATCTATCAATTAATCTAACCATCATGGAAACAAATACATGTTATTCGATCGCATCACCTCAAGATCAACACAAGGGGCAGCCGAATCAATCGCTAGAATCCCACGACCAGGAGAAGCAACGGTATTCTGCATGTGGTCAACTATTAGATTTGCAGTCATGAAACACAACATAGTTCATTGCAGACATGACGAAAAGATCACAAATAAAAATAATTACGAAAAAGGTTACAAGACCAGTTCAGTGTACCCAACATCAAGCTATTATACGACAATAAGTGTTGGTTTTAGACTTGTATTGGTTCAATATGTAAATGCACGGTTCATTTGCACAAGGGCATGCTTTAATAATTGACAAATGAACAGAATATTGCAGTTCAGATCCAAAATAATACCAAATATATACATGAAGCAATAAAATTGACAAATGAACAAAATATTGCAGTTCAAAACCAAAATAATACCAAATATATACATGATGCAGGAAGATAGATAAGCAAATCCTTCTCTTCGGAGCTCTAAAGACAAGATTAATCTGAGCAAAGAAAATTCCCAATACTCCTATTGTGGTTTCAAAATAGGCAAACCATCAATCTACTAATCAAATAGCCAAACATGAAATATGGTCGCACTGCCTAGAGACAGTTCGATGGAATTTGCATTTGAGAATTTATGTTCAGCAACACTAGCATCACAGGATCTTCCATTTCTACTAAGATAATTATCTAAGCCTGAAGCTTGTTGTACATTGATTTAAAAGTCAACCGCTAACAAATTTGGCCAAGAGCATATCAACCTAGCTAACACTGAGGCCTGATCTGGGCCGATGCAAGTACAAGATGGAACCAAGCAACTGAGCTCTAACTAACAATGGTTTTCTCACATCATACAGCCTTATGTCTTAAATAACAGAAGAAATCACTGATGCAGCAGGGGAGCGAGGGAGGGGAGAGACGGGAAGCACGTACCAGAGTAACCATCCAGCTTGATTATGCCCGGCCGCGGTCGTTGTATAGTTCGGCGATAGCTCGAAATCATCGTCCACGAAGGCCTCCATCGCCTTGCTCTCCAGATCTGACGCCGCGGCGGCCATGGCTGGTTCCGCCATGCTCGTGCGTCGTCCAGGTGCACAGAGACCGGTGGATGGCGTGTAGCGCCGCAATCGCAAAGTGCAAACCCTAGGCAGCCAACGCGCGCGCCCCGGTCCGACCAGCTCGACGGAGCGCCGCGCATCGAAAAACGCACGCGCGCGCCGGCGAGCAAGCCAGCCGCGACGCCGTCGCTGTCAGAGAGAGAAGTTAGGGTTTGACTGGGCCCGAGAGGATTTCTTGTCGCCGGCCGCCGTCGCGAGAATAGTAGGGAGAGAAGCTAGGGTTTTCCACGAAGGCGGGCGGGCAGAGGCGACGGGCTGCTTATATTCCAGACGCGCGCGCTCTTTGCCGTTCGATCGACATCGGACGGCCCTCGGTGCTACATCACCCGTCCAGCTGGCCTAAGGCCCAGGAGAGGAGCAGAGGCTGGACCAGTTTGGGCCCATTTTGGCAGAATATTAATGGAAGAAAAAAAATGTATTGTCTAAAATAATTAAGTTTTAGTGCTTAAATTTTTGTTAAATAACAAAAAACAATTTTAAAAATATAATACGATATTTAGGTCACATATGATGACGCTACGTGAAGGTTTTCCATTTGTTTGATTTTTTTTAAAATTTTGTATGCTCGCTTGAAAATCTAGTCGAAGTCGTGGACGTGAGCGTCCATGTCTAGTGTTTGAATTATGTGGATATTTTGATGTATTTCTGATGAAATAGATACTTGTGAACCTAGAAATGAATTTTCGGAAAAATAAGAGGCAAGCCATGTGGTAGATGCAGTTCAAAATCTAGCCGTTTCCAATTGAATTGGCAGGAAGCCGTTTAAATGGCCGGATATAGGTACAAAGCTCGGAAATGCGTGCCTTTTGGTTATTGTACATGAAATGATGTCTACTTTGTGGAAATAATGTATCCGTGCTATTTTGGACGATTTTCTCGGTAGCCGCCTCACAAATAACGCCATTTTAAGCACTTGAAAACTGGAAAGTGGTTTTTTTGTGAAGCATGTCGAAATATTTGTTCGGCAACATTGTTTTTCATCACAATATGAGCACATGTGCCAATTTTGGGCATATTTGGGCAAACTATGTCATGAATGTGATCAGAACATTAGTTATTTGTCTTGAAAGTTATGAATGTTCGTTCATGATAGCAAGTTCCTGAGAACACTTTTCCAATAAAACTTTAGCAATGTAAGTTTATATTTTTTATGGTAACTATGTCACATATGATGACGCTACGTGAAGGTTTTCCATATGTTTGATTTTTTTTAATTTCGTATGCTCATTTGAAAATATAGTCGATGCCGTGGCCATGACCGTTTATGTCTTGTGTTTGAATCATGTGAATATTTTGATGTATCTTTAATGAAATAGATACTTGTGAACCTAGAAATGAATTTTCGGAAAAATAAGAGGCAAGCCATGTGGTAGATGTAGTTCAAAATCTAGCTGTTTCCAGCTGAATCAGCAGGAAGCCGTTTAAATGGCCGGAAATAGGTACAAAGCTCGGAAATGCGTGCCTTTTGGTTATTGTACAAGAAATGATGTCTACTTTGTGGAAATAATGTATCGGTGTTATTTTGGACGATTTTCTCGGTAGCCGCCTCACAAATAACGCCATTTTAAGCACTTAAAAAATGTAAATTGTTTTTTTTTTGTGAAGCATGCCGAAATATTTGTTCGACAACATTGCTTTTCATCACAATATGAGCACATGTGCCAATTTTGGTCACATTTGGGCAAACTATGTCATGAATGTGGTCAGAACATTGGTTATTTGTCTTGAACGTTATGAATGTTCGTTTATGATAGCAAGTTTCTGAGAACACTTTTCCACTAAAATTTTAGCAATGTAAGTTTATATTTTTTTATGGTAACTAGGTCACATATGATGACGCTACGTGAAGGTTTTCCATTTGTTTGATTTTTTTTTGAATTTCGTATGCTCATTTCAAAATCTAGTCGATGTCGTGGCCGTGACCGTTCATGTCTTGTGTTTGAATCATGTGAATATTTTGATGTATCTCTAATGAAATAGACACTTTTGAACCTAGAAATGAATTTTCGGAAAAATAAGAGGCAAGCCATGTGGTAGATGCAGTTTAAAATCTAGCCGTTTCCAGCTGAATCGGCAAGAAGCCGTTTAAATGGCCGGAAATAGGTACAAAGCTCGAAATGCGTGCCTTTTGGTTATTGTACAAGAAATGATGTCTATTTTGTGGAAATAATGTATCGGTGTTATTTTGGACGATTTTCTCGGTAGCCGCCTCACAAATAACGCCATTTTAAGCACTTAAAAAATGTAAAGTGTTTTTTTGTGAAGCATGCCGAAATATTTGTTCGGCAACATTGCTTTTCATCACAATATGAGCACATGTGCCAATTTTGGGCACATTTGGGCAAACTATGTCATGAATGTGGTCAGAACATTGGTTATTTGTCTTGAACATTATGAATGTTCGTTCATGATAGCAAGTTTCTGAGAACACTTTTCCACTAAAATTTTAGCAATGTAAGTTTATATTTTTTTTATGGTAACTAGGTCACATATGATGAAGCTACGTGAAGTTTTCCATTTGTTTGATTTTTTTTTGAATTTCGTATGCTCATTTGAAAATCTAGTCGATGTCGTGGCCGTGACCGTTCATGTCTAGTGTTTGAATCATGTGGATATTTTGATGTATCTCTGATGAAATAGATACTTGTGAACCAATAAATGAATTTTCAGAAAAATAATAGGCAAGCCATGTGGTAGATGCAGTTCAAAATCTAGCCATTTCCAGCTGAATCGGCAGGAAGCCGTTTAAATGGCCAGAAAAAAGTACAAAGCTCGGAAATGCGTGCCTTTTTTGTTATTGTACAAGAAATGATGTCTACTTTGTGGAAATAATGTATCGGTGTTATTTTGGACGATTTTCTCGGTAGCCGCCTCACAAATAACGCCATTTTAAGCACTTAAAAAATGTAAAGTGTTTTTTTTTGTGATGCATGCCGAAATATTTGTTCGGCAACATTGCTTTTCATCAAAATATGAGCACATGTGCCAATTTTGGGCACATTTGGGCAAACTATATATGTCATGATTGTGGTCAGAACATTGGTTATTTGTCTTGAAAGTTATGAATTTTCGTTCATGATAGCAAGTTTCTGAGAACACTTTTCCACTAAAATTTTAGCAATGTAAGTTTATTTTTTTATGGTAACTAGGTCACATATGATGAAGCTACGTGAAGGTTTTCCATTTGTTTGATTTTTTTTTTAATTTCGTATGCTCATTTGAAAATCTAGTCGATGTCATGGCCGTGACCGTTCATGTCTAGTGTTTGAATCATGTGGATATTTAGATGTATCTCTGATGAAATAGATACTTGTGAACCTAGAAATGAATTTTCAGAAAAATAATAGGCAAGCCATGTGGTAGATGCAGTTCAAAATCTAGCCGTTTCCAGCTGAATCGGAAGGAAGCCGTTTAAATGGCCAGAAATAGGTACAAAGTTCGAAAATGCGTGCCTTTTGGTTATTGTACAAGAAATGACGTCTACTTTGTGGAAATAATGTATCGGTGTTATTTTGGACGATTTTCTCAGTAGCCGCCTCACAAATAACGCCATTTTAAGCACTTAAAAAATGTAAATTGTTTTTTTTTTTGTGAAGCATGCCGAAATATTAGTTCGGCAACATTGCTTGCCATCACAATATGAGCACATGTGCCAATTTTGGACACATTTGGGCAAACTTTGTCATGAATGTGGTCAGAACATTGGTTATTTGTCTTGAAAGTTATGAATGTTCGTTCATGATAGCAAGTTTCTGAGAACACTTTTCCACTAAAATTTTAGCAATGTAAGTTTATATTTTTTTATGGTAACTAGGTCACATATGATGAAGCTACGTGAAAGTTTTCCATTTGTATGATTTTTTTTTTGAATTTTGTATGCTCATTTCAAAATCTAGTCGACGTCGTGGTCGTGACTGTTTATGTCTAGTGTTTGAATCATGTGGATATTTTGATTTATCTCTGATGAAATGGATACTTGTGAATCTAGAAATGAAATTTTAGAAAAATAACAGGCAAGATATGTGGTAGCTGCAGTTCAAAATCTAGCCGTTTCCAGCTGAATCGGCAGGAAGCCGCTTAAATGGGTGGAAATAGGTACAGAGCTTGGAAATGCATGCAGTTTGGTTATCGTAAATGAAATGATGTCTACTTTGTGGAAATAATGTACCAGTGCTATTTTGGACGATTTTCTCGGTAGCCGCCTCACAAATAACGCCATTTTAAGCACTTGAAAAATGGAAAGTGGTTTTTTGTCGTGAAGCATGCCGAAATATTTGTTCGGAAACATTGTTAGGTTTGCCTATTTAAATTACTTTATGTTGATTTTCTGAAAGTAATTCAAATTTGAATTATAAGTGTTCGATAGTTTGCTATGTTTTTTATAGAAAATTCATTTTAAGGTACACAAAATAGTGATTATATGACAAAACTATATATCCATAGTTCTTAAGAAATTTGATCCCTTTAAATGAATAGTTGTGGTACTCATTTTGACCATTTTTTTCAGAAAAATCAAAGAATGTGAAAAGTTTGTTATGAGCAATAAAACATGTCATTGCAGTGGGGTGAATTACAACGGGAGGGAAATACACGAGAAAAAGGTGGCGTGCAGCTCAAGCGCTTTCCTCCGGATCGAGCTCTTCCTTCTGCTCGATCAGCTTCCTCTGAACTGAAGGACACGATGTCCTCCATACCGCAGGAGGAACTTCGCGTGATGTGCATGCGAGATGCTGTTGTGCGAGTAGCTTTCTCACTGTTTAAAATAATTCTGCTGGTTGCTTTCTAAATCCTAGCCATGAGTCAGTACATTTCCCTGATAGTTAGCTGAACCTATAAGTAATAAACGATAGAAAAAGGCTGAGTATATGCCGACCGTATACGGAGTGACGCTCGGCATACATGCCGCGCCGTCATGCTTGAACCAAACGCCGTCCGTGTAGACATGTATTTGCCGAACGTTACCTATATGCCGAGCGTAACGCTGGGCATACACACCATATATGCCGAGCGTTTTATATATGCCGAGCGTTATTTTTATTACCGTCGGCATATCGTGTTGTATGCCGAGCGTACCGCTCGGCATATAAACTAGGCTCGGCAATTCTGTGTTTTCCTGTAGTGAAGGCTCCACATGTAGGTGTATTCATTTAAAGTTGTGCTTGAATTAAAGCATAATAGCAACTGAACTTCTTGACTGACTATCCTTGTATTCAGCATGCTGCAGAAATGGGACACTGTATGTTTGCCTCGCATCCATAGGCTGTAACTGCTTGTATTCTTGTACCAAACGCTCGGCGATGCGGTCGCAGTACAACTTGCAAGCATCGCCCTGCATGGACTGTTGCGTGCACTTCTGTTGCGAGAGCTGTGCTCTATGCCAAGAGTACAAGGAGCTGGAAAATCGCGGCTTCAACATGGCCAAAGGTCACTCGGCTTCTCACTGAGAAAATGCATAGTCAAGAAAGTTCATGTTCACAGAGTCAAACCATCAATACTAAATCATGTTCTACATCATGGCATTTTGCAGGATGGGAAGGTGGCAACAAGATGGTGGGGTGTGTGCAAGGCATGAAAGCACCAGGAAAGCAAGGGATGTGCTTCTAGAACATGCATGCATGGCTCTAGAATTTTACTGGTTGTGATGATTCGAAGTTTCGAGCTGTCTCTTTTATGGAGTCCTGCTGACTTAGATTTGCAATCTTTACCATGTCAACCAAAAGGAAAATAAAGCAGGCTTATAATCCTTGAGGCGTTTGATCCTTAAGTTGCTAACTTTATTTATATTAATCCTTATGTTTGGCTCCAACATTGCAACATCAGTGGGCAACATATATTATGTGAGCTGCAACTTGAAAAGCTTGTAAGTTGGGTTGTAGGCTAGTGTCTGTGACAGGAAGGTACCACTAAATTAGCAATGTTACGACTCAGTAGTTACTACTCATGGGCAAACTGACATGACGAAATTACTTACTTCAGAAAGGTGTATTATCACCACAGTATAATTTAAACTACATGCTAAAGATTTTGTGTTAAACTAACAAGACAAACAATCATGAATTTATATTAAAAAACTGCCATCATAGAACCTCGGAACTAAAATGGTCCAAAAATGCAAGCAAGAGATAGCTAAAAAATAACAAAACACTATAATCGAGAGCAACTAGCTAGCACCTAACCTGCCCTTTAGGTCCAATCTATGCTATCTAGATAGATGGACGTTACATGCAGCAAATCATGAGATGTTCTTTAAGCTTTTGACAAACATAACACGATATCAATCTTCAAAAAAAAACGATCTGTGCACCACGGGAGAAGACAATTCAGTTGTAAATAGAACCTAATCAAAATCATACTTCACTGCAGAATTTGTCCTTTTGTCTATGAAATTTGGATTCAGAAATTTGGTGACATAATAACAGGTTCATGACTTGCAGACATGGTATCAGGTTTTACTGGACTTGTGCATCTAAAGGTTTTGGTGGACATTTGGTGGAGCACAGATGGCACAGCCAGATAATGTTCTCCCTGAACAACAACACAAAACCAAAGGCAAACGCCGAAAAAAAGCACCAAAGCGGATTATTAAGAAATTCCATGACAATGATGAAGTTTGGGGCTTTTATCAAGGACAGAGCTCCATCAAGTAACTTTCCAGAGCAGTACAGTCTATCCAACTTGAATTCACATCGAAATCATCACCAGCTCCTGAATTGCATAAGTTACACTTATTTGTTAGCTAGTCAACAACTCAACATCAAAGCTTCCGCTCCTGCTTTTACTTTGCTGCCAAGTGTGTTCCCCTTTGTTGCATCAAGTCAACACGCAAACGGATATTACTCCCTCCGTTTAGGTTTATAAGTCCTCTACGTATCCCTAGGTCATGAATTTAACTAATAAAATATAAAAATTAAAATACAAAAATTATACCGTTAGAAAATAGAAAGTCTGAATTTTCCAATTATATATTTTTTACAATATATAAATCACATTATGTTGCTCAAATTTACAACCTAGGAGTACGTAGAGGACTTATAAACCTAAATGGAAGGAGTATTATTATCCAGCCAATAGAGTAAATAAAGAACTGAACAAAAAAGGCATCAGCGTTACCACCAAACTGGAAGCTCCAGAGTACTGCCAATTGCTGATTGAGCATACGATTTTCCGTAGGAACAATCTAGTAGAACAAGCCAATTGGATATGAATTGTAGTACTTGGAAGGAGTAACTCAGAGCCAAGCCTGCAGACACAAGGTTAAGGGCAAGAAGCAAGAGAACACCGACAAAACAACAAAAATGCTGCAATGGAATGTACTTTCAGAGGACACTTGTGAAAATCAGCAATGATACTGCATTGCTACTGCTTTATAAATACCAACGGGATCACACAGCTCAAGAAGGCACAGCTACGCACTATTTATTTCCATATTCCACCATATCACACTCTGCCCAACAAACGACCAGGACCAGCATGTCGGGGAAGTGGTCAGTTGGGCTTTGTGACTGCTTTGGAGATTGTGGCACCTGTATGCAGAGCCATCGTTTATGCTTCTATCATGTAGCTATTTTTAGAATAATGCATGTCAATTAACTGTTGACATTTCATTTTCTTTGACAACGCTGCAGGTTGCTTGACATGCTGGTGCCCCTGCATTACATTTGGTCGCATTGCTGAAATTGCGGACAAAGGATCACCATGTATGCGCTTCACTTACAATTTTCTCTTGGATTCAAGCATAAAAATTCACTATCTTGTTGGTTGATTTTCCTTGTTTCCAGCATGCTGCATGCATGGGACTCTGTATGTTTTGCTAGCGTCCATAGGCTGCAACTGGTTGTACTCTTGTACCAAACGCTCCTCTATACGGGCACAGTACAAGTTCCCAGGATCGCCCTTCATGGATTGCTGCGTTCACATGTTCTGTGAAAGCTGTGCGCTATGCCAAGAGTACAAGGAGCTAGAAAATCGCGGGTTCAACATGTCCAAAGGTATTTTATCCTCCTTGGTGAGAAGAAAAAAAACAAAAATAAAAAATAATGTTCACAAGATATGCCTTGATGAATAAATCGTGCCCTACATTATTACATTTACAGGATGGAAAGGTGGCAACGAGTTGGTGGTAGATATGGCAGCACCAGAAAAGCAAGGGATGGAAGTGCTTTTAGACAATGAATAAATCCAGATTTTGGTGGCTATGATGGTTGCCACCTCTCTTCAATGGCTTTGTGTTTACCTTAGTTTCCCAATCATCTCTAAGCCACATATAGTCCGACGTTGTTAAACCCCCTTCATGTATCCTTGTGTTTTGGTTTAATTTTGGTACTTTTCTTTATGTCCCACATCAGTCAACATATTATTCTGTAATTTGCTACCCAGTGAGCAGGCTGTAAATTATATTTGCAGGCCAATAGCATGTTCCATAAAAATGTACCGCTCAGTCCACAAAGCAATGCCTCACTAGTCCTCTACTGAGTGGCAAACTGACAAAGTATTTACTTAAGACACGAATCATCTCTGTATAATTTTAATGATAAAAAAATGGTATACAAATAAAATGACCATAAACAACAAAAACGACTTTATAAGAAGTATTTCTATCTATAGAAGCTCATAAGTCATAACTGGAATACCCAAATGAACACATGAGAGAGTACAACTATACAAACACATTGCCGTATGAAACATACACGAATACAGGAGGAAAGGTTTAATACAGGGGGCTGTACCTCGAATGTTAAACCATGTGCATGAAAATTCCATTTGCTGGACTGAGGAGACACAATACACAAGAAGTGTACAGTTTTTGTTATGCTCGAAAGATCAAACAATATCAGAGTGCTCATTGGCAGTTTTCATAAGCAACATTTGCTGCTCATGAGCCTGCAGTCACTACCAAGTCACGTTATAATATAGATCTTCCCATCTTTATCACAGACATCAATTCACGTCACAATAAGTTTGTCTTACTTCACAGAAATCCTTCTCACACCAGAATCCCATCATTTTTTCACTCAGAATTATCAATATATGATTGGTACAATTCACCCAAAGATCAAACCAACCAGCTAGTTGCATTCTTGCAGCTCTTCACTCCCAAGTCCTCATAACTCAGAACACTAGCAGGTCAGGAATTCGAATATTCGATTCTCTTTGACCAGCAACGACACCTACCCGAATTATTATCACCTGCAGAAAGATGCAGCATGCTTTCATACCCATAGCAATGACACTGTTACTGCATCCATAGATAGCTTCTTAAATTCATGGTGAGACTGAACAAACATTGCAACACTGGATTTGAAGAGCTCCAGACTTACATAAACCGATCAGGGATTGCGATCACCAAAGGGCACCTTGCAAAGCCTCCTCCTCTCCTCCCTCTTCTCTGCACTATCCAATCGCACTACCTCATCCTCCGGCGAGGGCTCGAGCTTCGTGACTCGTGAAGCAGGACTGGACGAGGCGGGGGTGCGGAGAGGGACGGGAAGCGGAGGAGGAGAAGCCTGATCTGGTTGTTCACGATCCAGCGCCGGTTCCGCCGCGCTTCAGCGGGGGCGGCGGGACGGTGAAGTGCAAGTGACTGGGCTTGTTTCGGGCATGGGCTGATAGTCGTCTTTCATCTGGGCTCTTGTAATACGGGCTTGTCAGTATGCCACTTTGACAGATCCTCCTCCATTGGATGGAGCTTTAGCTAGTTGTAGCATTATTTCAGTGGGTAGAGATGCTAATAGAGCTGTCCATTTATGTGCTAAACAATCTAGCAGTGATAGGAGGAGATGCCTGTGGATCAGCTATAACCCGGGTTTTCTCGCTGATACTCTTCGGAGTGACTGCGATCTTGTCACATAATCAGTAAAGCTATTGGAATTCGCAAAAAAAAAAGATATGATCGATGTTTCTTTTTTACGAATAGCATCTGGATTATACCAACCACAAATAACGTTGCAAATTACACATCCAGATTTAGTGCATTTATTACAGTCGTTCCCACAATTACAGGAAAATATACTGAGAAAACTTAGAAATACATTTAAATCTACTAGCAAAACTTTCTATATCTAAATTCGTCACCGCTTATTTGGTCGTTGTCGCAAAGCTAGAGGAGGGAACAATTATTTATACAACGGTAACTAAGTCGTCTGCGCATGCATGTAGACAAATTATAGTTGAAATCGCCGTAGTAGGCATCCGCCCGCGCACGACAAGATATGGGGGAGAAGCTGAATCGGCTGGGGACGTGCCCCGATCTGGGTTGACGGTTGGGTTAGTTCGCAACTGGGAGGAGACGACGCATCAACCCGCATACGTCCGAGTGTGGGAAAATGCAACACAAAAGACGAATATTGTGAAGGCAAGATCAATCAAACTAACACCACACAAAGCCATAGCATAAGCCTGACGACATATTCCCACTAGCTTGTCGGCGTCGCCAATCGTGCCACCGAGATTGGGTTGAAGTCGGACACCTTTATTCGATGTAGCGCAACCACCACCACATGAACAACGCCACCGCGACAACACAAATGCTAACTTTAGAAACCTGGTTACGGCGTCGAGCGCAGGTCCAGTGTCCCCACCTCCTCCTGGTCGTAGGAACAACATGCAGCGGAGGTAGAGACACGTCAATTGCCGGCGGGGACGAAGGAAGGATGTAGGGTTTTGTGAAGGGAGGCCGCTATGGTCGGAGGGTTTCCTTTGACTCCTAGCTTTAGAGCAAGTATAAAATGCTCGTGTAAATAAAAGTATAATGAGAATCATATTTTTAGGTTCGAAAGAAATATGAAAACAAGTTTGAATGTACTCAATGATCTACAATACAATCTTGCAAACAATTATATTCTGGGATACACAAAAATAAGACCGCAAGGATTTGGATGGGATGCTCTCTCCATGTATTAGGGCAGTTGTTAATCAAGATGGACGGTCGATAGTAATAAGAAAAATTGAAAAACAAACGTGCCACTATAAGTAAACATCTTGACATGATAAATCTGGAAAGGAGTAATTCTAGCTAAGCACAATCTTGCAAAACACAACTAGTATGGAAGCCCAAAATGGGTCTTTTTATCATCATGATGAAACAATAAAACATATTTTATTTCAATGTCACTTTACTTGTTATATCGACAGTCATCAAAACAGATTTGGACTTGTTTTCCTCCTGTAGTGTTGCCAATGTTTATTCCGGCTATGTGTATTGATCCACAAGTTAAGACTTTTTTTTTTACTTTTTTGGATGCTTGCCATAATCTGATCGCTTTGACTATATAGAAATGATAATATTTTGCATGTTACTGATTTTTCTCTTATGCTGGTCATCAATCGGTGTACATATATGCTTCGTTTCTGGTGGTCTAAAACACGTGAACTTTTGAAGCCTATTTATGAAGGTGTCTACACAACTGGAGGACGCGCAGAGGGCTATGCTTACACAACATTGTTGGTTGCGTGATATTTGGATTGATGCTCGGTCCAATTTAACAGGTGTTCTACGAGCTCTCTTTGGTTCTTGGTTCTTGTACTCGTCATTTTTATTTACTTTTTTTTCGGTTCACTTGGTTGTGGCATCTTCATATGCAGTTATGCAGATGCCGGATATATAGTATGTATCTTAACAATGCAATAAGTAGTAAAATGCCCTTTATCTATGAAAATCTCGATGTGATTCTATAACTATGTTAACTGAGATCGGGTCACGTCAGTTTTGTAAGAACTCTTCTGGCAACAAAAGCAGATCCAAACCTGCGGCTGAACATTTATTTTCAAGCAGTCCCATAGCTGACATCAATGAAGGGTTTTTAATTTACAGCCTCTGAGTTGTCCTTTGATTTGTAGGATAGAGAAAATATAGGAATAGGAAACTTGTAGAAATGAAATGACATGCCTAACTGAATCATGTGGGAAGAGAAAGTTAATTTGATTGTGGTGAAATAACTTTTCCATGAGGTTAGACATCATGTTATTTTTCTTATAAAGTTTGTACTACAAGATATTCATATGGGGATTTTTCTATGGAATATGATCCTATAAATGAGACTGCTTGGAAGGAAAAATTCTTATAGTATTTCAATCCTACACAATCTTTTGACAATCAACCAAATGCGCCCTGAGTTTAATTATGTGGGATTGGCCTCTATTTTTTAAAAAAAATAGTACTACCTCATTGTTCTATTGTTCTTTCGGTTCTCAGAGGAGCAAATGCAACACTGAATAGTGACCTGGCCGAAGCCAAGGTCGTCTTCCCCTCTCCCGCACAGTAACAGAGGGCGATTTTCTGGGACCTCCCCGCCGATCCACCTCGCCACCGTAGTCTCGACGGATCTCTCGCCCTCCGCCGGCCGCTCCGGCGGCGGGAGGGCGGCGGGATCCCTGTCTCACGGTTGTATATAGTGTAGGGTCTGTAGGGTTTGCAGCCGGCGGTGCCATGGAGGTGGTGGTGGCGCCGGTGTTGTGTTTGTTGCAGGTTCGCGACCCCTTCGGCGGCGGCGCTCGGCGGAGCTCCGCGGTCCGGCGACTGCTTCCTCACCGTTCGCGGATCGGTGGATCCGGGCGGTGCGGTCTTCCCCGACCAGATCCTGTGCGGCGGATCTGGGTAGCAAATAACTTGAAGACGACGACGGCGTGGTGCGACGCAGCGGAGCCGATGGACCAGGGCGTTACCCCTCCGGGGGCGGTGAGTTTGGAACTTCCCGGTGGCCTTGGGGATGCTTCGTCGATCCTTGGCGTGTGGACGAGCAGAGGCAGCGGCGCGTTTCTCTCTCGTTCTGGTCGCCGGCGATGCTGGAGATCAGGAGGACTTCTTTGTAATTTCCTTTGTTTCCTGGGTTTTTCTGTAAGAATGTTGCATCATTGAAGTTGTCTTCTTCCCGCAAAAAAAAATGCAACACTGAATCTAGATGCAACAAAACCTGGTTGGTTTAATAAGTGTCTAGCACTATTGTCACTGTGCTGTCTACGCTAGTGCTCGAGCTTTTGCTGCATGCCTGCATCAACCTGCCAGCTTTTGGCAATTTATCCCATGGCATGAAGAACATGGCCAGCCTGAACCGCGTAATTAGACCAGCAGCTGTGCTAGATTCAGTGCCTCGTGTCCCTAGACAATCTACGCTGCTCTACATATACGTTGCCAACTCAAGTCTCCATCGAGGAAGCAACAACTGTTCATCGTCACCACGAGCTTCCTGGAGTTCGCAGGACACCAGCTACAACTAGCATGAACCGGGCTAGCTACCTAGAGTTGAAGAACTAATCAACTCGAGACGACTAGCTCGCTGGCGTAGTAGTATGTTCCTCCTCTTCCTCTGCTCCTCCTTGTAAACCGTGGCGCCGGATGATCGATGATCGCTGGCAATATGGCATCGCTGCGTGCAGTGCGGGAGAGTGCGGTAGGGGTCCAGTTATGGATGATTGGACAAGCTAATTCCCTACTCATGAATCATGGTAGCTAGCTACGCATTGGCAGCAGAGAGGTACAAACACATATTGGAGTGGGAGCTTCTTCAGTCTCCTCTTTGTACTGGCTACATTGCAGGTGAGAGACTCGCATCAAATCGTATGTGTTGTTGTACTCGTTTATTTTGGGCTTTCGTACTCGAAAAAGACAATTACAAGGCCATATGGCACGGTTGCATTAGAGCATCTAGGAAGATGAACATTGGAAACATGACACGGTTGCATTAGAGCATCTCCATCTATGCAGCAGAAAACATGCCACGAACCCAGCGACTCTTTCGGTGCCTCGGCACACTTGTCCTGAACAAAAAGTAGAGGGCTATTATTTCTATACCAGCCACGCTCATAACATCCTGCTATCAGATTTTGATCGGCCATAAGCACTAATGCTACAAATATCAAGAAGATAAACACCACCCTCGTGAAGCGTCTAGACAACATCGACCAACATATGACGAAACATCACAAGAAGATTGACTCCCTCTCGGTGATATGTAAGACACCATGCAACAGGTCCGTGCCCACAATCTGAGTATCATTAAGCTTGAGAATGGCACATCACATGGCTCTATGCCGCATATGATAAGTATACGAGATCTAATGGATTGGTGCCCTTACCTCAAACCGATCTAATATATATATATAAAGGCACCACGAGCCACCGTTGGGAGTCCCCTCAATCAAGTCCTCGTCGTGATTGCGACGAATGTGACCATACAGCAATGAAACTCGTGATTAAAGTGGTATCGGTTTGTCTGAACATCCTATTAAGAGTTCTCATTGCGATATCAGCCTAATTGTTCGAATGAGGTGTCCAGACACACCCAAAAAGAGAATTGCTGGGGTGTCCACACATCAAATTGAGAACACTTATTGGAGATGCTATCCACCAACATCCAAACTCATCCAGAAGTTCTAATGAGGGTGCGGACAAAAAAAATCAACGGTAGGCCAAATCCGTTTGAAACTGGCCTAGGATGCCAGACACATCTCGCAAACCGCGCGTGACCCATTCTCTAGATGATTTTATGTCCTTACGTGTGTGTGGTATATCACCCTAATTTTTTATTGGTCACACAAGATCTTATATATGTGACTATGTGGGACGTTGTTGTGTCATATTTTATTCAAACAATAGTTAATAAATAATACTATCATGTGACTAAAAAGATCAATTGAGTTTGGCAGTTGTCCGCCATATAGGGGTGTCGCACCACCCCTTTGTATCGTATAGTGTCCGACACACATTTTGGTAAGGTACAAATTAGCAAAAGGTTAAGATGCTCAAAATGACTAAGGGTGCATCTTGTGGCCTACAGTTTGCCCGACCAGTCCCGCCAGTTGCAAGCGTATAATGCATGCACGAGCTACCGGGCCAGGCCAACGCGATCATTAAAGCAGCGTCGGGCAAGGCCCACACTAGTAGAAAAAGGCTTATAGCCACCAGCCTACTGCTGGCGGACGTCAATTCCGTCCGCCAGCACTGTTACAAAAGGTGGTCGAAAATGCTAACATTACCAAGATGTACAAGAGTGTCTTGTCAAGTTATTTAATTACTAACTAGTTGATCTCTTGAACTGTGTTTTTTTTGTCATCTAGTTGATCTCAAGCTGCTATCTATCTAATGTATGTGTGTGTCTCTTCTCGCCAAATGCGATGAATAGCTGCTTAGGGAGGAGTAGAAATCTTGCTAGGAAAATTACGCCACTATCCAGGACACAACACAGTACACAAATCTACACGCCATCCACCAGCTAGCCTTATCAGTACCATGATTTACTAGGTTAGCTCAAGCTCCACAGCTCCAAAATCTTGCCTCTGTCAAGGCAACAAAACACTGAAACTTCACTCATCATAATACAAGCCAGAATTCAAACGTTGCTGTTGTTTTTCTCAAGCTGCTACCTACCTGCGGTTAACCATCTCACGAGGCACCCAGCTGGCTGTTAAATATTTGTCGACTACTAGTGCTAGTCTTTGAGTTGGTGCTAGTATATATGTACATACAATTAGCTTCCAGTTATTCTACATGGTGATATTAATTGTTTCCCTGTTGCTCCTTGTATCTAGCCAGTGGTTTGTGTACTGACTGAATTTTATTTGCCGCCACACCATTGACCAGAGAGGAAAGAAGCAGCAGCATGATGAGGTGTGCTCCTCGGGCCAGCGATAAGCGCACACCCCTAAGATCGGCTGTGACGGGTCGGCGTCGCGGTGAGGTTCGCGCAGACCAGACGATGAAGCTAGCCTTCAGTGCCACAGCTGGGTGGACAAGGACGGTGACCCATGCGGCTGGAAGGCGTCTCCTGATCCTTCCCCAACCTTTGCACCCAGCTGATGTATGTCTACGGTCACGGTGAGCTCCCAGCCTCCTGCGACTCACTCGCAGTGGTAGGCCGGGAGCCCGGCCTGGCGAGTTACAGCGGCGGCAGGGGTGAGGAAATATATGAGATTGATTGGAGGGACCTGATTGTAATTGCTCTTTTTTAGGGACCTTTTCACAAAATCAAATATATTAACTAATTTGTTTTTTTAATTTCTAATAATTTACCACTGGCGGACATAACCATGCATGCCAGCGCTAGCTCACAACTTACTACTGGCGTGCATGTATTATGCACGCCAGCGGTAAGTGTGTTACCGTTGGCGGGCGGGCCACTGGCGTAATGATCGCAAGCGTGCACCCGCACGCCAGCGGTAGCCGTTTTTCGTCCACCAGCGATAGACATTTTCCTACTAGTGCCAGCAGGCATCCTCGAATCAAGCATTCCCAATGAGCGGGAGGTTGGCTCGCATGGAGTGCTTCGACATTGCACCTTAGATTCCGGTGACCCTCCTTATTCTAACTTCATATCGTTCCTTCTAACCACTGTAACAATGATCGATTCAAAATAAGTTCGACATGAATTTGATGTGCACTAATGATTTGGTTCCATTCTGACAATCAGTTTCGAATTTCGTTAATTGTTAACTTCTAATTTTGTGTTGATGTTTGAAGATTGTTTAGACAAATTTCATCAAATTAATCGCGCACGGTCGACTGTTTAAATTTTCTTTGAAGAGTAGCTTCATCTCGCCATTACACACAAATCTTATGTTGTAACTTTTGTATTTCGATGGTTGTAGACGGATATATCTTATATTGTATGTGATCTTATATGGTCGTTGTCGTGACGTTCACCGGCGGCCTCCGTCGCCGCTGCCGTCGTCTTGCCTGCCTCATCCTTCGCCGCCACAACCGCTCGCCGCTCATCAATTGGCTGTCACTTAGAACTGTACAAGTGCGATGGTGGGTGGTAATTCCACACATGTCTAAAAAAGGTGAGATTAACTATTCTATATATTACTATGGATATGTTATATTTCGTAGGCTGCATTCTGGACCTGTCCTGGACACATGCAGGTTATCAAAACAACATGCATAGTAACATACTTATTTATTTATTTTTTGATTTTTCATACTTGTATTCATACGTAGAGGAAAGTAAAACAAGGCCAGATACAAGCAAAGAAAAAACAAGGAGAATACAGAGGGCAACACTGCTGCAACACGCCGTCTTCAACCTCGAAGAACCCCAGCACGCGCGACCTCCACCGCCGAAGACGACGAAGATAGCAGCCACCCGGAGCCCTGCACCATGGAGCGGAAGAGCTCCTAGCCCGAAGGCGTTGAAGAGCCGCATCAATCACCAGCTCCGACGAGCTGGATCTGAAGACGGAGATGGACCATCGGCCGGGGACATGCCCCAAGCACCTTCCGCGCCGGATCTGGGGCCAGCGCCTCACCACCTCACCGGAGGTGGCCAGATCCACCACCTGCACACCACACACCCACACAGCAGCCTCCTCGCACCTCCTCCACCGGCCTCCTATACACCCGTCACCAGCCTGCCGCCGACGCCGAGAGAGCAGCGGCAAAGCGGAGACGCACCTACAGCCCAGGAGCATCGTCGAGGACGACGCCGAGGAGGGGAAGCTTCAGAGCTCCAAAACGACGGCGCCGACCACCCCGCCACAGCCGCGCCGCCCCGAAGCTCCTTATCTACACGCCGGAGCGCAGATCTGGGGATTCCCCATCCTCCCGCCGCCGGAGCGGCCGGCGGAGGGTGGGAAATCCCCAGATACGCCGGCGGCCGCCGGGAAAAGCCGAGTCGCCTCCGCGTTCGCCTCTTAGCACTGTAGACGAGGAGAGGTTTCCAAAAATAGGACGGAGTGTTGCTTGTTCACATACTTATTTTTGGTTGTTTGTGAGACCATACTACACCGGGACAGAGATCAGGTGACATGCAAACGGCATGTCACCGTGTGCCTCGCGGCATCCCATCCATCGCCCAGCCTGCATCCAACGGACAGCAGCACTCCAAGGCAAAAGATCATGCGTGCGACTGAACTCGTTGGCAAGAGCAACACCGCCGTCAGTGAAGTAATCGAAAACAATAACTTACCAGTCAATCAATCTGCCGGCCGTCAGTAGCACTGAGGCATCCAGGCACGTATACAGGCTCACCGGCAGGCGTAGAACTAAGAGCAAGTCCAGCAATTCCCCTATATTGTCTCCCCTATATGTCCATATAGGGGATTCCCCTAAAAAGATCCCTCTCCTATATTTTTGTCATCTCCAGCAGTTCCCCTATATCATCTCCCCTATATCACATTCAACTATATTTAAACAATATTTTGTAACTAACTTCGGTTATTTCTGTAACCGCCGTAATTCGTACGGCAGTATCTCCAACGGATAGTTTTGAACAACACTATTTCTAACGGCTAGATTTCGAACAGTGTTTTTTTGAACGGCTAGTTTTTGAACAGTGTTGTTTCTAACGGCTAGTTTTTTAACAGTGTTTTTTCTAACGGCTAGTTTTCAGGTCTATATATACAGCTCCATCCCTCACATATCCCTCACACCTGGTTCTGTCTCTACTTTCACACTTCTCTCAATCTCTTTGTATACACCCGCCCACAAAAATGAGTCGCCGCCGCAGCATGGCCGTGCGAATGTGCATGGAGGAGTCGTCGTCGTCCGACGATGAGGAGCTCTATGCGATGGCTGTTGTCGTAGGTCAGCAAGAGCAGGACCGTTTGAATGCTCCACGCCATGGCGGTTCCGTGCCGGGACGCCAAGTAATTGACCGAGATAGAGCAGAGGGTTGTAGTAGACTCCACAGAGACTACTTTGCTGAAGTAGGCGGCTACCCCGCGAGGCTATTTCGCCAAAGGTACGCAATTGTTACAATTGTTCATTTATGCCTTTCTTCTTGATTTGTGTCTCATTCATGATTTTGTTGTTCTAGGTTTAGAATGCATCGTCCTTTGTTTTTACACATAGCGGGTGCTGTCGAACGACATGATACGTGGTTTGAGCAAGAAAGAAACCATGCTGGTGTTCTTGGATTACATCCTTTGCAAAAGATGACTGCGGTTTTTCGGATGCTTGCTTATGGAATATCAGCTGATGCTACAGATGAATATTGTCGGCTAGGGAAGAGCACCGCTTTAGAAAGTCTTAGAAGGTTTGTGAGAGCTGTCATTGAAATATTTGGTGATGAGTACCTCAGATCTCCAAATGTTGATGATACTGCTAGGTTACTTGCTATTGGAGAGCAAAGGGGTTTTCCAGGTATGCTAGGGAGCATAGATTGTATGCATTGGAAGTGGAAAAATTGCCCTAGTGGACACCAAGGTTTTTTTCAGGGCCATATTCGTGAACCTACAATCATTCTTGAAGCTGTTGCTTCACAAGATCTTTGGATTTGGCATTCCTTTTTTGGTTTACCGGGGTCTCTGAATGATATTAATGTTCTTCACCGTTCCCCTGTCTTTGCAAAGCTAACTGAAGGTGAAGCTCCGGAAGTGAATTACAACATCAATGGGCACAACTATACAATGGGGTATTATCTTGCAGATGGCATATATCCGGAGTGGGCAACATTTGTGAAGACAATACAAAATCCGAAAGGAAAAAAGAAGAAATGTTTCTCCCAAAATCAGGAGGGTTGTAGGAAAGATATAGAACGAGCCTTTGGAGTTCTCCAAGCTCGTTTTGCCATTGTTCGTGGACCGGCGAGGTTTTGGGATCAAGAGACACTTGGAGATATTATGACAGCTTGTATCATCATGCATAATATGATAATTGAGAATGAGCGTCACACTCATGAAGAAGACTACAATTATGAAAATATGGGGGAAATGGCAACAATCTCTCACCAACACTCGGCTGCTTTTTCTCAGTTTCTTCAGTTCAATAGAGAGATCCGAGACAAACAAGTTCACTCTCAGCTCCAACAAGACCTAGTTGAGCATCAATGGCAGATCCAAGGAAATGTGATGTAGTTTTTTTTCTAATAGTACCCCTATGTAGTACTTTAAATTATGTACCCCTATGTAGTACTTTAAATTATCTACCCATATGTAGTACTTTAAATTATGTACCCCTATGTAGTACTTTAAATTATCTACCCATATGTAGTACTTTGAAATATGCAGTAATGGCACATATGTAATAATTTAGTCCATACAACATATGTCTCATGTCTAACAAAACAAGAAATTAGTCCATACAACATATGTCTCATGTCTAACAAAACAAGAAATTAGTCCATACAACAACTTTTTCGAAGCTCAAACAGATGAGTTTCGAGCGATGATCTGACTCCGTAATAGCTTGTAGTATTGTTGTTGTTGCTCATCCATACCACTAATGTCCATGTTCATTATTTCACGGTCTTGTGCAACAGTCTTGAGTCTAACCTTTTCTTGTTCTAGTGCCAAGTGCTGCTCCTTTATGGCACGATTTTTCCTTTCTTCTTCCAACCTTTCTTCTTCCATCTCTTTTTCTCTAGCAATGGATATATTAAACCTCTCTTGTCTCAATGCCTCCCTTGAGAGCGCCTCCTCTCTCCTTGACGAAAACAGATTGCCCAATGTCTCCATGACAGCACTCTCACTTGTAGAGCTAGAACCTTTAGCTCGTTGTGCTTTTGCTGCCTTCTTACCGATTGGTCTTTTCACTTGAACACTTTTGTTGGGAGATGTAGCTTCATCCTCAAACAAACTTGCATTGGTACTAGGAGTAGATGAACCAGGAGTAGAATTAGAGGTCTTTTTCTGCTTTTTGTTAGAGTCTCTATTTTTCCACTTTTCACTATATTGCAGTTTCTCATGGCAATGCATCAATCCGAAAGGTTTATTTCCTTTCTCATCTGCACGATACTTCATAAGTGCTTGTTTCATCTACAGAACAAATGAACACAACAAATGAACTCAACAGAAAATGAACACAAAAAACAAATGCGAGAACAAATAATTTATACCTTGTCAACTTGTGTCACCCGCTTTGGTTTCTGTTCTCAATCTGCGCCAAAGCCGCACAAAACTTACTGACTTGTTCATTAATAACAGCCCAACGGTGTTGGAGGGAACTTTGGTTACGATCTGATACTTCTCCCATGTTCGCATGGAAGTAATCATGGACCCTTTTCCAATAGGTGTTACCCCGTTGTTCAGTCCCTACAATCGGATCTTGAGTTACCTCAAGGTATGCATCTGTCAACACCTCGTCCTCATGCACAGTGAAATTTTTTCCTTTCTTCGAGCTTGATCTCACAGGAGGGGTAGGTTGTTGATCTCCACTGAAATCCGTATGGCGTGTCTCTCCCCAACTCAAATCAACATCATTCAAATCAACACCACTGTTCAAAAGCTCAAAATACGATGGTTCCGCCATCAAATCAATCTGCAATAATATACAAACAGTGTAGAATTTAACACCAAACTGAAAGAAATTTGACATCAATTTCATATACTCCTTGCACAACAAGTTCAGTCATATATTCAACAACAATTTGACAGGGCACAATTTATTCAAGAAAAGCAATAGGCATATAGCAGACACCAGTGCACAATTTATTCAACATAATTGGTATTCAGCATTCCTTTGAAACCATTCTTCTGGTGGTGGGCCTTTTTCTTTGTCTGGAAACGAAGAAAGCCAGTGGAGATAAAGGAAATCATTCACTGCTTAAGTCTACAGCAGCTCTAAATCAGCTAACACCAATCTACTTAAACACCACTAAAGAATATGGTACTATCAGCTAGTATTTGACAAGGACAAGTGCTGATGAGAAAGTGTGTGTAGTTAACCAGAAATTTCTACGGAACCTGTACTAGCTGTCATGGGAAACTCTGAATCTGATAATTATTTACAAGAGAAGAGGATGCAAAACCAAGTCTTTTTGCACCTCTGACCATGATTGCAAACAGCAGCATATGCGTGCTTACAAAATGTAGTATGTATGTACTTCTAGGCTTAAGTACACAAGCAATAAACCAGAAATTTGCTACCACTTTGGAGATTACAAACTCACGAACAGAAGGTATTGTCACTGGAAACATACCACAACAACATACGACAGACATCAAACTAAACCCCACACATAACTGAACCAAAATTACTAGTGCTGAAGAATGAATTGAGCTGTGAATTATCCCATAGAGACCTGTGCAATTAACTATACACACCACATTATTTCCTTTATTATCTAGTACTGTTTTTGTTTACAAACACATTAATCAACAGGCTGCAGTAGTATTATATATACATTAATCAAAAATATTGCGAAAAATTAAAGATACAGATGTCAGATGGTGTGCTCTATTTAACTGATCCACTAGGTGATTCTGACTTAGTAATTTGTGCCTCTTAAGAGATAAAAATTGGCATGCAATATTATCTCTCATATTAGTGGCATGGAGATACTAAAATACAGTACTCGAATTGTAGAAAGTTATGCCCAGGATCAAGATAAGAAACTAAGCAAATATTGACATTCAATCTTCTATGAGCACTAATTCAACTAGTGATTGAAATTATTTCTAGTTTCTAGCAGTATAAGTAACTCAGTAAATGCAAGAATCCAAAGTTTCGGCAGCTCAACATCAAGGGAGAGAATGGCATGGACCCAATCCAAAGGCAGGAGCTTCAGCTCGTAACTACGGCAGACCCAATCCATAGTGGAAGCCAGTGGAGATAAAAGGAAGGAGAGGATGAGGGAAGCAGCGAAGAGGCCGCAGTACGCGAGGCGGGCTGAGCGGCGGGTGACGGACGAGGCCGCCGACGTGCAGAGGTTGCAGGCGCAGCCTGCGCAGGCGGACGCCAGGCACGACGCGCACCACATCTTCCCTCCGCCCGCCTCCTCCCTCCTCCTCCGCGGCTCCTTCCTTGCCTCCAGCCGCAGCACGCCGCCGCCGCCGGCCACCGGCTCTTCTCCCTCGCCCGCACGCCGCCTCCTCCGGCCCTGCTCGTCCCCGACCACCGCGCCGCGACCCCGTCTCCCGGCGCCTCGGAAGTGGCCGCGCCGCCCGCCCCACGTGCTCGAGCACGCCGCCATCTCCATCTCCTCTTCGGTCACCTCCATGGCCTCCTCCACGGCTCGCCTCTCCCTCTCCTTCTCCTTCCTCTCCCGCGTCCGCTTCTCCCTCCTCGCCACCGCGTCCAGCACCGCGGTGTCCACCTCCGCCTCCGGCCCCCTCTCACCACCCTTCCTCCGCACCGTCCAGAACGACAGCGCCATGAGCGACAGAGCCAGCCCGTCCCCCGCCCGGAGCTCGCCCCCACCGCATCCCACCCTTCCCTCCTCTCTCCACTCGATCTGGAGGTCGATTTCGCCCAGAAATTGAAGAACAAAAGGGGAGAGGAGACGAACCTGCTGCTCGCGTCGATGGCGTGCTGGCGGGAGGGATTCTTCCGAGAGCGAGCGGTTGCTCGCGTCGATGGATTGGGGACGCCTCCACCGCCCCGATGCGTAGGGGAGAGCGAGGTCTCGGTCGGGGACGCCGATGGAGCGGGGACACGGGTAGGGGAACTGCTGGAGGCGTTTTTTCTTTCTCTCTCCCCTATTTTTCCTATCGGGGACCGTATGGGGGAATTGCTGGACTTGCTCTAAAGATGCGTGCCACGGCCTGCCAGAGCGACGCCCAGCGTGCATCGAGTACACGCATGCATGGCATGCCAGTGCAGCCTGCCACGCCCTGCATCTCTCGCGGCAACTGCATTAACACGCAACACCTGCAAGCATGCAGCACGAGCGGCGCCACCGGAGAGTCCGGCCGGCCGAGCAGGCGCGCGCGGCGGAGCAGGTAACGTGCGCGCGGCCGTACTGCGGCCCTCTCTCTCTCTCTCTCTAGAGGCTCCAGGCTCCGGCTCCGCGCCATTGCCGCTGCATCGAGTACATGGCTACATGCCATTTTCTCCGTCACCAGCGCACTTATTGCCGCCTCTGAGCACGCCATCGCTTCACGTAGAAAAAGGGAGGGCAGCATGCCTGCAAACGAGCCGCGACGCAAATGCCGTGCCACCAGTCTGCGCGCGAGCCCGGAGGCTTGGCTATCATCGCACGCAGCGTGGCCTGCAGAATCGCAGGGCTGCCAGGATGCTGGAGCAGCCCCAGTTTGCACCACACATTTCCCGTAACTTGGTCTAGGCGCGTAGCCTCTCTGCCCGTTCAGGACCTACCCGGATTGCAAAATCTTTTCTCCTTTTCTCATAGTACCGCCGGAGCGGATAACCAGGCCGGCGACTGGATTCTAGTACTTCACCTGGTTTCATCTAAAGATAAGATCAGTATCGCCACGAGCCACCCCCAATTGACCCCGAAATGTCTAATTGAGATCCGGACGTAAAAATCACCGCGCATCCCAAAATGTTCGGACTAATTTCTGTGTGACAACCCCCGAGACGACCGTTAAACTTGAGGCCTTTTCGGGGTGCGGGACACTGCCTTCTCATCATAGACTCATAACGAACAGAGGTGGATAATAAGGCTGTGTCGGCTGCTTCTCCGCTCGCGTAATGGCGAAGTGTTTTGACGGGCGATGAAGTGGCGAGACGCAATGTGTATGCTGCATGTGGCACATTTACGCCCGTGCCTACACAACGCGGCCATCCTTCCTGGCTTTCCAAGCGACGCTAGTGCGGTCATTTTGATTTCGACGCGAGATGTGCTCACCCAACCGGCGCTTCCCACCCAACGTGTTTCCGCCTTGAGCGACTAAGCTATTAAACACCCAATTATGCCGACATCTCATCACAACCCCTGCTCTCTTGAGCCCACTACACTTATAGGATTATATCCTACTAATCAAGCAACCAATGTAGTAATAAAATTAAAGGATTCCTATCCTACAAATATCGAATTTATTTGTATCAAAGGAGTCCTAAGTGAATGGAAATCTAATAGTGTAGCTCATGTAAAGTTTCATTAATGAAGTCGGGAACCAGTTGATAGAATAAATTTAGAATGCCAAACTTTGACTTCATGTTAGTACTTCTTCTACTCTATCTGTTCGAAATTACCATGTGTTCTGTGTTTGGCCAAAGTCAAACATTGTAGAATTTGGCTAAGCATATAAGGAAAAAATTAATTATGATTAAATCTTTAGAGTATATTTTCATATTACACACATTTTTTATTGATTATAGATGTTTATATTTTTCTCTATATGTTTTTGACTAAACATAGAACGCAGGATAATAGCTTCTTTGGATTGTAGGATTTTCATAGTAATTTTAGAGGGTTTGAATCCTTTGGAATTTTTCCTATGGAAACCCTTTGGATCATAGCCAACAATTTAGTTCTCCTTTGATTCATAGGATGGGAAAGAATGTAGGTATAGGAAACCCATAGGATTGGAATGACATATCTAGTTAAATCTTACGAGAAAATATTTTTTGTTTGATGGCAAAGGAAGAAATTGTAAGAAAGGATTGCAGTGAATGGTAGAATTCCTATGAGATATACTACAAAGATTCATATGAGAAAAAATTCTATACAAAGTAATCTTTTGAATCAAACAGACTAACTAGGAACAATTCTTATAGGATAAATCATCCAAAAATCATATGAAGTTATTTAGATCAAAGGAGCCCTATATGGAATCCATTTTTATGGCCCCAATATCGTAGATTCTTAACATGAGTTCAAACCTTATTTATTTTTCTATGCAAAGTCCAATGCAGTTTCACTTTATCTCTCTCTACTCTATCTCACAAATCTTTCAAAATTCATGTTCTCAATTCATGTGCACCGTCCAAAGGTAAATGTTGCAAAATTTCTATGTTTCAGAATCATGTGGTAATCCACTCTTCATGCTCAAATCCTACACTTCAAAGCCCTAATTTGAGTTGTATCAAGTTTGGCTCCAGGCCTCTTTGGATTGAAGGATTTTTTTTGTGGAATCCAATCCATAGGATTCTTTCCTAAGGAATGACTTCGGATAAAAGGAATGGCACCTTCAAAATCACTGTGTATTGCATTCCTACATCTCAGTCCTATAGAAATTTCAACATCCACTCTAAAGCTCTTTTTTACCCTCATTCGCATAGGAATCGAGACACTTTTCATGTGTGCTTCCATCCAAATGACAATCCATACAGTTTTCTTCTATTTTGTAATTCTCTGTTTTGTATGTGAAATCCTGTCAAATTCCTCTTTTTTCTTCTAATTCCTGTGTTTTATAATTCTATGATCCAAAGATGCCCTCCCTGAGTATAAAACTATCCCAAGTGTCCCCTCACACTTTTGTGTTGCTGACGTACTGTAGTCAACGAAGAACTGGAGTTACTCGGACAGCAGTCCTCCACCTAGGACCAAACAACAATGGCTACGAGCCCTAGCTGCCAAGTAATCCATCCCATGACCCTCAGTTCAAGGTGGCCACAGCCTTTTATTAGAGCATCTCCAACAGACGCCTCAAGTAAGGCGCACACACTAAATAACTGCTTTTTAGCGCGCGCGGGACAAAAAACGTCGCTCCAGCAGACGCTCTATAAGTCAGCGCGCCGTAAAATTCGTCCAGCGCACCGGCCGAAGCGGTACCGAAAGCTGGATATGTTGGGCGTGGCCAATAGCGCGCGGGGCAAAATGGAGAGGACGCGCGAACTCCAACTGCGAGGAAACTTCCTCTTCTTCTCTACCGCGAAGGAAAAGGCCGTCGCCGCCGCCCCGTGCTCTCTCCTCCACCGCGGGCCTCGGCCCTTCCTCTTCTTCTCCGCTGCCCTCCGCGGCGCCCTGAGCCTGCCCGCCCGCCGCCCCGAGCTCGCCGCCACCCCGAGCTCGAGCCGCCGCGTGCGGCACCAGGAGCAACAGCGGACTCGCGCGGCACCGTGTGCCCGCGGCCGCCTTCCGCCCGTCGTGCGCCTGCGGCCGCCATCCGGGCCGCCATGCTGGTCGAGCTGGGCGGTGAGCTCCTCCGCCTCCGTTCCTTGGGCTCAATCCGTCCGCTCGTGCACCGGCGGCCGCCGTCCGGGCCACCGTGCTGGTCGAGCTGGAAGACGAGCTCGGCGCCTGGATTCAGCCGGCCGCGGTGCACCTCGCGGAGCTGCGAGTACACGATTTGAGCTTCAATGCAAGCTAGCTAGCTGATTGCTTCCTGCTCCAACGATTGGGGGCTGATTGCGTTTTTAATTTTTGGTTAGGGACCTGATTGCGAGCTATTTGGACCTATTTTTAAGTATCAGGGACTTGTTCGTTTATATATGTGTTGAATAAATTATTTTAGCGCGTAGCTTTTTGGGCGCCTGCTGGACTGCTGGTCTGCTGCTTTTTGCGCGCAGTATTTTAGCGCGTCTGCTGAAGCAAAACAGACGCCCAACGCGCTAAAATGACTTTTTGGCGCTGTAAAATTTTTTTAGCGCGCCGGAGCGTAGCGCTGCTGTTGGAGATGCTCTTACCGGTCTTTCTCTCTGCACTCACTGCCCTGTCAATCTATCTAGGCATGTGCTCGATCGGGGGCACCCTGCGCACACGCAAACACGCTCCAATACAAAAGCTTACACCATCTCGACATGACTGCTGATTGACGCCTGATTTTTGATGGATAGATAGATAGACGGATGGATGAATCCTTCTGACATGCACCAATTGGACACGCCGTCCTCCTGATCATCACATCTTTTCATCTCCTGTCCTGAATCATCGGGTCCTATTTTCTTCTTCCTTGAATCCCATGCACGCCTATCTCTCCGCCTCTTCCGTCTCGCCATTATAACCGGCAACCCCTATGCTGCAGAAGCAGCTGTCGATTTGTTCAAAGCAAGCCTCTGCCTCACCGTTTGTCGCCACCGCCGGTGGGTGAGAGGATACGGCGGTCATCGTCGTCGGCGGCCGCTCTGCATCCTAACCTCGATATGCATCGTCACCCTGGACCTTTCCACGTCTTCAGGTAACACACGCACCCGAGTAGTACACCACTACAGTCGCAGAGAAAGCGATTGCTGGTGTCTGCTAGCGTGGTTATACTATTCCCGGTAGCAACAGAGCTCTCTTGCGGCTTGTCCATTTGCTCTCTTGTGCTGCGAGCTCCTCTGTCTTCTCCTCTGTCCCGGCTCGTCGAGCTCGCTAACCATTGTCGCCTCTGTCAGCAGGGCGGAGGAGGGGCGTGGCAGTGGTGGCACCGCTGGATTCCACTGCATCGGAGATGACGCCGCGCAGCAGTTCCCTCCCGAGCTCCTCCACCACCACCACCGCAGTACGTGACGCCACTGCTGGCTCTAGCATTCCAAGAACTATTCACTCTGTCTGTCCACTTGGATCCTTGCGTGCGTCACTCTGATGCGTTCTCTGCGGTTTGGTTCGTCATGTGAAGGCCCCAACCCCAGCTCCAAGTCCTCCAGCAACGTCACCGTCGCCACCTTCGCCAGCGCGCTGCAGCAACAGCGTGGAGTAGCGGCGGCGTTCGGCATGTCGGCGGCAGCGCCGGGGATGGCGGAGCCCGGTCGGTTCTGCCTGCCGACGGGCGCGGCGCCGCAGCTGGAGAACTGGGGCGACTCTGTCTCAGGCATCGTCGTCACCAGCCCGCTCACCGCCGAGACATCCACGGACCTCGATGACAGCGGCGACATGCGCCACGCCTCCATGGTGCTCTGCTCCGCGCCAGTGCCTGGCTTCTTGGTCTTGCTTAACGTGCCACACTCATCTTCTAATGCTGTCGTTGTGTTATCAGGGATGTGGCGGCGGCGGCATGAGCGGCGACGGGCAGCGGAGGGCAGGGTGTGTGGATTCCTCTGAGAAAACAGGGGACCAAAAGGTATCGCGATGAAATCTGATCTTGTGTCGTAGCAAATGTGGCTGCATTTCGCACATATGTATGATCACTGACAAGTGCGAGTACGGTCTTGCTGTGATTGCAGATGGCACGGAGGCTTGCGCAGAACCGCGAGGCGGCCCGGAAGAGCCGGATCAAGAAGAAGGTGATCATTCTGCATTTCTCTGTTCTATTTTGGGTCCAAAATGGGCTGGCAGCAAACCGTGGATTTGGTTGCATGACATTTTTTTTGAATTTTTGACAAATTAGACCACTTGACACAATCAAATGCCAAAAAGGACCACTTCCAAATAGAATTGACAAAAATACCGTGGTGGCATGTTAGCCAAACGACACGTAGCAGAGGCCGCCACGGTCGGCGGCGTCCGATGCCGGCATTGACGGACGAATGACACATGATTGCAGGCAAGGCCGCCGTGGGCGACGGCGGCATCCCTTGTATGCATGCATGTCCAGCTCAACAGTAAAATGCTAGCAGCACAAATGGTAGCAGGATTCGATGGACAGAGCTAAAATCGGCAGCTCACATGCATGCGTGCATGGCTAAGACCAATGATTTTGTTTGGATCACATGCATGCGTACTATGGGCCAAGGGACGCCGCCGCTGTCCACGTCGGCCTCCGCCTGACGACGTCTTCCATACAACATGCCGCCGCCGTCAGCCGTGGCGGCCTCTGCCACGTGTCGTTTGGCAAATATGCCGCCACGGTATTTCTGTCAATATAACTCGGAGGTGGTCTTTTTTTACATTTCGTTGGGTCAAGTGGTCTCATCCGTCAAAAAATCAATTTTTTTAGGATTGATAATAGCACTTGCGGCATTGCAACCAAAGAAGTGGCACACGCTTGGTTATTTGCATAGTTTTTGACTTGTCAAGGAAAGTGGCGCGGTGCATCTATGCCAGTGAAGCCATCTGCTCTATGGTTCATAAGCATTGTTTGTGTGAAGTTGTGGTGATCACTTCGTCAGGCTGCTGTTCAATTTGTATGTCAGTGTGGCTTGGCAATTATATTCGTCAAGTAGCATGGTCAATGTGGGGATCTCCAAGGCTCCAACTCCATTATTAATTTTAAATTTCCTGGAGCCATCGTATCTCCATTTTTTCGCGAGAATAGTTTTCTGTTCACCGTGTATTTGTAACATAAACCTCATAAATTTGGGCTGTTAACATTGTGCTCAGTTTGCTGCAATCTCTTTTTGTGGTTTTGTATTCAGGAAAGGACCATGCCAGATTTTAAGCATTTTGTTTTCCTTTCCCATTTTGCAGGCTTACCTTCAGCAGCTGGAGAGTAGCCGATCCAAGCTGGCCCACCTGGAGCAAGAGCTTCAGAGAGCAAGGCAGCAGGTAAACCCTTCAAACTTCAGTATGCAATTCAAACACCGGTTCTTTGGAGCAGAATTATGGATCGAATAGCTGATGATCACACATCGGATGTTTGATTCAGGGAATGTTCATCGCGGGTGGAGGAGCCGGTGATCACTCAAGCGGAGGTAACGACATTTTTGGAGCTCAGCTTTTAATTTTATCATGGCATCTATGCATCAACACCATAATTAGTTCGAAAACATTGATGCCGCACGGACTGTGCAGAGGCAGTTCACTTGTTGTTTGAGACTCCCTGTTCCAACTTCAGTCCAATATTACATTGTCGATTTCAAAGTAGTATCTAGAGTGTGAGTTTCAAATTTTTCGGCAAGCAATGTTGCACGGATCAGTAGTTTTGTTGCTGCTGAAAAAGAGCATATGTTCCGTGTTTCGTAGGTGCATTGGCATTCGATCTGGAGTACGCGCGATGGCTTGACGAGCACCAGCGCCACATCAACAACCTCAGGGTGGCCGTGGTCGCAAACATGAACGACGACGAGTTGCGCATCCTCGTCGAATCCGTGATGTTGCACTACGACGACCTCTTCAGGATCAAGAGCTTCGCGACCAAGTCCGACGTGTTCCACGTCTTGTCAGGCATGTGGATGAGCCCCGCCGAGCGCTTCTTCATGTGGCTCGGAGGGTTCCGGTCATCGGAAATCCTCAAGGTAACGCTGGCCAATAGAACTGCAAGTTGTATCATGGAGCACAGAAAAAAATCTCTATGTTATTCTTTCTGAAGTCACCATTTTCCTGAATCTTGGGACGACATTGTCCTGATGACAATTGCCAATACATGTGCAGGTGCTTGCGAGCCAGCTCGAGCCGCTGACGGACCAGCAGCTGATGGGCATCTGCAGCCTGCAGCAGTCGTCGCAGCAGGCGGAGGACGCGCTGTCGCAGGGGATGGAGGCCCTGCAGCAGGCGCTAGCCGAGACCCTGGCCGCCGCGGCGGGGTCGGGCAGCTAGCCCCCGGCGCCGACAACGTGAGCAACTACATGGGCCAGATGGCCGTCGCCATGGGGAAGCTCGGCACGCTCGAGAACTTCCTCCGGCAGGGCGACCTTCTGAGGCAGCAGACGCTGCAGCAGCTGCACCGGATCCTGACGACGAGGCAGGCGGCGCGCGCTCTGCTTGTCATCAGCGACTACTTCTCGCGGCTCCGGGCACTGAGCTCGCTGTGGCTGGCGCGGCCCAGGGACTGACTGATTAGCACGGCCACGCGTTAAACCCTAGCTCATTAGCAGAAGAGAAGGATCGTAGGAATCCCAAGGAGATTTTGAATTAGTGCCGATGAACTCCTGCATTCAACCTGAGAGCTAGCCACGATGAAACAATCATCGGCTGCAATGTAGCATGGCACAGCTTATATTAGCTGCTGCCATGTACGGAGTAGGAGTGTACAACTATTGGTAGTAGTGTAACCGTAACAAGTGCAGCTGTATTAACGTAATCCCTGATACGGCCGGAGTCCTAAAGGTGAAAAAAGTGGTTGTAACCTCGAGTCAACTCTGACGGTGTCCGGTAAACAGGGAATCGTATGGTTTTCGGACCCGAGTTTCTTTATTATCTGGATCAACTTTGTTCTTCTATTATACAATACGGAAACTTCCCACCCTGCTTATCAGGTTATGTCAAGAAAAAAACTCGAGCCACCTTAGCGAACTTCCATTTTAGGCTCGTAGTCAAATTTGAAAAAAAAATCTATTTTTTTCAAATCTAATTACTTAAATGACTGAACATTTTCTAAATCTTAACATTTTTCGAATTTGAAAATTTATGTATTATGCAAATTGTTTAACTTAAACTTTTTCAAAAGTGAACAATTTAAAATCCTAAAATATGAAAAAAATGTACAAAAAAGTAAAGAAAGAAAGCAAAAATACCAAATGAAAACACAGAAAAGAAAAAGGGAAAGGAAGACTCACCGAATGGGTCAGCCCATTATCGGTGTTAAGATGCAATGTCACAGGTGACACTTGCAAACGGAAAATGTTGACCAAGCCCGAGCGTGCTCCCGCGATGGCGGAGGCGACTCCGGCCACCCCAACCCACCACCACCGCCCCCTCCCGGCGACGGCCACTCCGGCCTCGTCGGCCACCCTCTCCCTCCGCCCTAGGCAGGTCCCCCCCCCCCCCCCACCGCCGTCCGTGCTCCCTCTTGGGTTCACCCCGCGCGTGGTGGTTTTCTCGCCAGATCCGCCGGCGCCGAAGATCAGGTCGGAGATCGTCGGGGTCCTTGGCTCCCTGTCCGACGTGGAGGAGGTCCCGGAGACCCAGGTGGGGCCTGTCATGGCGGCGGCGTCCGTCTCCCCGCTCGGTGGACAAGGAAATCGTGGCTTCAATGCCGGATCTTGCTCGAGCATTCAAGGCGCCATCCCTCAGGTATCCCATCCGTGTCCCCCTGCGGGCCAGCCGGCGGCAACTGAGCTCCGCATTGAAGCCTCGGAGGAGATGGAGCAGCCCTGGCAGCTCGTCCAGCACCGACGCCACCGACAGCTCGCCTCTCCGCTGCATTCAAAGCCTCCACCTGCCCAACTCCATTCAAGTCTCAGATACCTACCCACCTGCAGGGGATTTGCTTCAAGTGCTTGGACCCGGGCCACTACATCCATGACTGCAGAGGTCTCGTGCGCTGCCGTCGCTGCAGAGTGTCTGGGCACAAGGAGAGAAGCTGCCCGCACGCCCGTGCTGTCGCCGCTACCCCGGCCGCTCCGCCCCGTGCTACTGCTGCCCCTGGCCGTGCTCGTGCCACCCCGTCCCGTGCTCCTGCTGATCCAGGCCGTGCCCGTGACCGTGCCCGTGCTCCTCCTCCGGCTCCTGCTGCTCCCCGAGCCCGTGGTGCTGTTGCTCATCGCAGCGACTTCCGCCTCGATGCCCACGCGTTCCCGCCGCTGCGCCAGCAAGGTATGGCTCGTCGTCCCGGAGACCCGCGCTCTCGTCCGGCCGAGGCGAGCGTTGTGCTGCCGGCCACGATGACCATGCATCACTCGGCTGCCTCCCTCGCCTCCACCGTCGTCATGCTGAGCCTGGGAGGCACGAGGCCGCGGGTGTCGCCCGCGGCAATTGCGGATGCTCTCTTCGACGAGCTCGAGATCCCCATCGCGGATATCACCGTCGTGCGCTGTTACCCGGAAGACTTCCTCATCAACTTCACCCATCAGCACCATCGCGAGCGCGCCCTCGCCAACCCATCCTTCCGCCGGGGATCCTTGATGTGCGCATGAAGCCGTGGTCGCTCGAGGCGCAGGCGGACTACGTCGACATGCGCTACCACTGCCACCTGGAGCTGGAGGGCGTCAAGCTGCACGCTTGGGACGCCGACTCTATCTCCCGGGTCATCGGCGATGAATGCGACCTGGACTACATCATGGCGTGCTCGGTGAACGCGCGGACGCCTCCTCGCTCGGCGTTTGGGTGTGGACCGACAACCCCGACCTCATTCCGCGGGTCAAGCGCCCCAAGCTGCCAGCCAGGGCGGCGTCGGCGTTTGCTCCATCCGTCGGCAGGCGTGCTCTGTGCTCCCGTGTTCTGGTCCATTTGGTTGGCTACGAGGACTTCACCGGTGTTGAGCCTATCCCGGCGTGCCGACGAAGCCAAGGCGCACTGAGCTGTTCGAGTGGGAGCTCGGCGTCATCGACGGTGAGCGTGGCCCCGCAGATCCCCACGATGCGCCCCAGGACCTCTCCGGCCGCCGTAGGGATGATGAAGATCGTGACCAGGGCCGCGACAGGCGGGGTCGCGACAACTCCAGGGGCTGGCGCGACACGCTGCGCCGCAGCCTGTCTCGCGCGGCACACCCACGTGACCGTGACCGTGACCGCAGCGGCGACAAGGGCCGTGACCGTGACCGCTCCTCCACCCATGGTGGGCACCGCCACTTCGCCGGCTCTGCCCACGCGCTCCAGATGCAGCTCCACGACGACGCCCTTGTGCTCGACGCCCAGGCGGACGCGCTCGCCCTCACCGCCCTGGCCGATGCCCGGGCTCTCACTGCCCAGGTCAACGCGCTCGCCCTTGCCGCCCATGAAGAAGCGCTGGCCCTCGCAGCTCAGGTCGACGCGCTGGCGCTCTCGGTGTCTGTCTGCGGCAGTGAGTCTGCCCCCGTGGCTCCACCCTCTCCTCCGCCTCGCCGTGGCCGGCGGCACCAGGAGTGCGTCCCCTGCTGCCGCGAGGCGCAGGTCGCGCGCCGCCAGAACGCCGCCATCGTCACCTGTCCCTCCTGGCTCCCCTACATCCATGCTGCAGGCGTCCTCGCGAGGCAAGTCCATGATGGATTCCTCGCTGCTGCTGGGCCAGTTCGTCGCCTCTTCACCGGCATCGGCGTCAAGTGAGGCGGCTCTCGCTTTCCTCGCCCCTGACGGTCTCGTGGCCGAGAGCTCTCCCCTGCGTCCTCCTGGCTTTGGAAGCTCTCCGGTCATGTCCTCGGCTGGGCGTGCCTCGACTGCCTTCTTGCGCTCGCGCAGCTCCTCGCCAGCCTCGAGCTACACTGGCTCCCTTGACGGCGACAACGCGACGCTGCTGGCCCCTCTCTTCACCGCCAGCCAGGAGGCTCTGCTCTCACCCCCGACGTCCACTCCACCGGTCCGGCCACGCAACAGGCGCAAGACCATGGCCGGCATGACCATTTCCCGGTGCACGGTCAAGCGGGTCGAGCGCTAGGATCAAGGCTAACCGCAAGGCGGCGCCGGTGGCACAAGCGGCTGAAACCCTTGTCTGCCACAACTTGGGCATCATCAAGGACGGAGAGGTGGTGACGGAGAAGGCCCTCACAGAGTTCTCGCTGCTCTTCAAGGACCGGGTTCAGCCACAGGTCATGACTGGAATTCGCAAGCTATTCAAGGTTGATGACGAGGATGATGATGCCATGGATGACGCCCTGATCAACGGTGGTGGTGCGGCTGCACTCGACCACGGTGGTGAGGCCGCAGATGTGCTCACCGGTGATGTCTGATCTGCTGATCGATCTTGCATCGGGGCCCTGTCGTTGTTTACCTAGTTTCCTAATGTTAGCTCAAAACTATGTCTGTTCCTTGTGCCGTGATGATCTTGCTTCTGCTGCTGCTCTGGAGTGTGTTCCAGATACTTGCCCTATGCTACTGTTTGCCTGTGCTCTACTCATGTGTACCGTGATGAACTCGTTTCTATTCCTGGAGGATGCTCCAGCTACTAGTACTTTGCTGCTGCATGCCTTGTGTCTGTTCTTTGGAGTCTACATAGTTTACCATGTTAGAACAAATTGTTAACACCCTCAGCTGGAACCCGAGGGGGCTAAATGACCCGGATCGCCGCACCGCCGTCCACGAAACGATTGCCGCTTCCTCCTGTCACATTGTGTGCCTCCAAGAAACCAAGCTATCTTCGATCTCGCCCCTGGACGCTTGCTACCTAGGCGGAAATCGCCTCAAGAGCTTCATCGAAAGACCGGCTATCGGTACCCGTGGTGGCATCCTCATGCTTTGGGACGACGCCGTGGTGCAAGTCACAAATGCTCAAGTGGGAGAATTTTGCCTCTCGGCGCATGTCCACCCTCTCAACTCCGACACCGAGGGGGATTTCAAAATCACGACGGTCTATGGGCCTACTAGATCATCCCGCAAAGATGACTTTTTTGCCGAGTTGCTTAGTCACAAACCACCGTTGGGACGCGTTGGCTTGCTCTTGGCGACTTCAACCAAATCCATCGGGCCCGTGACAAGAACAAACGGAATGTTAACCGGAGTAGATCAACCGCTTCCGTGCTACTCTTCAAGCATGTGAGCTTCAAGAAATTCACCTCCAAAACCGTAGATTCACGTGGAGCAACGGTAGGCTCAACCCAACAATGTGCAAGCTTGATGCCTTCTTTGGAAACACCGAGTGGAACCTCCGCTTCGACACTCACATCCTTCATGCGTTGTCCTCCTCCCTCTCGGATCATTGCCCACTCCTTCTCGCCGATGACACGGGTCCTCGCCGCCCTCGCACTTTCAAGTTTGAGAACTTTTGGCTCCGCATCCCCGGTTTCAACGAGGTTGTCCATAATGCTTGGAATGCCCCTTCCAACCATGTTGAGCCTTGCCATGTTCTCTTCCACAAGTTGCAACACACCGGCAAGTGTCTTAGCCAATGGAGCCGGCGCATCCTCCCTAATGCGAAGGTCATGTTGCACGCCGCTCTCCTTGTCATTCTTCAACTTGATATCGCCGAGGAGCATAGGGTGTTATCCTTGGAGGAGTTTCAACTCCGCAAGCGGTTGAAAAGAAAAGTTCTTGCCCTTGCCGTGGTGGAGAGAGCTCGGAAGAAGCAATCATCTAGAATCAACAACCTTCGTGAAGGAGATGCCAACACAAAATATTTCCATCTTAGGGTCAACGCGAGAAGAAGAAAGAACCACATACATAGACTCAAGCACAACCATGGTTGGATCACCGAACACAAGGCCAAGGAGGACATAATCCAACACCACTTCGAAGGGGTCATGGGGAGAGGAAATGCCCGGGGGCGCGATTTCAATTGGGAGGAAATCAACTTTCAAGAGCCGGACCTCTCCTCCCTTGGTGAAGATTTCTCGGAGGAGGAGGTCAAAAGAGCAATTGATCAAATGCCGGGGTGTAAGGCGCCCGGTCCGGATGGCTTCACGGGTGCCTTCTTTAAGAGATGTTGGGGCACAATCAAAGACGATGTTATGAAGGTTGTAAACCAATTTGGCAACCTACACTCGGCAAACTTCCATTGGCTCAACTCCGCAAATATTGCCCTCTTGCCTAAGAAGGATGGTGCGGAGGACATCTCCGACTTTAGGCCTATTAGTCTAATCCATGCAATCGCTAAGATCATCGCCAAGGTGCTCGCCCTTCGTCTTGGGCCCTTCATGAATGACCTTGTCTCCAAAGCTCAAAGTGCTTTTATCAAAAAAAGAAGCATGCATGACAACTTCCTCTACGTGAAAAATTTGGCAAGAAGGTTCCACAAAGGAAAAACGCCGGCGCTTCTCTTCAAGCTTGACATACGCAAAGCTTTTGACTCCATCCGGTGGGAGTATGTTCTTGACCTTCTCCAACGTCGTGGGTTCCCAAGTCGGTTCCGGAATTGGATCGCCGCGCTACTCTCGTCCGCCACCTCTCGAGTCCTCCTTAATGGGGTGGCCGGACTCCCCATTGTGCATGGGCGCGGCTGCGGCAAGGAGACCCTCTTTCGCCCCTCCTTTTTGTTCTTGCGATCGATCCCCTCACTCAAATCCTTGACATTGCAACTCGGAATGGCTTCTTCACAAGTTGCGAGGTCGCGGGAACATTTTGAGGACCTCTTTGTATGCGGATGATGCGGCAATCTTTGTGGCCCCGATAAAAGATGACATTGTGAACCTTTCCTCTATTCTTCGCGGTTTCGGTGAGGTCACCGGCTTATGCACAAATTTCGAAAAAAGCTCCGTGGTTCCCATTAGATGTGGTCTCATCAACCTTGATGACGTCCTTGCCGGTCTTCCGGTAGTGCGTGCCACCTTCCCATTAGATATCTTGGGCTCCCACTCTCGGTTTGGTGCCTAAAGAGGGTGGATTTCCAACATCTCGAAGACAAGGTGGCCGGGAAGGTTCCTACTTGGAATGGCAACCTCATCACCGCCATTGGCCGTGCTACCCTTGTCAAGTCGGTGCTCACCTCCCAAGCGATCCACCATATGACTCCTCTCATTGTCCCTCCGGGCACCTTTGAGTACCTCAACAAAGTGGAGCGTGCCTTCCTTTGGGCGGGCAAGGATAAGGTCACCGGAGCGCAATGCAAGGTCAATTGGGAGACGGTTGGCTGCCCTCTTGACCTCGGTGGCCTTGGCATCCTCGACAATAGAAGTTCGCGCGTGCCCTCCGCTTGAGATGGCCTTGGCTCGAGTGGAGGGATGGGGAAAAAATTGGGTCGGCACCGGCAACCTTGCACATCGGCGGACATGGATCTTTTCTACTCTTCAACTACGATTACGGTGGGAAATGGTAACTTGACTTCTTTTTGGAATGCCCCTTGGCTCGAGGGGCGCAAACCTAGAGACGTCGCTCCACTCATTTTCATGGTGTCCAAAACCAAGAAGTGGAGCATCAAGAAGGCTATGGATGATCATGCTTGGGTTAGCAAGATTACCCTTGATGAGGAATTTTCGCATGACCACCTTTCCCAATTCATTGAGCTATGGATTCTTCTCCTCCATGTTGTTCTTGTGGAAAACGTGGAGGACACCATCATTTGGAAGCTCACACCTAATGGAGAGTACTCGGCGGCTTCGGCCTACAAGGCTCAATTCTTTGGGGCCGAAGCATCTAACATGAAGAGCCTTGTTTGGAAGGTTTGGGCTCCACCCAAAGTCAAGTTCTTTGCTTGGCTTGCTCTCCGGAAAAGGCTTTGGACATCGGACCGTTTGGCTAGGCGTGGATGGCCTAATTGTGGGCATTGCCCTCTTTGTAAGCGTGTGCCGGAGACCATCACACATCTCTTGATTGGTTTCCGGTACACGGCTCGTCTTTGGGGCCTCATCAAGGATTGGCTTGGCATTCACGCTTTGGATCCAAGCCAATGGTCGGACCTCTCGCTCTCTAGTTGGTGGCTCAAGATGACGTCTCCAAGTCGCAAGGCCTTGGCCTCCATCACCATGCTTGCATCTTGGGAGCTTTGGAATGAGAGAAACGCTCGTGTTTTCCGGAATAAGTTTGCACCACCGACGGTTGTTTTCAATAAGATCAAGGCCGAGGCTAGGCTTTGGGTCATCGCGGGTGCGAAACGACTTGGAGAAATAATGCCGGGAGAGTAATCCCGTTTATTTTTCATGTTGGGCCAAGCGAGCTCTCTTGTCTCGTCTTGGTCCGGGTTTGTAAACAACTTCTATCTTAATTAATCGAAAAGGGCAAAGCTTTTGCCCACGCTTCAAAAAAAAATTTATCGGTGTTGTGCAAACAGCGCTAGCGCGAAGTGCCGTCAATAAAAGATATATAGGATTTCGATTTCTCCTGGTGACTGATCAAATCGTTTTGTCCCTGCCAGGCACCACCAGACATGAACGTTCCTCTAGCCTCTAATTCGTTCGGACGAATTCCCCATCGTTCTTGTTCAAAAAAATCCTCATTGTTCACATTTGGAGCGTGCATCTAGCCTCTTCTCGACAAGCAGCAGGACAGGCTGACGTACGGAGAAGATTGAAGGCGCCAGTAAGCAAGGTGTGGCATGGTTCATCCCGTCACTTTCTATGCGGGAAGTTGTTTCGATGTTGAGATTACCTAAAATTTGATCCAGGAATGTCATAGAAGATGTTGGATTTTCCTTATTCAGAGAAGAGGTTCCCCATGTATAACTGGTTTCATATATTACATAAATTTAGAGGACCCTGGACCTCTTCCCTTAGAGGACCCTGGACCTCTTCCCTTCCCCGTCTACAGTACCGAAGGGCGATTTCTGAGCGACCGAAGGGATCCCACCTCGCCGTCACCGGATCGGCGGTTGCCTCGCCCTCCGTCGGCCGCTCCGGCGGCGGGAGGACGGGGGAACCTCGATCCGCGACGTGTACATAGCGTAGGGCTCCTTTCTTTCCCAGCCGGTGGCGCAGTGGAGGAGGTGGTGCGGCCGGTGGTCCTTTTGCAGGTGGCGGAATTCCTCTTCGGCGACGGCGCTCCGTGGAGCTCTGGTGCTGATCTGCCGCCGCATCCACGCTCGCAGCTCTGCGGACCTGCCGTGCGTGGCTTCCCCCTCGCCGGATGCCGTGGGACGGCGGATTTGGCGTTGACGAATCTTGTGCAGGAGGCTGATGAAGCTCGGCTCGGCGACGACGGCGTCCGATGGCGTAGGTCCTCTGCGGCCGGCGATCGGCGACTTCCCGTCCGCTCGGGGATGCTCTTGTTCCAAGGCTTGGAGAGCAGAAGCGGCGGCGCGCCACCGACGGCGCTAAGGACGACGACGATGTCGATTTACAGGAAGGTTTGGACTGTAATTTTGTTTTTCGTGGGGACCTTTCTGTAATTGCTAAATTTCCATTCAGCCCCTTGTACCCGCAAAAAAAATATATTACATAAATTTAGGATAATATAAAATATTAAGTTTAGACGATTTTGATTTTGGCATCAAATTTGTTTTATCCTTTAGAGCTCGTTCGACCACAAATTTCTTCCATCGTCCACCACTGTAGTGTGAAAGGACGATGACCAACTGATATCATTTAAAAAAAGGACCAATCAAGGTGCATAAGATGATTCTGTTTATGGAGCTTTTATGTTCCATGTTATGTGTGTGTCGAATATTATGTATGAGTTGGGTTAGGCTTGGATTTGGAGTTGTATTAAGTGTGGATAGGTACGAGTAGTGTTCGAGTCGAACTCTTGTAACTTGGGTCTCACATATAATGAGGTGACAACCACACGTGCAACCCATGACAACTTGATAGCAACATGCACGCAGGGGGAGTCGGCGGCTTGTGCCGACGCCTAGGGCGGCCAGGGTTGCGGTATCAATGGGGAGGTGCGTCCGTAGTCATGCCCCATAGATATAGGCGAGTTCGCCGAACTGCGCTAACAAATCTCGATATCGTCATCGTGCTGCGATTGCTTGGTTCTCATGAGATCAATTATGTGCCTACGACGGTAGTAGCATGTTAACTTATGGGTGCCGTTTAGTGAAAACATATGGTATTATTTCGCCGATTATTGCATCTCACACATGTCTCGAAACGTGGATTTGATGGTCGCGGTGACCCATGCTAGATGCTACAGCACGGGTTATTATTTGTGATGCATCCATGGCTATCTCCATGCTGTTGGAGATGCCTCGTAAATTCATGGAGAGAGAAAGGAAAATGCTGTCACTGCTCGCCACCGCCGCTGCTGGCTGCTAGGCACCGCCTCCGTTCCTTTTTCTCTAGCGCCTGCTTCTTTTCTTCCGCCGCCGCTGCCTGTGTTTTTATCTTGCGCTGCCACACACGGATACGAGGAGAACGAGAAAACAGAGGTGGTGAATGGGAGAATATAGGGTCTGGGGGTTGACGGTGATTTGCGCCGCCAGAACTTGCACATTCCACCGATTTGGAGGAACGGGGGCATTCCGCATTCGGCCGGGGATCTCCCATTAAAAAAATCGTTTTAGGGGAACAACTACCATTTTTTTTTTTTTGAACAAGGAGAAGGACCCCGAAGGGTCCAGACTGCATTACTCGGTGATTTTACAAATTACATCAAGAACCTCAAGTGAATAGAAAATTACAACCAAGTCCCTGGCTATTACAAACAGGACCTTTACTAAAGGAAAGAGATTGCAATCAGGTCCAACACCACCGTCGACGAGCAGCTCGGCCGTCAGCGCCATCACCGGGGACGAGACCACTTGGCGACGGAGCAACGACGAATGCCACAACGGAACTGATGGAGGGCCTCCGGAATGGCTCGCCGGCCTGGAGGTTGCAGAAGCTATGGCACCAAAGGCACCACAGCACGGAGTGGCCCCTTCGGCCAGGAAGAACAACGGCGCGAGCTCGACGCCATTGATGCACTCCGCAATACGCAGCCATATCTCCTCGAGGAACTTCAGAAACGATTCGCCATCCCCTCTTCCCGCAGCCACTGCGGCATAGAAGAACAAGATCCTCCGCTCCAGAAATTCCTGCAAACCTATCTTCCCGCTGCCAAGCAATATGCGCCAATCCGCTTTCAGACTCTGAACTCTTGCCACTAGCCAGAGGAGGCAGATCGAAGAAGACGCAACAGAAAAAATAGGGATTCGGCCTTATGAAAGCCTGTAGATCTTCCCTTCATCACAAGCTCCGACCTCTGGAGCATAGCATCAAGAAGAGGAAGAAGAACCCGATGCCAGGGCTGGCCGGATCGCCCCAACTCGATGCTTCCTCTGCGTACCTTATTAGGAGAGATGTGCGTCTCCATCGACGTCGCTTGCAACACCGCTTGCCACCGGCGAGCTGTAGCTAGGAGGAAGAAGACGACGGCGTGGCAGATCTGGCCGCCAAGATCCGCCGATCTACTCTCAAGCAACGCCATATAGGCAAACCTAGCATAGTAGCTAAAACGAAACCTACAACTAGTATTTACGGGCCAAGCAACGCATCCACGCCCACGCCGAACGGCAACGCCACCGGAGGGGAACGAAAAGCGCGCCGGCGAGGAAGACTGAAGCCTTGCTATGACTCTCAAAAGCAGAAGCGGTGGGCAATATCGGGAACAACTACATTACATTACTCTTTTCCAACTAAACACTATAATGGGTGCAGGTGTGAGGCATAGAACCAATTGCATTTCACGTGGTGACCCAAACAAAACACACCCTAAATGGATGAAGCGTATCCATGAAGGAGGTTTATGTTTAAATTTTCATTTTTGCACTTTACTACTCCTGCCGGTCCTAAAAGATTGTCGCCACATGAGCTAGGCTTTGTACATAACTAGTTCGTTTTCTGCGACATTTAAACTGGATCAGAGGGAATCTACTAGATGTCTACATATTCGTTTATAGTTTTATCTAATTACATTACTAGATGTGACTTACACCAAAAGGACAAACATAAAACCTAAATTCGAGTATTGTCTCTCTAGAGCCACAGTTTTATGATTTTTGTTCAGACGTGTTATTTAGCAGTTTCATAGAAAACAACTAATATATTTTAATGAAAAATAATGTTTTATATTGGTCATTTACAAGAAAAAAAACAGCTTCTTGCAGCTCGGGCGCCATTGGGGGTACGGGGTATTTGCGATGTCGGTACAAGAAGAGCAACACTAATAGGAAAGGCCTCAATGGGGCTGCAAAGGCGATGACTAGGAAGCGTGTGTGTAGTGTGCCGACTTGTGTTGGAGGAGCTGAAATGAAGAGGACGTCACCGATTAGTTGGACAGTCCAGATTGGGTATCGAATTGGCAAACTTGAGATTGCTAGTCGATCGCATATATTTTTTAAATTGAAGTGTGTTTTCTCGATAGATCTAGTTGTATTTTAGTGTTAGATAAATCTGTTTTCCCGACGCGGATTCAGTTAAGTTTCTACTGGAACCTATTTTGTAGTAGAGCTACTCAAGCGGGCAATAATCTTCTTACGATATTTATAAACAACCAGAGTGATTTATTTCTAGTATTGAGTAGCAATCTTAAAACCAAATGGAAAAGAGGCGTCCCTCGCGCAAAATAAGATAATACTCCGGAGTAGTTTATTTAAAGCATCGCTCAAACACCTCAATTAGTCTATTTTTAGATATCGCTCCAATCACATGCATGAAAGAAAAACGTGGTTGTCCACATATAGGTTTTTTTTTAACGGACATATAGCCTAATTTTGTCAATACAGAAGCTTCTACTAATAAACCTTAAACCATAACTTCCTAACAATAAACCGCCAAGACTGTGACACACGTCCAGCCTACAAAACACACACAATCGAACTGAACAAACCGTGCAAGTGTCGACAATCAACACTAATAGGCATACGTTTGCAAAAAAAAAACACTAATAGGCATACACAAACACTCATATGATGGAGGCCAACGTCACTACAGGAATGGCGCTCTATGCCTACAGCCTTTTGCCGTCGGCATAGGCCTCATTGCCGTCGGCACAGGGCTATGCCGACGGTGGCCGTCGGCACAGGGTCGTCGGCATAGGTCACGCAGCCGTCGGCATAGACCAAAGCCGTCGGCATAGGCTATGCCGACGGCAAAGCCGTAGGCATAGAGTCCGTCGGCATATTGTTTTCCAAAATTATTTAAAAAAAAATATTTTTATATTTTTTTCAATTCTACTCCGAATTTTCTAACTTTTGCTTTTTTTTCAAATTTCGAATGTACCACTTAGCCATACACTTAATCATAAGTCAAAGTACTTACCTTGGTCAAACTTCCCGTTCGGTCACCCATCATGAAATTGCTCCAGCCCAAACACGCTTAACTTCTGAGTTCCTTTCAAATTACCTACTAAGTGAGATGTTAGAACTTACTGCTATTAGTATCTTATCAACCTTGTTAACCCATGTGTCACGATGTTACACTTTTTATTGTTTAAATTTTGAATTTTTTTGAATGAATAACAATAATTATGTAATAATATTTTGTGAATAAATAACAATAAAATTTATTTTACTTTATTTTGTCCTCTTTACACTAATATGGAAAAATTCATATCTTTTAATACGTAAATCAAAATTTAACAAATAAAATGTCAAAATCGATTAGAACAATGAGAGGAATCCAAATATGACATTCATATCATCTTTTTCATTATGTATATGACTTCTTGTAACTTATTTTAGAAAAATGACTGTATGCCTATTTTTCGAAAGTAATTGAATTTTATGTGAAAGTATAGTCAAAAAATGAAATCTTTTGGCATGGAGTACTTTCATGTGTACTACTTGCTAGGATAAATGATAAACTTGAGTTTTGAAAAAGTGTAAAAAAAGCTTCTTCACAAAAATGTCAATCATCTATAAACATGTATAGGTTTCTAATCAAATGACCAAGTTATAATCATCCCCGTACCATAGTATGTGATAATGTTCCCATATTTGACACATAGGTGTGTCTTGGTATGACAAACAATGTTGCAGAGCTGAGATTTTTCAAATTAATTTTATAAATATCATTTTTATTTTTTAATTGTCAAAAATGACATTTTTTGTGAAGCAAGTACAACAAATACGGTGGAAAATGGCACCCATCCAGTTACCACACAAAGTAGACCATATTTTATGGACAATCCAGCAATATTAGGATTTTCTCGTTTTTTATCTAATTTCGTGTATTTAAATGACTTTATGCCTATTTTCCGAAAGTAATTGAATTTGAACTACAAGTATGTGATAGTTTGCTCTAAACTTTTAACAAAATTAATTTTACGATACATTGATAGTTTTGAAAAATGCGACCCCTTTTGAAGAATAGGCACGGTGGTCATTTTGAGTGTTTTTTCAACAAAATAAAAGAAAGTGAAAAAATAGCCAAAAAATGAAATCCTTTGGCATGTAGTACTTTAATATGTACTAGTTGCTATGATAAATGATAAACTTGAGTTTTGACAAAGTTTACAAAAAACTTCTTCACCAAAAGGTCAATCATCTATAAACATGTATAGAAACATGTATAGGTTTCGCTTCAAATGACCAAGTTATGACCATTCTCGTGCCATAGTTTGTGATAGTGTGTCCATATTTGATACATAGGTGTGTCTTGGTATTGAAAACATTGTTGGCAAAAACTAATTTTCGAATTATTTTTATAAATATCATTTTCCATTTTTTAAGTGCCAAAAATGACTTTTTATTAAGCAAGTAACAAAAATATGTTGCAAAAAGTAATATGCATGGTGAAAATGATGATATGGATGTCATATTTGGATTCCTCTCATTTTTCTAATTTGTTTAGACATTTTATTTGTTAAATTCTGATTTACGGATTTAAATATATGATTTATATTTCATAATAAATGAAAAATATAAAAAATGAGAGGGACCTAAGCTGTCGGCATAGGCTAGTGCATGTTAAATGAAAAATTGAAAAAAATGAGAGGGACCTATGCTGATGGCAAAGCTGTCGACACAACCCTGCTGGACAGCCGTCGGCATAGCCGAGTGTCAATTTTTTTTGTCGCCGCGGATCTATGCCGTCGGCACAGAGGTTGGCTGTCGGCACAGGTCGGCATTCCTGTAGTGGTAGTGCACGGCCTGGCAGCCATCCTCACACTTGTGCTGATCTCGATGGTCCTGTGGCATCTTGTGTGGAGGCCGTACATCGTCACCCGGAGGTTTGCACAGCAGGGGATACGAGGGCCACCGTATAGATTCGTGGTTGGGTCACTGTCAGAAATGAGACGTACTCCCTCCGTTCAGAAATATTCTACATCCTAGCTCAATTATTTGTTCAGAAATAATCTACATCTTAGATGGGTCCCACCTTGGTTCATAATGCCATGCACCTTGGTAATTAAAGTAATTATTAATTAACATCTAACTCCATCTTCACTAACCTATCCATGAGTAATATTTGAATGGAAATTGCATGGCATTAATTATTCCTTGTTAATCGAGTAGGTGCTTTGTTTCTTGTGATACCATAACTGAAATGCATGTGAGTGTGTGGTCAAATAGTACTAATAAATGTTGAGCTAAATTGCCTGAATTTTTCTAGAATGTAGATTAAAAGAGAACGGAGGGAGTATGCTCATATCTGGGAGAGCAAAGGCGCCTCTCGACACCGGCAGCCACGACTACACCTCCCTTGTCTATCCTTTCGTTCACAAATGGGTCTCTGACTACGGTAACTAATCGACTACGGTCCTGAATGATGAGTTGTCAGCGTGTTCCCAGTTTGAGCTCCCGTTTGCGCTTGTTCCAGGAAAAAAATTTCTCTTCTGGTGGGGGCCAATTCCCGTGATATGCTCTACTGACATGGCGATAGTCCAGCAAGTGCTTGGAGACAGGTCTGACTTGTTCCAAAAGGACTACCTGAACCCTAGCTTGGATATATTCGCCAACGGGGATGACTGGAAGAGGTATCGCAAAGTCGTTTACCCGGTCTTCAATCACGAGAATCTCAAGGTTGATTTTCTTATTCTTGCTGGCTGATTTTATTTTTCTTTGAAACATTGGTTCGATTGCAATTTTACATGGTTTTCTAAATACAACTTTTGCGGGTTTATCCTATATATATCCATTATAGTCCGTGTTAGTTATGACGTCGGAAGGCGCGCATGAGATGATCCAACGGTGGTGCACACAGATAGAAAAGGGCGAGGACCACCAAGCCGAGATCGATATGAAGCGTGACTCCGAGGAGTTGACTCTGGGAGTCATTGAGCGAGTCATCTTTGGTAAGAAGCACATGGAAGCCCGAGAGGCATTCGTCGCCGGCAAGGAGCTCCAGAAGCTTGCAGTGCATGCATTTACTGATCCACCGGTACCTGGATTTTGGTATATATATGTCGGTTTGGTATAAGTTTCAAAGCGTAAAAATACGGTGAGCAATGGACTAGAAAAATCCTGATTAAAACAATCTAATATTGTGTACGCAGATACCTACCAACTCCTCGTAACCGCCGGTCATGGAAACTTGAGAAGTTGATGAAGAGCAAGATCTTTCAGATCATCAAGACACGGCTTGACAGCTGCATCTATGGAGATGACCTACTCGGGCTAATGCTGCAGGCCTGCAAGAGGGATGCCATGATTCTGAGCACTGAGGAGATCATCTGTGAGTGTGTGACCTTTCTTGCCGCAGGCTGGACACAACCTCCAACACCCTCACCTGGGGGATGTTCCTGCTCAGCATTTACCCACAATGGCAAGAGAAGGTTAGGGAAGAGGTCCTAAGGGAATGGCCAGATGACGACGATGTCCCAAACATTGAAATTCTTGGCAAGATGAAGCTGGTATGTGAATGACTTTCTCGTCAGAGCCCTTTCCATCATATGATGTTTATCTCTGTTCGTACGTGCTTTTCTAAAACACGAGGTTTGAGTTTTTAACACTGACTATTAGTATTCATAAATATTAAGACGGACAATGCTCTGCGTACACACACATCCACACACACATAACAGCTGAAGAGACTTCATTAGTTTCTAAGACTCTTGAGACCTCCGTGTAAAGTTCGCACATCTCTGTATGGTCACATGGAGATTCGTCCTTCGATAATTCAAATCATACGATGTGTGTATCTCTGTTCGTAATACGTGTTTTGTTAAAACGTGAGGTTTGAATCATCTAACATTTCCTACTAGTATTAAACATATAATAGGACTAACAATGTTTCTCACACACGCACACGCATATGCACGCTCACACCGTCACACGTACATGCACGCACATACGCATGTCATGTTGAGTCTGTAAGCCATGCACGAGCAGGTGTTCGACCGGCGTTCCGGTGCGGCATGGCGGTGCACGCACATACGCATGTCATGTTGAGTCGGTGGTCCGGCTCGGGCATGGCGGGGTTGCGCGTGCGTGAGTGTGTGTGTGCGCGTCCGGGCACGTAGGCATACTTGTGTGCGTGAGTTCAGTTAGCTGTTAGCGAGTCAGTCAGCTGCAGCCGTCCTTCGCGTTAGAGCGCTTCATGCGGGCGGGCGGAGTGTGCGGATCGTGAGCTGAGTGGTGTGTGTGCGTGGGCAAGGTGGGCAACGTGCGTGCGTGCGCATGTGTCTTTGCCCCGTATAAGAACCCATGTGTACTGCTCGTTGGAGCACTGTGAGTTTAAGGAGTAAAGGAACTCGGGCGTTCCTGCGCCCGCGGCGGCGCCATTGGCGTCGGCCAGACAAAACTTCCCGTGTCTCTACTCCAGTCATCGTCTCCCACCTCCTGTCCTTGTTCGTGCGAGAGCAGAGGTCCAAGAGAGAGAGGGTGCAGCCTCGAGCTGCGCCAACATGTCACACACACAGTAACGACTACATATTGAAGAGATTTTTCTTAGTTTCTAAAACTCTTGAGACGTCTATATATGCTTGCCTCATCTCCGGATGGGCACGTGGAGCTTCGTCCTTCCGCAATCTTGAGGTCGTCCTTTTTTAGGTGGCACAACTTCAGGATAATTAGAGTTTTTGTTCACTCCGCTTCCATATGCATATGGTCCAAATTTATTACAAAGTCGTAACAGATGGGTAGGAGACGACAAGTGATACCACATATGGAGGGGTAGCGGTAATGTTGCTCTCATGTCGTCTTGGCTACAAGGGGAAAAAATATAGGCTATGATTCTTAAATTCAGGTACTAGTAAGGTTTTGTTTCTCGTGAAGTTAGACAATGGAGGACATAGGAGAGTGGTAGCTCATCATTGGATGATTACAAACGATGTTGATGTCGCCTAGGCTGCGTGAAGATGGAAGTGATAGGATGATGACAAGGGAGGTGCACTAGAATAGGGAGGTTTATGGATAATATGGAGGGGTGTGTACAAATAGTGTACGGGGTTCTAGTGGATGTCACGGGCAACTTCGTCAAGGGTTTTGGAAAAATGTGGAGATGTTTTGACTGTCGAATACTATGGAGCAACCGAGATGCGATGAATGGTGAAGTAAAATTATGGTATTTGGGGTGGGATAGTCTAGTAGTCTACATAAGAGGCAATTGAAGGTGATGACTTTCAATGTTGGAATCCAGGTTAAAGAATAAATTGACATCAATAATAAAAAACAACCTACAAATATTTAACTTCATCTGAATACATATAATGTATTCTCACTATTGTATTTGCATCCATGCAGCTTCACATGTTCATCCTTGAAACACTAAGGCTCTATAGCCCTTTGCCGTTTTTGTTGAGGAAGACTGCTTATGACACCATGCTCGCAAACATCAAAGTGACTAAAGGAACGATGTTAATGTTTTCGGTTTCCATGCTTCACCGGGACAAGGAGCTTTGGGGCCTTGACGCTAATGAGTTCAACCCCATGAGGTTTGATAAAGGCGTCTCGAGTGTTGCAAAGCACCAAAATGAGCTACTATCTTTCTCACATGGCCCACGTGTATGCGCGGGGAAGAGTTATGCCCTGGTTGAAGTGAAGACCGTGATGGCGACCATCCTTAGAAAATTCTCCTTCTCACTCTCTCCAAAGCATGTTCACATGCCTACAAACTTTCTGTCAGTCTCTCCTAGGTATGGTCTCCATCTCATAATTAAGAACATCCCGTGTCAGTAGAATAATGGCATGTACTTTAGAACAATGTGTGAGTTATGTAATATGTGATTATAGGTGTGTATGGATAGTGAGGCACAAATAAATAAACCCATACCATTAATAACGTTCGTCTGAATGTTTTGATCTTGTTCCACAAAAATAAATACCGGAGAAAATTGAAGGGCAAAGAATGAGATACATCCACACGTCGATTGTCTCTGTTGTGTACAGTTAGGTGGCTCACATGATGATGTATTCCCGTGTTTGTGCTCTCTCGATTCACCTCTCCCTCGCTGCTAACTCAGCCCTCCTCTCGACTCACGAGGATTCACTCCGCTGCTCCTCGACCCACTTCCTGCCTCCTCCCATAGAGGACAAGGGCGTGTGTTGGGTGTCTGCAACTGATTTGGGCTATTTGCATCCGTGACTCGATCCCAGGGCCATGGTCCTGTAAAAACATGAACTGGGCCATGTCCCGCTTACCATTTAGTCGCCCACAAAGTGGTTGCAAGACATGTTTCCCTTTTTTGAAATGGGGGCAAAGCCCAGCCTCTGCGTCATGATGATGGACACAATTTTCTATTAAAAAACAAAGTAGCAAATTAGTATGTTTAAGTTTATTATAACTCAAGCATAAGGTAGTGTGGCCGCATGAAGCACCAGCAAAAAAGACTAATAAAAGGAGACTACATATTGAAGTCTTATAATATACTTGCACCCATGTTTGCAGCAGATAGTGATGGGGGATGCCCAATCGGGTAGGCCCAAGACCACGAGTCGGACCACGAAGCCGGGCGGCCCAGAACCCACCCGGAGGCCATCTATCCAGGATGCCGGGTCCCCCAAGGAACCCGGTGGGCCGGCTCGAAGAAGGCGGCAGACAGATAACTCCGAATCAGAGAAGGATCTGCGTATCCCGAAGAGTGCGCTGCACGAAGCCGCACTTGTAGCGAGTTAGCTAGCGCCGCCTAGGTCACCCGTCGTTCCCTGTAAACCCTAGCCAATCCCTATATAAAGTCGGCTAGGGGTAACCCTAGAGGTAGACTCATCTCATTCCATAGCCACCAGAGCACTCACAAGCTCTGGCGCGCACGCCATTGTACACCCTACACCATTTCAATACACATAGCAGGAAGTAGGTCTTTACCACGCCAAGAGGGGCCGAACCTGGGTAAACACTGTGTGTTACCTCTCCGTGATCCTAAGTCGCCTGGCTCATGCCTGACTTAAGCCACCACCCATGGCATCTGCCGTGACTATAACACGACAGTTGGCGCCCACCGTGGGGCCAGCGATCGCTAGAATCTACTTCATGGAGAGTCCGAAGCTTGGCACTGGCGTCCTCTTCGACCCGGCCGCCATGCAAAGCCACGGCGACTTCATCAGTGGCACCTACTTCGAGCACGAAGGGGTCGGCTACGTCGCCGACCCACACACTTGGGGCGCACCTGCCCGCGCCCCGATCTCCTACATGACGACCATCCCGTTTGGGACGACCGTCACAGCCTTCGTCGGCTTCTGCGACACCATGAAGGAAGGCGTCACCTTCGACTGCAGCGATGACACGCCCATCCCTTGGCCCAAAACGGCCGACGAAGCCGCCGTCAACGCCGCCCTCGACCAACTCCAGGCGCGGCCGGCGGAGACCGTCCAGATTGACGACGACGATGATGCCAGGTCGATCCTGCCCGCCCTCGACTATGAGTCAGAGGGTTCGACCGATCTGGCCTCAGACGGCTCGGCATCTCCGGCCACCATCTACTTGGCTGGAGAGGCGGCTAACACCGCCACCAGCGACCCCGACGCGCTGAAACAAGCGTGCGAGAAGGCGCAGCGCGATTAGGCGCAGCGCGAGAAGACCCACCGTGAGCAGATCCAGCGGGAGAAGCAACGCGATGAGTCGCTCGCCGCCTTACGAGCACAGGCTGGTTAGATCCGTCGAGACATGGCTCGGCAGAAGGAGGAACTCCGCAAAAAGGAGCAGGCCATCGATGCCCAGACGACTGCTCTCTCCGCGGTGACCGAGCAACACAGGAAGAGCAAGTCTCGGCTCCAACCCGGAGCCGCAACTCGTGCCCTCAACAACGACTTCGCTCGAGAGAGCGAGATCCAGAGGCATCGCGAGGAGTGTGACAGGTCTCGACCTGGGGACTCACACCAAGCTCCGCAGCAGCCCCGGCAGCCCATGCCGCCTCTGGCGCCTCGTCCACCTCCTCGAGCGCCGACCTCCACACCGCAACCAGTAGCAAGGAACGACGACGACGGCGACCTTGCAGTCTTCAGCACTCCTATGGATTGCATGACAGCCGCCTCTCTGTTCAAGAGGCTGCACGTTAAGGAGAACCCTTTCTGGAGCAAGGGACGCCGACTGCTGGAGAAGGCCCTAGAGCTGCAGGAGAACATGTCCCACTCTGACGGCCGACTTTACTCTAGGCAGCCGGCCAGCGAGAAGGCGGTTTCATCCGCTCATCAAAGCCCTGCGAACACTTCGCCAAGGCAAGGTGCAGCACAGCCGCCACCGCGGAGCCGCCATGAAGAGCCGGATGTGTCCAGCAACACGGCGGGAGGCAACCCGCCCCGACTCGCTGCAACGACGCCCGACACACCACCAACGACAACCATGCCCAGGCGCGTTCAAACCACTCCGCTCCAGACCTGCGCCTCCACCTCAACGACAAGCGCGTCCAGGCGGCTCGCCACGACGACGACGTCGGCCCGTGATGCTTCGGACCCGCCATCCACGGCGAGCGCTTCCCCAACAGCTTCAAAGGGCCAAGGGAGACGCCCAAGTACAACGCCTCCATGAACCCGGAGACCTGGGTGCAGGACTACCTGGCGGCGATGAGTATACAGAGCACCTCCTCGCTCTATTGTGCTCGTTACTTCCCCCTCATGCTGGAAGGGACGGCGCGCATGTGGCTGAACAACCTCCCCAGAAACTGCATCAACTCCTAGGACGAGTTGAAGAGGTTGTTCATCTCCAACTTCGAAGGGACGTGCAAGCGACCCGCAACGGTCGAAGACCTCAAGCGTTGCGTCCAGAAGGATGGCGAGTCCACTAGGAAGTGGTATCGCCGACTTGCCGGCCTGATCAACTCGGCAGAGCATCTCAGCGTCGACATAGTGCATTCTCACCTCGAGGACAACACCACGTTCGAGTCGCTGAGGCAAAAGTTGAGGCGCTCCCACAAAGGAGACATGACGATGGGGCAGCTGCTCTCCATCGTGCACAAGTACGCTGAGTCCGACACCACCAAGGACGACTCAGAGGAAGAGGACGACGACAAGAAGGGAAACTGGAGCAAGGGCAAGCCCCAAGCCAGAAACTCTAGCGCCCAGAAGCGCAAGGGTGATGGCGGCTCCGACCTCGTCGCCGTCGTGTCCATAGGAGGACGCGGCTTCAAGAGCCAGCATAGCAACCAGTCGCGCAAGAAGCTCATAGCCGCGGAGATCCTAGCGATGCCATGCAGGTATCACAGCCTGCCAGGCAAGCCCGTGGCCCACACTACTAACGACTGCAGCTGGACGGCAGAGATCATCAAGGCCAAGACCGGAGCGAAGAAACGAGCTCTTGAAGGCGATAAGGACGAGGAGCCGCAGTCGGGAATGCCGCCCACTGCCGTCTTCATGGGCCACACCTTCGTAGGCCTCGACTCCAAGAGGGAGCAGAAGATCATCAGCCGCGCCATCCACGCAACCTTGTCGGATGTGCCGCAGTGGTTGAACTCTTCGGAGCAGCCGATCACCTAGATTCGTCAGGACGACCCTCCTCGAGTTGACTACCCGGGCAAGTTTGCCCTGGTTGCAGCCCCGCAGGTCAAGGGCTATGTCCTGACCAAAACCCTGAAGGATGGAGGATCGAGCATCAATATCTTGTACTACGAGACGTTCCAGTGCATGAAGTTGCGCGACGAACAGTTGGTCCCCACCGACACCACCTTCCACGGCATCGTCCCGGGGAAGAAGGCCAACCCGCTAGGCAAGATCACACTAGACGTCGTTTTTTGGCACACCCAAGAACTACCGGCTTGAAAAGATCTGGTTCGAGGTAGTGAACTTCCGCAGTTCCTACCACGCAATCCTCGGGCGACCCGCCTTCGCCAAATTCATGGCAAGACCCTGCTATGCCTACCTCAAGCTGAAGATGCCGGGTCACAACGGCATCATCACCGTCAACGGCGACATCGACCGCGCCATCGAGTGCGAAAAAGGCAACGCCATCTACGTCGAGTCCGTTATCGCCTCGGAACAGCTGGAGAAGCTCAAGCTCCATGTCGACCCCAACGACATGACCATCGTCAAGAAGCCGACCCTGGATAGCTGCGACAAGTTCCAGTCGGCTCAGGAGACCAAGCGCATCCCGCTGGTCGAGGGCGACTCCTCCAAGACGGCTGTGATTGGCGCTCGCATGGACGTCGCATAGGAAAGCGCGCTCTGGGACTTCCTCTGTGAGAATTGCGACATCTTCGCATGGAAGCCTTCTGACATGCCGGGTGTGCCGAAGAGCACAAGCTATCAGCACAAGCTCAACGTCGACCTATGAAGCAATTTTTGCGTCGTTTTAACGGCGAACGACACAAAGCTATCGGCGAAGAGATCGCCCGGCTCCGAGCTGCCGGGTTCATCGTCGAGGTCATGCACCGGAGTGGCTTGCCAACTGATGCATGTAAACTGCATACATGAACTTTGCACTATATCACTCATATTCCAATCATATTTGCATCGTATAAGGGTTATACCACTGTTATTAAATGATTTTAGGAAATAAAATAATTGTTTCCTATTTTTATGGAATTAACCCTACGTAGGCAGAAAACCCTATTTCTTTCCTTTTATGTTTCAGGGACCTAAACGACGTCATAAAAATCTTGGAAGGAGGAAGACGTAGGAGCGAAGGAATCAAGCAAACGGAGGCCGGAGGGCCAAAAGGGGGTGGCCCATGCGGCCACTGTACCTGGCCACGTGGGGCCCACCAACTTGGGCCTCGGGCTCCGCAGCCGTCGATCTTTGCTCCACCGCCTTCGTCTTGACCTAAAAACGCCTATAAAAGAAGTCCCACGGCGTTCTCGAAAACAAGCGCCGCCATATCACAGAAACACGAAAACGAAGATCTGGAGCTGCAGATTGGAGGGGGAAAACTCCGGCGGGGCGCTGCCGGCATGGTTTCCACCCTCTCCATCGACATCTCCACCATCTCCATGATGAAGAGGGAGTAGTCCATCTCTGGACTATGGGTTTGTGGAAGTAACTTATGCATCTCTCCTCTCTTTGAGCTTCACTATTAGTACCGTATGAGCTGCTCAACATGATTACGGTCATATTTGTAATTCCTATGTGGTGGATCTTTTTGTGAGTTAATATATGTTGAGATTGCAAATGTTTGTTTCAGTTATAAGTATAGATGCATATTATGTACCCCGTTCTTATCTACTTGTCATGATCAAGCATGTTTATGAGGGCGTGTGTGGGGTGATGTGTGCATTAGTTGGAGTAACGGGGGGTGGTGAGTGCGGTAAGTTGACAACTGAAATATCGCGATCCACTTGGGTGTTTTACCTTACTTTGTTGCCTCACTAGGGATAAACAAAAATACCATGCTACAAGGGTTGAGGGTGACCAAGCTTCTTCCTTTGACTAGATCTAGCATGTTCTTATTTTCACTTCATGTCATGATACTTAAAGCTATACTCTGAATTATCTTAATTACTAAGATGTTATGATTTAGTTCGCATCTTGATGGAGTATAAGTGAGATTAATAACCAAAAGATCTCTATGTTAGGACGTGATGCCATATAATTAGTAACTTGATATCAAACTTTGTGTTGCAATCTCATATGTCAACTCTATGTGTCCATTGTCTGCCACACCATTAAAAGAGAGAGTGCATGTGTGAAACCATAAACTCCGGTCCATTTTTAATCATAAGAAACACCTTTCCAACCACTTTTACCACTTTTCCATTTTCTGCAATTATTAAATCGAAAATACAAAAACACTTTACCATCTTTCATTCATCATAAAAACCCAAAAATATCATTTATCATTGTTATCATCATCCTTGCACATTCATTCACCACCATTGCATATCTATTTCTTGTTTGCATTGCATATTTATCTTGATATCATTCATATACCTTGTGCTTGACAACCACAGTGAGGTTGAGGACCAAAACAATTAACCTTATTTTGTAGGTGACCAAAAGAAGGATAGGAAGATAAATCATTCACTACTGATTCCCCGAGAGTTCGATATTAAACCCTCGAATCACCATCGTGGGGAAAACACGTCTACCACTTACTACACACTCTGCACTTGGAGTCTCAACCTAACCCATTAATTTTGATGCAGGTAACTACGCACCGGAGATCAAGCTGTTTTCTGGTGCCGTGGATCAACCTCTTCAAGGGCCATCAAGACTGTTTTCTGGCGCCGTTGCCGGGGAATCATAGCTGAGAAGGTTTATCCAAGGAGATCACAACAAAGTCAACATCACCAACTTGTGCTAACACCTAAGCTTGGGGAGGTTGCACCTACGTGAGCATCATCTTATCCATCTTTACCTTCAAAGCAAATTATTTGTTTTGCCATTGTCTTGCATTTGTAATTTAGTTTGCATTTGTGAGACTCATTTTATTTTCAGTTTTGCATAAAATTAAAAAATACAAAAAAACTTGCTAAAATGGGAGAAAGAACTAAATTGTGTGACTACACAAACACTCCTAATGATCAATTCATCTCTAAAGCTATTGCCACACCTAAGATTAAAGCTGATAGCTATGAAGTAAGTCCTAGTTTGTTGAACTTGATAACTAGGGAACAATTTGGTGGTAGTGCTATGGAGGATGCCTCTATGCATCTTCATGATTTTGTTGAAATATGTGACATGCAAAAGTTTAAAATGTGAAAGTGATATCCTAAAACTGAAGCTATTTCCTTTTTCACTTAGAGGGAAAGCTAAAGATGGTTGCATTCATTGCCATCGGTAGTATTAATTCATGGGATGATCTTAAAGAAGCTTTTATTAAGAAATATTATCCCCTGTTAAAATTTTGCAAAATAGAAACAACATCCTTTCTTTTAGGCAAAATGAAAATGAACATGTTGCTATGGCTTGGGATAGGATAAAACTTATGCTTAGAACTTGTCCCTCACATGGGTTAATGAATGGACCATATTACACTCTTTCTACAATGGTTTAAACTACATGTCTAGAAACATACTTGATTCTGCTGCTGGAGGTGCTTTTATGAGTAAGACTATAGTAGAAGCTAAAAATATATTGGAAAGCATTTTGCAAAACTATAGTCAATGGCATACTGATAGGGCACCAATCCTTCTAAGAAAGTGAATTCTATTGAGAAACTAATGATTTGTCATCTAAAATGGATACTATTCTTGCTTTGCTTAATAAACCTAGTGTTGAAAATGTTCCTTTGCAAGAACTAGTTGGTAACAATTCTGAAAATATTGATGTCAACTTCATTAGGAACTATGGTAATAATGGGTATGGTAACAACAATTATAACTCTTATAATAAACCCCCATATGTTCCCAACAATCGTCCTTTTGTTCCATATCCTAATGCTAATGATAATAATTGGAAGCCTATGTCATCACGCAATGATAATTCTGAGGCTAACAAAATTCTCATGGAACAAGTTGCTAGTCATAATACCATGATACAAGAGTTGAATAAGTCTGTTGCTTCTTAGTTCTGATATTAAAGGCTTACAACTCCAAGCTGCAGGACTAGACAAAGCTTTGTAAACTAGCTGATAATCAAGCCACTTTATTGAGTATGTCTGCAGGGAAACCACAAGCATCACCTGTGGTTGGAATGAATTCTATTACTATTGATGATGTTCCTCTTACTTTGGAGGAAACTCTTGTGAATTATTGAACTATCCTGAATATTTGTTGCCATTCATGTCTCAACTTGGTTGTTTAAGAGAGAAGTTAAAGAAACTGAACATGATGAATCTCTTATGTTGATTGAGTTAGAAAAGAAAGTTGAGGAAGTTAAAATGCTTAGTGAAGTCAAGGATCCTTTGCTTGACTTAGAAAATTGTAGCTTGCATGAATTAAATCTATCTTACAAAATTTGCAAGTGATCCTTCCATCAACACTAACCAAGCTGGTTTTGGTTCTTATATTGCTAATCATGTCTTGAAAGAAAATTGCTAGGTACAACCAAGAGGCTATGATACCACCTAAGCTTGGGGATATATGGATTCCAAGGTACTAGTAACTATTGGAAAAGAGACACACCATGCCATACTTGATCTAGGATCTAGTGTCTCTGTTTTATCTAAAGAACTATATGAAGTGCTTGAATTGAAAAATCTTGAAAAATGCTCTATTGAACTTGCACTTGCTGATGATTCATTAAACATGCTTTAGGGAAAGTAAGTGATGTTATGGTAGAGTTACATATGACTTTTGTGCCTGTGGATTTTCTAATCATGGACATGGGGAATAAAACCTCTAGTCCTATTATTCTTGGAAGACCTTTTCTTCGTACACAGGTGCTATCATTGATTCAAAGGAGGGAACGTGAAGTTTCAGTTTCCACACAAGAAGTGCATGGAACACTTCCAAGAAGAGGGAACATCAAAGTTCAAGCTCCCTCATGAGCTTCATCTTCAATAAACAACAAGTAAGAAGCCTAGCTATATGGCTATAAAGAAAGCGCTTTGCGGGAGGCAACCCGGTTATTTTTATGTGTGATTTTCTTTGTGTCCTCTTGCTGTACAAGAGAGTTTGTTTTAGTTTAGTTTCTGGAGTTTTTAATAAAGTGCCAAGTTTTACCCATTTTGGTTTGAAAAGTTGCTTATAGCGTTCGGAGATTTTATTCCTGCACGAATCTGTGCACGGTATGATTTTTAATTCTTATTCTGTAACTCCGAATGAGCTCATATTTGAACTGTAGTTGCAACTTTTCATCCTCTGTATGCATGAATTTTTCGGAATTTTTGGAAAGTTTGGTAGGGTAGAAAAATACGTTTTGCTGCTGCTGTTTTTCTGGACAGATTCTGTCCCATTTTGTTTGATGCATGTTTTGACTTTTAAGTTGAATCTTTTTGATCAATTGAGTTTATGAGTAGGCATACAACATTATATACTTTCTGGACATTCATATGATTTGTTTGAGGATTATATGCAGCAAGAAACCTATTTGTTTATCACTACTAATGCACCCCACAAAAAAAAATGGGAGAAACGGTGTTTTGAAGTTTTTTCACAGGGATTGGAGGAGATGCACCAAGAGCTATCCAAGGATGGTGAAGACCATAAGCTTGGGGATGTGAAGACAACCCCACTGGACCTACACACTCTCGGTTTGCACACGTAACTTCTGTTTTTCGATCGAAACACTTTATCGCATAAACTTGGAGCGTCTTTTGTTTGTTTTTGGTTTGTTTGATTTTGTGAGACCACCACACTATCATTTATATGTGAAGAGCTACTGGAAATATGGGTTGAAATATGTTGGATGCTTTTATATTGGGAAAAGGGATGTTTGAGTTGATTTTTAATGATACATATAGTTGCATGATTCATGAGCTTGTTTATGAGTAATAATTTGCAAATGCTTTATCAAGAGCTATCACTTATTCATGTTTTGATGCTGATGTTATTTTACTTGTTTAACATGGATTAGTTAGTTCTATGGACACTCATGCATGCATCTAGATGGTCAACTTTCTCCCTTTGCTAGCCCAAAATTCCAACAAGCAAAAACTTGTTTCCAACACCTTCAACCAAAGTTATTCCAGTGAGTCCACCATATCTACCTATTGGCTTTATGCTATTCCGAGTATGTATATCATGATATTTGTGTTATCTATACCTCTGAATGAAAATATTTATGTTATTGATTGTTATGGGAAAAGTTGGTTATATAGCTCTCACGAACTTGATGCACAATTATTTTTATTGCATAAATAAAACATGACCCATTGTGATTAAATTATGATGCTAGTGGCTTGATAAATGTCGAGGTTGGGAGTTAGCCCATATGTGCTGTCACATGCAAAGCTTTCAACATGCTCCTTCATCTCATTTAGTTGATATCATGTACTTTTGTTTATGGATGCCTATCATGGTGAAATAAGGTGGAAATGAAGTAGTTTAAATGAGTTTGTATAAATGGTTAGAGAGACGCCTGGGCCGCTAATCTAAGCCATGCATCATTCATGGTGGAAATTTACTTACATGCTATGGTGAACCGTCGTGATGCACCTTATAATAAAAAGCTATTCCAATGGTAAATAAAAAGGGTGTTGAGATTTTCATCTTGTTTGTTTGTCTTGTATTTTGATATGGGCTTGTTCCATATCCTAGGACAAGAGGTACCCCATTTGATGCTCTTGATGATACTATTATTACTTACAATGATATATAACTTGAACTTGCTTTGTTTCATAAGTTGAGTAATCATGGTGTAGGTACTTGTATTCAAGGGGCATGAGACACCTAACCTTTACTTTATCAAGCACACATGTGGTCCATATTACTATCTTCTATGTTACACTTTATGAACTATCATTGAACATCCTTGCTTGAATACTTGATATCACTTCATAAACTATTTTTCATATTGCTACTCCTTTGAAAAATGAATCATTTGAGTCTATGTAGCAGTAGCAATCATTTTCGATATTCATTGTTAGTGCTATATTGCAAAGCCCATGTTAGTTTTATCACATTCATACTCGAGGACGAGTATTGGTTAAGCTTGGGGATGTTGATGCATGTAAAATGCATACATGAACTTTGCACTATATCACTCATATTCCAATCATATTTGCATCATATAAGGATTATACCACTGTTATTTAATGATTTTAGGAAATAAAATAATTGTTTCCTATTTTTATGGAATTAACCCTGCGCAGGCAGAAAACCCTATTTCTTTCCTTTTATGTTTCAGGGACCTAAACGACGTCATAAAAATCTGGAAAAATACAGGTGTCATTATTTTGGAAGGAGGAAGACGTAGGAGCGAAGAAATCAAGCAAACGGAGGCCGGAGGGCCAAAAGGGGGTGGCCCACGCGGCCACTGTACCTGGCCGCGTGGGGCCCACCAACTTGGGCCTCGGGGCTCCGCAGCCGTTGATCTTTGCTCCACCGCCTTCGACGAAAACGAAGATCTGGAGCTGCAGATTGGAGGGGAAAACCTCCGGCGGGGCGCTGTCGGCGTGGTCTCCACCCTCTCCATCGACATCTCCACCGTCTCCATGATGAAGAGGGAGTAGTCCACCTCTGGTGGGTTTGTGGAAGTAACTTATGTATCTCTCCTCTCTTTGAGCTTCACTAATTAGTACCGTATGAGCTGCTGAACATGATTACGGTCATATTTGTAATTCCTATGTGGTGGATTTTTTTGTGACTTAATATATGTTGAGATTGCAAATGTTTGTTTCAGTTCTGAGTATAGATGCATATTATGTACCCCGTTCTTATCTACTTGTTATGATCAAGCATGTTTATGAGGGCGTGTGTGGGGTGATGTGTGCATTAGTTGGAGTAACGGGGGTGGTGAGTGCGGTAAGTTGACAACTGAAATATCGCGATCCACTTGGGTGTTTTACCTTACTTTGTTGCCTCACTAGGGATAAACAAAAATACCATGCTACAAGGGTTGAGGGTGACCAAGCTTCTTCCTGTGACTAGATCTAGCATGTTCTTATTTTCACTTCATGTCATGATACTTAAAGCTATACTCTGAATTATCTTAATTACTAAGGTGTTATGATTTAATTCGCATCTTGGTGGAGTATAAGTGAGATTAATAACCAAAAGATCTCTATGTTAGGACGTGATGCCCATATAATTAGTAACTTGATATCAAACTTTGTGTTGCAATCTCATATGTCAACTCTATTATTCCATTGTCTGCCACACCATTAAAAGAGAGAGTGCATTTGTGAAACCATGAACCCCGGTCCATTTTTAATCATAAGAAACACCTTTCCAACCACTTTTCCATTTTCTGCAATTATTAAATCCGAAAATAGAAAAACACTTTTCCATCTTGCATTCATCATAAAAAACTCAAAAATATCATTTATCATTGTTATCATCATCCTTGCAGATTCATTCACCACCATTGCATATCTATTTCTTGTCTGCATTGCATATTTATCTTGATATCATTCATACACCTTGTGCTTGACAACCACAGGTGAGGTTGAGGACCAAAACAATTAACCTTGTTTTGTAGGTGACCAAAAGAAGGATAGGAAGATAAATCTTTCATTACTGATTCCCCGAGAGTTCGATATTAAACCCTCGAGTCACCCTTGTGGGGAAAACACGTTTTTCACTTACTACACACTCTGCACTTAGAGTCTCAACCTAACCCATTTACTTTTGACGCAGGTAACTACGCACCGGAGATCAAGCTGTTTTCTGGCGCCGTAGATCAACCTCTTCAAGGGCCATCACCAACCCGGTGCTTGTCCTGAAGAAGAACGGGACATGGCGGATGTGTATCGACTACACCGGCCTCAACAAGGCCTGGCCCAAAGACCCATTTGCACTACCCCGGATCGACCAGTTGATCGACTCGACTGCCAGGTGCGAGGCGCTGTGCTTTCTAGAGGCCTACTCCGGGTACTATCAGATCAAGATGGCACCCGAAGATCAGGAGAAAACGTCTTTCATCACGCCTTACGGAGCGTTCTACTACGTCTCCATGCCCTTCAGTCTGAAGAACGCTGAGGCAACATACCAGCGGTGCATCCAGAACTGTTTGCACGACCAGATCGGCCGCAACGTCCACGCCTACGTCGATGACATCGTCATCAAGTCACGGTAAAGGTATGACTTGATCGCCGACTTGACGGAGATCTTCACCAACCTCCGCAAATACCAGATCAAGCTCAACCCGGAGAAGTGCGCCTTTGGCGTACCCGCGGGAAAGCTACTGGGCTTCATCGTTTCCGAGCGAGGCATCGAAGCTAACCCAGACAAGATCAAGGCGATTGAAGCCCTGCAATGGCCGGAGAAGTTAAGAGACGTGCAGCGGCTCACCGGGTGCGTGGCCGCCCTGTGTCGCTTCATGTAGTGGCTTGGCGAAAAGGCGATGCTCTTGTACCGACTCCTCAAAAAGTCGACCATGTTCACATGGAACGACGAGGCAGAAGCGGCCCTCACGACGCTGAACAAGACGCTGGCCGAGGCACCCATCCTTACCTCCCCACTGGAGAACGAGCCGATGATGCTATACATCGCCGCAACCAATCGAGTCGTCAGCGCGGTCATCGTCGTCGAGCGCAAGGAGGTAGGCCAGGACCACTTGTCCAACGGCCGGTCTACTACGGCATCGAGTGCCTGACGGAGTCGAAGCAACGGTACCCGCACTACCATAAACTTGTGTACGGTGTATTCTTTGCTTCAAGGAAGTTGCGACACTATTTCATGGGCCACCCGATGACGGTGGTCAGCTCCTCCCCCTGGTGGATATCATCCGCAATAGAGAGGCAATGGGACGCATTGCTAAGTGGGCTATGGAGATCCAACCATTTGGTCTTCAGTACGCCACACGAACAGTGATCAAGTCGCAAGCGCTCCCAGATTTCCTCGTCGACTGGATGGAGATGTAGCTGCCACCTCCGACCTACGAGGGGGGGCGCTGGGTCCTGTTCTTTGACGGATCCAAGATGTACGAAGGCTCGGGGGCTGGGATAGTTCTCATTTCCCCCCAGGGCGACAAGATGCGATACGTGCTGCAAATCCACTTCACCTGCACCAACAACGTCGCTGAGTATGAAGCTCTCCTGCACGGCTTACGTGTAGCCAAGGAAATGGGGGTCAACCGCATCCTCTGCTACGACGACTCCGACCTCGTCATCCAACAAATGATGGGAACCTGGGACGCCAACGACGCCAACATGGAGGCGTACCGCCGACTCGTCAACCAAGTCGGTGGCCACTTCGCCAGCATGGAGATGAGGCACATCGACCGACAGAAGAACGAAGCCGCTGACGAACTCTCACGCTTCAGATCCAAGCGGGAACCGGTCCTGCCAGATGTCTTCCTCGACCAGCTGCATAGCCCTTCTGTGAAGCCGACCACCGAAGTCGACATCGCCAGCCTGCCACAACCAACACTTGTCCTCACAATATCGGACGATGTTGATTGGCGGGTGCCATACATCCAGTACCTGTCCACCAAGGTGCTACCGACTGAGGAAGTCGAGGCACGGCAGATGGTACGTCGAGCCTCCTCCTACGCTATCATCAACAACGAGCTCTACAAGTGAAGCATGTCGGGTGTTTTCCTCCGATGCGTCGAGCCGGCGGAGGGCAAACAGATCCTCCACGAGATACACTCCAGAGATTGCGGCCACCACGTCGGTGCACGCAACCTCGTCGACAAAGCATTCCGACACGGCTTCTTCTGGCTCTCCGCCCACCAGGACGCAGTCGACATCATCAGACGGTGTGTCGGGTGCCATAAATATGCCCGGCAGGACCACCTACCAGCGGCGGCTCTCAAAACCATCCCTCTCACCTGGCCTTTCGCGGTCTGGGGGCTGGACATGGTGGAACAGTTCAAAACTGCTCGTGGTGGCATGACTCACCTCCTAGTAGAAGTAGACAAGTTCACCAAATGGGTGCAGGTGAAACCCATCAAAAAGCTTGATGGCAAGACAACAACCAAGTTCCTCCAGGAAATCATCTTCCGCTACGACTACCCGCACAGCATCATCACCGACAACGGCACGAACTTCGCCGAAGGAGAGATGAAGGCTTTCTGCCAGGAAAAAGGCATCCGCCTCGACCTGGCCTCGGCGGCTCACCCGTAGTCTAACGGACAGACGGAGAGGATGAACCAAACGGTGCTAGCCGGCATCAAGCCACGCCTCAAAGTCCCCTTGAAACGGACACCAGGGTGCTGGCTGGACGAGTTACCATCGGTGCTGTGGGGCATCAGGACGACCCCAAATCGCTCCACTGGCTACACGCCCTTCTTCATGGTCTACGGCGCAGAAGCCGTCATGCCGACTGACCTGGAGCATGACTCGCCAAGAGTCGCTCTCTACGACGAGGAGGAAAACGAGGAATCCCGACTCGTCGGCATCGACCTCCTGGAGGAAGCTCGCGAACTCGCACTCTCTAGGACGACGATCTACCAACAAGGCCCGCGCCGCTATCACAGCCACCGGGTTAAAAGTCGCTCCTTTCAGGAAGGCGGCTTGGTTCTTCGACTCATCCAAAAGTCGAAAGGGATGCGTAAGCTCTCGGCACCATGGGAAGGACCGTTCGTCGTCAGCAAGGCGATAGGCAACGGCTCCTACCACCTCGTCGACTTGCGTGAGCCTGAAAACAGCTCCAAGTCAGAGGAGGAGACCAAGCGTCCATGGAACATCAGCCTGCTTCGCCCCTACTATACATAGGTTACACTGTAATGTTATGTAATCAATCAAGGAAATAAAGCCGGTACGCCCTTGACACGCTCGGGGGCTACCGTTTCATCTCAAACATTGCTTTCGAGTCTTAATTTTTTCCTACTCTCACGTTATATGATTGATGGGTCATCAAAGAGAGTCGGACGCCACGATGCGTGGCTCACCACTGGACTGCCTGCTCATGCAGCAAAATCTCGCAGTGTTTCGTTTTCTTCCAAGTCGTCTGCAAACTCGCCTAATGTGGACAAGTAGTACCACCGGGTCAAACCTAACTTGACATCGAAGCCGCATTCGGACTTTGTCACCCTGGGTGTCGTGCGCGACTCGAAAAACTTCACGCTAGGGCACACTTGGCAAGGTCGCATGATCGACTAGCTTCAACTCAAGCGAAAAACAAAACAAGTGACAAGCGCACGACATTAAATAAAAACATCCAAAAGCCGGTAGAAACTTAATAAAAAGCCGCAGAGGCGCAAGTAAAAACACCCGGCAAAGTCATAATACTTGTTCATTACAAAAAATCCTCGCCCATAGGCGCGTTAACCTAACTACTCATAAATTTTTCTCCTCTTTGAAAGCAGGAGAAGATGATCAGGACCCGGGGGCTGGTGGTGCTGCGGAAGTCGACGGCTAGGACGCTCGAGATGAGAGAATCGAGGCTCTCGCAAAGAGATACTCCGACGCCGGCTCCTCGTCCGCCACCTCGCCCAAGGTGTTGCTTGGGACCACCTCGCACACCATCTTGGCGGCGCGACAGGCGTACGGCGTAAGAGCGGCGCACACCTCCCCGAGGTCGATCTCCCTGCCGTCGGCGCCAGTCGGGATGCTAGCCGTGATCTTCTCGAGGTTCGTATGCTGATAGCGGCCCCGCACAAGACCAAAGGCCAAGCAGGTGCCCGCTCGGGCAGACGAGTCCCTCGCCCAGGTGATCACCTGCGGCATCAGCTGCAACACCCGCAGCACCCGGCTGAGCGGAGCTGGGACGCACTCCTTCGGGGACAGCTGGTTGACTACCGCGTTGATCAACTCGCGCACCTCACGGGCGAACACCCCCAGCCGCCCGACATGCTCCGGCGCTGTCAGACTGTTCGCGTCCTCGCCTAACATCAACAACAAAAGTTGAAGTTTCAAGAAAAAAATAGAAGACATGCTCATCACAAAACGCAGAAGTACGGGACATTTGCGGCTTACCCCAGACTTCGACGGCCAAATGGGCAAGAGGACCCGCCATATCTTTCATCTCACGCTCGTGGTCGGCGGCTTTCTTCTCGATCTTCTCGAGATCGTCGGCGTACCCCCTGGTCGCCGCGGCCACGGCTTCCTCCGCCTGCTGCTTCTCCTTGTAGAGCTGCACGTAGGAAGCTTGCACCGCCTCGAAGGCTTCGGCATGGCGGCGCTCTTGGGCAGCCAGGGCCTGCTCGTGCTCCACGATGGAGATGAAGCCCTCCCGCGCCTTCACCAACTCGGCGTTCAGACGCCGGGTCTCCTTCTGCTCGGCCTCGAAGAGATGCCCCAAGTCCTGCAGAAGCAAACATCTACGAGTTACGACTTACTCCTACAACAATCGACAAACTCTGGGGCTGCGCCTCGATCATCGATTTGCAGCTAACTTCCTACACTACAACCAGACATTTCTAAGACCCGAGCCGCCAACATACGATGACTCGGGCCTTGGGGGCTACATATATGCTAAGGATGCGACTTGAAGGAAGGAGATTTGCATACCTGGTGCGCATTCATCGCCGCCTGGATGGCCGCCCGGAAGTCAGGCATGGCCACGCTCCCTCCTGGAGCGGAACTTGGGGGCTGGGCCGCCTGCCCAGCCGAGGGCGCCACCGCAGCCGCAGCACGGCCGGAGGCCATCACCAGCGCCATGTTGGGCGCCATAGCCGCGTCACTTGCGCTGGCTGGCGCGGCTTCCTCGACGGTGACCTCCGTAGTTGGCAGAGTCATGGGAGCCCCATCACCATCGCTGGGCTGGGGAGGTGTCACCTCCCTCCCGGCTCGCGCGCCACTAGTTGACACCTCCTCCACATCGCTCAGGGAGGCGTCGACGGCCCTGCGACATAGGCGTGGGTTCAGTCTCAAGATAACAAACAATGGAAAAACCTAAAGTACGAAGACACTAACCTGTCGCCCGCGGGTGGGCGAGCCGCGATCCGAACACCACACACTTGAGGCGCGGTAGGCAACAGAGTCAGAGCCATTGCGGGGGCGATCCGCAAGGCTTTCTGTTTGGGCTCGGAGGCGACGGTGCGCTGCGTCGCAGTCGCCGTCTTCGAGCGTTTGGGCTGAGAGTCTGCACTCTCAGCCCCGGACTTGCGCTTCCGACGAAAGCGGAGAGGCGCGTCATCTTCATCACCTTCTTTATCAGGCACCGGGTCACGTGATCCGGCGCCTCCTCCTTCTTTTCTTCCTTCTTCTCCTTCGTCCTCGTGTTTTGAAGAGACAGGGATAGGGCGGTGGGAAGAAGGCTCGACCTCGGGGTCACGACCGGAGTTTTGGCCTCGTCGTCGGAGTCACGCTCCACGACGTCGTTCGGGCCAACTGGCACCATGGGAGCCTCCTCGTGAGCCGGAGGAAGCCCGACGAGATGGCGGAACTCCTACGATGTCAGATCGAGCGTAAGAGGAAGAAATCAATAAAGAAGATAGGAAGAATTCGAATAAAAGACACAAAGTGCAACACGTGAAGGACTCGAACTCACGTCAGGAGTCGGGTGCTTTTTGACGTAGGTCCTCAGGCCCCCGACTTCCCTGTCCAGCACTGCGTGGCCGTGATGCGTCGCATGCGGAGGGTGAACTCCTCCTGCGTCTCGTACGGCTGCGGGTCGTGGCGGCTCGGGTCATGCTTACCCCGATAGTCGCATATCAGGGAAGGACGGGCCTGCAGCGGAGCGATCTTCCGCTTCACCCAAGTAGCCGTCAGGTTGAGCCCCTTCAGGCCCTTGGCCTTCAGATCCTGCAGGTGTGATGCATGTGAAATGCATACATGAACTTTGCACTATATCACTCATATTCCAATCATATTTGCATCATATAAAGGTTATATCACTGTTATATAATGATTTTTGGGAATAAAGTATTTATTTCCTATTTTTATGGAATTAACCCTACGCAGGTAGAAACCCCTATTTTTTCCTTTTAAGTTTCAGGGACCCAAACGACGTCCAAATAACCTGGAAAAATACAGGCGTCATTATTTTGGAAGGAGGAAGACTTGGGAGCGAAGGAAGCAAGCAAACGGAGGCCACAAGCCCAAAAGAGGGGGACCCACGCGGCCTCTGTACCTGGCCGCGTGGGGCCCACCCTTTTGGCCCCGAGGCTCCGCTGCCGTCGATCATTTCTCCACCGACTTCGTCTTGACCTAAAAACGCCTATAAAAGAAGTCCCACGGCGTTCTCGAAAACAAGCGCTACCACACGACAGAAACGCAAAAACAGAGATCTGGAGCTGCAGATTGGAGGGGGAAAACTTCGGCGGGGCACTGCCGACGTGGTCTCCATCTTCTCCATCGACATCTCCACTGTCTCCATGATGAAGAGGGAGTAGTCCACCTCTGGACTATGGGTTTGTGGAAGTAACTATGTATCTTTCCTCTCTTTGAGCTTCACTAATTAGTACCGTATGAGCTGCTGAACATGATTACGGTCATCGTTGTAATTCCTATGTGGTGGATCTTTTTGTGACTTAATATATGTTTGAGATTGCAATGTTTGTTTCAATTATGAGTATAGATGCATATTATGTACCACATTCTTATCTACTTGTTATGATCAAGCATGTTTATGAGAGCGTGTGTGGGGTGATGTGTGCATTAGTTGGAGTAACAGGGGGTGGTGAGTGTGGTAAGTTGACCACTGTAATATCGCGATCCACTTGGGTGTTTTACCTTACTTTGTTACCTCACTAGGGATAAACAAAAATAACATGCTACAAGGGTTGTGGGTGATTTGCCACTTCTCCGTGACTAGATCTAGCATGTTCTTATTTTAACTTCATGTCATGATACTTAAAGCTATACTCTGAGTTATCTTAATTACTAAGGTGTTATGATTTAGTTCGCATCTTGGTGAAGTATAAGTGAGATTAATATCCAAAAGATCTCTATGTTAGGACGCGATGCCCATTAGGGCTCATTTGGTAGCAGGGAAAAGCCAGGGATCCCTGCCTTTTCCCTAGGCGAAAAGCCCGCGGGCGAATCTGGCCCGGGTAGCCCCACGGGCCCATTTGGCGCTCTGCGAGGCCGGGGAAATTCGGCCCTAGCGCGACCTTTACCCGGGTTAGCGCTCCCCTAGTCGAGACATCGGGGACGAATTCCCGAGCTCGCTCGCTAGGCGGCGGCGCGATGCCTTCCTCCTCCTCCGCGACCAAGAGCGAGGCGGCGACTGCTCCAGCGGAGGTGCAGGTCCGTCTCGCTCTAGCGGAGGTGCAGCGGCGACTGCTCCAGCGGACGCGGCGATTCTTGCTTTTCTTCGATCTCGCCTTGCCGGGGCGCGGTTCTTGGGGTGCTCCTGGATTCTTGCCTTTCTTCGATCTCGCAGCCGCCGATCTCTTCCTGTGGAGGAACAAGAAGATCTCTGGCCGCTCACAGCTCGCCTGGAATCGCGCCGCCACCGGCTAGATTCGTGTCGCTCCGCCTAGATCCATCTCGGCCGCCTGGAGTCGCCTCCATCTCCGCCCGTCGCCAGAAACGAGGTAAATCCTCCCGCCCTTTTCTCTGCCACAGCCACATGATTGATTGCTTGCCGCTGCTCTGCTTGTGCTTGCTGCTGTGTTTTTCTGATTGACCTCTTGGTCTGCCCGCATCTTTGCATTCTTGCCGCTGATTGCTAGTTTTACTTGGTCAGCCTGTATCTTTGCTGAATTAGGAGTATGTAAATTAATGATCATTCGGCATATGATCCTTGGAGTATCTATCTGATTCTTTTGTAGCATGTCCCATGGAGTTTCAGAAACTTTCATCATAGCATTATCTTGTTAGTCAGAACATAATTCATGTGGTCATCAAATTTAATATTGTGGGTGCTGCCGCTAGATAACATTGCCAGATCAAATTGTTACTTCGTATGTTAGGTTTGAAACTGTTGTCTCAATGCCGTGACCTAAAGAGATTCGTGATTGTACGTTGACTGGCTGCATGATTTAGTTTTAGTCAGCATTCACAGTTTATTTGTTGGTTACGTGATGAAGCAATTGTTATGTTGTCTCTTTGTTCTCAGGTGATTGCAGGTATGTGGATCCTCTCTGCTCTTGGGAGCTGCTGCAGTTTCCTGACTTTGTTCTGCATAGGCAATGTGTTTTCTTATTACAGTCTGAACTTGCAAATGGGCAATAACCGTGGCAAGCATTGTTTACTCATTATCACTTGCTTGCTTGCAGTCTCATGTCCTTGATTACATCCTCCCTCCCTTTGCTCTGCCACAGCCACTTGATTGCTTGCTTGCTGTTGTTATTAGATTGCTACTAGGGATGAACCCTTGCTGTTCTTGTAGTTTGCACGGAGCTATCTTTTGGTTTGTCAATTAACAGATAGTTTCAATGTTTCTTGTAGTTCCACCCATAGTTAAAAAGAAAATTATAATATCATATTGCTACCACACGCCTAAGCGCATTCTGTAGACTAACACATTCAGTGAAAGTGTACCTACTTAATATGCTCATATCTAATTTGATGTTTGCAATCTGTTCTAGGCAACTGATATCCTCTAGTCAGAAATTCTGTGCTACATCTCTATAACACCATGTCAAACTTTAGGAAGCTCCCTGTGTTGTTTGGGTGGCTTTAACATAAAAAAAGAAAGTACCAATGCTATGCTGTTTTGGTGGCTTTAAAAGATCTGATAAACTTTAGGAAGCTCCCTGTGTTGTTTAAGCTGAAGTAGCAGAAGATTCACATAGAGGATAAGAAATCTGGCTGCTTCTCTTGCCATGTTGTATTTTTATTTAGGAGGTAGTTGAACCGGAAATTCCGGCCGACCCTATTGTCGAGTATTTTTAAAAAGAAAACGATGATTTGAGAGCAAAATTGAAGATAAGTGAAGATCTTCATCTCCAATGCCTAGAAGAGAAGATGGAATTGGACTTGAAGATTGCCGACATCGATGATGCTCACGGGCTCGAGATTGCCGACGTCGTCGCTGCTTACGAGAGGAAGATGGATGCAATGCGCGCCAAGCTTAAAAAGATTAGAAAATATGCCATTAGTCAAGAGCCTTGGTATCATTATGTTGTTGGTTCAATAGTTACCTTGGTTGCGATTCTGATCGCATTTGTTGTTGGATTTAAATTCTTTAGATAGTTGTATGTTAGTTTCGATTGATGTATGTTTCGTGAGAACTATGTATTACATTTGAGCACTACTCTACTTTGATTTTAATGTGATGAACTTGTATTAATTAATTTGGTCACGTATCTCTATTCATTATTTAGCTGGTGTCATGGTTTTTGATATATTTATGTAATGCAGATGAGCCGAGAATGGATGTACGGTGATCGACGTTGTCCCGAGTTCATTGATGGCATGCATCGTTTTCTTGATGTGGTTAAGTTGAACAAGCTGAAGAATGGTTTTATGATTTGTCCATATGATGAATGTCGGAATACGAGGAATTACCCGAGCGTAAGAACCATACACTCCCACTTGTTGCGACAAGGCTTCATGCCCAATTATTTTTGTTGGACCAAGCATGGAGAAAGAGGAGTTATAATGGAAGACCCTGAAGAAGAGGATGATGACAACTATCATGTGTTCTCTGAACACGGTGATACTACAATGGGTGAAGACGAAGTTGAGCTCGAGGTCATTGTTGATCAGTCCGATGATGATGATCTTCGTCGGGTCATTCTTGATGAACAGATGAAGTGCGGAAGTGAAAACGAGTGGTCGAAGTTGGAGCGCATGTTAGAGGATCACAAAAAATTGTTGTTCCCAATTATATGTCATAGATGAACTCGGTGAATTCTACTTTGTCGACAGACCCCCTCCACGCATGGAATAGCTAGCGGTGATCTCCATTAATTGTAATTACGAGTACTTTAATTATATGTAACGAGAGTACTTTGTATGTGTATAATGAGTACTTTATATGTGTGGTGAGTACTTTATACGTGATCTCCTCCGAAACCCTGAAAAATGAGCGAAAAAGAAAAAACAGAAACCCTAAACCCCGAAAAATAATCGAAAAGAAAAAAAAACAAAACCAAAACCCTCCTGAAAAAATAATCGGGGGGCAAAAAAAGCAGGAACCTTTAGCACCGGTTTGAATTACAAACCGGTACGAAAGGTCCTCAGTTGCGCGCACACACGGTCGCCCACGTGGAGGGCCTTTAGTACCGGTTGGAAATACAACCGGTACTAAAGTGTAACCCTTTAGTGCCGACCTTTTAGTACCGGTTGTGCAACCGGTACTAAAGGCCCAATAGGACCGGTATTAGAGGTCTGTTCTCTACTAGTGACAGTTAATATGTGATGCTATGTGAATTGTGGCTGATGACCGAACTGGTTGGATTGGGCTTAAACACTGAACAGTATTAATGTTGTTCCTAATACTACTGTTTACTTGTCATTGCTTAGCCATGTGTGGATTTTGGCAAATTGCATTCTCGTCTTCTAATATGCATGCTTAACTATTTCTGCAGAAAATGGAACAAGAGAAGTTGACAATGGATGTTGGTGTATGGGAGTTTATGGAATTGGATTAATGTATGGGAGTTCGAAAGCTTGTACTTTTGAACAAGCAATAATTGTTATATGCTCCATCGAATCTGGAATGGGATTAATGTATGAGGATGTTTTCACTTCTCATTTTTGTTCAAGAATTAAATCTGTGATTTATTGTTATTACGTGTAAATATGTGATCCGATGATCTGACGTGGTGTCACATCTTATTTCGAATTTTCTGCATTTTATTTTCTGTTTTGATTACATAATTTATTTTCTACATTTTAGTTTGAATTCTTTTTTAAAATTATTCTGGTACGAATTCTACTAGCTGTACATGCTGAATAGCATTGCCTCCCGCGCTTTCCTTTTCCCCGTCCTCCCCCCTGCAGCCAAACAAGCACAACGCTGGGGAGATTGGCCCTGCTTCATCCAGGGAATCATGTGCGCACGAGAAAATCCCCTGGGGGCCTCGCTACCCTGGGTTTTATTAGCCCTGCTACCAAATGAGCCCTTAGGATATTAAAACTGAGCTATCTAGGAGGCTAACCAGATCCCTCTCACGCCCTGTGCAATTTTGGCCGTTGGATGTGGTTTCTCGGCCATTTCTGGCCGTTAGATTGGTCTGCATCCTGCAGGACGCTGCTCTGTGCGTCAAATGGGCTTCTTGTCGTTGATTTGGGCCCCTTAGGCCGTTACCGCTTACGCTGACCCAGGAAAAAAGCAGAGTCAACCTAGAGGAACAGAGCCGAGGAAGAAGAACACGACCGATGGGATCCTCATCGATCCACCGCGACCGCCCGCTGCGGGCCGGCCGCACCCGATGCGGTCGATCCATCGCGAGCGCGATCGGCGCCCCGGCCGCACGCAACCCGCCCGGCCGCCCCACGTGTGTGCTTCAGCGATGCATCAGCTTCCTCTTCGGTCCTCACCAGGTCTGTCGCATCGATCTCAATCTCCCGATTTAATGGCGATGAACTGAAGCGTTGCTCCTGATTGCTCTTCACGCCCTCCACCATTGAAGGTCCTTTCAATTTTCAGTTCGTGCAGCGTTTAATGGCAGCCATGAAGGCCAAATCGACGGCGTCGAGTGATTGCCGCGTGTTACTGCAGTACCTCTCCTCTCCTATAAAATCTGGTCTCTCAAACCTCTTCATACCACTCCCGCTCAAGCACAACTTCCACGCCCAATGTCCTGCTAGGTGGATGATCTGTCCTCCCAAATCGCCATTTTCTCAACTTTTGCATTATGTTTATTGTCTCCGTATGTAACTTCACTAAACAATTTCGCAGCTATTCGCACCTTGGAGCGTCTTCCTCCCCCGTCTTCTGTAGCAGGAGGGCGACTTTTGGAACCCGCATCTCACACCACCGCCTCGCCGTAGATCCGGTCGATTCCCCGCCCTCCGGCGCCGCTCCGGCGGCGGGAGGACGGGAATCGCCGGATCCGTGTATATAGGTACTGTAGGTGTGCGTTGTGTTGCTGCTGGTGCCGCCATGGAGGAGGAGGCGACCCTGGTAGTTCTTTTGCAGGTGGAGGTCTTCCTCCGCGGCGGCGGCGCTCCTCGGAGCTCTGGCGTTGCTCCTCTGCCGCATCCGTGCTCGCAGCTCTGCAGAGCTGCCGTGCGCGGCTTCCCCTTCGTCGGATTCCGCGAGACGGCGGATCTGGCGTCGACGAGTTTCGTGCAGGAGGCTGATGAAGTCTGGTTCGACGACGGCGACGTCCGCTGGCGTAGGTCCTTTGCGGCCGGCGATCGGCGACTTCCCGTCCGCTCGGGAGTGCTCTTGATCCAAGGCGTCATGGAGAGCAGGAGCGGCGGCGCGCCACCGACGGCGTCGAGGACGAAGACGAAGTCGAGTTGCAGCAGGGGTTGGTTTGTATTTTCTATCTTTCTGTGGACCTCTCTGTAATTGCTGGATTTTCATTCAGCCCCTTGTACTCGCAAAAAAAAAAACTTCACTAAACAATTTCTTGCAGGTTCTGCTCATCTTGTTTCTGGAGTTATTCCAGTCCGACTCAAGTTCTTTTGGCTCGTTTTTTATTGGCTGCGGCATTTCTGAATCGAGTTTTTGTGATGGCTTCAGGCCAAGCAAGTTGTTATATGTCGTCCTTACATTCTTTCAGATTGCTGCACTTATATTCATTTAGTTCACTTTCCATGTTTCTAATTTCCTCATTGTATGCTACTTACATCCATCAGTACGGTTAAATAAACATCCAACGCAATCCCTTCATACTTGTATCAGCTCAAATTAGAGCACCAGAACAAAATGCGAAAACGTAGTCGGGCTGTTGTGGAGGACGCCAAAGCCTCCACGTCGCAGAAACATATCCGGCCTGTAGGAGGGGCCAAAGCCTCCACATCAAGGAAATCTAATCAGCCTGCCGTAGAGAGGCCCGAATCCTCCACGTCGAAACGTAGTCACTCTGCCGTAGAGCAGCCTGAATCCTCCACTTCGAGGAAAGTCATAACTCTGCCGTAGAGGCTCTACATAGGCGAGCAAACAGCAATGCGTTTGGTACAGATTTTCTCCCTAAGTATACACCAGAACATGCACAGAAAATCGTCTGGCCAAAATTACATACAGCTAAAGACTGCCAGTATGAAACATATGAAGGAAGTTGTATCAATAATTTTATTTTCTGCAAATGTTTTTTCTGTCATTACTCTTAAAGCCTTGCAAATTTGTTGCATGTAGTTTTCAGTTTATATCCATTCATGACAACCTACACATGAATCACAGAGCTGCACCTGAAGCAGAGAAACTTCTTCAGAGAAGAAGTTGCACCTTTCCTGAGAAGATGTAAGGTGCCTGTTTGCCTCCATCCTTGGCAATGCTTTTACTTTTCTGGGTATGACCGCTATCCCCGATCAAATGATATTTTCGCCAGTTTGGATTCAGTGTGGTCTGGTGCGACCTGTTGGGCTGATCGACATTGATGCTAAGCTCCCCTCCTTAGAACCATGACAGATGCTTTTCATTTCACGTTACTGCCAATGTGTGTACTGTTTATTTTGATTTATGCAGCAGCTTGTGCAGAAAAAGAAACATGTTTGATCATGCCACGTGACAGATTAGCATATGTAGATAAAATCAATGATCTGGAGCACTTGACCTTGATTTAACAAAGCACTATATTAGAATGCTATCTGAATAGTGTCGAGACTGTGCTGATTCTTTCGATTAATTGGCCTTTATTGAAGGCAACCATGGTTTTTTCAGGGCCTTTTTAACTTGGAGACATACAGATGCCAACTTGACTATTGCAAACATTACTAAACCTCACCTCTTAACACTGCTCTGTTACAGGTGAAATATAGATGTTATGTAAGTCTCAAGGTAACCAGTTATCGTATATATAATTCTAAAACGCAAGGCAATAAGTTCATTTATAAAATTCTAAATTCCAAACTTTCAGTATATTTCCCTTATAAGTCAAATAAGTATCATATATACCATGTATTTAGTTTCAGAGGGATGCCAAGGTAGCAACTGAGCGGCAAATTATATCCAGCGAACAACATGATTCTGGAATCTTGCAAACTTCGTTCTATATTTCATTTGATCTCTAAGTAAGTGTTTTTCGTGTCCCTTTAATACTCACCACATGCTTAATTCTTACATTTTTATTCCCCTCAGCTACTTATTTAAGTGACTGAAAGCAAACAAATAACTACATATATGCAAGAGTCAGCAAACAATCAACTACATTATACTGGAGCGTATCACCATTTAAACTTTTTGTTACGCTACATTTCAGTATCCAAAATTTACTTTTGCTCACCGCATGGATTTATTTTCCTCTAAATCATGTAGACAAATTTCCGTTTAGTGCTACATGGTGCTAATACATCAGGTATTACTCCTACCTTTTCTCTCTAATTTGTTAGTGAGTGGCTTTTACTAGGGTTAAAAATTGGCAATTGATTTTCTCTATGTGACAAGCAGTCTCTCACCAAATGTGATTAAACCTAAAGTCAGCCCTCATGGTACAGAATAGGGTGTGAAGACAAGTCGAGACGACTTGCAGCCTGCAGCAGCATGTGGAAATACTCAAGACAGCAGAAGACATGATAATTGTGTGCGAAATCCGTGCCGAGATTACGATATCCTTATAGTTTTTTCTGTAAACATGAGTACAAGATATATGCTCTGTTGTAATCCCCGTGTACTGGGATTCTTAGAAATTAGAATCTTTATTTGTTAGATCAAAATATACTCGCTACTTACCCACATATAGTGCATATGAGATTTTTTCCAAGTCAAACCATTTAAACTTTAATCAAGTTTATATATAAAGAATGAGCATCTATAATATCAAATTAATAGCATTGGATTCATCATGAAGTATATTTTCATATGGTATACATTGGGTAGTGTAGGTAATAGATATTTTCTCAATAAACATGGTCGAAATCAATGTGCACTATATTTTGGAAAAGATGGAATATTATTTTTCGTACGGGATAAACATCACTCTATCCGGTGTCGAAGTGCATTGAGATTGCTTAGTATATATTTTCTTAGAAATTTGTAATGGTAAACTTTTGTCAATTATTTGTGCGGCCTTACTTTTTCTTATATTTCTAATAATTCTCTTCAATATTTTATGTTTATGGGCATTGCTCTATGATCCTTTTGCACAGGAGAGTTTTAAATTATTTTTGTGGACCGAAAGAGGCCAGGATTAGTTACTCACACCATCCTAATTCAAAAACCATACACTTGAGATCCAAACTCTTACAATTACAAGTTCAATACACCTGAGAAAAATAGTACAGCATAGTACATCCATCCAAACTATAATGTGTTGCCAGATAACTTAACAATATACGAGTCACTTTAAGAAAAAAATATGTTTTGTATCTCTATATTTATTAAAAAATCCTACCATATTATTGTAATAATAGACGGGCGTGGCAACGCGAGCCAAAATGATCTAGTATAATTAGTAACTTGATATCAAACCCTGTGTTGCAATCTCATATGTCAACTCTATGTGTCCATTGTCTGTCACTTTATTAAAGAGAGAGTGCATTTGTGAAACCATGAACCCCGGTCCATTTATATTTGAACTGTAGTTGCAACTTTTCATCCTCTATATGCATGAATTTTTGCGGAATTTTTCGGCAAATTTTGGTAGGGTAGAAAAATACGTTTTGCTGCTGCTGTTTTTCTAGACAGATTCTGTCCCATTTTGTTTTATGCATGTTTTGAACTTTTATCTTGAATCTTTTTTATTCAAATGAGTTTATAAGTAGGAATACAACATTATATACTTTTTGGACATTCTTATGATGATTTGTTTGAGGATTATATGCAGCAAGAAACCTATTTGTTTATCACTACTAATGCACCCCACAGAAGAAAAAAATGAGAGGAACAGTGTTTTGAAGTTTTTTCACAGGGATTGGAGAAGATGCACCAAGAGCTATCCAAAAATGGTGAAGACCATAAGATTGGGGATGTGAAGACAACCCCACTGGACCTACACACTCTCGGTTTGCACACGTCTAACTTCTGTTTTTCGATCGAAACACTTTATCGCATAAACTTGGAGCGTCTTTTGTTTGTTTTTGGTTTGATTGTTATTTTGTGAGATCACCACACTATCATTTATATATGAAAGAGCTACTGGAAATATTGGTTGAAATATGTTGGATGCTATTATAAGATTCGGAAAAGGGATGTTTGACTTGATTTTTAAAGTTACATAATTGCATGATTCATGAGCTTGTTTATGAGTAATAATTTGCAAATGTTTTATCAAGAGCTATCACTTATTCATGTTTTGATGCTGAAAGTTATTTTACTTTGTTTAACATGGTTAGTTAGTTCTAGGGACACTCATGCATGTATCTAGATGGTCAACTTTCACCCTCTTGCTAGCCCAAAAACTCCAACAAGTAATAACTTGTTTCCAACACCTTCAACCAAAGTTATTCCAGTGAGTCCACCATATCTACCTAATGGCTTTATGCTATTTCGAGTATGTTTATCATGATATTTGTGTTATCTATACCTCTGAATGAAAATATTTATGTTATTGATTGTTATGGGAAAAGTTGGTTATATAGCTCTCTCGAACTTGATGCACAACTTTATTTTTATTGCATAAATAAAACATGACCCATTGTGATTAAGATTATGATGTTAGTGGCTTGATAAATGTCCGAGATTGGGAGTTAGCACAAATGTGCTGTCACATGCAAAGCTTTCAACATGCTCATTCATCTCATTTAGTTGATATCATGTACTTTTGTTTATGGATGCCTATCATGATGAAATGAGGTGGAAATGAAGTAGTTTAAATGAGTTTGTATAAATGTTAGAGAGACGCCTGGGCCGCTAATCTAAGCCATGCATCATTCATGGTGGAAAATTACTTACATGCTATGGTGAACCGTCTGTGATGCACCTTATAATAAAAAGCTATTCCAATGGTAAATAAAAAGGGTGTTGAGGTTGTTTAGCTTGTTTGTTTGTCTTGTCATTTTGATATGGGCTTGTTCCATATCCTGGGACAAGAGGTAACCCAGTTGACACTCTTGATGATACCATTATTAATTACAATGATAGTTAACTTGAACTTGCTTTATTTCCTAAGTTGAGTAACTCATGGTGTAGGTACTTTTATTCAAGTGGCATGAGACACCTAACCTTTACTTTATCAAGCACACTACTCATATTTGATTTCACATTAAACTTTAATCATTCAAGATGCTATGATAGGGGTAATGAGAGCTTGATACCAAGAATTCCACATTGCAATCATTAACTTAAGTAGAAGAGTTTAGAAGTTAGATGAAACTTATGCATGTTTTACCTCTACTCACATATACATCTTTCCAAAGTGTCCACCTTTTATATTCAGATTTTCATCTACACTCTATGACCAATGTAGGATGTTCTTACTTATCATTATGCATACATGTGGTCCATATAACTATCTTCTATGTTACACTTTGTGAACTATCATTGAACATCCTTTCTTGAATACTTGAAATCACTTCATAAACTATTTTGCATATTGCTACTCCTTTGAAGAATGAATCATTTGACTCTGTGTAGTAGTAGCAATCATCTTTGATATTCATTGTTAGTGCTATATTGCAAAGCCCATATTAGTTTTATCACCTTCATACTCGAGGACGAATATTGGTTAAGCTTGGGGATGTTGATGCATGTAAAATGCATACATGAACTTTGCACTATATCACTCATATTCTAATCATATTTGCATCATATAAGGGTTATATCACTGTTACATAATGATTTTTGGGAATAAAATATGTATTTCCTATTTTTATGGAATTAACCCTGCGTAGGCAGAAAACCTATTTTTTCCTTTTAAGTTTCAGGGACCCAAACGACGTCCAAATAACCTGGAAAAATACAGGCGTCATTATTTTGGAAGGAGGAAGACTTGGGAGCGAAGGAAGCAAGCAAACGGAGGCCGGAAGCCCAAAAGAGGGGGCCCACAAGGCCTCTGTACCTGACCGCGTGGGGCCCACCCTTTTGGCCCTCGAGGCTCCGCTGCCATCGATCTTTTCTCCACCGACTTCGTCTTGACCTAAAAACGCCTATAAAAGAAGTCCCACGGTGTTCTCGAAAACAAGCGCCGCCACTCGACAGAAACACGAAACAGAGATCTGGAGCTGCAGATTTGAGGGGGAAAACTCCGGCGAGGAGCTGCCGGCGTGGTCTCCATCTTCTCCATCGACATCTCCACCGTCTCCATGATGAAGAGGGAGTAGTCCACCTCTGGGCTATGGATTTGTGGAAGTAACTATGTATCTCTCCTCTCTTTGAGATTCACTAATTAGTACCGTATGAGCTGCTGAACATGATTACGGTCATATTTGTAATTCCTATGTGGTGGATCTTTTTGTGAGTTAATATATGTTTGAGATTGCAATGTTTGTTTCAGTTATGAGTATAGATGCATATTATGTACCCTGTTCTTATCTACTTGTTATGATCAAGCATGTTTATGAGAGCGTGTGTGGGGTGATGTGTGCATTAGTTGGAGTAACGGGGGGTGGTGAGTGCGGTAAGTTGACCACTGTAATATCGCGATCCACTTGGGTGTTTTACCTTACTTTGTTACCTCACTAAGGATAAACAAAAATACCATGCTACAAGGGTTGTGGGTGATTTGCCACTTCTCCGTGACTAGATCTAGCATGTCCTTATTTTAACTTCATGTCATGATACTTAAAGCTATACTCTGCGTTATCTTAATTACTAAGGTGTTATGATTTAGTTCGCATCTTGGTGGAGTATAAGTGAGATTAATAACCAAAAGATCTATATGTTAGGACGTGATGTCCATATAATTAGTAACTTGATATCAAACCCTGTGTTGCAATCTCATATGTCAACTCTATGTGTCCATTGTCTGCCACTTTATTAAAGAGAGAGTGCATTTGTGAAACCATGAACCCCGGTCCATTTTTAATCACAAGAAACACCTTTCCAACAACTTTTACCACTTCCATTTTCTACAATTATTAAATCCGAAAATACAAAAACACTTTTACATCTTGCATTCATCATAAAAAACCCAAAAATATCATTCATCATTGTTATCATCATCCTTGCACATTTATTCACCACCACTGCATATTTATTTCTTGTTTGCATTGCATAATTATCTTGATATCATTCTTACACCTTGTGCTTGACAACCACAGGTGAGGTTGAGGACCAAAACATTTAACTCTGTTTTGTAGGTGACCAAAAAGAAGGATAAGGAGATAAAATTTTCACTATTGATTCCCCGAGAGTTCGATATTAAACCCTCGAGTCACCCTCGTGGGGAAAACACATCTTCCACTTACTACACACTCTGCACTTGGAGTCTCAACCTAACCCATTTACTTTTGACGCAGGTAACTACGCACCGGAGATCAAACCGTTTTCTGGGGTTGTAGATCAACCTCTTCAAGAGCCATCGAGGTGATCGAGCATCCGGGTGACAGTCGGCATGTCACCGGCGATGGAAGCTCTTGGAGGTTGCGGGGACGACTCAGCGCCGCAGAGAAGGGAGTGATCCCGACTTGGCCGTTGGGAGCCGCCTCCCGCATGTAGAAGGCCGTTTGCCTCTGGTTCACCTTCTTGGGGAAGCCGATGTCGAGATAGTCCACGTCGCTGCGGACTTGGAAGTTGAGGCCGCCGCAAGGCGACATGTCTCCCGATCTCCCCAACTTCCCGTGGAAGATCCGAAGCCACAAGGGGCAGTACGGCGGGCAGCCGTAGTACCCCTCGTAGAGACAGACGAAGCAGGCGAGGTGGAGGATGGAGTTGGGAGTCAGGTTGTGTACCTGGATTCCGTAGAAGCTGAGGAAGCAGCGGAAGAATTCTGACGTCGGAAACCCGAGCCCGCGCTCGAGGAACGCGACGAACTCCCTGGCCTTGGCCGCGGCTGCGGGTCCGCGGACGCGGTGCGCCACTGTCGCTCAGTAGGGAGCAAACCCTCCGCTGCCGCCTGCTCCAGCGCCCTGGTCGACACCGTCGAGCGCGCCCAGTTGCATTTGGGCGCCACCATCTTTGACAAGAGAAGGCCGATGATGGCGAAGTGGAGAAGAAGAAACGGTGGCGAGCTCTATGGAGACGAAGGAGAAGAAGTGTGGGCGAGGGAGTAGCGAGAGTGAGCAGTGCGCTCGCTGGTCTGCTCCGCCTCCCTCCTAAATAGTCATGGCGGCGGCCCCACTAACCGTAGTTAATGGCGACGCGCACGCCGCCCACTAGCGCCACATCGCCCGGCGCTTCGGTTCCCGCGTAACCGACGCCGAAAATTATGGGCACGATGTAACATCCCAAGTTTTTCAAAATTTTGAAAATATCAAAACAATCAAAAAAGAACTTTTGAAAACTATATATACTTTGATTTGAAAAATAAAATCATGCATGGCATGCATCATCTGCATTTGGTTGTGCATTTCTTTTAAAGCGCTTTAGTTTAAGTCGAAGAAACAATGTTTATGTACAATATAAGTACAAAACTATCTTCCTTTATTTGTCACAAGCAAACTTTGCTAAGTGTCGTTATTTTTAAACTACAACCCACAGGAATTTTTCCTGTATTTTAGTTTGCTCTTTTGAAGTTGTTTTGATGTTTCAAATAGAGGAAACAAATAAAGCAGAACAAAAAAAAAAGTGGAAACGAACCAGCCAGCCAGCCTCGGCCCAACAACACTGATGTTGGCCCAACATCTTCACGTACGTGAAGTACATCTCCAGAACGAACTCGAGTTCGTTCCTAACTCGACCAGCTCCACGTTTTCCTCGATTTCTCTTGTTTCTCTCGTCCGTTTGTCACGAAACTTCGTTCTATATAAACCCCCAAACCCTAGCTTTCTTTTTCCCCGACTTTCCCCAAAAATCGGCCGCCAGGCTGCGCCAATTTTGGGTCGAGATCGATCTACCGCCGCCGCCTTTGACGAGGTTCGAAGCCTTGTTTAAAAAACCGGACCGGTGACAGAACCGGAGAGGCTCTCGGTTCCGGCTTTCACTGGTTCAACCGTCGGTTCACCGGTTCAGCATTCGGTTTTTTAAGATATAAAATAATAATTTTCACACATAAATATGGCAATATCAAACATTACAGGTCCAGAAATAAATAGATATAGTCTCAGTCTCAATTATCAAACATTACAGGTCCAGAAATAAATAGGCAATAGTCTCAAAGACTCTCATACTGTCGTACTCATAGTCTCATACATGATTCAGAAATAAATAGGCAATAGTCTCAAACATTACAGGTCCAGAAATAAATAGGCAATAGTCTCAACTCTCAACTCTCAAGCTCTCAACGGTAGTCGAAGGTCCAATCAGTCACATTCCCGTGACGCGGTTCATCTCCATAGCCATCCACATGTCGAGTTTCTTCATCCCTTTGGACATCTCCATCAATTTGTTCTTGGTCTCCCGTTTGGATGATTGCTTCATCATTTTCTTGAGAAGCATCCATGTCATCTTCATCAGCAATCCAATGATTCTCATCTACATAATTGTAGGTGCTAAAGTTAAGAACTAATGGACAGAAATAAGAAATGCAAATTTAGAAGAGAAAGTGAAACAGTACCGTTCATGGCAATGGCATTGCATATCTCGGTGTCATTTGGCATCAAACCTTTCCTGTATCTCTCAATTTCTTCCCCAGTTAGCTCTTGGGGATCCTCTTCAAAGAGCCAATCTTCATGAAACTTGGCAATGTCCTCTAAACAAATTGGATCATAGTTTCTTTTGCTGATTTGGGACCTGCACATGGCACGGAAGGATGCAACCATATAAAAACAGTAAATAAACTAGGGACTAAACAAGAAAGTAGGTAATAGAGCAACAAAACGTACTTCTGTTCCAGCCTTGAGTTGCTTTGACAATAAGCTATATCATTCATCACTTGATGCTCAAGTCTATTTCTTTTATTGGAATGTATGTGCTCAAATAAACTCCAGTTTCTTTCACATCCAGAAGCACTACAGGTTTGGCTCAAGACACGAATTGCAAGCTTTTGCAAGTTTGGAGCACTACAGCCATAAGTCAACCACCACTCATCTATAGCAAAGATAGGATCCATATTAGTAGTAGAAGGTGCTGAATTACAAAAAACAATATGAAGGGACAAAGGAGATAAAGTGACATACCAGGAAGCATTGTATCTCTATCATTAATTGCTGTGACCCGACCAAAATCACCTTCTGCATTTCTAAAAATCTTCATCTCTGCTGTCAAAGCCTTGCGCAAAGCCGGATCATGTGCTGCATATCTCTCAATAACATCAATAACACCAGATGTAGTGGTATGATATTTTGTCATCAGCTCTTCATTATATTGGTTAACTGGGTTAAACCAAAAGCCAGCAGCATGTATATTTTTATTTAAATGCTTATCCCACCTTGCCTCTATCGAATTAAGAACAGGTTGTTGGATTGCCCTCTTCTTTTTCTGAAACCTCTTCTCAATCTCTTCTATTGCACAATGTAATGCCCCAAAAACATATCCCATGGCTGGCCTTTCATCACTGTCAACAAGTCTTAGAACCCGAACTAAAGGTTCTGAGAAATTACAAATGGAAGCACAATCTTTCCAGAATTGTTGATCCAATACAAGGTCAACAAACTTTCTTGCTTTCAGTTCTCTTGCACATGGGGCTGATGTCCATTCTTTTGAAATAACCATGGCACGAAGAGCATCTTTTCGCTTTAATATACTTTGCAATGCAACAAAGTTGGTAGCAAAGCGAGTTGGTGCGGGACGAAGAATCTCATGTCCATTAGTAAACTTCCGCATAAGAAATAGTGGGTAGCAATGGTTGTATAAGTATCTAGTCATTTTAGATGCATGTGCTATAGCTGTTTGCACTATGTCAAGCTTTCCCAAATCAGACATTATCAAATTTAAACAATGAGCAGCACAAGGAGGCCAATAAATTGAAGGAAACTCAGCCTCTAATTTTTTTCCGACACTAACCATGTTTGAGGCATTGTCAGTCACAAAATGCACAACATTCTCTACCCCAACAAATCTCACAACATCAGAGAATAACTTGAACAAGAAATCACCAGTTTTTGAACTAGCCGTGGCATCAACAGACTTGAGAAAGATAGTACCTTTTGGACAATACACCAAGAAGTTGATTAGAGTTCTTCTCTTTCGGTCAGTCCAACCATCAGCCATAATAGTGCAGCCACTGTCCTTCCATGATTTCCGATATCCCTCAGCAAACTTCTTAGTGGCCTCAACATTCTTGTTAAGCAAAGGGCCACGCATTCTGTACATACTTGGCCCTTTATAACCACTACCGACACTAGCAATTGCATCAATCATAGGTTGGTAGTATCTAGAGGTAGTTGCATTGAAAGCAATATGAGCATCAAGAAACCATTTATTAATGATCAAATCGACCCTTTCAAGTTGTTCTTGAGTTTGCAGCATACTTTTAATTGTTTGTTGATCACCTGGTTGCCCTCTAGATACGAAAAACCTATCTGCAGCTTTGCTGTTGCTTGATGTAGCAGCGGCAGCTTTACCTTTTTTTGCTCCTTTGGCTCGAGTGCTAGCAGCAACATCTTTAGGTGATACTTCCACACAATCATCACTAGCAGCGGCTCTAACACGAGTTGTTTCTTCATTAACCTTCCTCTTCTTCCCTGCGAAATGGTCCACACTTTGCTCCATCTCATATCTAACCTCAGCACTCACTTTGCGGCATTCCTTGACGTCACCCTTTATTCCAGCCAAATGCAACTTCAGTCGATGAATACCACCACCTTTCATCACCTCATTGCAGTACATGCATCGGATCCACTTCTTCTTCTTTCCATCAACAAGAACTTCCATTTCCAGACCATGCCCCCACGCTGGATTAGTTTTTGCTCGACTTCTTGTTTGCTGCTGCAGCTGCGATGATTCAGTCTGTGATGCCGAGGTGCCATCAGTCCGAGGCGTATCAGGCGAATCCATTTACCACTGCACACATTGCCAAACAAATACAACATCAAAAACTAGCAAAGTAGCAATCAGCAGCTGCACTAGCAAAGTAGCAATCTGATTTCTATCTCTAACACCAAAAAATTGCTTCCATCTATGTACAATTGCACACTGGTATCATATTGACTAGGAAATTAATTCTATTTCTATCAAGTATCAACTATCAAGCAGTCCAGTACTCCAGTGTCCAGTCCACTCCATGAGCTGAGGAGATGCATACCTCGAGTTGAAGTGTCGAACTACGAGCGGTGGCGGTGCAGCTTGTGGCGTCGAGCAAGGATGCCGGTGGGTGGCTTCACTCTGGCAGTCGGCGGCGGTGGCGTCGAGCAACGCGGCCGGCGGGTGACCGCGAAACGAGCTGCAACTGGCAGATCCGGCCAGGCGGCGTGGAGAACGAGCTTCTCAAGCGGCGGCCATGGCGTCGCCGCGTCGATCTTCTCCGAGTTCTTTCTATCGTGGCGGCGCAAGAGGAGCAGGGGATCGATCGAGCACTGGATCGAGCAGAAAACCTAGGAATTTTTGATTTCCCAAGTTTGCCCCTCAATTTTCCTCTCAAAATCAATTGGAATGAGGGTATTTGCGGAACAGACATTGGACCGGGCGGCTTGACCCAAATCGGCCGGTTTGACGGTTTATGACAAAACCGCCGGTTCGCCCGGTTTTTTCCCGGCTCGCTGGCGGGGACGGTCCTGTGCGCTAAACAGACCGGAGAGGCTCTCGGTTCCGGTTTTTCCCTGTTCAACCGGCGTCCGGTCCGGTTTTTTAAACTAGGGTTCGAAGGTTTTCATCGTCGTCTCGCACGACTCTAGCATCTATAGCCTTACCAATCCTTTAACCCTAGTGTTACGCGTCTCCTGAAACTTTTCTTTTTGAAAACGGTGCAGCAGGGAGCTCATATTCGTCGCTGGAGCGCCGCCGGTGTAGGAACTCGAGAACAGCCGCTGCCGTCGTTTGGTTCATCCGGAGACGTCGTCAAGTACGCCGTTGAGTTCGCCGGGATAATCTCTTCCGATTCCTTCTGTTTCCAAGTCGGGAGGAACAGCAGCACGCCGTCTAAGATCGCAAGCAAGCCGCAGTTCCTCACCGTCATCTTCTCCGGTGAGCACCATGGCCGGTCATGGTTGTTGTTGTTTCCGTCCGTCGGATCGACAACCAGTGGTCCAGATTAGAACACTTGATGAAAGGGTATGGGCGAATCAGGCGCTGCCATGTGGCAAGAGCCCAGTCTGCATCTAGTCATTGCCCAGTCAAAGAGAACAGCCAATCACGTTGCGACACATGACGCGTTTCTCTGTAAATTCGTATTTTCAAAACAGAGAATATGTGTATCTTGTAAAATTCATAACTTGAGTTCTACTTAGCCAAAAATTATGATATTTTTACCAAAATGCTTAGATTTTTGTGTAGAAGACCGTGGTGACAAAAGTCTGCATGTTTGCATCATATTTATTAGCGTTCCTTATAAATGTTTAAAAACTAGTTTTTAGTTAGTCAAAATTGTTTTATTTTATTAAACACATTAGAACTTGACATGCGCATCATGCATATAGTTTATACCAGAGAACTAAAACAATATCTTTTGTTGGACTTAAAGTTGTGTCACTTCTGCATTTTGTCATGCATACATATTTTTGTAATGCCATTTGTATGATTGTATTGATTTTGTGCTTGTTGTTTGTTTAGATTGTGAAGAGTGCAGAGCGTGTTGTGAGTGCTGCAGCAACACGAACGAATACGAAGGCAAGTGAATAACTTGCACAAGCATAAATGACCTACTATTTTATTATATTGCATTAGTAGATATTTTAGTAGTGTGCATGATAGGTGTTACTATATTATATTATGCAATGCAAACCTTGTAGGATAGCCATATGATCACCTTGGTAGTGACCTATTATAATTTAGTGGAAATACTTGCTACAAAAATGATTGTTTTATTGTAGATGTGATATTTGAAAACTCCACTAAATTAATTTACTACCTGGGTGGATTGGATTTGATAGAGGATGATGTGAGTGGAGTGGCTATTCATGGGTCATGTCTATGGCTGTCTTGTTTACGCTCACTTGTGGACCGCCACCCAGGGTTTCGAGATTTAAAGTCACTCTATGTTAGTTGCCCGAAGCGTGCAACCACTAGTCATATGGCTCTGTCTTGAGTTAGTAAGTTGAATGAACCCAATCCGTTCTTGACAAGCAGATGTAGGGGAATGTAGGTGGGAACGGGTCAAGCCAGTATGGAGAAGGGGAATTCTTTCGAAAAGTCTCGTCTTGACTTCCTCCTTTCTTACTTACTAAATGTTGTAAGTAGGAGCACTAGGGTTAGTCGAGTCTAGTGGTGAAAGTGCAACAGCTCTGCAGAGTGTGTCAAACTAAGATCTTAGCCGTGTCCCCGATTACGGACAATTCGTGTCTTCGAACAAGGCAGTGTATGGAAAATCTCATCATTCCAATTTCATAATAAAATTTGATGGGTGAACTCGGGTTAAATGAGACACTGGATGCGTCCAGGGTTGTGTCTCATGTTGTTGTTGAGATTAAAAATGCTTTATGAAAAGTAGGGAAAAATTGGCTTTATGCAATAGCCTTGAACTCCACCAGCCATATAAGCATGTAGAATTAGTCTTGCTGAAAGGGCATGGCGCCCCCATGTGTGGTTTTGTTAATTAATGACAATCCCTATGGACTAATGGTTGCATTGAGTTATTCTTGTAGTGTTTGTCCATAGGCAAATGCTTGAACTCCATATGTTGGATTCAAGGTTGATGCCATAAATATATTGATATAATGGAGTATTTGGCATCAAGATCATCGAGTTGTATGGATATATTTGATATGATCAAGAAGAAGAATATGTGATGACCAAGATGGTATTCGAGGAGTTATCCGATGATTGGTCATATGTGAGTTGAGCATATCTTCAAGACATCATCTATTAAAAAGAGAAGAAAAGATACAAGGTTGATCAACGTCAAGTGGTGTTCGTCATCAAGCTTGTGTTGTGCAAGTTCAAGAGAAGTATCTCGAAGATATCATATGCTTGAAGCTTGCCACCCATTTGGAGATAATGGTCAAGTGAAGATATGTCGATAAGAGGCTCTCCCATAGTGGAGTATGGGGAGAAATATGTGGATCTTCACCAAGCGAAGCGCAATCAAGAAAGGTGGTCCACTTGAAGAGATCAAATCGACGTCATCTAGCTCAAGTGGAATGCGCAAGGCAAAGGTATGATAGGGTTTCTACTTTACCGGTCTCATGGTACTAGATGGGAGACCGGGTTATAGGATAGATATCGTACTATCAAGAGGGGCTCTCGATTGAGCTTTAGCGTATCAGTTGGAGAGAGCTCAAACCTTGCATACTTGCCTTCATCATATTTCTTGGTTCTTATTTGGTTCTTCTCCTTGTTGGGTTTGTGGTGCTTGTTGTGATCTTCAGACAAGCGCAAGTTCTCCGAAAACGGATTTCGTATAGAAAACTTGTTGCATTTTCGGGTTGGAAATATCATCGGTTTATCCGTGAGGAAAGTTCCACACCTTCCCATGTGTGTCAACTTAACTCTATTGATGGTTCTTAATATTTCCACTTTTTGTAGGCCTTCTCCTTGTCGTTACCTTTCCAACAAAATTGGTTTCACCTAATTTGGAGTTCAAACGAGAAAGTTATTGAGTTTACAGTTTTATATTCGATGAAAGTTGCTAGGGGCGGTAGTACCGCTGGTATAAGCGGTAGTACCGCCAGCTCCCTGACAAACCTGCTGCAGAGGCGGTACCGCCGCGGGTACCGCTGATTTCGTGTTCTGGCCGCATATGCGGTAGTACCGCTGGGATAAGCGGTAGTACCGCCAGCTCCCTGGCAAACCTGCTGCAGCGGCAGTACCGCTGCGGGTACCGTCGATTGGCGTTCGGAGGCTTCTTCCGGTACCGCCAGCGGTACCTCGAGCGGTACCAACTGGTACCGGGGGCGTGGGATCGTGAAGACGAAGACCGTCCGATGACTGGCGGGGTTGCTGCGCTGAAGACCGCAGCGGTACTACCGCCTATCCCAGCGGTAGTACCGCTGGCACGGGAAAGATGCTCCCAACGGGCAGATTTGAAGGAAGGGTATATATTGCCCTTCACCTACCTTGATTAAAGTCTCTCTTGCAGCTCGTTTTTCCTCCATTGTTGAACCTTCTTGAGCTTTGCTAACTCTCCATCCTCCATGATTCTTGCCTCCATTTAGTGGGAAAAGAGAGAGGAGATCTAGATCTACCATTCCACCAATCAATCTCTCCTCTAAGTGAGGGGAAGCTTTTGGATCTAGATCTTGGAGGAATTTGGTGTTCTTCTTGTTCTTCCTCTCTTCTCCCCCCAATAGCATTAGTTGCTTTGGTGGGATTTGAGAGTGAAGGATTTTGAGCACTTCTTGTGTTCTTGCCCATTGCATCGGTTGCATCGGTTTGAGTTCTCCACGGTGATACGTGGAAATCGAAGTTGAGAAGCTTGTTACTCTTGGGTACTTGGGGTGCCCTAGAGCTTGTCCTCTTGGGTACTTGGAGTGCCCTAGACGGTCCTTGTTGATCTCGGAGTTTTGGTGGCTCGCGGGATAGTTGGGAGCCTCCAATTAAGTTGTGGAGACGTGCCCCAACCTTGTGATTCTTGTGGCTTTGGGAGCCGCGGGAATTCGGTGAGAGCTCCAATTAAGTTGTGGAGTGTGCCTCATCCTTGTACGGGTTCGGTGACCACCCTCAAGTGTCCCATAGTGGTTCGTGGCACTCTACATTGGTAGAGGCACGAAGGAGATTACGGTGTGCCATTTGACGGCTATTCGGGGATCACTTTGTGACTCCGCACCGCTCCAACGGAGACGTAGCTTCCATTGGGAAGTGAACTTCGGGATAAATCATCGTCTCCAAGTGCCTCGGTATTTCTATACCCGAGCTTCTTACTTATGCAATTTACTTTGTGATAGCCATCGAGCTTGAAGTAATATATCTTGCTATCACATAGTTGTATATCTTGTTTAGCATAAGTTGTTGGTGCACATAGGTAAACCTAGCTTGTTTAGGTTTGTGCTTGATAAATTAAACGCTAGTTTTATTCCGCATTTATTCAAGCCTAAACCGTAAAGAATTTTAAATCGCCTATTCACCCCCCCTCTAGGCGACATCCGTGTCCTTTCAATTGGTATCAGAGCGGGTTCTCTCGTTTTTGGCTTCACCGCCTCGAGAGTAAAGATGTCGTCTAGTGAACTAGTGCACAATGCTTCTTTTATATTAGATGGCACAAATTATGATGTTTGGAAAATTCGCATGCTTGATATTTTCGGGTCATTGACCCATACATAGAGCGAATTCTAGATAGGGGTTATTCTCCTCCAAGGAATCCCAAAAGATTATCTTTATTGGATGAGAATAATTCCTATCTAGATGCTCAAGCTTCTAATGTGATTTTCAATGCTTTGAGCGATGTAGTTATTATGTCGGTCTCTCCTTTTCGGAATGCTCATGAGCTTTGGACCAAGCTTCAAGATAAATATGATGTGTCCAAGAATTGTGGAGATGATTGTTGTCCCTCCACTTCCGGCCGTGATGAGTTCTCAACTTCTCTACTTCACCTACATGTGGCAAGCCACAAAGTAATGCAATGGTGAGTAGTGATAAACATTGCAATGATGATAGTGAGCTTATTTGATGATCTTCACCTCTATCTTATTGCAATGATTTATCTTTGGACTTAAACATATCTAGCACCAAAAATGATTACATGCTTGTGTTGATAGTCCTTGCATATCATGTACAAATTGCTTGACTAATCCTCGTGATGATATGCTCTCTATGTCTTGTTCCCTTGATAAAAATACTTCTATTTCCTCTAGTATTTGTTTGGCTAACAATGTAGAGGAAACCAACACTCCATGGAACAAGACATGGACTTGAATGGTGCTTCAAGTTTTGCTTCATCATCATCAACCACTTCACACTTTTGCCTTATGGCAAGGGATCAACGGTAATTCTACCTTGACTCCCAATATTCTCAAAATGAATGATGATGATGATAATGAAGAAATGATAATGATGCTTCCCTTATTGAGAAGGGTAAAATGGTTCTTCATGCTATTGCTAAGAATAAAGATGCTCATGCTAAATTCATAGAAATCTTGACTATTGCTATTGAGAGCAATAAACTTATTGATGAGCATGAAGACACAATTGAGAAAATGCAAAGCCGCGAATATAAATACGCGGAAGAGATCGCCGATCTCAAGGAAGCTCTTGAAGAAGAACAAACCACCAAGGAGTCTCTTGAGGAAACTTATGCTCTCGAACTTTCTAGAGTAAAGGGATCCTATGATAGTTCTCTTAAAGTGGCTAATGACTTCAAAGTAACAAATGGTAAGCTTATAGATGCACATGCCAAACTCCTTGAGAATTTTGAGCACCTAGAAAATGGCTCTAGGGTCGTTAAGGGTGAGCTCATCAAACTCACCGAGTCTCATGCGCAACTTAAAGCTTCTCACTCAAAAGAGCTTGCCAAGTTACCTTCTCCTATTGCCATTAATAATGATGCTTGTGCTACTAACTCTATCTCTTGTGAAGCATCCATATTGACGGAGAATGTTGAGCTAAGGGCTCAACTTGCATTGCTTTCTAGCAATTATGGGAAATTGGAAGAAAGACATGAAAAGCTTCGAGCTCTCATGAGGATCTTTAGTCTCCCATGATAAGCTAAAGTTAGCTCATGAGGCTATTATGTCTAAGGTAACATCTTGTGAACCTCATGTGGACAATGGCACAACCTCTACTCAAAATGCTTTATTGCCATGTGCTAGTCCTAGTAATTCATCCACTCATAATATTGCTACATCTTGTGATGAATTACTTTCCATGCCTTGTTGCTCTAACAATGAAGCTTCAACTTCCTCTAGTGTTTTTGTTGATACTAACCATGTAGAGGAATTAAAAGAGCTCAAGGCCCAAGTCACTTCTTTGAAGAAAGACTTGGAAAAGCGTCATGATGGGAAGCCACACTTGACAACATGTTGAGTGTGCAAAGACGCCCCAATGACAAGAGTGGACTTGGATTCAACTCCAATAACAAGAACAAGTCCAAGTATAACAAGAAAAAGAAGGGCCATGAACAAGTCAAGAATTTGGCCAAGATTGTTTGCTTCAAGTGCAAAGTTGAAGGGCACCATGTTAGATCTTGCCCTTTGAAGAAGAAGTCTCTTAGTGAGAAGCAACAAGGGAAGATGCCTCAAGTTCAAACTAAAGTTCCCCAAGTTGAAGAACGGCCACTTCCCAAGAAAATCAAGCTATTCCTTCTCAAGTTGAGATTCAACAAAGAAGAAAGGAGGAAGCAAATGTTGCTACTTATGCCGTGAGAAGGGTCACTTTGCTTCTTCATGCACTAGTGGTACCTTATCCAACCCTATCATAATTGATAATGTTTATTCTCTTAGGAAGGATAAGGTTGGCAATGTGTTTGCCAAATATGTTGGTACTCAAAGTGGTGTCAAGAAAAGAACCATTTGGGTTGCCAAGCCTATTGTGACTAACCTCTTAGGACCCAACTTGGTTGGGGACCAACAAGCTAAAACTTGATCAATAGGTGTTGTGGAGGGCATTGGAGACTTGGCTACATCATGAAGAATTAAGGGATCTTCATCAATTATATTCTCTCAAGCCAAGTCATTTGGATTATATTGTTCTATCTCATATCCAATGTTTCTCCTTGCGGTAACTTGTATTTAAATCATACATACATTGAAAGTTGCTTGCACCCTTGCATGTGTTTGGTTTTGTACCTTGCTAGTGTTTGTATATGTTGTGCTCTCTACTTACTTATCTTGAGCAATCAAGTATGTGTATGTTGGTTTGCACACCATGTATGTGTGATGTTGAGCCTTTATCAACTTGCTTATATCTTAATTGGCTCTTTTGAGAGATTAATGGACTATCCCATTTTGGAGTGATAGCTTGGCTCTTCACAATCCTAAAAATGTATGTACATGAGTACTACCACTTAGTGTTGATATATCAATTTATCTAGTCTCTATGTGGTATGTCATTCTCATGAGAAATTCAAATTCTATAATGTTCATTAATCATCTCTAGTTGGGTTTTACTTGCCTCTTGTGGAGAATAAATGGATTATCACATTATGGGGGAGTAATAAGCTATGTGCATATTACAAACCTAGACAATGTGAACATGTGAGGTATTGCCACCTAGAATTGATATTGTTAATTATCTTATTCCTTTGTGGCATGTTTCTCAAACAAGTTCCCTTTTGCTTAAATGTTTTACTTACTCACACTTTGGATCTTGTTTGTGATGAATGTTCTTGGTAAGGTTTTCCTCTAATATGTTCTCATATATCTCTTTGGGAAACCGATTGCTTCAAAGCACTCTTTGTAGTTGCTTTGCATTATCGCGTGAATATTTGAAGCTATCAAGAACATTTATCTACATAAGCATCGTGCTTAAATCTTATCCTTCACCATGTGCTTATTGGTTGTGAAGATGATCTTGAATATCAATCCAATACACCACTAAGAAATTTCTACATATACTCCATGACAATTGATAGTCATAATTGTGGTGAAATTGTAGATCATCTTCATATTGGCTCTTGATTTTATTGCCTTATTTCTTGCCAAAAATTAATTTGTTTAACTCCCATTGTCTTCCTTACCTCTTGTGGATCATTTTGATTTACTCAAACTTTCCTAGTGTTTATTTGGTATAGGAGAGGCATTGATCCCATCATTGTGCACCTTGCATTCAAAGGCTACTTATAGATAATGCACTATTCTTGGGTGAGCTATCCTATATTGAGTACAACTTATATTTTCATTAGTATTGGATCTTATTGCTTTTTCTTGATATATGACTAGTGTTTGAATAGATATTTGAGAGCGATGATTCCATGTGTGTGCATTGTGTATTCAAATACAAGATCATAAAATAATGCACTTTTGTTGGGAGAGCTATCATGTTTTTTTTCACTATTTATATTCTATTTGTATTTGATCCTTTCCATTGGTCTTTGATCCCGATGACATGTCTCATGGAAGACAAACCTTTTTGGCTTGGTACTTTGTACCATCATGAAAAGTGTAGAGGGTGTGGTTTATTTGTTGGAACCCCGCTCTTTCTTTTTGAGAGTTTGTCCCAATTGGCATCTCTCTTTGGGAGTGGGTTATATCATTCGTTGATTAACATCTCTCTCTCTTTTGGTATCTCTTTTGGAAATTTGATATCTAGTCCTTTTATATATTGATTAATTGGTATCTTATTTTCTTTTTGATATCTTTATCCAATTGGTATCTTATCAATTATGTGTTGATTTGCTTTTAGTTTCAATTGGCTTCTCTAAATCAATTTTTGATTTGGATCTTTGATATAATTTGGACCCTCTTTGATCTCTAATATTTGTCCAAATTGTATCTCCCTTTGGTTATTGAAGGTCATAGGCATGCATATCTACTACATGTTTATTTTATGGCATGCTTTCCTTCTTTGTGCCAATATATAGGGGAAACTCCACGGAATCCTAAATCGGCTAAGATGTGCATGAAATTCAATTTCATATCTATATGCACATATTTATGTGGAGTTCCTTCTATGTATTGTAGTTTGACTAACTACTTGGACCCAATTAGTTTGGGAACAATTTTACTTGAATGTGTTTTAGGTACATGGAGATGCATTGGATGCTTGTCTCATTTACAATGAAAGTATCTTCACCACATGCTTATTGGAGCCAAGCGAGGATGGTTGATGAAATTTTATCTACTACATCAACCCAATGTCATCTCGGTAACAAGTATTCACCCTCATGCATACTTTTCTAGCATCCAACCTTGTGTAGGTTGCATCATGGCATGAAAAGTATTTATTTGCTTTGTTGTAGCTATTGCAAATTCAATGTAGCTCTTATGATACTTGTTGCTTTCCTCAACGCATCCCAACTATATCCTTTTTCCCTTAGTGATATTTGTGATGCTTGTGTTGAGGTTGAATTTGAAGTTCATTATTATACAATATGAGAACATTGAGCTATGGGCTATGATCCTAAACAAACATCATATGTGTACATTTTATGACTTCCCTTTGGATATCATGTTTCTTTTCTTAGTAACTAATTTTATGTGTACATGTTTCTTTGTGGATTGTACACTTAGAAACTTATATACATGAGAGAAATTACATCTTTACTCGATATCCTAATTCTTCGGTGTCACCTCTTTTACTCCGTTTTTGATTCTTTGGCGTGACTCCGAAAAGAATTTGATTTATGAGTGCATATCCTATTTTATCACATCTTGGTGCTCTCATCTTGGTGAATATCTTGCTTGTCTTACAAGCTAATAAACTTCACCATGGGATATGTCACAAGCTTTGTTTTTCATTTGCATCTTATTGAGCTTGTGAATTCATTTGTTTTTGTGTTTTAGAGGATACCGGAGGAGTGAGGATTCCATGTTTGTACACCTTGTATTCAAATACAATAATTCTAAATTGTGTACAAATATTGGGGAGCTCCTCTATTTCTTTAAAAACACTCTTTTGCTCAAATCATAATATCTTGTGTTTATTTGGTTAGTTGGATCTTTTTGATTGCTTACTTTTTATTTGGAGAATTGTAAAAAGTTTTCCATATCATTCTTTTGCAATCTTTGGATCCTCAATATAGTTTGTGCTCTCTCCAACTATTCGTCATTGGATATGTGTATTTGATTTCACTCATATTTTGAGAAATGCACACGTTTTGGGGGAGCTCATACTATATTGTCCTTCTAAGATTTTTCGCCCATTTTGGAAATGGATGCCAATGGGGGAGAAGTTTTATAGGGTTTAAGGGAATTTGGTGTTATGCTTTTGTTTTGTCATAAGCATTTACCTTTCATGCTCATGCATCTATGCTTGTTGATTTGCATAGTTGCTTAATTCATTATATAAACCCTTGTAAAAGAGATTGTCATCAATTACCAAAATGGGGGAGATTGAAAGGGCATGGCGCCCCCATGTGTGGTTTTGGTAATTAATGACAATCCCTATGGACTAATGGTTGCATTGAGTTATTCTTGTAGTGTTTGTCCATAGGCAAATGCTTGAACTCCATATGTTGGATTCAAGGTTGATGCCATAAATATATTGATATAATGGAGTATTTGGCATCAAGATCATCGAGTTGTATGGATATATTTGATATGATCAAGAAGAAGAATATGTGATGACCAAGATGGTATTCGAGGAGTTATCCGATGATTGGTCATATGTGAGTTGAGCATATCTTCAAGACATCATCTATTAAAAAGAGAAGAAAGATACAAGGTTGATCAACGTCAAGTGGTGTTCGTCATCAAGCTTGTGTTGTGCAAGTTCAAGAGAAGTATCTCGAAGATATCATATGCTTGAAGCTTGCCACCCATTTGGAGATAATGGTCAAGTGAAGATATGTCGATAAGAGGCTCTCCCATAGTGGAGTATGGGGGAGAAATATGTGGATCTTCACCAAGCGAAGCGCAATCAAGAAAGGTGGTCCACTTGAAGAGATCAAGATCGACGTCATCTAGCTCAAGTGGAATGCGCAAGGCAAAGGTATGATAGGGTTTCTATTTTACCGGTCTCGTGGTACTAGTTGGGAGACCGGGTTATAGGATAGATACCATACTATCAAGAGGGGCTCTCGATTGAGCTTTAGCGTATCAGTTGGAGAGAGCTCAAACCATTGCATACTTGGCTTCATCATCTTTCTTGGTTCTTATTTGGTTCTTCTCCTTGTTGGGTTTGTGGTGCTTGTTGTGATCTTCATGACAAGCCCAAGTTCTCCGAAAACGGATTTCGTATGGAAAACTTGTTGCATTTTCGGGTTTGAAATATCATCGGTTTATCCGTGAGGAAAGTTCCACACCTTCCCATGTGTGTCAACTTAACTCTATTTATGGTTCTTAATATTTCCACTTTTTGTAGGCCTTCTCCTTGTCGTTACCTTTCCAACAAAATTGGTTTCACCTAATTTGGAGTTCAAACGAGAAAGTTATTGAGTTTACAGTTTTATATTCGATGAAAGTTGCTAGGGGCGGTAGTACCGCTGGTATAAGCGGTAGTACCGCCAGCTCCCTGACAAACCTGCTGCAGAGGCGGTACCGCCGCGGGTACCGCTGATTTCGTGTTTGGCCGTATATGCGGTAGTACCGCTGGGATAAGCGGTAGTACCGCCAGCTCCCTGGCAAACCTGCTGCAGCGGCAGTACCGCTGCGGGTACCGTCGATTTGGCGTTCGGAGGCTTCTTCCGGTACCGCCAGCAGTACCTCGAGCGGTACCAACTGGTACCGGGGACGTGGGATCGTGAAGACGAAGACCGTCCGTTGACTGGCGGGGTTGCTGCGCTGAAGACCGCAGCGGTACTACCGCCTATCCCAGCGGTAGTACCGCTGGCACGGGAAAGATGCTCCCAACGGGCAGATTTGAAGGAAGGGTATATATTGCCCTTCACCTACCTTGATTAAAGTCTCTCTTGCAGCTCGTTTTTCCTCCATTGTTGAACCTTCTTGAGCTTTGCTAACTCTCCATCCCTCCATGATTCTTGCCTCCATTTAGTGGGAAAAGAGAGAGGAGATCTAGATCTACCATTCCACCAATCAATCTCTCCTCTAAGTGAGGGGAAGCTTTTGGATCTAGATCTTGGAGGAATTTGGTGTTCTTCTTGGTTCTTCCTCTCTTCTCCCCCAATAGCATTAGTTGCTTTGGTGGGATTTGAGAGTGAAGGATTTTGAGCACTTCTTGTGTTCTTGCCCATTGCATCGGTTGCATCGGTTTGAGTTCTCCACGGTGATACATGGAAATCGAAGTTGAGAAGCTTGTTACTCTTGGGTACTTGGGGTGCCCTAGAGCTTGTCCTCTTGGGTACTTGGAGTGCCCTAGACGGTCCTTGTTGATCTCGGAGTTTTGGTGGCTCGCGGGATAGTTGGGAGCCTCCAATTAAGTTGTGGAGACGTGCCCCAACCTTGTGATTCTTGTGGGTTTGGGAGCCGCGGGAATTCGGTGAGAGCTTCCAATTAAGTTGTGGAGTGTGCCTCATCCTTGTACGGGTTCGGTGACCACCCTCAAGTGTCCCATAGTGGTTCGTGGCACTCTACATTGGTAGAGGCACGAAGGAGATTACGGTGTGCCATTTGATGGCTATTCGGGGATCATTTTGTGACTCCGCACCGCTCCAACGGAGACATAGCTTCCATTGGGAAGTGAACTTCGGGATAAATCATCGTCTCCAAGTGCCTCGGTATTTCTATACCCGAGCTTCTTAGTTATGCAATTTACTTTGTGATAGCCATCGAGCTTGAAGAAATATATCTTGCTATCACTTAGTTGTATATCTTGTTTAGCATAAGTTGTTGGTGCACATAGGTGAAAGAGCATTGTCGCTCTTAATCATGTTTTGATGTTGATGATAATACAGAGTTTGTATCTAACAGTTTTATACAAGTTTGAACAGGTCTTATGAATATTGTCATTGCATTCGCGCAGCGATTCTCTACATTATGATGCAACATTGCCAGAGGGCGGTACTACCGCTGGGATAGGCGGTAGTACCGCCAGCCCCCAGGAATTTGCACTGCAGCGGCAGTACCGCCGCGGGTACCGCTGTTTTCGGGTTCTGGGCGCTTGAGCGGTACCACCAGCGGTACCAGCCGGTACCGCTGAGGTGGAATGGGTGGTTCCAGTACCGCTGCCAGTACCGCTGTTTCCAGCGTTCGGAGGCGTTGTCCTGTACCTCAGGCGGTACCTCGAGCGGTACTGCCTGGTACCGGGGGCGTGGGCTGCGTGAGGAAGGAAGACGACCGTTGACTGCCCGTGCTGCTGCTGAGAAGATCCCAGCGGTACCACCGCTTGTTCCAGCGGTAGTACCGCTGGCGCGAGTTTTCTGCCTCCAACGGCCAGATTGAAAGAAAGGGGTATTTAAACCCCTTCTCCTACCTTGGGATATTTTGAGCTACCACTACAACTGATTCCCCATTGTTGCCAAAGCTTCAAACTACTAGATCTCCCACTCCAACCACTCAATCGACTTGATACTTTGAGGAGTGTCATAGGAGGTCTAGATCTACGTCTCCACCGAAGGAATTTCAAATCCCCCCACACGGATAGTGTGGAACTTGCATCTTGGGTTGCTTGTAACTCGAGGTGCCTTTGTGAGTCTCGGAGGAAGTCCGAGGCATTGTTGGGAGGCTCAACTCATTGTGGAGTTCCCCGACCTTTGTGTACCGGCTTGGTCAACGCCATCAAGGTGACCTCATAGTGAATGAGCCGAACCCCCACGGGTAAAGCTCACGGAGAATAGAGTGAGCACATCCGTGCTATTGGAGCGCCTAGGTGGCTCCACACTCCTCCAACGTAGACGTACTTCCCTTGGGAAGGAACTACGGGAAACATCTCCGTGTCTCCACTTTGCGGTTACTTCTATCCTTTACTTGTTGCTTCCGCTACGTTGCTTACCTTGCTTGTATCACATAGGTTGCTCACTTAGTGCACATCTAGTCAACCTTGTTATACTTTGCTCAAGCCTTAATTAATCGAAAAAGAATTAAAATTTGGTAGTCGCCTAATCACCCCCCCTCTAGTCGACATATCGATCTTTCAATTGGTATCAGAGCCTCGTCTCTTATCTAAGGCTTCACCGCCTAAGAGAATATGTCGGACGTCGTGGACCCTCTCGCATCGGTTACTAATGAACGCTTTGGTGAGGTTGTTAGTGAACTCAAGAGTGAGATATCGAATCTCAATACCGAGATCACTACCAACCTCAACATAAGCATGAAGGAATCGATGCGAGAAATGTTCAAGGAGTTCCTAGGGAAACCGGATCCTCCTAAGGTTGATTTACCCTCCTTGGAAAATGTCCCGGGAAGTTAGATACTCTTCCTTCTACGGGTATTGTCAATGCGGACGGAAAGGCGCAAGCCAATCCCGAAACAAAGAACTCCGAGGATGGTAACTCAACCCCAAGGAAGCCGCCGGGGGTGTATGCTAATGTTCCACCGGAACAAGTGTATAACACAATCCACCAACACGTCTCTCCGCCACACATCGCCAATATGGGCGCACCTCCTAAGCTTGATCCAAAAGACTTTCCTAATTGGCAATTCTCTATGCGTTCACACATGTCTAGTTGTTGTGTTTTCTTGATTGACATTTTAGAGCAAGGCTTCCATCCTCAAGACCCACACAACATGACTCCAACGGAGAAGGCCAATCATCAACTCAACGCCACCGCCATGCACATGATACAAACGGCCGCAAGCCCAACTTATCGCACGCATATCCGTATGTGCACGACGGCAAAGCAATGTTGGGAGAATCTTCATAACTTGTTCTTGGGGAACAAAAGCATTCAACTTTCCAAGTATGAAGCGGTTCAAGATGAAGCCGATGAGTTTGTGATGAATGAAGATGAGACCCCCGAAGATCTCTATCGAAGACTCTCCGCTCTTGCCATCACCTTGAATGATTTCGGTTTTGAGAAGATTAGTGATAATTGGATCAAGCGCAAATTTCTCAAGGCCATCACTCCCTCAAATCAAGGCTTAGCTCAAACCATTCGATCAAGACCGGACTTCTCAACACTTGACTCCAACACCGTGCTCAACGAGTTTGTATCCATTGGGATGGTTGTCAAGAGCTCTATTCATGCTCAAGCTCGGCAAAGGGGACTTGCGGGACAATCTCCAAATGTCGCTTTGAAGTCCACCACCATCACTAGTGAAGAAGAGTTTGAACATGGAGGTGAAGAGGAGGATACGGAGGAGATCAAGAAAGACTATTGTGAGCACATGGCTCTTGCTTCAAGAGCCTATTGGGGCAACCGTTCCAAGAGATCTTCAAGACCTTTTGCTAAGAAGAACTTCGTTGCAAGACCAAGAGGAGACCGTCCAAAGACTTGCTATAATTGTAGTAATCTCAATCACTACATTGCCGAGTGTCCTTGGGAGAATCGAGAGGACCACAATGGCAAGCTTGTGAGAAAAGACAAGTCCAAGGGCAACGGCAACAAGAACTACGTGAAGAAGAGGGTTACCAATGCCTTGTGTGTTCAAGATAGAAAAGTTTTGGAAGAATACACGTCCGGTGATGAAGATGAAGATGAAGTTGTAGCTACCGCTCGCATTGCCATAGCTACACCTTCCTCTACACCGTCATCCCTATTTGAATCCCCCAATGAAAATGAGTCCATTCCCTACACATGTCTCATGGCAAAAGCCACCTCGGTAACTCCTTCTCCTAAACCTATTGCCTCTACACCTCCTTCCTTATTGGATTGTGTAGAGAATGTTGTGAAGGAGCCCCAAAGTCCAAATGAGGTGGACGTGTGGCTAGCGAATCTTAAAGGAGAAGACAAAGTGAATGTTGATGCTCTTTTGGAGCAACTTGAGGAAACTAACTCTCTTGTAGATCAAAAGGAGGAGATCATTTCGGGCATGGCAAACCGTGAGGTTGACTATGCTAATGAGATAGCGGATTTCGCTATTGCTCTTGAAAAGGAGCAAACTCGTAGAAGGTCCCTTGAGGAGGCCCTATCTAATTCCGAGGAATCCTATGCTATTGACATGTCTAGAGTTAAAAAGGATCATGAACATGCTCTTGCTACTTCTAAAGTCTATAAGAATGAGAAGCTTGAGCTAGGCATTGAACATGCTAGACTTGAGAAGGAAAACAAGAGACTTGATGAGGAACTCAAAACCCTCAAAGAGTCTTTTGCCAAACTTGAGAAGTCTCATGATCAATTCCTAGGTCAACAAGTGAAAGAAGTTATTGCTTCCACATCAAATGAAATTATTGCTAAATCTATTATTTGTTGTGAGCATGCTAACCTTGTTGAAGAGAATGCTAAGTTGAAATCTCAACTTGAGAAGGGCATTATGGCTTGTGCCCAAGGAGAAAAGAACCTCAATGACCTTTTGAGCAATCAAAAGGATCAAATTGGAAAAGAAGGACTTGGTTTCTCTACCAAGTCAAAGAAGAAGAACAAGAAGAAGAAGAAGTCTTCTCCCTCTTCAAAAGCTATTATCTTTGTGAAGGAGGGGGAGTTGGCTAAAGAGAAGGAGACCAACACCATTGTGGGTGGTGAGGTCACAAGGGACCTTCCTACCCATAATGACTTTGCCGGCAAATATAACCCATCTTATGTTCTTATGAAATCTAGAGATGGTCATGTTTATGCTAAATATGTTGGCTCTTCTTATGGTGATGATTATCATTGGGCTATTTGGGTTCCTAAGACCCTTGTGACTAACAAGAAAGGACCCATCGAAAAATGGGTACCTAAATCAAAGACTTGATTCCTTGTAGGGTGTGGCGTCCGGTGCGGGTCGATGGACGGTGGATAGTGGCGCATCCCAACACATGACCGGACGCATTGACTTGGTGGATGATATTGAACCTCCTCTACCTCAATATTCACGAGTCAAAATTGGTGACAACCGCGAGCTTAAGGTATTGGGACGAGGCAAGGTCGTTGTTGCTAGAGAAGTCTCTATCAAGAATGTACTTGTCGTTGAGTCCCTTGGTTACAACTTACTCTCCGTCTATCAACTTACTAAAAGTGGTTATGGGTGTTATTTTGATGACGAGAGTGTGATCATCACCGTGAAGGGATCTCTTAAAGTAGTCTTTGTTGGACATGTCGAGTACGGCATGTATGTGCTTGATTTCTCGAAAGAGAGCATGTCGGCCGCGACTTGTCTAATGGCTAAAGTTGATGTGGGTTGGCTTTGGCACCGCCGACTAGCCCACACCAATATGAGAACACTCCATGATCTTCAAAGTGGTAATCACATTCTTGGACTAACCGATATTAAGTTTTCCAAAGATCGTGTGTGTAGATCATGCGTTCTAGGAAAGCAACATGGAGAAGCCCATCCACCAAAGACGAAGATTACCACCGACAAGATTCTTGAGCTCATTCATTTGGACCTTTTGGTCCATTATCTTATGATAGTCTTGGTGGGAAGAAGTATTGCTTGGTGATTGTTGATGACTATTCAAGATACACATGGGTCTATTTCTTCAAGAAAAGAGTGAGACTCAACAAAGAGTCATTGACTTCATCAACATGCTCAACGCCAATATCAAGAGAAGATCATGACAATTCGAAGTGACAATGGGTCCGAATTCAAGAACTACACCGTGGAGGGGTTTCTTAGTGAAGAGGGATTGCTCATCAATATTCCACTCCATACACCCCTCAACAAAATGGTGTTGCGGAGAGGAAGAACCGGACTCTTATGGATGCGGCTAGGACCATGATTGCGGAGTATGCTTCTCCGTTAACTTTTGGGCCGAAGCCATCTCCACCGCTTGTCATGCAACAAATCGGTTATTTCTCCGCAAGCTATTGAACAAGACCCCATATGAGATTCTTCTTGGGAAGAAACCGGATCTTTCTTATTTTCGTGTCTTTGGATGCAAGTGCTTCATTCGCAAGAAAGGTAACCGGTTATCTAAGTTTGAAACTAGATCTATAGAGGGTATCTTTGTTGGTTACTCCACAAACTCTCACGGCTATAGAGTCTACAACAAGACCACCGGTCAAGTTGAAGAATCTAGTGACGTGAAGTTTGATGAGGATAATGGCTCCCAAGTGGGGCAAGTTGATCCTAATGTTGTAGGTGATGTACCTATGGAGCTCGCTCTAAGAAGGATGGCAATTGGGGACATTCGTCCCATTGAAGAGGATCCTCCTCAAGTTCAAGATCCTCCTCGAGCTCCTCCTCAAGTCATACCATCACCAACTCAAGATCCTCCCCGTAACCAAGAACAAACTCCGAGCCCTCAAACAAGTGAGCAAGGTCAAGAACAAGATCAACCTAGTGGTTCCTCTCCACAACTTGATGTTCAAGACCAAGCTCTAGATGGTGCACACGACAATGATCAAGAACAAGATCAAGGTGGTCCTCATCAAGATCAAGCTCAAGATCAAAACAATGCACATGACTCCGATGATGAAGGAAATGATCAAGTCATCTCTCAAGAAACTTCGGAGGAGACCAAGAAGAGAAGAGAATTGCGAAGAGAGCAAAAATTAACTCGCTTAGAGCATACATTGGACAAAGTTCTTGGAGGTGTCCAAAGCAAGGTCGTCACAAGAAAACAATTGGCAAGCTTTAGCACCAACCATGCTTTTGTGTCCTTCATCGAGCCCAAGAAGGTGTATGAAGCTCTTGAAGATCATGATTGGATTGATGCCATGCATGAAGAACTCAATAACTTCAAGCGCAACAAGGTGTGGAAGTTGGTGCCAAGGCCAAATGGGTGCAAGAACGTCATCGGCACCAAATGGGTCTTCAAGAACAAGCAAGATTCGAACGGCATTGTCATTCGAAACAAGGCAAGATTGGTGGCACAAGGCTACTCTCAAGTCGAAGGTGTTGACTTCGGTGAAACCTATGCCCCCGTTGCTCGTCTTGAATCTATTCGCATCTTGCTTGCATATGCATCTCATCATAACTTTAAATTGCAACAAATGGATGTTAAAAGTGCTTTCCTTAATGGTCCTATTAATGAGTTGGTATATGTTAAGCAACCTCCCGGGTTTGAGGATCCCAACCATCCGGACCATGTTTACAAGCTCGACAAGGCACTCTATGGCCTTAAACAAGCCCCACGTGCGTGGTATGAGCACCTTCGAGAGTTTCTTGTAGACCGTGGATTCCAAGTTGGTGTTATTGACCCCACCCTCTTTACCAAGAAGGTGGGTGGCAATCTTTTCATATGCCAACTCTATGTAGATGACATCATTTTTGGTTCTACTAACAATGCTTTCAATGATGAGTTTGCAAAGCTAATGACAAGCAAATTTGAGATGTCCATGATGGGGGAGTTGAAGTACTTCCTAGGATTTGAAGTGAAGCAATATAGGGAAGGTACCTTCATCAATCAAGCCAAATATACCCAAGACATGCTCAAGAGGTTCACGATGACGGAGCTCAAATCTTACAAGACACCCATGTCCACCTCCGTCGACCTCCACACCGACACCGAGGGTAACGATGTCGATCAAAAACTCTATCGCTCTATGATTGGCTCTTTGCTTTATCTTTGTGCATCTAGACCGGATATTATGTTTAGTGTGGGTAAGTGTGCAAGGTATCAAGCGGCTCCCAAAGAGAGCCACTTAGTGGCGGTTAAGCGCATCTTTCGATATTTGCTTCATACCCCAAACTTTGGTCTTTGGTATCCCAAGGGTTCAAGCTTTCATCTCATGGGTTACTCGGATGCGGATTATGCCGGAGAGAAGAAGGATAGGAAGTCTACATCCGGGAGTTGTCAATTTCTTGGCCGCTCCTTGGTGTGTTGGTCTTCCAAGAAGCAAAATTGTGTTGCTCTCTCCACCACCGAAGCCGAGTACATCTCCGCCGCAAGTTGTTGTGCTCAACTCTTATGGATGGTGCAAACTATGAAGGATTATGGTATTTCTTCTCCAAGGTGCCCTCATGTGCGATAATGAAGTGCTATCAAGATCGCCCACAACCCCGTGCAACATGCCAAGACGAAGCATATTGAAGTTCGTCATCATTTCATCCGGGAGCATGTGGAGAGGGGCAACATTGACCTTTCTTTTGTAGGAACCAAGGATCAACTTGCGGATATATTCACCAAGGCCCTTGATGAACCAAGATTTCGAGAGTTGAGGAATGAACTAAATGTCATTGATGCGAGCAACTTTGCTTGACCGCCTTGCACAAGTACCCTTAGTAGACATCGTAACTAGTTTAGATGCATGCATGGACATAGGGGGAGTGTAGCTCAACTCATGAGTCAACACTACTTCTATTATGCGCACATAGACAATTCGTGCTTTATTTGGTCACTCCGGTGACAAATTGTGCTTAAACGATGAGTATTGGCCTTAAACCCAAGATATATCTTCGCGGTTTTGGGTTGATAATTGCTCATACATGGTGGCCTCGGCCACCGCCTCCTCCTTATGAGGAGTTGATCTTCATTTGATCTTATTTGGGTTTTCTAGACCTTGGCTTTCTCTTGTGGAAAACATTCAACCTTTGGCCTTTCCTTTTCGCATCTTGCAAAGTTGAATGTCTCCCACCCCTATCGGTTTGTGTTCTATCCTAAGCCAAAAATCCTATCTCGAAAGACTTTTCTTTCTAAAAAATGCTTTTGGTTTCATGCTCTTGGCGCTCAGAAAGTCGGACCCGGCGACATGGCATTGTGTTCGCCCTCTTGGACTTACACAGCGCGGTGCCCCCAGGCGCCGGTACTGGCATCCCATACTTGGCTATGCACTAGACCATCATGCGCAAGCATTTGATTTAGTGTATACCCAGTTATTGGGCTGCGCAGAAACCGGCCGGCGGTACTACCGCTGGGTTAAGCGGTAGTACCGCTGGAGCGGTTTTTCGCAGGATAAGGGTCGGGCGGCTGTGGGGAGGAAGTCAAACTTCCTCTTTTCCCCACGCCGCCCCACTCCTCTCCTCAAGATCCGCCGCCGCCGACCTTTCCCGCCGCCGGGAAGGAGTGCCCCGGCCAAGGGCTTCCCCTCCCACGCCCCGGGGACACTCCAGCACCTCTCCCTCACCTTTGACCCTCGCCATGAACACCGGTATGCCTTCTTCCTCTCTCTCTCCTCTAGTTGATGGAGGAAGATGATTGGATGGTGTAAACTAGTGTCCTTGATGAAATGGTTTGGTAGAGATGCACTTTAGGGAATCTAGAACCTCGTGTAGAAGTTTTGTGATGATTCATTGGCTAGTCTTGTAGTTCTCCATCTAGATTTGTTGGAATCACCTCGGGATAATGCCATTGTTCTTCCTCGAATTGTGTCATCATACTTGTTGATTCCACCCCTCCTAGTTGTTGAACTCACCACTAGACTTGTTTTCTCCAATTTTTGTACACTTGTGCTCTTGGTTTTCAAATCATGAAATTAATATGCATTACTTATCCCCATGCTTTCCTACCCATTGCTATTCACAGGTGGTGTTGGTTCGGGAGGTACTCGTCGTCGGGCAAACAAGAAACCTAGAGCAGATGAACCGGTTGATGAGATTGAAGAAGAACTCCATCCGTCGGGGCCAAGTAAACCAAAGAAGAGAGTTGCCAAGAAACCGGCCTCCAAGGAGCTGACCGCAAGCACGATGCCTGAACCTCAATTTCTGGACCTAAGGAAGAGGGATGCCTATGCAACTGACCGGGCAAACCTGCTTCCCAAGTATCGTGGCAATGACCCTTTCTTCCACAATGTCTTTCAAGCCCAATGCTACTCAGAGATCCTTCATAGGAAGGCAGAAAAGAATGTGGTGCCACAAAAATGGATTGACATGGATCATATGACGAGGCACCCGGAGTACTTTGGAGAAGCAATGTCCATGTGTCAAGAGTTTGGGATCACTCCTCTCATGCAACTCAAGCAAGATTATGATGAAGCGCTCGTTTGCCAATTCTTTGCCACTGTTCACTTTGGGACCGAAGTGGAGGAACCTTATCTCACTTGGATGACAAAGGACCAAGTATTTTCTGAGAATTGGGCTGATATTACTGCTATGCTTGGTTTTGAAAATCATGGAACTCAAACTGTTCTTCCCTCTCACTTGTCAAGCACATGGTTCCGTGTTCATGAAGCTACAAGACCCGTGGAGAATGAGGCGCTTCGTCCTCTCTATTTTTGGAAGAGGTTCATCGTTGGGAAATCGGAGGGGCTCTTTCCTCCCTATGATATAATGCATCGCATCTACCGCATGGTCCTCAACCCCAAGGTTGGCAACTTGGATGAAATTCATGGGTATCTTCGCACCTTGATGCTTATGTCTCACCAATTCAAGACTCAAGGGAAGAAGATTGACATTGCTGATTTTATTTGGAATGAGCTTTACAATGTTATCCTCAACAAGAAGAATGCGTGTCATGGCCCTCTCATTATGAAGATCCTCTTGTGGGCATGGCACCGCCGTTTCCCGAATCAAGATGTTAGTGACCCCAAGACTTGGATTGAGCACAAGTCCAAGCGCCTCCTCATCAAGGATCATACCGAGAGGCACAAGGAGGACAAAGCTAAGAACAAGACTGCTGCAACTGCTGAGACTGCTGCTGGCCCCTCACGGGCTCCTAGGATGGAAGGTGGTTTTGCTTGGATGGCCAAGCAAATGAAGAAGATTTTCTGTATGTCCAAGGCTGTGGAAACTCGCACTTGGCAAAATCATTATGAAGACAAGATGGCACGTCAACGCGACATTCAACGTCGCCGTGATCAAGGCGAAGATGTGCTTTCGGGTTCGGAGAAGAACATCACCACCTTGAGCAATTGGCGAGCAAAGGATGAGGACGGCAACGTCATCACTTGGTCAGATTATGAAGGTGAAGAAGAAGTCTCCTCTCGCCGCCGTCCTCGCCCCGGGAGCAACGACAACCTCTCCGACTAACCGTTGGGACGTTAGCATCGATTTCTCCCTTTTTGGTGTCTTGATGCCAAAGGGGGAGAGATATCTATTAGGACTCTCGGGATTTGCATGGGTTAAGTTACAAGCTTTGGTGTTCTCTTTGTTTCTTATAAGCTTGTGAACTTTGTTGTTTATCGCTTCAAGTACCTCGTTATGCATGGTGTAAGACATGTTTAAACTTCGTTTGTTGGTTTTGAACTATCTATGTTAGTTGCAAGATATGTTCTTTTATGCTATATAATCTATCTTGCATGGTTTGAAAAATCTAGGGGGAGTGTTGATCCTAGTTGATGTGCATTTTTGGATGTTCAAAGACTACTCTTGAGTAGTGCACATATCTAGGGGGAGCTCTGTCTAAATTTTTCGAACCATTTGTAGCAAATCTTTGTATTGTCATCAATCATCAAAAAGGGGGAGATTGAAAGAGCATTGTCGCTCTTAATCATGTTTTGATGTTGATGATAATACAAAGTTTGTATCTAACAGTTTTATACAAGTTTGAACAGGTCTTATGAATATTGTCATTGCATTCGCGCAGCGATTCTCTACATTTTGATGCAACATTGCCAGAGGGCGGTACTACCGCTGGGATAGGCGGTAGTACCGCCAGCCCCCAGGAATTTGCACTGCAGCGGCAGTACCGCCGCGGGTACCGCTGTTTTCGGGTTCTGGGCGCTTGAGCGGTACCGCCAGCGGTACCAGCCGGTACCGCTGAGGTGGAATGGGTGGTTCCAGTACCGCTGCCAGTACCGCTGTTTCCAGCGTTCGGAGGCGTTGTCCGGTACCTGGGCGGTACCTCGAGCGGTACCGCCTGGTACCGGGGGCGTGGGCTGCGTGAGAAGGAAGACGACCGTTGACTGCCCGTGCTGCTGCTGAGAAGATCCCAGCGGTACCACCGCTTGTTCCAGCGGTAGTACCGCTGGCGCGAGTTTTCTGCCTCCAACGGCCAGATTGAAAGAAAGGGGTATTTAAACCCCTTCTCCTACCTTGGGATATTTTGAGCTACCACTACAACTGATTCCCCATTGTTGCCAAAGCTTCAAACTACTAGATCTCCCACTCCCACCACTCAATCGACTTGATACTTTGAGGAGTGTCATAGGAGGTCTAGATCTACGTCTCCACCGAAGGAATTTCAAATCCCCCCACACGGATTGTGTGGAACTTGCATCTTGGGTTGCTTGTAACTCGAGGTGCCTTTGTGAGTCTCGGAGGAAGTCCGAGGCATTGTTGGGAGGCTCCTACTCATTGTGGAGTTCCCCGACCTTTGTGTACCGGCTTGGTCAACGCCATCAAGGTGACCTCATAGTGAATGAGCCGAACCCCCACGGGTAAAGCTCACGGAGAATAGAGTGAGCACATCCGTGCTTTTGGAGCGCCTAGGTGGCTCCACACTCCTCCAACGTAGACGTACTTCCCTTGGGAAGGAACTACGGGAAACATCTCGTGTCTCCACTTTGCGGTTATTTCTATCCTTTACTTGTTGCTTCCGCTACGTTGCTTACCTTGCTTGTATCACATAGGTTGTTCACTTAGTGCACATCTAGTCAACCTTGCTACTTTGCTCAAGCCTTAATTAATCGAAAAAGAATTAAAATTTGGTAGTCGCCTAATCACCCCCTCTAGTCGACATATCGATCTTTCAATAGGTAAACCTAGCTTGTTTAGGTTTCGTGCTTGATAAATTAAACGCTAGTTTTATTCCGCATTTATTCAAGCCTAAACCGTAAAGAATTTTAAATCGCCTATTCACCCCCCCCCCTCTAGGCGACATCCGTGTCCTTTCACTTGCCATTTTATATTCCACCAGTATTCACTTGCCTGCCAGTCGAACGGCATCTGACCCAAACATTCTGGGCTGCAACTTACATGTTGCAGGTTCGTCCGATCAGGAGTGACGTCGTCAGTTTTGAGCTTACAACCGACATGTTCGCCAGTGGCGCATGGAGATGATGGAGCTCCGTGTTATATTTATTTTGCGTGTGAACTCTGAATAAATGTTGAACTATTTATTGTTTCAAGCTAGCCTTTGGCTATGCGCAGATGTAATAAAGTATTTCATGGATCATATCGTACTCGCGTTGTAATAATCTTTTGACATTAATGCATGATATTACACTTCTGTTGGTGAGTACTAACCTATTTGATCCAGGGCTTGTATATTTCGCAATGTACTTATGCTTTTTAAGCAAGGGTGCTACACACGATGAAGGCCACGTCATAGCGCCGGTTCGTTTCCAGCCGTTGGATCAGAAGCCGGCGGGTCACAGCCGTCATCATTATCGCTCCTCCATCCCGAGGACGAGGCAGTCGATGCATTGTCCCGTCACATCAGTCCACTCGGCGTCAGATGGACAAGCACAACAGAACAAGCGATCAAAGATGCTGTGGCGTCACTCGGAGAATTCGAAGGGCCAACTCGGCAAGGAGGCAAGGTGACTTGGTAAAACGCGTCCCACCGGGCACGAGCCGACATCAAACAAAACTTGAGTTAGTCCGGGCGCAAGCACCACTGATCATGACTCCATCCTTTTTTTTCTTTGAGTTCTAGAGTTCACTCAGCGACTCGACTTGACGACTTGCGAAGATGAAGCTAAGCCGAGACGAATCCCTGGTGAACTCGAGGGCTACTGATGGGGGGATGCCCAACCGGGTAGGTCCAAGACCACGAGTCAGACCACGAAGCCGGGCGGCCCAGAACCCACCCGTAGGCCATCTATCCAGGATGTCGGGTCCCCAAGGAACCCAGTGGGCCGGCTCGAAGGAGGCGGCAGGCAGATAACTCCGAATTAGAGAAGGATCTGCGTAACCCGAAGAGTGCGCTGCACGAAGCCGCACTTGTAGCGAGTTAGCTAGCGCTGCCTAGGTCACCCGTCGTTCCCTGTAAACCCTAGCCGATCCCTATATAAAGTCGGCTAGGGGTAACCCTAGAGGTAGACTCATCTCATTCCATAGCCACCAGAGCACCCGCAATCTCTGGCGCGCACGCCATTGTACACCCTACACCATTTCAATACACATAGCAGGAAGTAGGTCTTTACCTCGCCAAGAGGGGCCGAACCTGGGTAAACACTGCGTGCTACCTCTCCGTGATCCTAAGTCGACTGGCTCACACCTGATTTAAGCCACCCCCCATGGCATCTGCCGTGACTATACCACGACAGATAGCTCGGACAAAAGCCATGGGACGGGAAGATCCATCATCCATAAGGGCAATGAAAGAGATAGGACCATAGATAAAACTAGTAGATAGCCTAGTGCACGTCCATAGGCGTGTTATGTCTGATGGTAGCAGCCACCTCCCTCATGGACTCAGTCATGCTGGTGAAGACGAGAACCTCTTCATCTACGAGTGCTTCTATCTTCCTCTTCCTCCCTCTCTCCTTCTTAGGTTTCTTGGATGCATTGTGACATTCTTGTCACCTCCATTGATGTCAATGGGTAAAACTCCTGGGTAGTAAGGTCAACAAAATTAGGACCAAGTGTACCAAGAGGCTCACTCGATCCCATGCAAACTTGTCAGCCGCCAAATCGAAGGAGAAGATGGTCTACATCTGGTAGTAATGTTGGATGGACTTGTTCAAGTAGTCGACATCTTCGGGGTAGTCCTTTGGACAAGAAAACAACATTAGACAGTCAGGTTAAGCTGGTTTGATGAATTAATGCGACTTATGTTAGATAGGTGGTTAATCTTGGTGTGACTTCTTAGGTGCTCGTCCTGCAGAATAATGCTCTGGGTGTCCTCATCCCACAATTTTTTTTCTGAAATTTAAAACCACTATATTTAGTGGCACATAGTGGGATGAGGGTGTACTCATCCCACTATGTGCCACTAAGAGCATCTCCAGTCATGGCCCTCATAGTCATCCCAAACGACCGGACAGACAACCCGGATGTCATTTGGCCCAAAAACCTCCACCCAACCGACTCCCCTATTGGCAGCCCAAACGTCCGGGCGGTCCGGCACACCCCCAAATGCAGCCCATATGTAGGGCGGGTTTGGGGCCGCTCGGACGTGTCCGCCACGTCGGATCTGTCAAGGCGGGCTTACCCAATTTTCCCCTAAAATCGGACAGAATCCATTGCTTCTTCTTGTCCCACCGCCGCTCCGTCCGGTTTGCCCGCCCACTGTTCTCCGTCGCCGCCCCCCTTCGACTGTGCCACCGCCCACGAAGTCACAGAGCCCGCGCCCAAGTCCGGGGCAGCCGCCGGAGCCCGTTGGCACTCACAGAAATGCACCGCTGCTTTGAGGATGCTTGCCTATGGGAAAGCCGCTGATGCCATAGATCAGTATGTCCGGATGGAAGAGAGTACATGCATCGAGGCTATGGAGCACTTTGCATACGCTGTCGTGAAGGTTTTTGGGCCAAAATATCTGCGAGAACCTAATGCCGAGGATACGGCAAGGCTACTTGCCTAGGAGAAGCAAGAGGATTTCCTGGTATGCTAGGTTCAGTGGATTGCATGCATTGGCAATGGAAAAACTGTCCAACGGGATTGCGTGGGCAGTACCAAGGACACAGCAAGGAGGCCACAATTGTACTTGAAGCTGTGGCATCTCAAGACTTGTGGATTTGGCATGCCGGTTCTCACAACGACATCAATGTGCTTCAGCGCTCTCCCCTGTTCAAGAGGCTCTGCGATGGGGAAGCTCCACCATGCAACTACACCGTCAACGGACACGACTACACCATGGGATACTATCTTGCAGATGGTATATATCCTCAGTGGGCGGCTTTTGTGAAAACTATCAGTAATCCCACTACTCCCAAAAGACGTGCATTTGCAGCTGCGCAGGAATCAGTTAGGAAAGATGTGGAGAGGGCATTTGGTGTGTTGCAAGGTCGTTGGGTCATAGTTCGTGGAGCGGCTATGATGTGGGATCCGGAGGTTCTATGGCAGGTCATGACTTGTTGTGTAATTTTGCACAACATGATTGTGGAGGATGAGGGAGAAGGGGCTGCTCGTACTGACTTTGAGAAGCCTGGAGAACACGTCCACCTACCTGAACAAGAAGCAGAGTATGTCATGCAATTCCTTGAGATGCATCGACAACTTCGAGATGAAGTAGTGCACACCCAACTACTCACAGATCTGGTGGAACACATGTATGTCTTCATGGGGAGGGACTGATTTTTAAGTTGCAATGATTTGTGTCCGAATAATGTGAACTTATAGGTCCAGCTACTTTTATTTGTTTAGATACAATTATTAATTGTAATAATGTGGTGTGAACTATTCCTTGAGATGTATCAAAACTACATCTATGATGGACGTGCATGGCTTGCATGGATTTGGGTGTCAAAATTTGAACATTGTGGTTGTAGGACACTAGTTTTGCGGGATGTCCGGTCGGTGCGGTCACTTTGGGGGCCGGATTTGGGGCCTCCGGTTGGAGATGCTCTAAGATCTTTCAACTTGGTAACATATATCCACCCGGCACTCACTTCTTGAGGTGGTTGTACACCTAAATCCGGTGACATCTTTTGGAGAGATTCTTCATCGATCTAGTGGCCGGTGAATCACTGATCAAAGAGCGAGCAACCGCCAGGTTTAATGATTTTGTGGGATTCCTGGATGTAGCGGCTGCCGAACCGCTTCTTCTTCCACAAAGATTCAGACAAAACCAAGCTTGGATAGAACTGAAAAAGATTTGGCGAACGAATAAAAAGGTAAAAGGGTTTATTAAAAAAAGCTACGAAGACCAGCTCGAACTGAGGTGCACCTTCCTAAATCATATTAATGCTCATGTGATGTGGATGCATACCTTCACGTTGCAACGCACGGCCACTTTTGCCGATAGCAGAAGATCAATGTCGGTGGACCGGTGGGTTAGGAGAATAACCTACTCACAGTACTCTATATCGGAAGCACGTCTGAACCGTCGGATCCTGATCCTGAGACCCTCGTCATATAATCACAAGTTTTGGAACGCGAAAAAAATTCAGTAATTCCGCTCCCCTCTCTCCTCCCCGCCTGACCCACCGCACGCCGCCGGCGAACCGCCGCCATGGCCTACAACACCTCGCCGCCGGCTCCCCCCACGGCGCACCGCCCGCGGAAGCGGGGCCGCTCTCCCCAGGCCTCCGGTGCGCCGGCGTGGCGCGCGTCCTCGCAGTACGACCACCGCCGCTGGCAGAACCCCGCGGGCGCCCCTCGCCGGGTCTGGCAGGGGTACCGCGCTCCGCACACCCCGGTGCCCTCCCGGCACTGGGTCTACGCGGACCAGGCCTCGACCTCGACCTCGAGCGGAGGTATCATGCTGCCTGCATCGCTGCGGTTGTTTGTAGGCCTGAGTTAACTTTGACCGTTTGCATTGGTTCTTGTTAGTGTTGTTTGTCTGGAAAGTAATTAACTGCTAGTAGGTCAATCAATTGTTAGGGGAACCCAAGTAGTAAAATAAGTAAACATGAGAACTAGTTTCAGAAATAGAAGTTAGTGAAAGTAAACAACTTCTACACCAAATTAGTGATTTTTTTTCCACAAAGGCGTGATATCGTGTCCTTCTGTTACAAAGTTGTAGTGTCGGTTTGGGTTATTGATTCAGGAATTATATTGCTCGTTACAAAGTTGTACCAGATTGTGTGCAATTGTGTTGCTGAGATGGATGGTATGGTATTCTTGCACGGTTAGCTTTTACACTTATATGCTTTCTTTTGGTAGATGCATGCACAATCATGTCGTACAACATCTTGGCGGATGCCCATGCGCAGAACCATCCTGAACTTTACCGGGACGTCCCTTGGGATGCAATGAGGTGGGATTCCAGGAGAAGGCTCATTCTCCGTGAAATTAGGCACTGGGACTCTGATTTAGTGTGTCTTCAGGCAAGAACTCAACCTGCACATTGTAATGCCATCCTTTCACTGTACTCTATAAAACCTTTTGTGGTTTGCCCAATAGGAGGTGGATAGATTCCAGGAAATTGCTGCAGAAATGAAGAGCAGAGGGTATGAATGTAGCTTTAAGGTATAACACTACAACACTTCTCTGTAAAAATGCAACCTTTTTTCCAATTCTTATGCCGAGTCTGGTGCTATACTTAGGGGCGCACAACTTGGGATGCTAAAGATGGATGTGCTACTTTTTGGAAGTCAGAACGGTATGTCTAATGTCACCCTTCTACCCCCTTGTTAAGTCCATTCGTTTTAACAAAGTAGCATTTTCATTATTTCTTTGTTTTGAAATGTAGGTTACGTCTGCTTGATGAAGATAGTATTGACTTTAGTGAATTCAATCTGTGGAATAATGTTGCTCAAATATTAGTTTTTGAGGTATTGGATTTACATCAATGTACTAGTCGGTTCAATCATTAAACTAAAGTCAGGAGCTATGTCTTGTTTATCCTGTAAAGTCAATACTATGAAGGTTCTGTTAGTAATGCTTTCCCTAGATGATATCAAGGTTCTGTTAGTGCTAGGCGCTGATTGAGCCTCCGCTTTTCCCTTTTCTGAAGGATTAAAGTGTTAAGCGCAATTAAGTGTACGTATAAGCGCAGTTAACCACTAGGCGTTTTTGCCACCGCTCAACGCCTAGGCGAGCTTAAGCATGTGCTTAGGCGTGCCTTTTATGACCTTGGTTGATATTGCCCTGAGTCCTGAAGGATGGGTAGAACTAGCAGGAGGTAGAGGAAAAGAGACTACACCTTTCTCTTTATTTGAAGCTTTGCTGCCAAATCCTGGCTTAAACTTCCGTACATATAATAGCTCCATCTTTTCTTTGCTAGTTGAAATACCTCCATCTTCTTTTGCGAGTTGAAATAACAGTTCCAGCAACATGTGCCCTGTATTATATACAATTTACTTATGGTTCTCTTAAAATATAAGTAGGCGCCGAACCACATGATGTACAAAATTGTGTATTTTGAAACAGAGTCACCAATTTCTATCCTTTGTATAATCTGTTCTTATTCAAGTTTCTGTTGATTTACCGTAAAGTAATCAATGTTTTGTTGTTGGTAGAATGGCTCTATTAATAATTGTTTTTTCTTACCTGCTTCCTTTTCAGTTTAATGGAACCCAAAAATTTGTGATCGGGAATATCCATGTTTTGTTTAAACCAAAGCGTGGAGATGTAAAACTTGGACAGGTATATCAGTTTAGTTGAAGTCGACATCATCTGTTTCGTGTATGTCTAGTATATTTTTTCAATTCTCTAGTTGTGTCACAAGATTTTCTGCATAATCCTCATTAGCTGATATGAATAGAGTGCAAAGTTTGACATGACTGCTGAATACATCAAACTTGGCAGATTTTTTTTTTTCCTTACGTCAACTTTGCCCAAAAATTGTTCACTCATAATTCTCCTTCCTCCAGATCCGAATGCTACTGGAGAAGGCAAATGCTCTTGCTGAAAAGTGGGACGGAATACCAATTGTGCTTGCTGGTGATTTCAACACCACACCTGATGTATGCCATATTTCTCCCATGCATATTTTTGCTTAAAATTCTCACAAAGCTAATTACTTCCAGCAAGTGTTTGTTTCCTGAAACTGAGATGTACACAGTTGACATTACTGCTCACTAGTGATAGGTGCTTTAGATTGGCTGCGGCTGTAGTGTCGTACAAACATGCTTTATTATGTTGTTCACATTTAATATATGTAAGAAATTTGGTATGCCACGATTTAGTGCTGACATCGTTCTTTCATTGGTTCTCTGCCTTTTCTTGTTTCTCCCTCGGAACAGAGTGGCATCTACAGGTTCTTGTCGACAATGAAGGTGAAAGAATGCATTAGATATTTCTTAGATACCCCCAAAGTTATAGTGACCTCTGGTTATTATGGAATTGCCTACAATGTGTTATTTTTTGTGTCACCAGCTGAACATTTCTTTGCATGATAAAAGGCAGTTGTCTGGAACACTCGACAGCTCTGAATCTTATTTATACGATCTTCGTAGGTGAGAAGTCTTTCTTGTCAGATCTTAGTTGACCTAGCACATCTTTTCGTTTTAAGACTTGTAACTAGTTTTGTGGTAGTTACAGATGGAGTGCCGAAGAAGTGCAAAATGCCACAGGAGACTCAAATGTCATGGTCGCTAGACACCCATTGAGACTATCTAGTTCTTATGCTATGTTAAAGGTAGTATTTTCTAGTGAAAATGAAAGCACTCTTTGACTATTCGGCGTATAGCTGAAGCAAAATGCTGATTATCTTAGGGAAATTCAAGCAATAGGGATCATAATGGTGAACCTCTGGCAACCTCATACCATAAGAGGTTTTTCGGCACTGTTGATTATTTGTGGTATGCTTCTTTCCCAATATGAGTCTGAATCGTTTTATACATATACATTATACAATGTGACTGTTTCTTCGTTGAAGGTATACTCGTGGGCTTGAATGCTCTAGAGTTTTGGACACGCTACCTAGTGGTGCTTTGAGGAGAACGAGGGGTCTTCCAACCAGGGTACTTCCTGTTTGATGCATCATACTAGTTAGACCATTTTTTATTTGAAACGAGAATTAAACTATGGTGGTTTCATGATTCGAGTTTTGGATATAAATTTTCTGTTTATATATACTTGTCATATTGAACTGCTAACAAAAATGTAATGCTGATTTTTTTTTCAGGAGATGGGTAGTGATCATCTGCCGATTGTTGCTGAATTTGTCTTCATGGAACAAAATCAAGATGCATCTGAGCAAGAAGATGAATCCGAGGAAGAAGACGAATCTGAGCAAGATGATGAGCCTGCACAAAAAGCCAACACATCAAAACACATATATTTCTCAGATAGTGATGGTTAGTTTGCGAGTTAGTTATTGAGTTGGTAGAAAGATTTAAGATAAATGACTGAGAACATGACGCGCAGTTCATCAGAATCTGTGTCATGATGGCCGTACCAGTAGTGATCCAGAAGCAGAAAGCATGCATCCATTTGACGGCGCAAGTCATATCCTTGAATGTGCCGAAATTGGCGGCATTGTATTACCTGCAGCGGAGTGCCAGAGTCTAATCATGCTGCTGATACGAACCAGACTCAGGTGTGAAGCTGATGGTCATAGATGCCAAGTATTGGGGCAGTATACAAACAAGTAGATCAAGGACAAGAAATGAAAAACGTCCTTTAGGAATTACTAGCATTCAGTGGATTTTTTATTTATTCGCATCTCGTGTCAACCAGAATACATGTTGACAAACTATTGTCATATTACTTTTACCGTACATGCTGACTGTATTATACTCGTCCTCTCTATACAAAACAATGTTTGCTCTCTCATTTTATTTTACACTGGATTGCTTGAGGAGCTGCTCTTGAACTGCTCCCTAGAATAAATAAACTAGGAATGATGCAATAGCAAAATTTTACCGAAGCATATCCTAGATCAGGAATGCTGCAACAGCTAAATTTACACAAGCTGAGTAACAGAGCACATGTGCCAGAGTAACTTTTTGCAGGAGCAGAGTAAAACAGAGCATGCATATGACCTTGCATTCTGCAACCCAAATTCCCCAGCACCAACCAAAGACATGCCTGGTACTGGAGGCCATTCATGGATAGAAAGATAGGGAGGCAGCCAATGAGAGCCCAGCATCCGGCCACGTCACCCCGTTCAGAGGGACCAAAACGCACGAACACAAGAGACGCTCCGACTCATCAACCGCTCCATCTTTTGTTTGGTCACGTAGCGCGGCAGAGGAAAGGAAAACACAGCGAGCGAGAGGCCGAGAAGGGATTGGTTAGAGCTCTAGCTAGCGATAAGGCAACAATGGCTGCCACGGCGTACTCCGTGGCGCTCCTCGGCGGAGCACGTCTCCCCGCCGGCGCCACCGCTCCCCGCTCCACCTCCTCCTCCGCCTTTCTCCCCCGGCGCAACCTCCACCAGCTCCGCCTCCAAGGTGAGTGAACATGGTACTGTCATCTGAGTTTGTTCGTCCGACGTTTGTAGCCGCCCTCTGACCGGACTATCTGTAGACGCGCCGAGGCCGTCGCTGCTCCGCGTGAAGGCCGCCTCCGACGACACGTCGGCCAGCGGCGACGAGATCATCGAAGACCTCAAGGGGAAGGTTCGTTAGCACCACTATTCTACCTACATATCTGCGTAAACAAACGTTGTACGAGCGTATGATACCAGTGTGTAGTGCAATGTGCGCATCGTCACATGTTCTCTTCTCCCGTATGACGACAGTGGGAGGCGATTGAGGACAAGCCCACCTTCCTCCTCTACAGCGGCGGCGCCGTCGTCGCGCTCTGGCTCACCACCGTCGTCGTCGGCGCCATCAACTCCGTGCCCCTGGTACGAAGATAACCGCCTTAATCTTTATAATGGGTCGCCTGACTTGAACTCTGGTGGGTGACGAAATTTGTGATGTTTTGTGGTGTGCCTTGTGCAGCTCCCCAAGCTCCTGGAGCTCGTCGGGCTCGGCTACACCGGCTGGTTCGTCTACCGCTACCTACTCTTCAAGGTAACAATGCTAGCAATCAATCTGCATTTGTGTGTACCTTTAGCTTGAATTGGCAAACCTGGGTATTGATAATTGATAATTTGCATGAATGCCTTCGGTTTTCTTATTGTTTTTACAGGAGAGCAGGAAAGAGCTGGCCACCGACATCGAGTCCTTGAAGAAAAAGATCGCTGGAACCACCGAATAGACTTGTCGAGTTCTCTGGAACGTTTTGGGTGCTTGTTTGGTGTATCCATGTAATGGAAAAGAAATAACTACTTGCTTAGAGTACGGCCCACTGCCTTTGTGCGTTACATATATATATCTGTATCCAAGATAAACCTTTGGTATTGTGTGCGGTGGCAATAGCTAAAATGTGTTGGTTTTGTACTCCTTCAATTTGTTGATATGTAAATGTGTTCATGTGGAAAACGTGGTTCATTTGATTAACTATACAAGACTACTATGAAACCTATATTGTGTCGAGGAGGATAAGCAACTTAGAAATTCAATGCTAAGACCCGTCCGATTTTGAACACTGGGCCCCATAGAGTATCAAATAACAAAAAACATATTGGTTCCTAACGGCAATCAATATAGGTTGAGAAACAAATAATTCTACAAGTTGACTAAGCTATGTCCCACTCAATTATCTTAATACATATTGATGTTACTAATAAAATTATACTGACATTTATCTGGAAGTCTATCTATAAATCAAATAACACTGAAAAATTAAAGCTAATAACTTATCTTAGATTTTCTTTGAAAATCAAATTGCAATTCTTGATGGCTTAAATTAACACCTGAGACATTGTATTAATCTAATTAGTTAAGTCAAACTAGTTTTACCAATGGCATATCATAAATGTGACCGATTAATTTGTTACTCTACTGGTAAAACACATTGCTTACTTATTGACAGAGAATGAAGGGAGAGTGACGTAGATTGATACAAGAAAAAAACCGAGTTCTTCATGGACGACAACACGATAGACGTTGATGTTGTAACAGAGGAAGAGGAGACAGAGAAAAATGGAAAATATTGGAAATCATTATAAGATTATCGTGGGAGTAATGGATCTCAAATTAATATAATTACAAATTATAAGGTGAGAAAGACAGATAAAACAAGTTATTAGAAAGCTCTAGGATGAACTTTTGATGAACAATTGTTTGCAAATAAATTCAGTTGTTTATAAAGGTGCTTCTCCAGGGCACTTAGATTTTTTTCTTACCAACTCATGAAAATTCAGCGGCATGTTAAAGACGAGGTGAAAAAGTTAGTTTCTTCATCAAAAATCCAGTTTGTACTTTAGGGCACGACATATTTATTCTTCTGTGGAGCTGAATAATAATAGATTCTACTTTTCCCAAAAAAGGCATATAAAAGTAGTCAAAATTCAACGTATAATAAGTCTGATCAATCATATACACAAAAATCTTAACTCTATACCAAATCAATATCAATAGATCAACCGTAAAATATTCATATTATGCTTATCAAATCTTGTACCGTTCATATTTTTGTATATAACACCGGACAAAATAATTCTACGTTTATTTTGACTAAAATATATGCCGTGTTTTATGGAATGAAGTACTCAAACCATTACATTGTTGTTTACAAAATCGTTTTAATTTTTAAAATTATTTGCATCCTCATCTGTTGATCCGGTCACACTTCCAGAATGTTCCCTTCCACCTCTGCCACGGCGTCCCGCGTCCTCCTCCCCGCCACCGCCGCCGCTTCTCGCCGCGCCATGGCCGCCGAGTCCTCCTCCTCCGTCACCCCGCCGCCCCCATCCCCCAAGGCGGTGCGGGTGGTGGTGAAGGGCCGCGTGCAGGGCGTCTTCTTCCGGGACTGGACGGTGGAGACGGCGCGCGCGCTCGGGCTCGCCGGCTGGGTCCGGAACCGCCGCGACGGCACCGTGGAGGCCCTCCTCTCCGGGGACCCCGCCAGGGTCGACGAGATGGTCTCCCGCCGCCTCCCCGTCGGACCGCCCGCCGCCGCCGTCACCGCCGTGCTGCCCTCCCCCGCCGACCTGCTCGACCCCTCCGACGGGTTCCAGCGCAAGCCCACCGCCTGATGACGGCTGGTTCTCCTTATCTGTGATGTGGTAAACCACTAATTGTTTCACTTTAATAATTCTTTAACATGTTTAAAATGAGCTACCCTGCTCCTGTGTGAACATTTCTCTAAGCAAAATGTACTGTTTGCAACTTTGCATTATTGTACCGTCATTTAGCATAGGTGTACAGGACAAACGTAATTATTAGTTGTTTGTAGAATTTTTTCCCTAATCATTATTTTAGGCACTTGCTATTGATCCCTTGGAAATACCAGTTTCACTTCATGGTTCATGGAGCCTACAAATTGAATAAAAAGTGTAAGAAGCTTAAGTTACTAACAAGTTGTGAATAGTAATCACCTAAAAGAACAACCCCCGTCCAGCCATCTCCCCTGTCATAGGCGGCCAACTGAAAGGAGTATATTCCCGGATTGAGCGAGATATTAGCGTGTTGAATCAAACTTTTGAAATTAATAGTTACAAGATCAGATGTTTGCCGTTTATTGTGCCACTCTGCTCCTGTAGTTTGTTGCTCTTGGGTTTTCAGTGTGATGGGATGTTTCTTTCTGATAAACAAATATACCAGTAGCGGGATTTTGCTGGCATTACATAGTGTTATATAATGAAGCCTTGCGAGATCAAACTGGCATTTGGCGTTAGTACAGCTGTTGTCCCCGATCATTTTCTACAGATTTGCCATTTGTCCCTGAAATTACCACCTCGTTTAGCCTAAATTGGAGAAAAGAATGTGTACGATCTTATGTTGTACTAAATACTTCCTAGTTGAGCTTAGCGATCAAACAGTTCAGAATGATCTTAGTCCACTTTTGTTCCCCATTCTTCAGGACCCAATGCCCAAAGGAATCCCATGGCTAGCCGGCCAACTGAGAAGTGCAGTTTTGTATATCCGATGTCCCATGAGTCCCATGTTGTAAGTCTGTGAGTTACAACATTTGTTTTATTCACCTGAATTGAACCCATGAAGTGCAGCGCGTGTCTGCACATATCAAATCCGAAGCTTAATTTTTTTGTTCGAGTGGATCAGTAGAAATAGGAATGTTATGTTTCTTTTTTTCAAGCAAAAATATTAGTACAAGTCTTAATTGTGATTCAAGAATTACGATGCCAAGATCTGTTAGTTTCTGACATTGACAAATTGGTCACATAAATTTGCCACCAGACAATTCTGTTTAACTTGAACAACCATCATCATGCCACTATGCCAGATCAGCTTATGAATATAGCGAGCAGAATTACATGTATGTAAAAAACCTGATATTAGCTCAATTAGCTAGTGATCCAGCTACATTCCTCTCTGTTCCTGATATTAGCTCAATTAGCTAGTGATCCAGCTACATTCCTCTCTGTTCCTGATCTCCATACAAATCCTGAATTACATATACATCCACCTCAATTTCCACAGATCTACCTACCATCTTCTAGCTAGCTAGACCTGTACCTGCATATACATCGTAGGGAGTACAAGACTGCATAGTGTACTCACTCAAACATTCTCTTGCAGCTCCACCATGGACTTGCTCTCCCCTCCTCTGCCTTATGGTGCTGCACGGGCTTGAACGTGTATCGCCTGGCGCATATCAGGTAGTACACCAGGTTCATGACCTGCAGCAGCGTCACGACCCAGTAGAAGTAGTCCAGCTTGCCATGGTTGATGTTGTCCGGCAGCCAGTTGGACCCGTCAGGGCCGGCGCTCCACCGGTGCACCACTGTGATGAGCAATGTGCTCACATAGCTCCCCAGAGAGATGGACAGCCAGAAGAGCGCCGTCGCGGTGCTCTGCATGCTCTCTGGCGCCTGGTCGTACATAAACTCGAGGTGCCCCACCGACGTGAACGCCTCCGCTATCCCGTGCAGGGCGTACTGTGGCACCAGCCAGTATGCAGACAGCGGAGCTGTCCCTGCGTCCGTGGTTCCCCCAGCCGCCGCGGCCTCCCTGCGGTGGCGCTCAACAAAGCCAGAGACGAGGGAAGCCGTCACGGCGATAGTGAATCCGATGCCCATTCGGTGAAGGAAGGAGATGCCGCGGTCCAGCCCTGTGTAGCGGCGGGCCAGTGGGACGAGTGCGCGGTCGTAGATGAAGAGGGTGATGACCATGGGAAGCAAGGTGAAGACGGTCATGGAGCCCGCGGGGATCTGGAAGGATGACAGGTGCGGCGCGATGCGGCGGTCCATGGTGCTCGCCTGCTGCAGGGAGAAGGTGCCCAGCTGCGATGACCCTGTGATCACGAGGATGCCTGCTGCCCAGATGGGTCCCATGCGGACCACCGACTTGAGCTCCTCCACTCGGTGCACCGTGCTCAGCCGCCATAGGTTGGGGACGGTGGATGGTGGTTGCTTGCCAGAAGAGGTATCCGTTGTATGGAGGTCGCCGTCAGTGATGATTGCAGCGCGGTCGAAGAAGCTGGCCGATGGAGTCAGGAAAAAATTGATTAGTTTCAAAAATTCCATGATGACCAAGCAGTCTACATTGTCACGAGAGGAAACGCTAAAAGAGAAATAGTGGCAGGAATGCTGCCGTGGTTCCCTCCATGTACCGGCCGTTGCTGCTCTCTGATCAATGGTGGTCGAAGGTGAGAGACACCCCTACTGACCAGTGCCTGCTAGGAGGAGATTTGAACTGTTGTATGGAAAGGTTGTGTTGGGAATCAGCACACACTTGTGGTGTTATAAGTTTCACTTGAAACCCGAACAGGCTGGAAGCCTGAATTCCTAGTTGAATTTCACTTGAATTTTTCCCAGCCTGGAGGTACCAAAGTCGTTACGAAAGTTCCGCTCCGAAGATATACCCAAGTTGCAACTTCAAAATTTATCAAACTGCAGGTAGGAAGCCTGATAGCTGATTTAGAGAAAATAGTTTCCGTTCTGTCCACACTGAACATGTCTCAATCCCAATTTGGATTTTGAGTGTCTATATAAACTGGGATATTCTGCTTCTACTGATGATCTGAAAGCAAAATCATAGATTTGTGTCTTATATTTGATTGCCGAGTGCCGACTTGCGCGAATTGTGTGACTGAATTATGGTATCCAATAGATATCAGGTTTATTTGCTTACCATCATGCTTTGATGATGTTAACTGATTGTCTTGTTGCACATCGTTTCATATCTTTTTTTTTGTTTGCGGAATATCGTTTCATACCTGAATCCACCTACAGGTGGTTATCTATGGCTTGAAGATTAAGGCGCTCTGCATTGTGCAATTGTTATGGCAGACCGGATGTGAAGTTCGCTAAGATTAGTAGTGGGGGTGGGATCTATGAATTGGAGCATTTCATTACGCAGTTCTGTAAAAAGGAGAAGTGTATTGCTGTGGTTAACCTGGAAAGTGTGGATGTTTTCAGAATAAGGAAACTACGATGGCAGCAAGGAAGCTGCTGGTTTGGAGAACGAGTCATTAGTTAGCAGCTGTTCTCGGTAACTTGCAAGCAACGACACAAAAAAAAGGGTGAAATCAGATGTATGTTTAGGCTGCGATGCTGACTTGAAAGTATGGTGGTTTTGGGTACAAACGTAGGAAAGCAACCGAAGCCGGATGGTTTTGTTTGAGCTGAAAGTATAGAAACTGAACTCAAGTTGGAACTTCCGTGCGAGAATCCAGCGGCGGTATCAGCTCAGTATTTCTGGCGGCATTTGCTGACATCGCTGTCTAATCTCCTACGTCCTCTTGTTCATAAATGACCTTGTCCCCTAATTTTTTTGGGGATTCTGATAACTCATTGAAAATAAACAAAAAATAAAAGAAAAGAGAGGACACGGCAGTATGTACCTGAGCTGTTTGGTGTGCACGAGCTTGCCATACATCGAGATCGGCCTATCCATCTCATCATTCTCATACAGCCTGCCCGCCATGTCCACCCGCCGTTTCCTGACGGCGGCGACGACCACCTGCGCGAGCCTCGTGAACGGCGACCCGACGGGCTGCAGCCGCCGGTACATCGGGTACCCGGCGACGAAGGTGGCGAGGGAGACGCCCATGCACGCCGCCGGCACGCCCAGGCCCCAGCCCCAGCCCACGTTGTCCTGCACGTACACCACCGCCGTCACCGCCACCAGCATCGACGCGCCGTTGCAGAAGTAGTACCAGTTGAAGAAGCCCCACGTCTTGGCGCGCTCCGCGGACTGCGACTCGTCGAACTGGTCGGCGCCGAACGCCACGATGCAGGGCCGGTACCCGCCGGCGCCCACCGCGTTGAGGAGCAGGGAGACGTACAGCACCGCCAGCTGCCACGGCAGCGCCTGCTCACATGTGCTGCCGCCGGCGATGGCAGTGTCGCACGGCGCGGGCCGGAACTGCGGCAGCGCGGCCGACACCGTCAGGAGCGCCATCCCCTGCCACAAGAGTCACAGTTCAGCAGCTCTCTCTCTTTCGTATAGCATGCATCGTGCGAAGAACGGTGTACTTACGACTTGGTAGACGAGGGAGGCGCCGGCGATGGTCCAGAAGCGGCCGACGACGGCGTCGGCAAGGTAGGCGCCGATGAGCGGGGTCATGGCAGAGGTGCCGCCGAAGTTGGTGAGGGTGGTGGCAGCCTTGGTGAGCGGCATGTGCATCTGCTGGGTGAGGTAGATGAGCATGTTCGTCGAGAACCCCACCACGGCAAGCTTCTCCGCCACCTCGTTGGCTGCGAGCGAACGGACACACACAGACAGAGATAAGCTCAGGCAACCACAGTTACGTTCAAGTTACAGATTTTTCTTACCGAAGATGAAGGGCATTGTTCTTAAGCCGCCCTTCTTCTTGCTCTTCTTCTCATCATCCATGGCCACCGCCGTAGCCGCCGCCTCAGCCTCCATTCTCTTGTGCTCGTGGTGGTGGTGATGGACTGATTGTGATAGTCCCACTGCTCGCTCCCCGTGTTGGTGGTAGAAGTAGTAGGCGTCACATACTTATAGCTAATTCTCAACAACAACAAAAACATACTTATAGCTAAGCTAGCTGCCACTGCCAGCACCGTATCACTCAGACTCTTGTACAACTTGTACTGTACAAACTCCAAGATCTAATACAAGGAAAAAGGAAATACCCTGGTACACTCGTCCGAGGTTGATTGAATTATTTATGTGATATTTCGCTCGACGAGAATAAACGTAAGGTGCTTCTATCCCTGGCTAAATACCGCTGTTAATCTCCGTTCTGCCTGGTCCCTTGTCACATTTCCGAAAGAGGAACACGGAGAGTCCGCATGTCTGTGTTAGAATTTGCCATTAGTACAGAGGAACCGGGATAGAGAGAGGATATAGGAGCACCGAGAACAAGAAATGTGAATATATAGGTTATTGATGTACACAGACAAACCTAGTAGGAACTGTAGATAGTTTTAGTCTTCACATATAATAGACTCCCAAATTCATAAGCTTTAGGAGTATACACCACGCTTCACCTAGTGAGCTACAGAGTTCTAAAGATAAGTCAAAAAGTCTACAAAGTTGATTTGTTAGCCTTACTGATTCATATCCCATCAAAGAGGACATATTCGTTTAATGCGTATCTGGTGTTTGCGTGGTAGTTCTTTTTCTTTTGACGAAAAGGCAGCCTGGCCTACTTTTCATGCATTGCATTAGAAGAGAGGTACAAGATGTGCAAGTGTTTAACAGAAGCGAAAAGGAAAAGCGCGGAGATTTGGTGAGTGCTGCGACCTAGACACCTAACTTGCCATAATTTCACAAAATTTGATATAGAATGTACACGTCCCAAAAATTACCTACTCAAGGTGCCCAACCGTCACTACTTGGTTTTGGTTGATTGTCGTGTGCCACAATCACTCGACAAAGCCACGGTTGCGCTCCGCAAAGGCTTTACCGAGTGTACTAGTTGGCATACGGACATTGGCTGACATCCTTCCGTCAAAGGCGTGTTTGCCGAGTGTTCTTTCACGGACACCCAACAGACACTGTCGAGCGTTGGATCCGAGTACTAAGTGAAGAGACGGAAACGGCGCCGCCACATGGCATCCTTGTTCAGTATTGAACTAAATGCAAGAAAAACATCATAATTAAGTAATTCTGTAACCTAAAAGCTCATGTCCAAATAAAATATAGCAAAGTCAAAAGTTTGCTTGGGAAAACCCAAAGTTATACACGAATCCTACTGGATTTTCGCTTAGAAAAAAATATATCTGAATCTGGTCTGAAGATTTTATGGCCAGGTCTAGTCCTGTGGAAAATACACGGTAAAATCAAAATGTGCCGAGTTATACGATTTTTACCATGTGATTTTGGATGCGCCCGGTGAAGTACAATGTTTTTTGGATGGCCAATAAATTCCAGCAGGGTGACATGACACATTTGGTTAAATAAAAAACGAGATCATCTGTATCATTATCTCAGGTCTCAGCCCCATCATGTAGAGAATAGATTACATATATGTTTTCTCAGTGTCTCTTCTTCCATAAAAGAAGTAGCTAGATCTTCCCTGGGTCCGTTGGCGTTGGCGATTGATGCAGCAAGCAATGGCTGGACCATATCACCCGGTCGGCTTGATAGGAGTCCCAGCAACACACGTGTGTGTTCAAGAATTTATTTGTTTTTTTTTTTTTTTTTTTTTTTTTTTTTTTTTCTTTGAAACGAGGCAAAAGATTTGCCATTTTAATTAATTAAGGAAGGAGTTTTAGAAGTGTTACAAGCCAAGCCTTGCCCGCCAAAGGGGCAAGGCATACACAAATATAGTCTACTCTCGCGGCATAATATTACACAACGCTTTGGCCCCAGCGTGCGACCACAAACCCATTTCATCTTTAATCTTTTGAAGGATCATAGAAGCGGTGGCCGACCTATTTTGAAATACCCGAGCATTTCTCTCCAACCAAATTTCCCAAGAGACAAGCATGGCAAGCGAAGTTAAGGCCTTCCGATTGGCGCCTCTCTTGTGGATGACATGAACCCACCAATCCTTGACGCTTCCCCAAGAGTCCCACTCCAAAGGATCTATAGCATTGAGCCCAAGCCAAGCTTTCAAGGAGGACCAAATCCTTTTGGTGAACCGACATTTAAAGAAGAGGTGCGCCGCCGTTTCTTGCACTTGGTTGCAAAGCTTGCATTGCCCACAATTTTGCCACCCCCTCCGCTCAAGCCTATCCGCCGTCCAAACTCGGTTTTGAAGGATCAACCACGAGAAGATTTTGCACTTGGGAGGCGCCCATGGCTTCCAAACCAAAGACGGCATCGTGGAGGAAGTTTGCCCCAAGAATTGCATGTTGTAGGCCGAAGAAGAGGAATAATTGCCATCCTTGGAGAACTTCCAAGTTATTTTGTCCGGTGTAGACGGGTCAAGTTGGATATCTTGAAGCGCTCTCCAAAGGGTGACGAATTGAGAAATATGTTCAACGGAGAGACCATCTTGCAAGTTTAGGTGTGAGACCCAAAAATCGTTTTCCATGCCCTTGCGAACCGTAAATTTTTTCCTCTTGGAGATGCCGAAGATGAGAGGGGCCAAGTCCATGGGCCGCATCCCCTCAAGCCAAGAAGAGCTCCAAAAGCTCGCCTTATCTCCATTTCCCACGACTACCTTAGTTGCGGCGGCGAACATGTTGACATCGCTTGGGGTGCAAGGATTCCCAAGGCCTACCCATGGTTTGGGCACCTCCTCCCATTCAAACCAAAGCCAACGAAGACGAAGAGCAGCGGCAAACTTCTTGAGGTTGAGAATTCCGAGCCCTCCCCAACTTTTGGGCTTACATACTTGCTCCCAATTAACTTTGCATTTTCCACCGGTAACCTTCTCACAAGCCGCCCATAGGAAAGCACGTCTAATGCCATCAATCTTCATGAGGGACTCCAAAGGCACATCAAGGACGGTGATGAAGTAGATGACCACACTTGTAAGAACCGACTTGACAAGGACCGCTCTTCCGGCCATAGTGGTATGCTTCCCTTCCCATGGACGGAGCTTTCCGGCGACCCTATCCTCCAATTGTTGAAAGTGGATTCTTTTTAGGCGTGTGACCGATAAGGGGAGACCAAGATATTTCATAGGAAATGAAGTACGTGAAGCCGGGAATGATTGTAAAATGCCGTCTAGATCAAGCCCATCGCATCTAATGGGAGCCACTTGACTTTTGTTGCAATTTATCTTCTTTTGCCCCTTACAAAGATTGTGAACTTGCTCGAGACTTTCCGTGGAAGAAAGTGGCCACCCACATTGCAATCTGATACTTAGCTGTTTTGCCAGTCAAACCGGTCAATCGCCGTGGGCTGGGGATGATGCCTGCAGTTGGCATGTATGCGAGCTGAGCTGAGGAGATATGTCGACGGCAGACCCGGCCGCGTTTTGTGTTGTCGCATACAGTAGGTGTACGTTTGTGCTGTACGATTGAGAATCATGCTGGAATACGACGCCTCCACCCACGTATGGTGTGTCGATCACACTCGCACTGCTCCCTCCCAAGTCCGAGCGTATCCTCTTCGGCTACGAACAAATGGAAATGTGAAATCTGATTTGGCTAAAGGAGGCAGATCCTTGGAGATGCAGCAACAAAACATCTTCTAGCTCTGCTGGACAGATCACGGTGCGTGCTCTCGTCTCATGTTATTTTGATTTGATCCAAATTCATATAAAAATAGAAGCTAACTTTGGAGCGGAGCGAGTCCCATCGCCTGGAGGCTTGATACGATACACATCGTTGCCGAGTCGGACTGCAGTCGACTTAGAGTTTTACCACCCGTCGGTTGGATAAGTCGCATGTTCTAAATCCCGACGTTTGTAATCTCACCCGATATAGTGAAGCTTTGTTGGCCGACGCCCGTAGTTTTTCTCTCCCAGTGTTGGGAGGGTTTTCCATGTTAAAATCTTGTGTCCCAGTTGGTTGATCTTCCGCTTTCTTCATGGTTTATTTATTTATCGTTTATAACATCTTCGAGTCATTTTATATGACCAGCTGGTTAAAACGTCCATCTCAGAGACACCAACCATGCACTGCTGCTCATAGATCATATCATTTTTTAGATAAAAGGCACTTCCGGGTGTCCGACTTTATTAATAAGTATTAATGAAGCCATCCAGTAAACATAAAAGAAAAGGGAAAAAAATTCAGGCCACCTGCCAGATGAGCAAAGAGTTTGAATAGCGACGTTGGAGTCTATCTGGGCCGTAGATCTTCAGATTGACGGTTTACCTCGCCACTGCCATTGGAGGAAGCTACCAATCTATATACGACTGCATTAAGACCCCTATCTTGATCCAATCACGGTTAGTTGATGCGTGCTTGGACCAACCTCCCGTGAGTGTAGGCGGACCATCTCTAGTGCTCTCGTGGACGAGCTTGTTCTTCTCCGTTCCCAATCACTCGCCTTCTTATCAGGAACTTAGGACGACTCCAACGGGGCGACGCAAAGGACGTGCGTTTGGTCCGTTTGCGTCGCCAAAAAGACCCATGTCCACCACTTTCTGGCCACTGCCCCCAACGGGCCGACGCATTGAGTCCGCCCGGCCAGGGTTTTTATCATTTTGATAATTTTTCGGCCACATTTAGAAAGTATCAAGCACAATAAATAAGATATAAATAATACAATCCATAAAAGCAATCCAAATAGTTCATCAAGTACTTATTATTACAATCCAAATAGTTCAAATAAACACAAACAAACAGTTTCACAAATAACAAATTGTTTCATGCATTACAAACCAAATAAATAAGACAAGTAGTTCATCAAATGGAACTACTGTCCCTGGTCACCCTGGTTACCGTAGTGCTGCCAGACATGCTCCACCAAATCATTTTGGAGCTGAAGATGAGACTCCTTCTCACGAATGTCACGGTGAAAGTCGAGGAACTGAGCAAATGTGGACGGTCCCTGGGGTTCAACCAACTGACCCTGAAACTGCCATGCCTGATCATTCAATCCCTCGTCGCGTTCATCCTCCACGATCATGTTGTGCATGATCACACACGCTGTCATCACCTCCCACAGCTGGTCCTTGTCCCATGTCCGAACAGGATGGCGAACAATAGCCCATCCGGACTGTAGAGCACCGAATGCACACTCTACATCCTTTCTTGCACTCTCTTGTTCCTTAGCAAACCTCTTCTTCTTCTCATCATTGGGATTGAAGATTGTCTTGACAAATATAGTCCATGTGGGGTAAATCCCATCAGCAAGGTGATAGGGCTTGTCATATTGGTGACCATTGATCTTATAGGTCACCTGGGGTCCTAGGCCATTGGAGAGCCTACTAAACACCGGAGACCGCTGCAACACATTGATGTCATTGTGCGAGCCGGCCATGCCAAAGAACGAGTGCCAAATCCAGAGGTCCTGTGATGCCACGGCCTCAAGTATGACCGTGCAGGCCCCAACATGGCCATTGTACTGCCCTACCAAGTAAATGGGCAGTTCCTCCACTCCCAGTGCATACAGTCTATGCTTCCGAGCATCCCGGGGAAGCCTCTTGACTCGTTGATTGCCAAGAGGCGAGTCATGTCAGTAGCATTGGGTGCCCGCAGGTACTCCGGCCCGAACACCTGCACCACGGCCGCGCATAACTTGTACATTGCTTCCAGGCACGTGAACTCACGCATGCGCACATACTCGTCCACAAGATCGCCGGCAATCCCATATGCAAGCATGCAAATGGCGGCGGTGCACTTCTGGTACGACGAGAAGCCCATGGTACCACATGCATCGGGCTTGCATATGAAATAGACATCAAAATACATCACTCCCGTCCGGATGCGGTTGAACAAAGCCCTCCTCATTCGGAAACGGCACCGGAAAACCTTGGGAGGATACGTGGGTTTATGGGGACGAAAGTAGTCCCCATATAGCTGGATTTGGCCAGCTCGCTGGTTCCGGTCAAGAGCAGGAGAACGGCCCGGCAAGGAGCCTCGGAACACCGGCCACATCCTCTCTATGTACTCGTTGACGATGAGGGTGGCAACCAGGCCGTCACTGTCATCGTCCGAGGAATCGTCCGATAATGAGTGGTACATGATGTGGTTCTTGTAGAACCACTCATCCGAGCAATCCATGGCCGAGGGTCGTACCTGAGTAGCCGGGGCGAACGGCCGAACACCTTGTGGGCGGCGTGTCTGTCGCGGGCGCTGTGGACGGTCCTGGCCGAAAGATTCACCGGCCGTCAGTGGTGAAAGAGCATGGTGCCCCCATGTGTGGTTTTGGTAATTAATGACAATCCTTATGTACTAATGTTTGTTGTAAGCATATTGCAAGTATGTCTTGAAGAATAGAATACCGTGGATATTCATGCTCACCTTCAAGACATCATCATTGATCAAGAAAGAAGAAAAGATACAAAGCTGATCAAGGCTAAGTGGAAAGGATGGATTCAAGTGATCAACACACAAAGCTACATGTTGTACCATGTGGGATCTTGTGATCCAATGGTATGGTAAGAAATCTTCTATATAGCTTTGTGAACTAACCCATATACATGTGTGTGTGGAGTATCTATGTGGGGTTAGGTATCTTCCTATGGGCATGCATAAAAAGGAAGATTCCATATAGCCCATGGCGGATGACATCAAGCGGTGGTCGTCATCAAGATAATGGTCAAGTGAAGATGTTCCTAAAAGCGGCTCTCCCATATTGTGTATGGGGGAGCAATTCACAAGTCTTCATCAAGCGGAGCGCAATCAAGAAAGGTGATCTAACTTGAGGTGATCAAGATCGTCATCATCTAGCGCAAGTGGAATGCGCAAGGCAAAGGTATGACCTTGATAGGGTTTCTATTTTACCGGTCTCATGGTGTTAGTGAGAGACCGGATTATAGGATAGATGCCACACTTTCAAGAGGAGCTCTCGAAAGAGTAACTTGATCGTATCGTTCGGAGAGAGCTCAAACCTTTGCATACTTGGCATCATCTTTCTTGGTTCTTGTCTGGCTTTCCTCCATGTGTGTTTTTAGAGGTTGTCATGATCTTCAAGACAATCTCAAGTTTATCAAAAACGGATTTCGTATAGAAAACTTATTGCGTTTTTGTTATTGAAGGTTTTACCGATTTAACTTTTATAAAGAGGTTTAACCTTTCCACATTTGGTTTTATGATTCATTGTTGGACTATGATGTTTCTCTGTATAATCTTGAAGAGATCGTTGTTGTGATTCCAACGAGCCAAAGATCATCAAAAACGGAGTCCGGATGCAAAATATATTATCGTTTTGGTGTTAGGTTTTCCTGCTGTTTTCCAGGGGGGCTACCGCCCCGGTACCGCCAGAGGTACCGTCGGAGCTAACAGAAGCTTGTTTTCAGCGGTACCAAAAGCGGTGGTACCGCCGGGGCGGTAGTACCGCTGCCCGGGGCGGTAGTACCGCTACCCGGAGCCTGTTTTTAGCCTGTTTTCTTGTCCTAACTTCCTGGGGGCGGTAGTACCGCTGGGTTTGGCGGTAGTACCGCCACAGCGCGAATCTGCACCCAACGGTTGGATACTTGGGTGACCAATTTAAGGGGCCTTCTTCCCCAATGGTTCCCAACCTTTCTAGCAAGTTTTGACCTCCATTGTTGACCTCCACAAGCTTGCTCTCTCTCTCTATCCCTCCGATGATTCTTGCTCCTTCTTGATGGAAAAGAGAGAGGAGATCTAGATCTACACCTCCACCAATCAATCTCTCCTCTAAGTGAGGGGAGCCTATTGGATCTAGATGTTGGGATTCATTTGTTGCTTCCTTGCTCTTCCTCCCATCGTCCTCCATAGTATTAGTTACTTTGGCGGGATTTGCGAGTGAAGGGCTTTGAGCAGTTCTGGTGTTCTTGCCATTGCATTAGGTGCATCGGTTTGAGTTCTCCACGGTGATACGTGGAGGTGAAGTTTGAGAAGCTTTACTCTTTGTGGTTCTTGTTACTCCTTGGGTTGATTGTAACCCTAGGAGGCTTTATGAGTTTCGAAGCCTCAACTTGTTGCGAGGTGGTCCGGGACATTGTTGGGAGGCTCCAACTCATTGTGGAGTTCCCCGACCTTTGTGTATTGGTTTGGTCAACGCCCTCAAGTCGACCTCATAGTGGAACGAGCCAATCCCTCGATGGTGAAGCTCATGGAGAATAGAGTGAGCACATCCGTGCTGGAGCGCCTAGGTGGCTCCACACTCCTCCAACGTAGACGTACTTCCATTGGGAAGGAACTATGGGAAACATCTCCTCGTGTCCACTTTGCGGTTACTTCTTTACCCAAACCATTTACTTATGCAATTACCTTTGTGATAGACTTTGTGCTTGAAGTTATCTATCTTGCTATCACTTAGCGGTTATCTTGCTTAGCATAAGTTGTTGGTGCACATAGGTGAACCTAGCTTGTTTAGGTTTTGTGCTTGATAAATTAAACGCTAGTTTTATTCCGCATTTAGTCAAGCCTAAACCGTAATTATTTTAAAACGCATATTCACCCCCCCCCCCTCTAGACGACATCCTCGATCTTTCAGCTAGGAAGCACCTGCTCCGATGACGGCGGGGAAGAGGAGGTGCAAACGGCGTCCCCGGAATGGTCTGCAGTGCCAAATCGAGGGTGCGACGGCGGGTGGCGGCAAGAGGGGCGGAGGAGCAGGAGGAGATTGGGGTGGGGAATGGTCTGTTTTGCGGGCCAGGGGCGGACTAGGGCATGACACAAAACAGCTCCGCTCGCGTCCGGGGCCGACGCATCGGTGGCCCAAATTTGGGCCAGGAATGCGTCGAGGCGGACCAAAAAACGGACCGTGGTCCGTTTGCGTCGCCCCGTTGAGCCGTGTTTTGGGCCCTCGCGGACAGGAACGGAGGCGCGTGGACTCAATGCATCACCCCGTCAGAGTCATGATCGCATAGCCACGAGACCTCTTAGCTTGCTAGGTAGGCAGCGCCCGGAGGGACCAAGCGAGGTAACAGTGTCATAGAAATAATTGAGATGAGCTAATCAGTTAACGTAACCAAGCTAGCTTGGCCGCCGGCCCTGCAGTCTAGGTTTCGTTTGCATTATTGCTGCTTTATGCATGTTGCGATCGTAGGCGTGCAATAAGAGACAAGATCAAGAGATCGAGCCGGCCGGTGACTGTTCATCGATAGATCATGCGTCGTCCTACTATTTCGATCGAGAGGAAGAGGAGAGGACGTGTACGTATGTGTTATCTCTGTCGCTCCATCGCATGTTTAGCTCCAAGGAGATGTCAAACGGATGGTGACATGAGAATGATGTGCGTGCCACTAAAGCTAAGCTATAGGCAAGCGAAGATTCATAATTTGCCATGGAAGTAGGGGTTAGGGTGATCGACAGTGCGAAAGGATCCTTGTTTCTTTTCTTGCACGAGTTTTATCATGGTCTCGCTGGTGTTTCTGTGTTGGCCATGCTACGGTACTGTGAGTGAGTGCCTTGCCAGTATCAGTCATGATCTCGAATCGCCATGCTACCCCTACCCCCCTGCATGCTACGGTAGTGTGAGTGAGTGCCTTACAAGTTTTATCATGGTCTTGCTAGTGTTTCTGTTTTACACGTTTTAATGCGTTTGTCGGAGCTGGTGCACCATGATAGCAATGTACCTTTTTTGAAAAAACTTTGCCAGATCCGGAGAGAGGGAGCGTGAGAGAGACGACGCTGCCGCGTGCCGCCGCCGGCTGCCATGGCCTCATGTAGCAGGGTTCAGCTCTCTGACTCGGACATCTCGGCCCTGTCTGGGGGCGTGCGCTCCGAGCCGGTGGAGCTGGGGGCTGGGCCTGGAGGTGAGGAGAGGACGTGGTCGCCGGGGGGAAAGAGGAGCAGGAGGCGGGAGATGCTGCGGCGGAGGCGCATGGAGCCGGAGCTCCCAACCTGGAACCCACCGGCGCACAAGTACATCCCACCGGCAATGGTGGGGCTGTGCTACAACTGCCTTGACGAGGGGCACATCTCGAGGGGATGCACGAACAAGGTACGGTGTTTGCTTTGCAGAGAGGAAGGGCACATGGCGAAGAGGTGCAAGCGGCCTCGCTCGCCAAGCACGCCGCTAGGAGAGGAGGTCGCCGCTCCAGGGCTCCGGGCTGCGCCGGGGAGGTCGCGGTCGCCGCAGTGGCTTCCGCCGCCACCGCCGGGGCCGCCGCCGCCAGGCGCGACAAGGCTGCTAGGAGCTGGACGCCCTGCTCAGGAGCTTCCCCCGCCACCTGCGGGACCGCCTCCGGCCGGTGCGGTGCGGGTTGGGCGGTCCTGGAGACGGGTCGAGCGCGAGGGATCGATGGAGAGCTCGGCACGTGGGCCTATGGGGGAGGCTCAGCGCGGGACGGCACGGCCGCAGGTGCGGCAGTGGAGAGAGGTGCAGTGCCAGCCGGCGGTGGAGGAACCGGCTTACCCGCCATGTTTCCTTGAGTAATCAGATGAGATGGCGGCATTGGAGGAGGAGATGAGGCGCGCGGTTGTCGTTTCCATCACGGGGAACATGCCGGAGGTGGACCTCGCGGACGCGGCGGCGGCCTTGCACGCGGAGTTTGGTGTGGGGCCGTAAGACCTGTCTATCCGCGCGTTCTCGCCGGAAGACTTCCTTGTCATCTGCACCGACGTTCGGCTACGGGATCGGATGGTGCGGCGGGGACGGTGAAAGGACAATGATGTCGCCTAGAGGGGGGGGGGTGAATAGGCGATTAAAACTTTTCCGGTTTAGGCTTGCTAATTGCGGAATAAAACTAGGTGTTTAAATTAACAAGCCGACAACTTAAATAAACTAGGCTCACCTATGTGCACCAACAACTTATGCTAAGCAAGACAAGCAACAAGGTGATAGGAAGAATACTTCAAGCACGAAGGCTATCACAATGTAAATTTCATAAGTAAAAGGCTCGGGTATAGAAATAACCGAGGCACGCGGAGACGAGGATGTATTCCCGAGTTCCTCCTTGTTAAGGGAGTACGTCTCGTTGGAGAGGTGTGAACCGACACAACGGTTCAACAACCACAAAGGTTTCACCTTCTTCCCCGATGAACCGCACTACAAAGGCTTGGTTCACCTTCCACTATCGGAATCCTTCGAGGCGGAATCCGGAGCCTTTCAACAACAATCCGGGGCACAACCCACAATGGGATTGGGGGCTCCCGAACGGCTTTCAACAACAATCTGGGGCACAACCCACAACGGGATTGGGGGCTCCTGAACGGCTTCACAAGTGACCACAAAGGTCCAACCACCACACGGGCGTCTAGGGTCCAAGGACCCAAGAGTAACAAGATCACAAACTTTGAACTTCCACGAATCCTCGTGGAGAGCACACCGATGCACCAAATGCAAAAGGCAAGAGCACAAGTGCTCAAATTCTCTACTCTCAAATTTCAACAAAGCAACAAATGCTTATGGGGAATAAGAGAGGAAGAACAAAGAGGAGAACCAAACAAGAACTCCAAGAACTAAATCCACTAGGTTCCCCTCACTTAGAGGAGAGATTGATTGGTGGAAATGTAGATCTAGGTCTTCTTCTTCAATCCTCCGAAGATCAAAGACTTTGGGTGGAGGGAATGGGAGATATTGAAGAAATGAGCTTGCAACAATGAAGGAGAAAGAAAGCAAATCGTGCCGGGCAGAGCTGACTGGCTGGAGGTAGGTGGAGGGGTATTTATACCCCTCCCAGAAAATCTGCCCGTTGCAACTCTTTTCGTGCAGATTCACTTGGGCCGAAACTTCCGGCACTTCTTCCGGCAGAACTTCCTATCGAGGACAGAGAGCAAATCGGTGGAAAAAGCTGGCGGCCGGAACTTCCGGCCCAACCAGAACTTCCGCCCTACAGAAAAACTGCAGAAACACCGAAACTACAAACTCAATAACTTTTGCGAGAAAACTCCAAATGATATGAAACCAACTTTGTTGTAAAGATAACAAGAAAACATAAATAGAGTTAAGTTGGCACACATTAGAAGGTGTTGAACTTTCCTCAAGGATATACCGATAATATTTCCATCATGAAAACGCAACAAGTTTTCCATAAGAAATCCGTTTTTGAAGAACTTGGGCTTGTCATGAAGATCACGACTAGCACCAAAACCCAACAAGGAGAAAAGCCACATAAGAACCAAGAAAGATGAAATGCCAAGTATGCAAAGGTTTGAGCTCTCCACAAAGATGCGATCAAGTTACTCACTTGAGAGCCCCTCTTGATAGTACGCCATCTATCCTAAAACCCGGTCTCCCACTAACAACATGAGACCGGTAAAACAGAAAACCAATCAAGATCATACCTTTGCCTTGAACATTCCACTTGAGCTCGATGATGACGATCTTGACTCTCTCAAGTTGGAACACCTTTCTTGATTGTGCTTGCTAGCACATGGTTGATGAAGACTTCTCCAATTGCTCCCCCATACTCCATTATGGGAGGGCCTCGCTAAGCTCCGTCTTCATGTCTCCTTTCAAGCTTCAATCAAATGATATCTTCCGAGATGCATCATATTGAACTTGCACGTCATCTTCTTCTCTTGATATGTATGATGGCTTGGAGGTAAACATGATTGTTCACTCAATCTTCTTTTCTAAGCCATACTTGCAATGAGCTCAACACTATACATGACCATTCTTCATATAAACCCTTGAATAGAGCATTGGTCATCATGTCATCTTCAAGAGTCCAACACGTGAACTCCTATATTTTCCCATGGACAAGATCTATAAGAATATCTCAATGTAAACATTAGTCCATAAGGATTGTCATTAATTACCAAAACCACGCATGGGGGCAACCATGCACTTTCATACGGGCCACAGGCGCATGGTTCACCCTGTCCCTGCGGGGCTGGTTGAGGCAAGCCCAGGCGACGGCCGTCTCTCTGCCGTACCGGGTGGCGCTGGACCTGCTGGGGGTGCCGGCGCACGCATGGACAAAGAGGATGGAGGACGCGGTGCTGGATGGCATGGGGTTCGTTGTGGACTGGGCGGCGCCCACGGCGCGCCGTCATGACATGTCGCGGTTCAGAGTGTGGGTCCGTACAGACTCGCCGGTGCGAATCCCCTCCAACAGGCTCTTGTTCATCGAGGAGCCGCCAGTGCGTCATCGACCTCCTGGGAGGCATCGGAGGCCGGCGACGCGGCGTAGGGCGAAGACGCTGCAGTACCTCATCCGCATCCAGCGGGTAAGGGAGCCTATGGTCGCGGAGGTCTCGGACCCGCCGCCGCGCAGTCCTTCGCCGCCGCCACCACCCTCGTCTTCTTCGGGGCAGGCGCCGGGAGGTCAAGGGGCTCCGGAGTCCTCAGGGGCGGCGGAGGCGAGCTCGGCACCGGAGGGTGGCGCTGCGGCGTCTAGTGGCGCAGGGTCGGCCGCAGGCTCAAAGGTCGCGCAGCAGCAGGAGAAGGAGGAGGATGAGGGTGTGAGTTCGGTCGCAGTCACCGGCCTTGAGAAGGTTTGCCGCGGCGCCGCCGCCGGCGCTGGCGACGGCGGAGAGCGTTTTGGCGGGGTGGAATACATTCGAGTTCAAATTTCGAACTCGAACCCGGTAGTGGATGCTGACGCCAAAAGGTCTGATCAGCGCATGTCAGCGGGCTCTGGCTGTCTGGGCCAGTTGGGGAAGCGACAAATGGTGGAAAGAAGCGCAGGCAGTGTGGTGGGCCTTTGTGCAGGCCTGCAGCCAGCTGGTGGTGGAAGTGTGGCTTCCTCGTGTGCCTCGGCTCTGTCCGAACCGTTAGGAGGACACGTGGTTGGCCAAGAGCGCAGTCTGGAGTCTGCTCCCCTCGGTGGTGGGCCCGCGCAGACAGGAGGAAGGAATCGGCAAGGATTCGTGCTGGGCCAGTCTTCGAGGAGGATGTGGTCGGGATATGGCCCGTGAACAGGAACTGCGACTCGCAGGTGCCTGAGACAGCTGTCGTGGTGGGCCAGGCTCAGTGCAGGGACGGTGAGCCAATCATAGAGGAGATTCTGGCTGAGGACCCAGGGCGGGAGCATGAAGTGGCTAGTGGGGCCAGCTTGGCAGTGACTGTGTCGGCATCTCTGCACTCTAGGCAGTCGATCTCAGCGCCAGCGTCTCCGTCACGTGGTTTCACGACCCCGGCGCAAAACACTATGGATGAGGGCAACCTGAGAGCGGTTATATCCCAGCTGAGGCAGCACATTGTGGCGCCGGTGCTGCCCTTACCGGACGTGCAGTGAGGAAGGAGGCGAAAGCTGTTTGTCGCGGAAGAAGACCGTCAAAGGAGCGCGCGCATTGCGGCTCTAGCTCCTACCACGACAACCACGTATGTCAAAAGGGCACAGAAGGTGTTAATGACGAGGCTTGGCATCTGTGATGTGGAAGGGGAAGCACCGATTGATTTCTTAGAGAAGTACGGAGACTACTTCAAGGACCCAATGCCGGACATCCGGCTGGAGGCGATCGCAAAGCTGTTCTTCTTCAACCCTCGTACAGGGCCATTGGAACTCGTTGCTTGAGTGTGTTGTGGTGGTGGTGGAGTGGATCAAACATCAATCTCCATGAATAGTATGAATAATAACGTAGTAGTGTGGAACCCGAGAGGGTTGAATGGTCCTAATAGAGGAACGGTGCTGCGGGCTATGGTGGAAGAGGTGAAAGCATCCATTGTATGCATTGTCAAATCCAAATTGGCAAATGTGGACAGATTCTTGGTCTTGAGCTTGCTCGGGCCAAGCTTTGATGGTTTTGAGGCACTCCCTGCGAATAACACGGCAGGGGGGATCATTGTAGCGTGGAAGTCCAGTCGTGTCCTCGTGACACGGACGCAAGTGGACGTGTTCACCGTGACGATCACGTGTAGCCTCGATGGAGAAGATCCCTGGTCGCTTTCCACTGTATATGGGCCAACACAGGTCCAACTGAAGGCCCAGTTTCTTGACGAGCTGCGGGCAATACGGGCCACTTTCCCAGGCAGTTGGGCCGTAGCTGGGGATTTCAACATGATTTTGGAAGCTGCGGATAAAAACAATGACAGATTGCATCGACGCGTGATGGGAAGATTCAGGTTTTGTCTGAATGATTTGGAGTTGAAGGAGCAAGGGCTGATTGGCGAAGATACACGTGGAGTAATGAGAGAAGAACGCCGACCCTGGAAAAGCTTGACAGGTGGTTCTGTACAGTGGATTGGGAAGGGCAATACCCTAATTGCCTGCTCCAGGCGCTCTCATCTGCCATGTCAGACCACTGCGCAATCATGCTGTCGACCAACGTCTCCTACCAGCGCAAATCAAGGTTCCACTTTCAGTCCTTTTGGCCGAAACTGGAAGGGTTTCAGGAGGCGGTGGCGGCGGGCTGGTTCGATGTGGAACAACATCAGGATCCGTTCATTGATCTCAGTAACAGATTGCGCTCCACGGCGCGAGTTCTGTCGAGATGGAGCCAGCGGAGAGTGGGAAACATAAAGGAGCAAATTCTCATGGCCAACGAGGTGATTTTGCAACTCGGCAAAGCGATGGATCGTAGGCCGCTGAATCATGGTGAGTTTTGGCTTCGGGGACAGTTGAAGAAGAAGCTGCTGGGGCTTGCATCGCTCGAGAGGACGATTGCTCGCCAGCGCTCCAGGATTGCGTGGTTACAGGAAGGGGACGCGAACACCGTGTTCTTCCACATTCATGCGAGCATCAGAAGAAGGCGGAACCACATTTTCAAGCTGCGGAGGAATGATGTGACAGCGACAGATACGCAAGGGTTGTGCGGCCTGGCAACAGAACACTTCGAGGGGTTGCTGGGTGTGCCGGCGATTAGGGATCACGCGATCAATTTAGAGGCGCTGAATTTGCCGCGGTTGGATCTGTCGGGCCTGGAGTTACCTTTCTCGGAGGCAGAAAACTGGGAAACAATCAAGTCCTTGCCAAAGGACAAGGCGCCAGGGCCGGATGGTTTCACAACGCGATTCTATCAAGTGGCTTGGCCGCTGATCAAGGACACGGTAATGCGCGCGGTGAGTTGGTTTGATTCAGCGGATGGCAGAGGTTACGCGAAGGTGAATGATGCCCTCATCACGCTGCTGCCAAAGAAGGAAGCGGCGGTGGAAGTCAGCGATTTCAGGCCCATAAGCCTCGTTCACAGTTTCGCCAAGATAGTATCAAAGACCATGGCGGCGCGTTTGGCAAGGCCGCTGCCAAAGCTAGTGGACGGCAACCAGAGTGCCTTCGTGAAGGGGCGGGCAATCCAGGACAATTTCTTCATGGTGAAGAATTTTGTGCGGAGCCTTCACAGGCGGCAATTCCCCACGTTGATGCTGAAATTGGACGTGGCTAAGGCTTTTGATACGTTAGCTTGGCTGTTTCTCATCGAGGTGCTGCGACAGAGAGGCTTTGGCCCGAGGTGGATAGCGTGGCTGGCAACGTTGTTGTCCACCAAATCAACGAGGGTGCTTGTCAATGGAAACACATGTGATCAATTTTGGCACGCCAGGGGTCTGCGGCAAGGTGATCCTAGTTCCCCGATGTTCTTTATCCTAGTGATTGATGTACTCAATGCGGTGTTCAAGCTGGCAGAGGATAGTGGGTTGTTTGCACCACTGTCGGAATGTGGAATTCGTCATCGTCTGTCCCTGTTCGCGGATGATGTGATTTTATTCATTAGGCCAACTGAAAGGACACGGATGTCGCCTAGAGGGGGGTGAATAGGCGATTTAAAATTCTTTACGGTTTAGGCTTGAATAAATGCAGAATAAAACTAGCGTTTAATTTATCAAGCACAAAACCTAAACAAGCTAGGTTTACCTATGTGCACCTACAACTTATGCTAAACAAGATATACAACTATGTGATAGCAAGATATATTACTTCAAGCTCGACGGCTATCACAAAGTAAATTGCATAAGTAAGAAGCTCGGGTATAGAAATACCGAGGCACTTGGAGACGATGATTTATCCCGAAGTTCACTTCCCAATGGAAGCTACGTCTCCGTTGGAGCGGTGCGGAGTCACAAAGTGATCCCCGAATAGCCGTCAAATGGCACACCGTAATCTCCTTCGTGCCTCCACCAATGCAGAGTGCCACGAACCACTATGGGACACTTGAGGGTGGTCACCGAACCCGTACAAGGATGAGGCACACTCCACAACTTAATTGGAGGCTCTCACCGAATTCCCACGGCTCCCAAAGCCACAAGAATCACAAGGTTGGGGCGTGACTCCACAACTTAATTGGAGGCTCCCAACTATCCCGCGAGCCACCAAAACTCCGAGATCAACAAGGACCGTCTAGGGCACCCCAAGTACCCAAGAGGACAAGCTCTAGGGCACCCCAAGTACCCAAGAGCAACAAGCTTCTCAACTTTGATTTCCACGTATCACCGTGGAGAACTCAAACCGATGCAACCGATGCAATGAAGGCAAGACCACTAGAGGTGGTCAAATCCTTCACTCCCAAATCCCACCAAAAGCAACTAATGCTTGTGGGGGGAGAAGAGAGGAAGAACAAGGAAGAACTCAACAAATGGAACTCCAAGATCTAGATCAAAAGGCTTCCCCTCACTTAGAGGAGAGATGGATTGGTGGAACAATGGATCTAGATCTCCTCTCTCTTTTCCCACTAAATGGAGGCAAGAATCATGGAGGGATAGAGAGTTAGCAAAGCTCAAGAAGGTTCAACAATGGAGGAAAAACGAGCTTCAAGAGATGGGGAACCATTGGGGAAGAAACCCCCTTAAATAGCTCCCCTGAAAAAGTGACCGTTGGAGGGGCACGGGAGCCCGGCCTGGGGGCCAGCCTAGGCTGGCCTGGGGGCTGGCCACCCAGCAGAGCCGGCCAGCCTGGGGGCCGGCCTAGGCTGGTCTGGGGGCTGGCCACCCAGTTGCCAAAAATGAAACACCCACAACTTTTTCATCCGGACTCCGATTTCGATGATCTTGGGCTCATTGGAATCTCCACAACGAGCATGACAAGATGATGCAGGAAAACATCAAAGTCCAACAAGGGAGTATAAAACCAAATGTAGAAAGGTGAAACCTCTCTATAGAAGATGAACCGGGAGAAACTCCAAAACCAAAAACGCAACAAGTTTTTCATACGAAATCCGTTTTCGGAGAACTTGAGCTTGTTATGAAGGTCACAACAAGCTCCAAAACCCCATAGAGAGATAAGCCAAATAAGAACCCAGAAAGATGATGAAGGCAAGTATGCAAAGGTTTGAGCTCTCTCCAACTGATACGCTAAAGCTCAATCGAGAGCCCCTCTTGATAGTACGGTATCTATCCTATAACCCGGTCTCCCAACTAGTACCACGAGACCGGTAAAATAGAAACCCTATCTTACCTTTGCCTTGCGCATTCCACTTGAGCTAGATGACGTCGATCTTGATCTCTTCAAGTGGACCACCTTTCTTGATTGCGCTTTGCTTGGCGAAGACCCAAACATTGCTCCCCCATACTCCACTATGGGAGAGCCTCTCTTAGGCACATCTTCACATGAACATTATCTCTAAATGGGTGGCAAGCTTCAAGCCTAGGATTTCTTCGAGATGCTCCTCTTGAACTTGCGCTTGTATCTTTTCTTCTCTTTTCAATAGATGAAGTCTTGAAGATAACCATGAATGATCACATAATTCTTTTCTTCAAGACATACTTGCAATATGCTCCACTCGATGATCTTGATGCCAAATACTTCATTATATCAATATATTCATGGCATCAACCTTGAATCCAACATATGGAGTTCAAGCATGGTCTATGGACAAACACTACAAGTAAAACTCAATGCAACCATTAGTCCATAGGGATTGTCATTAATTACCAAAACCACACATGGGGCGCCATGCCCTTTCAATCTCCCCCATTTTGGTAATTGATGACAATCTCTTTTACAAGGTTTTATATAATGAACTAAGCAACTATGCAAATCAACGAGCATAGATGCATGAGCATGAAAGGTAAATGCTTATGACCAAAAAAGATGGCAATCTCTTTTACAAGGGTTTATATAATGAACTAAGCAACTATGCAAATCAACGAGCATAGATGCATGAGCATGAAAGGTAAATGCTTATGACCAAAAAAAACATAACACCAAATTCCCTTAAACCCTATAAAACTTCTCCCCCATTGGCATCCATTTCCAAAATGGGCAAAAAATCTTAGAAGGTCAATATAGTATGAGCTCCCCCATAAACGTGTGCATTTCTCAAAATATGAGTGAAATCAAATACACATATCCAATGACGAATAGTTGGGAGAGCACAAACTATATTGAGGATCCAAAGATTGCAAAAGAATGATATGGAGAACTTTTTACAATTCTCCAAATAAAAAGTAAGCAATCAAAAAGATCCAACTAACCAAATAAACACAAGATATTATGATTTGAACAAAAGAGTTTTTAAAGGAAATAGAGGAGCTCCCCAATATTTGTACACAATTTAGAATTATTGTATTTGAATACAAGGTGTACAAACATGGAATCCTCACTCCTTCGGTATCCTCTAAAACACAAAATCAAATGGATTCACAAGCTCAATAAGATGCAAAAGAAAAACAAAGCTTGTGTCATATCCCAAGGTGAAGATTATTGACTTGTAAAGACAAGCATGAGGTTAAGGATATTCACCAAGATGAGTGCACCAAGATGTGATAAAATAGGATATGCACTCATAAACCAAATTCTTTTGGAGTCACACCAAAGAAAGAAAGGGAATAAAAGAGGTGACACCGAAGAATTAGGATCTCTAGTAAAGATGTAATTTCTCTCATGTATATAAGTTTCTAAGTGTACAACAATCATGAGATATATATCCAAAAGAAACATGTACACATAAAATTAGTTACTAAAGGAAAGAACAAGATATCCAAAATAAAGTCATATATTATACACATATGATAGTTGTGTAGGATCATAGCCCATAGCTCAATGATTTCATATTGTGTAATAATGAACTTCAAATTCAACCTCAACACAAGCATCACAAATATCACTAAGGGAAAAGGAGATAGTTGGGATGCATTGAGGAAATCAACAAGTATCATAAGAGCCGAATAGAATTTGCAATAGCTACAACAAAGGCAAATAAATACTTTTCATGCCATGATGCAACCTACACAAGGTTGGATGCTAGAAAAGTATGCATGAGGGTGAATACTTGTTACCGAGATGACATTGGGTTGATGTAGTAGATAAAATTTCATCAACCATCCTCGCTTGGCTCCAATAAGCATGTGGTGAAGATACTTTCATTGTAAATGAGACAAGCATCCAATGCATCTCCATTACCTAAAACACATTCAAGTAAAATTGTTCCCAAACTAATTGGGTCCAAGTAGTTAGTCAAACTACAATACATAGAAGGAACTCCACATAAATATGTGCATATAGATATGAAATTGAATTTCATGCACATCTTAGCCGATTTAGGATTCCGTGGAGTTTCCCCTATATATTGGCACAAAGAAGGAAAGCATGCCATAAAATAAACATGAGTAGATATGCATGCCTATGACCTTCAATAACCAAAGGGAGATACAATTTGGACAAATATCAAGAAATCAAAGGAGGTCCAAATTATATCAAAGATCCAAATCAAAAATTGATTTAGAGAAGCCAATTGAAAGTAAAACAAACCAACATATGATTGATGACATACCAATTGGACAAAGATATCAAAATGAAAATAGGATACCAATTAATCAATAAATAAAGGGACTAGATATCAAATTCCCAAAGATAGATACCAATTGAGATTAACTCTCAAAAAGAGCGAGGTTCTAACAAATAAACCATCCCTCTACACTTTTCATGATGGCACAAAGTACCAAGCCGAAAAGGTTTGTCTACCATGAGACATGTCATCGGGATCAAGACCAATGGAAAGGATCAAATACCAATAAAATAAATAGTGTTTAAAAGGATACTTGATAGCTCTCCCAACAAAAGTGCATTATTTATGATCTTGTATTTGAATACACAATGCACACACATGGAATCATCGCTCTCAAATATCTATTCAAACACTAGTCATATATCAAGAAAAAGCAATAAGATCCAATACTAATGAAAATATAAGTTGTACTCAATATAGGATAGCTCACCCAAGAATAGTGCATTATCTATAAGTACCTTTGAATGCAAGGTGCACAATGATGGGATCAATGCCTCTCCTACATCAAATAAAACACTAGGAAAGTTTGAGTAAAAAAATGATCCACAAGAGGTAAGGAAGACAATGGGAGTTAAAACAAATTAATTTTTGGCAAGAAATAAGGCAATAAAATCAAGAGCCAATATGAAGATGATCTACACATTTCACCACAATTATGACTATCAATTGTCATGGAGTATATGTAGAAATTTCTTAGTGGTGTATTGGATTGATATTCAAGATCATCTTCACAACCAATAAGCACATGGTGAAGGATAAGATTTAAGCACGATGCTTATGTAGATAAATGTTCTTGATAGCTTCAAATATTCACGCGATAATGCAAAGCAACTACAAAGAGTGCTTTGAAGCAATCGGTTTCCCAAAGAGATATATGAGAACATATTAGAGGAAAACCTTACCAAGAACATTCATCACAAACAAGATCCAAAGTGTGAGTAAGTAAAACATTTAAGCAAAAGGGAACTTGTTTGAGAAACATGCCACAAAGGAATAAGATAATTAACAATATCAATTCTAGGTGGCAATACCTCACATGTTCACATTGTCTAGGTTTGTAATATGCACATAGCTTATTACTCCCCCATAATGTGATAATCCATTTATTCTCCACAAGAGGCAAGTAAAAAAACTAGAGATGATTAATGAATATTATAGAATTTGAATTTCTCATGAGCATGACATACCACATAGAGACTAGATAATATTGATATATCAACACTAAGTGGTTCCTCATGTACACATTTTTAGGATTGTGAAGAGCCAAGAGCTATCACTCCCAAAATGGGATAGTCCATTAATCTCTCAAAAGAGCCAATTAAGATATAAGCAAGTTGATAAAGGCTCAACATCACACATACATGGTGTGCAAACCAACATACACATACTTGATTGCTCAAGATAAGTAAGTAGAGAGCACAACATATACAAACACTAGCAAGGTACAAAACCAAACACATGCAAGGGTGCAAGCAACTTTCAATGTATATATGATTTAAATACAAGTTACCGCAAGGAGAAACATTGGATATGAGATAGAACAATATAATCCAAATGACTTGGCTTGAGAGAATATAATTGATGAAGATCCCTTAATTCTTCATGATGTAGCCAAGTCTCCAATGCCCTCCACAACACCTATTGATCAAGTTTTAGCTTGTTGGTCCCCAACCAAGTTGGGTCCTAAGAGGTTAGTCACAATAGGCTTGGCAACCCAAATGGTTCTTTTCTTGACACCACTTTGAGTACCAACATATTTGGCAAACACATTGCCAACCTTATCCTTCCTAAGAGAATAAACATTATCAATTATGATAGGGTTGGATAAGGTACCACTAGTGCATGAAGAAGCAAAGTGACCCTTCTCACGGCATAAGTAGCAACATTTGCTTCCTCCTTTCTTCTTTGTTGAAATCTCAACTTGAGAAGGAATAGCTTGATTCTTCTTGGGAAGTGGCCGTTCTTCACTTGGGGAACTTTAGTTTGAACTTGAGGCATCTTCCCTTGTTGCTTCTCACTAAGAGACTTCTTCTTCAAAGGGCAAGATCTAACATGGTGCCCTTCAACTTGCACTTGAAGCAAACAATCTTGGCCAAATTCTTGACTTGTTCATGGCCCTTCTTTTTCTTGTTATACTTGGACTTGTTCTTGTTATTGGAGTTGAATCCAAGTCCACTCTTGTCATTGGGGCGTCTTTGCACACTCAACATGTTGTCAAGTGTGGGCTTCCCATCATGACGCTTTTCCAAGTCTTTCTTCAAAGAAGTGACTTGGGCCTTGAGCTCTTTTAATTCCTCTACATGGTTAGTATCAACAAAAACACTAGAGGAAGTTGAAGCTTCATTGTTAGAGCAACAAGGCATGGAAAGTAATTCATCACAAGATGTAGCAATATTATGAGTGGATGAATTACTAGGACTAGCACATGGCAATAAAGCATTTTGAGTATAAGTTGTGCCATTGTCCACATGGGTCACAAGATGTTACCTTTAACAATACCCTCATGAGCTAACTTTAGCTTATCATAGGAGACTAGAAGGTCCTCATGAGAGCTCGAGAGCTTTCATGGCTTTCTTCCAATTCCCATATTTGCTAGATAGCAACTCAAGTTGAGCCCTTAGCTCAACATTCTCCGTTAATATGGATGCTTCACAAGAGATAGAGTTAGTAGCACAAGCATCATTATTAATGCAATAGGAGAAGGTAACTTAGCAAGCTCTTTTGAGTGAGAAGCTTTAAGTTGCGCATGAGACTCGGTGAGTTTGATGAGCTCACCCTTAACGACCCTAGAGCCATTTTCTAGGTGCTCAAAATTCTCAAGGAGTTTGGCATGTGCATCTATAAGCTTACCATTTGTTACTTTGAAGTCATTAGCCACTTTAAGAGAACTATCATAGGATCCCTTTACTCTAGAAAGTTCGAGAGCATAAGTTTCCTCAAGAGACTCCTTGGTGGTTTGTTCTTCTTCAAGAGCTTCCTTGAGATCGGCGATCTCTTCCGCGTATTTATATTCGCGGCTTTGCATTTTCTCAATTGTGTCTTCATGCTCATCAATAAGTTTATTGCTCTCAATAGCAATAGTCAAGATTTCTATGAATTTAGCATGAGCATCTTTATTCTTAGCAATAGCATGAAGAACCATTTTACCCTTCTCAATAAGGGAAGCATCATTATCATCTTCTTCATTATCAACATCATTATCAACATCATTCTCATTTTGAGATATATTGGGAGTCAAGGTAGAAATTACCGTTGATCCTTGCCATAAGGCAAAAGTGTGAAGTGGTTGATGATGATGAAGCAAAACTTGAAGCACCATTCAAGTCCATGTCTTGTTCCATGGAGTGTTCGGTTTCCTCTACATTGTTAGCCAAACAAATACTAGAGGAAATAGAAGTATTTTTATCAAGGGAACAAGACATAGAGAGCATATCATCACGAGGATTAGTCAAGCAATTTGTACATGATATGCAAGGACTATCAACACAAGCATGTAGATCATTTTTGGTTCTAGATGCGTTTAAGTCCAAAGATAAATCATTGCAATAAGATAGAGGTGAAGTATCATCAACAATAAGCTTACTATCATTATTGCAATATCTATCACTACTCACCATTGCATTACTTTGTGGCTTGCCACATGTAGGTGAAGTAGAAGAAGTTGAGAACTCATCACGGCCGGAAGTGGAGGGACAACAATCATCTCCACAATTCTTGGACACATCATATTTATCTTGAAGCTTGGTCCAAAGCTCATGAGCATTCCGAAAAGGAGAGACCGACATAATAACTACATCGCTCAAAGCATTGAAAATCACATTAGAAGCTTGAGCATCTAGATAGGAATTATTCTCATCCATTAAAGATAATCTTTTGGGATTCCTTGGAGGAGAATAACCCCTATCTAGAATTCGCTCTATGTATGGGTCAATGACCCGAATAATATCAAGAATGCGAATTTTCCAAACATCATAATTTGTGCCATCTAATATAAAAGAAGCATTGTGCACTAGTTCACTAGACGACATCTTTACTCTCGAGGCGGTGAAGCCAAAAACGAGAGAACCCGCTCTGATACCAATTGAAAGGACACGGATGTCGCCTAGAGGGGGGGTGAATAGGCGATTTAAAATTCTTTATGGTTTAGGCTTGAATAAATGCGGAATAAAACTAGCGTTTAATTTATCAAGCACAAAACCTAAACAAGCTAGGTTTACCTATGTGCACCAACAACTTATGCTAAACAAGATATACAACTATGTGATAGCAAGATATATTACTTCAAGCTCGATGGCTATCACAAAGTAAATTGCATAAGTAAGAAGCTCGGGTATAGAAATACCGAGGCACTTGGAGACGATGATTTATCCCGAAGTTCACTTCCCAATGGAAGCTACGTCTCCGTTGGAGCGGTGCGGAGTCACAAAGTGATCCCCGAATAGCCGTCAAATGGCACACCGTAATCTCCTTCGTGCCTCCACCAATGCGGAGTGCCACGAACCACTATGGGACACTTGAGGGTGGTCACCGAACCCGTACAAGGATGAGGCACACTCCACAACTTAATTGGAGGCTCTCACCGAATTCCCCGGCTCCCAAAGCCACAAGAATCACAAGGTTGGGGCGCGACTCCACAACTTAATTGGAGGCTCCCAACTATCCCGCGAGCCACCAAAACTCCGAGATCAACAAGGACCGTCTAGGGCACTCCAAGTACCCAAGAGGACAAGCTCTAGGGCACCCCAAGTACCCAAGAGTAACAAGCTTCTCAACTTCGATTTCCACGTATCACCGTGGAGAACTCAAACCGATGCAACCGATGCAATGAAGGCAAGACACTAGAAGTGGTCAAATCCTTCACTCCAAATCCCACCAAAAGCAACTAATGCTTTGGGGGGAGAAGAGAGGAAGAACAAGAAGAACTCAACAAATGGAACTCCAAGATCTAGATCAAAAGGCTTCCCCTCACTTAGAGGAGAGATGATTGGTGGAACAATGGATCTAGATCTCCTCTCTCTTTTCCCATAAATGGAGGCAAGAATCATGGAGGGATAGAGAGTTAGCAAAGCTCAAGAAGGTTCAACAATGGAGGAAAAACGAGCTTCAAGAGATGGGGAACCATTGGGGAAGAAACCCCCTTAAATAGCTTCCCTGAAAAAGTGACCGTTGGAGGGGCACGGGAGCCCGGCCTGGGGGCCAGCCTAGGCTGGCCTGGGGGCTGGCCACCCAGCAGAGCCGGCCAGCCTGGGGGCCGGCCTAGGCTGGTCTGGGGGCTGGCCACCCAGCTGCCAAAAATGAAACACCCACAACTTTTTCATCCGGACTCCGATTTCGATGATCTTGGGCTCATTGGAATCTCCACAACGAGCATGACAAGATGATGCAGGAAAACATCAAAGTCCAACAAGGGAGTATAAAACCAAATGTAGAAAGGTGAAACCTCTCTATAGAAGATGAACCGGGAGAAACTCCAAAACCAAAAACGCAACAAGTTTTTCATACGAAATCCGTTTTCGGAGAACTTGAGCTTGTTATGAAGGTCACAACAAGCTCCAAAACCCCATAGAGAGATAAGCCAAATAAGAACCCAGAAAGATGATGAAGGCAAGTATGCAAAGGTTTGAGCTCTCTCCAACTGATACGCTAAAGCTCAATCGAGAGCCCCTCTTGATAGTACGGTATCTATCCTATAACCCGGTCTCCCAACTAGTACCACGAGACCGGTAAAATAGAAACCCTATCTTACCTTTGCCTTGCGCATTCCACTTGAGCTAGATGACGTCGATCTTGATCTCTTCAAGTGGACCACCTTTCTTGATTGCGCTTCGCTTGGCGAAGACCCAAACATTGCTCCCCCATACTCCACTATGGGAGAGCCTCTCTTAGGCACATCTTCACATGAACATTATCTCTAAATGGGTGGCAAGCTTCAAGCCTAGGATTTCTTCGAGATGCTCCTCTTGAACTTGCGCTTGTATCTTTTCTTCTCTTTTCAATAGATGAAGTCTTGAAGATAACCATGAATGATCACATAATTCTTTTCTTCAAGACATACTTGCAATATGCTCCACTCGATGATCTTGATGCCAAATATTTCATTATATCAATATATTCATGGCATCAACCTTGAATCCAACATATGGAGTTCAAGCATGGTCTATGGACAAACACTACAAGTAAAACTCAATGCAACCATTAGTCCATAGGGATTGTCATTAATTACCAAAACCACACATGGGGGCGCCATGCCCTTTCACCAGTAGTGGAGGAAGCCACTGCTGCAATTCAACTACTGGAGCTGTTTGGGGGCGCATCGGGCTTGCGCTGCAATTTGGCCAAGAGTTCAGCGTCACCAATTCGTTGTGTGGAGTTGGATTTGCAGCCGGTGCTGGATGTTTTGGGGTGCCCGGTGAAGAACTTCCCAATTCAATACTTGGGCCTGCCGCTGACTGTGGGAAGTCTGTCGAAGGTGGATTTGCAGCCACTAGTGGATAAAATTGCAGGGCACTTCCCTCGTGGAAAGCCTCGTTGATGCAGAAGAGTGGAAGGCTGGTGTTCATCGATTCTACCTTGTCGGCCACAGCAATCTATCACATGCTGTCCTTGGATCTGCCGCCTTGGTTCTTCACCTATGCAGAGAAGTTGTCGAGGGGTTTCTTCTGGTCGGCATTGAAGGAAGCGCGGAAGGGGCACTGCGTTGTCGCCTGGCGATCGATCTGTATAACTAAAGAACTTGGCGGGCTAGGCATTAAGGACATGCGACTCATGAACTACGCACTGCGAGCTCGCTGGCGCTGGCTGCAGATGTCTGGAGCAGAAAAGCCCTGGCAGGGCCTGGATTTCAAGCTGGCACCAGAAGCGGAAGAACTCTGCAATTCATGCATCAAGTGCGAGCTTGGGAACGGGCAGAGCCTGAAATTCTGGACCAGCAGATGGATTGGGGGGCAGAGCATCGAGATGTTGGCGCCCAATTTGATCAAGTTCGTGAGCTCGGCGGGCCTCCAGATTTCGGTGGCGGAGGCACTCCCCGACCACAATTGGGTTGCTGGCATTAGGGGCGCACCATCTATTCCCGCAATCGCCGAGTTTCTAGACATCTGGGAGCGGTTGTCCACCTGCGAACTCAGTGCGGAGCCGGATAAATTCACTTGGAAGCTGACAGAAAAGGGGACGTATACGTCGAAATCAGCCTACAATGTGTTCTTCATCGCCAGAGAGGGGTTCCCGGGCGCCGCAGAGCTATGGGGATCTGGGGCCCCGCTGCTATACAAACTGCACATGTGGTTTGCCCTTCGGGGAAGATTGTGGACGGCGGATAGGCTGGCGCGCCGCGCCATGGAGCATCCGGCCGTGTGCCCGTTGTGCTGTCAGGAACAGGAGACCGCGGAACACTTGACAGTCCAATGCTCCTTCTCGCACGAAGTGTGGCATGAGATGCTCCTGCCGAGGAGACTACATAGATTCACCCCCACGGCGCAGTCCTGTCTGGCGGACTGGTGGAGAGAGTTGGCAGCAGCTGTTCCGAACGGCAAGAAGAAGAAGGACTTGAACTCGCTCGTCATCCTGGTAGCGAGATGTCTGTGGTTAGAGAGAAACAGTCGTGTCTTTGATAAGATTGCCTCTCTGCCTTGGACAGTATGCAGGAAAATCCGTGATGAATGGGAGTTGTGGGAGAGAGCGAAACTGTGTGGAGCGGACGAACTCGTGCGTGAGTAGTTGCGTTGGTTCAGAAGTTGGGGATCGCTTGTGATCTCTAACTTGGGTGCGTTGTAATCGATTTCTCTCTCTGTCTTAATAAAGAAGACACGCAATTCTCTTGCGTGTTCTTGAAAAAAACATTGTATATTGGCCACCCGCAAAAACAAATTGTATAATGGCCATGAACTGCCGAAAACAGCCGATATTATGAATGTTTTTTCGTCTGGCACTCAACAAACATACGACTTTACCGAGTGTCTCGATAAAACACCGAGCACAAAAAGCACTCAGCGTATGAGTGATCGGACAAGTTTTTTGTTGTCAAGGTATTCCACGAACAAAAACACTCGGCAGTGTCCCAGACAAGTGTCCTTCCAAACAAGGTTGAAAACGGACAGCGCGATCGACTTTGCCGAGTGTTTTATGAGTGTCAATTCTCTAAATTGTTCAGTTACCAAACATAAAGATTTTTTTTGCTCTCTAGATAGGTTTTGCATTTAAATGAGTTTCAGTTCTCTAAATTGATTCAAAAATGAAATACAAGTGTATCATAGTTTGTTCCTAGAAATTTCAAAAAATCATTCCAAGTTTCCCAAGCAGGATTTATGCACTAGACAGAGGGTGTTGAACGTTGGATGTGTGCATCTCTTGGATGCAGAGGCCGGGGATCCGCACCCCCTTATCTAAAAAAAAAGAGGGTGTTAAACGTCTCATGTTTTATTTATTACCACTATAAATAAATTTTCTCCGAGCACCTAAGATTAAGTGAGTGGATCAGCATGGACGTCCGACATTCCATTCCCAGAATTTACGTGACTTGGCACGCTCCACCTGTCTTCAATACCATGGTTTTTTCCTCCGAGATGCTCTAATTAACGACATCTAAAGCTGTCAGCTTTGTCTGATTTGCACGTCGCTATGGACATGCACTGATATAGTGTGGTGACATCTTGTCAAGCGCAGGACGAAAAGATGCCAAAATGAACAATTCAACCTGTAATTAAGTACGACATAGATCGTGAGTTTTCCTTTTCCCTTTTGAGTAGGAACGTGAGCCCAGAGCAAGAGAATGGCTCCAATGTTGTTGCTGAAGAGTATGCAAAATAAACTTGTCCATATGGTCATAGATAGTGGCGCGGAATAGGTTATATAATCTACTGTTTAGTGCTTGAGCAGTACAGTGGCGGATATAAAACAGCATGGGCAAGAAGAAAATAAGGCTCTAGGACAAAACATAGTCCTGAACCTCACTCACAAGTCGTAAAAACTTATGACCTGGTGGATAACAACTGTCTTTGTATCCAGCCGGGTGTCCTGTCCGGGTGCCAAAGAAAATCCAGATTGGGACTCGCGTCACGTATAGGTTACCACTAATCGATGAGCACGACCCCAAGACTTCCGTAAGAAAATATAGCACCAGCAACCAAAAAAGAGTAAGACCTCTCACTCGCTTTCCAAGAGTAGATACGATTTGCATTTCCTTTCAGAAAATAAAATTCGGAGCATCAGAAAAAGGAAGACCATTTCACGATGGACAGCAAGATAATCAGATCACAATTCACAAACACATTGCCTGTTTGAAGAACGGAACACAAAGAAACGACCAGCAACGCAGTGTAAGTGTTTGAATATGATACTAAATATGTACTTACAAAAGCACTTCCAGGATACAAGAAACTGAAACAGTCAGCAGCATTGCACTAACGGCACGTAGCGGTGGTGGTACTCAGCAGCAAAGATATAATAAGATCAACGACACTGAACTGTACCGCTTCTGTCTCTGTCTTTTGACAGTAAGACCAATCTAACATTCTATTGTTGATCCTCAAACTCGTGGCCATGATCCAAGAGATAGTTGGCAGCCAGCTCTTCATCCCTGTTGCACGCAAAGAAGACCTCCAACACAAGCTCACGGTTGAACCCCATAGCCTCGAGCTGTAAAATGTATAGAATGTAAATAAATATTAAAGCTGGTATAGGACATGCTTGTCAACTTGTAATGAACAAAATTAACTTATAATGAGTGAAATGTGACGGCCATAAATAAAGGACAGGGGAGAAACCATGCGATGCTCCGGGACTTGTAATGTGTTCTCATTTCTCAGACAGGCAAGAAACCATACACACTCAACCTTCCTAATTTAACAAGCACAGAACTGAGCATGCCTGAAGTGTCTTATGATGAATTGTGATGCAGATCAAGTATATATGTGGCAACACTATGTGTATGTGTAAATTTTGGTGAACTAATGTGCATTTTGTAGCTATGGAATTAAAACACACCTTTTGCACTTCTATCAATTTCAAACACATATTTTTAGATAGGTAGTGCTGTTTTGCACTTCTATTAATTTATAAAACACTTTTTTTTTAGATACTGGAGTACAGCTTGAGCTGGTGCCAAACAAACTGCGACTACTGAAACAAAACGAACTGCACCATGCAGTTGTAAGGCCTCCCACTGAATATATTATTCAGGCCATGTTGCCATTTCAATACTATATGATCCAAGAGTTTTCACTATAAGCACTTCAAATAGCAAAAGCGTAGGCAAAAACTTAGTCCTACAAATAAGAAAAGTTTGTGTTTTCTTCAAATACACAATGCCTAGCTCTTTAAGTAGCAATGCAACAACATAACTGATTGTATCCATTGATAATGGCTATTGAAAACTAAGCTCAAAAAAACAAATATATAGATTTAGAGATAAAAAGGTTTTACGGAGAACACAAATAATTGAAATGTAATGTACCCGCTGGATGGCATCTCGTTCTTCTGCAGTAACTGCAACCTGCTGTGGCTGTGGCAATTGAGCTGCTAGGTCGCCTAGTATATTTCTGGACCTGGTTGAACATAATGGAGAAAATATAATGTAAGTGCTGCTTGTATGCCGGCCATAACAACTGAGCATTGTTGTGTAATTATTCTTAATTCTTACGCGCCAGAACCACTCTCAGGTGTTTCATTAACCAGGCGGAGAAACTCAGCCTGATTTTCCTGAATCAACCGCAGGATCTGTGGGTTTTGTTTCCCCAGCTCTTGAAGCATTGGCTGTGAATAAACATGATCAAACATCAAATGAATTTCCAAGTATAAAGAGAACAAATTATAAATTACTAAGTAAATGTGTTACTTTGTACCTGCAAGATTTGAGGATTGGACTGGACCAATGTAAGCAGTGCTTGGAACTGAGAGGGAAAAGAACATCAAAGTTAGGACAATAAACACTTCATTGACCAACCTGCCTATAATTGCAGTGATGGTACCTGCGGCAGCTGTCTCAATGCATCAAGGGCACCAGCACCAGCACCAGGATTGGATCCACCACCTGGAACACCCTATTAAGGTATTTTATATGAAAATTAGCTAATGGCCACATCATCATCAAAAAAAGTTTGTTTTCAGAAAAAACATTGTACAACAGAGAGGTCGTTGTATATAGTACACAAGAAAGTTGCATAATGCTTTATCAACAAATAACACAAGCATAAAATGCTCGTATTTGTTATCTCCATGCCAGGAGAGACTCCTGAAAAGACAGCCTGACGAGCATATCTAATCCAGATTGTACGAGATGTTACAAAAATCACCTCCACACAGGTACCAACTTAATTTCTCGCTTTTTCTTTAGCGGCAGGCAATGTTGGCCTCAAATCATGCAAACTTGTAAATGACTGATGCCATGTGGCATTTCAACTCAGCATGTAAAACAATTATGTTGTGAACATGACTGAATGTCTAACAAGGTATAAACTAGTTTAATAGACTTCAAAACTCTACAGACTTTGCAAAGCTTGACCTATCCATTTTCATGCAAAATTATCCTTAAAATCCATAAAGGTTAAAAGGTACTTTTCGAGCACATACCTGGGGGAAAAGGTTTAGAGGATTCACATTAGGCCCAGCAGAGGCACCACCAGTTGCCTGAACTGGTGGTAGAGGTGCAGCCTGACCCTGAGATGGAGCCTGTAGGTTTGGTGCCTGTTGACCAGGAGCAGGTCCTCGAGCAACAGGTGGGGCCTCTACAGTCTCAGGTATTCCCTAGCAGTCAAACCAAAATTAATAAACTGTTATTTTCTATACAAATTCATTGTAGTACTAAGCGTATCACTGGTGTTTTTTTCTTCGTCACACATGTGTATTCCATTTACTTGCATAGCCTTGTGTGTTGAAAAATGAAAAACATATATTAACAGATCTTTTAGGGCCCTCCGGATTTTTTGCATAAATAATTGAGCACATGAAAGCAAGACATGAAGATAGAAAATTAAGCATGAAACTCACTGAATAGAGATAGTCAATAGCCCTTTCAGGATTGTTATATGCAGCACGTAAAGCACGGACAACCATATCACGATCCCAGGTGCCACCACCCATGTCAAGAATTTGTTGGACTGTCTGTTCTAGACCACCACCAGAGACAAGGTTTGATGCAGCCTGACTGTATACATCAGCTTCGCCTCTATACAGCACAAGCAGAATATAGCAACATTAATTTATAGTACAAATGAATTCTATGCAACAAAAGTGAATGAGAATATCTTTTTTGGCTTGAGTTTTAAGAGAAACAATTCAGTAAGCAGGTTGCATAATGAACTGTTTTCAAACACACGTGAACACAACCGCTAGAATCTAATCCAGATTCAGAGAATATAGGACAAAATGGGAGCACGTAGAATTCTAACCTATCAAAATAGGTCAATAATGTACTGAGCATGAAATTTTGAAAATATCTGAACCATTTAACAGGTCTCATTACTCTTTCTTTAGTACATGTTCATCACTTCAGCAGAACTTGCCGAAGTACTTGATAAACATATTACATGTATGCCAGAATATTTCAGAACAAATGTTCCACAACTTATCAGCTGCTACTAGACATGAAAAAACGTTTCCTCTCACAAATTACTGAAAATTAAAGAAAGGGCTCATCAGTCAATGATATAATTGTGTGTTGTATAACAGAACCACTAACGAAAAACATGCCAGGTCATCAATATGCAAAATAGATAATAATTCACTTAACAACAACAAAAACAAAGCCTTTCATTCCCAAGCAAGTTGGGGTAGGCTAGAGACCATACGCATAAAGCTAGAAAATAATTCGTAGCTAGAAACACAAGGATAAAACTCTAAATATGATAAACTGACTACATACATTAAGCAAAAAATATATAGCATCTAAAAAATGAAATAAAGGCTCAGAAATGGGCTCACGATGCAGTTACAGCAGCAGCTGGAGCCGCTGAAGGTTGTGCACTGGGAGGCGCCCTACAAATGAAAAGAAAATGTTAAGATGAATAGAAGGTTCCAATAGAAAATTTGGAAAAAACAGATAACTCACGGTTCAGATGAAGCAACAGGTGCTTGTGAAGGTGGTGATCTTGCAGCTGAGGCAGCAGGAACAGATGGGGTAGAAGCAGCAACGGAAGTTGCGGGTTGAGACTGGCACAATGTGACAAATTGAACATTTTCAGTAAGATGTTGACAAAAGGGTTAGGCAGGGTTGATCAGCGACTTTATATAATGGAAAATTCTACTACTTAGTACTTATAGCAGCTAAAGTGAACCACCTTCACAGAATTCTAGAAGGTTATGATCACAGATCACCCACCTTCTTGCTATATATAGTAACGCAGTCATCATTCATTTTCACTAGTAATATCTAACTTTCTTCAATTTGAAATGCCTACAAATAACCCAACAACAAAGAGGGATATGACATGGCAGAATACTGTTGATGTGGCTAGCACATCTTCTGCTTGTACGTTGATAGAGGATATAAGGTCAAAAATTGTAATGGAGATGCAACACAGACGACAATCTGGGAAACCAGGGTGAAAACTACACAAGAAATGACGATATAAAGGAGAAGATGCATTACACTGAAAGGCAGGGAATAAATTTGGTACCAGATAGTTCAACGGAGCAAAAGAAATTACCAAAGATAGGCTAAATATCTCATATAACTAGCTTTAAGACAGTAAGTCGTAAGAACTCAGAACCATACGTTGCTTAAAATACAATAAGGAAATCTGATAAAATGTATCTAGCAAAAATTACCTGACTAACAGGTGCCTTCGAAGGAGTAGAAGCACCACTAGAGGAAGCCTTAGCCTACAAAATTATACCAAATAAGTTACTGTAAAGTGGCACTTCTGGCACCAACATCTCCTGATGTTGCAAAGTGCTTAGGAAAAGAATATTAAAAGTGCAGAACATCAAAATGTGTCTCCACATCAATGAAATCAGGAAGTTAAATATTTATTGCATACTTCTGATTAGTGGGCGAGAAATCTAAAACAGTTTGAAATACCTTGCTTAATTAAGCATGTATGTAATAGCATGCTCATGAATAAACATAAAAGGTAAATGAGGGATCCTTATTTATTTGGTTTATCAAACAACTGGAACAACACAAAAGGGTGTCTAATAAGGTTCAATATACGCTCATCCATTGCCCAGAGATACTGATAAGTTAACAAATTATACTCTCAATGCCATATGTACAAATGACACCATGACTAGGCTACATAGTCAAGTTTGTGACTGTAATGCAAAGAGGGAATAAATTTCCATCCAGACGACATAAGCATATGGCACAAATTCTTCAACAGTTACGAAAACTTAACAATTCAAACCAACGGTAGTCAAACAGAGCATCAAGTACCTTAGACAGCATTATAACAAGGAAGCTGTTCTCCGCAACATTGTTGGCCTCCAGGGTGGTGTCATCCTTGAGGATTCTCCCCTGGTATATGAGCATCTGCTGATCCGCAGGGTAGACATTCTGCCCCTGAGCACTCTCGATGATCCTCTTGACCTCGCCCACCTGCAAACACAGAGGAAGCAGGTTAACACTGGTGCCGAAGCAATGCAGCATCGACCACATTGACTACAAAGTGCGTGACAAACTTCCCACAGAAACAAACTCGCGCACGTGCCAACCACTACCCAGCAGCGCTCAAGATGCTCAATTCAGATGACCCAACCGACGCGAAATCACACGCTATCAGCGCCCCCCAACACTCCGGACCCGAAGGTCGGGGCCAATCTACACGGCGCCGGCCGGCCCCACGCAGAACAGCGTAGCTCAACATCCACCCACTAGTAAACCCTAGATTCAGATTCTCGGAAGCGCGCACGAGCACCGAAACACCGAATCGAGCGAATTGGGCCGGAATCGCGCCGGATCGGGCGCGATTCGGGGGAAGAGTGAGGAGGGAGGAGAGGGGGATCGTACGTACCGAGGCGTCGGGGGCCGCCTCGATCTCGAAGCTGGTGCCCTTGAGGGTCTTCACGTTGAGCTTCATCTCGCCGCCGACCTCCGAGCAGCGGGCGGCGCTATCCGTATCCGGTGACTTCGCGTCGAGGGTTTTCGGCTTGACGACTTGGGGACTGGGCTGGCGCACGGGTGGGTGGAGTCCTCAGTTTATATGGCAGAAAAAAAAGAACGAGAAATTCTGGGAGCCGTGGTGGAGAAGATGTAGACTCACTCACTGACGTGCGGGGCCGGCTGCTCAGTGCGTGGTCGATGGTTCGGCTGCTCCGTGGGGCTGTGTGGGTAGGTATGTGGCGGCGTGACGTGGCGGGTTTCCAGTGGAGACGTGCGTGTACCTGGAGCGGTTTCGTGCGGATTGTGGGGGTCATGGGTGCGTTGGCTGGGCGTACGGGATCCGGGAGTAGTACTACTTTTCCTTGGCAGGAGGGGAAACAGGTTGGTGTTGTTTGTTGTTGTTGGGTTGGAGAACAAGAAAGAAAGTGGATATGCTTTCTTTTCTTTACAGATTGTATTGTACTGTAGTACTCCAAATAATGTAGTTCCAAATAATATTATCAGAATTATTACACGTATCGGGAACTTTGTTTCCTTGGATCAGAGCTATGCACGTATGTTTGAGTTACTACTAGTATGCAGACACCCCTTGCCTCATGCACCGTCCGATCACGTTAGAGCATCTCCATCAGCGCGTCCAATAGAGCGTCCGGCAAAGTTGTCGGACCAGCTTTTTTGGGCGTGCCGGCAGCAGTTGCCGCCTATTGGGAGCGGTGCGCCTCACCGGTGACTCCCAATAGGATTTGGAGAAAAAAATTGAGACGCGAATTCAGTTGAACATGCGAAATTTCATTGAATTTGAAATACATTTAACAAACTTAAACGGAATTTAACTTAATTTAAACTAAACCCTAAATTCACGGCGGTGCCGGCGTGACTCAGAGAAGGAAGCTAGTTCCGGCGACGACGGCCTCGAAGAAGACGAGGGCATCTTGCATGCCTCGATGATCTCCGGCTATTGGGGAAGAAGTCTCAACTGCGCCGCCGCCGCTGAGGCTTCCGGTTTCACCTCGTCGCCGAGTGTGGTGGGGTTTGATCTAGCGCTGACTTGTGTGGAGAGGAGAGGCACGTCGGGCCGCGTTTTAAAGACGGCGGGGAGCGGAGGAGGCTGGTGGCCACATTAACGCCGCCACCGGTTCGCCTGCCACGCGCATTGACGCCGACGACGCGTGCGCGCCACCGCCTGACCTTCCAGTTCTGCGCTCGACGCGTCGCGTCGTCTGCGCCCGCCAGGGGAACCGCTGCGTCATTAAAACAAGCGTATCTGCTGCAATAAATCAATCGTCGATCGTTGCGTCGCTGACGCGTCGGGCCCATCCGTCAGGTTTGGACGAGGCGCGCGTTGCCGCGGTTGCCGGCGCGCCCGGTTGCGTCCCTAGAAGCTGGACGCGAATCGGAGTTGCCGGACGTTCTATTGGGACGTGTCGGCAACTTTTTTCCGTATTGGGCGCGCCGGTGGGGTGGTTTTTCGTGCCGGCACGCCCAAAACGTCTATTGAAAGCAGAGTGGGTGCGCCGGTGGAGATGCTCTTATAAAGATATCGGATCTCGTTCATCCGTCAATTGTGCCAAATCCCATCTCACATTAGGAAAAATAAATGAGCTACGATAACGTTGTCGTAACGTATTCTTTCGCACTGGGTCGAAACTTTTTTAAAAAACACAGCATCATTTCGAAAACACATGTGCACAAACAATTATGAGCGTGCGGCGACAATATGTGCGTGTGTAGCGACTCTTACTAATCGTAGCAAATCCACATCCTCACAACAAAAAAAAAAAGTCAAAGATTATAAGCTCCTGGCAACGGTGACAGAGCCTGAGCTGAGTTCCGGGGGTGCAAATGGGCTCGGGGTCGGCTAAAGTATAAGGTTTGGTGGGTTTGAGTATAACCCTCGATTGGAAGTTTCATATGAATAAAGGGATTAAACAAGGCAAAAAAAATATCCAATGTGACGCTTTCAGTGCCATTGGCACTTATTAAAATGTATCGATGGGTTTGACATTCACCTCTCCTTATTTTTTTAGATTTTCACCTCATGTGTCCTCAATCAGTTCTTTCAAATGGATAGTTTTCTTCGTTCGAGAGTCTCTGCCCTTCTTCTACTCAGTCTAGAAGAACTTATTCCTTTTTTTCACTATATTACAGGCTACCTTTTTATTTGGGTAGACTTGGTCCAGTGTACAATTACCATCGTTTGTGTGACCAAGGCACACATGAACCGTCTTGAAGATGTCCACAACTTTCTTAGAAATGGAAAATATCCAGAATCTTTTTACAAGTTCTACTTGGAAGTGTTTTTCGCGCCTCGGTTATTCTTTTGAACTAGAAAGAAGATGTGAAGGAAGATGCCCCTGAATGTTTTTGTTTTTTGGGAGGAGGCGATATGGAAGCAGTTAGTTCAGGTTTTTTTTGTTCAGGTTTGAAGACATTGGACTTTGGCGCCTACACTTTAAATGTAACGAGGAAATTAACCAACCTAACATTTTTGTTATTCACAATATTCTTGGATGGAGAATCATCCTATGCTAGAGAAGCTTCTTGTGTTTTCTTCCCTTATCTTACTAGCTTTGTACCAGAGCTTGAAATATGCATTTCTTACAAGTCTCATGTGGTAGCGCGAAGAACGATGTCATTCAATTAGGCACCATGTAACCCGTCACATTTAGACTAGTCATAGTGGGGAGTATCATACACTAGTATCATGCATATGATACTAGTCTATGTTACTAGTTACATAGTGGATAGTAACATATTTGTGGTATCATATACTAGTGTAATTATTAGCATGTACACTCATATTGCATTGGAATCCGTTACGGTATCTACCTATGATATCACTATTATCTCTCTCCTTATTAATTGCAGTGACACGTCATCTTTTTGCCAACGTGGCATGCATGATACTAGCTATGTTACTCCCACTATGACTAGTCTTAGAGATGGTATTTATTGTCTCATTCGAATCCCAGCTTACCAAATAGTTTATCACAACAGATCTGAATGACAATATCAAGTGGACGCCCAGAATCCTGGCAACATCTTTACTCGCGTGTTCGTAAAAAAATGCGTACATGTTTGTAGCAACTCGAAATAATGTATGCATTATCGAAAAATCACAAGAATACTCCTCATATCATCGTCTTGGTGGCTCCAATTTCGTCGACCTGGGTACCTAAACACAACATTAAGTTCAAAGGTCCTCACAATCCTCTCATATTGTAAATTCGAGACTGGGAAAATGATTATAATTCATCACAAAATAATTTATCCTGACAAGCCTGTAAAAGATGAAGTAGCATGCACTTAACAATGGCAACATTTTGGGCAGTAGGTACATATGCACCTATTATGTAAAACATATTTATTTATTTTTTAGAATGTCAAAAAATTACAGACAAAATTTGGATACACGCATGTTTGAGTCACTACTAGTATGCAGACACCCCTTGCCTCATGCACCGTCCGATATCGTTATGAAGATATCGAATCTCGTCCATCATTTGATCGTAGCAATTCCCATCTCACGTGATAGAAAAGGAAATGAGCTATGATACCATCGTTGTAACATAACATATTTTTTCATAGTGGATCAAAAAAATTAAAAATATGGCAGCATTCTGAAAGCACGGATGCACAAAATATGTATGAGTGTGCAGCAAAATATATGCGCATGTAGCAAATCCTTCTGACCGTAGCAAATCCACATCCTCGCAAAAAAAAGGGTAAAAAAATCTAAGATGTTGGCAAGTAGAGATCTGGTCTTTAGTCTTTTTCCTTCTTCCTGGGCAGTACCAAGGAAATGAGTAAGCAAAAATAGTTCCAACCAGTTTGATGTTTCTTTAGCTTGACTCCTAGACTCAATTGAGGTTATTTTTTCCAAAAAGATGTGTTCGTAGATTTAGATGGAATCTAGAAGTCGCCGGAAGACCAGATGTAGGGTCTTCCACATAAAGATAGATTAGTACTGGAAGGTTCATATAAAGAAAGGGCTGAAACAAGGTAAAAAACTATTCAATGTGAGTGTTCCAATGCAATGCATATAATAGATAAGGTGTGGCATCTACTAAGTTGTATTGTTGGGTTCAACATTCACCTCTCCTTGTTTTTTTAGATTTTCACCTCAAGTCTTCTCGGTCAATTCTTTGAAATGGATAGTTTTCCTCCATCGAGAGTTTCTGCCCTTCTTCCACTCCATCCCGAGAAACCTATTCCTTATTTTGGTGCACTACTATTCCATGCTTCCTTTTTATTTGCGTAGACTTGGTCCAGTGTAATTACCGTCCATTATGGGACCAAGGCGCACATGAACCGCGTTGAAGATCTCCACCTTTTGTTACAAAAATGAAAAAAAAAAGAACCTTTTTAGAAGTTCTACCCAGACGTGTCTATCTCGCTCGGTTATTCTTTTGAACAAGAAAGAAGATGTGAAGGAAGATGCCTCTGATTTTTTTTGTGCGCGTGTGTGTGTGTGTGTGTGGGGGGGTGGGGGGGGGGGGATATGAAAGCAGCTACATTATGGTTTTTTAGAAGATGCCAGTAGTTCTGGTTGAAGACATTGGACTTTGGCGCGTACACTTCAAATGTAAAGAGAAAATTAACCAACCTAACATATTTGTTTTTCACAGTATCTGTTGGATCCAGAATCATCCTACTAGAGAAGCTTCTTACTTTGTGTTTCCCTTATCTTGCTACCTCTGTACCAGAGCTTGAGATATGCATATCTTTCAAGGCTGATGTGGTAGGCGCGAAGAAAGATGCCATTCGATTGATGTGGTAGGCTGACGTGTCCATGTGGTTGGGTTTCATAGTCCAATGGGCTAGTTGGCCTAAGATGAGTAAGATTCGGCCCCGCATGATGTGTGCACATATGTAGTTGTGTGTGTTTTGAGGGGGCTGAGTTTGGATTCCACCGTTCATTTAAATAAAGAAAACCTCTATGAAAAACAATGTCTCTCTATATATGTTTAAGCCCCATTTGAAGCCCGGTGATTTTCTAACAGCCCAAGTAGCATATAGCGGTCATGACATGTACTCAATGCATGTATCTAGAATTATAAATACACGGATTGAGTATATAGAATTGTAATCTAGAAATGCAATTCATATAAAGTTTGGAGATTCACTCTTTTGAACCAAATGGAGTGACAATTCCATTGAAAATCTTTTGAAGCAAAGTGTTCTTCAATTGTTGGTCATCTTGGTCCAAAATACAGGTTCCTGGTACTGTGTTCAAAATTCAAAGTATATATATACTGTCCAACGAACTGAACTTTACAATTCTTTTACCAATACCATTCATCATTATCTCCCAAAAAATCAGTCTTATTCATTGTTCCAATCTCGGGAGCGCTAGCTCGCTTAGGTCGTGAGAAGGAGCCGAAAATTCCATGGATTCTCAGCAAGATAGCAGCTCTATATCTTTGGCAATTCACCGGGACTGGAAGAGAAAAGTAACTAAATTAAACGCAGTTTCGACGAGTTGTTTTGTGTGTTTGTCATCTCATGACGAGCCCACACGGAGCCGGAGCAGAGCCATGCATGCATGCACACCGACAGCATTGCACACACGACCGGCACAGCTAATTAAGCTAGGCGACGCACGCCGTGGCGACGGCGGCGCCGTTGGCCAACCGTTTGACGAAGCGGCCCTTCATCCGCGGCCTCTTCTCGGCGTTGAGCTTGCGCACCTCGTACCGGATCTTCTTGGAGAAGAGCCGCGTCCGGCGCTTCTCCCGGTACCGCGACACCCGCGCCTCCCTGCCGCCGTCGCCCATCCTCAGCCTCGGCGTCTCCCCGCCGCAGTGGCCTAGCACTCCTCCCATCGCCCAACTGCCCGCCTGTGACGACGAGTAGTAGTCCTGTGTCCAGCAGTCCTCGAGCTTGACGCCGTTCGGCCTCTCGCCGTCGGCAAACGGTGATGTCTCCCACTTCTCGATGATCGCCTCGTAGTTTAGGTTCAGCGCGAGGCTCCTCGGAAACAGCTGGGCACCGTCGCTGCTTGCGGCGTTCTCGTCCGGTGTCGCCGCCTGAGGCGATCCGTAGTCGAAGTCGATGTCGAACATGTCGCCGGACACGTCCGGCTCCTCCTGCACGAGGCCGCACGCTCGCATCGCGTCGGCCTCCAGCTTGACGTTCACGTCCATCATCGGGTCCATGAGCCCAATTCCTCCATGCAGAACGGCTCCTCCTCACTGCCGTCGTCCATGCCCGGCCGGCCGAGCAGGGCCTCCATGTCGGCGGCGAACTCCATGAGCTCGGCGTCCGTCGGGCCGAAGTTGACGAGGCCATCGACGGGCATAAACTCGACCGGCGCAGGAGACAGCGGCGTCGTGGCCGGCTTCTTCGTCGTCGGGTTCTCGACGATGGGACCGTCGTCATCAGACGACGCGACGGCTGTCCTCTCTTCTTCGAAAGAAGGAGACGAGCAGAGCTCCGCGAGGGCGCGGTCGAACACGGGAACGCAGTGGTAAAGCAGCTCCTCCGCGTCGGTCCCCCCGTCGCACTTGGTCTCCCCGGGCGATTCCCCGCCGGAGTCGGACGTCTCCGGCACGACGAGCCGCCGTGACAGGAAGCTCCCGACGCTCTTGGCCTGCGAATGAGGGGTCCGCGCCTTGCGCTTGATCCACGTCGGCACGACCTCCTCGCCGCGGCGCTTCTCCCTCGGCGGGGCAGCCTGCTGCTGCGGGAGCAGCGGAGACGTGGGCCGCAGGCGCACCCGCTCGTGCCGCCGCGCCAGCGGGTTCGTGGAGTGCACGGACGCGTCGCACCCCTGGCACAAGAACGCGTCGTCGGCGGCGCAGTACCACCTCGCCCGCCGCCGCAGGCACCCGTCGCACGCCCGCGCCGCCTTGCTCCCCATCGCGCCGTCAGCCGCCTTCGCCGAGCTGCTCATCAAAGCAGCTGCCGCACCACAACCACACTAAGCTTCACCGTCGTTGTACCTGCCGTTCTGTACCTCTGTGCACTAGCTAACACGATTTTGCAGCTAGTACTGTGCAGACAAAAATATATTTGCGGCGAAAAATATCGCGGGCATAGGGTTTATAGCGGCGCATGGTAGGGGCGGAAGTGGGCCCGGGACGTACGCTTTTTTGCGCGGGCCCGAACGGGGTGTACTTTGCACTTTTGGTGCGTCCGTCGGGTCGGGCCTTATCTGCGACGTGATTGGCCGCTGGGCAATATTCATCCAAGGAGGAGGCCTGGGATTGGCTGCTGCTGGATTTTTCGTGGGGCCGTTTCCGTTGGGCTAGGCGACGTTCGGCCCTGCTTATTACAAACGAAGGGTTTAGTTAGATTTTGCTTATGTGAGAGGGCGAATAGAAGTTTCATGACAACTTGGTTGTGTGAATAATCCCGATGCATTTTTTTTGCGAAACATAGTACTCCCTACATACACGCGCATACACTCACCCTACCCCTATGAACGTACACACGCCCACCCTACCCTATGAGCACCTCCGAAACACTGAGCCGGCGGGTCAGTCTTGAGATTGACGAAGTCACTTCGGGCGCCTCGTTGTCGACGGGAACGTCGCCTCCCACTGAAAAATATTCCGCCTAAATGAGAAACACCAGCGTTTGAACTCTGGTGGGCTGGGAGTACAACCACCCTCCTAACCATCTTGCCACAGGGCAAGTTCTCAATACTCCCGATGCATATGCTGGGAGAAAATATGCCTTTTGGTCAAAATCAAGAAAAGTACTCAATGGAATCATCAAAGTGGATTATGAATATTAAGGTTGTCTTCAGGAACATAAAATGTTGCATCTATACCATCAATTAGGGTGGAGTAGGGGATGCTTGGTCTGCATCTGTCATAGTTCACAACCATAATCATACACAAAGTTCTATAGTATTGTTTTTTATTAAATCGTTTTTGCACGTGTACGCATTTAGCTAGTTAATGATAAAGTTCTAGAATCCAATCTTTGATGGACGAATCAAACAAATATAATGCATTTATTTTGGTGCAACCGGTCTCCAACATCGTAGATTAATCTATGCTACATAAATCACTTTCAATAGAAGGCTATCGTGTAAAAGTAGAAGAAGTAGTGGATGTGCAGCTAAAAGAGCACTGCATACATAAATAATTAACAAATAAGAGTTACTTCAAAAGTTTCACATATACTCCAACAATCATAGCTTGCGCCGCGTCTCATGTGGCCCGAGTAGAAAGAAGGACTTGTCTTAGCTGGGCGTGAAGATGCAAGCAAAAGAGAAAATTTCCACACCTAATCCATAGAAAATCCGGGGCCCATGATCTAGGGTCCCCTCTAGGTGGATTTGTATCATTTTCGTAAAGTTGATTCCTTGGAATTTCGTGGTTCATTGAAACTTTGGAACTTAGCAGGAAGGTCAGGAACCCAAGATACACCTACAAAACACTAGGATTCGCGTTGATGTGATGATGTCGACGTGATATACAAAAATTATACTGGTCTTACCCTCTTAATATATGACATTTAAATGCATTTAATTGGAGAAAAATATTCTAATGTCTTCCACTTGCTTTTGTTGCTACGTGCATACTCTTAAATATTTTTAAAAGTTGGGGCACTTATAATTTCTGTAGAAAATAAGATATAACCCATAAACACATGAATAACCATACACATAAATCCCAATATGAGCGTCTACGGGAAACATAACTCGAGGTGAATTACGTATGAATAACAGAGTAGAACATGTAGAAGCTACATCCATCATACATGATGGCTAGAACTATTTTCGTAGAGTTTGCATGAGGCGCTCTCTGTAGTTTTGGCTGGTAATTAAGCACACGATAGTTGTGGCTGGGGAAAATAGGCCATGTTTTCTTGTACAGTGCGCTGGTTGCTAGTGTTTTCACCTTGTTTGGTGAATTCAGTACGTATGAAATAATTTTGTTGAATAATCAAATGAAATGAAATGAAAGAGGCCGTATGCATCATTTTGACTCAAAGCAAGGGGGGTGGGTCTAAACCTCTTTTTTTGAAAAAAAATGTTCCATGGCACATAAGTTAATTTTGGGGGAGTCTACGTGCACCGACTTTACTGGCCCCCACAGCCCAAACCTTGGTCCTAAGGTAGAGCGATAATTATATATGGCCGCCACGGTAGAAATGTGCATTTCCGAAAGCAAGCTACAGAATGCCTTCAAGCAAGTTGACAGCATATACTGATATACATTATTACATATGGACGTTGACATCAATTACCATGCCTATGTGTGCATGCATGATACCTATTGTTTTATTTCGAAGTGTATATATATACGAAATATCTGAGTTGCCCGAGATGCATGCAGGTTGTGTAGACGCTAGGTGCACGTGGGCTTTGCTTTGTCGTTCAGAAAATATCATTACGCTAGTATCCAAGATCCAGAAATAACAAAATAAACATCATTTTATACGGTACATGCGTATTTGGACCTTATGCAGCACCTATGCATACGGACGTGTCCATCGTCGGGTCAGAAATAAAAACAAACGTTTTGCAACTATTATGGCCATTATTGTAGGAGACAATATGCAAAAAAATAACAGCAAAGGTGGATCAGATATACCACCTACCATAGCAAATCATCATTGGAGAAGTTGATTCATTGGAGTACTGCATATGGGACTGTAACTAAAAGGACGGTAAAATGCTCAAAGCAAAGTATTGGAGTATCTTCTCTCCGTTCCCAGTTCCCACTTAGAGATCGGGGATAACCATGTCATGTCAGCGTCTACGTGGCAAAGGATTGGCAGTCACGTCGTACTATACTAACGTCCGCTTTCACCACTTGGCCACATCCCAATGGGTCGCTATTGTTACGCCCCTGACCCTGAAAAAGAGCATAGGCAATCGAACCTCCACGTCACTCCAAACCCAGATGATTGGAGACCAAGTATGTCGATTTTGCAGTCCTACAAAGTTACAAATGGCAATATACTATGACAGCAAATATTGACAACTAAGCGTATTTGATGTGTTCTTCATTGCTTTGTCGTTGAAAGCTGAAAATCATGATCATTGATGTCCATGTAAAATGATATTCCCTCCGATCTAGTATAACTGATGCTGGAAATGAACTTGTTATATGCAACATGATAATGAAGTTCACGAGAATCTTTTAGGATCAGAGGGAGTAAACAATTTACATATTAGCAAGTATTGAGTAATGGAAGACAAAAGTCTCGCGGTACATGAGACACACCTTAACAAAACTCATCAGTAGGTACACACTACAAGACTAATAGGTTACCACATTTATAGCCAAAATATGTTACAATTTTGCATGAAGTGCTAGTAGATTTTGTTTGCATGAGGACACTTGGAAACTGTCAGGGAGGGTTGGTGAGGAAGATTGTGCTTCTCTGACTAAGAGTTTTAGTCTAGATGAAATTGAGGAGGCAGTGTCGGAGATGAAGACAAATATAGCTCCTGTTCCGGATGGCTTCCCAGTTATCTTTTATAAAGAATTCTGGGGAGAAGTGAAATTTGTGATCAAAGAAATGTTGGATGACTTGCACGCGGGAAAGCTAAATCTGGGGAGGCTGAATTATGGTGTTATTACTTTGTTACCAAAAGTGCAGGGGCCGAAAGTTATTAAACATTACAGGCCAATCTGTTTACTGAATGTAATTTTCAAAATTATTACTAGGGTGTTGATGAGCAGAATTATTAAGGTGGCGGATAAAATTATTAGTGTAACACAAACAGCTTTTATTCCGGGTAGGCATATCATGGAGGGAGTGGTAGTGTTATCTGAGGTGCTCCATGAGTTACACAGCACGAATGCGCAAGGCATAGTGTTGAAACTCGATTTCGAAAAGGCGTATGATAAGGTTCAGTGGGCATTTTTGAGAGAGGTGATTGGAAAGAAAGGGTTTTGTGAGTAGTGGATCAGCTGGATAATGTTGGCTGTTGAGTCTGGTAAGGTCTGTGTCAACATTAATGGGGAAAATGGGGAATTCTTTAGAACGTTTAGGGGCCTGAGGCAGGGTGACCCACTCTCTCCCATTCTTTATAATGTGGTGGGAGATGCGTTGGGAGCAATGATTTCGGCAGCTAAAGATAAGAATCATATTAAGGGGTTGGTGCCTCACCTAATCGAGGGAGGGCTCACGCACCTTCAGTATGCTGATGATACAGTGGTGTTTCTAGAAAATGATAATCATTCGATAGCTGTGATGAAGTTCATTTTGTATTGCTTTGAGGCGATGTCGGGGTTGAAGATAAACTATGAGACGAGTGAGGTCTTTGTGATTGGAGGGGATGATAGCGAACAGAGGCGGGTTGCGAATCTGTTTAACTGTGAGGTGGGCATGCTCCCAATGAAATATTTGGGTGTTCCAGTTGTCGTGTCTCGTCGCACGGACACCGGCAGTATAGGATATCCCCTTTTAGGTTCGGCACGGGGCGCGAAGGAGGCTGAGAATCGTCTTCTTGGGCGGAGTTTAGATCAAGCATGCAACCAAAGGGACACAAGGAGCTACCCAGGTTCAGGCCGCCCGGAGGCTAAAAGCCCTACTCCTGCATGTCTGGATTGATGGGTTCTTCATAGTGTGGCTTACAATGGAACCTCCCGGACAGGGTACCCGGAAGGGTTTTGGCTGGAGGTAGAAGAAGGACAGATCCTGACCCGGAGGAGATCACCTTCCTCTCTACCTTCGCAGCCCTAGTCTAGTCTTGCTCTGGTTCTAGCTTGTGTTCGTCCTTGTTCGACCTCCCCCTCCTCCGTGCCTTGGTCCTCCTTTTATAGGCTAAGGGGTTGCCACAGGGTCACGTGAGGGGCGTGAGGGACCTTCGGGGTGAAGGACCCTCCTCATCTAGTTTAGGGGAGACGTGGCCTCTCCTCAGCCTAGCGTCTCCTTTGGGTTAGGTGGGAGCGTCCGCCTTGGGGTGGACAGGAGCTGACACCACCACGGGACGTGCTTCCCGCCCGCGCTGCCTTCGCCTTGCTTCCCAAGTCTTCCGTGGTGAGGTGGAGTGCTTATCCACAGGGACGTGGGGAAGTACCCGAGAGGGAGCCTGGCCTCCTGCCGGGAACTCGGGCTCTCGGGTCCTTCCTGGCCTTCTTGCTTGATTCGGGGACCCGGAAGGTCCCCAGGACCGGAGCCCTTAGTCGACGTAGGCCATGCGTGTCTTGACGGTGAACCCGCCAGCTTGACTTGAGTCTTGGTCTTGTCCATCTTCATCTTGGGCCCACATGGGGTGGACCCACTTTGGCAGTACTAGGGGAACCCCATGTTCCACTGTTGCGACAGTAGCCCCCGGGCATGGTCCCGGCGGCTCTTGCTCCAGCTGCCGGGGCCATGGCCTAAAGATAGGTCAAAGTGGGTCCCGGGCACCTGGTCTTCTCAGCTCCGTTGGGGACCCGCCGAGGCGAGGTAGAGACGAGCCCCCGGGTCCTGTTGACTGAATCACGGCGAACGTTGCGATTCATACGGACCCCGTGCTTATCCTGGAATCCAACGGGCGAAACGCGCAGAAATCGGCACGCCCCCTCGATCCCCACGTCCGTCGGAGTAATGGGGCCGCGACGTGACGTGTGGGATGCCTTATAAGCCACGACTGGCTTCCACTGTAGCCGTTACCTCTCCAGATTCGCCGAAATCCCCAAATCGCCGCCCAGGAGACTCCTTCTCCCTGACTTGCCAATCGCCGCCCCCGCCTTGGCCGCCGCCGTTCCTTGTTCTTGCCCCCAGCCCATGCCGCCTAAGCGAGATAGGACGGGAGTGAGGAAGATGTCGCAATCTGCCGCCGAGAAGATGGCGATGGAGGCTTCCCTGGCCGAAGCGCCGCCCTCGATGAGGGTGACTCAGGCCCTCTTTTCTCCCAGTGAGTATGCGTCAGAGGAAGCCATCCAACGCGTCCGCCAATCCCTGGCCGCGAGCTTCCGCGGTACTGAGGGAGTGGTGGTGCGCCCTGGGAGCGGTCCTCAACGAGAAGGGGAGGTGATTACTTTCCACGATTTCTCCGTCGTCGGCCTTCTTCCTCCGTTCTCCGAGTTCTTCGCAGCAATCTTGGAGGCTTACGGATTGCATATGCTGCACTTGCACCCCAATGCCGTGATGATGCTTGCTACTTTTGCCTATGCCTGCGAGGCATTTGCGGGTGTCATGCCCTCGGTGGCCTTGTTCCGCCACTTCTTCGTTCCACGCCTGGGGAAGTCCAAGTGGATCGCTGGCGGTGTCTCTTTCTGCCTCCGGAGAGATGCGGCGCACCAGTACCCGGAAACATTCACCAAGGCCTCGGTTGGAGAATGGAGGCACAACTGGTATTTTGTCGAAGCTGACGGGACCAATCCCCACTGATGACTCCATATTATCCAGCGGAGCGATTGGCACACTCGAAGGAGAGAAGCTCTCAAGGGGAAGCCCTGGTTCCAGTCATCAACAGGCTGGCTGCGCTTCGTGCAAGGGGAGTGACAGGCGCCATGATCCTGGCAGACTTTCTTCGCAGGGGGATTGCCCCTTTGCAGTTCCGGAGCCGCCCGCTCTGGGAACTTGCTCAGGTGGGTGGCAGCCTTCCACAGTCCAGGTTCCACTTGACAGAGACCACCTGGGCTCTGACCATGGGCTACATATTGCCATGGGTACCCTTCGAGTTCCAGGATGAGACCTTGCCGCTGTTCGAGGATCCAGCCGCCGACGGTATCCGATCTTCGATGCCAGAGTGCAATGAGTACGGGGTGGCGGGTACCACCAAGATTGAGCCCCCGCCGGCACCCAAAGCACGCAGCCCTCAAGGATAGAGCAAGGGGCAAAGCCTTGCCCACGGGGACGTTTCCCCTGAAGAACCTGGGACTTCGGATGACGAAGCGACGAAGCGACTCCTCCGGGAGTACCTTGCGGGGCGGAGGCCCCGGCGCTCCTTCCGGGGCGGCGACAAACCCGCCGGGTGACGAACTCCCAGAGCAGCCTGTGCCGCCGAGCTCGCCGTCGTTGCAGGAGTCTGATCAGGTGTCGGAGGCTATCCCTCCTCCCCTTGCAGACATGGAGGTAGGGGAGGAGAGCCTGTCCTTGCCAGACCTCTTTGACGACTTGGTGCAGAAGAGATGGAGCTTCTCCGGATCGAAGAGAGCCCGCCGGTAAGTTTTGATGGCAACTGTCTTTGAAGTGGAGTTGCTTCTCTTCTGCCGCCGTCCTGACTTCTGATTCTCATTTCTTGCACAGGAGCCCGACCCCGGAGTGGCCAAGCAAACGACCCCGGAGAGGCGAGGACGTCGAAGCGTCGAGCTCCACCGGCACCTCCGATGGAGGCAACTCCGAGCCCCCGAGCCCCCAGTCCGCCCCAAGGACCAGGGGGTGGCTCCGGTCGTCGCAGACGAGGCGGAAGCTGTCGGCGCGAAAGGCCCTGGGGAGAGGCGCGACGTGGATCCCCAGGCGACCCTCGGACCGCGAGGACTCGCAGCAGGCGGGTACCCAGGGGCTCCGCCCTCGGGAACGCTGACCCCTGCCCTGAACCCGGGAGAGTTGAGGAAGGCCCCGGGTTCTCCAAGACATTCTCCAATGTCTCGGAGTTCTTGTCTTCTGCCCGTGCCGAACTGGCGCGGCTGGTGCCCTCGGCTCTGGCAGCGGGGAGCACTCGCAGGCTCGCGAGCTGCGGCTTCCCTCTGGGGAGGAAGCTCTTAGCGCCCGTGAACTGAAGCTGGCGGCGGACGAAGAGCTGCTCTATGCTTGGGAACAGCGAGTGGCCAGCCGCGAGAAAGAGCTGGAGCGACGAGAGGCCGAGCTGGAAGATGAAGAGCGCCACTACCTTGGCACCATTGAGGAGCTCCAGATCAGAATGGAGCGGGACGAGGACCGCTTCGAACAAGGCCTGGAGAACGTGGCTAGCTGGGCTCGCAGCGAGGTCGAAAATGACCTTCGAGCCAAAAGCAGAGCCGCCTCGTCGCTAGGCAAGCAGGTCTCTAAACTCCAGAGCGAGCTCAAGAGCGAGAGGGAAAGGCGGGAACAGGCCTTCTCGGATTTCCAGAGAGCCAGGGGCGAAAGAGATAGCTTGTCCGCCCGGGTTGAGGCGATGACGGCCACGATTGAGGCGCAGAAACAGGCCCTCAAAACAGCTGAGAAGTTTAAGCAAGAGGCCACGGCTGGCCGCGTCGCCATGGAAAGAAAGATCCGGGAACTGGGCGATGCAAATGACTTCTGGAAGGACAAAGATGCGCGCATGACTGTCCTTCGCAAGAAAGAAACAAAGGAGCTGGCTGATGGGCGTGCGGCGATGGAAGCGTCCAAATCCCAAGCTCAGATTGCGTGGCACCAACATGAGCAGGTATCCAACCAGCTGACGGGAGTGCAGGTAGAGCTGGCGGAAGCGAAGGGTGCACTTGAGAAAGAGCGACGGCGATTCGCTCACCACCGCCGTGATGATCACAACGTCTTGCTCCAGATGAACCACGGGTCCTTGGACATCGTGAAGGAGTTCACGAACTTGGGAGTGCCTTCTCCGCCCGTCCTCATGGCCGACCATTCCACTTCCTTCGCCCGCTATCCCGGGTTCTTGAAGTACGTGGCCTCGCTCATCAAAGGTATCAAGGAGCAGGTTAGCAGAGCCACTCGCCTTGCTGGGGAACAGGCAGTGAGGCAGGTGACGACCCGTTTGTCACAGCGCTTCGCCAACGACACCCGCAGCTCTCCTTGCTATCCGAGCTGGAGGCGCCTGAACCCGGGACGCCGCTTCCTCCAGACGTGACCCGCCAGGTGGAGGAGATCTTGAAGCACCTCTCCCGAGAAGATGACCCGTGAACCTGTGAAGTCCTGAAAAGGACAATACCAGGGGCCGTGAACCATGCTTTTGTACTGATATTGCCAACTGGCTTATGAACTCATGCTTTTGAATGTAAATAACTTCTTCCCAAAGTATATAAGTTTTATCGTACTCGTGGGGGCTTTACGCTCTCGGGAAGGATCCAAAGGTGTGAGCGCTAACCAGCCGTGGGCACTCAGACTGATCTGAAGTGCGGACACAGGGCGCAACCCCCCAAAGGACCCACCGTTTCCTGACCGCACGGACCTCAGCCCACGACTCCACTGCCCGAGGGAAACTGACAGTGTCATCGCGAAGGCGCTGCCCCAGGAGAACGCCCGCTTTCGCCTTAGCCAAAGCACATAAAACTGATGTACCCGGGAACAAGCCCGTGCAAGCACGTTTATACTTAGCTCGCGTTTTGACTCCTTCTGGCTACCTCGGTAATCGTTCTGTCGCGCTGCCGCCAAGGCGGGTCTTCTATGCCGTGTTTCAGACATAATTCTGCCTTGCCCAGCAATTCTTGGCGGGGACAAGGCTTCCAACCGAGATAGCCTCCAATGCCGACAAGGGCATGACTGGCTGGCTTGCGCCGGTCCGGAGACCATTTGTGCTACTTGCTCGAGTTACCCGGAGACCACCCAACTGGTGATCCGGCGACTTGCTGGCGTATCAGAGACGCCGGTCCGGAGACCCCACGGTTGTCTTAGCTTCCTGGACCCGGATGTTCCTTGTTTGGTGATCCGCAATCTGGCTGGCTCATGCCGGTCCGGAGACCCTGAAGCTGCTTTACTCGCGGGATCCTGATGCTAGCCACTTAGCAATCCGGTACTTCTGAGGGGGTCCACTTGGTCCAGGCTGTATTGTGACGATGTGACCCGGGAGATCCCATTCTCCGTGGGCCACATCTCCGCAGATGAAGGTTTGATCCCAGCTAGCTGCAGCTTGCCCTTGACTGCTTTGTATCTGTGGGGGCGCCGGTAGTAAGCAAGGTTCCGGGAGCTCTTCAGTCTGGTGGATGCATTGGCAAAGGTCCGGAAAGATCTTCCCTTTTGAGGAACCCCAGCTGTGGCACTCCTCTTGGCTTTCTTGGACTTCTTGTTGAGAGGGCAATCTCGGCTGATATGTCCTGGTTCTCCGCATGAATAGCAATCACCGTTCTTCTGGCGTATCTGGATGTCGTTGAACTGTCGGCAATCTTCCAGACTGTGCCGGTCAGATCTGTGGTACATGCACCACACTCCAGGCTGGCCATCTTTGCGCAGAGGAATCTGGAGTTCTTGGGGCACGTAGATGAGAGGATCTTCTTGCCGAGGCTCGCTTTTGTGTCTTGGTCGAGGTTTTCCTCCTCCGGAAGCGGCACTGTGGTCGGCGCGTCGGAACAGAGTTCCTCCTTCGCTCCATGCGTCCATGGGGAAAGAGGGACATCAATGTTCGTGGCACCTTCCTCAGGTCTTCCCTTGCTGACCAGAGAGCTGACATAAGCGGCTGGAGGGACGAAGTGGACTCCGAAGGCGCGATCTTTAGCGGCAGGTGCCGGCGAGGACTCGTCAAGAACGAAACCGAGGCCGGGGTACCGCAGGAACTCAAAGGCTGCCTTTCCCTTTCTCTTCTTTGTCATCTTGACGTCGGATTCGAAGGCTGTTCCGAAGGCGCTGAGGGCGTTGGAACAGATCTTGACACGGACTGAAAGCTCGACGCAGAACTTGACGATGAACTTGAGGTTGATGAAGAAGAGACGAATCCAGCACTTGCGCCCCCTACCTGGCGCGCCAGATGTCGTGTCTCGTTGCACGGACACCGGGAGTATAGGATACCCCCTTTTAGGTTCGGCACGGGGCGCGAAGGAGGCTGAGAATCGTCTTCTTGGGCGGAGTCTAGATCAAGCTCTCCTCTCCACGATCAAAGCATGCAACCAAAGGGACACAAGGAGCTACCCAGGTTCAGGCCGCCCGGAGGCTAAAAGCCCTACTCCTGCATGTCTGGATTGATGGGTTCTTCATAGTGTGGCTTACAATGGAACCTCCCGGACAGGGTACCCGGAAGGGTTTTGGCTGGAGGTAGAAGAAGGACAGATCCTAACCCAGAGGAGATCACCTCACTAGTACAGAACGACACATCGGATACCCCTCTATGGAAACGGCAGGTGTTAGGCGACAGAGAATCGCGATTTTAGCGTTGCGGACGAGGCCTGGCAGAGGCTGGTTGTGATGTGCTTGGGAAATTGCAGTTGCAATCTGGAAGCGCGCCTGTTCAATGCGGCTTAATTCACGAGGGATTGGAACCGCCTGATCGACGCTAATAAAATGTGACTGGAACCGCGCGAAGCCAGGCGGTCCCGCATTCTCCCCTTCGTTCTCTCCCACATTATCTACCACACTAGCAAAACCGCCATGGCGGAACCCTCGTGGCAGAACGAGGAAGTCCCGAGCGACGACGCGAGCGCGGAAGACCGCGGTGAAGTTCCATGGTGGGATCAAGACGGGCCGCCGGACTCGGACCCCGACGACTCGGACCCGCCATCTTCACGCTCTGTAGAAGACGACTCCAACGACTCGGACCCGCCGTCTTCACGCGAAGGAGAAGACGACTCCGAAGAGGACGAGTCGCCGGAGGACCCGCCGGAGCCGTATTATTCTAGCCAGGAAGAATACGACGCCGACGACGACGACGAGGAGGAGGCGCGAGAGGAGGATTCTCCGGAGAAGGACGCGCGGCCGGAGAAGGAGGAGCACGAGCCGGAGGAGGAGGAGCACGCGCCTGAGGAAAAGGCAACTGGCAAGAAGCGACGCCGCGCCGCGGATGACAATGGCGCGGAGGCAGGGCGTAACCAGAACAAGTAGAGTAGATAGTTAGTTCAATTACTCTATCGATCCTTTGTAAGTAGGCCCAGTGTGTCAGTAAAGAAGAAATTAGAGGAAACGGTTGTTTATCGTCTCCGTTTGCGATGTTATTATATGCTATAAATGTGCCACTGCGGCAACCCTAACGCTCTCACTCTCACTCTCACTCCACAGTCATAGTGTGGCGGCGGCTCCAGACCTAACCCTTATCTCGCAGATCTAAGCGGCGCGTCCGGCCGGCATCACCGCCGTGCATCTTCCCCCAGCGGCGCGTCGGCGCATCTTCCCCCAGCGGCGCGTCGTGAGCCACCGCGCATCCCCCAGCGGCGCGTCGGCGAGCCGCCGCGCATCTTCCCCGAGTATGTCGCCGACGCGGATCTACTGGTCTATTGTCGTGCATCTTCCCCGGGTATGTAGCCGACTAGATCTTACATTTTGTTTAAAGTAGCACAGAAAACTTGTCTAGTATTTGAAGTCTAGTATTGTGTTCTGTCTAGTGCCGATGATGAATACACCCCTCGACACTAGATCTTACATTTTATTTAAAGTAGCATCTACCGATCTAGTATTGTAGTACTGTCTAGTATTGTAGTATTGTGTTCTGTCTAGTATTGTAGTACTGCCGATGATGAATACACCCCTCAACACTAGATCTTACATTTTTTTTAAAGTAGCATATAAAACTTGTCTAGTATTTGAAGCCTAGAATTGTGTTGTGTTTGTTTTTAGTACTGCCGATGATGAATACATTACCTTTAACTTGTCTAGTATTTGAAGTCTAGTATTGTGTTGTGTTTGTTTTTAGTATTTGAAGTCTAATAGATTAATTTCAACCCTTTGTCAATGTGCTAATCCTCGTTATGGTTTTGTGTAGCTAGTGTATGAAGTAATAGTATATTTTGGCGACAATGCATAAAAATGGTGAGACAATTGAAGGTAACATCACCTTCAAGTTCTACCTCCAAATCGTTTCGATCGGACAGCAAGCACACGGATATAGGCGCTTAAGGTGTAAACTATTTTCATCTTAAATTGTATTTATGTCATGTAGCATCATATTTGGCTCTTTTTTAACTAGACATCCATGTATTTTATATGCAGAAGCGCCATGCAGATCCAAACAAGTTTTAAAAGAGCTAAATACAAAGTGGGATCATATCCGTAAACCGTCACTGTTGTGACGTTTCGCTGCACTGTTCAAAACACTTTTTTAATTAAGAGTGTCTTGGACAGTGTGGCCGAAATGTCACAGCGGTGACGTTATTATATTTCGGCGACACTGTCCAAGATGGAGCAAGTCTCGCTACGAAGAATTTGGCAAGATTGATTTGCTAAGGAGGCTTGCGAGCTCGGTGTGGTTTCTTGTTTTTAGTTTCTCCATCTATTTTGTGTATGTGTGTAGCAATTTGGCTGCAAATGTGATTTGGAGAAGCATGAAACCGCTACTCGAGTCTTTTGCTAGGTCGAATTCCGTTTTCGGCCCTTCGGAACTGAGGAAGAAGGTGGAGTTGGACAAGAGTGGAGTGTCATAAAAGTTAAGTTTAGGGAGGCATGAGAATGATAGGATTAGTGAGACATGTGTAACTCATCTTTTGATGCTATGTAATGATGACAATTCTTATATACGTTATGAATGGATTTGGTAGCAACTTTGTGCTTCTGCTATGAGATTTTGAATGTAATTTGGCAACCGAATTTCTCCTGTAGGCTTCTGAAAGAATCTCAATGCAAACGAGTAAAATAGAATCTCCGTTACTGATGCACCGATACATCGGAAACGGAGATGGGTCCGCAACCGTAGCCAACTTATTCCTCATCGGTGATGGTTTTTTGCCTCCGTTACCGATGAAGGCCTTCACATCAGTGACAGGGTCGGGGACACGGACCCTTTCTCCGTTGCCGAAGGGGTTTTTGGCCCGTTTCCGATGTGTCGTTCTGTACTAGTGCCTTCCTCTCTACCTTCGCAGCCCTAGTCTAGTCTTGCTCTGGTTCTAGCTTCTGTCCGTCCTTGGTTTGACCTCCTCCTCCTCCGTGCCTTGGTCCTCCTTTTATAGGCTAAGGGGTTGCCACAGGGTCACGTGAGGGGCGTGAGGGACCTTCGGGGTGAAGGACCCTCCTCATCTAGTTTAGGGGAGACGTGGCCTCTCCTCAGCCTAGCGTCTCCTTTGGGTTAGGTGGGAGCGTCCGCCTCGAGGTGGACAGGAGCTGACACCACCACGGGACGTGCTTCCCGCCCGCGCTGCCTTCGCCTTGCTTCCCAAGTCTTCCGTGGTGAGGTGGAGTGCTTATCCACAGGGACGTGGGGGAGTACCCGAGAGGGAGCCTGGCCTTCTGCCGGGAACTCGGGCTCTCGGGTCCTTCCTGGCCTTCTTGCTTGATTCGGGGACCCGGAAGGTCCCCAGGACCGGAGCCCTTAGTCGACGTAGGCCATGCGTGTCTTGACGGTGAACCCGCCAGCTTGACTTGAGTCTTGGTCTTGTCCATCTTCATCTTGGGCCTGCAAGGGGTGGACCCACTTTGGCAGTACTAGGGGAACCCCATGTTCCACTGTTGCGACACCAGTCTCTTCTAAAAACTTTTATCTTCGGATTTGGATTTTGTGTTGACAAAAATTCGGAAGAAGTTGGGAGGTTGGCAACCGCGTCCACAGGTGGCAGGAAAACGCTGATTGATGCTTGCCTTAGTAATGTGCCCACACATATGATGGGGATGTATATGCTACCTGATGGGATCCATCATGGTGCGGACATGGAAAGGCCGGATTACTATTGGGAAGGTAATAGTGTGCAGCACAAGTACCACATGGTACGCTGGGAGTTATTGGCTAGACCAAAAGAATTTGGGGGGATGGGGCGGGTTTGAGAGAAAAAATGCAAGGCATTTCGTTGACTAGCGAGGTGGATATTGGTTTCTGGGCTCTTTTGGAGTCGGGACAATATACGGCGAAATCTTTGTACAATTTTATCCTGGACCCTGGTGTGAAAGACACTAGGATCATGGAGTTATGGAAAGCAAAAATCCCTATGAAATTTAAAATTTTCACCTGGATGTGTTTTAAGGGTAGGATTCAGGTTACGATGGAGCTGAAAGCTAAAGGCTGGCCTGGGGAGTTGGGGTGCTGTGTTTGTGGAGAAGCAGAGTCGGTGAAACATCTGCTCTTTGGCTGCCCTATTTCGCATTTTTGTTGGTGGTTTTTAAAAGAGGCGCTGGGTTGGGATCACCCACCGTAGATTTCGAGGATTTTATCTCGGTGGCTTTGCGGAAACCTGGGGCTGTGGGGAATGATGTAGGCTGGGTGGTAATGAGTGCTATGGCGTGGTCGATTTGGACCACGAGGAATGATGTTGTTTTCAATAAAAAAGTATCTACTTCTGTTTTCTCTAACATCTATAAATGCATTTCCTTTTTGTCACAATGGAAAGCTCTGCTGCCGGCAAAGCGTAAGGGGCTTTGGGATGAACTGATTCTCAGGCTGGACTTGGCGGCTAAATGGTTCCAGCTGCTGGAGCCTCGTAGGAATCTGTAGCTTCTGGGTGCTTTTTTAGTTTGCTCTCCTCTGTTTGTGGTCAGTTCGAGCCGGTGTGCTGGTGTGCCGTTAGCACCGTTGGTTGTTGCTTTACTTTTTCCTTGTATAAGACTGTATGTCTGGCTGGACCAGTTTGTTGGCTTTCTAATAAAGCCGGGCCCGTTTGGGTCTTCGTCTAAAAAAAGAAGTGCTAGTAGATTCACTACGGGAATCGATCAAGACGCCGACGGCCGGGTGCCGTCGGCGTATGGACGAAAGCCGTCGGCGTACCCACGGCTGCCGTCGCCGTATCGCCGTCTGCGTACCCAATATGCTGTCGGCGTATCCATCCCCGTCGGCGTACGCTGTGGTGGGCTTCACAAGACGGCATCCAGGCCGTTCCGTCAGACCTCCATACGTCCCGCTATTTTTTCAGTTCCTCATACGCCGACGGCAATGCCGTCGGCCTTTGCATGCAATTTTCCTCATACAATATTGTCTGTGTATAGCTAGACCTAGACGAAGTTTACCAAGACTTCTGTTCGTGAAAGCTCAGCTCATCAGTTTCACTAAAAATGGCATATTCTCCGGTGAGACAGATAGAAGGTGCTGGATCCTCCTCCAAGATGGGACAGCCAAGTGAGATTTGGAGCGGAGCTTAGATTATTAGCCTGGGCGTCAACGTCATGCCCATGCTTGCGGTCCAGCCGGAGAAAGATGGGGCGCCCCTTCATGGCCCAAGCCATGTCAAGTGCCAATTGCACATCCAGATCTTTGTCCCGTGTGATCAACTTACATGAGCGTCACTAGCATGTCCTTCTTTTTTTAGATTTACCATGAGAGGTACGCCTCAAGCACATACAACTTTGACTTAACGGATTCTGGGTCGTCGTCTCTGACTCGATCAACCCGAATCACGAACGGAATGTTTGGTCGAGCAATCACCACCTTCGAACCAAACATAGGCGAGTACACTACAACAATTTTTTACAAAATTCAAAACCCACAGTTTACCTACCTTCCCTTGGCAACACCACTACCTTGTCGGCGGGAGGTTTCCGTGTTCATTTTTATAGTTTATGTTTGTTTCTAGGACAGCGAGGCGGCGACAAAGTAAGATCTTCCCCATTTTATTGGTGCCCAGTTGTATGGCGCGTGTAGTTCCGTGTCCGACAAATCTTATAGGATTTGGTCGATTTTCGTGTTCACAAATGTGATTGAAGGTCCGACTTGCAATTAACCATTATCATCATTGGCCACCCTCATGCGATGATCCTTTGGTGTTTTAGCACGATGACTCACCGTCTATTTACTACACAACTAGTTCTACCGTGACAAGTTTTGCGGGATGGTGGCACCGTTCGGCTCGCTACACTGTTTGTAGTCGTCGCTATGTGGTTTGAGTACCTATTTGTATTACATTTGAGGTTCTTTCTATTGTTATTTCTTGATGATGACAATTAATACATCTTGTCTTCCTAATCGAAAAAACACCCGCGTAAATCCCTGAGGCCCTGTTTGTTTCTAGAGTATTTTTGGGGATTGGTGGAGATTATCCGAGTCAAACCCTGCAATCCCCACATATCTCAAAACATTGTTTGTTTCTAGTGTATTGGGCTGGTTTTATCCCCACATTTACCCACAAATGTTCAAACTCTAGTTCATTTTTTCTTAATCCCCTAAGGGATTCAATACCCATACCTAGTGGATTGGATCCCAATCCCGTAGTGGATTGGATGAAGTTTGTGATTTCACCCAATACATTAGAGTGTTATCCCCACAAATCACCTAAAATACCCTAGTAACAAACAAGGCCTGAAGGGAATGGTTGTACAATAATTTGAAATAACCATTTAGCTGAGCAACGACATAAAACAAAGGTTCCTCTCTGGCACATATATCTGCTGGGTCTTGGTACGTGTTTATCCACTTGATTAACGTCCTTTTCGATGTGTACCTATTTGCCATTTGCTTATTTGCGTACCTTGTCTTCGCACACGATACGGTTTGCTTTCAGATCGAGAAATACAAGCAGAGGAGGAGGGGATATGCATATCGATCGAGGGGTCACTCCAAAATGCATGGAGGGGCGCGTGTCGACAGGTGAGTGGGCACTGGGCAGCTGAGAGCAATGCAGTGCTTATTTTAGTTGAAAAAAATCGCTTTCAGCATCCAGTCTCACCAAAAATAAAGTCTCACAAGTCGGCAGCAGAGAGGCCATTAGGCTGTTGGGCCTGTCCTAGTAGCCTATTCCGAATGAGGAGCCTGGGCTGATCTTGGGCAATAGTTCAACTGGCTTACGCTCAATCTAAGAAAAATTAAAACTACACTGGATTTGTCGCCTTTTTTTACGAGTTGTCGTGTTTATTTTTGGGACATCCAGTTCAAATAAACAAAGTTGTCGAGAACTAACCAAATCTCAAAACAATTTTTTTGTCAAACTAATCTGGGATAGGTTCCAAAAAAACCAACATCAAAGTAAATTTAAGAAGTCATTATACATTATTTGATTACGATGTTTTAGAGAACCACCCTCTCATGATTTTAATTTGGTTGAACCATTTTGCATGTAAAGGGATTTTTCCCTATCTAAATATTCTGTACATAAAACTCTATTCTATCTAATCGGATGGCGGATACGATCGCTTTTAACCTCAAAGTTTGATAAACCAAATTATTGGAAGTTTTTCATATGAAAAGAACTTTTATTTTCCAATGGTTCAGTTCAGTTCTAGGTTAGGATCGGTCTACGGAAAAAAACTAAGGTTGGGAAGAACAACAATCTTTGCCACATGATACCTTATGGTGAGCCCGTGTTGTTAGAAACGGTTACAGCCGACTAAATCGTGAGATTGATACAACTTACCTTCAAAATGTTGGAATTTTTATATAACAGTTCTCTGGTTATGAAGCACTAGGCCCATAGTCGTGGTTTTGTGATATTCACCAAAAAATAACAATGCGGAACTGTTACACATGTAGTTCAAACAATAAACCTATGATATGCCATCAAATAAACATTCAGGTCAGACGACCATGAAAATTCTCTGCTTTGGTAAAATAGTTCTTGGACGAAAAGTGTAACCTGTCAAGAGTCGAAACATGAAAATATGTTTTTCTCCATCTATTATTAGGGATATTAAAACTGAGCCATCTAGGGACTCTCTCAGGCCATCAACACTTTAGACCGTGAGATCATTGTCGCATCCTTGATCTTGTCCGTTAATTCGTTGTTAATCTGCCGTGAAATTTGAATTGGGCCAAAAATCCCTTGGGGAAATTACTTTGGACATCAAATTACTCCACCGTGGTTAGTTGGGCCCGAAACACCCACTAAGCCCATCTACTTGAGGCAGGGAAAAAAATCATACGATACGATACGACACGCCTCCGACTAAGGGTGGGCATTCGGTCTTTTCGGTTAGTTCGGTTCGGTTTTTTCGGTCTTTAACAATTTCGGTCATCTAGAAAATGATACCCGTAATAAATTCGGTCTTTCCAGTTTTCTGTTATTCGGTCTTCGGTCTATTCGGTTCGGTCTTCGGTCATGACCAAATAGACCAAAATCTAGTGCGCAAGAAGAGGAATCGGCACCTGGTAATGGGAGAGTGGGAAGCGATCAACTGGTCTCTCGCGCACGGGAGAATCTACATTACACGGGGCTGGGTTACTCAGTTGCTGGGCATAGAGACTAGATGGTATGCTTGGTTCAGTAGTTGGGACTATAGAATAGATGTACATAAACTAGGCTGGCACACAAATTTGGTTGCTTCCCTACGTAATTCTCTCAAAATAAAATAAAATCGGTCTTTCGGTCTATTCGGGTTATGTATAAGTGATGACCGAATTTCTGATATAATTTCGGTCTTTTCTAATTTGCTACCCAAATTTCTAACGGTCTTTTCGGTTTCGGTCTTTTCGGTTTCGGTCTCCGGTTTTTATGCCCACCCCTACCTCCGAAGTCTCGTCTCTCGCCGCTCCTCCCCGCGAGAACGTGGCCTGCGCCGCCGGCCCTCCTGATCTCCCTCATCCAGCGACGTATGGCGGAGGTCCGCCGTCGCTGGCACAACCACACCACACGAGGGGATGACTCCTACCTGCTGGCAACCATGGCGCACGTAGACCACATGATGAAATTCGAGGAGTTTGAGGAACCCTCGCGCCGCCGCGCTCCGCCCACTCCACGCGCGGGTCGCTACACCCGCAGCAGCGGCCATGGCGCAGCCGCTCCTCGTCATGACAGACGACGACCTCTACAAGGAAGGTACACACACGAACAGATTCACTTCTTGCAAGTGGCGTTGTCAATTGGTAATTGTGCTGGACGACACAACGCAATGACGAACTGTCATGCTTAGCCAAATATTGAATTAACTAGTTGAATTTGGCGCGGCGGCACGCCGCGCCCTTGATGAGAACTTTTGTTAATGGTCTGTTTCTTTGTTTTAGCTGCATAATATCTTTGTAAGTTGAAGTGGCAGTTTTGTTTTGCACACTATTTAGCTGTATAGCCAATCTAATTTGCAGTAAAAAACTAAATGTAATGCATAGCAAGATATACACATGATTATATAGGATGCCATAGATGACAGTTCCGATGTTGGCATACATAGAAAAGGAAAAGGCTCAGAGATGCTACATTTGTTGGAAGACAGTGATGTGATGAGAATAGCCAAAACGGGCATACAGAAAACCCGGAGAAGAAGACCGAGGATAAAGATAGAGAAATTTTGGGGCTTGCTCATGCACGCTACCTAGCCGACCTGCCCTCCTCCATAGCTGCCACCGCGTGGTGGGAGTCTGGCGCGCTACGCCAGGACATCGGCGGCTCCTCATCACAGCGCTGCAAAACCATATGCCTAGTCAGCATCTGTTGAATCGTGAGCAGTTGGCATACTGCACCACAAAGCTAGAAGAAGATCAAAAGAAGAAAACCAAAATATCAGATGCATCTGAAGTTACACCACACATATATTAAATATCTGATGCGCCAAGTTTCCTAAAATTCGATAATAAATACTGGTTATGGATCTCAATGCATATTCGACAAAGAAATGAAACATTCTATGTGTTCAAGAAAGGGCCACATCACGCAAGCATAGTATAAATTTCCTATTGCAAGTTAAACTACATGTCCCTGTAATTTAAAAGTGTAACTACTGCGTTCTTTATTTGCTTGAATAACCAGAATTTCTTACATAACCAAAGTTCTTTAAATAGATCTGCAAATAAATTTCACATAGATCAGAAAGAACTTGCCAAATAAACATGCCCCACCTGGTATGTAACCCGCAGTGGTGATTTTTCTCTTTGAATACTATATACATCAATACATGTTTGCAAAGAATTTCAAGAGCATGATTTAAACCAGTTGTTCGTAGTTTGGTGTAAAAATATACATGTACAACTGGATATATATACGTACATGCACGAATCATGAAAAATAGTAGACACTTCAAATTCTTACAACGGTGAACTAAAACATTTTCTTATTATAATAGATGCCAAAGTTACCTACGGATGGAACAATAACATTCTATGAACATGGACCCATGATAAATAATTAAATAAATGAATTAAATGGGTCAAAATACCCAATACGTGGACATGTAATTTTTGTTTGATAATATACGCATCAGATAGATTGTTAAATAGTGAAGATCATCAAATATTGTTTTAATATACATGCCAAGTGTAAGACTGTAAGCTAGAAGAATACATGACTTTGTGAACATATATATGAACATAAATGGTGGAAGAGGAAAGAATACAACCTATCTACATGTTTTGTTTAGGAAATGCTACATGGAAAGAAAAGTAAAAAGATTTTAGTAAGGGGATTGATTCACCTCAGTTTAATCAGCACTCCATAGGCCTCTGGTAGCAAACATTGTGGAGAAAAAAATAGAGGCCAATCGCTCTGCTATGTGCTTCCGTACTGCAGTCATACATGACCGGGTAGTTCATCGGCAACAGTGCAAACATATGTGTCTAAGAGCCAGAGCACCAAGTGACTGCCGAAACCTGCATCTGACGACGCGAACCTGAAACTAATGATTCAGGTCCAGCATACCAAAAACACCAATTTGAATAGCCAACACGCTGAAATTGGTAGCGAAGTCTGGTAGATCAGGAGAAATAAACGTGAAACTGTTTCCAGAAACACAACTGGCTTCAGCTTGTATAGATCTTGACCCTACATGGGTAAAATTTGTCATCGATCAACTATAAGCATAATATAACAAATGTAAGTTCCGTGGTCACTACACATTGAGTAGGAACTATGTGCCCTGAATTTTACATTCAAAAAGTATTTATTGTAAGAACAGGTTTTGCATCCGATGGAGGGCCGAAAGTGTGCTCATTGCGTTGGCAAATACACATGGGATGGGTATGGTGAGGCATTGATTGTATGATATATCAACAATATTAAAAAGGAAAATATAGAAATAGCAAATCTAATGCGAATACAGAACACAGGAGCCAAAACAATCACTAAATCTAAAAAAGATAATAACATTTTTTTTTCTAAATAAACACTTTCTGCAAATAATCTGTAACGTAGTTACATTACCAACCACTAAATACTCATTTATATCAGGAAAAGAACTGAGAGAGCATGCTATATGATAGGAAGTACATATAGTGCTTCTAGTATAATTACTTCACTCTTAATGCAATATAAATTCTATCCGCGACTAATTCCATCAAGCAACTCAGTATTCACCTAAAATCAATTGTAGCTAAAGGAGAAATATAAGCTGGATTCACCATATGTCAAATAAAGAAAAATAGCAGACTGCATTTAGTACGTACACATATCTCACATCCAATTCTCATCCGAAATGAGACATGGAGTAATTATAGAGCTAATTTCCAGTTTAGCATGGACATGCTTGCTAAATCTTAACTCATATATATTATGTCGTGTTCTCTGGTCTTATGTTCTCCAAGATACGGGCAATAAGTGCAAGAACTTTCCATTGACGGGCAATAAGTGCAAGAACTTTTCATTGATAGGATTAATCAATTCCACCAAAAGCTTCCTGCTCACTTGATTTCTGGGTCGGGCATTTCCGATCAATTACACACCACCAGACAATTTAAGCATGGCACCAAGCATATATTTTACGAACTGACGAATATAATTAGGAACACATACAATTTGTAATAAGTGTGGTGCCGCGAATCTGCTTTCGTGGATACATTTTGTAAGTTCAGATCAATTTCTCAATATTGTGATTGAGAATAACAGGTTTGCCTGATGTAATTCACTGGATAAATCTGCGCCAATTTTCAGCCGTTTCCCGTGTGTTTTCACCACAATTTTCAGGGATACAGTAAATGAATAGATGATGTCGAATTTACTGTTGTGGGACAGTAATACACTGCATCAAGGATGACATTTAGCAAAAGATAACCAATAAGGGGGGTCAACATACAGATATCCTGTTGACCTGATACCTGACCACTCACCATGAATAAAGCTAAGTAAAGTACATGTCTGCTAGGTGAAGAAGGCATTCGTTACCTGATCCTTGCCAGCTCGTGGATCGGTGGAGAGGTGATGTGTATGCTAGCAGCAGAGGACCACTTATTCTGCAAAACCAAATCACATGTGAGTAATCGAAGAAGAAGAGCAGCTGTGGCTGGTCGGGCAGGCCGGCGTCGATGGCGCCGAAGAAGAGCGTGACGGCCGCCGGTTCCGCGCCGCGCCGCCAGCGGCCGCCCCCTCCATGGCTCTGTCCAGCACCTTCAGCGCCCATAGGATGTTGTACCCGCTGAGCCCGTGCAGCACCACGTCCGGGGCGCTTTCCTCGCGGGGGAGATGCACGGGATGGCGTCCTCGCGTAGGATGGGCTCGTCGGGAAGACTCGACAGGTGGCGTGTGCGTGAATGGGCGGCGTCGCGGCCGCCGATGGGGAGGAGATGGGCCACCGCGGCCGCCGGTGGGGGAGGGGCGCGCGGCCGTTGGTTGGGGAGGAGATGGGCGCCACGGCCGCCGGTGAGAGAGCGAAGGGGTGCCGCGGCCTTCAGTTGGGGAGGAGATGGGCGCCGCGGCCGCCGGTGGTGGAGGGGGGGCGTGCAGCCGCCGGATGGGGAGGAGACGGGGTGCTGCAGCCGCCGGATGGGGAGGAGACGGGGTGCAACAGTTCTCCCTTGCTACCAAATGGTTTACACATCTCCCTTTCTCAAGAACTGCGTTTCAGATTTGCTAAGAACTGCGCTACAACTGTATCGTCATCTGTTGCTTGGTCGCAGGTGGTAATGGAAAGGACGCTTCTACACGGTGCGCGGCACCGTTTTGCCTTCCGCAGTGCCCCACCCGGAAGGCCGGAAATAGAAACGCGCAGACTATCTCAGTCGTGTGTTTGCCCAAAATAGAAAAATCTGGTCCCCACATCACTTTTCCCAGGTTACGCGTCCAAGACGATGACAAATCTGGTTCTGCAAGTTGCAACCCCTCACTCTCAACCTACAGGCGTTGATTAGATCTAAGATCTGCCACCCAACAAATCAAAAATCAAAAAAAATCCGACCACAAAAATTACTTCGCAGACGGAGATTGGAAAAAATACCACAAATCCACATTGAAAAAAGCAAGATGAACATTTGTACATTAATCAAATGACTTCTATGACAAATCTACCTTAAACTCCACATGTTCAAAATCACAATTTCATCAAGTCAGCCAGTTAGGGAAATGATAACTTGCCAAAACATCAAAGTGCTCAAGAAGTCGAATATGTGAAGAAATATACACGCAACAGATCCTCGTAAGGAAATGTAACAAAATATCCTAACATATATTTTGGTAACACTTGAATTAATTGTATCTTTTTCGGGACTTTATGCCAATCACGCAATTGTTCACCGCACTTTGTACATCTTGGCTAACATGAATGCTCGCTAGGCATAACAGAAGATAAGGCCCCTCCACACCTCTTTGTTAAAGAATCAGGCTGGTGTTTTAGTTCCATTCACGCTGATGTACGAAATAAATGCAGCTTGAAAATACATCATTACTGGACGCACCACCTTACGAGATCACTATTTTCATGCAAACAAAGAGTGCACTCAGAAATGTTAGAAAAAGGTATAATGTATAGAAATTACATGAAGCATATATAGTTTACTGATATTACATATCATTTAGACAACCTATATCCTGAATGTTGCAAAACTATATTTGCAACTAGAACAACAACAACCCCACATCCATCGAACAAGAAACTACATCCTCAAATGTGCAAACTATATTGTCAAGCCCATAGAACTACAAACTACATTTATGATTTGGAAATTCAAAAACAGCAGCTATAGTCACTCCAAGTACTTCCCGATATCAATTGAAATACAAAACTACATGCCCAAACATTCAAAACTACATTTTGTGACCTCGGCAACTACATCCACATGACCATCTAACTCAAAACTGCATCCAAAAAGTGCTAACCTACATTCATTACTCGAAATTCCAAATTTACGTCCAAGTAACGTTTGGCGTTCTAAAAATGGGTTAGGATATAAGAAATATGCCTACTGGATTACATACAAAATTACATCCTCGTAACATTTGATGTTTCATAAATGGGCTAGGATATAACAAGTTGGTCAGAAATACATACAACTAGATCCTGTTGGTGCGAAAATTACATCATGTTATATAAAAAAAGTAGTTGGTGATGTGAGCCTTATTATATCCGTTTTTATTTCATGACTAGTAAATAATATCATATTATGAGCATGATTGCAACAAAAATAAAAAGATACATCAAGATATAACAGAAAGTACATCTGCAAACATTGACAAATACTTCACCAATTTACTTAGATGTAACCTTCACGCCTCTATTCTAGTGACCTAGGTATTAAAACTACATCGTGCAATGGACATAAAACAAAATCCATGACACCCATTGACTACTAATCCAACTATCATACACACAAAAATGAGGTATAAGACCACATGTACCTAGCTGGCAAAAATCAAGAGAGAAAAAAAGATGACTACAAGGAGGAGGGAGACGCGGAGAAGTTTTTGCTGCTACTCACATGAGATGCCGCAGCGAACAATACCGGTTATCTGGGCAGATCCAGCACCGCTGAGATGATGCACGAGCAATTTGGCGGAGCTGGAAAACCACCACTCCATTGTTGAACTCGAATGAATGGCCTTCTTTCTACAAGAAAAGCTAGAAGCCCGTGCCGTGACCTCCAGGATGCCGTCTCCACCATCCTGTCCATGGCAGCTCTAGGCTAAATCATTCATGGTTGCTAGTACGTTGAGGTAAGAAGATGAATAAGTAGGATGTACTTAACAGAAGCAGACTACACACAAATTAAATCACCTGGCTGCTAAAATTCCATGCTATGTGTTGGTGAAACCAAATACACACTACTGTAGTTAATTACATCACATTTGTACAGGACTATACCAAGAGCGCCTGTTAACCTGAATCAAACAAAACTAGATGTAAAAAACCCCAAAAAATCGACACAAAGATACAGGTTGAACTGTGCTATTAATCGACACAAAGATACACGTTGAACTGTGCTATTTTTGTTGATAAGCTACATGACGTAGGGGACTGGGAAGGTGAGCAGCCATAGAAAGGGTGCTCACCGATCTGAATCGGGACATAGAAGGCATCAATGGAGAAGTGTTCTGGTCATAATCAACAAGGAACATAGTTGTGGAGAAAAATACTCACTGACAAGCACGATAAAAAATGCACAATTTCAGATCGGAGCCAACAAGACCAGCAGCGGCTGGTAGTTCCACTGGCCCTTCCTCGCTGTCGTTGTTGCCGGAGGGGTAATGAGGTTGTCCCGGACGCGGAATGTTGGGTCACTTGGGTGGAGTATGACGACTGGGACGCCGGTGGCGAGCGCAAAAGGAGCTCGGCGATGTCGACGGCGGCGGAGAGGTCGACGAGGACAAAGGAGACGAAGAACGCAGCGATAAGGCAGCGGTCGAGGAGGCGCGGTAGGAGAGCGGGGCTAGGGAACAAGGGAAGGTCTTGAGGAGGAAGCCCTTGGAGGCTTCCGTGAGGAAGAGCATGGCGGCGGCCTCGATGTCGGGGACAGAGAAAAGGCGCAGGGCGGCGGCCTCGATGTCGGGGACGGAGAAAAGGCGCAGGGCGGCGCGTGAAGCAGGCCAGGCCGCGGCGGCCGGGGCTGGCGCGAGCCTTGTGGAGATGGGTGATGAGATCTGCGTCTCTCCTCTGTCTCAGCTGTGTGCGTGAGAGAGACGAAGGGGAATGGGGATTTTGGAAGCACGTGGTCGTGTCGTGGCGTGGAAGCACGGATCAAGCCGCACGATCGCGATCGGACGCGGGGGAAAGGTGGGCACTCGGTAACGCCAGAAAGTGCGCAGGCAAGATTTAGATTTTGCGTAATGGAAATCAGTGAAGGGGGCACCAGCTTCTTCATTTTCACGGCTGGAGAAACAAACGCTGAGGCATGACAGACGTGGTGGCCCCCGATGGCCCACTATTTCCGTTTGACTCACAAGGTCTGCACAAAAAAAAAAAAAATTGGCCTAAGTTTTTTGAGGGATTTATCTCTACTACTACTAGCAAAATGCCCGTGCGTTGCAACGGAGAAAAAATTTGTTTCGCATGCTACATTAGTGTTTTTTTATGCTTTTGGGCTATCAGATATCTTTCCATCGTAAGATGTAACAGCTGGAATTTTGCTTGCATCCTGTTTTGCACATCGAGAAGGTGCTTACCATAGCGCGGCATACTTAACCTCTCAAAATATACTTCGCCCAAAGTTAGCATTGGCAGATACCTACAGAATCACATTACACGGCAATACATCTCTTCCACATGGAAATTTTGAAAGAAAGAATAGTCAACATTATTAGCTTACTTTGCCTTTCACCAGTGCACGTAATTGATATTAGTTTCCGATAAAAACAGCCTGCCTAATGCCAGGCAGCTGCAAGGGAATTAATATCTCACACTCGTTCAGCTAGGCAGCTTCGTCGATAATCAGCAACTCCATAAGACTCGACTTTTAAGCAATTGGACAATACGAAAAGCAGATCTATCCATCGGGCACACCGTACAACCTAACAGGGCTGGAAACTTTACAGAGAATGCATATCATTCTCTACAGAAGATACCGTTGAATTTGCGCGGCACTGAAATAATTTGGAAGCTCAAAGTTTTTGTGAAGATATGTCAACAGTTGCACACACTGACACACAGGGTCTGGGCAGCTTGAACTTGGATTTATTGCATGCATTAGCCCGCACATAGTCCAGCTGCTCATGCCAGGAAACAGGGTTACAAACTTACAGTCCACATCGACGTTGCCTTCAAGTAGTTCATCTGACCATAGCCCGAGCTGCTTGCATCGTCCTGAGCTTATATGCGCCAGCGCTGTGGAGTCCCGACTGTGCGTCGAACCGCTGCCGCATAATGGTCGGCTAGGAGCCTCACAGCTGGGTCGACGGCGGCAGTTGATTCCAAACCACCGAGGCGAGAGACGTTGTCAACCGGCACTTGTCCTCGCCGGCACAACGCGGCATTCGGCGCGATGATTGTCACCGCGGCGTTTTGGGGCCTCTTTCCTGGCCGCGGCAAGCACACACATGCACATGGACTCGTAGTCAGCCAGCCCGGAGAAACCATGCACGTGCATGCAGGAGGATCTCACGAGCTGGACCATGGAGTCGTCTGCGTCCTCCGCAGCTCTGCTGCATCTGGGTTGTGAGCTATGCCGATGATTAAGGCAGCGACTTGGTTTGCTCCACGTTAGTCGCCGCTGAGCGCAAATCAGTCTCGATTGTACATCAGATGTGACACGCCGCTCGGTTGTGTGCCTCGCGCAGTCGCGCTGTAGTTCTCGCCGTCCACCAAATCGCCCTCGCCAAGATGGCCTCCGCCGGCCATAACCAACCTCAGCCGGCCACTTCCTCTTCTACGACAGCCAACAGGCACCAGGCCGGCAATGGGGTGGGGCGTGGCTGGGTGAGCAAGCCGGCGACGGTGGCACCCTAGCGTTGAGTCACGTCACCTTCACTCTCCGCGTGACGGGACCATGGGATGCCGGCGAGGAAGAGCCATGGCCAATTGGCAGCGTGCTGACGGTTTATCTTGCGGCGATGACAAGTGCCGTGGATTTTCTTTTTCAGCGGAGGCCGGAGGAGAAACCGCGAGATTGGATCGGCAAGCATCACGATGGACTCTCACGCACGCGTGGCCTGCCCGCCGTGGACGCAGCCGAAGCTGGGACTCGGTCCTTTTCTATTGTCGAACGGGCAAAGTGGAGTTCGGGCACCAAGGAGCGACGGGATTGATTTTTTTTTACCAACGAAACGGAAGAAACGACCGCGACGTACGAAACGAAACCTTAACGTGCCAAAAAACGGACGAAAATTTTGGGGAAGAAACGTTCCTCGTATTATATAGTAGAGATTAAACAAGCAAACATTTTCTTTCTTATGGACACCCCACAAAGTGCACACAGCGGAGATAACATCACCAGATCAGCCCACATAACTAAATCTAACCGTCAAGATTAATCTAATTAATTGTCTTGTGTGCGTTTAGCAATTTGTTGGAGCGGACGAAAACTCTGCCGGCAGGAAAATCAAATCTGTACCGTCTATCTAAGTACATCGAATGGTCCGGAATGATCTGTTCTCCCCTCCCTCTCCGCCACCCCGTAATTCAACTTCCAAAAAAAACTTCCAACCCATCGGCTTGACTCAGGCCGCAAACTACTCCCGCACGCACTGTCCTGATCCGAAAATTACGATCGGAAACCGCCCCCGGCCCGAGCGCTAGCGGGCGTCCCAGCAGCGCGACGCCCTCCGTGGTGCGTCCCACCCTGCCATTCGGACCGACCCCGCCACCCTACGCCGCCACGGCGACGCCCTATCCGCGCCGCCTAACGCCTCCCTGGACCGGTGCGCAAGCGCAACTACTCGACGCGTCCGCCTGCAGCGTCGCGGGCACCGGCGCCTCCGTGCTGGCTTCGTCCAACCACTTCCTCCTCTACGCCCCCAAGGTCGGAAAGCCCCACGCTGAGGACTTTGATGCCTCCTAACTTTGATGCCTCCTAGATCCTCGCCGCCGCCAAGATAACCAATCCGTAGTCCTCTGGGGCAGTTTGTTTTGATTTTCCCAGGTGTTCGACAAATTGCCTATGAGACGGGTGTATTTTGTTGCTTGGATGGGACGGGGAACATGAGAAGGAGAGGTGATTTATTTCCGTAATGTGATGTGGCTTCCCGTGAGTGCTCATCACCTTGTTTTTTTATTTCCGTAATGTGATGTGGGATTCCTGATATATGGTTGAATTGAATTGGAATTGTTTCAAGTCCCCGTGGACTGCTCAGAATATGATGACTGAGGAGCTAGACGGCGACAAGAAGCGGGCCTTCCTGGAGTGTCAGCCGAACCTCGCTAGGTATCAAAAACTATTTTTATCTATGTATGGTTAGATGCTGCATTGTTAATTATTCAGTGTTCCACATTATCATTTCTTAGGCTATAACTGGTATATATGCTAGCACGAGAAGTCTGTACAACTCGAGGGAAGAAGAAATAGCTGAAGGTGGCAGAAGAGGAGCACTCCATGGTATTTAAGACAAATGGCTTCTAAACATTTACCATGTGTGCTAATCTGAAACATTAATACCTGTGCTATCGCTGATATTCTTGTGCTACAATACTGTTTCTGCTCCCTCGGCCTGTATGAAAACTGAATTTTGCAGGCTTCCAAGGAAGAGATTCTTGAATTCCTCCCCGAAGCAAATTTGCAGGCCCGGGGCAGGGCAGCTTCAAGCAAGCAGCGCGTGTGCTGCGGCGTTCGTTCGTCGGGTTGCGGCGCTGTGTCCGGAATTAGGGCGTTGCACAACTTCCTCGTGGCCTCCATGGAGGACGACCTCCATCTCTCGAGTAAAGCAAAGATCAAAGGACATTTTTTTTTTGCGGGGAGATTTAAGGACATGCCGACAGAGAAAGGAGTGGTTGTTTTGCTGGCTGATGTGTAGGTGAATTTGTGATTTAGGAGGAGAAGCTTCGGGGCAGGATTAGGGGATCAGACCACGTTTTACTAGAGAGGAAGAGACTGGCGTGGTAGGGGACAAGTGATGGTCCCTGCATTATCTTATGTGGATTAAGCCAAATTCTGCACTAAGGTTTGTGGTACTGTGTGGGGGTATTTTTCTTTTGTAAATGGCCAGTTATAGGCTGTGTAGGGAATGTACTGATGCTCTATTTGTTTTTACCGCTTGTAACTTTCAGATGGTACATGTTTTGGTTCCAATGTCTTTGGCATCGTCGATCATTTTACTATGCAAATCAAACTTTTTTAAGGCTAATTATTGAGTTTATTCGATCTTTTTTGTCATATTGTAAATAAATTATGCAACACACTGGCACTCTAAACTAGAAATATCATGCATTTGTGGACGGGCACTAAATATGATCAATAGCAATGTCGTGTGTTGCGCGTGCTTGTTTAAAAAGAGGAATGGCGTTCAAAAAAATGTATGTTGTTTATATTTTCGAGATCGTGCGTTGCACGTACAAAGCAACTAGTGATGAAAATTCAAGTGGATTTTCTTAGATGACCCAGATGGTTATCTGCTTTGGTTCTGAATACTATTCTGGAGTAACAGTTTCTTAACCATCCAGCGTCTCTTCGTAGCTGACTGACAGCTCCATTTGCTACCATTTTCTGGAAATTAGTCACGGTGACCATGGCCAAACATGCCGAAGTATGTTCAGTAAGTTTCTTCTACTTGCGTTTATGTTTGTGAAGCATCCGTGGAAACATATTATATTGCTTTGCATCTTAGAAAGTAAAAAACACAGGTCATACATTCAGACATTCCGATGTAGAGTCCACACGCAGTAATGTAGTGTTTTGTTGATGCATTTGCATGTGCACGACACTCATTTTTAAATATCTGTTGCTGAATGTTCTATACTGTAGCTGGCCTCTCATATACGACCATGCCACATCCTCTAGATGATTGTACTGGACATTTTAGCACTACACTTGGAGATCACAAGTTTTTGCTCATTAAACACATACTTGCGCCATCATCAGGTGTATAAACTGGAAGTGCAGTGTGGGCTCATGCTAAATTGAGGGCAAACTTCCACATTTGTTAGGATCGTTGTAGCTTCAGGCTACAAGTAAAAAGTTATACATATAAAGGGTACTTCATCTTTCACCGCATTAAGAAAAAATAGCACATGCATTGTATTTGTTTTAAAATTTCAACTACCGAACATACCTTCCTGAAATTCAGATACACAGTTCAAGTTTGCTGGATGTAAGGAATAGTTATCCTACGGTAGCAGACTTGACTGTGTTGATAATTCAAATTTGTCATAGGAACTCACATCTGGTACTAATCCTTTAGGTTGATTCCTTTTTTTCTTTAGTCCTATACACAATCAACTTTGATTGTGAAATTCTGGAGTATATATGCCAAGGGAAACAGTCCTGCAAAAAAGTCTTCCACGAAACATCGCTTCGCTCCCGTGCGGCTGCGCCGAGCCGCACCGGGGCGTCGGCCGCCACTAGCACATGCCCTCTCCCGACGCCCCCTCCCTCCTCGCCGCCGCCAGAGGCGTCGCCAGGCAAAGCCCGTTGGGCGCAGCGGCGGCGGGGCTCCATGCTCGCGGCGCTCCTGGGGATCTCGGCGGCGGCGCCTGATCTGTCTTCTCCGGCGGCGCAGCGACAAGGCGGTGGTGGTGGATGGAGGGGGTGGCCGGAGCACGTCGCGACTGGCTCGGGTGGCTGCGGAGAGGTCCGGCTGCGGTCGGGGCTGCGGGCTCGATCTGGGCCCACGAGGGCTGGGCGGGCCGCCGCCGGCTGGTGTGTCTGCTCCTTGCTGGCGTCTTCATGGCTTCCTGCGGTGCGCGCGGAGGTGCAAGGCTGGGTGTGCAGGGCCAGAGGCGAGGTCGGCGGGAGGTAGCTTGCTTCTCGTCGATGGCGTGTCCGGCCTTGGTTGTCTGTGGGCTGTGGGGCTGTTGGAAGGGCCGGGAGAAATCCCTATGCAGCTGCGGGATGACGGCGACGCCTGCGGGCGCCGTCACCTCCTTGGAGGCGTCATCTAGGCTCTCTCCGGCATGCCCTCTCCCGAGCATCGGGGGAAACCCTAACTCTAGCTTGCTAGTGCGACAGTAGCGGCGTTATGTTGTCGTCCCCTCCTTGGAGGTACTGCTCGTGGAGTCCCATGACGGCGATCAAGGTTGGTGCTGGGGCGTACCCCCGGTAGCAGTGGCTCTTCTCGGTGTCGTCCATCTAGGGCGCGCGTGGGCTGCCGGAGCTGGTGGCAAGGCTCCCTCTAGGGACTTGGCGCGGCCGTGGGTGTTGGTGCGGAGCTCCTCCGTACGATACCGACGATCCCTCCTCGTCAATGCTGCAAGCTCTCTGAGTCCTCCCTCGTTGGTTGATGTTCTCTGAGCACTAGCTTCAGAGAATCATCTTGTTGTAATTTCCTTTCTAGTTTCTGGGGCGATGTTAATCGTTCTCCGGAATGCTGTTGTAAGACATGGTGGTTTCTTTTCTATGAAATGGAACCGGGGCGGGGCCCTTTTTATCAAAAAATTCTGGAGTATAAAACACTGTTCCTTCATGTTCAAATTTGTATGCAAACTCGCACCAGGTGCCAGGTAAACTGATTCGTTTTCATTTTATAATTTATCATAAACCAGTTCAGCTTTCTTAACCATGATCAGGACATATTCAATACTGGAAGCTACTCAACCTGACATGAATATACTATTTAAGAAACTATGTCCAATTTTATCTTCACATGGTAGCTTCTGCGAGCTGCTTTTACATGAACTTGCTTCCATTTAGTGGCTTACATTAAGATGCAGTGCTTTTTCAAAAACTCCTACAGCTTCGCTACTACATTCAAGTGATCATCTGGCCAGGCATCATCGTTTGCTCACTTGTGATCACATTCGTCCCTGCCTCGCTCCTCTCTGCCCTCAAAACAAGGGTATGTACCTTTCTTAATTCTCCCATGTATTTCAAAAACTTTATGTCTTAGGAGCTGCTATCTTTTCCCATTCTATTGTAGCTCGGAAAGATCATAATTCAAGAGCTACAAGTGCAGAGATTGTTGGCATGTACAAGTAAAAGTTGTAAAAACATTGAGTTTTCTGTTGCATAAAGAATGTCTGGGGTATCTTGATCTTGCATGGTTCGTTTAAACTTTTGTCTGCTCTCATGCTCTGTATCAGAAAGAAGAAGGAATGCAGATGCTCTATATCTTTCCTTAAAAAAATTCAGGTCGACTGTTCTTGTTTTTTCTTCTATAACTTTCAAACAAGTGAATGGGATACTGATTCCTGCAACTAAGATAGTCACCAAACATATTTCAAAAGTTATTATCTTGATTAAACTGAATCAAACTTCTTGGTTAATTTCAAAACATATTTTCTTCAATCCTAACATTCTAGATTTCTAATGGACGGGCGCGGCAACGCGCGCCTAAATGATCTAGTATAATCCTAAATCTTGAAGCTTCTCCCCCCTCCCCCCGTTTTCTTGTCGTTTCATTGATATCTACTAGGCCACATTGCTTTGGTAGCTAGAGTATTTCCTTCCGGTTTACCTCTCTCACACATGAATTCTCTATTCATGCCTCTCGACCGCCATCGGCTTATATTTTTCACTCCGTACGCAAAACCCTATCATCAAGAGGACACATTTTACGGCGATACAGAGCCATCGCCACCTCTATTGTTCTTCCAGAGAGCTAATATGGAGCCCTGAACACGGTGAGGTGGTTGTGTCAGTACAGACGAGGGGATGAGGTAGGAGCGAACATGGGGAATGGCTGGCAAGAAATCGCGATGAGTGATGGGACATATCTGCATTGTTTCAGATTAAACATGACAAGACACGTCAACCAACTTACCGAGGGGGAGGGGCGGGGGGGGGGGGATCGACAAACCAAAGCTGCAAGGAAGCAAATAAGGGAAGTATAGTGACATGTGGATTTTTGGAAGAAATACTCCTCCTTTTATGGGTTCTACTCGGTGACGATGCACAAGTTTTTTTTCCGGTTGTGAAATTCTCTTATAGAATCCAGTAAAAACACAAGGTCATATTTGCTTGTTACCTTCAAAATCCCTTCGCAAATCATATGGCGCCGTGCAATGTTTACCCAAAAATTAAAAACCATACCGTGGATGCAGAAAAATCAGAATAAAAGCATGGGACAACACCACAGATCTGTTGAGCAACCGGACAACGGACCTTTAGTACCGGTCCTAGATGGCCTTTAGTACCGGTTGAGCAACCGGTACTAAAGGGTCGGCACTAAAGGGTACCCCTTTAGTACCGGCACCAAATAGAACCGGTACTAAAGATCTCCACGTGGGCGAACCTGCGCGCGCGCAGGTCAGGACCTTTAGTACCGGTTGGTAATACCAACCGGTACTAAAGGTTCCTGTTTTTTTGCCCCCCCATATGTTTCCAAAATTATTTTTTCCGAAATTTTATTTTTTTTTTAAATATTTTTTATTTTTTTATTTTTACTCTAATATTTCTAATTTTGTTTTTTTATTTCCCAAATAGCCACACACATAATCTCTAATTACATATTAGACACTTAATCTCAGGTCAAAGTACTTACCCCAGTCAAACTTCCCGTTCGGTCACCCATCCTTAAATTGCTCCAGCCCAAGCACGCTTAACTTTAGAGTTCCTTCCAAATTACCTGTCAAATGAGATGTTAGAACTTACTGATATTAGTATCCTATCAACCATATTAACCCCTGGGTCATGGTGTCACACTTTTTATTGTTTAAATTTTGAAAATTTATTTGAATAAATAACAATGATTATGTAATAATAATATTTGAATAAATAAGAATAAAATTTATTTTACTTTATTTTCTCCTTTTTACATTTAATATGGAATAATTCATATCTTTAACAAATAAAATGTCTAAATCGATTAGAAAAATGAGAGGAATCCAAATATGATATCCATATCATCTTTTTCATCATGTATATGACTTTTTGCAACATATTTTTGGTACTTGCTTAATAAAAAAGTCATTTTATACATGTTTATAGATGATTGACTTTTGTGTGAAGAAGTTTTTTGAAAACTTTGTCAAAACTCATGTTTATCATTTTTCCTAGCAACTAGTACACATAAAAGGACTCCATGCCAAAGGATTTCATTTTTTGAGTATTGTTTCACTTTCTTTTATTTTGTTGAAAAAAGGTCAAAATGCCCGTCGTGCCTATTCATCCAAAGGGGTTGCATTTCCCAAAACTATCGATGGTTCTGTGATATAACCACTACTGGTGTATCTTAAAATTATTTTTGTAAAATTTTCAGAGCAAACTATCACACACTTGTAGTTCAAAATTGAATTACTTTCGGAAAATAGGCATAAAGTCATTTAAATAGGCGAAATGAGGTAGAAACCGAGAAAATTCCTAATATTGCTGGATTATCGATAAAATATGGCCTACTTTGTGTGATAATTGGATGGGTGTCATTTTGCACCATATTTGTTGTACTTGCTTCACAAAAAATGCCGTTTTTGACAATAAAAAATGAAAAATGATATTTATAAACATAATTTGAAAAAACTTATTTCTGCAACATTGTTTGTCATAACAAGACACACCTATGTCTCAAATATGGGCACATTATCACAAACTATGACTCAGGGATGATCATATCTAGGTCATTTGACTCGAAACTTATACATGTCTATAGATGATTGACCTTTTTGTGAAGAAGTTTTTTGAAAACTTTGTCAAAACTCAGGTTTATCATTTTTCCTAGCAACTAGTACACATAAAAGGACTCCATGCCAAAGATTTCATTTTTTGAGCATTTTTTCACTTTCTTTTATTTTGTTGAAAAAAGGTCAAAATGCCCGTCGTGTCTATTCATCCAAAGGGGTTGCATTTCTCAAAACTATCGATGGTTCTGTGATATAACCACTATTGGTGTATCTTAAAATGATTTTTGTAAAATTTTCAGAGCAAACTATCACACACTTGTAGTTCAAAATTGAATTACTTTCGGAAAATAGGCATAAAGTCATTTAAATAGGCGAAATGAGGTAGAAACCGAGAAAATTCCTAATATTGCTAGATTATTGATAAAATATGGCCTACTTTGTGTGATAATTGGATGGGTGTCATTTTGCACCATATTTGTTGTACTTGCTTCACAAAAAATGCCATTTTTGACAATAAAAAAATAAAAAATGATATTTATAAACATAATTTGAAAAAACTCATTTCTACAACAATGTTTGTCATAACAAGACACACCTATGTCTCAAATATGGGCACATTATCACAAACTATGGCACGGGGATGATCATATCTAGGTCATTTGACTCGAAACTTATACATGTCTATAGATGATTGACCTTTTTGTGAAGAAGTTTTTTGAAAACTTTGTCAAAACTCAGGTTTATCATTTTTCCTAGCAACTAGTACACATAAAAGGACTCCATGCCAAACGATTTCATTTTTTGAGTATTTTTTCACTTTCTTTTATTTTGTTGAAAAAACGGTCAAAATGCCCGTCGTGTCTATTCATCCAAAGGGGTTGCATTTCTCAAAACTATCGATGGTTCTGTGATATAACCACTATTGGTGTATCTTAAAATGATTTTTGTAAAATTTTCAGAGCAAACTATCACACACTTGTAGTTCAAAATTGAATTACTTTCGGAAAATAGGCATAAAGTCATTTAAATAGGCGAAATGAGGTAGAAATCGAGAAAATTCCTAATATTGCTTGATTATCGATAAAATATGGCCTACTTTGTGTGATAATTGGATGGGTGTCATTTTGCACCATATTTGTTGTACTTGCTTCACAAAAAATGCCATTTTTGACAATAAAAAAAATAAAAAATGATATTTATAAACATAATTTGAAAAAACTCATTTCTACAACATTGTTTGTCATAACAAGACACACCTATGTCTCAAATATGGGCACATTATCACAAACTATGACACGGGGATGATCATATCTATGTCATTTGACTCAAAACTTATACATGTCTATAGATGATTGACCTTTTTGTGAAGAAGTTTTTTGAAAACTTTGTCAAAACTCGGGTTTATCATTTTTCCTAGCAACTAGTACACATAAAAGGAGTCCATGCCAAAGGATTTCACTTTTTGAGTATTTTTTCACTTTCTTTATTTTTTTTGAAATAAATGGTCAAAATGGACCCTGTGCCATAGTTTGTGATAAAGTGTCCATATATTGACACATAGGTGTGTCCTGGTATGGCAAACATTGTTGCCAACAATTTTTTAAATATTATTATAAATATCATTTTCCATTTTTTTAAGTGCCAAAAATGACTTTTTATTAAGCAAGTATCAAAAATATGTTGCAAAAAGTCATAAACTTGATGAAAAAGATGATATGGATGTCATATTTGGATTCCTCTTATTATAAATATGAAGCCTTGTCGCAACAAGTGGGAGTGTATGGTTCTTACGCTCGGGTAATTCCTCGTATTCCGACATTCATCACATGGACAAATCATAGAACCATTCTTCAGCTTGTTTAACTTAACCACATCGAGAAAACGATGCATGCCATCAATGAACTCAGGACAGCGTCGATCACCGTACATTCATTCTCGGCTCATCTGCATTACATAAATACATCAAAAACCATTACACCAGCTAAATAATGAATAGAGATACGTGACCAAATTAATTAATACAAGTTCATCACATTAAAACCAAAGTAGAGTAGTGCTCAAATGTAATACATAGTTCTCACGAAACATACATCAATCGAAACTAACATACAACTATCTAAAGAATTTAAATCCAACAACAAATGCGATCAGAATCGCAACCAAGGTAACTATTGAACCAACATCATAATGATACCAAGCCTCTTGACTAATGACATATTTTCTAATCTTTTTAAGCTTGAAGCGCATTGCATCCATCTTCATCTCGTGAGCAGCGACGACGTCGGCAAGCTCGACCCCGTGAGCATCAACGATGTCGGCAATCTTCAAGTCCAATACTATCTTCTCTTCCAGGCATTGGAGACGAAGATCTTCACTTATCTTCAATTTTGCTTTCAAATCGTTGTTTTCTTTTTTAAAAAACTCGACAATAGGGTCGGCTGGAATTTCCGGTTCAACTACCTCCTAAATAAAAATATATCTATGTCAAGTTGGTTGTCATGATTGTTATAAACACGAAACAAAATAAATAGTTATAAAAATATACCACATCCAAATCATAGACCGGACGAGGGCCGACGGGGACGGATATCAAAACCATGACACTATACATATAAAAAAACATAAGAAAATTATACAAGAAATAATTATGCATTTAAATCATATAACTAACATTTTTTAAAATAAAAGATAGAAAAAGAGGCTCACCGAGGTGGTGTCGGTGACGGAGCGACGCGGGCGATCGACGGCGGTGAGGAAGGGGACGGGACGACACTATATAAAACCACAAATTATACTTTAATTTGAGCTCAAAATGCATATAAAACAAATAAAATCCCTAACTTAGGCATTTAGTACCCGAGACCTTTAGTACCGGTTGTTATTACCAACCGGTACACTCTTTAGTACCGGTTGGTAATAACAACCGGTACTAAAGGCCTCCAACCCTTTAGTACCGGTTGTTATTACCAACCGGTACTAAAGGTCCTCGCCGCGGTGCCCCTGCTGGCACACGAACGCAACCGGTACTAATGCCCCCTTTAGTACCGGTTTTTGAACAACCGGTACTAAAGGGGGCGCACCATTGCCTCCTTTTCTACTAGTCCCCCCTCAATGCACCATGGCCACCGGGTAACGATGCATGCAGCCGTCCCACGACCCGGTGAGTAAAGGAGTCGGAGGCCGGAGGCACACCCAGACCGCGCTGTTGCACTTGAACCCCAACCCAAATCCGATCATCCACACACGATCCCCCTCGCGCATGTGGCATTTGGCCTCGATCGAGGTAGGCCAGCTCGTACCACACGGAGCTGCTCGACGTGTTGCCGACCCGGTGCGACGCCGTGCGCGACGGTGTAGGCGCTGAAACAATAATTCAGCTCGAACACACGCGATCACAGAGAGGAAGACAGTGGTTTTGGTGCTGTGTACAACATACAACGTTTTCTGTTTTCTCATTCCTTATTTGTAGTGCGATTACAACCCTAACAATCGATGCTAATATCGTGGCAATGACTGAGCCTACAGAACATGCCATCCCATGTCTGTCAGATCACGACCCCACCTTGCGTCATGCGTAACTCCGTGCCATCCCACGGCGCAACGATCGCTAGCTACTACCAAGTCCAACTCGAGAACAAGCTCTGCGAGTCGACCGTTTATGCAAACTGAAAACGAGATATAGTTCTGAACCTAAACAGTTAACTGAAGTTTGCCTGAAACGCAATAGTGAAACTGTTGTCTGAACTTCCTTTTCTTCTTCTTCGTCAGGCTTATAGTTCAACAGACGGCTCCACCAGCTCGTCCGACAGCCCGAGCCTGCCCTGCAGCTCGTCGATCACCACGCGGCCGCCGGCGTGGATGCAGAAGTGGTTGAACGCAGTGCGGAAGTCGGGGACGTACAGCTGGACGACGCTCTTCCTGCACAACACCCGCCGCACGGCGTAAGAGATCGCATACGCGAGGAGCTCCGACGCCGGAGCACGAGCGGCTCGAGCTTGGCCATGTGCGCCGCCAGCATGTCGCTGGCCATGGGCATGACATCATTGTACAACGCGATGCCGCTCTCCCCCCCGCATCGTCCTCCTGACTCACGCATCCGTAGGCTTAGTTGTCGCCCCCCGCGTGCGTGCGCACCACGCGAGCCAGACGATAACGCGCGTGCGTGGGAGGCGTGGATAGGAGAGCAGCAGACGTTTTAGAGTATATTCATCTTTCTATACATGGGCATTTTCACATGGATCATGTTTAAATGTTTGATGAGGTAATAAACTTGAAATGCCGTAGCAACGCACGGCCATTCAACTAGTCATGACACCAACCACGCCAGCCCTCGCGTCGTCCTCCTCGGACAACTCGGGGAATGAACCGCCCAGCCACTAGGCACCCCTCCTCGACCTCCCTCCCCCCGGCCGCCGTCGGAGGAGGCCGTCCAACCGCGGACGGCGGCGGCGCGGCGGGGCACCCTACTTGTTTCCTTTCCAATAAGACTCGGCAGCCTTCTCCAGATCCATTTTCAGATCGTTTTCGATCGCATCTGAAGCTGGGATCCGTGCGCCCAGCCGGGCGTCTGGATCGTGCGTGCATGCGTGCACGGGAGGATGCATCTAGGCTTTGCTGCCTCGAAATCGTGCGTCCAGCTTACGTACAGATCGGGGGCTGATTGCCTCGGATGGTCCTAGGGTTTCTCCCGCACGAAGACGAAGATCTGCTGGTTGTGTGTCCTCGTTGATTTGGCTGAAGTGACGAGTTCCGGAAGGCTCCGCCGGCAAAGTCCACTGGGCGATTCATGCCTGGAGATTGCTGGATCGGGTGGGATTCGGTTGTGCGCACCCATGTTTTACTCTGGCCGTTTGATTTCAGAGGGAGCGCTTCGAAACTCTGTTGGCTGTTAATATCATGGGACATGTTCTCGTTCCATGGTGCCGGCGGAGAATGTCATGTAAGCCGAGATCTGAGGCTATCGATGTTGGTTCGAATCTTTCTGGCGATGAGGAATTGGCTTGGTGTTTCATGACTTGTAGCAGCGGCATGTAAGTGGGGGCGACAACATACATGAAGTCCAAAGTCCTACCTTTCAGGGTGAAAATCCAAGGTCTGGCCTTAATTGGTTGTGCCTGACAGTGGTCTTGCTAAAGACATTGTTTTGAGAGCGAAGACTATCTTCAGGGTGAAAATCCAAGGTTTGGCCTTAATTGGTTGTCGCTGGCACCGTTCTTCTTGAATGCGTTGTTTTTGAAGAATCGGACATCAAGTGTTGTTTGGTGGTGGTTGTGTGGCTGCTGCAATGACTGTAACTCTGTAGCGGGATTTTTTTTAATTTCTTTTTCTTATTGTCTTTCGGCTGTGTACATCCGTAATAGCTTTGGTTATTGCGTTGTTGCAGAGGCTGGGTGTAATTTGTATCTCCGCGATATTAATATACACTCTATATCTAAAAAAAATTCAACTAGTCATATTAGTTTGTTGGTCTCCCGGAAAGGCTGGGTATCACGCGCGGTGAGGGCGAGCTTAGTCAGGACAACCTACTATTCTACTAACCTTCATTTCGGATTTTTCTTTTGGAAATACGTGCCGGAGAAGGGTGATTAAATCTTGACGAGGAAGGGCCAAGTAAGTTCAGGACTTCTTGTGTTTGAACGTTTGGAGTCGGGAGCCGGTTATGCACACAAGCCTTTGGCATTTTGCCTTAAGTTAATTAATTCCCATATGATGTGACTATCGATGACATTTAGTTGAAAATATTGGAAAGGAAACAACAAAGAAGTACACAATGATGCATGAATAGCATCAGGGCTGGCGTCTATGTGATGGTGATGAACTGGTAGATCTGCTGCATGACTCCTGTGAAGCGGCTCATGTTAAGGGTGACGTTCTGGCCCTCGAGGAAGACCCCCCACATCTTGTCGAAGCCCTGTCTGTGTATGGATAAAGGGTCTGTGAAGACGGCGTGGTCCCTCGGGTATTTCTCCTTGAGCGTCGTCTCCTCCTGCGTCACCTCGTACTCGACGTACCGGAGTCCCATGTCCGTTGTCGGGTCGCGGTAGGCGTTCCAGGCCGCCCACTTCAACCCGCCCCACGGGATGATCTGCACGACCGTGGCGCTGCGCGGGAGGAACACCATGTTGGTGAGCCCGGCGCCGTGCACGCCCACCATCACGTCGACCGTGTTCACCACCTTCGCGAACCGGGACATATTCTTCACCACCTCCGGACCCGCGACCACCACCTCAAACCCAAGCTTCGTCGCCGTCGCGATGACGTCCGCCTCGTTGGTGATCGCCCTCGACTGTCGCCGCTGCAAAAAGAGAAGACGAGGCCTCTGCCCGGAGCTCCGATTCGCGGCGGTCGACCGCGTGCGCTTTAGCGAGTAGGTCGACCATAGGAAGCCCTGGAAGTCCGACATCGTGTAGCCCTTGCGGGACATAGCCGGGATGATCCCTACCTCCTTGTGGCTCTCGATGCCGACACGCATCGCCGGAAAGCAGCGCACGGCGTCGTCGGCGTCGAAGTCGATGACCGGGTAGACGGAGAACGCGGCGAGGAAGTGCCGGAGCTGGAAGATCACCGTGCGGTCGTAGTCGGTGACGACGAGCTGGACTTGGCCGTCGTACTCCCGCGCCGTGTTGTAGAGGGGGATTACGATGTCGCTAATGCTGTGGAAGAAGTTGTGGCTGTAGCCACCAGTGGAGAATATCACCGCGGGGACGTCGTGCGTCACCGTGCACCGCGGCGGGGCAGCGGCGGTGTCCGTGGTGACGACTTGGGCGCTCGAGCGGATGGTCACCTCTCGGACCATCTCCATCGTCTTTACCTCCCACTTGCGCGCGAATGGGCGGATCAAGATTGTCCTGTTCTCCGGCTGGTAGCTGTCGTTGGAGGCTGCGACCACGTAGACGATGGCGGATCTGCCGTGCATACGGACGTCGCCTTCCATGGCGCAGAGGTCCATCCGGACGCTGCTAAAGTTGCAGCTTAACTTGCTGCTTGGTGCTGCCACATCTGCGTATCGCATAAGAGTATGTAATTAATATGAAACTTCTCGTCAATGTTTTCTCGTTGCTGCCAGAATCTGTTCTCGTCGCCTGGCTCTACCATTGCCAGAGAGCCCACAACCAAACTGCCAATGCTTGTTCTTAATTGTGCAATTTGTACCTGAATTTCGCAAAGAACCATCTATTTCCCCAATTTTTTGAGAGTGGCAAGAAAGTCTCTTCCATGTTTGAGATCTGCAACAGATTACAGTTGATCAATATCTTTTGCAAACTCTATACTGCACACCGCGGGCATACCCCAAAACATATCAATCATACTGTAACGACATTTCTACCGATCTACTGCTAGTAGTTTACATCGGAGAAGGAGTGAGATATTAAGCGCAATATGACAAGAAAGTATGTTCCAATTGATAGTTTTCTAGGAATGATACAATAGGAGAGACTCCTAATTTTTTTTAAAAGTATAGTAAATATTTACATGGTTATTTAGAAGAGAAGGCTACCCAGCTAACTATATGATCAGCCAAAAGGTGCAGAACTCTGAGCAATGAAGACAAAATATCAGGTAGAGAGATCCACTACAGGAAAACGGATAGTTGCCTACGGCTAAATGTATGCCGACGGCATTTTGTCGGGGCCGTCGGCATATATGGTTGTATGCCTACGGCTTTATAAAAGCCGTCGGCATACGTTTGGCCGTTGGCATATACTTTGTATGCCTACGGCTTTGTAGAAAAGCTGTCGGCATACGTATGGCCGTCGGCAACTATGTTGTATGCCTACGGCTTTTCAAAAAAGTCGTAGGCATATGTTTGACCGTCGGCATACAAGTCTGCATCCGTTACCAAGCTGACGTCGCCACCTATACGCCGACGGCCACCTTATTTAGGCCGTCGGCATACAACTTTTTTCCCAAATAAATAATCTGTTTGTATGGCTACGCCTTTTTGTGAAGTATTTTTTTGAAAATTTTGTCAAAACTCAAGTTTATCATTTATCCTATCAACTAATACACATAAAAGGACTCCATGGCAAAGGATTTCTTTTTTTGAGTATTTTTTCACTTTCTTTTATATTTTTGAAAAAAAGTCAAAATGGCCGCCATGTCTATTCATCGAAAGGGGTCGAATTATTCAAAACTATCGACGGTTCTGTGATATAACCACTACTTGTGTAACTTAAAATTATTTTTGTAAAATTTTCAGAGCAAACTATCACACACTTGTAGTTCAAATTTGAATTACTTTTGGAAAATAGGCATAGACTCGTTTAAATAGGCAAAATTAGGTAGAAACCGAAAAAATTCCTAATATTTCTGAATATCCATTAAATATGGTCTACTTTGTGAGATATTTGGATGGGTGCCATTTTGCACCATATTTTTTGTACTTGCTTCACAAAAAATGTCATTTTTGACACTTAAAAAAAGGAAAATAATATTTATATAAGTAATTTGAAAAAACTCAGTTCTGCAACATTGTTTGTAATATCAAGATACAGCTAGGTGTCAAATATGGACACATTATCACAAACTATGCCACGGGAATGATCATACATAGATCATTTGATTCGAAACTTATACATGTTTATAGATGATTGGTCTTTTTGTGAAGTAATTTTTGAAAATTTTGTCAAAACTCAAGTTTATCATTTATCTATCAACTAATACACATAAAAGGACTCCATGCCAAAGGATTTCGTTTTCTGAGTACTTTTTCATTTTCTTTTTTTTTTTTTAAAAAACGGTCAAAATGGTCGCCATGTCTATTCATTGAAAGGGTCGAATTATTCAAAACTATCGACGGTTCTGTGATATAACCACTACTTGTGTAACTTAAAATTATTTTTGTCAAAATTTCAGAGCAAACTATCACACACTTGTAGTTCAAATTTGAATTACTTTTGGAAAATAGGCATAAAGTCGTTTAAATAGGCAAAATTAGGTAGAAACCGAGAAAATTCCTAATATTTCTGGATTATCCATCAAATATGGTCTACTTTGTGAGATATTTGGATGGGTGCCATTTTGCACCATATTTTTTGTACTTGCTTCACAAAAAATGTCATTTTTGACACTTAAAAAAAGGAAAATGATATTTATATAAGTAATTTAAAAAAACTCAGTTCTGCAACATTGTTTGTAATATCAAGATACAGCTAAGTGTCAAATGTGGACACATTATCACAAACTATGCCACGGGAATGATCATACCTAGATCATTTGATTCGAAACTTATACATGTTTATAGATGATTGATCTTTTTGTGAAAAAGTTTTTTGAAAACTTTGTCAAAACTCAACTTTATCATTTATCCTATTAACTAATACACATAAAAGGACTCCATGCCAAAGGATTTCGTTTTTTGAGTATTTTTTCACTTTCTTTTATTTTTTTGAAAAAACAGTCAAAATGGCCGCCATGTCTATTCATTGAAAGGGTCGAATTATTCAAAACTATCGACGGTTCTGTGATGTAACCACTACTTGTGTAACTTAAAATTATTTTTGTCAAATTTTCAGAGCAAACTATCACACACTTGTAGTTCAAATTTGAATTACTTTTGGAAAATAGGCATAACGTCGTTTAAATAGGCAAAATTAGGTAGAAACCGAGAAAATTCCTAATATTTCTGGATTATCCATCAAATATGGTCTACTTTGTGAGATATTTGGATGGGTGCCATTTTGCTCCATATTTTTTGTACTTGCTTAAAAAAAATGTCATTTTTGACACTTAAAAAAAAGGAAAAATGATATTTATATAAGTAATTTGAAAAAACTCAGTTCTGCAACATTGTTTGTAATATCAAGATACAACTATGTCAAATATGGACACATTATCACAAACTATGCCACGGGAATGATCATACCTAAATCATTTGATTCGAAACTTATACATGTTTATAGATGATTGATCTTTTTGTGAAGAACTTTTTTGAAAACTTTGTCAAAACTCAAGTTTATCATTTATCCTATCAACTAATACACATAAAAGGACTCCATGCCAAAGGATTTCGTTTTTTGAGTATTTTTTCACTTTCTTTTATTTTTTTGAAAAAAACGGTCAAAATGGCCGCTATGTCTATTCATTGAAAGGGTCGAATTATTCAAAACTATCGACGGTTCTGTGATATAACCACTACTTGTGTAACTTAAAATTATTTTTGTCAAATTTTCAGAGCAAACTATCACACACTTGTAGTTCAAATTTGAATTACTTTTGGAAAATAGGCATAAAATCGTTTAAATAGGCAAAATTAGGTAGAAAGAGAAAATTCATAATATTTCTGGATTATCCATCAAATATGGTCTACTTTGTGAGATATTTGGATGGGTGCCATTTTGCACCATATTTTTTGTACTTGCTTCACAAAAAATGTCATTTTTTGCACTTAGAAAATAGAAAATGAAATTTTTTGTGAAAGAAGATGAAAACTTCCTTCGGCAACATTGTTCTGATTAAATAAATAATTGTTTACCATAAATTATTTTTAACATTAAAATAAAATTCCTACTTTATATTCTGATAATAATCTGCTAAAGGTTTTAAAAATACAAAAACAAATAAACAAAAAAAGATTAATGAGAGGCCAGCCAGGCCACAACCGGCCCAGCCAGCCCAACAGACCAACCCGACCCCAAACCCTAACCCCCAGTCGCACGCACACAGCACACACGCACGGCCACCACTCGATCCCTCCCTTATCCACTCGTCTCCTCCTCTCTCTCCCTGGCCACGCGCCGCCAGGCTCCCGCCGTAGTCTCCTCCCTCTCCCTCATCTCCGGCCGCCGCCGCCCAGCGAGCACGGCGTCGTGGCTGGCTTGCTCATCGGCGCGCGCGTGCATCGCACCATGCACGATGTCGCAGATCCTCTCCGCCGCCGCCCCTGCTGCCCCAGGCCCTCCGCCACTCCTCCCCCAACACCGGCCTCCTTCCACTCCCTCAAGTTGCTGCGGAGATGACACCGGCGACGGGGCGGCGTGGCGCAGCTGCTTCTGTCGGCTGGACTTCGGAAGCTCGTACCTGGAGATGGAGGATCTCGATCTCGATAGCCTCTGATTTCATGTATGTTAGCTGAAATACTTCCCCCCCCCCCCCCCCCCCCCCCCCCATCTCTCTTCAGGATATGCTTTTAAGATCAATGCAGTAGTGGTCTGTATGTGAAAATTAGGTTCCTTTCGAATGGGATGATTCTTATTCCTGTCAATTTGTTACATTTTCTTTCTTCGATATATGCAGATGTACTAATCTTTTTGTAATAGCTTATTCTGCCAGATTGCACTAGTCGGCTGTACGTACCCTGAACTTACAAGACCACGTTACCAGGCACTGCAGCAACTCGATGGAAGCAAGCAGCAGTAGCTCCCCGGCTCCTAGGTTCCGCCTCCCCCTTGGTTTCCACTGTCTAGCTCTAGCAGCAAGGTACAGTCAGATCCGTGCATATTATTAAGTATTTCAGTTATGTGTGCGGATTATTAAGTGCAAAAACTTGTAAGTTCAGTTCTTGCACTCTTGTGAGTTCTGAACTCAGATTTAATTTTGTGCTGAAGCTTGCCCATCTCAAAGATACTGTGATGTTTATTACCACATGCATGCTGTAGCTTAGCATGAACACACAGCACCACATATTTTACCACTTTATCGGCCAGATGAGGATAGACAATGATTTAGTGTCCATTGCGTGTTAACACCAAATAATTATTGCTAATTTTGGGAAGGTTCTTCTCTCCCGACCATGCTAATCTTGCACTAGGCTGATGTTTCCATTTGTTCTTCTTTCTGTTGATTGACAATTAATAATGCTCTGATTAGTAGCAATTGCATTGGGTTGGCTGTGTACCAATTGTCTCTTGCCATCCACTAGCTATTAATATGATGATCTAAACAATTTCCTCACCAATATTTAGTTGCAGCCATCACACATGTTAGTACTACTATATGATGAAATTTGCGGACATTTGTCGGTGATTACTTAACATTATTCCTTGGTTGATGCTTGGCCTAGCTCTAGAGTAGGACATCTTGTTTGCGTAAATGTGGAGCGAGCTTTCTTCTTGGTATGTTAATTGCTGTGCATGCTTGCATGCAGGTGGTGATGACCGTCCCTTGTTCAACCAGTGGTAGCACCCTGGGTGGTAGCGCTGGCGAAGGGAAGAGGCCCTGATGCAGCAGCAGCAAGGAAGAAGCGTGGTTGCCTTTTTTTTCTTGTACAGAATCCAGGTAATCTCACTCTCTCCGACCCTGGTTGTTTGGTGTGTATGGTTGCTGCAGATGGTGATTTGTTAATTGTGCCCCTTCACTTTCAGTACCCATCATATTGTGTCTGTTTTCACAAATAAATACTCTTTTGTACATAAAAAGGATTAAGCTGAGACGAGTGTCTTTTATTTTCAGCATGTATTGCATTTGACTTTTCACGTATGGTTTCTACTCTTATCTCGAAAGCAATATGTTGCCTCCGTCAATGGACCTATTTTAATTGGAGTGGATGCATGGAGCGGAGGATCTGCTCATGTAAAATTGTGAGCAAAGATGCCTGACTTTTTACACTATGTTATCCATCAAAACTGATCAGCTATGTTGCCTTTTTCTATATTAAAATTTTGAGTGGCTGAATACTAGTAGCACCGCCATGTATAGGCAGCAATAGCATTGCATATGTAGGCAGCAGTACCACACATATAACCATTTACAGGTATTACAACTACTATGAAAAGTTTTTCTTGTGAAATTACATGCCTTCGAATTTGCCTAGGCCACTTAAGTAGTTGAGCCTTTAGTGCTATGATTTTAGCTGTTTCTTGAACAGTTTTTTTTTTTTTTTTGCTTTTGACAGGTGGCTGAAACAATTGCAATTGGTGGCTGAAACTAAATTGTGTAGGGGATTAACCATTGTTCAATGTTAATACAGTGTGATTTCCAACAATGAATCATGTATTTGTAATTAGCCTTTAATTGGCTAATTTTTTTTTGGTTCTGGTTGTCAAGTATGCCGACGGCTTTTACCGTAGCCTTTCCCTACTTGGCCGTCGGCATACATACCGTTTGTAGTCACCAGATCATGCCACGTGGCCGCTGTATGCCTACGACATTTGCCGTCGGCATAGCTTTAGACGGCGTCAGACGGACGTGAGATGTTTTTTTTTGCCGACGGCCAAGCGTTGCCGACAGCCAATGAAAACCGTCGGCATATGTGGTGTATACCGACGGCTAATGTATGCCGACGGCTTTTTCTTTGTATGACGAGGGAGCAGAAGACGACGGCAAATGCCGTTGGCATACATATTTGCCGTAGGCATATATGTATGCCTACGGAATTTGTGACTATGCCGACGGTATTTGGCCGTAGGCAACTTGTCGTTTTCCTGTAGTGAGAAGTAAGGTGTGAGCTTTTGACTAAGTTTAGTAGAAAGGGTTTGGAAGTACATTTTCCCCTTCCACAAATTTGCATTTATGTGAGTGTTATGTTGCATGTCATGATCTCACCTGGGCAGGGAATTTTTGAACTTGACTTCACCGTACAAGAGGTAACTAAATTACTGAGAATTCAAACAACACAAATTTGTATCATGGGTAGTTTCTCAAATCTTTTTTCTGTGCTTTCTCTTCTTATTTCCTTGGACTTAACTGTTTATTTTGAAATACCAATGTTTTTTACCTAAGTCATATATCAATGTTCATGTACAGCCAAAAAATGCGATGCTCAAAATAAAGCATCTTCTACTTATTAAATTGGTAATTGCCTCATAGTGCAGCTGCGCTATTCGGACGTTTCGAGCGCTCATGCGATCCACCGTCCGCGCATGCTATGAGATCAGCATCCAGGGCTACCTGGCCTTGACCGCACGTGGGTTGGCCCACTTCCCCTCCCCGGCCAGAAACGTCCCCAGAAACGGCAACACCATTTTCTCTCGCTGCTCTTGGCAGATACACTCGTGATGGGAGGTGAGGTCAAATCCGGCGGAGGGGAGGAGAAAGCTCGTGACGGAGGCGGGTGAGCCCCACTCCGGGGGCTCCGACGGGACATCGCCGTGGACGCGCCGGTAGCTTTCTCCGGAGGGCGACGACGACGCGGCAGTGGGGGATGGCGCGAGGAGAGGGGCAGAGGCGAGCGGGACAGGGAGGGAGGGCAGGAGGTTGAAACACCTGCAGGTGTTCATGTGTGTTATCTGAATGTAGTAGTGTGTAGCTGTGGTGTTATCTGGGTGTAGTAGTAGCTGTGGATGTGTGGGGTCCACTTGTAAGAGGGCTGGTTATAAGCCTCTGTGTGTCTTGTGTGTCGGCGGAAAAGAAAAGGAATGAAAAGAACCTCTCCTGTCTCTTCTGCTCTCTGCCGTGTCTGTTCTTCCTTGATCCCCTTGCTGTTCTTCTTCTTCCACAAGCAAATTTCGATCCAATCTCACGTTTGCACCAGGCCACGGGATAGTAAGGCTAGTTACAGTGGTATCAGAGCCAGCCAATCCTTCCCCGAAAATCCCCAAAAAAAATTCCCCGTCTCTTCTCTGTTCTGTTCGATCCAGCCTTGAGCTGTCCAGTTCATCCATCTGTCTAGTTCATCCAGTCTTGATCTCACGCCCTGATTCTTCAGTGGCCAAGGGATAGAGCCACCGATTCCTCCACCGAAAATCCTCCACAAAAATCTCAGAAAATCTCCACAAAAATTTTCCCCATCTAATTTGCTTCGCCAGCTCCAGGCACGGCAGCGTTGGCAGCGGATGGTGCGCGTTCTCGGGGCAGACCACCGGATGAGCACCTTGGTGGCGGTAGAATGGTGACTCCGAAGATGAATTTTCCCAAGTTCGATGGCACGTTTCCGAAGCTGTGGCGCGATAACTGCATCGACTATTTCCAAGCTTGCAATATTGCTCCCGCGATGTGGTTCACTACGGCTCGCCTTCATCTCGAAGGGAATGCCGCACACTGGTTTCAAGCCTACAAGCTTCGCAATGAGGTAAATACTTGGCCAGAATTCATCAATACAGTAGAGGCCAAGTTTGGCGTGGATGACCATCGACAGTTTATGTCAGCCCTGATCCAGCTAAAGCAGAAGGGTTCCCTAGATGATTACTGTTCCGAGTTTCAGGCACAAATGTACCAATTTATTGGGCATAATCCATATTACGATGAGACTCTGTTTGTGGGGCATTTCCTCAAAGGCTTGAAGCAAGAGATACGAGTACCAGTAGCTTCGCAATTACCTGAAACTGTAGACAGGGCAATTTTGTTGGCACATGTACAAGATGACCTGAGTAGTCAGTACAAACCGTGGGCGGCCAAGCATCAAACTCCTGCAAAACAAGACGGACCCAGAATGGGAGCTCAACCTGGACAGGGAGAACTGTGGAAGGAACGTCAACTGAAAGAATACCGGCGCTCAAATGGATTGTGTTATAACTGTGGTGACAAGTACGACCCTACACATGTGTGTGCACATAAGCCGCAAGCTGTTGTGCAAGCTCTTACTATGGAAGATCATGCAATGGAATTGTCTCCATGTTAGAAATGCAGGACATGGCGGAGGCACAACAGCAATCTGGAAGGATTTTCAAGTGATCAGGGCTCGATTTCCTCAAGCACTTACTTGGGGACAAGCAAGTTCTGCGGGGGCAGATGTAACACCTGCAGGTGTTCATGTGTGATATCTGAATGTAGTAGTGTGTAGCTGTGGTGTTATCTGGGTGTAGTAGTAGCTGTGGATGTGTGGGGTCCACTTGTAAGGGGGCTGGTTATAAGCCTCTGGGTGTCTTGTGTGTCGGCGGAAAAGAAAAGGAATGAAAAGAACCTCTCCTGTCTCTTCTGCTCTCTGCCGTGTCTGTTCTTCCTTGATCCCCTTGCTGTTCTTCTTCTTCCACAAGCAAATTTCGATCCGATCTCACGTCTGCACCAGGCCACGGGATAGTAAGGCTAGTTACAGAGGTGAGCCTTGACGCGAGCGAGCCTCCTCTCCACCGCGTCCATGCCGAGAGCAGAGAGGCGGGTGGTCGTAGCGCGCGGGGAAGGTCTGTTCGTCGGTTGCGGTCTTGCGGATGAGACTGGGAGCCTCGTCGCCGTCGACGACCTCTACCTCAGGGAGATTCGCGAAGAGGAGATACTCGTGAGTTAGTGGGCTACGCCTGTGAGTTCGATTTGGGGATGTGGTGGCTTGAACGGGTGAGATTCGTGAGTTCAATTGGAGATGCGTGTAGTTCGATTTGGGGGGATTTATGTTGGGGACTTCGTCCATTTCGAGATTCATGAGCAGATGAGCTCAATGTTCTAGGGGGATAGGGATTTGTTCATGTGGTTTTGTAGGCTCCGCGGTTTTGATTCCTGTATGAGCGTGTTTTTGTTGATTTCACCCCGTGTATCACCTCTGGATAAGGGAACAAATGATACTGGTTGCTTCAGTCAGTAGCGCAAGTTGGGTCCATATGTACTGAATTCGATTTTGGGGTCTAGAACAACCAAGTTGCTATAATCTGTAGTTCTGGTTGCTCTCAGTGATGTAGTAGTAGTTGCTTTTAACAACAGTACGAGTTTCAGATTATTGCGGGAATATGTACCACATGGTGCTTCCATGTTTTCACTCCCATTTTTGTTGCTTCAATATGTGCCCCAACCCATGTCGGAAGTAGCTTCAAATGTAGTACAATTTGATTTTGAAACTGCACCCCAATTTCATTTGATGCATGTAGTACAATTTTTACTAAACCATTCATTGGGGCAGTTGCTTATGTTGACATGTATAGTTGCCTCATGCATTGAAATAGTTGCTTCTTTTACAATACAATTTCAGCAAGTTGCATCTGGCTGTTTGGAGGATATGTTGCTGTATTAGTTGCTGGTACTGTAGAGAAGTTGCTTAAAACCTGTTGACCAGTGAAATCTGTAGTAGAAGTTGCTTCTGTGCTGTAGTACATGTTGCTTCTACGTATGAGTTTTTTTCTCCCATTGTGCACAGAACACTTGACTCGACTGCTCTGTCTGAAATCAGGAACAGACACTAGTGGAAGAAAGCTCAAGTTCATTCTAATATACTCTTTATTATTAGACATGTTGACACCATTTTCTTTTACTTTATTTGTTTGGTTTCTCGTGGTGAATCCGCTAACTCGATTCTCAACTCTAGTTGTACTAGGTGTGAGTAGCACGTGAGATGCACCGCATATTAGTCAGACACTTAGACTAGATCATTATGCAGGAGCCTGGCTATTAATTAATTACCTTTGATCCCATCGACGCCATCGCCGGCGATCTCATCGCTTGATGCGGGGGATGGTGGTGCTTCGACGACCGAATCTGAATTAAATGAACAAACATGTGGCATGCATTGCTCTTAACATCAATTGATGATTAATAACAGAACTGAAGCTTCCGAGATTCAAAGCTAAAGATTTGATTAAGAGTATGGGTGTTTAGCTGGTGTCTTTGGCATACCATTCGCGACATTCAACTTGTCTACACTAAATAGTTGTTGTTGTTGCTGCTGCCATATTCTCTCACTCTCTAAACCTGGGTGAGACAAAGGCATGTCGGTGAAGTTAATGGCCGGGATTACAGATTATATAGTTTACAAATGCATGTTCAGAGTATTCAACTTGGAACGCAGGCCATGTTCACTATGGATCGCCATTTCATCCACGTGTACCTACCCGAATGGATAGGGTATGGTACAATATTATATACATGGATAGTATTTTTGTACCCTACCCGCTAACTTGTGGGCAGGGCACGAATATAGCCTTGTATTCGTGGGTATGTCTATATCCTACCCGTTATATAGACACGTCGATCTTATCCGTGGAGATTCGACATATGCAACATGTTACTTAGTTGGGATAATTGTCATGTACTGATCTATCTGTTATTGAGTTGAGATAAATATTTTTTGTCAAATGCTATAAATGAATTTAAAATTGTGAATAATCAAATGGGTACTGGTACCCACCGTGTATGAGTACGGGTAAAGTTTTATATGGGTATGGGTACAATTATGTACCAATTGGCTATACGGGTATAGTATGGTACTGTGCTACCCGTCCCGTACCCTCACATTGTTATCCTTAATATTCACGAACCGTTCAACTGCTACTTGGGTAATGATGGCCTTGCTAACTGTATAACATGGAACACATGACATGCCCATGTGCGGTTCTAATCACAAGTCTTTATTATTAAAATAGAGAACATGGTATGGTCTCAAACTTCATAATAATTACGTGAAGATTGCCACCATGCTCCTCTAACTATCGCTAACGAAGCGCGGCCTTATTCCATGCTTAGAACGATCGGTCCTTTTCATCACCACCGGAGGAAAATGATCGAGCAACGACCCATTTTGAAAATCTAGACATACTTTTCCAACAATTCCCGTACAAATCTTAAAAACTTCCAACCAAGAAGCAGCCACCCTCCTCCTCCTCTTCTTCTTGAGTCGAGTAGATCACGGTCGGGCGTGCTCTTCTACGTATACAAAAATCATGGCCCCTATTATGACATCAACTCGAGCATGACCATGTGCGCGTGGCTGGCGATGCTTCAGTTCCTCATCGAAGATTGCATGTGCCTGCTCATGCGCACGCCGCCACGACGACATCTGCGATTACGCTTGCCAGCGCTGCTATCTTACGGGTTATCTTGTCCGCGGTTAAAATTCTGACCGGTACTATAGCTGTCGGAACAGAGAGAAAAAAGAAGAGATTGAGTAGTACTACCACTCGCCAGAGAGGAGGAAAAGAGATGCTGGGCCCCTTTCTTCAGCTGGTCTCGGTCACTGCCAGCTGGGCCCCTTTCTTTAGAAAATGCTCCTCATGTATGCGTTTCCTGGCATCGGTCCTTTTCTTTTTTGAGAAACACAGTACAACACAAACATCTACATACACGCGTATACACTCACCCCTATGAACGCACGCACGCACACCCTACCCTATGAGCACCTCCGAAATACTGAGCCGGCGGGTCGGTCTTGAGATTGACGAAGTCATCATGGACCGCCTCGCTCTCGACGGGAACGTCGCTTCCCATTAAAGAATATTCCGCCTAAATGAGATACACCAGTGTCAAACCTGGGGTTTGAACTCTGGTGGGTTGAGGGTACAACCACCCTTCTAAGACTAGCCGTAGTGGTGGTATCATAGCTAATATCATGCGTGCCATGTTGGCAAAAATATGATGTGGCACTGTTATTAATGATGAAAGAGATGATGGTGGTATCATAGGTAGATACCGTAACATAACGCATTCCAAGACATGATGAGTCTACAACCTAATTAATGATATAGTATATGATAGCACAAATATGTTACTACCCATAGTGGAGGTAGTAACATAGACTAGTATCATATGCATGATACCAATATATGATACTCCCCACTATGGCTAGTCTAACCATCTTGTCACAGGCAAGTTCTCGGCATCCGTCCTTGACTAGTTGACCTTGATCGCGGCTAGCTGCAGGCACTCCCTTTCCAGTTTCCATTATGAAGATAACGGACGATACGTGTACCTGTCGCAATCAATTTTTTTTCCGTGTTTCCGTTCCGTCGCTACGTTCGCAAGACGCCAGGAAGTTCCGATCGATCAAGCTAGCACGAAAGGGAAAAGATCCATTGATCACATCCTAATCTAGCTGGTCACGGACACGTATTTGGAGAGACAGTTTCGCACAGCTGCCGGCGGCATCGACTTGCCACCATAAGTTCTTTGCTCGCCCATGACTTGCTCCCGGCTCGCCGGCGCCTTTTCCGCCACTGCTCCCTGATGGTCGCCGCGGCGGTGGCTCGTTTGGTGAGTGTGGCGGCACTGGTGGTGGGTGGTGAGCGCTAGCGTTGTGGCATATTCCGTGGCCTGGGATGGTAGTAGAACCGAAGGAGAGAAAAAGGAGATCGCGGCGTCCGTGCCTAGGATCACCCTGTAAGAAGCTCATTCGCTTGCACTCTCGCTGTCATGTGACTCTCGCTGGTGATAATGGCCATGCGGCGGCTGGTAATCGCCAGCTTCTGTAGTTCTACTTCAAGAAGGTGCTCGTGAGTTATGATGGCCTGGTCTAACAAGGCCAAGAAGGCGTAGGTGTAGGGAGCCAGTTCGCCGGCGTAGGTGTAGGGAGCCGACGGCCATGGCGAATCACCGGATGGTCACCGCATTCTAGACGGAAGGTTAGAGCTAAGCCCGGCTTTGAATTAACGAAGCCAACAACCGGCTAGGAGTTACACCAAGAGTTATAACACGCAAGTGCAAAGAGCACCCTGATACCAACAACAGAAGAAAAAAAAGAACGCCAACCCGGAGCGCCAGCTTGATCGAGGTTGAAGGAGCCTTGTCTTCTGTTGTGCCGGAGCGATAACGACCATGTCACCTCCATCGCACCGGAACTGCAACCCAAGGGGGGTCAGCGTCCGGCCACAGCCTAGCAGAACTTGAGGATCCAAAGGAGGGGGAGGGGGACCAGCATCATCTCCGCCACCACAGAGGATTGGGAACCAGCTGAGCTGCGCCAAGGCCATCGGGAGCGCTCCGAGCGAGAGCACATGAAGAGAGGGAAACATGATAGGGCGGAGGAGGAGGTGACGGGAAGGCCCCCGCCGCTGCCGGCAACCGCGGCGATAACAATGAGGGAAGGTTATGGGGAGGTTTGGGCTCGGTGGCGGCAACGGGTGTGCCTCATGAGTGATGGCCCTTGAAGAGGTTGATCTACGGCGCCAGAAAACACCTTGCTGCGCGCTAAGTTGATCTCCGGTGCGTAGTTACCTGCGTCAAAAGTAAATGGGTTAGGTTGAGATTCCAAGTGCAGAGTGTGTAGTAGTGGAAGACGTGTTTTCCCCACGAGGGTGACTCGAGGGTTTAATATCGAACTCTCGGGGAATCAGTAGTGAAGATATATCTTCTTATCCTTCTTTTGGTTACCTACAAAACAAAGTTAAATGTTTTGGTCCTCAACATCACCTGTGGTTGTCAAGCACAAGGTTTAAGAATGATATCAAGATAGTTATGCAATGCAAACAGGAAATAAATATGCAATGGTGGTGGATGCAATGGTAAATGATATTTTGGGGTTTTTAATGATGTATGCAAGATGAAAAGTATTTTTGTATTTTTGGATTTAATGATGGCTGAAAATGGAAAAGTGGTATATGGTGTTGGAAATGTGTTTCTTATGATTAAAAATGAACAGGAGTTCATGGTTTCACAAATGCACTCTCTCTTTATAAAGTGGCAGACAATGGAACACACACAGAGTTAACATATGAGATTGCAACACAGGGTTTGATAACAAGTTACTTAGATATATGGGCATCACGTCCTAACATAGAGACCATTTGGTTATTAGTCTCTCTTATACTCCACCAAGATGCGAAATAAATCATAACACCTCGGTAATTAAGATGACTGAGAGTATAGCAATAAGTTTCATGACATGAAGTGAAAATAAGAACATGCTGGATCTAGTCACAGGAAGAAGCTTGGTCACCCTCAACCCTTGCAGCATGGTATTTTTGTTTATCCCTAGTGAGGTAACAAAGTAAGGTAAACACCCAATTGGATCGCGATATTAAGTTGTCAGCTTACCGCACTCACCACTCTCCGTTACTCCAACTAATGCACACGTTCCCCCACACACGCTCTCATAAACATGCTTGATCATAACAAGTAGACAATAACGCGGTACATAATATGCATCTATACTCATAACTGAAACAAACATTGCAATCTCAAACATATATAACTCATAGAAAGATCCACCACATAGGTATTACAACGGTGACCGTAATCATGTTCAGCAGCTCATACGGTACTAATTAGTGAAGCTCAAGAGAGGAGAGATACATAAGTTACTTCTACAAACCCATAGTCCAGAGGTGGACTACTCCCTCTTCATCATGGAGACGGCAGAGAAGTCGATGGAGAAGATGGAGACCACCCCGGCAGCGCCCCGCCGGAGTTTTCCCCATCCAATCTGCAGCTCCTGATCTCTGTTTCAGTGTTTCTGTGTTTGTGCGGCGCTCCTTCCAGAGAACGTCGGGGACCTTTTTTATAGGCATTTTTACGTCAAGACGGAGTCGGTGGACGAAAGATCGACGGCAACGGAGCCACGAGGGCCAAACGAGAGGGCCCCACGCGGCCACAGTACCTGGCCGCGTGGGCCACCCCCTTTTCGCCTTGCGCGCTCCGTTTGCTTGATTCCTTCACTCCTACGTCTTCTTCCTTCCAAAATAATGACCTGTGTATTTTTCCAGGATTTTATGACAACATTTGGGTCCCTGAAATATAAAAGGAAAGAAATAGGGTTTTCTGCCTGCGCAGAGTATACCTGGGCATCTGTCGGGCCGGGCCGGGCTCGGGCCTAAAAAAGCCCGATGCAGAAAACCCTAGGCCCGAGCCCGGTCCGGCCCGACCACCGGGCTGCAGAAATCGGGCCCGAGCCCGGCCCGAGCCCGACAAAGCCCGACCAGGCCCGATCGGCCCGGCCCGACCTCAGCTGATTTCCTGTTTTTGTTAAGCCCGAGCCCGGCCCGACCTGTGTATCGGGCCCGAAATTCAGGCCCGAGCCCGGCCCGATGTGTAAGCCCGGCCCAGCCCGGCCCGACATTTCCGGGCCGGGTTGTGTCGGGCCGATCGGGCCGGGCTACCCATGGCCAGGTATAGCGCAGAGTTAATTCCATAAAAATAGGAAACAATTATTTTATTTCCTAAAATCATTAAATAACAGTGGTATAACCCTTATATGATGCAAATATGATTAGAATATGAGTGATAAAGTGCAAAGTTCATGTATGCATTTTACATGCATCAACATCCCCAAGCTTAACCATGCTCGTCCTCGAGTATGAAGGTGATAAAACTAACATGGACTTTGCAATATAGCACTAACAATGGATATCAAAGATGATTGCTACTGCTACATAGAGTCAAATGATTCATTCTTCAAAGGAGTAGCAATATGCAAAACAGTTTATGAAGTGATATCAAGTATTCAATGCAAGGATGTTCAATGATAGTTCACAAAGTGTAACATAGTAGCAAGTAATATGGACATTCTTACTTTTGCATACATGTGGTCCATAGAGTGATGATGAAAATCTGAATATGTTTGGTGGACACTTTGGAAAGATGAATAAGTGAGTAGAGGTAAAGCATGCATAAGTTTCATCTAACCTCCAAACTCTCCTACTTAAGTTAATGATTGCAATGTGGTAATACTTGGTGTCAAGCTCTCATTCCCCTATCATAGCATCTTGAATGATTATAGTTTAATGTGAGAGCAAATATGAGTAGTGTGCTTGACAAAGTAAAGGTTGGATGTCTCATGCCCCTTGAATACAAGTACCTACACCATGAGTTACTCAACTTGGGAAAAGCAAGTTCAAGTTATCTATCATTGTAAGTAATAATAGTATCATCAAGAGCGTCAACTGGGGTACCTCTTGTCCCAGGATATGGAACAAGCCCATATCAAAATGACAAGACAAACAAACAAGATGAAAAACCTCAACACCCTTTTTATTTACCATTGGAATAGCTTTTTATTGTAAGGTGTGTCATAGATAATTCACCATAGCATGTAAGTAAATTTCCACCATGAATAATGCATGGCTTAGATTAGCGGCCCAGGCGTCTCTCTAACCATTTATACAAACTCATTCAAACTAAATCATTTCCCCCTTATTTCACCATGATAGGCATCCATAGACAAAAGCACATGATATCAACTAAATGGAGCATGTTGAAAGCTTTGCATGTGACAGCACATATGGGCTAACTCCCAACCTCGGACATTTATCAAGCCACTAGCATCATAATCTTAATCACAATGGGTCATGTTTTATTTATAGCAATGATAGTAAAAATGTGCATCAAGTTCATGAGAGCTATATAACCAACTTTTCCCATGGCAATCAATAACATAATCATTTTCATTCAGAGGTATAGATAACACAAATATCATGATGAACATACTCGGAATAGCATATAGCTAGTAGGTAGATATGGTGGACTCACTGGAATAACTTTGGTTGAAGGTGTTGGAAACAAGTTTTGACTTGTTGGAATGTTTGGGCTAGCAAAAGGGAGAAAGTTGACCATCTAGATGCATGCATGAGTGTCCATAGAACTAACTAATCCATGTTAAACCAAGTAAAATAACAATCAGCACCAAAACATGAATAAGTGATAGCTCTTCAAAAAGGATTTGCAAACTATTACTCATAAACAAGCTCATGAATCATGCAACTATATGTATCATTAAAAATCAACTCAAACATCCCTTTTCCCAATCTTATAAAAGCATCCAACATATTTCAACCCATATTTCCAGTAGCTCTCCCATATATAAATGATAGTGTGGTGGTCTCTCAAAAAAATCAAACCAAAACAAACAAAAGACGCTCCAAGTTTATGCGATAAAGTGTTTCGATCGAAAAACAGAAGTTGGACGTGTGCAAACCGAGAGTGTGTAGGTCCAGTGGGGTTGTCTTCACATCCCCAAGCTTATGGTCTTCACCATCCTTGGATAGCTCTTGGTGCATCTCCTCCAATCCCTGTGAAAAAACTTCAAAACACCGTTTCTCCCATTTCTTTTCTGTGGGGTGCATTAATAGTGATAAACAAATAGTTTCTTGCTGCATATAATCCTTGAACAAAAATTCATATGAGATGTCCAGAAAGTGTATAATGTTGTATGCCTACTCATAAACTCAATTGGATCAAAAAGATTCAACTTAAAAGCTCAAAGCATGCATCAAACAAAATGGGACAGAATCTGTCCAGAAAAACAGCAGCAGCAAAACGTATTTTTCTACCCTACCAAACTTTCTCGAAAAATTCCGAAAAATTCATGCATACAGAGGATGAAAAGTTGCAACTACAGTTCAAATATGAGCTCATTCGGAGTTACAGAATAAGAATTAAAAATCATACCGTGCACTGATTCGTGCAGGAATAAAATCTCCGAACGCTATAAGCAACTTTTTCAAACCAAAAAGGGTAAAACTTGGCACTTTATTGAAAATTCCAGAACCTAAACTAAACAAAGTCTCTTGTTACAGCAAGAGGACACAAAGAAAATCACACAAAAAATAACCGGGTTGCCTCCCGCAAAGCGCTTTCTTTATAGCCATATAGCTAGGCTTCTTACTTGTTGTTTATTGTGGACGAAGCTCATGAGGGAGCTTGAACTTTGGTGGTTCCCTCTTCCTTGGGAAGTGTTCCATGCACTTCTTGTGTGGGAACTGAAACTTCACATTCCCTTCCTTTGAATCAATGATGGCACCTGTGGTACGAAGAAAAGGTCTTCCAAGAATAATAGGACTAGAGGTTTTATTCCCCATATCCATGATTAGAAAATCCACAGGCACAAAAGTCATATGTAACTCCACCATAACATCACTTACTTTTCCTAAAGCATGTTTAATAGAGTCATCAGCAAGTGCAAGTTCAATGGAGCATTTTTCAAGATTTTTCAATTCAAGCACTTCATATAGTTCTTTAGATAAAACAGAGACACTAGATCCTAGATCAAGTATAGCATGGTGTGTCTCTTTTCCAATAGTTACTAGTACCTTAGGAATCCACATATCCCCAAGCTTAGGTGGTATCATAGCCTCTTGGTTGTACCTAGCAATCTTTTCTTTCAAGACATGATTAGCAATATAAGAACCAAAGCCAGCTTGATTAGTGTTGATGGAAGGATCACTTGCAAATTTTTGTAAGATAGATATTAATTCATGCAAGCTACAATTTTCTAAGTCAAGCAAAGGATCCTTGACTTCACTAAGCATTTTAACTTCCTCAACTTCTACCTCTTTCATTACCCCAATAGATTCTTTAGCAACTCTCTCTTGCTCATGAATGTGTTCCCAAGACTTATTGATAACCTCTTGGCAATATTTAATTGTTTCCTCATGTTTTTGGGCTGTAATGATGCTCTTTAATGATGAGACTTCCTTAGTAAGCTGATCTACCCTTTCAAACAAGGAGTCTTGTTTTTCAAACTTAGAGATAAATTCCTTATTAAGCTCCTTTTGAGTAGATATAAAAGATCTAATGGTGTTTTCCAAGTCACTAGAAACATTACCACTAGAAGCATATTTATTTGGCACATATGGGGGTTTATTGTAGAGTTATAATTGTTGTTACCATACCCATTATTACCATAGTTCCTAATGAAGTTGACATCAATATTTTCAGAATTGTTACCAACTAGTTCTTGCAAAGGAACATTTTCAACACTAGGTTTATTAAGCAAAGCAAGAATAGTATCCATTTTAGATGACAAATCATTAGTTTCCTCAATAGAATTCACTTTCTTAGAAGGGTTGGGTGCCCTATCAGTATGCCATTGACTATAGTTTTGCAAAATGCTTTCCAATATGTTTTTAGCTTCTACTATAGTCTTACTCATAAAAGCACCTCCAGCAGCAGAATCAAGTATATTTCTAGACATGTAGTTTAAACCATTGTAGAAAGAGTGTAATATGGTCCATTCATTAACTCCATGTGAGGGACAAGTTCTAAGCATAAGTTTTATCCTATCCCAAGCCATAGCAACATGTTCATTTTCATTTTGCCTAAAAGAAAGAATGTTGTTTCTATTTTGCAAAATTTTAACAGGGGGATAATATTTCTTAATGAAAGCTTCTTTTAGATCATCCCAAGAATTAATACTACCAATGGTAAGGAATGCAACCACTCTTTAGCTTTTCCTCTAAGTGAAAAGGAAATAACTTCAGTTTTAGGATATCACTTTCCACATTTTTAAACTTTTGCATGTCACATATTTCAACAAAGTCATGAAGATGCATAGAGGCATCCTCCATAGCACTACCACCAAATTGTTCCCTAGTTATCAAGTTCAACAAACTAGGACTTACTTCATAACTCTCAGCATTTATCTTAGGTGTGGCAATAGCTCTGTGATAAATTGATCATTAGGAGTGTTTGTGTAGTCACACAACTTAGTTCTTTCTCCCATTTTAGCAAGTTTTTTTGTATTTTTTATTTTTTATGCAAAACTGAAAATAAATATGCAAGCGGAATATGATATGCAATGACACTAACAAAACAAATAAATTGCTTTGTAAGTAAAGATGGATAAGATGGTGCTCACGTAGGTGCAACCTCCCCAAGCTTAGGTGTTAGCACAAGTTGGTGAAGTTGACTTCGTTGTGAGATGAATGCGATGATGCACACCCTTGGATAAATCTCTCAGCTATGATTCCCCGGCAACGGCGCCAGAAAACAGTCTTGATGGCCCTTGAAGAGGTTGATCTACGACGCCAGAAAACACTTTGCTTGATCTCCGGTGCGTAGTTACCTGCGTCAAAAGTAAATGGGTTAGGTTGAGACTCCAAGTGCAGAGTGTGTAGTAGTGGAAGACGTGTTTTCCCCACGAGGGTGACTCGAGGGTTTAATATCGAACTCTCGGGGAATCAGTAGTGAAGATATATCTTCTTATCCTTCTTTTGGTTACCTACAAAACAAAGTTAAATGTTTTGGTCCTCAACCTCACCTGTGGTTGTCAAGCACAAGGTGTAAGAATGATATCAAGATAGTTATGCAATGCAAACAGGAAATAAATATGCAATGGTGGTGGATGCAATGGTAAATGATATTTTTGGGTTTTTTAATGATGTATGCAAGATGAAAAGTATTTTTGTATTTTCGGATTTAATGATGGCTGAAAATGGAAAAGTGGTATATGGTGTTGGAAAGGTGTTTCTTATGATTAAAAATGGACCGGGGTTCATGGTTTCACAAATGCACTCTCTCTTTATAAAGTGGCAGACAATGGAACACACACAGAGTTAACATATGAGATTGCAACACAAAGTTTGATAACAAGTTACTTAGATATATGGGCATCACGTCCTAACATAGAGACCTTTTGGTTATTAGTCTCTCTTATACTCCACCAAGATGCGAACCAAATCATAACACCTCAGTAATTAAGATGACTCAGAGTATAGCAATAAGTTTCATGACATGAAGTGAAAATAAGAACATGCTGGATCTAGTCACAGGAAGAAGCTTGGTCACCCTCAACCCTTGCAGCATGGTATTTTTGTTTATCCCTAGTGAGGTAACAAAGTAAGGTAAACACCCAAGTGGATCGCGATATTAAGTTGTCAGCTTACCGCACTCACCACTCCCCGTTACTCCAACTAATGCACACGTTCCCCCACACACGCTCTCATAAACATGCTTGATCATAACAAGTAGACAAGAACGGGGTACATAATATGCATCTATACTCATAACTGAAACAAACATTGCAATCTCAAACATATATTAACTCATAGAAAGATCCACCACATAGGTATTACAAATGACCGTAATCATGTTCAGCAGCTCATACGGTACTAATTAGTGAAGCTCAAGAGAGGAGAGATACATAAGTTACTTCCACAAACCCATAGTCCAGAGGTGGACTACTCCCTCTTCATCATGGAGATGGAGAAGTCGATGGAGAAGATGGAGACCACCCGGCAGCGCCCCGCCGGAGTTTTCCCCCTCCAATCTGCAGCTCCTGATCTCCGTTTCGGTGTTTCTGTGTTTGTGCGGCGCTCCTTCCAGAGAACATCGGGGACCTTTTTTAGGCGTTTTTAGGTCAAGACGGAGTGGTGGACGAAAGATCGACGACAACGGAGCCACGAAGGCCAAACGAGTGGGCCCCACACGGCCACAGTACCTGGCCGCGTGGGCCACCCCCTTTTCGCCTTGCGCGCTCCGTTTGCTTGATTCCTTAGCTCCTACGTCTTCTTCCTTCCAAAATAACGACCTCTGTATTTTTCCAGGATTTTATGACGACGTTTGGGTCCCTGAAACAGTTTTCTGCCTACGCAGAGTTAATTCCATAAAAATAGGAAACAATTATTTTATTTCCTAAAATCATTAAATAACAGTGGTATAACCCTTATATGATACAAATATGATTAGAATATAAGTGATAAAGTGCAAAGTTCATGTATGCATTTTACATGCATCAATGAGCCGCGGCTCACGAGACAAAGGGGGAAGCTCCCAATTTGATTAGCCCTTAGATTTCAATGCCCATAAAATTGAGAACAACAGGGAACAAAAATATGAATGATGAAGATGAGCAAACATACAAAGATAGACACTTGAAACCAAAACGTTAACCAGACCGTGAACCTAAGGAATTTGCTCAACATTCTCAGAAGACTCACCGCGAGTGAGCTGCGGCAGACGATCGGTCTTGAGCACGACGAAGACGAGCAGCAGAACCAGAAGCCACGCCACCGCCACTCCCCGACGACGAGGCTTCCTGCTGCTCTCGTGCCTCCGGAGCTTCATCTCGCATCCAGTTGCTCTTGCACGAGCTTGATCGCTAGCTGTAAAACAAGATCTCCTGAGCCAGCTTGCTAATGGCGGAGGTTTTTGTTAAGCTCGTTTCGACAGGAGCTTTAATTCGCGACCCTCTCGTATTCCCATTTTCTTTGAGTTGACTTGCACCGTCATTAATTAATTAAATGCTATGCACATGCATTTTACGCTAACGAAAATGCTTCACATGCGACGATTCACGTCCGATCTCTGTACAGATAATACTTCGTCCCCCTAGTGCCGCACTACTGCTTTGTGTTATTTATTTCTTTCCGCCCAGCCCAATTCCAGGCCCAACCCAAACCCGTGTCAAAATAGGGTCTCTCTAACTCTCAATCGAATGAGAACTAGCTTAGTTCTCATTCGCATGACATTACCAATCCTAGTTGCAAGTCAAGTTACAACTCATGATTAGCACAAAGCACGAAGCAAATCAAACGGTGTGGAGCAGTTGCAAGTGTGAATGAGAACTTACTTAATTCTCAATCGTATGACGTCATCAAATGTCAGTTGCAAGTCAGCTAGTAAATGATGCACGAATCATGAAGTAAATCAAGTGGTCCGAATCAGTTGCAACTCCACTTGCAACTGATGACGTCATGTGATTGAAAACTAAGCCAATTCTCATGCGATTGAGAACTAGCAAAACCGGTCAAAATATGTCCACGACTTAGACTTCTTCCCTCCATTACCTTTCATACCAACCTGGCGCCTTACTAATTGTGCTCACTCGGTGAAATCTTCTGAGAGCAACTCTAGCATATCCCGTGAAAAAATCTTAACTGCAAAATAACTTTTGCTTTACTGTTTTGGACCCAAAAAACTGGTCGAATCCCTTAAATTGGTCGATCCGTAAAATTTCCGGTAAACTTAAAACAAGTTTCTCACACCTTATATGGTGGAACTGTAAACCACAGGATGTTTGGCGGGAGGAAAATTTCAGCTCAACCGTCATGACAATGGTACAAAATCTTTACTATTATTTGGAATTGGGAGTTCAAACGTATGTTCGTAGTCCTCACGTTTTCTGCCACTATTTTCTGCCATCGCCCATCTAAATCGTCCCACTCGTGGGACCCACCGCCGTCCAGCGCGTCGCCCCGCAGCCTCAGCCCTCATTTCCTCCTCTCTCCAATACTTTCCCCTCCCGGGCCGCATGCGCAGGCGCTTCCGGAGGACCAACCCTAGCCGTCAGCAACCCCCTCCCCGAGCTTCCCTGGCTGCCGCTGCCGCCGACGGCGGGCGAGGTCTGCGAGCCCGAAAAGGCCGCTTTGCGTGGAGGGGTGGAGTCACGCGGGCGACGCGAGGTCGGGCCATGGCGAGGCGGAGATTCACAGAGGTGCGGGAGTGGAGGGCGGCGCGGCTTGCCTACCATGGTGACGGCGGCGCTGTGGAGTTCGGCCAGGAGTGGCGCGAGCTCCTGGAGCTGGCGGAGCTTTCGCCACCCATCACCGTCAGCTCGCTCGCCGGCCTGGAGGCGCTAACCCTCTCTCGACTTGTTGCAGCTGCCTAGACCCTAGCTATGCAGTCTCGGTCGGGGAGAGGACATGACCTCAGACCCTAGCTGCGCAGTCTCGATCTGATGCTTCCCCTTCTATGTTTAGTCAGCGATGCTCGTTAGGCATGCAATTTGGATTTATTAGAGAGAATAACACCTTCTCAGGTTGCTTTGCAGTGTGTGGAGTACAATCCATCACTTCCTCTACGCCTAATTTGACAGCGACAATATGGAACTGAAGGGATTTGCCAAGTAAGTACAATGTTATATCTGTCCACAATTATCAAAGCTATCAGTACAATGTTCTGAATTCAATATTGTCTGCAATGTGTTTGTTTCGTTTCCCAGGTTATTTAGTGAATCAAGCGAAGAAGAAAGGGTGCACGCCGAGAAGCTCATGGAGTACCATGTATCATTGAGTTGCTTGACCCTTTAGTTCATGTACCATTATTCCATGAGAGCTAGCTAAAAATTGATCGACCATGCTTGGTATATGCTTGTGTGTGTCCATCAGAACATATGTGTATGGAAGGTGAGGAAGTTCGACCACTACGAGAAAGGTGATGCTTTGTATGGTGTGTTTCTTTATGGTTGCATTGTGGGTGTTCTTGCATGAAAGATGCTTGTGCTTGTGATTATTGCGTGATTTAGGCGTCTGATTATGCATATTCAGTGGATAAGGAGTTGTCAACTTTTGCCAGGTTACTTAATTATGGGAAGAAACAATAGTACAAACAAAGACATGGTAAAGTAGTTTATGCAAAGCTAACGGATTAGGAACTTAACATGGCCTCAGTGAACATATGTCTGCTTTTGTAGCCGGTTATATGCTTTGTTAAAAGAACTGCTCATTAGTTGTGTAGCTGGTCACGAGTGACCTTTTCATCATGTCTGATTGGTGTTGTGTTTGTATTCTGCAAGTGTTCCTAAAATTTATGTGACATAGAAAACTTAACGAGAAGAAAATGAAATAATTGGAAATGAAGTATCAAGTTTCGAAATATCTGAATCTAGCTTGTGATGTAGAAAACATTATGGCTACATGCATGCTCCCCCTGTATTTTAACTTGATGTCTCTTGTGGTTTCAGCAATGGAGCTGTCCCTAGCTCTTGAAAATCTGGTGAATGAGAAGCCTGTGCAATTCTGTCAAAGGCTGAAACTGTCAAGATCTCCGAGTATCTGATGCACTTCTCCTTATTTACGTATAGAATTAGTTCATCTTTAAAAAACGACACAGATAGCAAAGCTCTTCCACAACTAGCTAACTGGAGTAATGCTCTTTGGTTTTAAGATGCTTGTTTTTTGCTATTAGTCTATCCTAATGAGTTCTCAAAATGGTACTTATTCTAGGCTGAACCGTTTACTGTTTTTGGTTTCTGAGATTATCATCGTCCATTGAGCCATTTACTCTGTACATTATCCCCTTTCTCAGATTGAGTGTCATATACCTTAAATGTGAACATCTAAAAATCTAGCAATTACGTGTTGACAGCTCAAGGTGCAGTGAAGTTTTGATAAGGCACTGTTTGTGTTGATCAATCTGTAGGAGCAGCTGTGCTACAGGCACATTTCATTTTGGCATTTGGATGACATTCTTTTTTAAATGACCTTACTGAAACTGAAAGCATAAATTTCTACAGCACCATCTTTGTTCTTGTTACTTCATTCCCCACCAGGTAATTACTAAGGTGATAATAGTACCTTAGCACTCACACTCTGTTCTGTTCTATTCGGAGTGTACTTCAGTTGCCATTCATTTACCTGAATCGTTTTCTTTGAAGGTATTTTAGTCAACACTGTTAGATATATATTGACCTCGAGTTGATTCAGTTATCAGAGAGCTGTTGGGTATGGTTATTAACACTACTTATCTCTTTTAGCTGCGATCTCTAGATCCTCGCTGAGAAATACTGCTAGCACATAAAAGTCAAGGATAACCCAACTAGCCCATCGATTGGGTTATTTGCATGACTACCATTGATCTTACCCAAAAGAACAAATGAATACATGTTAATTGTGAAATTGCTTGCTGTGTGATGTGATAGACATGTATCCTTAAAGCGCCCACTGTTTCTCCTATTGTAGATGACTCATTGCGAGCATATATCCACTCGCGATGGTTACAACTCTGGATGGACATCAAAATTGAGTGCCCAACTTGCAGATGCTCTCTACTACTAGCCTAGAGGAGCAATTATTTGTACAATATATAATTATCAAATAGGTAGTCCAGTTTATATAAGGTATTGCAACCTTACAATGCTTGCTTCCAGTATACAGAATAGCTGGTTTTGTATCCCAAAAGTTCACCGTTCTGTGCTTTCTTATTTATTTAGGTTGGAATTGGGGTGCAATAAGGCAAGGCTACAAGCATGGTTGATTTCTCAAATATAACTGCAAGCCATGGCGCTGGTCCGACAGCTGTCCGACTTGGATTTCGACGACCTGTGCCAATTGGCCTCCCTGCCACTTCCGGCGCTGCCTGTCAAGATGGATAAGCAACCTGACGCTCCGGGACACACGCCAGCTCAGGGAGCCATGTTACGCCGCCCATGAGTGCCGGTTGCTGCTCCTACCGCATAACGTTGTTGACAAGTGGATTCCCTCATGACACCTCTGTTGAGCGACAGCGGGTGTTTTCTGGCCGCCGAGGGAGCTGACATTGGCGGATTCTTCTTACCTAGGTGTAGGTAATACGTTTGAGCGCCATCAGGTGCAATTTTTTTTCTTTTCTGCGGTCAATCCATATGTACTTCAGGTTCCAGTATTGTAGGTCTAGGTTGGGTGTAGAGATTTTTTGTTTTGAACAAAGGTTGGGTGTAGAGATGTGTGGCCTCTTCTTGACAGTATGACGTGGAACTGAAGTATGTGAGCGAATTTGATTCGCTACTAAGGTGTTCCCCTAAGAGTACCACTGGTAACAATCAGTTCTACCTTCCTTGACTTGCACATTTCTTAGGAGACTGAATCAGCTGTTAAGTCTACAACCTTCTGTTGCGAACATTCGTTAGCACCCAGTTTTCAGGTATATATCGATAAAATATTGCATTGAATCAGTTTGGAAAGATTTGATGGTGTAACTCCATGCCATTTTGGATTCGATTGTTGTACGGGCTTAGACATATAAAACGGTCTTAATTTGATTTATGGTGACGCTGTAGCAACGCACCTGCTCTAGATGGATCTTATTTTACCTTCCAGTGAATGCACTCTAAGTGGATACGATCTAGCCTTAAAATTTCACATAACTAATGCTTCCAAGGACGAAATATGTTCATGCCACTCGGTTATAGTTGGAAATATTATTTATAAAAATAGATTAACTTTATATAGGTTACAGTCACTTAATCGGGACATGTATGTAGAATTCATTTTTACTCAAATTTGTGATGGAGAAAATGGAAATAAGAAAATAGAAATGAGAGAGACACGGCGAGACAAGTGTGGACACAATCATCACTCATGAATCATGAGGAGCTGAATCTGTTGAGTTGGCATGTGAAGAACAACGGACTGAGCGAGTCACCTGACTAAGCAAAAGAGGCCAACTTTAGGGAGTTTCTACTTGAAAACAGCGTTATGCCAGCCTAAACATTGCGGGGCGATGAAGAGAGTTTCTACTTGAAGACATATCCATGATGTAAGCGAAGTGGTATCTCTGTCAACAAGATAATTGTTGTTTCTATGCATATGATTAAATTTATAAGTTTTAATCGAATAAACTTTGGAAAGTTAAATCTTATTGTTTTTGTAGTATTATTCGGGACCGTAGCAACACACATTATTTGTTCATGTACCACCACGAATAAATCTCTTTCTATACACATTATTTGTTCGCATACAAACAAAAAATTATTAGACCCGTAGCAACGCACGGGCATTCAACTAGTCAGTTTAAAAACGTGGAGATGATAGCAATAACCATTAATCTCTACTATATAATATGGCTTGTGTAGGTGTTGGTACGTTTTTTAGATTTCCAGTTCTAACTCTGAGTTTTGAGAGAATTTACATCCACTGCCACCGCGAAGTGAAACGAAACGATAGGTCCACCCTTACGCAGCCGATCTCGCGTCTCCGCTTGAATCCCCGCGTGCATCGCAGTCACCGTAACGCCGCTCCTGTCGTCGCCTAGCACCGATCTGATCCCCGCCGCCGTCGCCGACGCTATCGTCTACCCGCGTGCCGTTCGCTCCCCCCTCCTACAGCTCTACTATCTCTCTCTTCGAGACACTGCCGCCGTCCCAGCCGTGCACATCCCGGTCGCGGTGGCGCTACATCTGGTTGCTACATCCTTAAGCGCCCCCACCGGAAGACCCTGGAGGCAGCGCCGTGGTGCTCGACCTCGGCCGGCTCAACTCCTCCCGCTCCGGCGGCTCGCTCCGCAAGGTCGCCGTCGTGGCCGCCGCCGCCAGTTCCCGCGTCTTCTCCGACCTTGAGTGGACCCTGGCGTCTCCACTCTCCACTCGATGCGTCGGACAGGGAGGAGGAGGAGAGCAGCTGCCCGCACTCGATCTCCCACGGGAATAGTATGGCCTTCTCATTCTCCCTGCCGATCCAATCCTTCTTCGTTTCCTCTCGCGATTTCGACCGCCCTACCTCTCCGCTAGCTAGCAAGATGGCGGCCGGAGGCGAGGCCAGCATCCCGACAGCGCCCACCGCCTTTGCCATCACGACCTGCACCCTCAGTCCAACCAGCACGCTAGCAATCTCAATCAGCAGGATGCGGCGTGCGGGGCAGTTTGGAAGCATATAACCTCCTGCGCCTGCCCATCTCGGTAAGACAAATAATATCATTTTCTCTACGGTGGCAGGCAGGCATAACTCCACCAAGCAATGGTTCACAGGTCACGGCCTCAATCGACTTGTTCTGGATTACTCTCAATCGTGAAGTACAAGTTCTGAACGGTTAGCAATTGATTCTGCACTATTGAACTCCCAGTGTGCTCTGGTTAGACTAAGCTCACAAATCATGTAGTCATAGAGAACAACTGTCCTCACATGTGTACTGGTTGTGCATATACCGGATTGGTCGAAGCTAATTCGGATTTTGCAATATCTTTACCGGATTGGTCGAAGCTAATTAGGATATTGTTCTAGAAGTGGAGGTCACAATGCAAGCAATGTCAGGAACTGAATGCCTTTGCTTATTTAAAAGAAAAGTGTGGGAGAATAAAATGATGCATTATTTAAAAGAAAACCTGGTCCTAATCTCGGTAGTAGGCAAAAATAGAGGCATCTCTTTGAATAGTCCAAAGGAGATCTTTGTAAGCTCTTAGATAGTTGTTTCTTATTGCTTGCATGTATGTGTTGCCTTGCCTCTTCCTGTGGTATATGCCTTTCTTCCTGTGATGGATACTGAGCCATATCAAGTATCCCATGCCATTCTTGCTATTTATTGATTCATCATGAAGTATGATACTTTATAGTCATGTGTTTTACTTTTCGCTTTAGTGGTTAGGCTTGTCATTATTTTTTACTAAGACTGCTATATTCTTTTTCTTAGGATTGTACATATGGAGTAGCTTTTGGAGTTGTCAAAGAGACTGAATTTTTTCACTGCAATTTATTCTGCTTCTCAAGTAGGAGAGCCATACAACATGAAGCTTATACATTATTCCCCTACCTTCTTGTCTAGATGATACTGCTAGCAGATCCCATGGAGGTGAGCCAGGTTAATTTGTTACTAGATACTTTAGTTTATACAAGTAAATCAGGTTTCTCAAATGGGTTATTTTGTTAGCAAGGCTGCAAGTCTGGAGAAAAATATCACATATGGATGCTGGATGTCTCACATGATTATAGAGAAACAAAATGTAGGGACCCTAGCTTTTCTGAATTTTGTACCACTGAAGATAACCAAGTTAGAATCATTGATATACATGTTTAGCCAATCTATATGCCTGATTTTATTCCACTTTAGGATGATGCATCGTGACATACATTTATAATTTAGTTTTGGGTGCTTCAGGATATGCTTATATGTTGTGTCTGACTCAAGCTCCCATAGCTCGCGCATCTCCGGACAATTCTTGAGCTCAGACAACCAAAACTGCTCCAGTAGCCGTCCGATGAGCTTCTGATGTTGCGCGAGTCGAGGGATGAGCTTGCACATCCACGACGTGGACACCACCTTGACGGAATGGAGGCAGTACATTTTTATGGCAGCACCCAATTTAACCTCAGTTGTCATTTTTATTACTCATTCATGTCGGATTAAGATTGTTTTCCAACACTGGGCCAAAGAATTGGTGGGAGAGTTTGTGCAAGCACTGGGGTAAAGAAAATGGACTGGTTTAAATGCAAACCCATATGGTTTTGCATAATTATGATGCAAATATTCTTTTTTAGAAGTTAGCTCGTTTGAGATGATTGTTTTATACTGGACCATGGGGACTAAATCTGTATTGACACATGTTGTATTCACATGACAATTTTTACGTTCATTTCATCATTGTTTATTATTCTTATTTTATTTCAATTGACTATTGTTCTCCTTTTTGTTTTTATAAAATCAAAATGGTATAAATGTCATTGATAAATATTACTTTAATATCTGTTTCACTTTTGCGGATCACAAGCACACAAAAAATATTATATTTTGACAATTGGAAAAAAAAATCAATAGACATAGCAAGACATTCAGCAACGATGTTCCCTAGCTGACCTTGGACATAATACAAATTCTTATATATAAATTGGTTTGGATCCGTAACATGTACTCCATCTCATCTATATTAACAAAGAGACCGTAGCAACGCACGGGCATTCAACTAGTGGGTATAGGATGCCCTCACCAGCTATAGTTGACAAGCCGGGCGACAAGAGCTCGGGGTGCGGCCGAGACGGCTCTTCGAGACGGACGCATACACTACGGCGGTCGGTCCGAGCCGTGTTTTGCGAGGGGCACATGCAGGCGGGCGTTGCAGGCGTAAGGACTGGTTGGACCGTGAAGGAGTGCGCTGAGTAATGATGTGAACCGGGGAAGATTGCAACCCAAAGAAAAAGGCTGCTAGAAAAAGAGTGTCGTTTTGTAGCCCTAGCTAAATATAGCTTGTTTAAAAATAAATTAAAATTTCCATTTTTTTATTTTTACAAAATTCGGGAAAAATACTAGATGAAGATGGTGATATATATACAAGTATGTGCAAAAATTTACACTGAGCAAAAAAATGACAAATGGGTGGATCGATGTGGTGATCGTATGTAGTTTAAAATTTGAAAGTTCACCAGATTTGTCTTTTATATAGCTTTGAATAATACGGAGTTTGTACTAAATTATCTCAATATTATCTACTGCATTATCTACATGTTGTTTTTTTTCGAATTTTTTCCTCTTTTGATTTTCAAAGGAACGGCCTAAGTGTCTCCAGTGAGCACTTTGCACTAGTACAGATCGGGCAAATGCACACGGTCTACTTTCGCCATCGCACACGAGTATAGCGCCTGTTGCTATCCATGGGTGGGCGATAGGTGTGGGACATCGCACATGGGTGACATAATCGTGTGCGATGAAGAGAACATCGCAAACGAGCGTGTTATTAGCTCGTGTGCGATATGTACAAGATCGCGGACGCTTTGTTTGCTGAATAGTGTGCGTTATGTAGCATCACACACGGTATATGATCTCGTGTTATGTGTCCTTTACTTAGCTTCGCACACGGTTTTACTAAATGAAGTGTCTGTGTATGTCGTCCAATCGCCCACGTTTACTAAAACTTAACTCGTGTAGTCATTACCATAATTCCATTATTTCATCCAAATGATAGTATAGCATATCCGAATCAATAATTCATTGAACATTTCATAGATATAAACACTCTCATATCAGCATCACTTAAATCACTGTACATTTAAGAACCCATTAGTCCATATATATTGGGACAATAGGTTATAATATGTAAATGAGAATGATCAACAAACATAATACTCTTGGTTACGTCTTTGTCTTCGTGATGGCCACGGTCCTCCCAAGACTCAAACATTGGCACTTGTAATCTTTAAATTTGTTTAGAGACATCAACATACTCTCTGCGTCACCAGCGTGGTATTTTGGCCGCACTGTACAAGACACTCTTAACTAAAAAATTGTCTTATGCCGTGGACCAAAATATCACAGGTGTGACGTTTTGGAGGAAGAAACTATGTGAGGTTAGCTTGTGGATTGCATTGTGTCATTGTGACTCCTGTGTTCAAGTATAAAGAAAGGAGCTAGTTCTATTGTTAGATAAGCAAGGCCAAACACCAACGGTTATACGCTGTCGGTGGCCGTCGGCATATGGATACGCCGACGACCTTCTGGTCTACGCCGACGGTTTCCGGCTGTCGGCGTCTTGTAGGATTCCCGTAGTTAATCTGAGTTATATGTGTGCCGCGTCATGGTGGTAAAGGCAAAAGATTGTTAATCTGAATTCTCTCCTTCTCTAACAGTTTGTCGCTGTTGTGAGACTTACTTTATATTTTTAAAGTATTATTTGTTGTAACAATTTTTTAATATTGCTCTCTGAAGGTCTATAATATCTGACTTAACTTGTATTTCATCTCAAATTTGGTTCACCCGTTGAGTGTCGTTTAAAAATGTTGGGCAATATTTGTCTGCTCTTCAAGTCTTGCTCAAACAGAACTCCAACAATATTGTTTATTATCATTTGGTTGCCAATCAGGTATGCATAAGTAGCCATGTAGCACCTTTTTTAAATTGTGATTAAATCTCTATTCCTAACATTCATACTTAATAAATGATTTTGATTTCTTAATTGGTTTTTTTGTATGTAAATGTGCAGGCATGCCCAATTTTACATGTCGGATAACTCTTTTAGATGCCTCCACATTTTTTTTTTGCTTTGTCCTAGAATATAAGCGGGGCATATTTTTTTCGCTCCATCATGGTGGGCTGGAGTTGTACATACATGATGGATGAGGGAAATGGTGTATTATAGGCAAGTGCAATCAGCGCTGCAGCCGTCCGACCAACCCATTTTCAGCCGCGTGAGTATTTCTCATAGTATTGAACACTCGCTCCTTTCCTTTACTCCCTCGGTTCTCGAATAAGTTTTATATCCACTTTTGTACTTGGTCAATATTTTTAAAATTTGACCAACTTTATAGAAAAAAGTATCAATATGTATATGCCATCCATTGGTATATTTTGAAACTTCATTTCAGGACGAACTCTTTTCCCTATGAAATTGGTCAAAGTTTAATAGAATTTGACTTGGGACAAAAGGTAAAAGTATACTTATTCGCAAATGAAGAGAGTACGATCTTGCATAGGAGTCCTACTTAAATTCAATGAAGTCCCCTAGGAATCTAGGATCATACATGCATTGTTTCATTGCTTGTCATCGGCCTGTACGTGTTGCCCGCATGCATAGGATATTTCAAAAAAATAATTAAGTTTTAGTTATAATGTTTGACGGGATCTGTTCGTGTGCCGTGTAATATAGCGTGTACACTAGTGGAAACAGGGCCACAAAACCTGGGTCGTAAGTGCCTCTAGTACCGGGTGTCCACCCGGGACTAGCAAGGCGACACTAGAGTCCCCCCTCTAGTACCGGGTCCGTTACGACCCGGAACAACAGGTTCCCACGTGGCCGCCGAGACGTGGGCGTGGTGGAGGAGCTCTAGTCCCGATTGGTCATACGACCCGGGACCAAGGAGCTCACATGTGGCAGCCTGTAATTTTTTGTTTTTCCTCCCAATTTAATATTGGTGCCAAAAATATGCGTTTAATTAATTAAAAAACAGAAACTACATATAACATATCAAAATGTTCATAAATAAAAATATGTTCACGTCTATCCGGTTACATGGAGGTGCTCATAACCGGGACTAGAGCCCGTCTATTCGATTACACGTGTGGAGATCATAACCGGGACTAGAGCCCGTCTATTCAATTACACGTACGGAGATCATAACCGGGACTAGAGCCCGTCTATTCGGTTACAAGGGAGATCATAACCGGGACTTCACCGCCCTTATCCATTGAATGGTCCCTTTGGATGTATGACATCGCTGATCAGAAACCTCGCAAGTTCCTCTGGTAGTGCTTGAAAGCGCAGGTTTAGTGGCAGTTTGCTTCGCAATTCATCCGTCTATAAAAGAAGGAGATGAATATCAATCATGAGTAACACAAATTATGAATGACACTAGAAATGGTAATAAAATAAAATTATGAATATATTTGTTCACGTACGCCTATAAAATTCTTTGGGTCCCGCTCAGTGACCGACCGACGAATCCACTCGCAAACGAAATATCCACATAAATTGGTCCCCTGTGGCTGCCTCTCGATGTACTTTACGAGAATACAATTGAATCAAATAATAGTGAAGTGGTATTGAAAACTATAAATAAAGAGATGCGCGAACCTAGCTAGACCGTACTACCTACCTTGGGGTGAATAATAGTCAGCTCATCTGCAAAATCACCCTTTGTCTTCGCTTTGAATTGTTTCCAAACCCTGCCTGGCAGGGGCGGACCTACATAGAGCTGAGTGGGGGCCGCCCCCACTCAATTTCTTAAACTCCTGTGTAATTTGTTCATATTTGGAGTAAAAAGTTTCAGATTTATGAAATTTGTTGAAGAAGTGCCCCCAGTCATCTAAATTGCCCCCACTGAAATTCTTTTCTGGGTCCGCCTCTGCTGCCTGGCAAAAAAAAAAAAATGAATAAATGAGTTATTAGTTACTTGATATCTCTGAAATGAATAAGAGAAGCTGATATAGTGCGATAATGATTGAAATTACCTTTGGAGCGCATCTAGAATGTCTTGGTACCTCTCCTCAGGCCAGTCCAATGAGTCGTAGACTAGAACTTTTGATCTATCAAATTCAATGATTAGCGGAATGTAATGTTCGCTGCGCATGATTATATATAAGTCAGTAACTCATCAACTACACTTAATTTGTACAAGCGAGTAACACTCTCTTACCTGAAGAAGTAAGGAAACATTATCTGCACCTTGAAATGTTGCTTCGTTAGGGCCCTTAGCAAGTTCTTCTCCGTGTCCTTTTTGTGGTCCCGTAGTGTCCTTGCATTGACTCGTACTGGGTTAACGAAGCCAAAGTCAAAGATGTTCTTTCTGTCACATTCATCACTCTTCATTCTGCATAACTAGCTGGGTGGCCCGCGCAATTGCGCGGCTAGATGCTCTATTTAATAACACTTTATAAATGTTATATGCTTGATAAAAATTATCTTATGTTATATGCTTGTTAAAATAGATATTATTTTCATATGTATGCTTAATAATTATTCTACCATTTTTCTCATTTATTAATTCAGTATACATGTTCTTAGAAAAAATCGGCTTTATATTCTGCACCACCTAGTTTCACTCTTCCCAAAGTCCCAATCCAGGTTTGACCGTTCATCTCCAAAGCTTATTAGTCCATTCTCTTGCCGGCCATTTTTGACCATGGTGTGTGATGTTCAGTTGACCCTCGCATATGGATCTGCGTGTCGTCAGATGTTTTGGGATGTAGGGTGAGGCCCTTTCAATTCTGGTCGCGGGTGCGTAAGTGCACGGCGGGCGGCCGCTCGGCTTGCAACACCTGCAGCGTCCGCGTATCCGGCAATTCGATCTGCATAGGGCACAGCTATTTCAACCCAAGCTGAGCGGATCTGATTTCGGCGGTAATGGGTGTCATTCTTCCTCCTCTTTTCTTCAATTTCTTCTTTTTTACAATTGATAATTCTGGATTATTTTCGCCATGCAGTTAGTTGTATTTTATCCAGACATTATTCTTCTCACCACACATTTGAGGATAAATCACCGTCTTCACTACATGTCTGTATGCAATCCATTGAACGTATTGTATGTCACGCCATTCTCTTGAAGGTGATACTTGTTGAACTATTTGATGTGTGCTGGAGATGCGATTATGGTGTCGACCACCGTCGAGGCTGCATCTTGCCGTCATGGACGGCAAGGTCATTTCTGCTGCAATGTGCACGACCCGGCGAGGATTTGGACGTGGTCGACGACGACGAAGACACAGCTTTGGCCCGTATTCAACAGGCAATGTGCATGCCTTACTGCTCCAGTCCCACCTGCACGGCTGCTTCCCTATTTCAGTTTTTTTTTCATAAATTATGATTACAGGATGACCCATAATTTAGTATTTTTGTATTATTTGATATACTTTCAGCTGCAATGGCATTGCCATTGGTCAATGGATAGCACCAATGTAGGCAAATATCTGATAGCGTTTGTCTTTTTTAGCTTGTATCAGAAGCAGCCACAGGTAAATCCATCATTCTTTATCGACCCCGAATGAGAAATAATATTTGGTGCAATCTCGAGGAAACCTATTTGATTATATACTTCAGAGAATATACATATGTATGTATTTGTTTGGATGTGGGCTCTTTGCTCTTTAATTTTTTCATAAGTACATAAAAATATGGTAATATGAACTTTGTCTCGTCACATGTATTTTGGCTATGAATAAATAATGATGTCCATGCATGAAGGACATATGAAGCTTGTTAAGCAAGGTGGAATAGGCTGTGCTGAACTTAAACGTTGTATGCCTCCTTTGTGTAAATCGGGTCTCCACTCCACCAATCTCTAGTACTCCTTTGCATATACTATCTCCATATAGACAATATTCTTGGCAGTATCTTGAATTGGACGCTCATTGTCACTGATTAGCAGATTCGGTCCTTATTTTTTTGTGAATCTTTATAATTCCACATATAATTGCCGATGGCAGAATACTTGCTTATTCAGATATATTGCTATCTTGTTCAAGGACTGACCTTGGCTATTATTTATGGTAATCGTGAAGCAGACTGATAATGGATATTGCCTCCGTCTCACCATGAATGGATATTTTGAATCGTTAGGTGACATGATGATCTGAGGTATGTATACCTTTTCGCTAGCGTGCATTCCTGTAATTATTTGTGCCTCGATATATTTGTTTCCAAGTTGTCTAGGATAAACCTGCAGCTTGGTTGATGTCGCATAGGAGCATCACCGGCAAACCTTCCTTCAGTTTTAGCTGATGGTCTCGGATTCGTGGGAACTTCAAGCTGTTGAGGAACTCAGAAGGATAAATGTTTTCCAATCTGTTGTTGTTCGTTGTTGTCTTGCACATGGTATCCAGGCTGCGGTATGTCTGTAGTGACTTTTTATCTGATAAGTAACTAATAAATTTGTTTCTTACCTGTCATAAAGTTCCCAAGCCTCGGGTATATCTGGATTTGTGTATTATCTTGTGGCGCTAGTTGACTCTAGTGATAAACCTATTTAATCAACAATATAATTTTTGCGTGTGGAAATAACAGGAAGTAGTGTTATATGATTGGACTTACAATTTAACTTTTGAACCATTGTGGAGGTAACAATAATGACAGTAATTTTGCCTATTACAGCCTCACATTTTTTTTTGAATTTTATTACATCCTCACTTAAATGATGAGCTAATCTGCCTCATAATGTTATCTTATTTATCACCCCTGCAGAATTCATAGCAAAGTATTAACTGCAAATAATATGGTTAATGGCAGAAAACGATCATCATTTGAGGAGAAAAGGTTGCAGCATTGAGATGCACTTACTCTTGTATTAGAGTTTCAATCTCGCGTATGTCTCTAGTTGAAATTTAAAGATTTCCATTAGAATCCAAATCCACAATGAACATAGGACTGAGAAAGTGAAAGATTAAACACTTGGAAGCCAAAAGTACAGCTATACCAAATTAAACACCTTAATTCATATCACATTCGTGCGAACTCTGATTTGGTAAAATCTCCCTGCATCGAAAAAACATAGCGAAACCCTCACATCGCTGAGGACTCTGATTTAATAAAATCTCCCTGCATCGGAAAAGCATAGTGAACCCTCTTTTGTATTGTGTTGATGCAAACAGTGAGTTAGTAAAATCTTCTTTTGTAGTATATAAAATCCAGTGAGGCCTTATTTCAACTGATAATAATAGGCTTCACATTAATTCTAGATTTATAATCAAGCCACACGCATATATCTCACAAACAAATATGTATATAGCCTAGTACTGTAGCTGCTAGCTGATACGATCATGTATAACATACTCGTTCCTTTTTGTTATTTTTTCAAACGTACCTGGTTGTAGCTTCCTCCTCATGCCGGCCGGCCAAGACCAGGAACAAACGTCTTCTACTTGCATATTCTTCCAAATCGTTGGCATGTACAGTGTAGCACGTACTTGAAGCCTGATGATAAATAATTTTTGTAGGAGTCTACGCCGGTATGAATGCCTATTGCGAGACAGCCGCGGCGGCGTGCGGGAGAACGTGCGCCGGCGTGATCGCGATGCTGTGATGTCCCACGGTCCTGCCCAACATCGATCCAGCAGCCTGAAAGCCAAAAATAATTAAGTCGGACGGCTGGAGATATCTTCTGGACATGCACGATTACAATCACGGCGAGAGAAATCATCTATTCTTCTTACAGGATCCCAACCATGGCTGATGTACTCCAGCCAGGGAAATTGTCTTGTCTCACTAATCGTTTCTGACCTGGCGTGTATCCTTCTTTCTATCCAGCATACGAAGCATTATGCCATGCAGGTTGCCATCGATCTTAGCTAATCAGCTCCAGGTCTGCCAACGCCGTCACTTCTGTACAGATCGAAATCAAGCTTGTAATAGACCTTGCTACCAAGAAGCATATGCCATGCAGATTGCCATCGATCCTAGCTAATCATCCAGGTCTGCCAACGCCGTCACTTCTGTACAGATCGAAATCAAGCTTGTCGTGGAGCTTGCTACCAAGGGCCTTGTTTGTTGGGAACTTCGTCCGCGCGAGACTGGTCGACTTTGTGCAGGAACAGAACCTTCGCATGTATGCTTTCATATCTCCAATCCATCGTCTAGACGTAAGGTCGATGTAGCTTCGAGATGTGTTTTTTTTTTCCGTTGATGGAAACCACAACAATGAATCATTGAGACTCCTGGGTCCTACAAAACCTGCAATAATATAATTCAGCTTGCAGCCAATATATAGGAGTGCATGGCCGACACGGCCTGATGTTTGCTAGGAGTCCATGGCCGACACGAATATGAAATTGTTTCCAACGTGTAGCTCTTTCCAAAACCGATCCGAGGCGTTTTCTCCCTCTAATAATAGATCTTTAAATCTGAGCCGTTTGCTTTTAAGTGTTTAATCTGAGCCATTAATTGTCCTGTGTTTTAATTATATAATAGATAGATAGATTATACCACTTACATGGCAGTTCAGAAGCTAAAAAAATATCCATGTTTCAGAGCTTAGTTAATCGCTCTGTTTGACCTAGAATTCACTCTGCCATCTAGTCCAAAACTTGACGTTTAAGCTACCAGATCTCTTAACCTACAGGCACTTAATGGTTAAAAATATTACAGTGACATCTTGCACTGTGCTTGTTGGTAGACTCATCATGATACCTTTGAGAGCAATTATAATAAGAGACTTATTATTACCTGCTTATGTGGTGCTTTTGCTTACATGAAAAATAAGGGATTGTGCTCTTATGCAGTAGCCAACATCTATTAGTTCTCCTAGGAAAATGTAAAATCGGTGAAAAATAGATACTGACATAGGAGTGTCTCTAAATTATGGTTGTACATGTCATGAGAACTTTATGTAGGCAAGAGTTGGCTACACTATTAGACATGGTCTGAGTAAGAGATTTTCTTTTCCAAGATACAGTACATTGGGTAGTAACTAAATAGTTGTGAAAAAGTGGGCTGTTAACATGGCTGGTGCATGTTTAGCCACTATTATTTGGTGCAGCCATACTCATCGTCATTCATGGCTCGAAGTTAAGAACATGAGCATTGAGATCCAAAGCTTCTTGAATCATATTGCATGACCTACAAAATATCAGAATTCAATGTTACAGATTCTCAGGTTTCAAAAATTCTCAATCTAGGTAGTACTTGGTCCATAATTGCAGGTAAGAGAAATGAGGAAGCGGCACTGGTGTGTGCATCTTTTGTACTTGGTGAAACTTCCAGAATTCAGATATTTCAACACGTAGAAGCACAGTACTTGACTAATCTGATGTTAGATGAAGATTCTAAATCCTATCGGTCAGTCCATGCATGTTTAAAAATTAGTCTGTATATACTGTGGAGGGCATAATCTAGAGAACTCACGGTTGTACCTTATGAAAAGCTCTCTCACAGTTTTGTGTTAAAGCATCAAGGACCGGAAAAACTATTATTGTCAAGTGTCATATCTGATGTCATCCTGATGCTTGTACCCTGAAAGTTCCTCACTTCAGATCTTACAATAGTCAAAGGTCGTCTCGTGATTTTTTTCAAATGCCCCAACGTCTCTCCGTAATACCCCTCCTTTTTTGCTTAACCATTAGGGCACCAACACTTTCATATACTCTTAAAATGCTAGTCCCCATGATCCAGCTTATTTGATTAAAATGTGGGAGTGTCGTACCCTTTCTAATCTCAAGGTTTTTACTTGCCGGGTAATGGTTGGTAAGTAAAATAATCGTTACATTATGTCGCATCGCAACTGGCACCTTGACCAAGGTACACCGGTGCTTTGTTACGACACTATCTTGGAAAATTTGTCTCGCTTATTTACTTTGATTACTATTTTTGTCCATAATGCTGAGATGCAGTTGACATCGCCACCGTGAAACTCAGCCATTTTTCGAAGAGAAAATGTCTATATCTTTGAGCTTAAAGATCCTATCTTTGCTAGATGATAAGTCTTTTTGTCGACAAAAATGGAGACGGTTCTTATTTCTCACACTGTCAAGGTTGCATACAGATCAATGCATTTAGCTTGTAATAATTGCTCTTCTAATTTTTCTTTAGCGCTTTTGCCGTTTTACATATCTCAGTATTTCTCCATCTGATCCATTATGGATTTACGGATGACAAACATCTATATAATTTCTTAACTAAAGATTTACGAACAACTAAACTATGGTTGTTGAGAAAACAGACAAAAGGCAAGAAGCAAAAGTTACCTGACATCCGCGAAAAAGATTTTTCTGAAGTTATACTGTGATGTATTCAACAACCCATTACCCGAAATATCTTACACCTGATGAAATATATAAACACATGCTGAGCTGAGGATGCTAGTAGAAGTAGCTGCAATTTTATGATCATTCAGAAATCCAAGGCAAAAAATAGTTTGTTAGGAAATCAAATGGCATCATTAGTGGACCGATTGTAAAATAACATAATATAATCTAACAACGCATCAACTTACACGTAGAATTCCTGCAGCTGGTCAAGTCTTTGTTGGCTGCAACTACTCGAAAAACCTTTCATCCAAAAAAAAAAACGTTCGCCTGAAAGTAGAATATATGTATGTCGACTCGAAATAATCAGGTACTAACTGCTGACCGGCTGAGTCCATAATTGGAGTCGGGACTCCAACTTCACCATAGACAGTGGCTAGGATCAAGCGCGATAAAGAAGAGTGAATTCGAGCTGGTTACCGTTCATTAAATCTGATGCTTCCGCCTTTTAATTTCATTCATACATAGTTTGGCATGTATTAGAGTCCTCCATCTAAGCGATTGGAACCCTCCGGCATCAGCGACGTCGCTCGGCATGCATGCGTCTCATGCTCCTGCCATATCGCCGGCGGCCGGCCGCGTCGTAGTTTAGAATCTGATCTGTATTGCATTTTGATGTTTGATGGTGTACACAACGGTAGGGTGCAGACTCGCAGCCTGTGAATCAATTAATCCATACTGTAGGGTGCAGACCGGCAGCCGGCGAGTCAATGCATCGATAGTGGCCATCATGTGCTTCATAGTCTATCTGAATCAAAGAACGCATAGGTTATGACCAAAGCATGGCTATATAATTTATTCTTGATCTAACTGAGTATAGAAGAGCGCTTTATTTACCTAAGAATGGCTAAACAGGAGTCGGAGCAGAGCCGAGACCCAGCAAATCCGGCAGCTGATGGTTGCACGATTTGGGAGAAACTTTGATCGCCGCCGTCGTGGATCATGGGAGATGTGCGCATATCTCTCTGCATATGCTGCAGGATCGGCCAGTTCTCCACGAACCTTGCACCCACGTTGCCCCCAGATCCGTTTCAGCCAGCGATTGGATTCCTGGTCTATCAAAAAAGTGTTGATCAACATTACCGAGACTGTATCTGAAGCTCACACAAAATAAAAAAAATACAGAGGAAGCTACGCGATCTTAGCATCGAGGATGATGTAATGATGCCGCCGCGGACAGACCATGAAAGGCATAGACGTTCAAGGGGAGAGAGCAATTAGGAATCAATCAGATACAGCTCAGCTAGGAGAAGGCTGCTGCATCGACCTCGTCCTTGACAGATTGAGATCACCCGGCGAGCTATGTATTCCATCAACGGAGGCCAGAACATAAGGATTCTGCTTCGATCTGATGCTACTTATTGTGTGCGTGCTACATATATATCCTTCCGTCAGGTATAGATCGTCGTCGGGACATAGCAGAAGATCCTCCAGATCCACGATATCCAGAGCGCATGTGGTATTGCAGCAACAATTGGCCGGCCGCCGGCAAGGTGTAGCATGTCCTGTATATTATATCTCGTGAAAGAAGGGTTAGCAGGGTTCGCTTAGGTTACGTTTTCTCTTCCGTCTTATGCGGAACCAAATAATTAAATCTTAACCATACGTTTACTTTTGCAAAATCTTAGCCGTACAATGTTTGTTGTTTTAATTATATAATAGATACCGTAGTGAGCATAGTTAGCGAAGGAAATGACCGAGCTGAGAGCTAAAGACTTTATCTATTTTGGAAATAAATGAATTGAATCACTTACAGATAGTAGGCACCGGCGAGAGCCAAGTCGAGGGAGTTAAGGTTGTATAAGTACCAGAGTTCTTCAAGTTGAATTGTAAACATGTCTTCACCCGTGAAATGATTATTTGTAACTCTCACACAGATCAAAAATTCCTTGAATTCCTTTGTGGTTTTCATGTACCAACTATGGAGTTGTCGCAGACATGTCGGTAGAAACTTTATCTGATCACGTGGCAGCAGGGACCTCCCCCATTTCCATTTGCATGAATCATCTACATCCGACGGAAGGTGGAGATCTTCGTTGTCCAGTTGAGCAAGAGTAATACCAGCATCTGCAGCAAATTCCTTCTTGAAGGATAAACTAGGAATTAGGTCCGTCGTGGAGCCATGACCAGTGGGTATAACTACGAGCGGGGCTATCGACTTGTTTGCTTGTCGTCCGAGCTGGGCAACGTCTCTTTTCCCTCTGGCACTACTACTTCCCGTCTTGGGAGAGCTACTACTTTTACTCAGAGCTCGTAAATAGTTATCTGGCTTATTTTTCTCATATTGCGATGGTTCCGTGAGGAATCCAGTAGCCCACTCTTTTTCCTTTGCAGTAAATGTTTGCTTTTCCTCGGGCTTTTCCGTGCAAAATGCGCCTTCAGTTCGGCATCCACGATTGCGTCCCTTTCCTCGGGTGTCCTGTCGTAAGCTCTGACGGGAGGGCTTTTGGGTACTTTTGGGAGGGGCGAACGTCGGGGGTCTCGCCGGAATCCCATGGATGACGAAGTGGCGCCCTTCCTATGTCGGGGCTTAGGAGTCGGCTCATGCGGCGGCGGAGTGAGCTCATGCGGCGGTGGAGTCGGCTCATGCGGCGGCGGAGTCGGCTCATGCGGCGGCGGAGTCAGCTCATGCGGAGTGGGCTGACGCAGCGGCAGAGTCGGCGGTGGAGTCGGCGCACGCGGCGGCAGAGACGACTGATGGTTGTCGTTCCCTTCATCGTCATCAGGATGTGAATCGTGAATTGGCGGAGACGATGGTGGCCTTGGCGCCCAGCCTACAAACTTGATGTATTTCTTCCGCCATAGAATTAGACCACCCACGACGTCCCCTAGCACCGACTCATCATCAGCTCTTGGGAACTCAAGGTTCAGTGATTCATATCCTTGTACAACTTGATCCACGCCGACACAACCAAATCCATCTGGAATGGCATTGCCAAGCCACGATGCTGTAGAGTCAACAGTTAAAGTATAGCCGTCCGCCGCCTTCATGGATAAGTTAAATACTGGGACATGCAGCTCACAAGTTGTTTTCTCCATGATATAATCCACGGGGTAACTTGTCTCATCATCACCGACCATAACCGAGGAAGCCACACTGCTTCTGCGATGCGATGGGCCGCCTTGACTCGCTTGTTCCAGCTGAAGAGTTGGCGCCCCTTGCTCGCGCATTTGATCTATTTGCTTATGTTGTTCCTTATAGAGAGCAACCATCTGAAAGGACAATGATGTCGCCTAGAGGGGGGGGGGGGGTGAATAGGCGATTAAAACTTTCCGGTTTAGACTTGCTAATTGCGGAATAAAACTAGGTGTTTAAAATAACAAGCCGACAACTTAAATAAACTAGGATCAGCTATGTGCACCAACAAGGTGATAGCAATATAGAATACTTCAAGCACGAAGGCTATCACAATGTAAAGTGCATAAGTAAAAGGCTCGGGTATAGAAATAACCGAGGCACGCGGAGACGAGGAAGTATTCCCGAGTTCCTCCTTGTTAAGGGAGTACGTCTCGTTGGAGAGGTGTGAACCGACACAATGGTTCAACAACCACAAAGGTTTCACCTTCTTCTCCGATGAACCGCACCACAAAGGTTTGGTTCACCTTCCACTATCGGTATTCCTTCAAGGCGGAATCTGGAGCCTTTCAACAACAATCCGGGGCACAACCCACAATGGGATTGGGGGCTCCCGAACGGCTCTCAACAACAATCCGGGGCACAACCGACAATGGGGGAATAAGAGAGGAAGAATAAAGAGGAGATGCACCAAGAACTCCAAGATCAAGATCTACTAGGTTCCCCTCACTTAGAGGAGAGATGGATTGGTGGAAATGTAGATCTAGATCTCCTCTCTCAAATCCCTCAAAGATATGCAAGAATCATGGGAGGAATTGGGAGAGGGGCAAGCTTTCCAAGGTCAACAATGGAGGTGAGAGAGGGGAAAAATGTGCTTGCAAGAGCTGGCTGGCTGCAGGTAGGTGGAGGGGTATTTATACCCCTTCCAGAAAAAGAGCCGTTGCAGTCCACTTAGACCGGAGACTCCGGTCTGGAAGGCCGGAGACTCCGACCTGGCCGGAGACTCCGGCCCCTGAGGCCGGAGACTCCGGTCTCCCTGGGCAGAGACTCCGGGGTTACTCCGGGGTCACTCTGGACCCCTATACAGAGGCTGCCGTCGCTTGCTCTCTTTCTGCTCGAAAACTTGTGGGCCGGAGACTCCGGCCCCTGAGCCACCAGAGACCGGAGACTCCGGCCTGGGAAAGCGGCAAAGCCTGAGTCCGGAGACTCCGGTCCTGGGGACCAGAAACTCCGGCATGAACAACAACAACAAAATAGCACAGCCTGATAAGCGATAACTTTCTCGTTTGAACTCCAAAACAGGTGAAACCAATTTCGTTGGAAATATTAAGGATCACAAATATAGAGGGATACCACACATGGGGAGGTGTGGACCCTAACTCGAAGGTGGACCGATAATATTTCCAACACGAAAACGCAACAAGTTTTCCAAATGAAATCCGTTTTCGAAGAACTTGGGCTTGTCATGAAGATCACGGCAATTACCAAAACCCAACAAGGAGAAAATCCACATAAGAACCAAGAAGATGAAAAGCCAAGTATGCAAAGGTTTGAGCTCTCCAAAAAGATGCGATCAAGTTACTCACTTGAGAGCCCCTCTTGATAGTACGCCGTCTATCCTAAAACCCAGTCTCCCACTAACAACATGAGTCCGGTAAAATAGAAAACCTATCAAGATCATACCTTTGCCTTGCGCATTCCACTTGAGCTCGATGATGACGATCTTGACTCTCTCAAGATGGAACACCTTTCTTGATTGTGCTTGCTAGCACATGCTTGATGAAGACTTCTCCAAATGCTCCCCCATACTCCATTATGGGAGGGCCTCGCTAAGCTCCGTCTTCATGTCTCCTTTGCAAGCTTCAATCAAATGATGTCTTATGAGATGGATCATATTGAGCTTGCACTTCATCTTCTCTACACATGAACATTCTTCATATAAACCCTTGAGTAGAGCATTGATCATCATGTAATCTTCTAGAGTCCAACACATGAACTCCAAACATTTCCTATGGACAAGATCTACAAGAATATCTCAATTCAAACATTAGTCCAGAAGGATTGTCATTAATTACCAAAACCACACATGGGGCAACACATGCACTTTCAATCTCCCCCATTTTGGTAATTGATGACAATCCCTTTTACGAGGGTTTATATAATGAATTAAGCAACCATGCAACACAAAGAGCAATGATGCAAGAGCAAGAAAGGCAAATTCTTGAGAACGAAACTAAAGCATAAAACCAACAACTCTTAAACCCTCTAAACTTCTCCCCCATTGGCAACGATTGCCGAAATAGGTGAAAAGTAAGAAGGCCAATATAATAAGAGCTCCCCCATAAGGTGTGCATTTCTCATAATGTGAGTGAAATCAAATGCACATATCCAATGAAGAATAGATGGAGGGAGATCAAACTATATTGAGGATCCAAAGATTGTAAGAGAATATCAAAAAGAAAGATACTTCAACGAAAGAAGCAAGCAATCAAAAGGATCCGAAAAATGTTCTAAATATCAAGAGGGAACTCCCCAAGGTACGTGCATAAATAGGATTTCTATTTCAATATAGTGTGCACAACATGGAATCCTCACTCCCTCCTAGATAAATTCAAACACAAGCATGCAAGAGAATATAGATGAGAAGTGAGGCAAAACAACTTGCAACAAATAAAATCTTTTTGCAACATGATCAAGGAGCGGCAAATAAAAAGATGGGTGTGAGATATAAAGACATTTTAGGAGACTAATACAAGGATGAGCAAAATCATCAACATAGTCTTTCAAAAAGTGTTGCACATAGTGCATATCATGTCTTTCACATACTCACACCAACAGAGATATAGCAAATAACTCCACAAGCTTATTAAGATTCAAAAGCATAACACATAAACAACAAAGCTTGTGCCTTTAATTAGAGACCACCAAAGATACAAAAGCAAAGGGGTGGTCACTAAAGAATTGGAATACCAAATAAAGATGTAACTATTCTTATGTGTATAAGTTTCTAAGTAGACACCAATCACGAAGATATAAGTTCACAAAAAAAATGTACACACAAAATAGGTACAAAGGTAAAGGTCATGATATCCAAGAGGAAGTCATAAATACACCAATAAGATTTTTGCTTAAAAGCATATCACAAAGCTCAATTTTATCTTAAAGGGATATAAATGAACTTCCAACACATACTCATCATAGCATAAAAAACTATCCACAAAGGATAAAGGTGATAAACGGGATGCTCCGAGTAAGATAACAAGTATCACGAAAGGCAAATGATTTTGAAGAAACATCAAAGTTGCACATGAGAGACTTTAAGTAGAAAGTGCTAGATTGACATAATTGGGATGGATGAATCATGGAAATGAATATATAGTCCCCTTATATGTAATCATCCTGGCTTACTCACATTTGCAATAAAGGCGTTTTGCAAGAATCAAAAGAATTGCAACCAAAGAGATTCATGCCATGAAACAACCTACACAAGGTTGAGAGCTAGAAAAGTATGCATGAGGTAGATACTTGTTACCGAGATAGCATTGGTGATGTAGAAGATAGGAGCTCATGATCATCCAAGCTTGGCTGCAATAAGCACATGGTGACAACACCTTCCTTGTAGATGAGACAAGCATCCAATGCATCTCCAATATTCCTAAAACAAATTCAAGTACAAAAATGGTACCCAAACTCATTGGGTCCAAAGTAGTTAGAGCAACTACAATACATAGGACAAACTCCACATAAATATGTGCATATTAATGTGAAATTGAATTTCATGCACATCTTAGCCATATAGGATTTGATGGAGTTTATCCTATATATTGGATCAACGAAAGTAAGCATGCCAAAGAAATACATATAGTAAATATGCATGCACATGACTTTCAAGAACCAAAAGAGATATAATTTAGACAAAACTCCAAGTAAACCAACAAAGCACACACAAGTGTGACAAGAAAACAAATTGTCCAAATTATATCAAATATCCAAATCAACATATGAGTGAAGATACCACGTTGAAAAGATACCAAATGAAAATGTGGTCAAGGAATAACCAAACCCTCTACATTTTTCATGATGGCACAAAGTACCAAGACGGAAAATGCTTGTCTTCAAAGAGACATATCATCGGGATCAAATACCAAATGAAGACAACTAATGTTCAAAAACATATAGGATTGCTCCCCCAAGATGTGTGCATTATTTATGATTTTGCATTTGAATACAAAATGCACACAAATGAGATCATCACTCTCCATAAATATATTATTCGACCACTAGTCATGTTCAAGAAACGCAAGAAATTGCAATACCAATTTAAAGAGCGGTGTTTTACTCAAAGTAGGATAGTTTCCCAAGGAATAGTTCATTATCAAGAAGTATGACTTTTGAAGATCAATGCACAAGAATTGGTTCATTGCTTTTCCCAACTCAAGAAAGCACAAAACAAATTTCAAGTAGAGCAATAAAGGATCCAAAGAATACAAGGAAGACAAACGAGAGTTAGATCAAAACAAATCCTTGGCAATCAAATAAGGCAATTCAAAGCAAGAGACAAAATGAATATGATCAATATATTTACCACCAATATGATTATCACTTGTCAAGACAAGTAATGTATGGAGATATTTCTCGGTGGTGGATTGCAAAGATATATTGATGGCTACGTGTTGGTGAACCCCAAGAGGAAGGTTATGATGTAGACAGCAGAAGTTTTCCCTTGAGAAATCTACCCAAGGTTATCAATCCAGTAGGACTTGATGATCTATCGGAAGGTTGTTGATGTTGACTCCCCCTGGCGCTAGGGAGCTTGCACCAACGTGGAATCTGCACAGACACAAACCAGCACTTTGCCCAACACGAAACAGAGAGGTTGTCCATCTCTCCGGTCTTGCAGAAACAACGAGTTAAACGTATGGTGTGGAAAACAGCAGGAAAAACAGCAAGTAATAGGAAACAGATGATTGCAGCAGGTTGTGTAAACAATATGAGGAAATTGGACCAGGGTCCACAGTTCACTAGTGGTGTCTCTCTCAGAACAGATAACTAGCATATTGGGTAAACAAATTACACCTGGGCAATTGACAAATAGAAAGGGCATAACAATGCAATACATGCCAAGATGTCTACTATGAAATCTAGTTGGGCATTACAACAAAGTACATAGACCGTTATTCCAACAGCATCTATGCCTAAATAATCCACCTTCAAGGCAGCATCCGCATCCCATTCAGTATTAAGTTGCTAACAACAGATTATTGCATGAAGTAAAGTGTGTAATGTAATCAATACAAGTGACCTTGGACACTGCACCAATGTTTTATCCCTAGTAGCAACAGCACATCTACCATCTTAGACCTTTCTGTCACTGATCCAGATATCTAGAGACTGAACCCACTATCGAGCATAAATACCCCCTCTTGCAGTCACAAGCATCTACTTGGCCAAAACATCTACTAGCAACAGAGAGCATGCAAGATCAAGATCACATAGATAAACAACTTGAATAAACATGGTATCAATATTCATCGGATCCCAGCAAACACAACATCTAGCATTACAATAAGATGATCTTGATCATGTTAGGCAGCTCACAAGATCTAAACATGGAGGCACAAGGTAGAGAGACAACCATCTAGCTACTGCTACGGACCCGTAGTCCAGGGGTGGGCTACTCACGCATCACTCCGGAGGCAGGCATGGTGATGTAGAGCCCTCCGGTGATGATCTCCCCTCCGGCAGGGTGCCGGGAAGAGCTTCAGAACTCCTCCGATCTGAGATTGACGATGACGGCCGCGACGGAACTTTTCGTGGAATATGATCGACCGTAATAGGGTTTTCGCGTCGCGGAGAATATATAGGCGAAGAGGCGGCGTCGGTGGCCGAGGGGGGCCACCACGCCATAGGGGGGCGCGGGCCCACCCTGGGCCGTGCCCTAGTGTGGCGTGGCCCCCTGGTGGGTCTGCTCCGACTCCCCTTTGGACTCCGTGATCTCCTCGTGATATTATTGACGATGTCTTTTGTTTCGTCCTATTCCGAGAATATTTCCTTAATAGATTTTCTGAAACCAAAAACAAAAGAAAACATGGAACTGGCACTGTGGCATCTTGTTAATTGGTTAGTCCCAGAAAATGCATAAAAATGATATGAAGTGTAACCAAAACATGTAGCAATTGATATAATAACAGCATGGAACATCAAAAATTATAGATATGTTTGAGACGTATCAAGCATCCCCAAGCTTAGTTCCTGCTCGTCCTCGAGTAGGTAAGCGATAAAAACAGATAATTTTTGAAGTGACATGCTACCAACACAATCTTTGATCAAATAACAATGTAATGCACATGATCTGAATGAAGTGATCCAAGCCAATAGTCTATAGTTTGCAAGCAAGTAAATAAAGAGTAAACATAAGTGATCACACAAGTGCAAACTTTCATGAATAACACTATAAAACATTTAGAGATATAATAGTCTAACATAATAGTTAGTTCACAGCAGCAATAATTCTCAACATGAAAGTGTTTGTATCAACACAAAGGAAGATAATAGCTTCAGCTTTTGCTTCAACTTTCAACATGTATATCATATAGATAATGTCAATGCAAAGAATATGATCAACCAAACACAAAGTTATGTAAAAACTGTTATACTGGAGTTGACAATGATGTTTGCTTAAGTAGACAGAAAGAAGTGGGAAAACTGACTCAACATAAAAGTAAAAGAATGGCCCTTCGCAGAGGGAAGCAGGGATTAACATCATGTGCTAGAGCTGTAGTTCCCGAAGGCATATAGAGAGCATAAAATATTGTTTTGTAAGGTAATGGTGTATACATGTGTCAACAAATCAAATAGCAGGTACTTGTCATCTTCCATGGCTAACTAACTTTTAGAGTGGTTCCGAGAGTTTTTAGGACTGCACTTGTAACAAGCACTTATTGGTGACACTCCTCCCAACCATTTACTTTCCACAAACCATGGCTAACCGAATCCTCGGTGCCCACCAACATTTACCATGGAGGAGTGTCTATTTATTTATTTATTTATTTATTTATAGGGTGGACTAACCAGCTCTTTAATGCAAAATAAAAGGTGGAGAAGCAGATGAAGCTGTCAATCCTTGTAAATTAATTAGCATGGAAGATGACAAATCTCACTACTACATCCTTATGAGCTTTTCAAGTAGTGACACAAAAAGGGATAATTGTTTTGAGTAGTTAGTAGATAGCACATGAAGAAATTTTCTTGGAATGGTGAAAACACCACATAATAGGTAGGTATGGTGGACACATGTGGTATGGATTTGGCTCAAGGTTTTGGATGTACAAGAAGCATTCCCTCTTGTCACATCCCAAATTTAGGAACCAAGAAAAACTTAGTTTTACAAGACCAAAAATTCAGAACCAACAAAAACTTTTTGAAGTATTTTACTGATGATTGTGTTTTCCATCCCAATGCTATGTTGAACCTAGTGTGACTTGTTGTTTAAGTTGTTTGACTAGTAAATATAAGACCCAACCAATGTAAAAATATATTTAACTTTGGTGATCATGTTATGACAAGAAAATATTCCAGGTATCTTTTCCATTCTTATTTTGGCCAACTCCATTTCAATGATACTTGGTTTAGCAACACCCAAAACTAATACCCATTACTTGAGAAAGTAAAAGTATTTCCAGAATTATGTGTTCCCAAAAATGTGGGGATCTATATGCTATCTCCTATCTATCTTTTAAACTTGATATTTTGCATTTGTATGCAACTCCCATTTTATAAGCTTGGTTATCATTACATTTTAAAAGGAACACAAGTGGGAAATATATTACCCCACATATTTTGTCTTGCTCAAAACCCTTTTCAAAAGAATACAAAGGTGGAGTTGAGATAGTTTTAAACATCATCTTGTCATAATTAAGAGTGATCATTTTTACAAGATAGTATTGTTAATTATGGAAATGGTGGTGTGATTAATTCATGTGGTTTGGTTTGTGTGGTCATAAGTGTGATGTTGATATTGTTGTGTTTGTGGCTTGTGAGGGTAATTCCTCAGTTGTGCTTAATACTAGAATAAGACACACTTGACAACAAATTTGGTATGTGACTTGAATAAAAACAAACCCTCTAGAATTATTCACACCTAAGTTGAAATCCTAAATTAAGGGAAATGACCTTATTTAATTTCCCTCTATCTCTATTCCTCTATTTTATGAAAACAATTATATTTCCTTATTCTAGGAATGAGATAAAATAATAATAATTTCAACCTCATCTCACTCCCTCCTCAAGTAAACATACCTTTCAATTTTAAACAAAACTCTCAAAGTATTTAACAAAAGGAAATTAAGATCATGATGAAGAAATGATCTTAAATAAATTATTTCCTCCCTATTTCTCTAATTCTTTCAAACGAATATTTTCTCCATGAAAATATAACCTAATTGAAGTTACCATATTTGTCAAGAAAGTTCCAAAAGTTCAAAACGATATTTTACCACTTGTTTTAAAATATTAAAGAAATGTTAATTTAGTTTTACCAAAAATCATTTATTTAAACTTTATGAACAAATTATGTTCAAAACATTTTATTTTCAAAAGCCAATTTTTGTGGAGCTTCTACATGTATATGGGAGGCTACATGAATTTTCTCAGATTTTTAGAAAATGATTTAGTGCCTCAATTTAATCACTGAACAGCTTCTGGTTTTAAAACAAAACAGAAAAGGACTTGAATGTAAATAGAAAATGAAGTCCAGGGGGTTTTTCTGGAAGAACGTCGTCTTCTCTGTAGCAGCAGTGCCGACGAGGCCGTTGTCGTCCTCCCGTGCGTCGCTCGCCCGGACCCTCCCCTCCTCTTCGTTGCCCTGCGAGGAGAAGGATAAGAGACCCCCCCCCGAAGCTGCTCTCCTCCTCGCTCGCTCACTCGCTCTCCTTTCTCTCTCTCTCCCTCTCTGTTTTCTCTCCACCATGGCCGCGCCTCGGCCGAGCTCGCCGTCGAGCATCGCCGGCGATTGGAGCATCCCCGAGTAAATCCAGGACCGCCAGAAGATGCGCCTCACCGTCCTCTTCATCTCCGTGCAAGGAATCGAGGTGGGACGCCGTCGTTCGCGAGATCGCAGCCGTCTTCTTCCTCTCCGGCCGACGCACTCCGATCAAGCTCGCCACCGCCTCCGACCACCTCAGCACCAACGGATCGCACCCACGCATCGAGGGTGAGCAGGCGCACCTTCTGGACATATCCGTTCACCCCAGATCGCTGTAGTTCGTCGGTTCGCCGCTAGCCATGTCCATCCGCCGCCGTGGTTCGCCGTGGACGCCGTCTCCGGCGGCCATTTGGTCGCTGTCTCCGCCAGGGAGTGGCCCACACACGTACGCGTCCAACGCGTCCAACACGGGTAGAAAACGGGTCACGCGCGTGCGCTGTCGTCGATCCCGTGCGCGTCGTCGCCGGTGGTCGCCGCGGCCGTGCGCGTCATCGCCGTGCACGGTCCACACCTCAAAAGGCTGCGCACCCGTATACTATCACCAGCACCGAGCCAGCCCAGTGGCTAGCACACAGCACACCCGCGCGCGAGGTCTCCGGTTCGAATCCCGCGCGGCGCAACCCCTTTTTCCTATTTATCCACACGCTGACAGGCGGGCCCCACTGGTCAGTGACCGCGGTGGCCAGCGCAGCCGCACCCAGCCCAGTCAGTGCCAGCGTGGCCGCAGGCCCACACGTCAGTGACCGTGTGTAGCGCGCTGCTCGATTCAAAACGTTTCGTTAGTTTTTCTGGAAAATAAAATAAACAGCCAGATTCAAATTTAAACTTCAAAAATTCATAACTAATTAAATACTTGTCCAAAAATTGCGAACAAGATACCAAAATGTTCAGATAAATAAGGCCTGTCTTTTGGTGTAATTCACCTATCCAAACAAATTAGTTGAACTGTTGTTTTATTGAAATAAAGAAAATGGCAGAATATAAAACAAATTAGGAAAATTCATATCTTTAAAAATAAAGATCCAAAAATTAAGTTTGACCTCTTAAAATGTTCAGAAATCGATGACCTTCATGTTCCATCTTGTTTCCAAACATGGAAAAATTATTTTGTAATGTTGTTTAAAATAAATTAACAAAAGGGCATATTAAAAAGGGATTTTATAAATTAATCTGTAATGATTTTTGGAGCAAACCCAATTTTGCTAGGTTCCTAGTGTTTCACTTTATCATATCCTAACTCGGTATAATATTTGACTCCCAGAAAGTATATAGTGACCTAACTTTTGTCTGAAGTATTTCCTGTTCAACAGGAGGTGCTTGTTGTTAACCTTCGCCTCAGATAGTTTTGTGATCGATGTACCTAGCTTGCGTATAGGCGATAGACTACTGATCAATATAAAGCCCTCGTAAGTGTAAATCCTCGTTGTTGCTCGAACGATTAGATTGACGCTTACGGTTGGTTACTTGTCGGTGTGCCACTTGTGGTTTGGTTTGCTTATTGATTGTGGTGTTATTCTCATGTTTGCGACGCTAGACATAAACGCTACCGGAGTGATCCTTGGAACGGAGTTATTGAGGAAGGAGAATTCGTTGAATCTGAAGATCAAGACCAAATTCACTTTGCCGAGCAAGGCAAGCTATTCTCTGAGCTTGCATCTACATACATCTATTTTGGTTCGCATGTTTTACTTGTAAAGAGCAAAAGTTATTTATATGGTGTTTGCCACAAAAGCTATGATTTTGAAAACCCTTTTCCAAATTATAAGTATATTATTTTGACACCCTATATGGAGATATTAGCTGGAATTTTCCTTTTCAAACTATAGGAGGGGAAAATATTGTTTACTCAAAACTCCTTTGAAAAGACTTGTGTGGTTATGGAATGCCGAGATGTCGGTGTTGAAGTGGAGAAATGGTGAATGGTGATGGTTATGAAAAATGCACATTGTGTCCTTGTACTTACAGAACAACCAATACCCTGTGCGACCACATTTACCCACCTATTGGAAAGGGGCGTAGTCATATAATTTGCTCATATTAGTATGGGATGCCTCAACAACGAGGATGACCTCGTTCCATGAGGGGATGGTCATGGCGACCTACCCCCTGACGTGGGTCCTGGCATCTGAGGATGGGGATTGAAGGGTTCGCTCGTCGGGCAGAACTACGAGTCCTCACACTTAGGTTTCCTGACAGGGAATCTGGACTGAGTGTCGATGGAAAGGTTGAAAAATTTCGTAGCGGTAGGGTCCTATACTAGCATGAGCAAAGGACAGGCTATGGTCGGTGGCTCAACTTCGCATACACCTTGTATGGCGGGACGTGGCTGACACGATGACTTACCGGATGGGTGTGGGAAAAGCGTGCTACCTCTGCAGAGGGTTAAAACTATTCGAATAGCCGAGTCCTCGGATATGGACAGTTGGAAAGAACTGCTTTGACCATGTGCAAGTTTTGCAAAGTTTTGATATTTGAAAATAAAATGGAGATGTGTTGTATCCGCAACTCTACCGACGGGCTGGTAGGAGGTTGCTGGAGAATGATTTGACCATGACGGGCTATGGTCGAGAAGTGCAGAGTTTTGTGATTTAAAAGTGGAAAATATTTTATGCAACTATACCAAAGGGACGGTATGAGGTTGTTGGGGTTGAATGACCATGAAGGGTTATGGTCGAAAAAGGAGGAGTTTTGGGGAAATAAACAAAATGGTGATTTTCCGGGAAAGTGTTTTAAAAGAGACTTATTACAAAGATAGGTTTATGGGGAAAAGTTCTAAAAGCCTTCTTTTCTTTTTCAAGGAAGATTTAGAAATTTCAAAACAAAGTTTTAATAAACAAAAGTATATCCTTCTCTTTTCAACAAGGATATAGAGTTTTCAAAGCAAACGAAGTTTTATTTAAACAATAAAAGAGTAGTGCATGCTCATTCCGGTGGTAGTTTGCGAGTACATTCAAATGTACTCATATTGGTTTCGTCCCTGGCTATTGTCTTAGCTAGATTTTGAAGGAGAACAGTTCGAAGAAGAAGACTTCAATAACGTCAATGCGAACTAGGGCGCTTCCCAGTCAGCTGCCTGTAGGGTTAAGGCAAATGACTTGGGCTCCACGCTGTTTGGTGATTTCCGCTGCAAGTACCTGTTGAAGTTATGACTTCAATCAAGTAAGTATATTTATTCGGTATTTATGGGTGTTCTGTGATGCCAATTCGAGTTATGTGCAACAACAGACTGATCATGGGATTGTTGCAGGAAACATAATGGGTACCTCGGATAGTTAATCCGGGGTCCCCACACCTCTTAGTACAGAGTTTAGGCTAGCAAAGTTATTATAAACAAACATCATTATCAACTGGAATAGCAAGAATGTACATAAAACACAAGGTTTGACGAACCATAGACTCCCACTGTCTTCCTTGTTAACACATAGCCTTCATCCAAAAATTATCTAGACTACTATGGACTTCCAATCATGCAACAGATTATTATAGTAGAAAATCCTTATAGTAGTTCTTCATTAATAGCCATTACTTACATGATGCACAAGCTTAAACATTAATTACTTGACAGCTCAAAACAATTGGCAAGCATCAAATTACTCAAGACAACGATCTAAAAAGATTCATGTAAGCATTTTATACCACTACCACATGCATAGAATTTTTCTGGTCCAACCAAACACCAATCAACTTATTTGACAACTCTCCAAATAGATATAAGTGAAGCAAGAGAGTACTTTCTTCAAAAGAAACTGAAAGCTCTAACAAGAGATGTATGAAAAACTAAGAGCTAACAACAATAACAGCAACTAGACAGGAATACTCAGCAAGTATAAGTGAAGCACAAGAGTATTCTAATGAAAAAGTGGAGCGTGTCTCTCTCCCAAACATGAATGCTAGGATCCAACAAGTATAGCACAACAAACAAAACAAAACAAACTGAAAACAAAAACACACTGACGCTCCAAGGAAGAGTACACTAGTATGAAGCAATAAAAATATAGCACCATTAGAGATGACCTGATAATTTGTATATGAAGAAGGGGATGCCTTGGGCATCCCCAAGCTTAGATGCTTGAGTCTTCTTGAAATATGCTGGGGAGGTAAGCCTCCCCAAGCTTAAGCTCTTCACTCTTCTTGATCATGTAATATCATTCTCCTCTATCAACACTTGAAAACTTCCTTCACACCAAAACTTAACAGCTTTTCTTATTAGCAAGTTAGTGCACTAAAAGATAATACTTCAAAGTTCTAGCAAAGACAAAACTCACAAGCCAACTATCATCAACTTTTCCTAAAGGTTTCTTCATAGAAGAATCAGCAAAGTGAACATCCAAATGACATTTTTCCAAAGGTGCAAGCTTGAGAATATCATATAAATTTTTAGGCATAACCGAAATACAAGAACCAAGGTCACACAAAGCATTGCATTCAAACTTACTCAGTTTCATTTTAATAACAGGTTCCCAATTATCATCTAACTTCCTAGGGATAGAAGCTTCAAGTTTTAATTTTTCTTCCCTAGCATGCATGAGAGTTTTGATAATATGTTCAGTAAAAGCCATATTTATTTTACTAGCATTAGGACTCTTAGCTAGCTTTTGCAAGAACATGATGACTTCAGTTATGTTACAATTTTCGAAATTGAAGTTGTTGTCATAAAAAACAATGGAGCAATTATCACCAACACCTCTAAAAATTTCAGCACTTTTACTAGGAACAAAAGTAGTGTTATCAGGCAATTTAAAACTTTTTGTAGAGGTAGTAGAGACATTGTAACATCCCAGGTTTTTCAAAAAGTTGAAAAATCAGAAAAATTTAAAACTTTTGAAAACTATTATGTATTTTGCTTTAAAAAGAAAAATCATGCATGCATTCATCATCATATAGCTTTGTTTGCATTTTGATATTTCAAAAGTGGGAATTATAATTCCACTTGAAAACATATTTAAGAAAATACAATAAAAGGGCAAGTTATGCCTTATATATTATTTGGACTTTTATTGTTTTATTTGTTCTATTCAAATTTTGGATGTGACTTGATGGTACTTATTTAGAAAGTATTTTTAATCCCAAATTTACTTGTGTGGTGTTTTATTTAAGAAACAAATTTTGTGTTCTAAAACCTATATTTTTAAAATAGACATTAAGTTTCAAAATTCCTTTTAACCTCATTTCAAAAATTCTTGTGATAAAATAATATTTAAAATTTTATTCGAAGGTCTGAAAACAAAGACCTTGATTTTTACAAAACTATAGGAGTTGGTTTGAATTGATTTGGATTTAAAATTCAAAAGTTACTTGATTTTGAATAAAACAGAAAAGAAAAACGTTTTCTAGAAAAAAATGCGAGACCTAGCTAACTGGGCCAAGCCCACCTAACTAACTACCGCACGCACGACTAACAGCAGCCCAGGCCCGCTTTCCTTTCCCTCTCTCGCTGCCAGGCGGGTCCCACACATGAGGCAAGCGATGACATCATCATCTTCATCGTGACGAGCACGGCTTCCTTCCCGAAACCCTAACCAAATCCTAACCAAATTCGTCGCGATACGATCGCAATCTCCTGGGACTCCTGCCCCATATAAACCCCCATGTCCTCCTCTCTCAAAGCCCCCACAAACCCTAGACAAATCGCCGCAAGGCTGCCCACAAAATCGCCGCCGCCGTCCGCCATTACCGCCGCCGTTTGAGCACGAATTCGGCGACACCGCAGGTCTACACCGCCACCCTTTGGTCCCATCCTTTTGCTCTCGCCCGTGCGCATCTCCCTGACCCCCTCCTTGGTTTCTGCTGCAGCTTATTAGTTGGGTTCGAGCACAACCCGATCTCGCCGGACTGCCGCATCTCTGGCCGTCTTCTCTTCACTCTTCTGGAAGCGGAGCACGCCATCGTGGACACCATCGTCTTCACCGAACCGTGCCGCACCTCGACGTCGCCTTCCCAAGCCCAGAAGACCACCGGAGCGCCACCTCCGTCCACCGCACACGGCCAACACCGCCGTCGTCGACATCTTCGGCGACCATCCGCACCACCCGCTGAGCCTCTCCATCTCAACCGTCCGATCTCCAATCTAAGGCCCAGATTAGATTCGCTCACTGAACCGGTACCAACGAACCAGAAGACTCCACGTCGCGGTCCAGTCAGCAGCCGAGTCAGCATCCACGTCAACGCCCAGTCAGCGGCTCCGCACCAATCAGAAGACGCCACGTCGCCAGGGAGTTCAGCACGAATCTTTTATTTGTTTCTCTATAGTTTAGCTCCTACGTTTTATAGATTAGTCCCTGTAGATTAGATCTATCACTAATTTTTATTGGCTCGGCCAATTTTTGCAAACTTTATATTTTTGGAAAGCTTATGACACGTAGAAACTTTTGGCACAATTATTTTTATGTTTTGTCAATTAATTTTGTTTAAATTAAAAAGTGGCTTAAATAGTATTTTGAACATAACTTGAATTTAAAAATAGATTTTTGATCAAACTCTTTTGCTATAAATTTGTATGCCTAAGTATTGGCCGTAGGAATACTCTAATATTTTTTGTAAAAGTATTTTCTATGATTTTGTAATTAATATTGATTAAGTGCTTTTTAGGTGCTATTTTAATAATTACAATTGATTAAAATTATTTTTCTTCATCTATTCGGCTAATAAAATGACTTAGTCATATTTTGATCACTTTAGTTACAAAAAGTACTTAGAAATATTTTGCCTCTTCAAACAAAAGTAATTTTCTTCCTTAGAAAATATTTTATAATTATTTTGACAACACTATTTCCCTAGAAAAATTTCAACATCTTAAAAGTGCTAAATCTTTTCCTTAGAAAAATTTAGCATCTTGAAAACTTAGTTGTTTTGGGATATTTTCTAAGTGTTATTTTGACAAGTGTTTGTCCTTAGAAATTTTATCAACTATTGTTTTAAAGTATTTTTCCTTAGAAAATTTAGCAACTATGTTGTGTTTACTTTCCTTAGAAATTATTCAGACTTATTGTTTGACCTTTGGTCCTTAGTTATTTTTGGACCATATTACTTGCTTGCATTCCTTAGAGCATTTTCATAAGCATGCATGCATGTTAAGTCCTTAGCATTATTTGTGTACATCTTACATGACTTCCTCCTTAGAAATTTTGAGGATGCATGTCAGCCTTTTTGACTCCCTTGTCAAAACAACTAAGTTAGGACTTAGCATGAAAACAAGACTGCAGAAGCATCTCCAAGAAGAAATGACTTAGAAGAAATCAAGAGAAAGTTCATGAAGACCAACCAGCTACATTTTCTAAGTCTTTCTCCCTTTCTCTCTTTCTTACTTCTCCCTCTCTTAGACTTCATGGTGGCTAAGTTATATTCAAGATCAACCTTCTGCCAACATCATCAAGTCTTCAGAATCAACAAGTCCACAAAGTGCAATGAAGTCATCACATCAAGTAAAACTACAAGGAAGCAAGGGAGAAGAATTTTTAGAAGACCAACTACTTTTTTTCTTTCTATCTTCTTTCCTTCTATTATTGTCTCACTTTGGACATAGACCAAGTTCTTTGTGTTATGATTAAGTCCCTAGAGTGCTAATTGAATACCATTGAAGATCAACGAAGCTACCAAGGAGTTGAAGGTTGTTTGAAGACCAAAATTATGAGGACTTAGAGTAGCCTTACAACCTTTCAAGTTGTTGTTTTAGCATTGTTATGTTTACCCAACCTTTACCTTGCCTTAGCCTTTTTGGAATAATTGTTTTATGTCTTATCCTTATTGTGTTATGTATGTCTTTCACATCATAAATCATTCTGCATCTCATGCATGTCATATTTTCTTAAATGTTGTTTGGCTGCATATTTATGGTGTGTTGTTTGATGTGTTAGAAATTTCGGAGAGAGACGAAGGTGGTTGCAACTGCTACTTCTACACTTCTGTTTGCCAAGGCAAGTGGCACACCTCATGAAATCTCCTAAGTACTTTTATATGCATTACCTAGTATATTTCTTTATATGCATGTGTTGGATAGTATTATTACTATATGCTAAACCCATAATACCTTTACACTAGTTGTGTCTAGAATCCTATTGATAACTTAGTAGAATCATTGATGCTATGCAAAGTTGTTTTATTGAAAGCTTAATTCTACTAAGTTAATTTATCACCTGGGTGAAATTGGGCTTGAACGGCTGACAGAGTTGAGTGTTTATTCACTTGTGGATTGCCACCCAGGGTATAAAAGGGACCAAAGTTTTCTCTAAGTGAAGATGTTCCAGTGCAGCCACTTAATATTATGGCTCTGCCTTGACTAAGTAAGTTCTAGGAACCTGATTCCGGCACGTCTCAGTAGATGAATATCTTTGGGTCTGCCCAGAGGAACAGGGGACTGTTTCCCAAAGGTCTTGTCCCAACTCTCTCCTTTTCCTTAGCACAAATTGAGTGCTTGAGGATAGTTTGGGTTTGTTGGGTCTCGTGGTGAAAGTGCACAACCTCTCGAGAGTGTAAAATCTAAGTACTTAGCCGTGTCCCCGGTTACGGACAATTTGAGCAGCTGATCAAGGATGACAACGGAAGCTCCCAACATTCCAATTTCTGAAATAAAAGTGTGAAGGTTGAACAAAAGTAGACAAGAGGATGGCATTCATGCCATACCTGTTTTTGACAAAAGAAAAGTGTTTTATAAAAGATAGGAAAAACTTGCTTTTATGCAAATCAGCCTTGAAACTCCACCAGCCAAATATGCATATAGGATATAGAGTTATTCCATTAAGTGTCCACATAGTGTCACTTGCCAGATCCATTTTTAATGGTATCTGACCCACTCTGTTGCAAAATTTTATTTGTTGCAGATTGTTCTGACGACGAGTGAGATTTCGTTAAGGTTTCGAGTCTGCAACCAACATGTTTTCGCCTGTGGCACATGCAAAGGATGAGGACTCTATGAAGATTGTGATTTCCGCTGCTTTACTCTATCAAGCTAGCTTTATGCTATGCAAGTTGTAATTATTTTTCCTAAGTACTGGATTATCATGTAATAATTGATGCAATGTTGTGATATTTCATCTTAGACTGTGTGTGCAAATGAATCGATCCAGGGGTTTGCGCTATACACAGGTACCTTGCCATATTTTAAGTGCAGGTACGCTACAGATGGTATCAGAGCACTGTGTTGCCTGTAGGTTCGAAACCCTAAGTCTGGTTAGAAATAAGAAAGCCCATAGGACAAAACTTTATTTGCTTTTTGTCTAAAAACTTTTGATATCATTCTTGTAACTTCTTAACTATTCGCGTTCTAAATCCCTTCTCTTATTCATAGATGTCCCGCCTCCTGGAATCACTCAAGAAGGGTCCAACCATGACCATGACCTTGGAATGCGAGACCGAGTTTCCAAAAGCTTTGAAGGACCTCATGTTGAGCATGGGATTTGAAGGAGCAGCCGTCTACAAAGGTTTTCCATTCATGGGTGAAGGCAAGAGTACTGGTGGGTGGAACTCCATCTATACAAGAACAAAGATGATGACCACAAGACCGAAGGTTGCTGCATGTTCACAAACCCAATAATTCGAACATCATTCTTTGATTCAGCCAGAATTGCAGCTTGGGAGGCCATCGAACACCTTGGAAACTTCGATTCAGACTCCAGAACACCCAGAAGTACATTGATGAACCGAAGGAAATAGAGGAAGAACTCGATGCACTCAAGAAGAAGATAGAATAGAATCCCTTATATTTTAGAATAAAGAAACCATGTTGATGTATTGACCTATCAAACTTGTGGTATGTCAGTACTATCATATGTTTTCCCCATATCCTAGGTGTACTTCGATCCAAAAACGACTAGTAGGTTTTCTCAAAAATTTGTGAGTGTTTATCATGTGTGATTGTTTGTGTCAAATTGCTTGTATGGGTAGGAATAATTCTCCTAGATCTGTCTATCTTTTACTCATCTCTGCTAAACCCAAACAGATGCCTCACCATAGCCCCAATGTTGATGTGAAGACAATGACAAATCAAATAATAGAAGCACAGAATCAGTTGAGCTTGTTAATGAACCAAAACCAAGAAGACACCAAGGACATTCCAGCACCACCCCCATCTCAAGAGGATATGCTGACCAAATTCTTGAAGCTTAGACCAAAGAAATTCTCAAGTACTACTGAACCTATTTTGGCTGATGATTGGCTACGTTCAGTAAATAAGGATTTAGTCACAATTGGATGCACAGATGCTGAGAAGGTTAGATTCACGGCGTATCTACTAGAAGGACCTGCAGCAAACTGGTGGGACGGCTACCAGATCACTTACCCCATTGAAGGGATGACATGGGAATTGTTCCAAGAAGGATTTTGTGCTGAACATATTTCATCAGGAGTGATGAAACTGAAGAGGGAGGAATTTCTCGACCTTCGACTAGGCGACCGAACTATAGATGAATACCTGAATGAGTTCAACAATCTAGCGCGCTATGCACCGGATGATGTTGATACAGATGATAAAAGGAGGAAGAGATTTCTAAATGGTCTGGATGGCAAATTATCCATTTATTTAACAATTGCCCATGCCCCTGACTACCAGTCACTGGTTAACCAAGCTATAGTCCTGGAAAGTAAACTGAAGCAATATGCAAACAAGAAGAGAAAGCAGAAATTGGAAAACCATCGTTCAGCATCACAACATGAATGGAGCACTTCACATGAGGAACATGTTCGTTTTGGGTTCAACCACCATGAAGACCATAACCACCATTGTCGTAATATTAATGAACACGGCTTGCATGGAGAGGATGCCCACCACCTCAACCATGGTCACCATAGCCCCGCTCATACTAAAGAAGTTTATGACCTCAAAGATAAGCACCTCATGGGAGAAAACAGTTGTCAGAATCTCCACCCAAAACCCAATAAGAAGGACCTCAGTTAGGTAAAGTGTTTCAAATGCAAGAAAATGGGACACTACTCCCGAAGCTGTCCAGAAAAGAAGACTGGCAATGGGACTAAGCCAATTCAGTTCAGAAAGGGACATGTGTTTTCCATAAACATAGAGAGAGTTCTCAAGAAACCAGACCCAGTTATCGAAGGATTGATGATCAACTCTTATCCTGCCTTAGTACTTTTTGATATTGAAGCAACACATTCCGTCATATCAAAGGACTTAATGAGTAAAAATAAGATCCCCAATCGAGGACTTAGGAGACCCATCCGGGTAAGCTCTACAGAAGGAAAAATGCCAGCAAACACTGTATGCCAGAACGTGACTTTGGGAATGGAGACACATAATTTCCCAAGCGAGTTGTTTGTGTTGGACCTGCAGGGCTTTGATATAATCTTAGGCAAGGACTGGATATCCAAATATGATGGTCAGATTGATCAAGCCGACAAAGCGGTCACGCTCACCACACCAGATAAAAGGCGGATCAGATATCAATGTAAAACCAGAAATGAAGACACCCAGAGAAACTTCAAGAGGAGTTTTGCCAAGTAGGACCAGAGTCAATGTAATGGTGATAAGGTTGTAATATTTGCCATTGGAATTTTTAATACCAACACAGATCTCTTTTAAGGGTGGTAGCCACCTAGACATCCTCGTCAGAACCTTTTGCTAGCCTTCCCGAATCTCGGGACGAGATTCCTTTTAAGGGTGGTAGTATGTAACATCCCAGGTTTTTTAAAAAGTTGAAAAATCAGAAAAATTTAAAACTTTTGAAAACTATTATGTATTTTGCTTTAAAAAGAAAAATCATGCATGCATTCATCATCATATAGCTTTGTTTGCATTTTGATATTTCAAAAGTGGGAATTATAATTCCACTTGAAAACATATTTAAGAAAATATAATAAAAGGGCAAGTTATGCCTTATATATTATTTGGACTTTTATTGTTCTATTTGTTCTATTCAAATTTTGGCTGTGACTTGATGGTACTTATTTAGAAAGTATTTTTAATCCCAAATTTACTTGTGTGGTGTTTTATTTAAGAAACAAATTTTGTGTTCTAAAACCTATATTTTAAAATAGACATTAAGTTTCAAAATTCCTTTTAACCTCATTTCAAAAATTCTTGTGATAAAATAATATTTAAAATTTTATTCGAAGGTCTGAAAACAAAGACCTTGATTTTTACAAAACTATAGGAGTTGGTTTGAATTGATTTGGATTTAAAATTCAAAAGTTACTTGATTTTGAATAAAACAGAAAAGAAAAATGTTTTCTGGAAAAAAATGCGAGACCTAGCTAACTAGGCCAAGCCCACCTAACTAACTACCGCACACGCGACCAACAGCAGCCCAGACCCGCTTTCCTTTCCCTCTCTCGCTGCCAGGCGGGTCCCACACATGAGGCAAGCGATGATGTCATCATCTTCATCGTGACGAGCACGGCTTCCTTCCCGAAACCCTAACCAAATCGTAACCAAATTCGTCGCGATACGATCGCAATCTCCCGGGACTCCTGCCCCATATAAACCCCCATGTCCTTCTCTCTCAAAGCCCCGACAAACCCTAGACAAATTGCCACAAGGCTGCCCACAAAATCGCCGCCGCCGTCCGCCATTACCGCCGCCGTTTGAGCACGAATTCGGCGACACCGCAGGTCCACACCGCCACCCTTTGGTCCCATCCTTTTGCTCTCGCCTGTGCGCATCTCCCTGACCCCCTCCTTGATTTTTGCTGCAGCTTATTAGTTGGGTTCGAGCACAACCCGATCTCGCCGGACTGCCGCATCTCCGGCCGTCTTCTCCTCACTCTTCTGGAAGAGGAGCACGCCATCGTGGACACCATCGTCTTCACCGAACCGTGTCGCACCTCGACGTCGCCTTCCCAAGCCCAGAAGACCACCGGAGCGCCACCTCCGTCCACCGCACATGGCCAACACCGCCGTCGTTGACATCTTCGGCGACCATCCGCGCCACCCGGTGAGCCTCTCCATCTCAACCGTCCGATCTCCAATCTAAGGCCCGGATTAGATTCCCTCACTGATCCGGTACCAACGAACCAGAAGACTCCACGTCGCGGTCCAGTCAGCAGCCGAGTCAGCATCCGCGTCAACGCCCAGTCAGCGGCTCCGCACCAATCAGAAGACGCCACATCGCCAGGGACTTCAGCGCGAATCTTTTATTTGTTTCTCTATAGTTTAGCCCCTACGTTTTACAGATTAGTCCCTATAGATTAGATCTATCACTAATTTTTATTGGCTCGGCCAATTTTTGCAAACTTTATATTTTTGGAAAGCTTATGACACGTAGAAACTTTTGGCACAATTATTTTTATGTTTTGTCAATTAATTTTGTTTAAATTAAAAAGTGGCTTAAATAGTATTTTGAACATAACTTGAATTTAAAAATAGATTTTTGATCAAACTCTTTTGCTATAAATTTGTATGCCTAAGTATTGGCCGTAGGAATACTCTAATATTTTTTGTAAAAGTATTTTCTATGATTTTGTAATTAATATTGATTAAATGCTTTTTAGGTGCTATTTTAATAATTACAATTGATTAAAATTATTTTTCTTCATCTATTCGGCTAATAAAATGACTTAGTCATATTTTGATCACTTTAGTTACAAAAAGTACTTAGAAATATTTTGCCTCTCCAAAATATTTGATAAATATTTTGACAACACTATTTCCCTAGAAAAATTTCAACATCTTAAAAGTGCTAAATCTTTTCCTTAGAAAAATTTAGCATCTTGAAAACTTAGTTGTTTTGGAATATTTCCTAAGTGTTATTTTGACAAGTGTTTGTCCTTAGAAATTTTATCAACTATTGTTTTAAAGTATTTTTCCTTAGAAAAATTAGCAACTATGTTGTGTTTACTTTCCTTAGAAATTATTCGGACTTAGTTATTTTTGGACCATATTACTTGCTTGCATTCCTTAGAGCATTTTCATAAGCATGCATGCATGTTAAGTCCTTAGCATTATTTGTGTACATCTTACATGACTTCCTCCTTAGAAATTTTGAGGATGCATGTTAGCCTTTTTGTCTCCCTTGTCAAAACAACTAAGTTAGGACTTAGCATGAAAACAAGACTGTAGAAGCATCTCCAAGAAGAAATGACTTAGAAGAAATCAAGAGAAAGTTCATGAAGACCAACCAGCTACATTTTCTAAGTCTTTCTCCCTTTCTCTCTTTCTTACTTCTCCCTCTCTTAGACTTCATGGTGGCTAAGTTATATTCAAGATCAACCTTCTGCCAACATCATCAAGTCTTCAGAATCAACAAGTCCACAAAGTGCAATGAAGTCATCACATCAAGTAAAACTACAAGGAAGCAAGGGAGAAGAATTTTTAGAATACCAACTACTTCTTTTCTTTCTATCTTCTTTCCTTCTATTATTGTCTCACTTTGGACATGGACCAAGTTCTTTGTGTTATGATTAAGTCCCTAGAGTGCTAATTGAATACCATTGAAGATCAACGAAGCTACCAAGGAGTTGAAGGTTGTTTGAAGACCAAAATTATGAAGACTTAGAGTAGCCTTACAACCTTTCAAGTTGTTGTTTTAGCATTGTTATGTTTACCCAACCTTTACCTTGCCTTAGCCTTTTTGGAATAAGTTGTTTTATGTCTTATCCTTATTGTGTTATGTATGTCTTTCACATCATAAATCATTCTGCATCTCATGCATGTCATATTTTCTTAAATGTTGTTTGGCTGCATATTTATGGTGTATTGTTTGATGTGTTAGAAATTTCGGAGAGAGACGAAGGTGGTTGCAACTGCTACTTCTACACTTCTGTTTGCCAAGGCAAGTGGCACACCTCATGAAATCTCCTAAGTACTTTTATATGCATTACTTAGTATATTTCTTTATATGCATGTGTTGGATAGTATTATTACTATATGCTAAACCCATAATACCTTTACACTAGTTGTGTCTAGAATCCTATTGATAACTTAGTAGAATCATTGATGCTATGCAAAGTTGTTTTATTGAAAGCTTAATTCTACTAAGTTAATTTATCACCTGGGTGAAATTGGGCTTGAACGGCTGACAGAGTTGAGTGTTTATTCACTTGTGGATTGCCACCCAGGGTATAAAAGGGACCAAAGTTTTCTCTAAGTGAAGATGCTTCCAGTGTAGCCACTTGGTATTATGGCTCTGCCTTGACTAAGTAAGTTCTAGGAACCTGATTCCGGCACGTCTCAGTAGATGAATATCTTTGGGTCTGCCCAGAGGAACAGGGGATTATTTCCCAAAGGTCTTGTCCCAACTCTCTCCTTTTCCTTAGCACAAATTGAGTGCTTGAGGATAGTTTGGGTTTGTTGGGTCTCGTGGTGAAAGTGCACAACCTCTCGAGAGTGTAAAATCTAAGTACTTAGCCGTGTCCCCGGTTACGGACAATTTGAGCAGCTGATCAAGGATGACAACGGAGGCTCCTAACATTCCAATTTCTGAAATAAAAGTGTGAAGGTTGAACAAAAGTAGACAAGAGGATGGCATTCATGCCATACCTGTTTTTGACAAAAGAAAAGTGTTTTATAAAAGATAGGAAAAACTTGCTTTTATGCAAATCAGCCTTGAAACTCCACCAGCCAAATATGCATATAGGCTATAGAGTTATTCCATTAAGTGTCCACATAGTGTCACTTGCCAGATCCATTTTTAATGGTATCTGACCCACTCTGTTGCAAAATTTTATTTGTTGCAGATTGTTCTGACGACGAGTGAGATTTCATTAAGGTTTTGAGTCTGCAACCAACATGTTTTCGCCTGTGGCACATGCAAAGGATGAGGACTCCATGAAGATTATGATTTCCGCTGCTTTACTCTATCAAGCTAGCTTTATGCTATGCGAGTTGTAATAATTTTTCCTAAGTACTGGATTATCGTGTAATAATTGATGCAATGTTGTGATATTTCATCTTAGACTGTGTATGCAAATGAATCGATCCAGGGTTTGCACTATACACAGGTACCTTGCCATATTTTAAGTGCAGGTACGCTACAGACATTTCCAACACTTATTATCTTTTCACTAACAGTAGGGGGCGCATTAGCATGTGAGTCATCATTTGTTTCATTAGTAAAATAGTGCAAACTCTAACAACACTATTTTGTTCAGCAATTTCAGCTTCTGTTTCTTCTCTCTCCCATCTTTCATGAAGTTCAGCAAGCATCCTAATGTTATTATCAATTTTAATTTGGATAGCATTGAGTGTTTTACTCTCTCTAATATCACTAGGAATAGCTTTTATTTTCAGCATTTCAACATCATGAGCAAGACTATCAACTTTAGCAGCAAGAGTATCAATTTTCCTAAGTTTTCCTCAACAGTTTTATTAAACGTAGTTTGTGTGCTAATAAAATCCTTAAGCATGACTTCAAGATCAGAGGGAACACTTCTATTGTTACTGTAGGAATTACCATAGGAATTACCATAAAAGTTGCTACCATTAGCAGGAAATGGCCTATAATTGTTGCTACCAAAATTATTCCTATAGGCATTGTTGTTGAAGTTGTTATTTTTAATGAAGTGTACATCAACATTTTTCTCATCATGAGCAACCAAAGAAGCAAGAGGAATATTATTTGGATCCACAACACCATGTCCATTCGAAAGCATAGTCATAATAGCATCAACTTTATCACTCAAGGAGGAAATTTCCTCAGCAGAATTTACCTTCTTACCAGTTAGAGCCCTTTCAGTGTGCCATTCAGAATAATTTACCATCATATCATCAAGAAGCTTTGTAGCAGCACCCAAAGTGATGGACATAAAGGTCCCTCCAGCAGCCGAGTCCAATAAGTTCCTTGAGGAAAAATTTAGTCCTGCATAAAAGGTTTGGATGATCATCCAAGTAGTCAGTCCATGAGTGGGGCAATTTTTAACCAAAGACTTCATTCTTTCCCAAGCTTGGGCAACATGCTCATTATCAAGTTGCCTAAAGTTCATAATACCACTTCTTAAAGAGATAATTTTAGCAGGAGGATAATATTTTCCAATGAAAGCATCTTTGCATTTAGTCCAGGAATCAATACTATTTCTAGGCAAAGATAGCAACCAATCTTTAGCTCTTCCTCTTAAGGAGAAAGGAAACAATTTCAACTTAATAATATTACTCTCTACCTCCTTATACTTTTGCATATCACAAAGTTCAACAAAATTGTTTAAGTGGGCAGCAGCATCATCAGTACTAACACCAGAAAATTGCTCTTTCATAACCAGATTTAACAGTGCAGGCTTAATCCCATAAAATTCTGCTTTAGAAGCAGGTGGAGCAATGGGTGTACAGATAAAATCATTGTTGTTTGTGCTAGTAAAGTCACACAACTTAGTATTTTTAGGATTACTCATTTTAGCAAGCCTAAAACAAGCAACAGGGTAACTCGAAATTAAAAACTAGATGCAGGAATTTAATTTTTTTGGGTTTTTGATTTTAAACAGTAAGCAAAACAAAAATAAAACAAGACAAAAAACAAAGTAAAGAGATTGGAACTGAGAGACTCCCCTTTCCAATAGCCTCCAAGTCCCCAGCAACGGTGCCAGAAAACAGCTTGATGGCTACGTGTTGGTGAACCCCAAGGGGAAGGTTATGATGTAGACAGCAGAAGTTTTCCCTTCAGAAATCTACCCAAGGTTATCAATCCAGTAGGACTTGATGATCTATCGGAAGGTTGTTGATGTTGACTCCCCCTGGCGCTAGGGAGCTTGCACCAACGTGGAATCTGCACAGACACAAACCAGAACTTTGCCCAACACGAAACAGAGAGGTTGTCAATCTCTCTGGTCTTGCAGAAACAAAGAGTTAAACGTATGGTGTGGAAAATAGCAGGAAAAACAGTAAGTAACAGGAAACAGATGATTGCAGCAGGTTGTGTAAACAGTATGAGGAAATTGGACCAGGGTCCACAGTGAACTAGTGGTGTCTCTCTCAGAACAGATAACTAGCATATTGAGTAAACAAATTACAGCTGGGCAATTGACAAATATAGAGGGCATAACAATGCAATACATGCCAAAATGTCTACTATGAAATCTAGTTGGGCATTACAACAAAGTACATAGACCGTTATTCCAACAACATCTATGCCTAAATAATCCACCTTCAAGGTAACATCCGCATCCCATTCAGTATTAAGTTGCTAACAACAGATTATTGCATGAAGTAAATTGTGTAATGTAATCAATACAAGTGCCCCTGGACACTGCACCAATGTTTTATCCCTAGTAGCAACAGCACACCTACCATCTTAGACCTTTCTGTCACTGATCCAGATATCTAGAGACTGAACCCACTATCGAGCATAAATACCCCCTCTTGGAGTCACAAGCATCTACTTGGCCAAAGCATCTACTAGCAACGGAGAGCATGCAAGATCAAGAGCACATAGATAAACAACTTGAATAAACATGGTATCAATATTCATCGGATCCCAGCAAACACAATATCTAGCATTACAATAAGATGATCTTGATCATGTTAGGCAGCTCACAAGATCTAAACATGGAGGCACAAGGTAGAGAGACAACCATCTAGCTACTGCTATGGACCCGTAGTCCAGGGGTGGGCTACTCACGCATCACTCCGGAGGCAGGCATGGTGATGTAGAGCCCTCCGGTGATGATCTCCCCTCCGGCAGGGTGCCGGGAAGAGCTTCAGAACTCCTCCGATCTGAGATTGACGATGACGGCCGCGACGGAACTTTCGTGGAATATGATCGACCGTAATAGGGTTTTCGCGTCGTGGAGAATATATAGGCGAAGAGGCGGCGTCGGTGGCCGAGGGGGGCCACCACGCCATAGGGGGGCGCAGGCCCACCCTGGGCCGCGCCCTAGTGTGGCGTGGCCCCCTGGTGGGTCTGCTCCGACTCCCCTTTGGACTCCGTGATCTCCTCGTGATATTATTGACGATGTCTTTTGTTTCGTCCAATTCCGAGAATATTTCCTTAATAGATTTTCTGAAACCAAAAACAGCAGAAAACAGGGAACTGGCACTCTGGCATCTTGTTAATAGGTTAGTCCCAGAAAATGCATAAAAATGATATGAAGTGTAAACAAAACATGTAGCAATTGATATAATAACAGCATGGAACATAAAAAATTATAGATACGTTTGAGACGTATCATATATTCAAGATCATATTCACAAAACATAAGCATATGGCAAAGGATAGGAATTAAAAGCCATGCTTAGATAGATAGATATTCTTGATAGCTTCAAAAATCACGCAAATAGTGCAAAGCAACTCCAAGGAGTAGCTTGAAGCAATTGGTTTCCCGAGGAGATATATGAGAACATATTTAGGGAAAGGCATATCAAGAAATTCTATCACAAACAAGATCCAATGGTGAGAGGCAAAAAACATTTAAGCAAAAAGGAACTTGTTTGAGAAACATGCCACAAAGGAATAAGATAGTGAAGACTATCAATTCTAGGTGGCAATACCTCACATGTTCACATTTTCTAGGTTTGTAATATGCACAAAACTTATTACTCCCCCATAACATGATAATCCAAATTTTCTTTAAAGTAAGAGGCATACAAAAACAACTCAAGAAATTAATGGACATTATAGAATTTTAATTTCTCATGAGCATGACATACCACATAGAGAATAGATAATATTGATTTATCAACACTAAGTGGTATTCCTCATGTACGCACATATTTAGAATTGTGAAGTGCACGAAGCATATCACTCTCCAAAAATGGATAGTCCATTAATCTCTCAAAGAGAGCCAACAAGATAAGATAGCAAATAAAGGCAATAAGGCTCAAAACAAGTAAATGGTGTGCAAACCAAAATACACATACTTGATTTCTCAAGATAAGTAGGTAGAGAGCACAACACATACAAACACTAGCAAGGTACAAAACCTAACACATGCAAGGGTGCAAGCAACTTTCAATGAATATATGATTTAAGTAAAAGTTACCGCAAGGAGGAACATTAGATAAGATATAGAACAATGTAACCCGAATGACTTGGCTTGAGAGAATATAAATGATGAAGATCCATAATTCTTCATGATGTAGCCAAGTCTCCAATGTCCTCCAACAACACCTATTGATCAAGTTTTAGCTTGTTGGTCCCCAACCAAGTTGGGTCCTAAGAGTTTAGTCACAATAGGTTTGGTAACCCAAATGGTTCTTTTCTTGACACCACTTTGAGTCCCAACATATTTGGCAAACACATTGCCAACCTTATCCTTTGAAAGAGAATAAACATCATCAACTATAATGGGGTTGGATAAGGTACCATTTGTGCATGAAGAAGCAAGGTGACCCTTTTCACGACATAGGTAGCAACATCGACTTCCTCCTCTCTTCTTAGTTGGAATCTTGACTTGAGGAGGAGTAGCTTGATTCTTCTTGGGAAGAGGCCGTTCTTCAACATGAGGAACTTGAGTTTGAACTTGAGCCTTCTTCCCTTGTTGCATCTCACTAAGATTCTTCTTCTTCAAAGGGCAAGATCTAACATGGTGCCCTTCAACTTTGTACTTGAAGCAAACAATCTTGGCCGAATCTTTGACTTGTTCTTGGCCCTTCTTCTTCTTGTTGATCTTGAACTTGTTCTTGTTATTGGAGTTGAATCCAAGTCCCTTTTATCATTGAGGCGTCTTTGAACACTCAACATATTGTCAAGTGTGGACTTCCCAACTTGACGCTTTTCCAAGTCTTTCTTCAAAGAAGTGACTTGGGCATTGAGCTCTTTTAATTCCTCTACATGGTTAGTATCAACACAAATACTAGAGGAAGTAGAAACTTCATTGTTAGAGCAACAAGGTATGGAAAGTAATTCATCACAAGATGTAGAAACATTGTGAGTGGATGAATCACTAGGACTAGTACAAGGCAATAAAGCATTTCTAGAAGAAGTTGTGCCAATTTCCACATGAGGCTCACAAGATGTTACCTTTGGCATAATAGCCTCATGAGCTAACTTTAGCCTAGTATGGGATGCTAGAAGGTCCTCATTAGAGCTAGAGAGCTTTTCATGACTTTCTTCTAATTTCCCATACTTGCTAGTTAGCAACTCAAGTTGAGCCCTTAGCTCAACATTCTCCTTCAAAATAGATGCTTCACAAGAAGTGGAGTTAGTAGCACAAGCATCATTAATATTAGAAATAGAAGGAGACAATTTGGCAAGCTTATCATTCTTAGATAGTTGAGTTTGGAGTTGATCATGAGACTCGATAAGGAGAGAGTGTTCACTTTCTAAAGCCTTGTGAGCTTTGTCAAGTCTCTCTATGTCGTCACTTAGTCTAGCATTGCCAACACCAAATTCAATTTTTTCCTTTTTAAGAACTTTATATTTAGCAAGGGCATGATCTCTTTCCTTAATGATTTTAGCAATAATAAGATCATTAGACTCATCAAGAGATTCAAGTCTCTCTTCAAGAGAAGACCTAAGCTCTTCTTCTTCAAGAGAAGCTTTAATGGAAGCTATAGTAATAGAGTCATCCCTCTCAAGAGAAGCTTTCATAGAAGCTTTGGGGAGATGATATGTCTCCAACGTATCCATAATTTCTAATGTTCCATGCTTATATTATACCAATTGCTACATGTTTATATACACTTCATATCACTTTTATGCATTTTCTGGGACTAACCTATTAACAAGATGCCACAGTGCCAGTTCCCTGTTTTCTGCTGTTTTTGGTTCCAGAAAAGTACTTCTGCGAATATTCTCGGAATTGCACGAAACAAAAGGCCACGTCCCTATTTTTCCAACACGTACACGAAGTCCGAAGGAGAGACGAAGAGGAGCCAGGAGGTGGCCAAACCACCTCCTGCCGCGCCAGCCTATGGTTTGGGCCCCTCGGGACTCCACCGACGCCGCCCCTTCGCCTATATATTGCCTCAGATGCGAAAACCCTAAAATACCAAGTCATATTTCCAGAAGAGTTCCGCAGCGCCGCCGCCATCGACGACAAGTTTCGGGGGACAGAATCTCTGTTCCGGCACGCCGCCGGGACGGGGAATTGCCCCCGGAGTCATCTCCATCGACACCACCGCCATCTTCATCGCCGCTGCTGACTCCCATGATGAGGAGGGAGTAGTTCTCCCCGAGGCTGAGGGCTCTACCGGTAGCTATGTGGTTCATCTCTCTCTCCCATGGTGTGATCTTTATGTGATCGTGTGTATTGCTAGTATCGCTGAATACATTAATAATGTTTATGCTACTCAAGTGATTTTGTCTAGTTTCTGGAGTCGTTGTGACAACACGGTATCAAGGTGACAGTGTGGGTACTTGTGTGACTCTATGAATAATTTAGATATTATCATGGCTTATTCTTGGGAACTGTGGTGTTTGTTTACTCAGACTTTGAGGTGTGCTCTTGCAGCCCTACGCATAGTACTCTTGTGTTATCAAGAAGGAGAATAATCCCGAGCAGTATTTACTTGTGTTCAGTTGTGCTAATCTAGTTGAATATGTAGATGTTACTCTTTATCTATTATGCACTCTATAGGTTACTTTAATATGAACTCCGGTACTCTCCACGGTGTAAAGGTGACAGTGTGTGCACCGTGTGTGATTCCTTTATGACGTTGTGGCGCTTGTTTACTCCGGCTTGAGGTGTGCTTTTGTAGCCCTACACAATGAATGGTGTTTGTTATCCAACAAGAGAGTGTTTAAGAGTAGCTTTTACTTATTCAGTTATGAGATCATTGTTGAGAGTGTCCACTAGTGAAAGTATGATCCCTAGGCCTTGTTTCTAAGCATTGAAACACCGTTTACAACAAGTTCTGCTACATGTTTGCTTGCTGCCATCTTTATTTCAGATTGCAGTTACTACTTATAATCATCCATATCACTTGTATTTCACTATCTCTTCGCCGAACTAGTGCACCTATACATCTGACAAGTGTATTGGGTGTGTTGGGGACACAAGAGACTTCTTGTATCTTAATTGCAGGGTTGCTTGAGAGGATATCTTTGACCTCTACCTCCCTGAGTTCGATAAACCTTGGGTGATTCACTTAAGGGAAACTTGCTGCTGTTCTACAAACCTCTGCTCTTGGAGGCCCAACACTGTCTACAAGAATAGAAGCACACGTAGACATCAAGCTATTTTCTGGCGCCGTTGCCGGGGAGGTAAGGTAAAAGGTATTCACATCCTCTGGCTACTAAGCTATTTTCTAGTTGTTGCTAGTGTGTGAGTGCTCGAAGTTATTTCCTTTAGATTCTGCAATTATATCTTTTTGTTTCTTGTTTTTATTTTCACTAGTTAGGCTTAATGGAAAACAACAAAAAAATTAGAGATCTTTATGAACTTTATATTGAATTAGGACATGATGCTTTTGAAGAGAAAATTAAAAAACCTATGGAAAATTATTTGCATGATGGTAGCAATGTTATTACTATAAATGCTTTGAACACCATTATTGCTAATGCTATGCAAAGTCTAAGCTTGGGGAAGCTGGTTTTGATGAATATGATATTTTTAGTCCCCCAAGTTTTGAGGAGAAAATTTTCTTTGATGATACTTTGCCTCCAATTTATGATGATTATAATGATAGTGGTATTTTGGTGCCACCTACTATGGAGGATAAAGTTTATTATGATTATACTATGCCTGCAATTTATGATGAATACAATGATGGTTGTGATAGTTTTACTCTCACTATTACTAATAAAATTGATTATGCTTATGTGGAGAGTAATGATACTTTTATGCATGTGGATCATGATAAGAATGCTTTATGTGATAGCTATATTGTTGATTTTATTCATGATGCACTGAAAATTATTTGAGAGAGGAAATATGGTTATAGAAATTTCATGTTACTAAACACCTCTCTTTATGATGAAGTTTTGAGCTTTCTCTTGATTTGCTTTTATTTGCTGGGTACTTTAAGACCTACTGGTCCTTATGAGAGAGGGAGACACGATTTCATATATCACAATAATATTAAGTCTTCTCTCTTTATGTTGAAATTTTTGAAGTTACACTTGTTTTGCATTTCTATGCTAGTCACTTTGTTCTTCATTGACTTGTTTTCTTACAAGACTCCTATGCATAGAAAGAGTGTTAGATTTAAACATGTTTTATATATGCTTCTTGATGCTCTCTTTTATGTTTCAACTCTCATCTTTATGTGGGCATCATAAAAATCACTATGCCTAGCTAAAAGGCTTTAAAGAAAAGCGCTTATGGGAGACAACCCATTTTTTATTTTCTGTTATTTTTGCTTTTTTTTGTTTTGAGTCAAGGTGCTTGTTACTTCTGTAGCAACTCCTTTGTATCTTTATTTTATCGCATTGTTGTGCCAAGTAAAGTTTATATTGAAAGTTGATGCAAGATTTGGATTTCTGCGCAGTAACAGATTTTTAGCTGTCACGAATTTGAGCTTTTCTCCCTGTAGAAAATTCGAAAAATTCTACGAAAAATCACGCATCTTCCTGAGATATGTACGCAACTTTCATTATTTTGGCCAGATCCATCTGAGCAACTTAAGTGCCTCGAAAAAATTCGTCTTCCAGACTGTTCTGTTTTTGACAGATTCTGCCTTTTGTTTTGCATTCGCTCTTTTACGATGTTTGTGTGGATTTCTTTGCTCCACAAAGCATTGGTGGCTGTAGCTAATGTCCAGAAGCTTTGGGAATGATTGTATCATTACAGAATATGAGAATTTTTGATTATGCACTAACCCTCTAATGAGAACTGTCTTGAGTTTGGTGTGAAGGAAGTTTTCAAGGATCAAGCGAGAAGGGTGATATTATGTGATCAAGAAGAGTGAAAAGCCTAAGCTTGGGGATGCCCCCGTGGTTCATCCCAACCATATTCAGAGAGACTCAAGCGTCTAAGCTTGGGGATGCCCAAGGCATCCCCTTCTTCATCAACAACTTATCAGGTCATCTCTAGTGAAACTATATTTTAATTCTTTCACATCTTATGCGCTTTACTTGGAGCGTCTGTGTGCTTTTGTTTTTGTTTGAATAAATTCGGATCCTAGCAATCCTTGTGTGGGAGAGAGACACGCTCCGCTTTTTCATGTGAATACTCATGTTCTTCACTTATATTTGTTGAGTATTCTTAACTAGCTACTGCAGTGCTTTTAGCTCCTGTTTTTCATGCATCTCTTCGAGCTGTTAGCACTTGTTTATAAATACTCTCTTGCTGCATTATATTATCATTTGGAGAGTTTATGTTTAAATAAATTGATTGGTGTTTGTTTGGAAGAAAGAAAATGCTACATGTAGTAGTTGGTATTGGAAAAGACATATGCATTCTTGTAGATCATTGTCTTGTTTCGATTTGATACTTTGCAATTGTTTTGAGCTCTCAAGTAGATCATGTTTAAGCTCTTGCATCATGTAGTTAAAGCCTAGTAGTGGAGAACTACCGTAGAGCTTGTTGAGACTTGGGATGCATATTTGTTCTCTCTAAGGTCTAGATATTTTCTGGTAAAATGTTTGAGCAACAAGGAAGACAGTGTAGAGTCTTATAATACTTGCAATATGTTTTTATGTGATTCTTGCTGTACCGGTTTATACTTGTGTTTGCTTCAAACAACCTTGCTAGCCTAAACTCTGTACTGAGAGGGAATGCTTCTCGTGCATCCAAAACTTGAGCCAAAACCCATGCCATTTGTGTCCACCATACCTACCTACTATGTGGTATTTCCTGCCATTCCAAGTAAATATTTCATGTGCTACCTTTAAACTATTCAAAACTTTATTACTCCTTATTTGTGTCAATGTTTTATAGCTCATGAGGAAGTATGTGGTGTTTTATCTTTCAATCTTGTCATTTACTTCTGACAGACTTTCACCAATGGACTAGTGGCATATACATCCGCTTATCCAATAATTTGCAAAAAGAGCTGGCAACGGGGTGCCCAGCCCCAATTAATTACAACTTTCATTAATAATTCTCTTCACATGTTTTGCCCTGATTTATCAGTAAGCAACTTAATTTGCAAATAGACACTCCTCCATGGTATGTGAATGTTGGAAGGCACCCGAGGATTCGGTTAGCCATGGCTTGTGTAAGCAAAAGGTTGGGAGGAGTGTCATCTATAAAGAAACTAAAATACATGTGTAAACAAAAGAGAAGAGGGATGATCTACCTTGCTGGTAGAGATAACGTCCTTCATGGGAGCCGCTCTTGAAAGTCTGGTTGACAAGGGGGTTAGAGTGCCCACTACCATTCGTTGACAACAACAAACACCTCTCAAATACTTATTTTGTGCTCTCTATATGCTTTCGAAAACTTAAAAAGCTCTAGCACATGATTTAATCCCTGCTTCCCTCTGCGAAGGGCCTATCTTTTACTTTATGTTGAGTCAGTTTACCTACTCCTTTCTATCTTAGAAGCAAACACTTGTGTGCATTGATTCTTACATGTTTACTTATTGCACTTGTTATATTGCTTTATGTTGACAACTATCCATGAGATATACATGTTACAAGTTGAAAGCAATTGCTGAAACTTAATCATCCTTTGTGTTGCTTCAATGCCTTTTACTTTGAATCTATTGCTTTATGAGTTACCTCTTATGCAAAACTTTTTGATGCTTGTCTTGAAAGTACTATTCATGAAAAGTTTTTGCTTATATGATTCATTGTTTACTCTTTATCTATTGTTAGCAAACTATAGACCATTGCTTTGAGTCACTTCATTCATGACATGAGCCTTGCAATATATTGATCAAGATTGTGTGAAAGCATGTCTCCTCAGAAATTATTTGTTGTTATCGTTTTACCTACTCGAGGACGAGTAGAACTAAGCTTGGGGATGCTTGATACGTCTCCAACGTATCCATAATTTCTGATGTTCCATGCTTATATTATACCAATTGCTACATGTTTTATATACACTTCATATCACTTTTATGCATTTTCTGGGACTAACCTATTAACAAGATGCCACAGTGCCAGTTCCCTGTTTTCTGCTGTTTTTGGTTCAGAAAAGTACTTCTGCGAATATTCTCGGAATTGCACGAAACAAAAGGCCACGTCCCTATTTTTCCAACACGTACACGGAGTCCGAAGGAGAGACGAAGAGGAGCCAGGAGGTGGCCAAACCACCTGGCGGCGTGGCCCCCCTCCGCGCCGCCTATGGTTTGGGCCCCTCGGGACTCCACCGACGCCGCCCCTTCGCCTATATATTGCCTCAGACGCGAAAACCCTAAAAACCAAGTCATATTTCCAGAAGAGTTCCGCAGCGCCGCCGCCATCGACGACAAGTTTCGGGGGACAGAATCTCTGTTCCGGCACGCCGCCGGGACGGGGAATTGCCCCCGGAGTCATCTCCATCGACACCACCGCCATCTTCATCGCCGCTGCTGACTCCCATGATGAGGAGGGAGTAGTTCTCCCCCGAGGCTGAGGGCTCTACCGGTAGCTATGTGGTTCATCTCTCTCCCATGGTGTGATCTTTATGTGATCATGTGTATTGCTAGTATCGCTGAATACATTAATAATGTTTATGCTACTCAAGTGATTTTGTCTAGTTTCTGGAGTCATTGTGACAACACGGTATCAAGGTGACAGTGTGGGTACTTGTGTGACTCTATGAATAATTTAGATATTATCATGGCTTATTCTTGGGAACTGTGGTGTTTGTTTACTCAGACTTTGAGGTGTGCTTTGCAGCCCTACGCATAGTACTGTGTTATCAAGAAGGAGAATAATCCCGAGCAGTATTTACTTGTGTTCAGTTGTGCTAATCTAGTTGAATATGTAGATGTTACTCTTTATCTATTATGCACTCTATAGGTTACTTTAATATGAACTCCGGTACTCTCCACGGTGTAAAGGTGACAGTGTGTGCACCGTGTGTGATTCCTTTATGACGTTGTGGCGCTTGTTTACTCCGGCTTGAGGTGTGCTTTTGTAGCCCTACACAATGAATGGTGTTTGTTATCCAACAAGAGAGTGTTTAAGAGTAGCTTTTACTTATTCAGTTATGAGATCATTGTTGAGAGTGTCCACTAGTGAAAGTATGATCCCTAGGCCTTGTTTCTAAGCATTGAAACACCGTTTACAACAAGTTCTGCTACATGTTTGCTTGCTGCCATCTTTATTTCAGATTGCAGTTACTACTTATAATCATCCATATCACTTGTATTTCACTATCTCTTCGCCGAACTAGTGCACCTATACATCTGACAAGTGTATTGGGTGTGTTGGGGACACAAGAGACTTCTTGTATCTTAATTGCAGGGTTGCTTGAGAGGATATCTTTGACCTCTACCTCCCTGAGTTCGATAAACCTTGGGTGATTCACTTAAGGGAAACTTGCTGCTGTTCTACAAACCTCTGCTCTTGGAGGCCCAACACTGTCTACAAGAATAGAAGCACACGTAGACATCAGGAGAGCACCAAGTACCATCTCACCCATCTTGGTTAAGGATTCAAAATCAAAACCTTCTTCATGAGAATCCTCATCCATATCATCACAATTTGGATTTGAGGTGGGACACACCTCGGAATCCTTAGCCATAAGACAAACATGATTAATGATTGAAGAGGATGAAGAACTACTTGAAGCACCATTGAGGTCCATGTCTTGTTCCAACAAATGTTGGGATTCCTCTACATTCTTAGTCATGCAAGTAATAGAGGATATGGAAGCATTATATTCATGACAACAAGACATAGAGAGCATATAATCATTAGATTTAGTTAAGCAACTATTACATGATATGCAAGGACCATCAACTCTAGCATGTAAGACATTTAGGTGCTACAAGAGTTTAAGTCCAAAGATTGAACATTGCAATGAGATAGAGATGAAGTATAGTCAATAGAATATTCACCATCAACAAAGCAATTTCTACCACCACTCACCATATCATTACCTTGTGACAAATCACATGTTGGTGAAGTGGAAGAAGTTGTGAACTCATCACGGCCGGAAGTGGAAGGAGAACAATCATCCTCAATAATTTTGGACACTTCATATATATCTTGAAGCTCGGTCCAAAGCTCATGAGCATTCCGAAAAAGCATGATTGAAGCAAGAACTACATCGCTCAAACACATATAAGACCATTAGAAACTAGAGTCTCGAGATGAGAGTTTTCCTCATCCTCTAAAGATAATTCTTGAGAATCCTTTGGAGGAGAAAAACCCACATCCACAATCCTCTTAATATAATTTGGACCCATGGCCCTAAAGAGATTAAGCATGCGAATTTTCCAAACATCATAATTTGTGCCATCGAATATGAAAGTGGGATCGTGCACTAATTCTCTAAACGACATCTTTTACTCTCTAGGCGGTAAAGCCCAAAAAGAGAGCCCAGGCTCTGATACCAATTGAAAGGACAATGATGTCGCCTAGAGGGGGGGGGTGAATAGGCGATTAAAACTTTTCCGGTTTAGGCTTGCTAATTGCGGAATAAAACTAGGTGTTTAAAATAACAAGCCGACAACTTAAATAAACTAGGCTCACCTATGTGCACCAACAACTTATGCTAAGCAAGACAAGCAACAAGGTGATAGCAATATAGAATACTTCAAGCACGAAGGCTATCACAATGTAAAGTGCATAAGTAAAATGCTCGGGTATAGAAATAACCGAGACACGTGGAGACGAGGAAGTATTCCCGAGTTCCTCCTTGTTAAGGGAGTACGTCTTGTTGGAGAGGTGTGAACCGACAGAATGGTTCAACAACCACAAAGGTTTCACCTTCTTCTCCGATGAACCGCACCACAAAGGTTTGGTTCACCTTCCACTATCGGTATTCCTTCGAGGCGGAATCTGGAGCCTTTCAACAACAATCCAGGGCACAACCCACAATGGGATTGGGGGCTCCCGAACGGCTCTCAACAACAATCCGGGGCACAACCCACAATGGGATTGGGGGTTCCCGAATGGCTTCAAGTGACCACACAAGGGTCCAACCACAACAAAGGCGTCTAGGATCCAAGGACCCAAGAGTGACAAGTTCACAAGCTTTCAACTTCCACGAATCATCGTGGAGAGCACACCGATGCACCAAATGCAAAAGGCAAGAGCACAAGTGCTCAAATCCTTCACTCTCAAATTCCAATAAAGCAATAAATGCTTATGGGGGAATAAGAGAGGAAGAACAAAGATAAGATGCACCAAGAACTCCAAGATCAAGATCTAATAGGTTCCCCTCACTTAGAGGAGAGATGGATTGGTGGAAATGTAGATCTAGATCTCCTCTCTCAAATCCCTCAAAAATATGCAAGAATCATGGGAGGAATTGGGAGAGGGGCAAGCTTTCCAAGGTCAACAATGGAGGTGAGAGGGGGAAAAACGTGCTTACAAGAGCTGGCTGGCTGGAGGTAGGTGGAGGGGTATTTATACCCCTCCCAGAAAAAGAGTCATTGCAGTCCACTTAGACCGGAGACTCTGGTCTGGAAGGCCGGAGACTCCGGCCTGGCTAGAGACTCCGGTCTCCCTGGGCAGAGACTCCGGGGTTACTCCGGGGTCACTCCGGACCCCTATACAGAGGCTGCCGTCGCTTGCTCTCTTTCTGCTCGAAAACTTGTGGGCCAGAGACTCCGGCCCCTGAGCCACCTGAGACCGGAGACTCCGGCCTGGGAAAGCAGCAAAGCCTGAGTCCGGAGACTCCGGTCCTGGGGACCGGAAACTCCGGCCTGAACAGCAGCAACAAAACAACACAGCCTGAAAAGCGATAACTTTCTCGTTTGAACTCCAAAACAGGTGAAACAATTTCGTTGGAAATATTAAGGGTCACAAATATAGAGGGGATACCACACATGGGGAGGTGTGGACCCTAACTCGAAGGTGGACCGGTAATATTTCCAACACGAAAACGCAACAAGTTTTCCAAATGAAATCCGTTTTAGAAGAACTTGGGCTTGTCATGAAGATCATGACAAGCATCAAAACCCAACAAGGAGAAAAGCCATATAAGAACCAAGAAGGATGAAAAGACAAGTATGCAAAGATTTGACCTCTCCACAAAGATGCGATCAAGTTACTCACTTGAGAGCCCCTCTTGATAGTACGCCGTCTATCCTAAAACCTGGTCTCCCACTAACAACATGAGACCGGTAAAATAGAAAACCTATCAAGATCATACCTTTGCCTTGCGCATTCCACTTAAGCTTGATGATGACGATCTTGACTCTCTCAAGATGGAACACCTTTCTTGATTGTGCTTGCTAGCACATGCTTGATGAAGACTTCTCCAAATGCTCCCCCATACTCCATTATGGGAGGGCCTCGCTAAGCTCCGTCTTCATGTCTCCTTTGCAAGCTTCAATCAAATGATGTCTTTCGAGATGGATCATATTGAGCTTGCACTTCATCTTCTCTACACATGACCATTCTTCATATAAACCCTTGAGTAGAGCATTGATCATCATGTAATCTTCTAGAGTCCGACACATGAACTCCAAACATTTCCAATGGACAAGATCTACAAGAATATCTCAATGCAAACATTAGTCCATAAGGATTGTCATTAATTACCAAAACCACACATGGGGCAACACATGCACTTTCACCATCTCGTCATGATTTCTTTCTAGGATCATCAACCGATCTGATTCCTGCTGCTCCTTCCTCCTCTTTTGTAACATCCCAGGTTTTCAAAAAGTTGAAAAATTAGAAAAATTTAAAACTTTTGAAAACTATTATGTATTTTGCTTTGAAAAGAAAATCATGCATTCATTCATCATCATTTAGCCTTGTTTGCATTTTGATATTTCAAAGGTGGGAAATAAATTTCCACTTGAAAACATATTTAAGAAAATATATTTAGTAGAGCATTTATGCTCTAAAATTTTCTTTTGACTTTTATATTTTGTTCTGTTAATGTTGTTTGTGAATTGATTGTATTTGTTGAAAGATAAATATTTGCAAAAGGTTTATCTTGTGATATTCAAGTTTTATTTAAGCCACCTCTGATTGTTTTAAACCTATTTTAAAATTGGACAACAAGTGTCATATTGTTTATTAAAAACCTAGTTTGGAAATCAAAATGATTTCTATTTGAATAGTGTGTTTGGTTGTGAGTTGTTTGTTTGTATGGATAATTATTCTATTACTTACCCATTCTATATTTCCAAGTTTATAGTATTGCCTTTGAAGGAAATTATTTATTTGATTTATAAAATGAGTTTCGAATTCATTTTGAATTATCAAACCCTTTTTAAACAGAATGAGTTTTTATGCAAATTATCCTTTGAGTGATATGTAATATTATTACTCATATTTTCCTTTGGTTTAAAATATAATTTCATAAGGAAATTATAAAACCCTATAGTTTTCAAAAGACATTAATATGTCCAAAATTCATTTAAACATATTTCAAAAATTTAGACAAAATGTTTTGGAAAATATTATTTGAGGTTTTCAAATTAAAAGAGTTGGTTTTTACAAAACTATAGAAATTGGTTTGACTTAATTCGGTTTTGTATTTAAAAAGTTATTAAAGTTTTTAGGAAAAGAAAAGAAAAGCTTTTGAACCAAAAAAAGGAACCCTAGCTAATTGGGCCGAAGCCCAACTTCTATACCTCTTCTCTACCCCGCGTGCGCGGCCCAGTTCCAGCCCAACAGCAGCCCACGCCAGCTTCCCTCTCTCTCTGTCAATGACAGGTGGGCCCCACCAGTGACGCAAGCGGTGACGTCACCGTCTTCAACATCGTGCGCAAGAAGAACTCCCCGAACCCTAGCACCAAATCTGCTCCGGATTCGTCGCGTTTAAACGGATTTTATCCGATATCTTCTGCCCCATATAAACCCCGCTCCCTCCTCTCTCTTTTGCCCCAGAAACCGAAACCCGAGAGCCCCCAGGCTGCTCGAGATCATCCACGGAGCGCCGCCACGGCCGCCGGCGAACTCCATCGATCCCGGCGAGTACAGGACACCCCGAGCCTTACCATCTATCTCTTTCTTCTTATTTCATCGCTGCGCATCGATCTGACCCTGTCCCGCATTTTTGCGTGCACCAGAACGTCGTATCCATCCTCGACAGGAGCTCGCCGCCGCCTCCTCGACTCCGGCGAGCAATCCTGGGCCAGCCGGAGCACCCCGACACCGCCAGTTTCGTCATCGTCTCCGCCACGCCTTTCTGCATCCGTAGGTATAAGACACGCTTCCCCGATCTCTCTGTAGCACTAGAACACCAACTCCGGCCATGGCGCCGCCACGGGAGCTAGGTTTCCGGCGAACAGCGCCGCTCGTTTTAGGCCAAACGAATCTCGGCCGTCCGATCTCGTTTTAACGCGTGAGATTAGATCCATCCGATGAACCGGTACCGGCGAATCAGAGCGCGCCATGTCCACAGCCCAGTCAGCAGCAGCGTCAGCAGCACAGTCAGCAGCTCCGCACCAACCAGAAGACGCCACGTCGACGGAGGACTTCAGCGCGAAGATCTTTTCAGTTTTCTTTACGTTCTAGCCCCTGCGCGTCACAGATTAGTCCCTGGATTTTAGATTCATTATTAATTTTTTATTCCTTTAGCCAAAATTTATGAAATTTATATTTTTGGAAAGCTAATAATGTGTAGAAACTTTCTGTACGCTTAATTTGAGGTTGGACGAAATTAATTTAGATAAATTTTAAAAATGGTTTAATTGATATTTTGGCTATAATTTAATTATAAAAATTGATAATTGAGCAAAATATTTTTGCTATATTTTTGTTTGTATAAATAATGGCCGTAGCATTGCCCTGTATTTTTGTAGAAGTGTTTTTATGTGTTTTTGCATGTAAATTGTTTTTATTGCTTTTTAGGTGTTATTTTAATAAGTAAATTATATTAAAATTGTTTTCCACATTAATTTCGAATAGAAATTTTAGCTAAGTCATGATGATCATGTTAGATGCAAAATAACTTAGAAATATTTCACCTCTCCCACAAAAGTGTTATTTCTTACTTAGAAAATTTTGAGTAATAAAATTTTTGACAACACTATTTCCTTAGAAATCAACATCTTAAAAGTGTTAAATCTTTTCCTTAGAAAAATTTAGCATCTTGAAAACTTAGTGGTTTTAGAATATTTTCCTAAGTGTTATTTTTGACAAGTGTTTGTCCTTAGAAATTTTATCAACTATTGTTTTAAAAGTCTTTTTCCTTAGAAAAATACCAACACCTTATTTTATGAACTTTTACTTAGACATTATTTTGACTTATTGTTTGACCTCTTTGGTCCTTAGTTATTTTTGGACCATCTTGTTTGCTTGCATTTCCTTAGAGCATTTACATAAGCATGGCATGCATAATTAAGCCCTTAGTATTATTTTATACTTTTCACATGACTTCCTCCTTAGAAATTTTGAGGATGCATGGTAGATCTCTTGACCTCTCTAGTCAAAACCGCTAAGTTAGAAGTTAGTGGAAACAATGAAGGACCAAAGAAGGACATAGCATGAAAACAAGACTCCAGAAGCATCTCCAAGAAGAAAGGACTTAGAAGAAATCAAGAGGAAGTTCATGAAGACCAACCAGCTACATTTTCTAAGTCTCCCTTCCCTTTCTCTCTTTTCCTTCTTTCTTCTCCTAGACTTCATGGTGACTAAGTTATATTCAAGACCAATCCTGATGCTGCCAACAATCAAGTCTTCAGAACCATCAAGTCTACAATTTTTCAATAAAATCAACACAAGGAGAAAGCTACAAGGAAGCAAGGAGAAGATTCTTTGAAGACCAACTACTCCATGTTGTGTATCTTTTCTACCTTCTATTTTTGTCTCACTTTGGACATGGACCAAGTCCTTGGTGTTTAAGACTAAGTAGTGCTAATTGAAGACCATTGAAGATCAATGAAACTACAAAGGAGTTGAAGATATTTTGAAGATCTAACATGTGAAGACTTGAACTAGCTTTACAACTTTTCAACTTGTTAGTTCTCAAGTTTACTTTTACTCTACCTTGACCTTGCCTTAGCTGAATGGGATAATGTTATTTTGTTGTCTCTCCCTTATTTTGTTTTGCTTGTCTTTCATACCACAATTCTTTGTATCATCCTGCATCGCATGCACATCATAATTTTTCTAAGTGTTGCATTTATGATTGTATGTTTATTTGTGGTTTGTTTGACTTGTTAGAAATTCCGGAGAGAGACGAAAGTGGTTGCAACTGCTACTACTACACTTCTGTTTGCCAAGGCAAGTGGCACACCCCCATAAATTTCCTAAGTATTTTATATGCATTACTTAGTGTATTTCTTATATGCATGTGTTGGATAGTATTTATTGCTATATGCTAAACCCACCATACCTTTACTCTAGTTGTGTCTAGAATCCCTTTTGATAACTTAGTAGATTATTGGATGCTATGCAAATGTGTTTTCCTTAAAGCTAAATTCTACTAAGTAATTTATCACCTGGGTGGACTTGGTTATGAAAAGATGATGGAAAGGTTGAGTGTCATCTCTTAGGGGTGACCTCTAAGGGATGGTCACTTGTGGTTGCCACCCAGGGTATTAAGGGGCCAATGTTTTCTCTAAGTGAAGATTGCTTACCATGCAACCATTAGTCATATGGGCTCTGACTTGATGGATTAAGTTGCGTGGACTCGTCCCGTCTTGACAGGTGGTGGTAGATGGTTAGAATGGGAACGGGTCAAGGCGGCATGGGATGAGGAAATGCTTCTGAAAAGTCTCGTCTCAACTCTCTCCTTTTCCTTAGCACAAATTGAGTGCTTGAGGATAGTTTGGGTTTGTTGGGTCTAATGGTGAAAGTGCACAACCTCTGCAGAGTTAAAAACTAAGTACTTAGCCGTATCCCCGGTTACGGACAATTTGAGCAGCTGATCAAGGATTTAACGGAGGCTTCATCATTCCAATTTCGAAAGTAAAACTTGATGGTGAACAAGGGTAGATGAGACTATGGTCTTATACCATATCGTCTCCAACTTTTGAAGAAAATGTTTTACAAAGTGTTAGGCAAAATTGGCTTTTATGCAAAATAGCCTTGAAACTCCACCAGCCAAATATGCATATAGGCTATTAGAGTTATTCCATTAAGTGTCCACATAGTGTCACTTGCCAGATCCATTTTTAATGGTATCTGACCCACTCTGTTGCAAAATTATATTTGTTGCAGATTGTTCGACGACGAGTGAGTTTCGTTAAGGTTTCGAGTCTGCAACCAACATGTTTTCGCCTGTGGCACATGCAAAGGATGAGGACTCCATGAAGATTATTATTTCCGCTGCTTTACTCTTTCAAACTAGCTTTATGCTATGCAAGTTGTAATGAATATTTTACCAAGTCTGGATCATTCGATGTAATGATGATACTTTGTTGTGATACTACATCTTAAACTATGTGTGCAAATGAAACGATCCAGGGGTTTGCACTATACACAGGTACCTTGCCATATTTTAAGTGCAGGTACGTTACAGATGGTATCAGAGCATGTGTTGCCTGTAGGTTCGAAACCCTAAGTCTGGATAGAAATAGGATGGCCATAGGAATTAAAAGCTAATTTACTCTACTATAAAAGTTTAATCTTGTTTCTTCCTTTTCTTTTGAACTTATTCTAGTAACACTTGATCTAATCTTGTTTCCTCAAATTCTGTTTAGATGGTCCCCTTCACCTTCAAGGAGATTCCGAGAGACAGCGTGACTTGTCCTTTTGGAGTTCAACTGAATGGTATCTGCAAAGATCTTGATTTGGTTCCCGCAACCTTCAAAATAAGGACGATACCCTCAGAGATAACCAATAAGCAACGCTGGGAGATTGAGACAGAGATCCTACCTGGTACTACCAGGATTCCCACCGAGGCAATTGTCTACAAGAGGGTGTACCCCACCTGGGAGACTGGTCTTCTGCTAGCAAAACATGAGGCACTATCACGTATCTGTGAGGAATTCTACGAGATGCTGCCCCAAAACTCTCCCTACCGTCGCTTCGGGAGGCGTAATGCTAATGGACTACCCCACTGGAGTGGAAAGGATCGCGAGAAGCTAAACCCTACAGAGCTACAAATGGAAGATCTGGAGTTAGCAACACATATAGCTGCCACTGCACTCCATGCTGAATGAAGATGACGGACGAGGCCAAGGAGTTGATTGAGGAGCAGAGGAAGGAGATCGAGACCACTATAGAAATAATAGTCTCCGAAGAATTGCAGAAGCAGAAGCTTGAGACGACCAATCAAAGACTTCAAGCTGAAAATCTGAAGCTTCTAAACAAGGTCGACCGACAGGAAGCAACGATAGCAGCCCTTCGGGAGCAATGTGCCCAACTCGCAAGGGAGTCATTCGAAGAGGAGAACTCAAGGATGAAGCGCCCTAAGACTAAGGCCTCCACCGAGTGTTCCAGCAAGAACCAGAGAGAGTAGTCACCCACCAACCCTAGAATTTTGTCAGACGACGTTAGTTTCATTATTGACCAACTAAAATTGTGGTATGGCAGTACTTAGGCTTGTATTTACAGAATATCCGTTGTTACCTGGGTTTGAAGTCAAGAGAAAAGTTTGAAAGTTTAAAGTTTGTTTTGAGCTTGTTTGTGTTGTGTTATGTGAATGCTTGTATGGGTAGAAATATTTCCCTTAGAATCTGTCTATCTTATACTTATCTATTCTAAAACCCACAGATGTCTCCCCAGAGTGCACCTGAAGACAACAACAACATCAGCACCAACAACGTTGAAACAATGTTGCAGAAGATGATGGCAACACAAGCCCAGCTGATGACCATGATGACCCAGATCAAAGCAAATCAAAGTGAACCACCACCACCCCTAACCCATATGGATAGACTTGTCAAATTTTTAAGTCTTGAACCCAACACGTTCCACCCTACAAATGATCCAATTATGGCAACCGACTGGCTACGATCCATAGAGAAGGATCTGATACTTTGTGAGTGCACCGACACAGAGAAAGTGAGTTTTGCATCTTATTTCTTGGAAGGACTTGCGGCTAAATGGTGGAGAACTTATCATAGCACTCACACATGTGATACTTTAACCTGGAAAGAGTTCAAGGAGGGTTTTGTAGTGTTTACAATTCCCCTGACATGTGGAACATGAAGCAAGAAGAGTTCCTAAACCTGAGGCAAGGGGACAGGACGCTCAAGGAGTATAGAGATGATTTCTATGCACTGTCTCGTTATGCCCTGAAGGCATAATTATCGAGGAAGAGAGGGAGGAAAGTTTTCTCAAGAGACTATGTGATGAGATGAAAGTCCCTTTCACAGTCACACACGCTTGGGAGTATCAGGCCTTACTGGACCAAGCACTCATACTGGAGGATGATATCAGGAAGACTGGAAATCTGAAGAGAAAGCTAAGTATCAACAAACATCATTCTGAGCCTTCATTCAAAAGACACCATACTCCTGAGGTGAACCATAGCCGCAAACAGGGGAATCACCATAATAAAGGGAGTCACCTCAAACATCCTGATCGCAATGGTGGGTCCAAAGGAAGCAATGGAGACCGGAAGGGAAATGGACATGATGACCATAACCATAACAATGGACAGCATCGCCCAAATCCAGAACTCAAGAAAGATAACAGCCAAGTGCTCGGCTTTAAGTGCAATAATAAGGGCCATTATGCCAATAAGTGCCCGGAAAATAAACTCCAGAACAACCCTCCCCAGAAAGACATCAGCAAGGTGATGTGCTTCAAATGCAAGAACATGGGTCATTACACCAATAAATGCCCAGCTAAGATGAAGACCGAAGATGTTGCTAAGACAAAGCCTTTTGGTAAAGGATATATGAACCACACCAATGTGGAAGAAGTGATTGAGGAACCTAGCTTGGAGAATGGTACGTTATCAATCAAGTTTACAGTTTGAAGTGTGACTGCCAACACAATTTTCTTTTAAGGGTGGTAGCCCACCGAGTAATCCCAGTCACAACCTTTTGCTAGCCTTCCCGAATCTCGGGACGAGATTCCTTTTAAGGGTGGTAGTATGTAACATCCCAGGTTTTCAAAAAGTTGAAAAATCAGAAAAATTTAAAACTTTTGAAAACTATTATGTATTTTGCTTTGAAAAGAAAATCATGCATTCATTCATCATCATTTAGCCTTGTTTGCATTTTGATATTTCAAAGGTGGGAAATAAATTTCCACTTGAAAACATATTTAAGAAAATATATTTAGTAGAGCATTTATGCTCTAAAATTTTCTTTTGACTTTTATATTTTGTTCTGTTAATGTTGTTTGTGAATTGATTGTATTTGTTGAAAGATAAATATTTGCAAAAGGTTTATCTTGCGATATTCAAGTTTTATTTAAGCCACCTCTGATTGTTTTAAACCTATTTTAAAATTGGACAACAAGTGTCATATTGTTTATTAAAAACCTAGTTTGGAAATCAAAATGATTTCTATTTGAATAGTGTGTTTGGTTGTGAGTTGTTTGTTTGTATGGATAATTATTCTATTACTTACCCATTCTATATTTCCAAGTTTATAGTATTGCCTTTGAAGGAAATTATTTATTTGATTTATAAAATGAGTTTCGAATTCATTTTGAATTATCAAACCCTTTTTAAACAGAATGAGTTTTTATGCAAATTATCCTTTGAGTGATATGTAATATTATTACTCATATTTTCCTTTGGTTTAAAATATAATTTCAGAAGGAAATTATAAAACCCTATAGTTTTCAAAAGACATTAATATGTCCAAAATTCATTTAAACATATTTCAAAAATTTAGACAAAATGTTTTGGAAAATATTATTTGAGGTTTTCAAATTAAAAGAGTTGGTTTTTACAAAACTATAGAAATTGGTTTGACTTAATTCGGTTTTGTATTTAAAAAGTTATTAAAGTTTTTAGGAAAAGAAAAGAAAAGCTTTTGAACAAAAAAAAGGAACCCTAGCTAATTGGGCCGAAGCCCAACTTCTATACCTCTTCTCTACCCCGCGTGCGCGGCCCAGTTCCAGCCCAACAGCAGCCCACGGCAGCTTCCCTCTCTCTCTGTCAATGACAGGTGGGCCCCACCAGTGACGCAAGCGGTGACGTCACCGTCTTCAACGTCGTGCGCAAGAAGAACTCCCCGAACCCTAGCACCAAATCCGCTCCGGATTCGTCGCGTTTAAACGGATTTTATCCGATATCTTCTGCCCCATATAAACCCCGCTCCCTCCTCTCTCTTTTGCCCCAGAAACCGAAACCCGAGAGCCCCCAGGCTGCTCGAGATCATCCACGGAGCGTCGCCACGGCCGCCGGCGAACTCCATCGATCCCGGCGAGTACAGGACACCCCGAGCCCTACCATCTATCTCTTTCTTCTTATTTCATCGCTGCGCATCGATCTGACCCTGTCCCGCATTTTTGCGTGCACCAGAACGTCGTATCCATCCTCGACAGGAGCTCGCCGCCGCTTCCTCGACTCCGGCGAGCAATCCTGGGCCAGCCGGAGCACCCCGACACCGCCAGTTTCGTCATCGTCTCCGCCACGCCTTTCTGCATCCGTAGGTATAAGACACGCATCCCCGATCTCTCTGTAGCACTAGAACACCAACTCCGGCCATGGCGCCGCCACGGGAGCTAGGTTTCCGGCGAACAGCGCCGCTCATTTTAGGCCAAACGAATCTCGGCCGTCCGATCTCGTTTTAACGCGTGAGATTAGATCCATCCGATGAACCGGTACCGGCGAATCAGAGCGCGCCACGTCCACAGCCCAGTCAGCAGCACAGTCAGCAGCTCCGCACCAACCAGAAGACGCCACGTCGACGGAGGACTTCAGCGCGAAGATCTTTTCAGTTTTCTTTACGTTCTAGCCCCTGCGCGTCACAGATTAGTCCCTGGATTTTAGATTCATTATTAATTTTTATTCCTTTAGCCAAAATTTATGAAATTTATATTTTTGGAAAGCTAATAATGTGTAGAAACTTTCTGTACGCTTAATTTGAGGTTGGACGAAATTAATTTAGATAAATTTTAAAAATGGTTTAATTGATATTTTGGCTATAATTTAATTATAAAAATTGATAATTGAGCAAAATATTTTTGCTATATTTTTGTTTGTATAAATAATGGCCGTAGCATTGCCCTGTATTTTTGTAGAAGTGTTTTTATGTGTTTTTGCATGTAAATTGTTTTTATTGCTTTTTAGGTGTTATTTTAATAAGTAAATTATATTAAAATTGTTTTCCACATTAATTTCGAATAGAAATTTTAGCTAAGTCATGATGATCATGTTAGATGCAAAATAACTTAGAAATATTTCACCTCTCCCACAAAAGTGTTATTTCTTACTTAGAAAATTTTGAGTAATAAAATTTTTGACAACACTATTTCCTTAGAAATCAACATCTTAAAAGTGTTAAATCTTTTCCTTAGAAAAATTTAGCATCTTGAAAACTTAGTGGTTTTAGAATATTTTCCTAAGTGTTATTTTTGACAAGTGTTTGTCCTTAGAAATTTTATCAACTATTGTTTTAAAAGTCTTTTTCCTTAGAAAAATACCAACACCTTATTTTATGAACTTTTACTTAGACATTATTTTGACTTATTGTTTGACCTCTTTGGTCCTTAGTTATTTTTGGACCATCTTGTTTGCTTGCATTTCCTTAGAGCATTTACATAAGCATGGCATGCATAATTAAGCCCTTAGTATTATTTTATACTTTTCACATGACTTCCTCCTTAGAAATTTTGAGGATGCATGGTAGATCTCTTGACCTCTCTAGTCAAAACCGCTAAGTTAGAAGTTAGTGGAAACAATGAAGGACCAAAGAAGGACATAGCATGAAAACAAGACTCCAGAAGCATCTCCAAGAAGAAAGGACTTAGAAGAAATCAAGAGGAAGTTCATGAAGACCAACCAGCTACATTTTCTAAGTCTCCCTTCCCTTTCTCTCTTTTCCTTCTTTCTTCTCCTAGACTTCATGGTGACTAAGTTATATTCAAGACCAATCCTGATGCTGCCAACAATCAAGTCTTCAGAACCATCAAGTCTACAATTTTTCAATAAAATCAACACAAGGAGAAAGCTACAAGGAAGCAAGGAGAAGATTCTTTGAAGACCAACTACTCCATGTTGTGTATCTTTTCTACCTTCTATTTTTGTCTCACTTTGGACATGGACCAAGTCCTTGGTGTTTAAGACTAAGTAGTGCTAATTGAAGACCATTGAAGATCAATGAAACTACAAAGGAGTTGAAGATATTTTGAAGATCTAACATGTGAAGACTTGAACTAGCTTTACAACTTTTCAACTTGTTATTTCTCAAGTTTACTTTTACTCTACCTTGACCTTGCCTTAGCTGAATGGGATAATGTTATTTTGTTGTCTCTCCCTTATTTTGTTTTGCTTGTCTTTCATACCACAATTCTTTGTATCATCCTGCATCGCATGCACATCATAATTTTTCTAAGTGTTGCATTTATGATTGTATGTTTATTTGTGGTTTGTTTGACTTGTTAGAAATTCCGGAGAGAGACGAAAGTGGTTGCAACTGCTACTACTACACTTCTGTTTGCCAAGGCAAGTGGCACACCCCCATAAATTTCCTAAGTATTTTATATGCATTACTTAGTGTATTTCTTATATGCATGTGTTGGATAGTATTTATTGCTATATGCTAAACCCACCATACCTTTACTCTAGTTGTGTCTAGAATCCCTTTTGATAACTTAGTAGATTATTGGATGCTATGCAAATGTGTTTTCCTTAAAGCTAAATTCTACTAAGTAATTTATCACCTGGGTGGACTTGGTTATGAAAAGATGATGGAAAGGTTGAGTGTCATCTCTTAGGGGTGACCTCTAAGGGATGGTCACTTGTGGTTGCCACCCAGGGTATTAAGGGGCCAATGTTTTCTCTAAGTGAAGATTGCTTACCATGCAACCATTAGTCATATGGGCTCTGACTTGATGGATTAAGTTGCGTGGACTCGTCCCGTCTTGACAGGTGGTGGTAGATGGTTAGAATGGGAACGGGTCAAGGCGGCATGGGATGAGGAAATGCTTCTGAAAAGTCTCGTCTCAACTCTCTCCTTTTCCTTAGCACAAATTGAGTGCTTGAGGATAGTTTGGGTTTGTTGGGTCTAATGGTGAAAGTGCACAACCTCTGCAGAGTTAAAAACTAAGTACTTAGCCGTGTCCCCGGTTACGGACAATTTGAGCAGCTGATCAAGGATTTAACGGAGGCTTCATCATTCCAATTTCGAAAGTAAAACTTGATGGTGAACAAGGGTAGATGAGACTATGGTCTTATACCATATCGTCTCCAACTTTTGAAGAAAATGTTTTACAAAGTGTTAGGCAAAATTGGCTTTTATGCAAAATAGCCTTGAAACTCCACCAGCCAAATATGCATATAGGCTATTAGAGTTATTCCATTAAGTGTCCACATAGTGTCACTTGCCAGATCCATTTTTAATGGTATCTGACCCACTCTGTTGCAAAATTTTATTTTGTTGCAGATTGTTCCGACGACGAGTGAGTTTCGTTAAGGTTTCGAGTCTGCAACCAACATGTTTTCGCCTGTGGCACATGCAAAGGATGAGGACTCCATGAAGATTATTATTTCCGCTGCTTTACTCTTTCAAACTAGCTTTATGCTATGCAAGTTGTAATGAATATTTTACCAAGTCTGGATCATTCGATGTAATGATGATACTTTGTTGTGATACTACATCTTAAACTGTGTGTGCAAATGAAACGATCCAGGGGTTTGCACTATACACAGGTACCTTGCCATATTTTAAGTGCAGGTACGTTACATCTTTGCTCTCGCTCGGCTTCTATAAGATTCACGGTCCTGGGGAAACCCTTCACTCCACGGCACTTCACCTAAGCCTCGTGTTTGTCCTCCTTTTTCTTTGGTCCCAAGGGCCTCTGACAGCTCGTCCTTCTCTCTGTCGGAAATAAACGTTCCCTCTTTAGACTTGGCAATTAAGTCAATAATTTTTTGCTGGGCTCCGTTGACTACTTTGCTTTCATCAATTATTAGCTCCCCTATTTCCATGTCATACTCCCCTCTATGCACAAGTAGCCAATTCCTTATCCTTCTGTCCCATTCCTCTGTGACCGGGGTAAGCCCTTTTGCACGCAATTCGGACTCAACTTTTTCCCACTTAGGCTCGCAAACTCGGTAGCCACTGGCCCCATCTTATGGTGATATATCTTTTTCGCTGCATTATCCTTATTCGTTTTCGACCTTTTCTTAGCTAGTTCTGATTTCTTGTACTCCAGAAATGCAGGCCAGTGAGGCCGCTGCCTCTCTTGTGTGCCGGTGAAATCCGGAAGTTTCCATCTTCATTCCACTCACGGAATAATTTGTTCTTGTAGCTATTGAATTGTTGAGCCATCTTCTTAAGAGAGAAATGCTTGACTTTGTCCGTCATGGCTTTTGTCTTCAGCTCATCTTCCAAGACCGGTAGGGTGAAATGTGCAATGAGCTTGTTCCAAAGCACACCTTTGGTTCTCTCGTCGACGTAACTAACTCCCTCTAACTTTGCTGGCTTAATCCATTCCTGAGTGCTGATATAAACGTTGTCCCTGACAGTGACTCCACATTGATGCACAAACTTAACTACGTTCGGCACGGGTGCTAGTGGTTGGCCAGTAGCTGCATTCACCTCGTCAATTGTGAGATGCTCTTCTTTGCCCATCCCTTGGGCATGGCCTCGTTTAGTGGATTGGTTCGATGCGGAGGTCTAACAATATGAAACATGTGTGAATACATATATGTACAAATCAGTTATTGCATCTGCTCAACATAGGCTTAATATACCTCGCCAGACGGCATGGGTCCACCAATTTCCGAGTCCTCATCGTACTCGTTATTCCTTTGATCCGGTTCCATTCCCAGACCATAGTCGTTCAAAAACACTGAGCCATCATCTTCTGTTCTATGGTCTTCAGCTACTTCCGCGGGATGCCGAAATTCTCCGGGTTCCCTAATGTATGAAAAGATCTCTTCTTCCCCTTCTCTCCTTGCGAAGGGAGCATCGTCATCCATTGCTTAACTAATACGAAAAAAGATAAAACAATGATAGCATTAGTACAATAATTCAAAGTAGGGAACTATACAAATATGCAAAAAAAACAATTTAATATTGCATCTAAAGAAAATCTTTCAAAAAAAATAGTAACATGGGCTGTCCCAATCCCAGCCCAGCCCAAATTTGGGCCAGAACCGGGTCAAAGGTGGCCAGCGTGGTCAATGCTGGCCCACCTGCCAGCGGCCCCCGCCCCACCGCCACGTGTGACCGCCCACTGGCCACGCGTGGTCAATGCTGGCCCACCTGCCAGCGCCCACCTGCCCCACCGCCACGTGTGACCGCCCACTGGCCACGCGTGGTCAATGCTGGCCCACCTGCCAGCGGCTAGGTCTCACCCCGCCGCCCTGCCTCGTGTTCCCGCCCCGCCTCGTCTTCACGACCCCGCCTCATGTTCCCACCCGGCCGCCTCGCCTTTACCCCCCGTGGTCAATGCTGACCGCCAACGGCCCCCGCCCACCCGCAGTCAATACTCCTGGCCCACTTGCCAGCGACCCGGGACGGTTCCAGCGTGGTGCTGGCCCACCCGACGGTTCCCCTCCCCGCGATGGTTCCAGGGGCCCACCCGACGATTCCCCTCCCCGCGACGGTTCCCCGTCCCTGGTCTTTAAAAAGGGACGCGTCCGGGATGAATAGCGACACTTCACTCCGCTCCCCCGCCCCACAGAATCCAGCTCCTCGCCGCCATGTCGCGGTGGTTCTCGAAGTCCCGAAGTTCGAGGCCGGCGAGTCCTCCCGTGAGAACTCCGTTCGTCGCCGTGGCCAGGGGCGTGCGCAGGATGGCGCCACCGCTTCGTGCCACCCGCGCACTCGCCGCGCCATCTCGCACCACCACCACCGCCGGATGGAGGAAGATCCGGCGCCGGCGCTACGTGCCGGAGCCGGAGTGCCAGTGGCACTGGGACAACGTGGCCACGCTGGAGTGGTCCGACATCCACGTCCCCGAGGGCTAGCACCTAAACCCGCAGAGAATTCCGGTGCCGGCGGTCCCGCTCACTGGGGGCAAATGGACAGGGAGATCACGCGCCGGCGCCGCCTCCTCCCGCCGGAGCTCCGCAACGACCCCGCCTACGCGGCGGACTCCCCACACTGGGAGCAGTGGCTCAAGGACGAGCACGAGGAGCGCCGCTCCTCCTACTTCGCCCCGGCGCCCCGCGCCGTCCAATCCGCCTACCCAGCGCTGCCCGACGCGCTGTGGTTTGAGGAGGAGGTCCCTGAAGATGACGATGACCCGGACATGCAGGCCGCCTATGAGGCCTCCAACCGCACCCTCGTCGAGGACGAGATCAAGCGGTGGGAGGCGGTGCTGGCCCAGGTCCAGGCTGATGCCACCGCCGATGACGCGGCCCTGATGCCGCCGCCGCCACCGCCCTCAGGGACGTGGATGCCGCCACCGCCACGGTACATCGACCCGGACGAGGTCGAGCCGTGGTACTACGCCCTGGAACGCGAGCTGGAGCAGGACCGGCTGGAGCAGGCGCGGCAGGGCATTCCGCCACTGCCTCCTCTGCCTCCCGGCCTCGTTGGCGAGTCCTGGGTCTGGACCGGCGGGAGCTGGTCGCCGGATCGGCCCCAGGAACAGGAGGAGGCGGCATGGCCACAGTGGCAGGAGCAGCCACCGCCACCGCAGGAGCAGGCGCCGCCACCGGAGCGCCAGGCACCGCAGGAACAAGAAGTGCCTGAGCACCTCTGGACCCGGCCGACCCTTGTCATCCTCGACGACTAGATGCGGCGCCGGCGACGACGACCCCTCCGATCCCCCCATATATGTAATGGACCTAATGGCGTCCCCTATGTAATCGCCGTTTGTGGCCTCCCCGTGAGTATAATGAAATCGGCCCTTAGGCCCTAGCTAAAATGTGTAAAAATGTGTTCTTTGCTTCCAACTTCGGCGCCAGCCCCGTGGTTACGGTTAGGGTCCGCTGCCGCCGCCACCGCCGCCGCGCGCTAGATCTAAGGGAGGGAGAGGGGTAATTGGTCGGGGGACGAGCTCACCTTGGGTCGGGCGCGAGCTTGCTTGCTCGGGGACGATGATCTTGCTCGGGGCAGGAGCAGGACGGGAACGTCCGCCGAAGCCGGAGCAGGACGGGGACGGCCGGGGCCGGAGAAGGAGAGGGAGGCGATGTTCGGGGCGGCGGCGGCGCGGGGACGATATCCGGTAGCCTGGCGGCGTAGGGGGTGGCGTCATCTGGAGCCCGGAGGCGGAGCGTCGATTTGGTGGACTTGGGCAAATTTTCGGCCCGAGCCACTCAAATTAGCGCCAAAAAGGCCTCTAGTACCGGGCCGTGGCTCCACCCGGTACTAGAGGGTCTCTAGTACCGGGCCGTGTTACCACCCGGTACTAGAGGTCCCTCAGGGCCGCGAAAATTTGCGCGCCAAGCCCAGTGGACCTGTAGTACCGGGTGGTCGCACGGCCCGGTACTAGAGGTTGATTTTTTAATTTTCTGGTTTCTTACTTTTTTATATCTTTTGATTTACTTGTCTAAATCAAGTAAAAATTGCTTTCATTTTCCTGTTTTCTGTTTTGGTTTAAAATGAAGTATCACATGCGCTTGGTTTTAAATTAAGTACTACATACGCTTAATTTAAAATCAATTCAAAAATTTATAAATCAAGTACTACATGCGCAGTGGATCATTTCACATCACAAAGTTTGATGCTACATCAAAAATTTATAAATATTTATAAATTAAGTACTACATTCCGCCACCGCCATACGCTTGATTTCATTGACATTTGTCTCGTCCTAACTAAAATTATATAAAAGTTTAATAAATTATTACACATCATGAACAACATCCCTATTTAGTCTTCGCTTTTTCTTTTTGTGAGACCCTTTCTTCTGATCGCTCCGTAACCATGGACAAGGGTCTGCATATAACTTGACTTGGGTCAGTGGTCACTTTGAAGGGCGGAATTTCATGAAACTTGTCGTAATCTTCTGACATGTCTGTCTTGTCCTCCACTCCCACGATGGTTCTTTTCCCTGAAAGAACTATGTGGCGCTTTGGCTCATCGGCTGATGTATTCACTTCCTTATCTTTTTTTTTTTGGCTTGGTAGACATGTCCTTCACATAGAAAACCTGAGCCACATCCTTGGCTAGAACGAATGGTTCGTTGTCGTACGCAACATTCGTGAGATCCACTGTAGTCATTCCGTACAATGGGTCTTCCTTTACCCCGCCGCCTTCAGGTTGAACCATTTGCACCAGAACAAAGGGACCTTCAAAGAAGGTCCATAGTCAAGTTCCCATATCTGCTCTATGCAACCATAATATGTGACCGTGGCCTCATTCGTGCTCTTATCATCAAAGCGGACACCACTATTTTGGTTGGTGCTCTTTTTATCTTGGGCGTTCGTGTAAAATGTATTCCCGTTTATCTCATACCCTTGGAAAGTCCAAATAGTCGAAGATGGCCCCTTAGACAACAAGAACAGCTCATCTGAGACTGTGTTGTTGTTGTTCAGATGCGTTTCCAACCAACCGCCAAAATTCTCCATGTGTTCCTTTGCAATGGCGGAGTCATCCATCCCCGGGTTGTTAGAGCGTACAATATCCTTGTGCATCTGGATATACGGAGCCACCAAAGTGGAATTATGCAGAACTGTGTAGTGTGCTTTTGTGAAAGAATACCCGTCCCTGCATATGTATGATTTCTTTCCTAGAGTGCCTTTCCACTTAGTCTCCCCTCATGTCGCGATTCAGGAAGACCAATCGACTTAATGCCGGGAATAAAGTCAACACAAAACTCAATGACCTCCTCTGTTCCATACCCTTTGGAGATGCTTCCTTCTGGCCTAGCACGGTTATGAACATACTTCTTCAACACTCCCATGAACCTCTCAAAGGGGAACATATTGTGTAGAAATACAGGACCCAGAATGTGAATCTCGTCGACCAGGTGTACTAGGAGATGTGTCATAATAGTGAAGAAGGATGGTGGGAACACCAACTCAAAACTAACGAGACATTGAGCCACATCCTTCTGTAACCTTAATAGAGTGGTTGGGCTGATTGACTTCTGCGAAATTGCATTGAGGAACGCACATAGCTGAACAATGGATACTCGAACATTTTCCGGTAGAAGCCCCCGCAATGCAACCGGAAGCAGTTGAGTCATCAGCACGTGGCAGTCATGAGACTTTAGGTTCTGGAACTTTTTCTCTGCCATATTTATTATTCCCTTTATATTCGACGAGAAGCCAGACGGGACCTTCATACTGCTCAGGACTTCAAAAAATATCTCCTTCTCTTCTTTGGTAAGAACGTAGCTAGCAGGACGTAGACGTCCTTTATCCGTCCTCATTGGATGCAGGTTCTTTGGGTCTTTCAAAAGTTGCTGGTCCTCTCGTGCTTCCGGAGTATCTTTTGCCTTCCCATACACGCCCAAGAAGCCTAGCAGGTTCACGCAAACATTCTTCGTCACGTGCATCACGTCGATTGCAGAGCGGACCTTTAGGATTTTCCAATAGGGTAGTTCCCAAAATATAGACTTCTTCTTCCACAGGGGAACGTGGTTGTTAGCGTCCTTCGGAACAGACTGTCCGCCAGGACCCTTTCCAAAGATTACATCTAAATCCTTGACCGCATCATATATATCTTCACCACTTTGGAGGGGTGGCTTCGGCCGGTGATCTGCCTCACCTTTGAAATGCTGCTTGCTTTTCTTTCTTAGGGGATGCTGAGTTGTAAGAAATCGACGATGACCCGGGTACACATTCTTGTTACCTACATATATACTTTCAGTGCTATCTAAACAGTGGTGCATGCATTGTATCCCTTGTTCGACTGTCCTGAAATGTTACTAAGAGCAGGCCAATCATTGATGGTTACAAACAACAACCCTCGTAGGTTAAATTCCGCTTGTTTGTACTCATCCCACACAGGTACCCCTTCATCACGCCACAACTGTAAAAGTTCATCAACTAATGGCCTCAGGTAGACATCAATGTTGTTACCGGGTTGCTTCGGGCCTTGGATGAGCACTGGCATCATAATGAACTTCCGCTTCATGCACAACCAAGGAGGAAGGTTATAGATACATAGAGTCACAGGCCAGGTGCTATGACTGCTGCTCTGCTCCCCAAAAGGATTAAAGCCATCCGTGCTAAGACCAAACCTTAAGTTCCTTGGGTCACGTGCAAATTCCTTGTACTCTGTATCGATTTTTCTCCACTGCGACCCATCAGCCGGGTGTCTCAACATCTCGTCGCTCTTGCGGTCTTCTTTGTGCCATCGCAACAACTTGGCATGCTCTTTGTTTCTGAACAAACGTTTCAACCGTGGTATTATAGGAGCGTACCACATCACCTTGGCAGGAACCTTCTTCCTGGCGGGCAGGCCCTCAACATCGCCAGGGTCATCTGCTCTGATCTTATACCGCAATGCACCGCATACCGGGCATTCATTCAAATTCTCATACTTCTCACCGCGGTAGAGGATGCAGTCATTAATGCATGCATGTATCTTCTGCACATCTAATCCTAGAGGGCAGATAATCTTCTTTGCTTCATACGCACTCTCGGGCAATTCGTTACCAGCCGGCAGCTTGTCCTTCACTATTTTCAGTAAACTCCCAAATCCCTTGTCAGATAAACCATTCGCTGCCTTCCATTGCAATAATTCCAGTGTGGTACCGAGCTTTGTGTTGCCATCTTCGCAAGTTGGGTACAACTTTGTTTTGTGATCCTCTAACATGCGCTCCAACTTCAACTTCTCAAGTGTAGTTTCTGCTAGGGTATGTGCATCAACGATGACCCCACGTAAATCATCATGTATGATGGGATCATCTGGTACCTCTTCATCATCAGCTTCCCCTGTTGGGTTACCAACGTATTCAGGGTACATGTAGTTGTCATCGTTCTCTTCTTCGTTGTCTTCCATCATAACCCCTTTTTCTCCGTGCTTGGTCCAACAATTATAGCCGGGCATGAAACCAGAAGTTATCAGGTGGAGGTGAATTCTGTCTGTGTTAGGTAATCCTTCTCATTCCGACATTTCTGCATGGACAACACATAAAACCATTCGGCCCCTTGTTATCCTTAGCCACATTGAGAAAAGATTGCACGCCATCCATGTACTCTTTAGAGCGTCGGTCAGCGTACATCCATGGATGACTCATCTGCAAATCACCGCTAAAACCCATTACGATAAACCAACATAATAGGAAACACCATATTCATTAATACAAGTTCATCACATTAAAACCAAAGTAGAGTAGTGACCAAATGTAATACATAGTTCTCATAAAACATAAATTAATTGAAACTAGAATACAACTATCTAAAGAATTTAAATCCAACAACAAATGCGATCAGAATCGCAACTAAGGTAACTATTGAACCAACAGCATAATGATACCAAGCCTCTTGACTAATGACATATTTTTAATCTTTTAAGCTTCAAGCGCATTGCATCCATCTTCATCTCGTGCAGCGACGACGTCGGTAAGCTCGACCCCGTGAGCATCAACGATGTCGGCAATCTTCAAGTCCAATACCATCTTCTCTTCTAGGCATTGGAGACGAAGATCTTCACTTATCTTCAATTTTGCTTTCAAATCGTTGTTTTCTTTTTTAAAAACTCGACAATAGGGTCGGCTGGAATTTCCGGTTCAACTACCTCCTAAATAAAAATATATCTATGTCAATTTGGTCGGCATGATTGTTATAAACACAAAAAAATAGTGATAAAAATATACCACATCCGAATCATAGACCGGACGAGGGCCGACGGGGACGGATATCAAAACCATGACACTATACATATAAAAAACATAAGAAAATTATACAAGAAAAATAATTATGCATTCAAATCATACAAGTAATTTTTAAAATAAAAGATAAAAAAGAGGCTCACCGAGGTGGTGCCGGTCACGGGATGGCGGGGGCTATCGACGGCGGTGAGGACCGAGACGACACTAAAATCCACAAATAATAAATTAATTTGAGCTCAAAAACATAAAAAAATGAACTACCTAGCTTAGGCATTTCATCAAACACCTAGGTAGCACTATAAAAATGAAATGAGCTAAACTTGTATGGAAATGGCTAAAATTCGGCCGCCGGGTGAAAGGATCAAGTGTTGCTAACCCTTGGAGAGATGGGTGCCGTCTATCTTGACAAATCTTGGAAAAAAATGGGGCTACACTTGAGCTTGAGAGAGGAAACAATGGAGATGAACTTGAGAGTTCAAAAATGGTGGCTGGCCCGGGGTGGGAGATGATATAGCGGGACCTCTAGTCCCGGGTTGTACCACGGCCCGGGACGAAAGGTCCACCCTCCAGTCTCCACCCTGCCGCTGACTGTCTCGGTCCCTGGTATCACGGCCCGGAACTAGAGGTGCCCTACGACCCGGGACCGGACCTGCGCAGCGTTGGAGCCGCCGGCCCGGTACTAATTCCCTCCTCTAGTCCGGGTTCGAACTACGCCCGGGACTAGAGCCCAACACCCCTCTCCACCAAAGGTCCGGTTTCCACTAGTGGTACTATAACGTCTGGTGATTTGTTATTAGGGAACGGGGTGGTTAATTCTACTTGTTGAAAACAATCCGTTCCTGTACCGTGTAACATGGCACGTACCATCACGTACCGTGATTAAAATGATCTTATCCTGCAAAAGAAAAAAAAAGATTAAAATGATCTTATCCTATGTCGTGGCCCGTGTAGCATGGCATTGACTCGTGGTTGTTTATGATTACCAGACTACTTACAAAGTTTCTTTTAAATCTGGTTGTTTTCTTTTATTTGATCGATCTGGTTGTTGCATGGAGCACGGCCAGTTTTTTTACGTGGCTCTTCGATTGTTTTGACCGATCTGGTTGTTGCATATGGGGCACGGCAGCTTTTTTTAAGGAACTAGTTGCTTTGCACCGGTTGTTTTCTTTTATTTGATCGATCTGGTTGTTGCATGGAGCACGGCCAGTTTTTTTACGTGGCTCTTTGATTGTTTTGACCGATCTGGTTGTTGCATATGGGGCACGGCAGCTTTTTTTAAGGAACTAGTTGCTTTGCACGTTCAACGCAGGTCTCCAAAATAGAACATGATATATTTTGTTTAAACTAGCTGGGTGGCCCGCGCAATTGCGCGGCTAGCAATGGGATTATTTGTATCCTCATATCCATTGTATTAATTTTTGTTGATGCCATATTGTGGCACGTTGAAAAGAAATAGTACGTCTACATGTCTAAATAATATTTGTGATATTGAGCTTCGTTACTGTTCGCATGTTTCCATCTTGACAGCGAGTGAGTCTAACATTAAATTTATATTTTTTCCTCAAACTCCAGCAATATACCTTCTCATCACTCGTGAGTTATTTTTAAATGTCATTAGCGATTGATTCATTAGCGACATTTCTTACACATCATACGCGTGAATTATAATATCTCCAATAAAACCATATAATTTAATTCATTATGATGAAAACAAAGACCCAAACCAAGATATACGGGTTAGACTTTTATACATACAGTTCATTACTTAAGGTTTTCAGTAAAACGTTATGTAATAAATATATTGACAAATCTATTGAACAATTTTTTTTCTGTGCTCTTCCAAGAAAATCCTATTAACATGCTTTCGATACATATATCCATATATTGACCCTTACAGCCCGTGTCATTTCCGGATGGCAATGGGTGTACCCGTCACCCGCTAATCCGACAGGTACCACATCAAATGGGGAGGGTATGGTGGAAAAATACCCGTAGGTCTGCTTATCAGAAAAAATCTAAACATGTCGGGTCTAACGGAGGCAGGTATGAGACGCCAAACCTGTACCCTTTAACACGCATACCCGGCGACCCCACATGTGGGTGAGTATAAAGAAACACCAAGTTCTTTTCTCCCATATTCCCATCCTTTATTTTTTCTCCCCTCGTCTCTTTCTTCCAGCCACCCCCACGCAGACGCCGCCATGATTATTCTACCATGAAATCTCCCAATAATCTACATCCTATCGCATATTTATGGTAGAGCTCACTACCAGTAAGCATGTAAATTAATGTTTAACTAAAAATATGAACAACGACCTATTCTTTTGAGCAAACAAAAAAAGACAAAAAGTATACGCTACCTGACAACCACCCAACAGATTTTAACGTACAGACTAACTTCATTAGTCATTACTGAGAGCACCACACCAATTTCCATATGAAAAGCGATCAAGTTTATGTGTTGGCAGACTTCGCTGCAGTGTTACGAAAAGAGTAGAATAGAGATATGTCTTTATTCATGGACATACATTGAGAAAATCAGCTGAAAGCATCTCTTTATAGTAAGTGTAGGTATGCTTGGGCTTATACTTGATCAAGAAAAAAAATTGGGCTAACAGAATATACTACTGTAGGTGATAAAGGTACATAGTTTAATCTTACTGTTAATGTGCCAGCCAAATCAATAGCATATGTGTTGTTGGCCGGCTAATGCTCTGAACAGCCTAAAAATACAGAAATATGATTATCAGGACGTTGATGGACTCGATTTTACAGTCTAGTTTCATTGAGGTGCCTGCTTACCTGTAATATGTCCAACGCTGAGGCGAGTTACAAAAAATTCAATGCAGTTGCAAAATTGATTTCTGTTCAGTGATATGGAATATGTGCGAAAGAGGATGAACAAAAACAAAAAGACCAATTATGCATGCATATTACAGCGGTACTAACCTATCCAATTGATTATCCTTCTTGTCGTGCCCTGCTTAGTGATAAATTTTGTCAATGGTATTAGAAATAAATGGATGTTTCACCTGCAAGAGAGATGTAATGAGAGGATGGCAACTGCTCGCACTCCACAACATCATGTGCGATTGAATCCCACAAAAGGAAAAAACATCTTTATAAATTTGAACTGCCCAGCAAACATGAGAAATCATGTTGCTTAATCTAAATGAACCGACACAACTGGTCCAAGTAAAGTTCAGGTTTGTTCGCAAAGTCAAAAGGCTACGTTTAATGTGCAGTGACCAACAAAGGTCCGGACGACTGATCGTGGAATCAATCGCCATGGATGGAGAGGAAACGCCGGCCCCCAGAGAACCACCGCCGGGCCACCGGCTTTGTATGATGAATTTTCCTTATATGTTTGTCAGGATCGCTGGTGTGAGGTTAGCGTCATCGAATTTGTCCTCGTGAGATTGCCGCCCATGGCATTGTTGTAGGCATCCATGGCTTTCCGTGATTTTGTCTTTCCGATGCCTTCACTTCTCGCTGGATCAATCGCGTCATTGTATGTGTCTGAAACTCGATATTGGCAGGTGAGGCATTGAAGGGAATATTGGCAGCGACACCGATCGATATGCTCTAGAGCAGAGTTATCGATATATACATATATAATCTCTACATCTCTATGTATACATATATTATGTACATTATGCAGTTAGACCCATAATGGGAAATCAAAGTGGCGAATATTTTTTTTAATAAAAAGCCCTTTTAACTCAGTGGTAGAGTAATGCCATGGTAAGGCATAAGTCATCGGTTCAAATCCGATAAAGGGCTTTTTAAATTAGTGGTAAAGTAATGCCGTGCTAAGACGTAAGTCCTCGGTTCGAATCTGATAGAATACTTTTCTACTAAAATTCATTCACTTTTTTCTTTGTTTTTGAAACTTTCTCCATTTTTTATAGAATTTTATGACTTAGTGCGGGATGCATTCATTTTGGGTCTGAACACTAAATGAAGCACCAAATGTAAATTGCAAAAAAGAAATGAAATTGGACTCTTTTTCATCTTAGATCAATCAAATAACTACCTGTACTGAACTAATATAGATTATAGAATCCCTATTTAGTAATCCATTCTTATTCTATAACCGGAGGAAAAGAAATTGCACGTGCCGAATGCATCAAAAAGGGTGGCCATTTCCCCTACTTTCCTCCACATTTTATCAAGTGGTCATGCTACAGACAAAAACAGTCATGGATAGTTATAACGCCCACACCGGATATGGACCGAACTGTCTCACGACGTTCTGAACCCAGCTCACGTACCGCATTAATGGGCGAACAGCCCAACCCTTGGAACCACCTACAGCTCCAGGTGGCGAAGAGTCCATAGGGCAAATCAGATATGTAATTATTGGAATAATTGTTGGAGACTCAAATGATGGATATGCAAGCATGATAACTTATATGCTGTTCTATATCTCCATGAATCTAGGAACTTTTGCTTGCATTGTACTATTTTTCCGCCTTTACCACGCATTATTGTATGGGCTTCTAGAAGAGTATGTATGCTAGAAGTAAATTCTAGCCGCTTTCTTTTGAATCCTAAAATTCGATTAGAAGGATAGAAAGGCCATGAGCAGATTGTATCCATTGGGCAAATATCGGTTCGATCAAGATTTGTAAAAAGGAAGGAGTTAAGAGACCCTCCTGGCCCAACCCTAGACACTCTAAGATCCTTTTTCAAACCTGCTCCGCTCCCATTTAAGGAACATAGATTGAATAACCGGGATTCCTTCCCGATACTCTAATAAAAAAGAAATACTTTTTTCTTCAATTGTGGAAACCTCGGGACGAGAAGTAGTAGGATTGATTCTCATAATTATCACATAATTCCCGTCGTGGAAAATTATAGGCTAGATTCCGTTATGCTGAACCGCTGAATAAGACGCTGCCAGCCATACCGATCAACTGCCGAGATCTACCGACTGGAAGATGGATTATATCTGCACATCATCTTCTTCCTCGTCCTTGCAAGTTTACGACCATGTCTTCTTGATTCCACTCTGAAAAATATGGTGTTTTGCCAGGTATTCCTGCGACGCGCGCCGGCGCGTGCTGTATGCGTCACTATTAGCTCCTCGATTCGCCGGGCATATACTTGGTTGGATGTATTTCTTGCGTTCTTCCGATCAGTTGCGTGTCATGGCGTCGTCGTGTGTGCTCCAGATCTCAATCGATTGTATGGATACGGCGTATGTAGCTTAGCCGCTATGGAGGCGTGTCCGTGTGCTGGTTTCGTTGCAGATAAATCTTTATATTTGTGTATCGTATAGGACTTGCATCAATCAATCATAGTCCAGGTTGTATACGTCTTTGTTCTCTGTTCGAGATTTTAAAAGATCAATAAAGGCTATGTAGCACGTGTCGTGGATGACTCTACTATATATCTAAACTTTACACTTTTATTACGTTGCATAGTTACGTGATCTGTTTCCTGCCTTGTAAATGTGCTTGTACATGCTTTAAATCTCTACCGTCTGTGCATCTTAGTTATGTGGTGACAAATCTCCACCGTTAATTGTTTGTTGTCTTAATAATATAATAATAGATATCATTCCTCTTTGTAATAAGTTACTTTTCATGTATTTTAATATGTTATATACAACTCCGGCAATTCAAATACGCTCACGAGTTGCCAAATTAAGATTAGCAATGTGAAGAAAACTTTTAGAAAAATGAAAGAAAATTTGCTAATACACAAATTTTGCATTTAAATGAATAAATAGAATACAGTTCGCAAGCTATAGGCGCACATTACGATAGCTCATGATAAGACCATCTGCTTGACGCACTATTTCTGATCCAATTATCTCTATTGCAAAATCAAGGTCCCGAACCTGAAAACACAATGAGCATATCTCATTAACGGAAGCAGCTAAAATACTGAACTAATAAGCATTTGTAAAACATAACAAGAAATAAGCAATTGTTATCAAGCTATCCGACAAGAAATAAGAAATACTGAACTCATCAGATCAACAATTCCAAGTGATTATGAGCAAAAACAACTCCCCAAATTGTTATCAAGCTATCTGGCAAGGAAATCTAATGGTCCAAAATTATGTCTCAACAAGCCAATAGTGTTGGTAGCTGGAGAGACACATGAGAACAGACTACACATGAGAGCAGACTAACAGAATTGCACTCAGAATATATTCAGTCTGAACAACGACATTCATTTTGCGACGAACAAAGGAAATTATGTCCGATTTGATTGATAACATGATATGTATTATTTGAAGACTCCGTGCTCACTCTACTCACAAACTATGGGTTGCCTATGATAATCTCACCTAGCTTACAACTTACTTCAAATCAAGCCACGGAAGGAATAACGTCATTGTTGCTTCAGGAAGTACTCGGCCGTCCACAAGGAAAACATGCAAGCAAACTGCAAATGCAGAGTACTGCCAAATTTCATGCCTCGGTGGGTCAACTTCTATCTGAATGACAAGATTTAAGAACAGATTCAGAAACATTGCTAATTTTCGAAGTACAACTGACTTATGTGTTGCTGAACATATTTCTCAATGGCCAACGACTGGACTATTTTGTTACGGCCTACCTTCTCAATGAGATTCAGTCAAGACAAGACTTTTGCATTGTCATACATCTCCTGACTTTACTGTATCATGAATGGAGGAATAACATTAGATTTTTATTTTTTACTCACAAAGCTGAAGAACTAAAGAGGAAATGCGAGTATTAACTATTAACCTCTCATATTGGACTCGTCGTGGATTTAGGAGGAGGAACTTTGCAGCTTCATTAAGTAAGACTAGTTGAATTTAGCGCGGTATCACGCCGCGCCCTTAGCATGAATTTGTGTATAGCTTTGTTAGCTGTTTGTCACAATCTTAGGCATCAGTAAATAATAATCTGCAGCTGGAAGGAAAATATAATAAGCCTGTGATGCATATGATCAAATAGAAACATTTCTCCAATAAAGCGGAATTTCATTTTCAGCGTCTTTTCGGCACACATTATAAATTAACTAGAATTTCTTTCAGCTTAAAAAAAAACATATGACATCAAAAAGAATGAATTGCTCTGTAGCCTGCTGGGACTTTCATCGAATATCTGTTAGGCATCAATAAGTAATAATTTGCAGAAATGCAAAGTTTGCTTATTGAGTTCACTAGTGGAAACCAGACCTTTGGTGGAGAGGGGTGTTGGGCTCTAGTCCCGGGCGTGGTACAACCCGGTACTAGAGGAGGGAACTAGTACCGGCCGGCTGCTCTGACGCAGCACAGGTCTGGTCCCGGGTCGTAGGGCACCTCTAGTTCCGGGCCGTGATACCACCCGGGACCGAGGCAGTCAGCGGCAGGGCGGAGACTGGAGGGTGGACCTTTCGTTCCGGGCCGTGGTACAACCCGGGACTAGAGGTCCCGCTATATCATCTCCCACCCCGGGCCAGCCACCATTTTTGAACTCTCAAACTCATCTCCATTGTTTCCTCTCTCAAGCTCAAGTGTAGCCCCATTTTTTTCCAAGATTTGTCAAGATAGACGGCACCCATCTCTCCAAGGGTTAGCAACACTTGATCCTTTCACCCGGCGGCCGAATTTTAGCCATTTCCATACAAGTTTAGCTCATTTCATTTTTGTAGTGCTACCTAGGTGTTTGATGAAATGCCTAAACTAAGTAGTTCATTTTTATATGTTTTTGAGCTCAAATTAATTTATTATTTGTGGATTTTAGTGTCGTCTCGGTCCTCACCGCCGTCGATAGCCTCCGCCGTCCCGTGACCGGCACCACCTCGGTGAGCCTTTTTTTTATCTTTTATTTTAAAAAATTACTTGTATGATTTGAATGCATAATTATTTTTCTTGTATAATTTTCTTATGTTTTTTATATGTATAGTGTCATGGTTTTGATATCCGTCCCCGTCGGCCCTCGTCCGATGTGGTATATTTTTTAACTATTTATTTTGTTTCGTGTTTATAACAATCATGCCGACCAAATTGACATAGATATATTTTTATTTAGGAGGTAGTTGAACCGGAAATTCCCCCGACCCTATTGTCGAGTTTTTAAAAAAGAAAACAACGATTTGAAAGCAAAATTGAAGATAAGTGAAGATCTTCGTCTCCAATGCCTAGAAGAGAAGATGGAATTGGACTTGAAGATTGCCGACATCGTTGATGCTCACGGGGTCGAGCTTGCCGACGTCGTCGCTACCACGAGATGAAGATGGATGCAATGCGCGTCAAGCTTAAAAAGATTAGAAAATATGTCATTAGTCAAGAGGCTTGGTATCATTATGCTGTTGGTTCAATAGTTACCTTAGTTGCGATTCTGATCGCATTTGTTGTTGGATTTAAATTCTTTAGATAGTTGTATTCTAGCTAGTTTCAATTAATTTATGTTTTATGAGAACTATGTATTACATTTGGTCACTACTCTATTTGGTTTTAATGTGATGAACTTGTATTAATGAATATGGTGTTTCCTATTATGTTGGTTTATCGTAATGGGTTTTAGCGGTGATTTGCAGATGAGTCATCCATGGATGTACGCTGACCGACGCTCTAAAGAGTACATGGATGGCGTGCAATCTTTTCTCAATGTGGCTAAGGATAACAAGGGGCCGAATGGTTTTATGTGTTGTCCATGCCGAAATGTCGGAATGAGAAGGATTACCCTAACACAGACAGAATTCACCTCCACCTGATAACTTCTGGTTTCATGCCCGGCTATAATTGTTGGACCAAGCACGGAGAAAAAGGGGTTATGATGGAAGACAACGAAGAAGAAGAGAACGATGACAACTACATGTACCCTGAATATGTTGGTAACCCAACAGGGGAAGCTGATGATGAAGAGGTACCAGATGATCCCATCATACATGATGATTTACGTGGGGTCATCGTTGATGCACATACCCTAGCAGAAACTACACTTGAGAAGTTGAAGTTGGAGCGCATGTTAGAGGATCACAAAACAAAGTTGTACCCAACTTGCGAAGATGGCAACACAAAGCTCGGTACCACACTGGAATTATTGCAATGGAAGGCAGCGAATGGTTTATCTGACAAGGGATTTGGGAGTTTACTGAAAATAGTGAAGGACAAGCTGCCGGCTGGTAACGAATTGCCCGAGAGTGCGTATGAAGCAAAGAAGATTATCTGCCCTCTAGGATTAGATGTGCAGAAGATACATGCATGCATTAATGACTGCATCCTCTACCGCGGTGAGAAGTATGAGAATTTGAATGAATGCCCGGTATGCGGTGCATTGCGGTATAAGATCAGAGCAGATGACCCTGGCGATGTTGAGGGCCTGCCCGCCAGGAAGAAGGTTCCTGCCAAGGTGATGTGGTACGCTCCTATAATACCACGGTTGAAACGTTTGTTCAGAAACAAAGAGCATGCCAAGTTGTTGCGATGGCACAAAGAAGACCGCAAGAGCGACGAGATGTTGAGACACCCGGCTGATGGGTCGCAGTGGAGAAAAATCGATACAGAGTACAAGGAATTTGCACGTGACCCAAGGAACTTAAGGTTTGGTCTTAGCACGGATGGCTTTAATCCTTTTGGGGAGCAGAGCAGCAGTCATAGCACCTGGCCTGTGACTCTATGTATCTATAACCTTCCTCCTTGGTTGTGCATGAAGCGGAAGTTCATTATGATGCCAGTGCTCATCCAAGGCCCGAAGCAACCCGGTAACAACATTGATGTCTACCTGAGGCCATTAGTTGATGAACTTTTACAGTTGTGGCGTGATGAAGGGGTACCTGTGTGGGATGAGTACAAACAAGCGGAATTTAACCTACGAGGGTTGTTGTTTGTAACCATCAATGATTGGCCTGCTCTTAGTAACATTTCAGGACAGTCGAACAAGGGATACAATGCATGCACACACTGTTTAGATAGCACTGAAAGTATATATGTAGGTAACAAGAATGTGTACCCGGGTCATCGTCGATTTCTTACAACTCAGCATCCCCTAAGAAAGAAAAGCAAGCAGCAGCATTTCAAAGGTGAGGAAGATCGCCGGCCGAAGCCACCCCCCCAAAGTGGTGAAGATATATATGATGCGGTCAAGGATTTAGATGTAATCTTTGGAAAGGGTCCTGGCGGACAGTCTGTTCCGAAGGACGCTAACAACCACGTTCCCCTGTGGAAGAAGAAGTCTATATTTTGGGAACTACCCTATTGGAAAATCCTAAAGGTCCGCTCTGCAATCGACGTGATGCACGTGACGAAGAATGTTTGCGTGAACCTGCTAGGCTTCTTGGGCGTGTATGGGAAGGCAAAAGATACTCCGGAAGCACGAGAGGACCAGCAACTTTTGAAAGACCCAAAGAACCTGCATCCAATGAGGACGGATAAAGGACGTCTACGTCCTGCTAGCTACGTTCTTACCAAAGAAGAGAAGGAGATATTTTTTGAAGTCCTGAGCAGTATGAAGGTCCCGTCTGGCTTCTCGTCGAATATAAAGGGAATAATAAATATGGCAGAGAAAAAGTTCCAGAACCTAAAGTCTCATGACTGCCACGTGCTGATGACTCAACTGCTTCCGGTTGCATTGCGGGGGCTTCTACCGGAAAATGTTCGAGTATCCATTGTTCAGCTATGTGCGTTCCTCAATGCAATTTCGCAGAAGTCAATCAGCCCAACCACTCTATTAAGGTTACAGAAGGATGTGGCTCAATGTCTCGTTAGTTTTGAGTTGGTGTTCCCACCATCCTTCTTCACTATTATGACACATCTCCTAGTACACCTGGTCGACGAGATTCACATTCTGGGTCCTGTATTTCTACACAATATGTTCCCCTTTGAGAGGTTCATGGGAGTGTTGAAGAAGTATGTTCATAACCGTGCTAGGCCAGAAGGAAGCATCTCCAAAGGGTATGGAACAGAGGAGGTCATTGAGTTTTGTGTTGACTTTATTCCCGGCATTAAGTCGATTGGTCTTCCTGAATCGCGACATGAGGGGAGACTAAGTGGAAAGGCACTCTAGGAAAGAAATCATACATATGCAGGGACGGGTATTCTTTCACAAAAGCACACTACACAGTTCTGCATAATTCCACTTTGGTGGCTCCGTATATCCAGATGCACAAGGATATTGTACGCTCTAACAACCCGGGGATGGATGACTCCGCCATTGCAAAGGAACACATGGAGAATTTTGGCGGTTGGTTGGAAACGCATCTGAACAACAACAACACAGTCTCAGATGAGCTGTTCTTGTTGTCTAAGGGGCCATCTTCGACTATTTGGACTTTCCAAGGGTATGAGATAAACGGGAATACATTTTACACGAACGCCCAAGATAAAAAGAGCACCAACCAAAATAGTGGTGTCCGCTTTGATGATAAGAGCACGAATGAGGCCACGGTCACATATTATGGTTGCATAGAGCAGATATGGGAACTTGACTATGGACCTTCTTTGAAGGTCCCTTTGTTCTGGTGCAAATGGTTCAACCTGAGAGGCGGCGGGGTAAAGGAAGACCCATTGTACGGAATGACTACAGTGGATCTCACGAATGTTGCGTACGACAACGAACCATTCGTTCTAGCCAAGGATGTGGCTCAGGTTTTCTATGTGAAGGACATGTCTACCAAGCCAAAAAAAGAAAAGATAAGGAAGTGAATACATCAGCCGATGAGCCAAAGCGCCACATAGTTCTTTCAGGGAAAAGAACCATCGTGGGAGTGGAGGACAAGACAGACATGTCAGAAGATTACGACAAGTTTCATGAAATTCCGCCCTTCAAAGTGACCACATTGCACAATACAGGCAAGTACCATATCATTTTTCTGTTTTGGTTTAAAATGAAGTACCACATGCGCTTGGTTATACTGAATTTCCATGTTGCGCACAGAAGACTTATTTTCATGTTATGCATATATTTTGCAAGTTAATCGAAATCAGGGAAGCTGGTATGCATGAGCATATATTAGAAATCGAGGCATTCTACCTTTGATTAAGGTTGGAAGGTAGGAAATGTACATGTACATTGCACATAATTGTTAGAATGTATCAAGTAATTATGTCGTCTAACATAGGTAACATACAAAAACTAATAAAAAAATCAGTGTTCTCCCTTTAAATCTTAAATAAAATGAACTGGCTTATCGGTGTTTCGTTTGTCAATGTTGTGAACTTGCGGCACTACAGAAGGTAGTATATGGTTCTGTTTGGCTCCCTATAGTGCATAATCTGGTCACTGGAAGTACCAATAGGTAGTTGTGTACACCCATTTTTCATGATCAGATCATCCTGATTGATCGTTAGACTTTAGGGATCCATAGGATTTATTATTAGCAGTTATTGCAGAATAGAGCAGGCAAAAAATAATATGGTACTTGCCTGTATTGTGTGATCGAGTGAAGGAGCGACCGGTGCTGGGATGTAAAGCAACGCCATCTTGATTCAAGATGCAGCATAACAGTGTAAGGAGTACGAAGCCGAGCAGCTTTGATGACAATGAAATCCCGGATTTAAATCCAAATCGATGGCACTCTATAGGACGCATAAAGCTGCACAAATATACTATTTACGTGAATTAAAAAAATGTGTAGGCTGACTCAAATAGGGACACTCAAATAATAGTACTATATTCCAAGCTTGATTAGTTTCATTGTGAAACGGGGGAAGAGAAATATTACTAACTCTTACTCGAGAGAATAATCATGTATTGTAAACCCAAGAATTAGAAGCAAGCAGTCGCTACGTTGGAATATCTTTGTCCCATGTGGCAAAAATGTATGGATAATCAGTTATAAGGAAAAGGAGCAAACATGATTTTAACATCTTCACTAGCAAGATCTTTTGTGAAATATGAAATACCAAGACTAATATGGTGTGAGCTGAAAATAATTCGAAGTCACATGCACATTAATTGATTAGTTTCACTATTCATCGAGGGAATAGAAAGCCGTTACATAGATTTTACTGGAGAGAATAATTAGGTACAATATACCCACAGAATAAGAAGATCTAGAATTTGTTTCCCAAATTGCATATGTTCAGTGTAATATAATTCCTTCGCATGTTGGAAGTTTTCTCCCCTATGACACAATCTCTAGGTAATCATGTACTCAATATAAACTTGAGACTAAGAAAGTCCAGGCGGAAATGAACTATAAATATGTCATGTATCGGTTATGATCCTAGTATGACGATAGATTAGAACAATTGGACAGGACAAAACGGAAAATAAATTGTTAAATATAGTTGGACCAAACACAGCTCGCTATCTGTAGCGCATAGCAACAATATATCGACCTTGGATTGTGCTGTTGAAATGGTAAGGACAGAAAAGGATCAGAGAGGTACCTGCAGCCAGTCGAAGTATTTCAATTATTCAGTTCCGGACATAGTCTTATATTCGTAAGAGCTGTGTGATAAGCCTAATCCATACTGCAGTCTGTGTAGCTACCTGAACTGGAACCCTGATCGGAAAAAGAAAAACATATATGTTTACTTCAAATTACACGACTGAATTTACAGATTGAATAATAATTTCAGTAATATAATTCTCATGTTTCTGCGCGGATCGCATACCACATTCTCCATCGAATTGCCCACATTCCAGCAAGTAAATGGCAATTCAGCTAAATGCAACAGTTGGAAAATTTGAAGCCCTGGCGCTGAGTTTATTAACAGACAAAGGCTATAATAAGGAGGGCAAACCGTGTATTAGGCTCAGGTGCTCCTTGGTTTTCAGGCAAAACCATACAGAAAAAGATGACTATAAGGCGCAGGAACTGGGACCTGTTTGGTACTTGTGCATAAACGGTATCCCTCAACGCCAGGTGATGTTGCCGTCAGCCTCAGCGTGCATTGCCAGCCGCTGGACATCCACTTCTTGCTAGCTTAGCTTTGACGTGAACTGATCACCCAAAACTAATCAAGTAAAGGTGCCAGAACTAAGTACTCTGGGTGACGGGAGGAGATCCAAGTAATGCAATTGTTAAGGTACGATACTCAGCTGCACAAAAGATCAAACGAATACTTAGAAACCAAATTGATGATTAAAGAAGGCTAAACTTTTAAGTTACATCACTGCAATTGCTTCTGGAAAATCAGACGTAATATTCAAATTGTGAGGACTCGGAATATATTCCCACACCTCGACGCACCTCATCAATTGTTGAGCAACGTGTAGATTGATTCCTTGTGTGGTGACTCTGCCCCTAGCGAAGCTGGCCTCGGTCGTAAATTTACATAGCAGCATCCCGATCAGTTATGTATCAAGCTAGCTTGCTTTGCATCACGCTAGCTTCGATGTAGGCATCAAAAGGAAGCCTGGAAGGCAAGGCCGGCCGGCCGGAGAAAATCGCTCCGCCCGACTCCGTATCCTTCCAATCGTTCCAATCGATGTTGACGATGCTCTCCTCGTATGCGTGTTTCTATCGGTATCAGATATGCGTATAGACCGGCCTGCGTACGGAACGCCAGCCGTCCGGCCGGAGAAAATCGCCCCGCGCGGTTCCGACCTTGTCCTTCCGATCTATGTTAGATGCTCTTCTCTGTCTCTCCTAGAATCAGATAAGCGTAAGGTACGATTCATCTATTCAGAAGGTATGATTTATGACGTGTGCGTGCAAAACTCTTTATCTTTCTCGTGATCCATATTGCTTGCGCACGTTACGGGAGTATTAGAACTTTTAATCTAGGTCGTCCCTTTTAGTGGGTTAATCTGAGCCGTTAAATGTCTTGTGTTTTAATTATATAATAGATTTCCTAGCAGCACTAACAACAACTAGCATCTAACAGCAACTATCAACATCACGAATCAACATAAAACTTGTTGTTGGCATTTCGGCAAACACCTTCAGTGCAGCCCGTTGAAGGGGAGGGAGAGGAGAAAGACGGGCAGCACCTCGGGAAAGGAAGGGAGGGGGACGTCGACGGCATTGTGGAGCTGCTCGGGCACGAACGGGCGGCTGCAGACGGGCGCGCCGGCATGAACGGTGGCGACGGCGAGCAGAGGGCGCGGGTGGGTGTACGTGCGGCGAGCAGAGGGGCGCGGTGAGCCCATAGGGCGGGAGGGGGAGGGGCCAAGCGCGACATGGTCGCCGGCGGCGGCAGCCAGGCGCAGCGTGGCGTGGAGGCGTGGGTGGCGGTGGCGTCGAGAGCAGAGGGGGCGGCGCCGTGGGGAATTTTGGAGAGGGCGCGGCGCGTGTGGGGATTTTGAACAGAAGAGGCGGAAGACCGCGGGCGAGGGCCCACATGTAAGTGGCCGAAACGTACCGCTGGCGGACGGCTTTCGATGTCCGCCAGCGATAAGGTCCGTTTTTTTTTATTTTCTGTTTTTCTATTTTTGTTTATTATTTCAAAAACTTCTTGTCTCCCGCGCCGTCGTGCGCTTTGGAAGTTGAGCAAGCAGCCCACCGTACGTTTTAATGAGCTTTGGAAGATGATCGATCAGCCCGCCATTTTAATTGTGCGCGCATTGGAAGATGATCAGCCGCCGCCTTTTTGATTGCTGCCCGGCCGCCGGCCCCCTCTTTGCCTGCCGGCCTCCCTCTCCACCATATATAAAAGGCCACTAATCCATGGCCTAAGGAACACACAAATCTCTCTCTAATCCCTCGCTCTCGATACCTCTCTACTATTCCTGTCGAGGGATAAAGTTCGGCATATGTCAAAGGGAGTGACTTAGGTGGGTGGAGCCAACTGGATGCGTGTGACGGTGCTCGCTCGGGATTGGGCGCGAGCAAGGTGTGCAATGGTGACACCGAGACGCACCCAGGTTCGGGGCCCTCATGGGGAGGTAACACCCCTACTCCTGCCTGACATGTCTTCTCGAGATCACAGGAATACAATGGTGCTCCTAGAGCAGTATCAGGGCTCTGCCTCGTGGGCAGAGCTCTCTATCTGGGGTGAAGGGTATGGAATGAATCTAACCCATTCCATGGGGTGCCTGGCTCCCCTTATATAGGACGGGGAGCCGGTTACAGTTTGTGTGCCGGCATGCCGTCATGCCGGGCTGAGGGCGGGCCCCGCTCCACCGGCCTACGCTACGCTGGGAACTGTGGGTGGGGCCAGCCGTACTAGTCTTCGGCGTGGGATGGCGCCTTTACGTCCCATCGAACTGCGGCGCCCCCGGGGGAGTGCCTTTACGTCTTGTCACGCCGCCCGCTTCCGGAGGAGGCGGGCCGTTTTCCGCGACGTGCCAACGGCTGCGCCCTGTAGCAGACATCACGCCGCGTGCGACGGCAGGGCGGCGAGTGTGCGTGCCCATACCGCCTGGTCACCTTGTTCCCTCCTTGCCTGGCGGGTCTTGGTCGCTTTGTCTCCTCCCTGTTGGGAGGGCCTTGGTCTTCTCATCTCGCTCCGGCCTGCCGCATGACGGCGAGATTTTTTCTGCTTTCGGGTCCCGGGTTTCATATCCCGGACATTAGCCCCGAGCTCCGGGAGGTGTCGATGCCGGCACGGCTAGACGCCTGCGCGAGCTCCCAAATCCGTGCTGAGCCTCTGTAGTCGATGTTGCTTGGCCGCGGCGCGCCGGAGCCGACGGCGGCGTCCCACGCGCCGGGAACGGTGACGGCGCTCCTCGCCGTCTTAAGGAAACTTCGCCACGCGTCGAAATCTTCGCTTGGCGACGTCAGGGATGACGCAAGCCACGATCCAGGGAGCGCGCGCGCCTCGACGGTTACTGCGCCAAATCTTCTGCGCCGATTTGTGCTGTTGTGGGACCAGTTGTGGCCACCGCAGGAGAGTGGTCACCCATTACCGGCGACGCGACGCGGTCTGCGGGAGCGGTGAACCGCCCTGGCAACCGTCAGGCAAGTGGGGGTCCGTTACTGGCGACGTGGCGCGATCTGCGGAAGTGAATGTTCGGCCTCCTCCCTCTTTAAATAATCACCGCGGGGGAGAGGGGAAAGTTACTACCTTCGTCTTCCTTCCTCGATACACTTGCTTCCTCTCTCGCTCCCCCTGCACACTCCTCGCTCAGCATAGGGCCGAGGCAATCTTCGCCGGCGGCCGCGGAGAAGAGCTCGATGGAGATGGCGGAGCGGGGAGCCTGGGGCCGCTCCACGGCGACAGAAAAGGACATGCGGTGGCTCCGCAGGTACGGGCTTCTGCCATCGAAGAAGCTCATGGAGTGGCGCCTCCCGGGTTCGAAGGAGGCGGAACCACAACCTCGGGGAGGCGAGCGGGTGTGCTTTGTGCACCACCTCGAGCGCGGGTTCGGGCTGCCCACGAGCCCGTTCTTGCGCTCTTTTCTTCAGTTCTACGGCCTCCAGATCCACCATCTGTGCGCCAACTCGATGATGATCCTCTCCTATATCACCGCGCTCTACGAGGCTTACTTTGGAGTCTGGCCGACGGTGGAGTTCTTCCGCGAGTTCTTCTACCTCAAGGCGCAGAAGGACGGCGGCGGCGACCTGGCGGAATGCGGGACGACAGCGATTTGCCGTCGCAAGAGCGACATACCCAAGATCGCCACGCTCGAGACCGCCCGCAAGTGGCAACACACCTGGTTCGACGTCAAGAACAAGAGGGCGGAGGACGTCATCGGCTACCGGAGTTCCGAAGCGGCGACCCGCCGCGAACTCAGTGGGGCACGCCGCGAGCTGCCGTTCACCCGGAGCGCGCCGCGTTCCAGAAAAGGATCAAGGAGCTGGTCAAGGACGGCCTGACCGCCCGGGACCTGGCGTTGTCATGGCTATCGCAGCGGATTGTACCGCTGCAAGCGCGGCCCTACAAGACGTGCTTCATTTCGGGGCCCCGCGACCCGTCGCGAGTCTCCAAGGGCCCGCTTGCCCCAAAGATGCTGGACGGCTGGCTGTTCACCATCGCCCACATCTCCACCTAGGACGGCTGGGAATATGGCCTGGCGCCGTACTGCCGGGTGCACCGCGCACCACCAGTACGTCCTTTATCTCGCACTTGTGCTCTTGGTTTTGCTGCATCTCTGCTCACCGTTCCGCGGTATCGAGAAATTCCACTGCCAGAAGCTGGAAGAGGACGCCAGGCCGGACTTCGCCCCCGACCTGCCCGCGCCGCAGGAGGTCGTCGGGGAGAGCGGGGCCGCCGGCTCCGAGACGGATGACGCTGGCGACGACGCCGGCATGGGGCATGCCGGGGTGGTTTACAGCGACGCCGAGCAGGGTGATCACGCCGGGGAGCAGTCCAGCTGTGCCGGCGACACGACCGCCGATTCAGGTAAGTGCCTCATGAAGCGTGATATACGGGAATGGTCAGACGATGGCAGTGCTAAGATGGGTCTCGTCTCTGATGGCGACGACGTTGTAGAAATTCCGCGCCCAATGGCGTCGGGCCGCGCAGGCAAACGGTCGCGGGAGCTCGAGGCCACATCGGGCCTGCAGGTGGTGGCCCCGAGCACGAAGAAACGCAGCCTCTCCAAGCCACGGAGGGAGGTCTACCGCCCGAAGGTTATCGGGTGAGCGTCTCGGCCCGCTGACGAATTCGTTGTTCTTGAATCAGATCTCATGCTTTCCTTTTTTGTTTTTCCTCGCGCGTAGGCCAACGGAGCAGCTGCCCTCCTCAAGCGTGGTGACGAGCTACCCGCTGCCCGGCCTTGGCGTGGAGGCGAGCTCCAGGCCTCCTCGCGCCGCGACCCCGCAGCCCGAGGAGTTCGCGCACATTGAGCTGGTGGGCGACGACGTCCTGACGGACGTCTTGCTTCCCTCCTCCACTTTGCTGGAGTTGGCCACGCCGGAGACGCTGGTGGTGGATGGCGGCTTGCCGACCCCGGACGCCGGGAAGAAGGCGACGGATAAGACTCCGGACGGCGGCGAAGCGGCCGCGACGGGAGACCGGGGCGTCGGCAAGACGCCTAAGGAGCCAGCAACGGTGCTGGCGGAGACGCCTCAGGAGCCAGCGCCGGCGCTGGCGGGAACGCCTAAGGAGCCAGCGACGATGCTGGCGGAGACAACACTGGCCTCCAAGGAGCCAGCGATGGTGCTGGCGGAGACGACGCTGACCTCCAAGGAGCCTGCGACGCCGACATCCGGCCCTCTCGTGCAGCCGGGCGCCGGGGCGCTGCAAGTCCGCCAGCCAGCTGACCTCGACGGGGTCCTCGACGGGATGGCAAAAGCCTTCAAAGTCGGGGCCACGGGATGCCGCCTCATCCAGGAGTCGATGGAGGTACGCCGCGTGCCGGACTGCAGGATGCCGAATAGCTTTTGGCTTCCTCACTTAACCCTTCGCGCTTCCTACTGGCAGGCGGTGCGGGAGACGGCGACGCAGAAAAAGCAGCGGGAGGACGAGGCGCGAGACCTCCGGCGGGAGCTTGAAGAGGCGAAGTGTAAGACCTCCTTCCGTGCCTCCCTCTTTTGCATCTTTTTACTTTTCTTTCCATTTCCTTTACTGCTGACTGGCGCCCTCTGCGCCGGCAGGGAGGCTTGGGGAGATCCCCTTTCTGGAGGAGAAACTGAGGAATTCCCTCCCTGCAGCCACGATGGCGAAGCTTGTTGACGACAAGGCCAAGGAGTTTGAAGATGCCACGCGCGATCTTCGCCTGCGCGCGGAGCGGGCCGGCCAGCTGGAGGTTGAGGCGGAGAAACTCCGGAAGAGCAACGCGGACCGCCAGACGGAGTGCGACAAGCTTGTCAGCTGGAAGGATGGCTTGGAGAAGAAGCTCACCGAGGCGATGAAGGAGAAGGATAACGCCCTCGAGCTGCTCATGGGCAAGGCGAAGGCCGTCGACGACCTCTAGAAGGCTTTGGCGAAGGAGAAGACGGACAACACCGAGATCCTAAAGCGCTACGAGATTCGCCAGAGGAAGGGGGACGCGCTGCTGACCCGGCTGGACGCGGCCATTGACAGTAAGCTTCCTCCCACTGGTTTCTACCGTCACTTGCTCGCTTTCTTCCCTGGCCTAACTTTTCTCTTTGGACATCAGAATTCTACGCCGAGCTCGAGGAAATAGCGCCCGCCGGAATGGTGGAGGAGAAGCTCGCCGCCCTTGTCAAGCTGGCTGAGGCCTTTAACGATGCCGGCGGCGCGGTCTGCGGCGCCGTGTGGCAGGGGCGGCAGGTCGGCACTGCGGCGGAGGTCGCCGCTCTGCTGGCCGACGTGCCGGCTGCTCTGGGGGGTCTTCAGGACACCGCGGCTCGCGGCGGGGTGGAGGTGACCTTGCTGCTCCTCCTCTCCTGGTTCCAGGAGGCCAAGTTCTAGAGGTTGGCTCGCAGATGGCGCGACGGCACAGACTTCCAGGAGCTATGCCAGACGCCAGGCCTTGCCGCGACTGCCAGCGCCATCGTGAGGATGGGGGACTTCGACGACGTCTGCGACCTTGTGCGGAGAAGAAGAAGGACGCCACGACCACCGCCACAGTTCCTTCGGGGTCCATGACGGCTGGCGGCCAGACTCTTGGACCTGTGGGCACCACGGAGCCGAGCCCGGAGCCGTCCAAGACTGCTGATCCTACAGCGCGCACCTGATCCCCGGGATGCCAGGAGTACTTGTGTTTCTTTTGTGTCGGTGTCGAACTTGTGTCTCTTGTTAGTTGAACTTCTGCGCGGTCTTCGTCCTGCTTAACTTGTCTTTGCTTTCGTCGGTTTGCGATGTCTTGATTTGTTTAGCCTTGACGAAAAGTTGCGCCAGGCTCTCTCCCAGCCCCCGAGTTTCGGGTGGGATTTTCGCAGGGAAGCCCAGACGGAACTCTCTCGCCTTTGCTTTTCTGTTGGCAGCTTTTCATTGCCGGCTCGCCGAAAGTCGGTCACCAGCCCCCGGGTTACCGGGTGGCGGCGTACTGGGATGGTGCGTCTTTGACTCAGCGAAGTTTTGAAACGGACGACTTGTCGTTAGTAGCACGGGAAAAAACACAAGGGGAACATGCAGAAACTGGGGTTCAAGCTAAAGAAGTGCGGCCCGCCCCTGGCTGACGGTTCGAACCATTTCGTGTGGCCCGTGTCATCCAAGCGCAGGCTCTTGCCAGTCTTACTGCCGGGTTGCGGTCTTTCTGCTGGTTCAAGAGATGCCGAGATGCAGGGGACACAGTACTAAAGCCGGGTTGCCGGCTTCCGGGCGCGCCGCGGGCCTGCAGCCATGCTTTCCTTGGGTGTTTTCGCGTGTACGCGACCTCGGGCTTTCATTCTTGCCTATTGGGATCAAGGAGTGGGCCTTTGGCATGCTGTTCCACGGTACTAACTGAGACTTGGGAAAGTAAGCTGCGGGTGACCGAGCCCCCGGGTTATGACTTCGGGAGGTCGGCCACCGAGCCCCCGGGTTACGACTTCGGGAGGTCGGCCAGAAAGGTACAGGGGTGCGAACACAACACGGATGATGCAAAGCGGTCAGCCCCCGGGCGTGATCCGGGGCTGCCTTTCGTTCATTCATAAATTCTGGGTACAAAAGTACGTACATCATACACCTAAGTGTAGAAGGGACGGAGGAGGCTAGCATTCCACGGCCTTTCCGTTTCCTCGCCCGCTGTGTCTTTCTTGTTCTTCCTGGGCTTGCGCGTCTCTACGAGGTAGTACGCGTCGTTGAAGAGCGCCTTGCTTATGATAAAGGGCCCCTCCCATGGCGGGGATAGCTTGTGCATGCCCTGCCTGTCCTGGATAAGGCGCAGGACGAGGTCGCCTTCGCGAAATGCGATTAGGCGTATTCGCTTGCTGTGATAGCGACGCAGCTGTTGCTGGTATATGGCCGATGTTGACAGGGCGAGCTTGCGCTCCTCCTCCAGGAGGTCTACGCCGTCTTCTCGAGCTTCCTTGGCCTCTATCTCGGTAAACATGGTGACTCGCGGGGAGTCATGCTCTATGTCCACGGGGAGGACTGCTTCTGCTCCGTAAACGAGGAAGAATGACGTGTAGCATGTGGAGCAGTTTGGCGTTGTGCGCAGGCTCCATAAGACGGACGGCAGCTCGTCGACCCAGCATCCGGGAGCTCGGCGTAGAGGTTCCTCCAGCCGGGGTCGGATCCCTGCCAGGATGAGGCCATTCGTTCTCTCCACTTGGCCGTTGGCCTGCGGGTGGGCGACGGAGGCGACGTCGAGCCGGATTCCACGGTTGCCACAGAAGCGCGCGAAGACGCCCCTGGCGAAGTTCGTGCCATTGTCCGTGATGATGCTGTGCGGGTACCCGTATCGGTTGATGATGTCCTCGAAGAAGGAGATGGTGGAGTAGCCGTCGAGGCGTTTGATGGGCTTGACCTCCATGCACTTGGTAAACTTGTCCACCGCGACGAGGAGGTGAGTGAAGCCGTTACGGGCCGTCCCGAAGGGACCAACCATGACGAGCCCCCACACGGCAAACGGCCATGTGATGGGGATCGTCTTTAGGGCCGATGCCGGCTGGTGCTGCTGAGCCCGGAAGAGCTGGCAGCCCTTGCACTTGCGGACGACTTGCTCCGCGTCAGCTAGCGCGGTGGGCCAGTAGAAACCATGGCACAGTGCCTTGGCCGCTATGGCACGCGATGAAGCGTGGTGACCGCACTCGCCGTGATGGATGTCGGTGAGGAGTTCGCGCCCTTCCGCCGGCTCGACGGATCTCAAGAAGATGCCAGAGACGCTACGCTTGTAGAGCTCGCCGTTGATGATTCTGTATGCCTTGGCAAGGCGCACGATCTGCCTGGCCGTGACCTCGTCTTCCGGTAGCTCGTCCTTGATGATGTAGTCAAGGAAAGGGCGGGCCCAGGAGGGCACCTCTTGGATAGCGAAGACGGCCTCGATGGTGGCCCTGCCGATGTCCGGCGAGCCGGAGTCGTGCTGCGGGGTGCCAGCCCCCGAGCCCCCTGGCTGGTTGGTGGAGTAGGATTCCTAGCCTCCGAGTCCGCAGGACCGGAAGGCGGGGTCGACAAGCTGACCTTGCGCCCCTTGGCGCCAGCCCCCTGGCCCTTTTGCCCGGGCACCGGCAACGGAACCCCGGAGTCTGGCACGAAGATGGACTCGGAGTCGGGCGATGGCGTGATGGAGGGACGGCGAATGTGGTCGAGCGAGACGCCGAGCGGTATGTCCTGGCTGGTAGAGCCGATCTGCGCCAGGGTGTCGGCGGCGTCGTTGCCCGCGTGGTGAACAAGGTGGAACTCGCAACCTTTGAAGGCGTCGCTGATCTGCTACACGAGAAAACGGTAAGAGACCATGTTGGCGTTCTTGGCATCCCATGTGCCCGACACCTGCTGGACGACGAGGTCCGAGTCCCCGAGGCAGAGGAGCCAGCGAATGTTCATCCCCTTGGCCAGCCGGAGTCCGTGGACGACGGCCTCGTACTCGACGCCATTATTCGACGCGGTGAAGTGGATCTACAACACGCACTCGAGCTTGTCTCCCTTAGGGGAGGTGAAGACGATGCCAGCCCCCAAGCCCCGTAGCATTTTGGAGCCGTCGAAGTGCATCTGCCAATGGGTGGGCTCAAGGGCGGGTGGCAGATACTGAGTCTCGGCCCAGTCGGCGAGGAATTCCGCGAGGAACTGCGCCTTGATGGCATTGCGCGGCTCGTACAGAATGGTGTGGTCGGCGATGGTTGTGGCCCATTTTGTGATCCGGCATGTGGCGTCATTGTTGCCCATGATCTCGGCTAGGGGCGCTGAGCTTACCACCGTGATGACGCGCTCTTGGAAGTAGTGCTTGAGCTTCTTGGCGGCGAGGCGCACGCCGTACACCATCTTCTGGTAATGCGGGTAGTTCTGCTTGGAGGTGGAAAGCACCTCGCTTAAGTAGTAGACCGACCTCCGGACGAGGCCCACCTTGCCTTCCTCAGGGCGCTCCACCACGAGGATGATGCTGACGACCCGGTTGGTGGCTGCGATGTACATCAGCATGGGCTCCCGGCGTGTCGGCAGGGCCAGCACTGGAACAGTGGACAACGCTTTCTTGAGCACTCAGAAGGCGGTGTCGGCCTCCGGGGTCCAGGTGAAGTTGCGCGTCTTCCGGAGGAGTGTGTAGAGTGGCAGCGCCTTCTCGCCTAGCCGGCTGACAAACCGGCTGAGCGACGCGATGCAGCCCGTGAACTTCTGCACGTCGCGCAAGCTGCTCGGTGGCAGCATGCGCTCGATGGCGGCGATCTTGTCCGGGTTGGCCTCTATGCCGCGAGCCGACACCAGGTAGCCGAGGAGCTGGCCAGCCAGGACGCCGAAAGTGTACTTCTTCGTGTTCAGCTTGATCTTGAAGCGCTGAAGGTTGGTGAAGGTTTCTTCGAGGTCGCCCAGGAGCGTGCCGCGCTCCTTGGTCTTGACGACGATGTCGTCCACGTAGGCATGCACGTTGCACCCGATCTGCTCGTGCAGACACTTCTGCATGCAGCGCTGGTAAGTGGCCCGGCATTCTTCAAGCCGAAGGACATAACTCTGTAGCAGAAAGCCCCGTAGGGGGTGATGAAGGAGGTCTTGAGCTGGTCCATCGGGTTGAGCATGATTTGGTTGTAGTCCGAGTAGGCGTCGAGGAAGGACAGCAGCTCTTACCCCGCGGTCGAGTCGATGATTTGGTCAATGCGGGGCAGGGCGAACGGGTCGTTGGGGCACGCCTTGTTCAAGCTCGTATAATCAATGCACATGCGCCATTTGATGCCCTTCTTCACCACCATGACTGGGTTGGCCAGCCACTCTGGATGGAACACTTCCATGATGAACCCGGCTTCAAGGAGCCGGGCGATCTCTTCTCCAATCGCTTTTCTTCTTTCCTCCGTGAAGCGGCGGAGGGGTTGCCGGACCGGCTTGGCGTCCGGTCTCACGTGGAGAGGGTGCTCAGCCAATTCCCTCGGGACACCTGGCATGTCTCTGGGATGCCATGCGAAGATGTCCCGATTCTCACGGAGGATGTCGACGAGCTCGCTTTCCTATTTGTCACTGAGGCTGGAGCCTACGATGACGCACCTCCAAGGGTTGGCGGGGTCCAAGGGGATCTGCCTGGTGTCTCTGGTCGGCTAGAAGGTGTGCTCGCCCGCCGACTTCTAGGACTGCGGGATCTCGGCTGGCTCCGCCGCGACCCGGCGCTTGATCTCGTCGAGCTTGGCGCGAACGACCAGCGCCTCGGCCATCTTGGCTCCCTCGCTGGAGCAAGTGAGCGAACGGCGATAGTCGCCGGGGATGGTGATGATGCCCTTCTCTGCCGGGATCTTCATCTTCAGGTAACCGTAGTGGGGGACCGCCATGAATCGCGCGAGCGCGGGGCGTCCCAGGATCGCGTTGTACGTGCTCTTGTGGTCCACCACGTCAAACCAGATGGTTTCGCGGCGAAAGTTCTCCTCCGTGCCAAACAGCAAGTCTAGCTGGATCTGGCCCATGGGGTCGCACGAGGTTCCCGGCACGATGCCGTGGAACGTCGTCGAGCTCTTCTGCATGTCGCTGCGCTTGATGCCGAGCTTCTCCACCGTGTCGCGGTAGAGGATGTTGATTGCCGCTCCGCCGTCGATGAGGACGTGGGAGAATACGGCCGCACAGTGGTCGGAGATGATCGTCGGATCCACGACCAGGCCGTAGTTACCGGGCCTCGGCATGACCTTGGGATGGTCCTCCCATCCCCATGTGATAGGTTGCTCGGACCAGTACATGTATTGGGGGACGGAGGGAACGGTGGCGTTCACCTCGGCGTGCCGAGCTCGCACCGCGCGATTGTCGGTGCGCTCGCTGGTGAAGATGACGTATGCGGCGTCGTGCCGCTGGAAGTCGTTGCACACCGGGGCTCCGGCTCCCAAAGCCGGGGAGCGGCGGTCCTCGTGGCGGTCGTCACGCCGATCGTCGCGGCGATCGTCGCACCGGTCGTCTCGCCGGTCCCTGCGAGCATTGCGGTCATCGCGGCCTCCGGCTGCCGCACCTCGGGGAGGCGGCGGCGGCAGGCCATCATTGCTGATTCGGGCGGTCCATCCACACTGCCTGGTTGTGTGGTTCGCCGGCTTGCCGGCGGAGCTGTGGTACTTGCAGGGTTGGTCCATCATGGTGTTGAAGGTGTACTTGGTCCCCGTCCAACCCCGGGCTCCCGACTTCATGCGGTGTCAAGGGCTGCTAGGCTAGGCACCGCCCTCTTCGCCTAGCGCCACGAGCTGGGCATCGTAGCGGCCTTCGGAGAAGTTACCTTTCCTCTTGTAGCAGTCGTCATGCCGAGTGTCGCCATACCGCCTCGAGGAGCCGGCGTCGTCATCCCGCCGCGGGGCGGGGTCCTTCTTCTTCTCCTCGCCGGAGGCCAGCTTGGGCGTGTCGTCTTGCCTGCTTGGAGCGTGTCGTCTTACCTTCATGGCGGCGTCAGCGGTGGCGTACTTCTCGGCGATGCTCAGGAGCTCGCCCACGGTCTGCGGCTCCTTGCGTAGCAACTTGTGCTTCAACATGGTGTCGCTGCGGCAGCCGTCCGTGAAGAAACTGGTGGCCTCGCGCTCCTCTATCCCCTCGCAAGTGTTGTGCTTCTCGCACCAGCGGGTGAGGTAGTCACGGTCGGACTCGGTCTTGCCCTGGACGCAGAGCAGGAGGTCGCGCGGACGTCCGGGGCGCCGGTAAGTGCTGTTGTAGTTGTGGAGCTAAACTTGCTCGAAGTCCAGCCAGGAGTTGACGCTCCGAGGTGGCAGGCTATCCAGCCAGGTTCACGTCGTGCCTTGCAGCATGAGCGGGGCATAGCACACAGCGACGTGCTTGTTGCCGCCCGCGATGTTGACGACGATGAGGTAATCATTGAGCCAGTTGGTAGGCTTGGCCACACCGTCGTACTTGGGGTCTCGCGGGGAAGGTGGAAGTTCTTCGGGAAAGGCTCCTTCCGGATCCACGGGCCGAAACACTCGTGGCCAGTGGGGTCCTCGTCCACGATGACGCAAGAAAGCTGCAGGGAGTCGATGCGGGCCGAGCCGGGAGGCTACGGGACCCTTGCCGCCACCCCGGCCTGCGGTGTTGCCGCCCTTCTACCCGGCGTCTCGTGCAGCGGTTATAGCGACTCGACTCCAGGTGCGTGCGTCTGTTCCAGCCGGAACTCGCGCTCGCTCGCGGCGCCTGCCGCGGGGCTGCTTGCTGTTGTGGGGGGAGGTGACGGCCTTGGAGTCGGCGCGCCTGGCGCCCGTTCTCTCGTCGCTGGAGGAGTCACCTATCCCGCAGTTGGCAGCGACGATGAGCTGCTCCACGCGCTTGGTTTGGACGGTTAGCGCCGCGCCTTCTAGGCCGCTGAGGCCTCGAATAGCGGCTTCGGCCGCGCGCATGTTCTGGGCCGGCGTGTTGTACACCGGCGCGGCGGTTTGGACCTCCGGTCTCTCCTCGTTGATGCGCTCGCCCAGGGCACATCCGTGCACGCGGACCTCGTCCATCCTGCTTGGCCGCGTGCCCGCAGGAGTGCGGTACACGTACTCATACTCGCGCATTGTTTCGAGCAGGCGCCGCTGCAAGTTCGCGATGTTGAGGGCGTCATTGGCGATGCGCTGTCGCTGGAGCTCCAGGTTGGCGGCGGCGGTGGCCGGGTCGTCGCCGAGCTCGACGGGACGGAGCAGGTCGCTGATGGCCGCCTCGAGAGAGTTGAGGTGCGGGGGAGCTGAAGTATCCCCGTGCTCCGCGGTGGTGCGGTTCTCCCCGGCGCACGCATTGGCCTGCGCGCGCGTCCGCGCTCGTTCCACCTGAGGTGGCGGTCATGCAGACCTCGGCGTAGACGCGAGGAGCTGCAGCATCCGCGGAGCTAGGCTCTGCGAGCAAAGCATCTGAGCATGGGAGCACAAAAGGTGGGTGCTCACTGGTGGAGGTCTGTCCGCGAAGCACGCGGCGTTGTCGATGATGCAGTCAAATGCGCCGAGCGTCAGGACAAGGCCTGACGCGATGCTCAGGCCTGAAGCGGTGGCCGGTCCTAAGCGGAACGTGACTCCAGTCTCCGCGGTTGGCCCCACGGTGGGCGCCAAATGTCAAGGGATAAAGTTCGGCATATGTCAAAGGGAGTGACTTAGGTGGGTGGAGCCAACTGGATGCGTGCGACGGTGCTCGCTCGGGATTGGGCACAAGCAAGGTGAGCAATGGTGACACCGAGACGTACCCAGGTTCGGGGCCCTCGTGGGGAGGTAACACCCCACTCCTGCCTGACCTGTATCCTCGAGATCACAGGAATACAATGATGCTCCTAGAGCTGCATCAGGGCTCGGCCTCGTGGGCAGAGCTCTCTATGTGGGGTGAAGGGTATGGAATGAATCGAACCCCTTCCATGGGGTGCCCGGCTCCCCTTATATAGGACGGGGAGCCAGTTATAGTCTGTGTGCCGGCATGCCGTCATGCCGGGCTGCGGTGGGCCCTGCTCCACTGGCCTACGCTACGCTGGGCACTGTGGGTGGGGCCAGCCATACTGGTCTTCAGCGTGGGACTGCGCCTTTACGTCCCATCGAGCTGCGGCGCCCCCGGGGGGAGTGCCTTTACGTCTTGTCACGCAGCCCGCTTCCGAAGGAGGCAGGCCGTTGTCCGTGACGTGCCAACGGCTGCGCCCTGTAGCAGACGTCACGCCGCGTGTGACGGCAGGGTGGCGGGTGTGCGCGCCCATACCGCCTGGTCGCCTGGTTCCCTCCGTGCCTGGCGGGTCTTGGTCGCTTTGGCTGCTCCCTGTTGGGAGTGCCTTGGTCTTCTCATCTCGCTCCGGCCTGCCGCATGACGGCTTGACGGCGAGATTTCTTCTGCTTTGGGGTCCCGGGTTTCATATCCCGAACAATTCCAATGGACCCACTCGCGCGCGTTCCTCAGTCTCGGTTGTACTACTTCGTCGAGGAGGATATGTGCTTCAAGGTATGGGTCACCCTCCGTGCATCACGCGTGGAGAGGTGGATCTGCGACGTCAAGAAGTTCTATCTCGACGCTGCACCGATCAAGTGCGTTGGACTCGACTACGAGTTCACCGACTCTCTCCCGGGTTGACAGAGCGATCTTTCACCCGAGAAATGGCAGAGCGCTACTGTCCTTCAACTCTCGGTGGCGACCGAGCTCTCTTGACTTCCAGATCAGCAGGGCTGATCGGGTGCCACAGGTCCTCTTGGATTTCTTAGGTGTCAAGACCATCAAGTTCTATCCACAATGACTTGCGGATGCTGCGCTGCTACGGAATTAAATTCCGTCCGCGGTCGACCTCCAGAGTCTCGTTGCTCTCTCCAATGCTCTCATTGGGACAAAACTAGAGAAGAAGAACAAGAAGAAGAAGGACAAGAACGACGACGACGATGACGAAGAAGAACTCCGGATTCGCGGATGGGGCAACGTTCCATTGAGCTACAATCAAGTCAAGTATGCCGCTCTTGATGCTCGCCTCGGCTTCGAGATTGCGCGGAAGTGGGATAGTCTACGTGGCTATAATATCAATGGTGATCGTCTTAATGTCGTTGATGAGTAGATCTATATAGCGAGATGTGTGTGTGCCGTTGTGTCTATTCTCTCATGTATCCGGTTACCTAATAATTAATGATCGAAATATTTGGATTCCTATCATTTTTACGATCAAATTCATAAATATTAATTACTTTTTGAATTTCGATTTACTGGTATAAAGATATGGATACCGGGAAGCCGGGAAAACGTGAAACCGGGAAGCCGGGAAAACGTGAAAATGTGAAACCAGGAAACCGGGAAAACGTGAAACCGGGAAGCCGGGAAGCCAGGAAACCGGGAAACCATTGTCAGTGTACTAGTTGCTATGTGAAATGATAAACTTGATATTTGACAAAAGTTTCACAAACATTCTACACCAAAAGCACTATCATGTAGAAACATCTACAAGTTTCAATTCGATCAAATGAACAAGTTATGTCAATTCTCAATGCATAGTTTGTGATAAAGTGCTCTATTCGACACATAGGTGTGTCTTGGTATAGGAAGCAATGGTTCCTAAGGAAATTTACAGATTATTTTATAAAAACAATTTTCCTAGTTTATGTGGATTACAGGCTAAGTTAGCGCTGGCGGATGTTTTAGTGTGCCCGCCAGCGGTACTAAACTAACCCCTGGCGGACGCTCTAGTTTGCCCGCCAGCGGTAATGTCACCCTTTTTTTTCGCTGGCCACAGCCGAGGCAAGAACCGCTGGCGGGCCCGAATTCGTGTCCGCCAGCGGTACGTTACGTACAGCTGGCGGGCACGTAGTCTCTCCGCCAGCGGTAGTTTGCCCCGCTCCTTCCCAGATTTCTGCGACTACCGCTGGCGGGCAGATTTTGCGTCCGCCAGCGGTATGTCCAAAACCAGCGGCGGACTCGAAAAACCGCCCGCCAGCGGTCGAAGCGCTGGCGGACGAAAATCCCGTTCGCCAGCGGTATGCTGGTGGCTATAAGCCTTTTCCTACTAGTGAAATAACTTGAAATAAATCTACCCGCAATATTGCAATATTCATAATAAGATATGATGAAGTGGTATCTCGCTTGCCTTTATTTGTAGAGCAAAACATAAATGCAAAGGCACCTCTGAAGTTTAAGTGAAGACTAGACGTAAAAATATCAAAGATAAGAGCATCAAAGTTATGTCACAATTAACCGTATTCTAGGACAAGCACATTTCACTAAGAATGACAGTTATGCTCTCGAGAAGGTGCTCAAAGAAAAGATGGTGACTCAACATAAAAGTAAAAGATTAGCCCTTCATAGAGGGAAGCAGGGATTTATCATGTGCCAGAGCTTTTCATTTATAAAATAGAGGTAAAATTTTATTTTGGGTGGTGGTTGTTCCTGTTATCTTCCATACTAAACAAGTTGAGAGCGGTTCCGAGTTATTGATATTAGGCATTTATAGCATGCACTTTTATATAGCATGACACTCCTCCCAACCTTTGTTTCCACAAACCATGGCTAACCGAATCCTCGGGTGCCTGGCAACAATCACATACCATGGAGGAGTGCCTATTTTAATTTATTTAACTTTCTGATGTTACAATGGTCTAATCAGCTCTTTGAAAAATTAGTGACGAGCAGATGAAGCATGCAAGTTGGCGTACTTAATTTAGTATGGAAGATAACAAACCCAACTACTACGTCCTCATGAGCTAGAAACAGTGTCACAAAATGAGAAGTATTTTGAAGGTTTTAAAGGTAGCACATGAAAATTTACTTGGAATGGTTTGAAATGCCATGCATAGGAATTTATAGTGGACTCTTTGGAATAACTTGGTTTTCAGGGATTTGGATGCACGAGCAGCATTCCCACTCAGTACAAGTGCTAGCAATAGACTGGGAAGCGACAACAAAGAGAGCATTCACTTTCATAATCATACTTGCGACAGAATAAAGTTAGCTTGGGCATAAAGGTGATACTAGAACTCTGAGGCAGAATAAATCATCAAGGCTTAATTGACTTTTGTTTTTAGTCACGAGCATGCGTGAGCATGTGCCAAGTCGATTCAATTGCTACCACTGTGTCATACCCTTTTATGAGTAGAACAATGCAAGCAAATATCTATTTGACATGTTATCTACTATTAGCAAGTTGGCACTGATCATAAGAAAACATGAACTACTAAGCATCCATTAAATAACATACTTCTCACACGAATCGGCTAAGCATGTCCACATGGGTGAGTATATGTACAAAAATGAAAACAAATAGAGTTCATACCAGCCTCTCACCACAACTCGAGTTGTCGTAAATCGTCATTATTGCTTTTCAGTTGTGTGGTTGAATGATATGGAATAATAACCAAGCTCCAATGGAGTCATGGAAGACTGTTGAACTCTGAAACAACTATACAAAACCAAACAAGAACAACAAATAGTTTTGGGTTTTTGATTTTGAAACAAGCAAACAAAGGAGCAAACAAAGAAAGCAAAATCTTTTTGGATTTTTGAATAGCAAACCGAAATTAAAAGATAGAGCAAACTAGTATTAGAAAGTAAAAGAAGGAAAACAAAGAGAAATAACAGAAATATTTTTGGTCTTTTTGGATTTGGAAAGTAAGAACAAAATAAGAAACAACAAAAGACAGAAAGAAAATCGAAACATGGATATACAAAGTACCGACAAGATATAAATATAAAGATGAGTGAGATGTCGGTATACCTCGCCCCAAGCTTAGGCTTTTGGCCTAAGTGGAGAGCAATCAATCCCATGAGGACCAGCTGGGTGCGCCTCCAGTGTATGACGAGGAAGGCTCCTCGCCTTGTTATGAGCTCGAGGGTGCACCGGGGTAGTACACGGTATAATCCTCAGTGGGCGCCACGTACATGCCCTGCTGGGGCGCGGGGTAATGCTGCAAGTGGAAACCAAGCGCACCCAGATGCTCGTCCAACTCCTCCTTTGAAAGCGACAGAGGGCTCCTGAAAATACTAAACAAACTAGGCTGCGGCAAATGAACTTCTTTTTCAGCCCCATCAATGAACAAAACTCTATAAACTAGGTTCCCTGCACAAGAGTTACGAGTAACAAAATGATGATCTTTCGTAGCAGCAAGATCGAGGTTTTGTGGAGGCATCAAGACATCAGAGGGATCAGTAGTAAGGCCTAATTCAGCTAAAACACGTGAAGCAATAATTCCCCCAAAGATTGGTGCTTTGGCGGCAAGGTGACGAGCAATCAAAGTGATACGTCTCAAACGTATCTATAATTTCTGATGTTTCATGCTTGTTTTATATATCAATATCACATGTTTTATATGCATTATATCACTATTATACATTTTCTGGGACTAACCTATTAACAAGATGCCACAGTGCCAGTTCCTATTTTCTGCTATTTTTGGTTTCAGAAAAGTTGTTCTGGAATTATTCTCGGAATTGGAAGAAATAAAAGCCCAGCTTCCTATTTTACCTACATGTACATGGAGCCAGAAGGGGAAGCCCGGGGGAGGCCCACGGCCTCCTCTCCATACCATGGCGTGGCCCCCCTCTGACCGCGCCGCCACGTGGTGAGGGCCCCACGGAGCCTCCACGGACAATCGTCCTTTCGCCTATTTATTGCCCCCGATGCAGAAACCCTAAAAAAATCGATCATATTCCAGAAGAACTCCCGGAGCGCCGCCGCCATCGAAACCTAGTTTCGGGGGTCAGAAGGTCATGTTCCGGCACCCTGCCGGGACGCGGATTGACCCCGGAGCCTTCTCCATCGACGCCATCGTCTCCATCATGCTCCGTGAGTAGTTCCCCCATGGACTACGGGTTCTAGCTGTAGCTAGTTGGTACTCTCTCTCCCATGTACTTCAATACAATGATCTCATGAGCTGCCTCACATGATTGAGATCCATCTGATGTAATCGGTGTTGTGTTTGTTGGGATCCGATGAATTGTTACATTATGATCAGTCTATCTATAAGTTTGTGAAGTTATTGTTGCTGCAATCTTGTTGTGATTAATGCTTGTCACTAGTGCACGAGTGGCATGATCTTAGATTTAAGCTCTATAATTATTGCTTAGATTGTATCTACAAGTTGTTTGCACATGTCTTTGTCCGGAACCCGAGGCCCCAGAGTGACAGCAACTGGGATAACTGGAGGGGATGGTTTAGATATGAGGATCACATGTTTTCACTAAGTGCTAATGCTTTGCTTCGGTGCTCTATTAAAAGGAGTACCTTAATTACCAGTAGATTCCCTTGAGGCCCCGCTGCAAACGGGCGGGTAGGACAAAAGATGTTGTGCAAGTTTCTCATTGCGAGCACGTATGACTGTATATGGAAAACATGCCTACATGATTAATAAACTGGATGTTCTGTCTTAATGCTATTTCAATTCTATCAATTGCCCACTGTAATTTGTTCACCCAACACTTGTTATTGGAGAGTTAACACTAGTGTAGATAGCAGGGAACCACGGTCCATCTTTCATCATCAAATACTCACTCGGTCCTATATGCCATTAGAAGTAGTATCAACTATTTTCTGGTGACATTGCTCTGTGTTACTGCTACTGCTGCTGTGTTACTATTACTATTATTCTAATATTACAGCTGCTTTCACATCACCCATGTTACAAGTGCATTTCCAGGTGCAGCTGAATTGACAACTCCGCTGTTAAGGCTTATAAGTATTCTTTCTCTCCCCTTGTGTCGAATCAATAAATTTGGGTTTTACTTCCCTCGAAGACTGTTGCGATCCCCTATACTTGTGGGTTATCAAGACTATTTTCTGGCGCCGTTGCCGGGGAGCATAGCTCTACTCATAAGTTTTTATTTTATTTTGTCTTGTCTAGTTTACTTTTGTCTAGTTTTATTTGCTTAGTTTATTTCTGTCTAGTATTATCTTGCTTAGTTTACTTTTGTCTAGTTTATTTTTGTCTTCTTTTATTTTTCTATATACCCGAAAATCCATAAAAATTTGAAAAAACAAAATCTAAAAACTTGTGCTATGGATTATCTCCATGAAACTAGAGCTAGATCTTGTTGGCAAGGCGGGTCCACGGAGGGTGAACAAAAATATTATATGAATTACCGCTTGTCAGATAAAGGGATATACTTATGGGAATTACTAAATCAACTGGAGATGTATGCTAAAAATTTATGCTTTATATTTGGCAAATCTTTTTGTTGTGATGAATCTAGTTGTCATGTGAAGTTTAAGCATTTTCCTTTCCAATGTGCTTATAATGATAATGAAACCTTAGCTTCTTATGTTAAAGGTTACTATAATGCTTATGAGGTAGAAAGGATTGAAGAATTTATTGCCTTTAAGGGTGCCCTAGAAATTAGTTCTTATCTTGAGCATAAAATTGATGCCCCTTATAAATCTGAAAGTCTCTCTATACTTAAATATTGTTTTGATAACTATAAGGATGAAAATTGTTATATTACTGAACATTTTAAGAGTATGTTTTCTCAGAAAGAAGAGACTAATTCTTTGCAGGAACCTGTGGAAGAAGAAATTGCTGAACCTGAAAGCTCATTAGATGAAAAAGAGGAGGAGAGTGATGAACAAAAGGAGGAAGAATGGATTAGCTACCCATGCCTACCTTCTAATGAGAGTAACTCTTTATCTCTTACACTATTTGATTGTCCCCCATGCTTACCAAAGGAGGATGAATGTTATGTTCCTGTGGATTCTCTTGAAATATTCCTATGAGTAAAACTTGTGAAAAATTATGCTACTGTTATTTATGATAATCCATGCTATTTGAAAATCTTATGATAATCCTTTATTTGTGGCTGATATCGAAATGCATGGTACTAAAGAGTTTTGCTTAGAAAATGTTTATGATAAAGCTCTAGATGATGGTCCTATGTTACTTGATAATATTAATTGTACTACTAATGAAAATGGGATTGGAGAGGTCTTGACTTTATCTAGAGTCCCATCTTTTGAGATTGATCAATCATCTTGTTATAAAATGGTTAAAAGTGGGTTTGAAAGTTTTAATCCCACTATTTTTGAGCTTGATAAAAATTATGTGTTTGTAGATCATGAAAAGCATGCTTTATGTGATGTTATATTGTTGAGTTTTCATGATGCTACTGAAAATTATTATGAGAGAGGAAAATATGGTTGAAATTTTCATGGTATTAAAACACCTCTCTATATGCTGAAAGTTTTGAAGTTACTCTTGTTTTATCTTCCTATGCTTGTCACTTTGTTCTTTGTGAATTTATTTGTGTACAAGATTCCTATGCATAGGAAGTGGGTTAGACTTAAATGTGTTTTGAATTTGCTTCTTGATGCTCCTTTTGCTTCATTTTCTATTTTCATGAGAGCATCATTAAAACTATCAAGCCTAGCTAAAAGGCATTAAAGAAAAGCGCTCTTGGGAGACAACCCATGTTTTATTTCTGAAATTTTTCTTTGCTTTTTGAGTCAAGGAGCTTGCTTACTTCTGTAACAACTCCTTTGTATCTTTACTTTTTCGAATTGTTGTGCCAAGAAGAGTCTCTAGTAGAAAGATGATGCTAGATTTGGATTTCTGCGCAGGGACAGATTTTTGCTGTCCACCGTTTTGAGCTGTAACACTCCAGAAAAATTGAAAAATTCTGAAAAAATTCATGCGTGATCCTCATATATGTACGCATCTTTCATTAGTTTCGATTTTTCGATTTGAGCAACGGAAGTGCCTCGAAAAAATTCATCTTTACTGGCTGTTCTGTTTTGACAGATTATGTCTCTTTTTTTGCATTGTCTCTTGTGGACTTTAAGTAAGGTTTCTAGACGTGGAGGGCTGTAGCTAATGTTTTATTGAGTTCTTGCAATGTGTCACAACAGAACCAAAGTGGATTAATGTTTTTGAGTACTAACCCCTCTAATGAAGTTTATGAGAAGTTTGGTGTGGCGGAAGTTTTCAAGGGTCAAGAGAGAAGGATGATATAATGTGATCAAGAAGAGTGAAGAGCCTAAGCTTGGGGATGCCCCCGTGGGTCACCCAAGCATATTTCAAGAAGACTCAAGCGTCTAAGCTTGGGGATGCCCAAGGCATCCCCTTCTTCATCAACAACTTATCAGGTCATCTCTAGTGAAACTATATTTTAATTCTTTCACATCATATGTGCTGTTCTTGGAGCGTCTGTGTGCTTTTATTTTTAGTTTGTTATTTTTATTTTCTGATCATATCAATGTCGGATCCTATCTATCTTGTTTGGGAGAGAGACACGCTCCGCTTTTTCATTTGAATACTCCTATTCTTCACTTATATGTTGAGTATTCGTTTTCGCACTGTTTAGCTTCTAGCTCTTGGTTTTCATGTATCTCTTGTTCAGAGCTATTAGTTATTTTATAGAAAGTACTCTCTTACTTCACTTATATTTGTTTGGAGAGTTGCTTGGTTGATGTGTTGGTTCAGAAAATGTTGCATGTGGTAGTGGTATAATGAAAAACTTGCATAATCTTGTAGATCATTGAACTTTGATAACCTGATTCTTTGCAAACGTTTTGAGGTATTTAGATGGTAAAGCTTGCTGGTTAATTAAGTTAAAATCATTAGTGGATTGTTGTCTTTAAGCTTGTACCGTACTACAAACTCTACTAAAATTGTTGAAGGTGTAGTTGGACTTGATAGCTTTCCATGTCTAAAGGTATTCGTAATAACTGAGTTGTGCTGAAGGTCGAGGGATCTAGCGGGGTACTTGTGCCGCCGTGAACGGCCCTTCTTGGAGTGAATTTTAATCATGCTCTTAATGTTGAACCTGCTAGTTGTTTGCAATAAGCTTGTGAGTTCTTTTTGACTAATGTTAAGCTACGGTTTTTGGCACTTCCACCATCCAAATTTGCTAGCCTCTTCGGTGTTGTGCATTGCCTTCTGCTCACATTGAGAGTTGTGCATACTTCGCCAGTACATCCAAACCCGTGGGAGGACTTTCTCTTGTTCTCCTACACATAAGCCCATACATCTTCCTCAAAACAGCCACCATACCTACCTACCACAGCATTTCCATAGCTGTTCCGAGATATATTGCCATGCAACTTCCATCTTACATTACATGACTTGTTGTCATTTATCATTTATATATTGCTTTGCATGATTCTATACAGCTGATGTGTGGTTTACCCATGTTACGCTAGATCATTGCACATCCTGCTACACTGGCAGAGGCATACAGTTTCATACATCATGTTTTGTTCATTATGAGTTATTTGTACCAAAAAGTGTGTTGTCATATTAGAATGTTGCCCCTAAAAGTGAAAAGAGCCATGGAGGCCATCGAAAAGAGAAAAGAAAAAGAAAAAAAAAGAAAAAAAAGAATAAAGAAAAAGGGGGCAACATTACTATCCTTTATCCACACTTGTGCTCATGTTTCAGCACCTGCAGTATTCATAGTCATCATTTGTGCTCATGTTTAGCACCTATACTCCATGTGAGAGAGTTTTCATGTTTTACTAGTATAACTATGTGGGGAATTTACACTATAGAACTTGGGTTGTATATTCCAATGATGAGCTTCCTCAAAAGTGCTCTAGGTCTTCGTGAGCAACCAAGTTGGATGCACCCCCACTAGTTCCATTGGAGAGCTTTCATACACATATAGCTCTATGTGCATCCGTTGCATGGCAATCACTACTCCTTACATAGCTTCGATTATAAGACTTCCTCTTGTCTAATGATCACTTATAGCTTTGTGAGACTTTCTTCCATTGGCCTTCCAAACCCCCATTAATGTTCTCTTAGCCATAACATCCTGGTGCCAATACCAAATGCTTACGCTCACCGGTTGAGTAGGCTTCGAAACAGTTGATTCATGACGTTCATGTTTATTTTACTTGACTGAATCCTTCTATGTTATGAAAATTTGCTTGATGCTTGGAATTGAAGGATAGAACTCCTACACTGGATACTTAAAACATCTTTAATGAACCTTGTACGGTTTCATGTCTTTAAAGCAATAGTTCATGAAAACTTTTAGCTTGTTTAACTAACTTGCTTTATTATCTCTTATTTAATATCAATTATAGACATTTGCTTTGAATGATTTGATCTCAGCTCACATGCCTTATCACATTAGATCAAGATTATGTTGGTAGCATGTCACTTCAGAAATTATTTTTTTTTATCGTTTACCTACTCGAGGACGAGTAGGAACTAAGCTTGGGGATGCTTGATACGTCTCAAACGTATCTATAATTTCTGATGTTTCATGCTTGTTTTATATCAATCACATGTTTTATATGCATTATATATCACTATTATATATTTTCTGGGACTAACCTATTAACAAGATGCCACAGTGCCAGTTCCTGTTTTCTGCTGTTTTTGGTTTCAGAAAAGTTGTTCTGGAAATATTCTCGGAATTGGACGAAACAAAAGCCCAGCTTCCTATTTTACCGACACGTACACGGAGCCAGAAGGGGAAGCCCGGGGGAGGCCCACGGCCTCCTCCCCATACCATGGCGCGGCCCCCTCTGACCGCGCCGCCACGAGGGGAGGGCCCACGGAGCCCCACAGACCATCGTCCTTTCGCCTATTTATTGCCCCCGACGCAAAAACCCTAAAAAAATCGATCATATTCCAGAAGAACTCCCGAGCGCCGCCGCCATCGAAACCTAGTTTCGGGGGTCAGAAGGTCCTGTTCCGGCACCCTGCCGGGACGGGGATTGACCCCCGGAGCCTTCTCCATCGACGCCACCATCTCGATCATGCTCCGTGAGTAGTTCCCCCATGGACTACGGGTTCTAGCTGTAGCTAGTTGGTACTCTCTCTCCCATGTACTTCAATACAATGATCTCATGAGCTGCCTTACATGATTGAGATCCATCTGATGTAATCGGTGTTGTGTTTGTTGGGATCCGATGAATTGTTACATTATGATCAGTCTATCTATAAGTTTGTGAAGTTATTGTTGCTGCAATCTTGTTGTGTTTAATGCTTGTCACTAGTGCACGAGTGGCATGATCTTAGATTTAAGCTCTATAATTATTGCTTAGATTGTATCGACAAGTTGTTTGCACATGTCTCTGTCCGGAACCCGAGGCCCCAGAGTGACAGCAACTGGATAACTAGAGGGGATGGTTTTGATATGAGGATCACATGTTTTCACTAAGTGCTAATGCTTTGCTCCGGTGCTCTATTAAAAGGAGTACTTAATTACCAGTAGATTCCCTTGAGGCCCGCTGCAAATGGCTGATAGGACAAAAGATGTTGTACAAGTTTCTCATTGCGAGCACGTATGACTATATATGGAAAACATGCCTACATGATTAATAGACTGGATATTCTGTCTTAATGCTATTTCAATTCTATCAATTACCCAACTGTAATTTATTCACCCAACACTTGTTATTGGAGAGTTACCACTAGTGTAGATAGCTGGGAACCCGGTCCATCTTTCGTCATCAAATACTCACTCGGTCCTATATGCCATTAGAAGTAGTATCAACTATTTTCTGGTGCCATTGCCTCTGTGTTACTGCTACTGCTGCTGTGTTACTATTACTATTACTCTCATATAACTGCTGCTTTCACATCACCCCTGTTACAAGTGCTTTTCCAGGTGCAGCTGAATTGACAACTCCGCTGTTAAGGCTTATAAGTATTCTTTCTCTCCCTTGTGTCGAATCAATAAATTTGGGTTTTACTTCCCTCGAAGACTGTTGCGATCCCCTATACTTGTGGGTTATCACAAAGCACCAAGCTTATAGTTCTTCTTATGTTTAAATGCAGCAGCCAGAAAAGCTAGATGATAATTAGAAATGCTACTAGTGTCTTCCCTAGAAAGAACACTAGTGGCAAGATAATAGGTAAAATATTTAATGGCTGGGAATTGAATGTTCCTTATCTTGCCACGCTGTGCTATGCGATCATCATCATGGGTCACCTCCCGATAAAGTTCCATCAGATCACGAGGTTGCCTCTGGATCCTGCTTGCTGTCCCAGATGGAGCAACACCTATGACTCTACAAAATCTTTTCAATTCCATAGTGTAAGGTCTGTCATAAATTTTAAATGCAACAGAAGGATTAAACTGGGAGTTATGGAAAGTGAAACTCTCAACAAAAATCTTAGTGAGCATAGCATATTGCTCACTCTCATCCTGCATAAACTCCATTAAGCCAACTTTGTCGACCAATACCAAAAAGTCATCAAGAATCCCTGCATTTCTCAAAAAGTTAGTACAAGGGAAGATAGATGGATGTGCAACACCATCATCCTCCTCAGCACCAATCCTTGGTGCCATAAGATCCTCATTGTAGGATGGCCTACATCGATCTGTTGTTCTTCTAGGCCTTGTTGACCTTGGTGTTTCTCTCTCAAAAATCTCTCCATAGGTGTGATTATCCATCTTCCTTTTCTTAAATTTTAACGAAACCTCATAAAAAGTGATTTTGGAGTGATTAAAATTAAGGGAAACACTATAGAGACTAACTAGAGGGCTAAACATTCATCAAACTAATTAATATCAACAAGAACAAGCATGCAAACACATCTAGCATGTCATTTACAGTACCAAAATACTTAAGAAATACACAACTAAACAAAATTCTACTTGGATAATCGGAGGAGTCACATACCGGAGAGCAAACGGTCCAAATCTCAGCAACACCGATGGGCTGAACAAGGAGATTGAAAATCGTGAGCAAGAACAGCAAGAACACGGTTTTGAACAATGGCGGGGTGTTTGGTCGGGAGAGATAGAGGTGTGGCAGCTGGATGGATAAGTGGAGGGCCAAGTGGGACCCACGCCATGCCACGGCGCGACCCACCCCCTGCCCGCGCCAAGGGGTAGCGTGGCGGCATGTTGGGTCCCCAGGTGCTCCCACACTCCATTTTAAAAACTAAGATTTTCGATATAATTTTATAAATTTTTGAAAACTTTCAATTTGCACATTTTTGGGCATTTAAATAAAAAAATTGAGTGGAAATAAAATTTTATAAAGAACCAAACTCAACTAAAAACTTTGAAAAGTTCAGTAGCAACACAGTAGGTAAAATAAGATGGGAAAGAAAATGTTTTTTATTACTTTTATGCATTTAAAACATATTTGTTGACAAGGTTGATCAAGTCTTACCACCAAATAAATTTTATATGACATAAAGTAATTAAACCACATGAGACAATCATGTTACCTTGAATTGTATTTCTATAGATCCAATCATAATATTTTGATATCTTTCTTGATGTTCATATATAGGGCAATCAATACTTCCCACTTTGATAGTTTTAAAATTAGAGATTGTATTAACTCCATATACTTTGTCCAACTTCTTGGGGAAATAAATAGTGTGCTCCTTGTCATTAACATTGAAAGTTACATTTCCTTTGTTGCAATCAATAACAGCACCTGCAGTATTAAGAAAAGATCTCACAAGAATAATAGACATATTATCATCTTCAGGCATTTCAAGCATAACAAATTTAGTTAAGATTAAACAATTATTAGCCACTTGAACAGGAACATCATCACAAATGCCAATAGGGACAGCAGTAGATTTATCAGCCATTTGCAAAGATATATCAGTTGGTATCAATTTATCCAAACAAAGTCTCTTATAAAGAGAGAAAGGCATAACACTAACTCCTGCTCCCAAGTCACATAGAGCAGTTCTAACATAATTATTTTATATGGAACAAGGAATGGTTGGTATACCTGGATCTCCAAGCTTCTTTGGAACCTTGCCATTGAAAGAATAATTAGCAAGCATACTGGAAATTTCCTCATTAGGAATTTTCCTTTTGTTAGAAACAATATTTTATATATTTTGAATAAGGAGTCAATTTAATAGCATCAGTCAAAGGAATTTCCAAAAACAAGGGATTCATCCAATCACAAAATTAATTATAGTGTTCTTCTTCCTTTGATTTAAGTTTCTTACGATGAAAAGGCATTTGCTTTTGAACTCAAGGTTCTCTCTCATTACCATGTTTCTTAGCAATGAAATCTTCTTTAGTATACTTTTTATTTTTAGAATGCTTTTCAGGTTCCTCTTCACTTTCTTCTTAATCAGAAGCATTGTTCTTATCTTTATCATTTGCATGTTCATTACCACTTTCAGTTTCAGCATCAGAAATATATATACTATTAGGATCATTAATAAGTTCATTGTCTTTAATAGGTTCAGGAGATTCTTCAACATGTTTATGTTTCTTCTTCTTCTTTTCTTAGGAGTACTAGTTTCATTAGCTAGTTGGGAATCTTGTTCAACTCTTTTAGGATGTCCCTCAGGATATAAAGGATCCTGAGTAGAAGCACCACCTCTAGTTGCTATACCAAAAGAATGTTTATCTTTATCTCTAGAAGCATTAACTAGCAATTCTCTTTGTACCTTGGTAAGTTGATCTATTTGAGTTTGAACCATATGGAAATGTTTAACAAGCATTTTAACATCATTAGAAGTTCTTTCCATAATATCATGCAATTTACCATTAGCACGAGAATTTTCCATAAGATGATTTTGCACTCTCGTATTAAAATTATCTTGCTTAGCAATATAGTTATCAAATTCATCTAAGCATTGATCAGGACGTTTGGAATAAGGAATATCTCTATCATCAAAGCGTTGGAGAGAATGTACCTCAACTGTGGATGGGTGAGGAATTGGCTTACATAATTCTTCTATTGGTGGTAAATTCTTCACATCTTCAGATTTAATACCCTTCTCTTTAAGAGATTTCTTTGCTTCTCTCATTCCTTCATCATTTAATTCAATCATTCCTCTTTTCTCGTTGTAGGTACTAGAGTTGGCTCAGGTATAGTCCAATCATCATGATTTTGACTTATTTTAGCCATTAGTTCCTCAACTTCATCCGGAGTTCTTTTCCTGAAAACACAATCAGCACAACTATCTAGGTATGTCCAGGATTCAACAGTTAGTCCATTATAGAATATATCAAAAAGTTCATTTTTAGCTAGTTGATGTCCAGGCCGAGCCCTAAGTAAAGCACAAAACCTTGACCAAGATTCAAGCATTTTCTCTTCCTCTTTTTGCTTAAAGTTAAAGATTTTCTGCAAGGCAACATGTTGAGCACTAGCAAGAAAATATTTCTGAAAGAAAACATTGACCAAATCCATCGGACATTTAATTGATCCAGGAGATAAATTATTAAACCAAGTTTTAGCTTCATCTTTCAATGAGAACGGAAATTTTTAGTAACGAAGTAACTGCGTTTCTTAATATCATCTGAAATAAACTACATAAAGTAGAGAGAATATTCATATGTTCTACCGCACTTTCATTTTCAATTCCTCGAAAAGGTTCTTTCTCAGCAATAGATATATGTGACAAATCCATAGAGAAATCATAATCTTTATCTTTTATATCAATAGTAGATGTAGCAAACTTAGCATCAGGAGACAATTTATAATTGATATTATGTCTTTGAAGAAGATTTTTAATAGCATTAACATCCTTAGAGGAATCACAGTTGTATTCATCAATAAAATCATCATCAAGTTCAACATAAGTTTCCTCAAGATCATCACTAGTATGCTCTCTCGACTCAGGTGAACTAACTGGTGTAATGGGACTTCCATTAGGTGTTTAAAAAATTTCAATTTGTCTAGATTTAGCAATTGCAGCATCTAGAAGAGGACCTAATGAAACACTCTCATCAAGAACAGTAGAAGCATCATCATGTTCGTTAGCAGTATTTTTAGATTCAGCAAGAGAGGTGCTCAGAGTTGAATCATAACAGATGGTGAATCAAGAGCAAAAGAGGTGCTCAGAGTTGTACCTCTCCTTGTAGTGGATGGCAATATAGGAACCTTTTCATCACGAGGTTTACAAATGATGAATAAATTGCAGCGAACAATATCTCTCTCAGGTGAGCTTATAAATAGAGCTATGCTCCCAGGCAACGGCGCCAAAAAATAGTCTTGATGACCCACAAGAGGGAAGTAAAACCAAAATTTATTGATTCGACACAAGGGGAGCCATAGAATATTTATAAGTCTTAACAGATGAATTGTCAGTTCAGCTGCACCTGGAAATAGACTTGCTCGACACAGATTATCAGTAGCAACAGTTTTATAACAGCAGCAGTAGTGAAATAATAGCAACAGTAAAATAAAGGCAGCAGTAATGATTGCAGTATACAGCAGGATTAAAATATTGTAGGCATAGGGATGGATGAACGGGCGTTGCATGGATAAGATAATTCATGAAATAGTCATACATAGGACAATTGCAGGTAGATAATAATAATAAAGCATCCAAGTAATAATCAATCATAGGCATGTTTTCCGTATTTATAGTTGTACGTGCTCGCAATGAGAAACTTGCACACCATCTATTGTCCTACCAGCCCGTTTGAGCGGGGCCTCAAGGGAAACTATTGGTAATTAAGGTACTCTTTTTAATAGAGTAGCGAAGCAAAGCATTAAGACTCCGTGTACACACGTGATCCTCACATCAAAGCTATCCCCTTCAGTTGTCCCAATTGCTGTCACTTTGGGGTCTCGGGTTCCGGACAATTATATGTGTATACAACTTGCAAATATGATCTAAAACAATAATTATCGTCATGATACAATAACATGTTCAGATCTAAAATCATGACAATCGGGCCCTTGTGAGAAGCATTAAGCATAACAAGTTGCAACAATGACATAAAGTACTAACAACGGATACTAGGCACCATGCCCTAACAATCTGATATCTATTACATGAAAGATCTCATCCAATCCCTACCATCCCATTCAGCCTACAGCGGGTATTACTCACACATGGATGGGGAAATCATGGATGGTCGATAAGAGGTGTCGGTGATGATGATCGCGATGATCTCCTCCAATTCCCCGTCCCGGAGGAGTGCCAGAACGGAGTTTCTGATCCCCAAATTAGGGTTTTGGTGGGGGCGGCGCTCTGGAGGTCTTCTGGAAAAGTGATCAAACCCTCCCCACGTGGTTTTTAGGTCAGAAGGGCTTATGTAGTCGAAGGGGGTCGCCAGGAGGTGCCTAGGGTGTCCACCCCACGACGCAGGCCCACCCTGGCCGCGCCGTGCCCTGGCGTGGGGCCCTCGTGGCCCGCCTCTTTCTCATCTTCTGGCTCACGGTGTCTTCTGGAAAATAGGAGCTCCAGGATATTTTTCGGGGATTTTCCCGAAACTTGACTTTCTGCACAAAAAATAGATACCGAATAATTCTGCTGAAAACAGCGTTAGTCCGTGTTAGTTGCATTCAAAACACACAAATTAGAGGTAAAACAACAACAAAAGTGTTCGGGAAAGTAGATACGTTTTGGACGTATCAGTGACATAATAGGCCGGGTGGGCTGGGCCGAAATCTGGCTGCGAGGCCCGTGATGGACACGGGTTTAAATTTCCGAGATTCCCACTGACCCAGATGCATGAACAATATGATCAGATCTATCAATTTGCGCAGATTCAGTAACATGCAAGGAAATATTGATCGTTCCAATAGGAACAGTGTTAGCACCAGTAAGAATGACAGCAGAATCATGTGTGGAAGAACGCTGAAAACTAAGCTGGATCGATTTGAAAACCTTATGAACGGGTACAGTAGAGTTCTTTGATCGGTGAATCTGTTTTCTGGCTCCAGATCCAGCATGACCTTTACCAGCAAACGACCATTCAGCCTCAATCTCATTATAGTAAAGCTGTTCCTCTCTGATCCAGTTGGGTCCTCCAAAACCCCAGAGATGAAAGAAACAATGAAAATGTCGGCACAAATAAGAACTTAAATTCTGAATAAAGAAACCCACAGCCTTGCAACTATTCGCAAATTTGAAAACTCGATCTCGTAAGTTCAGAATTTTAATCTCATCATGTGCAACTCCTAAACAGGCCGAAAGGGCAAGGCTAGCATTCAGATCTGTCAGTCGGAAGGAGGATCGACCAAAGGAGACCACAAGGAAGAAACGGTGGGATGTAGACACGGGGTTCACCGAGGTGGCAAACAAGTGACGAACCTTGGCCCGGATCGCGTGACCCGGGGAGAAATCCAAGAGATGAACGATGGAGGATGGATCCGCGTAGGGATCATCTCCTTCCCCGGCCATGACACGTCTTGAAGATCGCCTAGGAGGTGGTGGTGGTGGAGTCGCCATGGAGATCGCCTGAGGTGGGGTGGGAGGGAGTCGCCATCGATACCAATGTGGGAAGTGTTCCGTTATTTTTCATCTCTTTCCCCATAGCGCCGGTTAACCTAGATGACATTCTATGTTTGTAGGGATCGTAGTTCACCATCCTTCAGAGTTTGGACAAGCACACAACATGTACCCAAGATATGGGAAACTAATGGCTTCCAGAGTTTGGACAAGCACACAACATGTACCCAATATATGGGAAACTAATGGCTTAATTTGGAGACCCTCACATAGACGGTCCTAATGCGAATACCGCGGGAAGGATGCCATTCCCACATATGAGTTTTGACCATGTCCGTTTAAAGATGATTTTTTTAGAAGGGGAGCGAAACTCTAGCCGCTGCATCGAAAAGATGCATACAACTATTTTATTGCAAAATGTAGAAATATAAAAATAAACAACCCTGTGGAAAAATGCCTCACGACAGAATCTACATCAGACTACTAGTAACATTATTACGTAAAAAGCAAAGAGAAAATACATGACTTTTGAGCAAACCTTTCAAGAAGGAAGAGCCACACGTGTGTGCCAGTGATGAAGAGTCCAAACAAAGGTTGTGCCGACTTTTTCATCACAAAAACGAGTTACGAACATTTCACCGAAGTGTGTGTATACTCAATTTTGACGCATCTGTCCGGTTAACAACACATCCCTAAACCGCCACGCCTCCAACCATTGTAGCACTAATTTTGAACGAACAACAGCTTTTGGAGATGATAGCACATTGACAGCTATCAATACGGTTAGTGCTCCATATGCTTCATTTAATCTTTGTTGTCGCGTGATGCACAGTTTCAATTCACAATTTTTAAATAGCAGCCACAACTTCACAATAAAATAACTATGCATCCAGCTATTGAGGGAGCTATTGAGGGGCCTTCACACACCTCTCGAGAAAAAGAAAATTAAATCGACCGAGCTAAGAAGTGAGATGTAGAAATCTCTACCACCGAATTTATACTGCCATTATGTTCTACATGTACTGCTAATGTAATCGAGAAGTACAAGTTCCGTATTTTTTACGTAGTTTTCTAACAGTTTGTCCGAATTTAGCAAATAATATACCCTTGAAAAGATAATGAAATTCCGCATCTTATACATCTCCCGAATTTTTCAAATTCGTTATTGTTTAAGATTAATTTTTGAACTATTCAAATCTAAAAATAGCACAGCGAACGTATTTATCAAATATTTTCTCAACCACTTGTCGGAATGATGCAAATAATATGCCGTAGGAAAGATATTGAAATTCCGCAACTTTTATGCTTTTACAATTTTTCCAAATTCTAAACCGATTAAAAGTAATTTCTAAAATACACTAATCTGGAACGTGTCCTATACGGGTGGACAGTATTTTGTCGGGCGTTTTTCAACCACTTATCGAATGACGTAAATAATATGCCGTTGGAAAGCTATTGAAATTCTGCAACTTTTATGCTTTTACGGTTTTTTCAAATTCTAAACCGATTAAAAGTAATTTCTAAAATACACTAATCTGGAACGTGTCCTATATGGGCGGACAGTATTTTGTCTGCCATTTCTCAACCACTTATCAGAATGACGCAAATAATACGCCGTTGGAAAGCTATTGAAATTCCGCAACTTTTATGCTTTTACGTTTTTTCCAAATTCTATACCGATTAAAAGTAATTTCTAAAATACACAAATCTAGAACGTGTCCTATACGGGCGGACAGTATTTTGTCCGGCGTTCCTCAACCGATTGCCAGAATAATGCAAATGACATGTCGTTGGAAAGCTATTGAAATTCCGCAACTTTTACGCTTTTACGGTTTTTCCAAATTCTGCACCGACTGAAAGTAATTTAAAAAATACACTAATCTGTAAGTGTCCTATACTGGCGGACAGTATTTTGTCCGGTGTTTCTCAACCGCTTGTGGAATGATGCAAATGATATGTCGTTGGAAAGATATCGGCGATACGCAACCATTTCGCGTTGACCGATTTTTCGAATTCCTTACACTTTAAAAATAATTTTGAAATTTCTAACATTACAATACCGGTGTTTCACGCCAGTGGCTAGATCAAATTCATGAGTTTAAAATTCGTCAGGAAATGTATTACTAATTATACTTAGACTCATATTACACCATATGAATCCTTTACTACTGACATTTGAGTCTCAAATCGACGAGATTATTATGATATATTTTCGCGCCGAAAAAACAGAGCACATGAACTTGTCTCGGCACATACATGCACGTCTCGGTTGATTCATTTGTACTGCGGATGATAGTTTTTGTGATCAGTGTTCACTAAAACAACGATAACTCTCTGATAAGGTGTCCGTTTCAGATTTATGACCACTCAAAATACTCAGACTAAAAAGACACATCTATTAAATTTACCGGTAAAACCGGTAATGAAAATCTCAAAAAACGATTTCTAAGTGGGTTTTTTTGCGGTCAAAGTTCGATCAAACCTTGTTCATCCCACACTTGTACTTCTCGAAAGTGAGTTCTGTACTTCTCGGGATATTTATGTGTACTTCTAAGATTTATATTTACCGTTTCGTTAAACTTTCCGGTGGGATGTGAAATTCACAAACAAAATACTTGTACTTTCCTAAAAACAAACCTGAACTTCCTTTATGATTCGTTTGTACTGCCGATTGTTGCAACCCTCTACTGCCTTGTTTTGTGTCGTCGTTTGTTTTTCTAGAACAATATAACAGGTTCGGCTGAGTCGTCGTCGACGCGAAGGTAATAACAAGAAGTTCGATTTATTATTATTTTTAATATAATATTATGTCATGTACATGTACTTCATGTGCTTAAATTTGTACTGTCTAGGTTGGCAATACTGTACTGCCCTTTGTTTTGTGAGTCTAACTTGTGTGACTCTTGTCGATTTTTTGCATCGCCCATATGTAAAGGTAACTAATTCACATGTTTTTTTCACCAATTAATGGAGAAATGTCTAACCCATGGTGCGTTAGCGATGGCGTTAGGGTTTGGAGGCTACCGCGTTGACGGGTGATGAAAGCTCCAAACCCTAACGCCACCGAGGCTGAGTCCGCCCGTACGCCGCGGAAGCGGCGACGGGCGACGAAGCCGAGCCATTGGATCAACAAAATCATGTAATGTGTATTCATTGTGACTTATGGTTGGGGGTGAGGGTGTAGTAACTAGTAAACCCAACTTATACATCTTGCATAGGAGAGGTTTAAATCAAATTATTTTGTAGAATTGGGAAATTTCGCGCCAACAACTTATGATGCAATAGCAGCATGCAGGCCGGCCGAGACACAAGGAAGATGAGAGAATCGCAGAAAATACCATCTAAATTCATACATGTACATCTATACATCTAGTGCTAAATGGGTGAATTTTAGCACTTCAGACATAGAACAAGTGGAGGGGCTGCGGCAGAAAACCAGTCTACAATTTTTGTATTGTGCACTGCTTCGACCATGCTTTTGCAGTTGCGTACATTCTTTTTATTCGTTCTTGCACTTCCTCTTAGAATACGTATGTACTGCCTCACTAACTGTACTTTGTTAAATATCCAAACAAACACTGGCGCATCATTTCTACAGCCAGATAAAATATATGTACTCCTCGTAATGTATTGCGCACGTCTTTGTTTTGGTACTGCTTCAACTAGCAAGTTTGCATTTCCACATTGCCGAACGCAATCAAATAGAAAAAGGTTTTGTAGAAACTAAGCAAAGCTCACTGTTATGACAAGTGTAGTGTGACAGATAATTATACTACCCAAAATAAACAAAACTGCACTCCGACCTCGTCATTTAGAAAAGTAATCGCATTTACCTCGTAAAATAGAACACAAGCAAGCTTTACTTACATCAAACTTCATGCAAAAATATCACCATTTTTTCTATTTTGGAAGAGAGAAAAATTATGTTCTCCTAGGTATATGAACAAGCACCTAGAGAGCATCAACTCGTTACCACAAAACAAAACAATTTATAATTGATCAAACCTGTTTCCAACAACCACACGTCATGGAGGAAAATTTCACCACAACAAATCAATAGGAGCGGTGAGAGTAAGAAAGAGCTAGCTGGGCAGCTCGCTGCAGCTCCGTTTTTCGCGCGACTGTCGATGAAGGGGCGCCGCGCCGGACGAGAGGGGGAGGGGGCGCGCCGGATGGGAGGCAGAAGGGCGGCGCCGGGTGGTAGGTCGAGGCCCCGGCAGCGTGCGGTGGAGGCAGGGCTGCCGGAGGCGCGCGGTGGGGGTTGGCGAAAGATGGAGGCGGGGTGGCGCGTCAGGGACGAGGCGGGAGCAGCGGCCGGCGGTTTGGCGGCGCGGGAGGTCGGAGTGGGAGCGCGCTGCCACTGGAATGCCTGGATAGGTCGATGGGAGGTGGGTGGGTGGCGGTCGCGGTGGAGGAGGTTGGTAGGCCGGGCCGGGTGCGGTTAGCGGAGCAGGCGGATGGTTTTTTGGTGGGGGGTTCAGAAGGTTTTATTTAGGAAGGGTTGTAGAATAACTATTCTACAATCTCTTAAGGGGGTTGTAGAATACCCCTGCTATTCTAGACTCCTTTCTAGAATAACTATTCTGTTCAACTTTTTGAACTTCCGAGTTAATAATAGGTGAACTTCCGGATGGAACACTTAGATTCGGTGAGTTTTTCTATTGTGGTTTTCAAACCATTTGTTGGATTGAAGCAAATGATATGCCGTTGTAAAGGTATGGAAAATGCGCACATTTTTCACTTCTACAAGATTTTGAAATTAGTTACGGTTTTAAAATAATTTTAAATATATGAAACACTGTTTTCAAGTACTTTCCTCGTTTTCGTACTGTTTTGGACGCCATTTTCAAACCGTTTGTCGGATTGAAGCAAATGATACGCCGTTGGCAAGATATGGAAAATTCGCACATTTTTCACTTCTACAAGATTTTGAAATTAGTTACGGTTGTAAAGTAATTTTAAATATACGGAACACCGATTTTTCGCGTATTTTCATCGTTTTCGTACTGTCTTGGACGCCATTTTCAAACCGTTTGTCGGATTGAAGCAAATGATACGCCGTTGGAAAGATATGGTAAAACCGCATCTTGACTATCTCAGGTCAATGTTCGTAATTCATCACGGAATAAGAGCAGTTTGAAAAATTAATAATTCTGATTCTGAATATTTATGTCCAGCGGACAGTATTTTTTAAATTACTTTCAAACCGCTTATCGAAACGTAACAAATGATATTGCGTTGGAAAGATATTGACTATACGCAACTTTTGCGTATATAAATTGTTTTCAAATTCTTTATGGTTTTTGATTAATTTTTAAAATACAAAAAACAGTGAAACGAGATTACATGGGAATGATTCAAAATTGACTCGATTGTGGTGCTCGGACTGGGTGAGTCACCGTGGGAGAGTGAAATTAGACTCATATACTCGACAATTGAATGCGGCGGCGGTTGATTTGGACAAACGGAAATCATAATGATAATTTTAGCGTGTAAGAATCTCGTCTTCGAAAAACAAAGTAAGGTGGGGCGGCGATGTGGCCTACGGACGGTGATGACGTTGGTCGTTGCGCGCGGGTTTGTGGTGGAGCAACCCTGTTGACATCGTCTATAGAGTCGACCGGTTCCGGTTGTAGAATATACCCGCTCTATATATATATACTTTTTAGATAACGGGGTGCGTATCCTGGCCTCTGCATACAAGAGATGCACACAGCCTTCTGCAGTTATTCAAAAGTTATCAAATCGTTTGCAATTCATGGATCACTCAGTGTGGCTACAAAAATCAACCACTCAAACTTGAGTTCACTAAGCATCTATCCTTCTATCAACCGCAGGTGGTGTCCCCTACTCGCGCCTTACTTCCCAAGTCTTGTAGGCTCTTCTACCATCTTCGGGAGGGTGCTGGAAACCCTCGGCTTCGACTGGTACGGCTTGATACCCGAGAGGGAGTCCAGCCATGCCGGGGTCTCGGGCTCTCGGGGTCCTCCTTCTCTTCCGGGGTGTGAGGGATCCCGGGGTCCTTTGCACCCGGCAGACTTGGCTGGTTCTCGTGGTTCCGGCCAGTCGAGTGTCGAGTCTTGGTCTTGTCCATCTTCGAGCTGGGCCCACAGGCGGTGGACCCATTTTGGCAGCACTAGGGGAACCCCGTGTTCCACTGCTGCGACAGTGGCCCCCGAGCATGGTCCCGGCGGCTTTGCTTCAGCGGCTGCCGGGGCCATGACCAAAAAGAGGTCAAAGTGGGTCCCGGCGCATGGTCTTCTCCTTGGAGTTATTCCGCTTGGGGGAATAACTATTCTGGCTTCTCGATTCCTGATAACGGACGAAACGAGGAGTCCACCGCTTGAGGGAGGAGCTCGCGCTATAAAAGCAGGGCGCGTCCCTTGGCTCCTTGGTCACTTCCTCCGTCTTCTCGATCCTCAGTCCATCCAGAACCACTATAGCCAATGGCACCGGCGAAGAGAGGTAGGGGGCATCCTCGAGCTACCCCGGCCGCGGCGGAAGATGGACTTCCTGTTCAGGGTCGCGGCGCGTCCCGGAGTCGAGGGAGAGGGGGCCGCGGTAGTTGCGGAGGTCGCGGAGGCCGCGGCCGTGGTCCTGCTTCTTCCTCTACGAGGAGCTCGATCCACACGGGCTTTGCGCCATTCGAGTTCATGGTGGACTTGTTCAGTCGGCGTTGCAGCCGCCTGTTCCTCCCCGATTCCCTTGCGTCGGCGCTGCCGGAGGACAAGCCGGCTGGCTTCTGGCTGCAGGTTGAAGGTTGCCCCAATGGACCCTCCTGGGTCGAAGCCAAGTACAACGCCGATGACTCCATGCTCCTGGGCCATGGATGGAAATCGTTCGCCCGCTCCCGGAAGTTAACCCGGGGGCAGAGTGTGATGTTCCAATTTTATGGGGACGCCACACTCACCGTGAGAATCTTCCGGGCTGCCGGAGGACGTGCGGAGTGCTGCAGGGAGAGCAGCAGCAGAAGTGGCAGCTCCAGCTCCTCCGACGAGGATGAAGATGAGGAAAACTCATCTAGCATTAAGGCGGAGGAAGACTCTTCTCCTTGAACATGCGTGAGGGCCGGAAGGAGACACTGAATATCTCCTTGGCCTTCTTCTTGGCACCCCGGCGGCGCAGGTGGGCGAGCGGGAGACGTCGAAGATGTCCTTCACCTCCTTCTTTGCCGCCTCGTCCACGTACTTCTTGAAGTAGCGCCTTCTGTTGTACGATAGTGCTCCTGGTTCCCTGGGAGCAGAACCTTTTGTTGTAAAAAGTAGGGTGTCGATGTAGTCCTTGCATTTGTCGAAGAAGAACTTATCTTTTTCCATGCCCTTCGCCTTGTGCTTCATGTGAACAAGAACTGGTTTTTTGCAAACCGCGTCCCGTTACTGCGATACTTAGAACGCCAAGCGGTAGGTGGGAACTGAGGAGCCTATAAAAACCCCTCAGCCCCCAGCTTCTCTGCGCACTGCTCCCTTCATTCGCCTCCCCTTCTTCAGCGAAACTCAAAGCTTGTAGATGATGCCTGGCGGTGCAGAGTCGATGTCCGGAGATGCAGGGGTAGCTTCGGACGTGTCCACGGCGGAGTCTGTCTTGCGAGGCAAAGTAGATCTTGCCCTCCGCCCTAGATAATCCCTTGTGTTCCCTGCGGTGGGGGCCATTGCAGGACCTGTGGCCATGGACGCGTCGGTGGCTGTGGCGAACCGGAAGGACGCCGTCATCGCGAAGCTGTGGAGGGAGGCTGCACACAATCCGGGGCTGCTTGAGCTTCTTCGAGATCTTGATGAAGTTTTCGAGGTGAGGCCTCGCTCTGTCTTGTCTGGCTCTGCCATCAGGGATTAGCTTCTCGCTTCTGACTTCTTTTTCCCTTTTCGCTCCAGGAGGAGGAGAACATCATGGACAAGTTCCTTGACTGCGTCCACACACTCTACAGCCAGCATGTTCCGGGGTTTGCCTGGGGACTTCCAGATCCTCGAAACCCCTAAAGATTTTGCGAGAGTGTCCCCCTTTTCCCCCAGGCATCCCTAGGGGAGAAGAGTTTACCCGGCAAACAAACAAAGACGAACAAATCTGCGTAGCCAGGGCGCCTGGACTGGCCTTAGTAGCATATGCTAGATATGCGCATAGGCTGCTTCTCACGAATGTAAGGCATGAATGTAGCTTTGAATATTAAATATGAATGCAATCCTAATCTCAACTCCCGGAGGCATTTCCAAACTTCCCTTGCACTAACGCGCCGTATAGCTTATGAGGAGATTTCCCGGTATGCCATGTATCCTGTTGTCTGCTACGACAGTAATACCCCCAGGAGCACTATACCTTCCGGGGACTCACTCCACTGCCTCAGTTGCTAGGCTAGAGGGAAATGGATCGTTCACTGGGGAGGACGCCTCATTCCCCGCCAAGGTTCTCATAGACTGTCAGGCATGCTCAGGTTGAAAGTATATTGACTCCGAACGAGATGGTATGCCTAATATGCAAATGCAAGAACTTAGCTGTTTTTCTGCTGCTTCCGATTTCTTGGGCCTTTCCCGGGTATCCAGCTCCTTAGACCTCCGTCCTTTGCGAGTCCCTGTCCCGGGAAGGCGCTGCACACAGCAAACTTTCAGTAGGAAAAGGAAGGACCCTCTCTTCATGTCGTGAAAATGTTTACCCGAAGCAAACCGCAAGCAAGGTTGACTGTGCATTTCTGTGCTTACGTGCTTTAAAGCACAACACTGCCCAAACCTCCCTCTTTGCGACAGCACGACATGATCGGGAGGCAGCTCCTACTGGTAGGCGTGCTCGCGTACACCCCGTCAGCCACCGGCACATATCAGCCCCTGCTTGGGGGTTGCTAAGGGTAATCATCTTACGACAGAAATTGATGCTCACGGAATTGAAAACTTATCTTTTATTCCTTGGCAACGATTCTTACACCTTATTACAGAACACTAGCCCCTCAGGCGTGCTTAGTCCATACAACTATCTGCGATTCGTGTTCGTAATCAAGGGTAGAACACTAGCCCTCAGGAAGTGCGTTACCCGACACGGGCCTTCCCACTTGGACATCATACTGTTCAAGCTGCCAGGTTTTGGCTTAATCCGGAGGACCAGGTCTTCTGGTTCCAATGCTCGCGCTCGCACATGGCGGCCATGGTCTCGCCTGAGCGCTTGTTGGTATCTGGCGGATTGCAGGGATGCTCGACATCTTGCTTCTCCCAGGAAATGGATGACACGTCTTCTGGCAACTTGCCCGATGATATCCCGAATACGCACTTCTCAGGGTTGAGTTTGAGGTTGACCCGGCGGAGATTTTCGAAAGTCTCGTGCAGGTCCTGGATGAGCGAATCTTGGTACTGCGTCTTGAGTACGATACCTTTGGCGTGTTCTTCTGCGTTGCGGCCCAGCTGTGATCCCAAACAGGCCTGCACTGCTCGCTGGAAGGTCGCGCCGGTGTTTCGGAGGCCAAAAGGTATTCGGGTAAAGCAGTAGCAGCCCTTGGTAGTGAAGAAAGCCGTCTTCTCTTGATCTTCGACGGATATTGCGATCTGATGGTACCCGGAGAAAGCATCCAGGAAACACAGCAACTCGTATCCTGCCACGGAACTCCCAAACCGATCAAGCCGTGGCAGGGAGAAAGGATCCTTGGGACAGTTCTTGTTTAAGCTGGTGAAGTCGATGCAAAGGCGCCACTTGACAGGAGAAGGACCCGGAGTTACTACCGGGTTTGCCAGCCACGAAGGGTGAAGAACCGGTCGAATGATTCCAGCATCTGCCAACTTATCGACTTAGTGATGATGAACTCCAATTTCTCTTTGCTCTGACCCTGCGGGACTCGCCTCACTGGTCGCGCATCCGCGCTCACCGCCAGTTTGTGCTCGACCACCTCCCTGTGTACGCGGGGTAACTCCGATGCATCCCAAGAGAAGACATCAGAGTTTTCCCGAAGGAAGGTGACGAACACGCCTTCCTATTTGCCCGTGAAGTGGGCTCCGATGGTGATGGAGCGAACTCCATCACTGGTCAGTGCCACCTTCTTAGTCAGCTGCGGGCCGCCCTGGAATGGCACCTTCTTGACGGACGCTGATGTCGAGCCCTCGGGGTCAGCTCCTTTCCCGGGGAGGGCGTCAACATTGTCCTCCATCACAACTTGTGGGACATCCGCCATCGCCGCTACGGTCTAGTTCAACTTGTGAACGCAGAAGATGGCGTCGTCAATGTCGGCCTTGATTTTGATCACTCCGAATGGCACGGGTATCTTCAGCACGTTGTACGCGAAATGAGAGACGGCCATGAACTTGGCCAGAGCAGGACGGCCAAGTATGCCGTTGTACGGGAGCGGAGTGTCGGCGATGTCGAAGACGACATCCTCGGTGCGGAAGTTCTTGTGATCAGCGAAGGTGACAGGTAGAGTGATATTTCCAAGGGGCCATGTCACGCTCCCGTTCACGCCTTGGAACACTCCGGTGTCCGTGAGGCGAGAGAAAGGGATCTGCAGCACACTCAGCACCTTGGCTGTCAGAAGGTTGAGTCTGGAGCCTCCGTCGACCAGCATCTTGGTGACCTTGAAGTTGTGGATGACCGACGACATGATCAGTGGCAGAGTTTCGACCCCGGCAGTGTTGGACGGGTGGTCTTCTGGGTCGAAGGTGATGACCTGGTTAGACCAGTCCAAGGGTTTCGTTGGCCCAGAAGCGACCGCATTGAGTTCCCAGACCAGCCTCTTGCTTGCGCCGTTGGATGGAGGGAGCGAAGAGCCCTCGTGGATGCATCCAACGACTTTATTGACTTCCTGGAACTGGCCACCATTGCCTCCTTGTACAGCAGGAGCTTCCTCATTGTTAGCCGGGGCAGTCGCCTGATTGTTCTATTCACGTCCTCCTTTTTCGCCGCGCCCTCCTCCTCGGCCTTGATGCGGCTGGTTGGCCAGGGGTGGAGCGGCTCGTGGTGGCTCGGTCTCCGCGTGGCGTTCAGCTTGGGGACGAGTCCGCGGTTCGCGCGTCTGGCCTGTCGCGGCTCCTGGGTTGTCAACGGTGGTCGCCAGTACCGGGCCTCCATCGGCGTAGTCGAGGAGCTTTTCCACGCGAGTCCTCCATGCCTAGTACACTTTGGGGTCGACGGTGCTTGGTGGGAACTGTATCCGGGCCTTGGCAGCCACCAGTGCGTCATGGCGAGCTTGAGCGTCGAAGGGCGCGTGTGTAGAGGATCTGCTCTTCGAAGGCTGAGCAGCTCCAGCCGCCTGGTCCTTGGCCGCTCCGTTGCCGACGCTTTTCTCTCCAGAAGGAGGGGCGGAGGCCGGAAGGAAGCGCAAGGAAGCGAGGGCTCCTTGGATCCACCGCTGTGCTCGTGGCTGGGTCCATCCGAGCCACTGGTCACCGTCTTCTCCGCGGGCTGCACGGGTGGCGTAGCTTCGCGGCGTGCGCTCGCAGAGCGGCGTTCAGCGGAAGCTCGAGTGCGGGAAGGAGAAGCTACCTTGGAGGCCGCAGCCTCGGGCTTCTTCTTGGGTGGCATGCTTGACGAAGAACTTGACGAAGATCTCCGAGCTGAGGAAGACGAGATCAGCACTTGCGCCCCCTACCTGGCACGCTAGATGTCGTGTCACGAAGGACAGACACCGGGGATGAAGGACACCCCCTTTGTAGATTCGGTAGGGGCGCGAAGGAGGCTGGAAGACGTCTCCCGGAGAAGTACCATCGGCGAGCTTTCCGTCTCTCTCTCTCTCTCTCTCTGCGTGGATGGCAAGCAAACAAGGGACACAGCGATCTACCCAGGTTCAGGCCGCCCGAAGGCTAACAGCCCTACTCCTGCATGTCTGGATAGATGGACGCATCATGGTGTGGCTACAATGGAGTCTCCGGCGAGGTACCCGGGAAGGGTTTTGGCGAGAGGAAGAAGATAGGGCAGATCCTGGCCCGGAGGAGATCACCTCCCTTCTCTTCTCTGCCCTAGCTATGTCTTGCCTTGCTCTTGCTTGGATCTTGCGTAGCGTCTATCTTCTAGTGGTCTTGATCCTCTCTCTCCTCGCCATGACTTGGTCCTCCTTTTATTGGCAAGGGGGTGCCACAAAGGTCACGCGAGTAGCATGAGGGGGTCTTGGCGGGAAGTTCCCCCTCTCCATGGTGGAGGTTGCGACGTGGCCTCTTCTCCTCCAAGTATCTTCCTCCGGTTTGGTGAGATCCCCACCCTTTAGGGGAAAGCGTGGTGGAGGAAAGCTGGCACACCGCAGGTGGTGTCCCCTGCTCGCGCCTTGCTTCCCAAGTCTTCTAGGCTCTTCTACCATCTTCGGGAGGGTGCTGGAAACCCTCGGCTTCGACTGGTACGGCTTGATACCCGAGAGGGAGTCCGGCCCTGCCGGGGTCTCGGGCTCTCGGGGTCCTCCTTCTCTTCCGGGGTGTGAGGGATCCCGGGATCCTTTGCACCTGGCAGACTTGGATGGTTCTCGGGGTGCCCGCCAGTCGAGTGTCGAGTCTTGGTCTTGTCCATCTTCGAGCTGGGCCCACAGGCGGTGGACCCACTTTGGCATCATTAGGGGAACCCCGTGTTCCACTGCTGCGATAGTTTCATTGGTATACGTGTTGATTTTGTATTGGTAAGAAGAATGTCGTCGTTCTCAGTCCATCCTGCACCGCATCTCTGACCCTCACGAGTCAGCAGCAACACCACGCTTCATTTCAGATCGGTCTTCCACGCTGTTGTCCCACGCCTGGACGGCGTTGGTGCCACAGTTCTTACCCATCCAGCATCACCTTCAATAGCAAAGTGGCCACCGACCAAGCCGGAGCAACCAACATTCTTGGTGCTCGTGCTCACTAACAATCCCTACTTCGGGAGCATCACCCATCGCAGATGATGATGGTGCATGCGAGCCGTCCAATCTTTTCTGGCCATACCATTGCCGTTGCTCACGACCTTCTCTTTTGCAACTCTTTGGTCCTCTCCCAGCTTCGGTCTGAACCCCATCTTGCACTCGGTTGCGCTGCCACTACACACTACTCCATCGGTGAGACGAAGAAGGCACACACGCGTCAGCTTTTGGCCGGAGATAAGGAATTTTCACTGGTCGGTGTAATGAGCAGTGGAGCGGTGGCGTTGACTTGGGAGATCAATTTCTAGAATAGTAAGCGTGTGTTCGCCACAACTATCGCATTTGAGACAATTTGAATCATGAACATTAACTTTCATTTTTTTTGTCACTGTACAGATAGACGCGGCAAAGCGCGACTAACTCTTCTAGTATGCTATAAAGTAGTAGCTTGTACTGCATGTACGGGACAGCCTCCATGATCCATGTCCAAAATGGCCTGTATTTATGCTGCCATAGCAGAGTCATCAAATAAACATGTTTGGTCTACCATCCGCACTCTCAGCCATATTGCAACCAACCAACAACTAGCGAACTAAAATGTACTTTCTTAGGACTGGTGAATTAATCTCCGGTAGTCATGAACAGCTCACCGTGTACGTTATCATGGGTTCCATCAGGTTCGAAGCATGAGAGCGTCCCGGAGATGTGGAGAGCATCATGGACCCTGACGATACCTTACAAGTCTTTGTAATCAGAATGTTTTCCCCATGACGCTGTAATTAATGTGACAGATGCGTGCATGCAAGGAACTATTCGGCCCGTTTATAATCTCCTAACTACGGTGCCCAGCTTCAAATCGTCAACAACGTAGGAACAAACGATACAATCTAGCAACATGGTCAGCTCGGCATCCCATCTCAACAAGCACCTTAAACACTTTTACCAGCTCGTCGTGAACAACTTCCTCGTCATCGTCGCCGCACCCGTCACGGCCATCGTCATTCTCCGCAAAGCCGCACAGCTCGGCCCCGAGGAGCTCCTCTCCAGGCTACATGGCCTGCGGCACGTCCACGTCTTCCTGGCCGTGTTCCTACCATTCGCCATGACCACCCTTCACCTGATGCGCCGCCCCCGAGGTGTCTACCTTGTAGACTATGCTTGCTGCCGGCCTAATTCCAATTGCCGCATATCTACAGCCTCCTCCACCGAAAGCGCTCGCATGTCGCCTTATTTGGACGACGGCGCCTTCCGGTTCATGGCGCGGATGCTCGAGCGTTCAGGCCTCGGCGACCAGACCTACGTGCACCCTACTCTGCACTACATCCCCCCGCGCTGCTGCCTCAGCTCAAGCCGTGACGAGGCGGAGCAGGTCATCTTTGCGGCCGTCGACGATCTGCTCGCCAAGACAGGCATAAGCCCTCTACATTTTAGACGGCTCCCTCTACATCGGCAACCCCGACTCGACATCGACCACGGCGCCCCACGCACGGCTACTTCGACTACGGCTACACCACCCTACGCTCTCGGCTACATCGACATCGGCACAAAGGGCTACCGCCTTGCTTGAGAACCTCGTCAGTTTTTGCTCCAGCCACAACTTCCGTGATGCGTCGACTGTTACGACTGGGGTGGCGATGTCCGTCGGCTCCACCTTCGGATTCTTCTCCAGTATCACCGTCTGCGTCGCTACCGCTGTGACTGCGGGGGGATGTTGAGTATCGTGATTAGTTAGGAAAGATATTATAGCGTAGGATTTGATTCTAACTTGACTTGTACTCTAAGCAGATCATGTACTCCTTTATATGCGCCGCAACCGTCGTCGAGTCCTCCTCTGCTGGCCCCTTCGACATGGCGTACAGCTTGTACTGGTCCCCGTCTACGGATGCCCGGTGCTGGCAACACCGACGCGTGCCTGGTCCCCGTCCTACATGGTATCAGCCTAAACTCGATCCAAAACCCTAGCCGCCCCTTCGGGCTGCAGCGCCGCCGCCCTGTGGTTCTCCCCGCGGCTGCACCGAATCGCACGTCGCCGCTGCGTCGCCCCTTCGGGTCATAGCGCCGCGGCCCGCGGTCCACGCCGCCGCCCTGAGGCCGTCCCCGTGGTTGCACCGTCCCGCACGTCGCCGCTGCGTCGCCCCTTCGGGCCGTAGCGCCGCGGCACGCGGTCCACGCCACGGCCCCGAAGTCGTCCCCGCCGTCGCCCAGACACGCGTGTCACCGCTGCGTTGCCCGTACGGGCCGTAGCGCTGTGGCACGCGGTCCGCTTCGCCGTCCTCGCACGTTGACGTCTCCGTGGTATGGGCCGCGCCGCCTTCCGAGGAGCGGGAACGCCACCGTCCGTGTTTGGTCTTCGTCATGATGTTGGGCTCTTCTTCGCCTATTTCGAGCACCGTCGCCGCGCCTCTACACGCGACCGCCGTGGCCTTTTGCAGGCTATCGCCGCCGTCGTCGCGCTTCTACATGCGACCGTCGTGGCCCTTTACGGGCTACCGTCATCGTCGCCAGCCACAACTTCGTCTCCGTCCAGTATCGGCTCATCGCCAGCGTCACCGTCATCTTCCTCGACCACTTCATCTACTCTGACAACCGCGGGCGACATCGGCACCTTCTACCCCACGCCGTTTGGCGCCGCAACCGTCGTCGAGTCCTCCTCTGCTGGCCCCTTCGACATGGCGTATAGCTTGTACTGGTCCCCGTCTACGCATGCCCGGTGCTGGCAACACCGACGCGTGCCTTCATCCACGACGTGTCCCCGGGCTTGGCAAACCTGGAGCGGCGCCTCGTCAACACCGACTGACCTTCTGTCTACGCATGCTCGGTGCTGGCAACACCGATGAGTGTCTTCGTCCACGACGTGTCCCCGGGATTGGCACACCTGGCGCAACGCCTCGTCCACGTCATCTACTACCCGGCGCCACTGCGCCCTGACTACCGGCGCACCCTTGCGCCCGCGGCTCCTGACGGCTCCCTCTACATCGGCAACCCCGACTCGACATCGACCACGGCGCCCCACGCACGACTACTTCGACTACGGCTACACACCCTACGCTCTCGACTACATCGACATCGGCACAAAGGGCTACCGCCTTGCTTGAGAACCTCGTCAGTTTTTGCTCCAGCCACAACTTCCGTGACGCGTCGACTGTTACGACTGTGGTGGGGATGTCCGTCGGCTCCACCTTCGGATTCTTCTCCAGTCTCACCGTCTGCGTCGCTACCGCTGTGACTGCGGGGGGATGTTGAGTATCGTGATTAGTTAGGAAAGATAGGATATCGTATGATTTGATTCTACCTTGACTTGTACTCCAAGCAGATCATGTACTCCTTTATATACGCCCACGAGGCTCAAGCAATACAACCAACTATTTCACCAATCCCTCTCTATCCTCCTACACATGGCCTGCGGCAGGTTCACGCTTTCCTGTCCGCCTTCCATCCGTTCGCCTTGGCCACCCTCTGCATAATGCGCCGCCCACGGAGCGTGTACCTCGTGGACTACGCGTGCTGCCGGCCAAAGCCCAACTGCCGCGTGTCTGTGGGCTCCTTCACCGAGAACGCTCGGTGCATGCCATACCTCGACGACGGCGCATTCCGCTTCCACTAGTAGAAAAGTGGCCTTAGAGGCGGACCTTTAGTTGCGGCTCGTTTCCGAACCGCGACTAGAGGTCTCGCGGCTCCGACAGATCCAACGGCTAGGACAGGTGGCGGTTTGTGCTGGAGCTTTGGTCGCGGTTGGAGCCACCAACCGCGACTAAAGATCCTCCACCTTCGGCCGGAGCCGCGCGGGGCACGCGCGAGGACCTTTAGTCGCGGTTGGTGGCTCCAACCACGACTAAAGGTCCGGCACAAAAAGGCCGCCTGTCCTAGCGAGGACCTTTAATCGCGGTTGGAGCCACCAACCGCGATCAAAGGTCAGTCGCCTTCATCTTCCACCCTGAGCCAGCCTTGGCCATTTCGAGCTCGAGTTGAATCTCCATTTTCTCTCCACCGAGCTCGATTTCATCCACGATTTTTTGCACCATTTGTTAAGATTGACGGTGGTGCATCTATCCAAGGGTTAGCAACTGCAAACTCTCTCTTTCGGCGCCCGTTTCGTTGGTTGTCTAGCTCATTTAGCTCAATTCATATTTGTAGTGCTAGGTAGGTGTATGATGAAATGCCTAAGTTAGCTCATTTTGCTTATTTAGCTCAATTTTGTATTGTCAATTTGATCTTAAACTAAATTATGTTTTTGTATTTCAGTGTCACAACATTCACCTCCTTACCGTCGTCGATAGACCGTCTCGTCACCGACACCACCTAGGTGAGCTTACTTTTTTATTTAAAAAAAATCTATGTTGTATGATTTTGTTCCATAATTATTATTTGTTTTTTTGTATAATTATTTTATATATATATATAGTGACATGGTTTTCACAAATACCCCCACCGGCTCTCGTCCGCTCTATTATTCGGATATGGTATGACTTTTAATAACTATATATTTGTTTCGTTTCGCGTTTATGACAATCATGCGGACCAACTTTGATATAAATATATATTTGTCTAGGAGGTAGTTGAACCGGAAATTCCAGTGGACCCTATTGTTGAATATTTTGTGAAAGAAAACGATGATTTGAAAGCTAAATTAAAAATAAGTGAAGATCTCCGCAAAGAAGAGAAGAAGGAATTGGAGGTTAAGCTTGTCAACATCATCGATGAACACCAGTTCAAGCTTGCCGACGTCGTCGATGCTTACGACGTCGTCGATTCTGATCGCATTTGTTTTTGGACTTAAATTCTTTAAATAGTTCAATGTTAGTTTAAATTAATGGATATTTAATGCTACAATGTATTACATTTGTCGCCACTCTACTTTGCTTGAATTATTATGGTCACTTATCTATTCATTACTGGCATGCATAATTTTTTTGATATACTTATATAATGCAGATGAGACGTCAATGGATGTACGGTGACCGAGTTTGTGCCGAATTCATTACTGGCATGCATAATTTTCTCCATGTGGCTGAGACAAGCAAGCGAAAGGATGGTTTTATGTGTTGTCCATGCAGTCTCTGTATGAATAAGTATACATACTCTTCCACAGACAGGCTTCACGAACACCTGTTGCGAAATGGTTTCATGCTTGGTTATTATTGTTGGACCAAGCATGGAGAAAGAGGGGTTATAATGGAAGAGAATGAAGAAGAGGAGGATAATGACAACTATCCTCTGTTCAATGAACACGCTGATACTACAATGGGGGAAGACGAAGTTGAAGAGGATGCCATCTTTGATGAGCCCGACGATGATCTTCGTCAGGCCATTCATGATGCACAAATGGACTGTGGAAGTGAAAACGAGAGGTTGAAGTTGGAGCGCATGTTAGCCGATCACAGCAAATTGTTGTACCCAACTTGTACAGATGGCCAGAAAAAGCTCGGTACGATACTGGAAATGCTACAATGGAAGGCAGAGAGTGGTACTACCGACAAGCACTTTGAAAGTTTGCTGAAAATAGTTAAGAAGATGCTTCCAAATGAAAACGAATTGCCCTCTAGTACGTATGAAGCAAAGAAGGTTGTCTGCCCTCTAGGATTAGAGGTGCAGAAGATACATGCATGCATTAATGACTGCATCCTCTACCGCGGCGAGCACGAAAATTTAAATGCTTGTCCTGTATGCGGTGCATTGCGGTTTAAGATTGGGCGAGATGACCCAGGTGAAGTTGAGGGCGAGCAAGGTTGTCCAAGGAAGAGGATTCCTGCCAAGGTGATGTGGTATGCTCCTATAATACCACGTCTGAAACGTTTGTTCCAAAACAAAGAGCATGCCAAGTTGTTGCGCTGGCACAAAGAAGAACGTAAAAAAGACATGATGATGAGACACCCCGCTGATGGGTCCCAGTGGAGAAAAATCGACAGAGTGTTCCCGAAATTTTCGGATGACGCTAGGAACTTAAGATTTGGTCTAAGTACAGATGGATTTAATCCATTTGGAGAGCAGAGCTCCAGTCATAGCACTTGGCCTGTGACTCTATGTATATATAACCTTCCTCCCTGGTTGTGCATGAAGCGGAAGTTCATTATGATGCCAGTGCTCATCCAAGGCCCGAAGCAACCTGGCAACGACATTGACGTGTATCTGAGGCCATTGGTGGAAGAACTTTTACAGCTGTGGAGTGATGAAGGTGTGCGTGTGTGGGATGAGCACGAGCAAACGGAATTTGATCTACGAGCGCTCTTGTTTGTAACCATCAATGATTGGCCTGCTCTTAGTAACATCTCAGGACAGTCAAACAAGGGATACAATGCATGTACGCATTGTTTAGGTGAGACTCAAGGTAAACATATAGGTAACAAGATTGTGTACCTGGGCCATCGTCGATGGCTTGTACCGAGGCATGCAGGAAGAAAGGAAGGCCGACATTACAAAGGTGAGGAAGATATTCGGCGGAAGCCTACTCGACCTTCTAGTTCTGTTATACATGATATGGTCAAGGATTTAAAAGTAATATTTGGGAAGGGTGCTGGAGCACTATCTGTTCCGAATGACGCTCAGAACCACGTTCCCATGTGGAAGAAGAAATCTATATTTTGGGAGCTGCCCTATTGGATAATGCTAGAGGTTCACTCTGCAATCGACGTGATGCACGTGACAAAAAATCTTTGCTTGAACCTGCTTAACTTGTTGGGCGTGTATGGAAAGTCAAAAGATACACCGGAAGCAAGACAGGCCAACGACGATCATTCTGATAATCATCAAGGTCCTGCGAGCTATGCTCTTACGAAAGAAGAGAAGAAAATATTTTTTGAATGTCTTCGCAGTATGAAGGTTCCATCTGGCTTCTCGTCGAATATAAAGGGAATAATAAACATGGCAAAGCAAAAATTTCAGAACCTGAAGTCTCATGACTGTCACGTGATTATGACACAATTACTTCCGGTTGCATTGAGGGGACTTCTAAAAGAAAATGTTCGAGTACCCATTGTGAAGCTATGTGCATTCCTGAATGCAATTTCTCAGAAGGTTATCAATCCACTTACTCTAAAAGATTTAGAGAATGATGTGGTCCAATGTCTTGTCAGCTTCGAGTTGGTGTTCCCACCAACCTTCTTCAATATTATGACGCACCTTCTAGTTCACCTGGTGGAAGAGATACGTGTTCTCGGTCCTGTATTTCTACACAACATGTTCCCCTTCGAGAGGTTTATGGGAGTCTTAAAGAAATACGTTCATAACCGTGCTAGGCCAGAAGGAAGCATCTCCAAGGGCTATGGAACTGAGGAGGTCATTGAGTTTTGTGTTGACTTTATTCCTGATCTTAAGTCGATTGGTGTTCCTCAATCGCGTCATGAGGGGAGACTGCGTGGAAAAGGCACGCTAGGAAAGAAAGCAATCATATGTGAAGACGTGGATTCTTTCACTCGAGCACACTACACAGTTCTGCATAGTTCCATCTTGGTGGCTCCGTATATCCAGCAACACAAGAATGATTTACGCTCCAAATACCCAGAAGATGAGATTGATGGAGTACACATCAGGACTTTTGGCGGTTGGTTACAGAAAAGACTGATGAATGTCACCACAAATGAACTACAGCTATACTTATTGGCCAAGACACCGTCTTCGACTATATTGACTTTTAAAGGGTACGAGATAAATGGAAATACATTTTACACGGCCGACCAAGATAAAAAGAGCACCAACCAAAACAGTGGTGTCCGCTTTGATGCAATAGATGGCTGCAGTGGGGAAAAGGTAACATATTATGGTTACATAGAGGAGATATGGGAACTGTCCTATGGACCTTCATTTAAGATTCCTTTGTTCAAGTGCAAATGGTTCAACCTAGATGGCGGTGTAGCCGTAGACACACGGTACGGAATGACTACAGTGGATTTCAAGAATCTTCATTACGAGAACGAACCATTCATTCTAGCCAGTGAAGTGGCTCAGGTTTTCTATGTGAAGGACATGTCTACCCTACCAACAAAAAGAAAAGATAAGCAAGCGAATACATCAAACGATGAGCCAAAGCGCCACATAGTTCTTTCAGGTAAAAGAAACATCGTGGGAGTGGAGGACCACACAGACATGTCAGAAGATTACAATAAGTTTCATGAAATTCCGCCCTTCAAAGTGAACATTGACCCAACCATCAAGTTACTTCAAGAAGATTGTCCATGGTTACGGCGCGTTCAAAAGAAAGGGGCACACAAGAAGAACAAGTGAACAATACATAGGGATGTTGTTGGTGATGTGTAATAATGTATTAAACCTTTGTGAGTTTTCTTTTTTGTTTTCTGTTAATTAATTGCATGACGACCGGTGAAACACGCGTGGTAGGTGTCGGCTCCCACACCTCCCGTGGGAACCTCTCAAACCTCAGCTTCGACCGTCCAAACACAGTTCCCCCTGCATACAGCCCGACGGTGGCTCGTGAGTTTGAGCGCCACTTCGATCCAAGCAGCGGTAAGACGTCTCTGATGATCTACAACCGTCCGGCAAGACGTCTCTGATGATCTGCAACCGTTTGGAACGGTCGCAGGTCATCAGAGACGTCTTGCCACTGGTTGCCCAAAGATGCCTCTCCGAGTGACGCTGGAATGTTTTGTGTTTGAGCGCCACTTCGATCCAAGCAGCGGCAAGACGTCTCTGATGATCTACAACCGTCCGGCAACACATCTCTGATGATCTGCAACCGTTTGGAACGGTCGCAGGTCATCAGAGACGTCTTGCCGCTGGTTGCCCAAAGATGCCTCTCCGAGTGACGCTGGAATGTTTTGTGTGAGTGAGTAACCTGTCTGAGGAGGGCGGCTATATATAGGGTACGTGTGCTTCTTTAGTCCCGGTTGGTAACACCAACCGGGTCATGTGGCTCACGAAGTGGTCGTGATACTGCTGATCCAACAGCTCACAATCCCTCAAAAGAAACACACCCCTGATCCAACGGCTCACAAGCGCTCGAAAGAAACACACGATCCGTGTGCTTCTTTAGTCCCGGTTGGTAACACCAACCGGGACTAAAGACGGGCTTTGCGGTCACGACACGTGTCCTCCCCCAGCGCTTCCCTGGGCACGTGTCCTCCCCCAGCGCTGCCCTGGAGGTCTTTATATATTGTCGCCGACGGGGTAAACCCTAATCCACCATTCCTAGCCACGAACGCATCGTCTCCACGAGATGGATCCGCCACGCCCGCCGCAGCGCCTTCTGGACGAGGTCGAGCGTGCTCGGCAGAGCGCGCTTGGGCGCAACCGCGGGAGTCTATCCCGCCGTATGCCCACGAGCCCGGCGTGGAGAGGAATGCCCAGCTACCGGCCTCCTGCTCCACCAGGTGCCGCCGCACCTCCACCTGGCGGCGCTGCACCTCCACCAGGCGCCGCCGCTCCTCCCGCGGAGGAGGAGGAGGACGACGACTTCGACTGGAGCGACGACGGGGAAGAAGGTTGTGGGTTGCAGATACAGGAGGCCATGGAAGCCTCCTTCCAGTCTATCCGCGACTACCCTGTCCAGCGAGCCAAGACTTCCTACCAGCTCAAGGCGAAGGAGGCTTCCGATCTGGATTGGGCGCTGAAAGACTCATCCTCCATGGATCTTGCCCTCCGCCGCAAACGTGCGCGCGAGAACCGGGCGGCCGCCCACGGGGCTGGCTCCTCCCGCCGTTCCCCCTAATCCTATTTATGTAGAATAATGTTGGTGATGTTGGATCAGGGGTGTGTTTCTTTCAAGCGCTTGTGAGACGTTGTATCATGTGTAATAATGTATTAAACCTTTTATGTAATGCATTAAGATAAATGAATTAATAATTTTTATCTGCTTTCTTCTGCATTTTACAACACCAAACATTCATCTTACAAATATGTGATAGTTTGCTCTAAAATTGTTACAAAAATAATTTTAGGGTACACAAGTAGTGGTTACAACATAGAACCATCCATAGTTTTTGGAAATTCGACCACCTTAGATGAATAGCCATGCTCTCCATTTTGACCATTTTTTGAAAAGAAATGAGAAAAAGAGAAAAAATACTCAAAAAAATAAACCCTTTGCCATGGAGTCCTTTTAAGTGTACTAGTTTCTAGGAAAAATAGGAAAACAAATCTAAGTATATAAAAGAATTAAAATCTAAGTACATAAATGAAAACAAATACAAGAAAAGAAAATAGAAAAACAAAAAAAAAATAGAAAAGCCCTTTAGTCGCGGTTGCAGCAGCCCCCCCCCTGGGCTTGGCGCCAGAATTTTGGCGGTATAAAAGAATTAAAATCTAAGTACATAAATGAAAACAAATACAAGAAAAGAAAATAGAAAAACAAAAAAAAATAGAAAAGCCCTTTAGTCGCGGTTGCAGCCAGCAACCGCGACTAGAGGTCCCCCTGGGCTTGGCGCCAGAATTTTGGCGGCCCAGGTCGACCTCTAGTCGCGGTTGCTGGCTGCAACCGTGACTAAAGACCCTTTAGTCGCGGTTGCAGCCAGCAACAGCGACTAGAGGTCGATTCCGCGCCGTTTAGTGGGGGAGTTTGCGAAATTTTTTGCAAACTCCCCCCAAATCGACGAATCCGCCTCCGGGCTCCCCTGACGCCGCCGACGACCCGCGCGCCGTGGTGCTGCTCCGCCGCCCCGTCATGCTGCCCCTCCCCGTCGTGCTGCCCTGCCTTCCGGCCGCTGCTGTGCCCCCGCCCTCCGTTTGCGTCGCCGGCCGTCTCCCGCGCGACGACGACGCCGCCCAGGGCGCCCTGCCGCCGCCGCCGTGTCCCGTCCCCTGCCCTGGACGCCGGCCGCCCTGGGCCTGCCTCCCTCGGCCTCGAGCACCACCACCGGCGCCGCCGCCGTCCCGTACCGCCTCCGCCGCCGTGGTGCTGCTCGATCGCCATTTTGGAGGTTAGTTTTTCTTATTTTTTTTTGCATATTTAGGTTAATTATTATCTAGTGTTAGAACTAGATGCAATTTTATCAAATAGATGTGTTAGAAAAAATGTGTTAGAAAAAATAGATGTGTTAGAACTTTTGATCAATTTTTTAGCAATGTGTTAGAACTAGGTTAATTGCAATGTGTTAGGAAAAATAGATGCAAAATAGATGCAATTTTGTGTTAGCAATTTTGTGTTAGCAATGACATACAGTGGGAGAGTTACTGTGTTAGCAATATATAGTTCATTTTAGTTAGATTAATATAGTTAGGTTGTAAATTATAGGTATTATGTAAATTTTGTTTAGTTAAGTTTTTTCCTTTTTTCATTATAGTTAGGTTATTAGAGCTATGTGAATTGTCATTATAGTTGATTTTCTATGTTTGAAGTTGTTTAGAAAATTTGAATATGTGAATATTACTATGTGTAAATATGTCAATATGTAAATTTGCTAAGTTAGTATTGCTAAGTTGTAAATTTGCTAAGTTTGAAAATTTGCCGTCACGGCAACGGTTGCCGTGACGGGTACCGTAACGGTTGCTAAGTTTGAATACTAATTATGCAAATTTATTGAGTGTAGGAACATTCAGCTATGGATGACCCTTTAATTGTGCGAGACGAGGAAGGAGAAAACTTATTCATGCAGGATATTTTTGAGCATCGCGATGCAAATGCTGCCGGTGGAGAAGGCGCCGCCGACGATCGAAACGAAGATTTTGAGCAATTTGCATCACAATTTTTAAACCCGTCTGGTGAGGGTATTTTAGAGGAAGAAGAAATAACAGCCTCCACCTCGAACACCCTCCACCTCGAGGTTTATATATGAATTCTATATTTGCTTGAACACAAAATGCATTAACTGATTTGTATTGCACTTATTAACGCATTATATTTCTTACTTTAGGCGTCCACCTTGCATAAAAAGGCTAAGAATCAAGCTCCTCGAGGCCCAGCGAAAAGAATGACTAGCGAAGATGCAAAGTTACCAATCTATAAAATTGATGTAGATGGCGATCCGGTGGAACCGATAGAGAACCGCAGAAAATATATTAGTCAAGCTGGAGTTATTGTTAGGGACGAGGTCCCGATCTCCATAGCAGAATGGCTTAAGCCAGCAGGCGTTGCCGAGGATGACCCTTGCTATGTCCACCAGCATTATAAAGATTTCTGCTTTGACACACTCTTGCAGCATTTTAACCTCCCGGATGGTATTGAGCCCGCCTTGAAGTTGAAACTCAAGCACTGGACTCTCTCCAAGATGGCCGACGCCTTTCGGAAATATAAGCAAACATTATGGGCAAAATATGAAAAGGTTGATCCAGATTTCAGTCAAAAAAAACTGGTGAAGCTAAGAGATCACTGGGAAGCCTTTAAGGCGTATAAGACCTCGGCTGCGGCTGTGGCCCGATCGGAAAAAAATAAGCTAAATGCTGCGAGTAAGACACACCACCATAACTTGGGGCCAGGTGGCTACAGGTCAGCCATTCCTAAGTGGCTAGCCATGGAAGATAAACTCGTGGCTGCAGGTTTCACTCCACAGACATACAGCTGGCCCGAAAGGTCCAAATTCTGGTTGTTCGCGCATGGCGCAACGTTGAACGAGGAAGGGAAGATTGTCCCGAGGGTTGAAAAATACAAGGCAACAGTAGTAGCCATGGTCCCAAAAATTGAAGATGCAATAAAGGAAGTTCTAGCGGGTACGTGGGAACCCTATAGAGAGGAAGACGAGCTGGCACGGGCCCTAGGGAAACCTGAACACTGGGGACGTTTACGAGGCTTACCCGGCGGTGCCACCTTGAAAAAACAGTATCCGCAGCACGCTGACACTTATAGAAGCCGTGCAAGAAAGAAGAAGCAGGGTGAAGAGCGGATAGCGAATTTGGAACGCCAGATGAAGCAACTCATTAATGAACGCCAGGTGCAGCAGCCCCAAGATCCTGAAGTCGTGGATGCTCGATCTCAGCTTAGAAGCAGCGTGGGTTCCACGCAACTAGAACTCGATGCTCGCTACCCCGTGGATGATATCACGGAACCGACACCATGTGAGCTACATACGCCTGTGAGCAACATATCCATGAAGGTGGCGGTCGGCTATGCTTTACCGATTGTCGACACAGCAAGCTACCATAATGGTGTCATTCATCCTGGCTATGCTGTTGTCGGGGTGGATGAAATTGTGCCGGGATCGGAATCATTGGCTCTTGAGATTCCTGGAGGTAACGGTGAGGAGGCATTGTGCGATGTCAAGGGTGGTTTCGTCCAGTGGAACAAGAAATACATCAAGTTCTCAAAGCCACCGACTCAGCAAAGCCCACCCTGCCGGGGTATCGATGAGACACATCCATCTCCGGCACCGCGTGACAGGGACCCCACACCGGAAAATAATCTAGAGGACCATCTCAGTCAGCAAAGTCCATCTCCATCTCCATCTCCGGTACGGAACCCCCCACCGGAAGTGTCCGTACCGCTTAAACGGAGAAGGCGCGCGTCTTCCCCGGTCAAGAGGCGACCTGCTAAAAGGGCCACAACGCCTGATCTGAGGCAACCTTGGCAGAAGACTCTTGACCAAAACGAAGCAGCCATCGAGGAGCATAATAAATCATTGTTCGCACCGAAAGTGCCGCCGCCAACATTTACCGAGGGCTATACTGCAGCGGCTTGTCATAAAGTCATTGACAACTTATATGTCCCTCCAGAGAAGCCGCCATCTGACTATGTCCGTTCTATTCAGAAGTCATATGACGAGGTGACGGCGGCGGAGGCGCCGAAGAAAGGTGAACAAGACGCAGAGTCAGTCCCGCCGCCGGCGGCAAACGAAAAACAAGCAGCACCATCGGTCCCGCCGGCGAAGGAAGCTACAAAAGCAGCACCATCGGTCCCACCGCCGCCGAAGATAGGTAAACAAGTTCCCCAGCTCGGAGAACAACCCGTACGTTCTGTCCCCCCGCTAATTGTCCCGCCGCCGACGAACAAAGATAGTCGAGTTCCCCAGCGCGGAAAACAACCAGTACAATCTGACCCTAAAGAGCCGATGGTGTTTGACATAGAGGTAATCCGTCGTCTTGCCGCCGAAGCGCAAATGCCTATAGATGAATATGCTTCGAGATTGAATTTTGAGACTGCACCACCAGCTCCTCCAGTAAGAAACTTCGTTCCGGGGAAAGCTTTGGTGCAAATCAGGGGCCTTCCAACAAAAATGCGTACTCTGCATCAATGGTACATGAAAAATGCAAAGAAGACATCTGCTATCGTTCTGAAATGTAGGGAAGACGATGAGCACTTCTTAGAAGACTACAATCACACTGTTACGTTTAGCGAACTTTTTCAGCTATACAATCTGCGGGCACTCGACAAATCTATCATGAGTTCCTATTGCCTGTAAGTGATTTATTTAAGTCTTTACCTAGTCTCGTTCATTGTTTGTAATTATTCTCACTTTAATCTTTTGTGTGCTATATTATGCAGATTGAAGATGCTCGAGCTCAAAAAGCTGAACCAGCATGACATTGGGTTCATTGACCCGGATAAATATAACGAAGAAACCATAATAAATCCCTTGTATAACAAGAACACACCGGATGATTTGCTAAGGGTGTTCAAGCGATACCGCGACAAAAGAACTATATATTGGCCTTACCACTTCGGTAAGTTTTAGTGTCTTCTACACATTCTAATTTGCTCACCCGATGTTAAGTTTAACTGATGAGTTATGCATGACTGTGCCCAGCTACCACTGGATTCTTCTTGTCATTAGACATCACGAAGGACTTATTCATTCACTTGACTCATTGAGGTATCATCCTGACACTTACAGGAGTTGTTTCGACTTACTAGCAAGGTACATTCATTTCTTACCGCCTCTGTCATTCATATCTTGATGTCAAGTCATTAACGAATAACTCATTTGTGAATGTTCTTTGTCGGGCAGAGTTTGGGAAAGGTTTCGAGCGGAAGATCCTGAAGGTGGGTGGCGCCAAAAGCTGGATTGGAAGTTAAACCAAGTAAGTACTGCTACCTCTTCGTCCACACAACATTTCTCATGCATACTTCATTATTATTGACTGAAATCTATTCTTGTATAGTCTTGCATGGAGCAACCAAAGGAAACTGAGTACTGTGGATTCTTCGTTTGCGAGTATATATATGTATTAGTCACCGAGAAATGGAATATGAGAAAGGATGCAGAGTTGGCAAAAAAGCGCGAGAGGCTACCACTCGACCACCGCTTCAGAGCAATTGGAGAGGAATTGGCGGGATTTTACCTTTCAGAGGCCTTACAGGAGAAAGGAGAGTACTACGATGCTGAAAGCATGAAATCGTTAAAGTAACTTGTTGTTTTGCTTCAACTCTTGTACTACGATAACTCTTGGCGCATCAACGAACTCTTGTCTACGATCTTCAAGTATTACTTAATTTAATTGTATGTGTTATAAATATGTGCATCGACTTCATACGACACGGGAACGGTTACGACATCGAAAACGTTACGGTTACCGTAACGGTAACCGTCACGGTTACCGTAACGGTTACCGTCACCGTAACCGTCATCGCAACGGGAAGGGTTACCGTTACCACGGGACACGGGAACCTAGCTATAACCAAACCCCGGCATATATAAACCCTAAACCCTGCAATTAAATCGAAAAAGAAAAAAAAAACCAAAACCCTTTGGTCCCGGTTGGTGCTACCAACCGGGACCAAAGGTCCCAACACCCCACGTCCCCCTAAAGCCCACGTGGAGGGACCTCTAGTCGCGGTTCGGAATCCGCCGCGACTAAAGGGTGGGGGCTTTAGTCCCGCCAGCCTAGTCGCGGTTGCCCAACCGCGACTAAAGGTCCTCTGGAACCACGACTAGAGGTCATTTTTCTAGTAGTGTTCCTGACGCGCATGCTCCAGCGGTCTGGGCTCGGTAACCAGACCTACCTCCACCCGTCGCTGCACAACATCCCCCGTGCTGCAGCCTGACCTCAAGCCGTGACGAGGCGGAGCAGGTCATCTTTGCCGCCATGGACGACCTGCTCGCCAAGACACGCATAAGTCCAGGAGCTATCGACATACTCATCACCAACTGCACCGCATTCAACCCGACGCCAAGCATGGCAGACATGATCGTAAGCAGGTACAAGCTGCGGGACAACGTCCGCAGCGTGCACGTCTCTGGGATGGGGTGCAGCGCCGGTGTGATCTCCCTGGAGGTCGCGAGCAATCTCCTGCAAGCGGCGCCACGAGGCGCACGCGCCGTGGTGGTGTCCACGGAGACCATCTCGCTCATCAACTACACCGGAAAGAATCGGGCGATGCTGCTGCCTGGCGTTCTGTTCCGCATGGGTGCGGCTGCAGTGCTTCTGTCGACGTCCAGGTCTGAGTCCCGGTTCCGGCTCACACACATCGTGCGGACGCTCACTGCCGCACAGGACAGGGCCTACCGGTGCGCGTACCAGGAGGAGGACGAAGAGGGGCAGACGGGGGTAAACCTATCAAAGGATCTCGTGGCCATCGCCGGGGAGACGCTCAAGGCCAACATCGTTGCCGTAGGGGCCGTAGTTCTCCCGCCCTCGGAGAAGCTGCTCTTTGCGTTGTCGCTCGCTGCACGGAAGGTGCTTGGCAGAAAGATCAAGCTCTACATGCCCGACTTCCGTACAGCCTTCGAGCACTTCTGCATCCATGCCGGTGGCCGAGCAGTGATCGACGCGGTGCAGAATAGCCTGTTCTTGTCGGATGAGAATGTTGAGCCGTCACGTATGACGCTTCACCGGTTCGGGAACACGTCAAGCAGTTCGCTGTGGTACGAGCTGGCATACATCGAGGCAAAGGGACGGACGCGGAAGGGTGACCGGCTGTGGATGGTCGGGTTTGGCTCTGGGTTCAAGTGCAACAGCGTTGTGTGGGAATGCATCAGGCCGCCCTGCAGCGACACCACTGTTGGCGCTCCGTGGGCTGATTCCATCCATCATTATCCTGTGAAGATCTAGAATGTAGGCTAAAGGGCCGGTGCATCTAACCAAGTCAAGGTAATACACTACGGGAGAGCAGAGCTTTGCCGTGTGCTGGATGTCGGGCACACGGTAAAGACAGAAAATACACACGGCAAAGAGACGCACACGGCAAAGATAAAGCACACGGCAAAGAAAAGAGAGCAAACGGCAGCACGACCTGCGCAGTCACGGCAGAATCATTGCCGTGTGCGAGCGCACACAGCAAATAACAATTTTCGTTTTATTTTCAAGTTTATTTTATCTACTTGTAACAACGGTATCACCATTACCGTTGCATAGTTTGTACTCCGTCCGTTCCGTAAACCCCTGAAATTATGGGATTGCTAATTATCCCGAGCTAACTGTTTCGTGTGGATCTTTTTTTTTCCTGGACAAATCAATGCTACTTCCATCAGGCAAGCGCACGCGCGTGCGTGGCATGTCACGTACGTGAGTATACTTTCCCTTCCGCTAGCTATGGCTGTGACCTTAAATCAGGGAGAATATCCAGCGGGGGGAGAGAGGATGCCGGCTTGCCTTTTTTTTACTCTTCTCAAACGTCTCATCTAACGGAAAGACACACTTTTATCCGTCTCCCAGCCCATGCGCTAATTTCCGTGCAGAAAAACTATACGCCCTAGATTACGGAATGGAGGGAGTAATAAATTATCCATATTTTACACATGGGTATGTCTTGGTATGACAAACAATGTTGCACAACTGAGTTTTCTCAAATTATTTTTATAAATACTAGTTGAATGCCCGTGCTTTGCTACGGCTATCTCAAATCCATTTCGTGTCACACATTTGAAAATAATACACATGAAGACTTATCATCGCGTCTCAAACAAAATTTTGTCTGCAGCACCACCTCCCTGTGGTACCAATTTTTTTTGCCACCATGCTTTCTCTATCTCAATTCTCACATCACATGCCCTTGACACAGATTCGTAAGAACGATCAAGCAAACGCGAGATAGTGTTGGTTATATATCAGTATCATAGATTCAGATATAAATGTATATACTTCCATCAAGAACACACATACAAATATTTTTTACCTGCTGAAACAGTAAGCAATATATTGAAACAACATGCATATGCTTCCACTCTATCTTCTCCTATTCTTGAACACTACTGAATACGATTCAACGACTCAAATCATCGTTTATTACATCCAACTTCCTACACTTCCTTCAACTGGAATAACTCCAGAAAGCTAAGTACTCTATAAAACCTACTTCCTTTCTACTAAGAATCATGGATACAGAAGAAAAAAATAGGAGATACATCTAGCACCATGGAAATGGTGCTCACTCAATTAAGGCATGCGTACATCACAAAGGCAGTAGTACAACTTTCCCACACACAAAAAAGTAAGAAAGAGTGGAATTGAGTTCACCAAATGGGTACATGGTTGCTGCACCGCCAACGACCTGATGATTAACGGGAGAGACGGCGTGAGGAAAGGAGCTGAGCACACGGTAGCGGATGACCGAGGAAAGAAGACAGGTTCCTGAGCTCACATTGGTGGCGGAGGCTTGCATGTATGGCACATCACACATTTTTTGCACATGTGAAGAACAGATCTCCTGCTAATTCTGCGAGGAGGTAATACTACCTTGTGTGGACTGTGGAGAGTTGGCATTGCCCCTACTCTTGAACAAAAAGAAGAAAAACACATTCAGTAGCAGCAGGACTACAACATAAGGTCCAAGGAAGTAAATCGTAGGAAGTATGCTCAGATCCAAGGAAGTTAATTGCTCATGCATTGCTACGGGACATACATCAGTATAGAAGAGAATAATGTTACTGTACAAAGTGGAGCATGTTTGATTTTCATCGGATAGCTTGAAGCAATATAATTACTGATAAATAATGTGCAGCCTTTTTATTAATATCTTTGCATCGGTACAAGTAGTTTGCCGGATCAGTTGGATTACATCGTGAAAGCAAACCAAGCCAAAGGTAAAGAATGATATCTCTTGGAGTTTTTAGCATTTAATTTGAACTTGTGTGAAACTTTGTTATGGCATTTAATTTGATCATGTTCCATTATCAATACCTGTTTCCCTAAGTAATACAACATTTCAACTTCACCTGGAGAATCCAATGACAATGCTTTATTATAAATACGTTTGGCAATACATACTACAAACCAACCTAAGTGGCAGCTTAGTTGCATACAAATTCACATGGACGTTTCACCAAATACAGGAACATATCCTCTGCGCCCAATTGCCACTTAATGCCTCTAGATTCACTCATATGGCTTTATAAAAAAAATTATTACACAACCTTATGTCCGCAAGTTGTTATTGTCCACTCTAAAAGTGACCAGTTTGTATACTTAATATATCCACCGGTATTCAAAAAGCCTATCTTGAATTCAACATGCTGCAACCAGTAACATGAGTTGCAGAGAAAAAGATTGGCACTGATCCACAAATGACAAACCAGAAAGAAAAAAAATCAAGGCTGACATGCCCAACGTACATCTAAATCATAATGATGCAGCTGAGACCAATCGCAATGAAAGCCAAGAACGACACTGAGGCTGGACTGATCCATGCCAAATCTAGACACCCACACATCATTGCGAGAAAGCGCTTCTGAAGACGCCGACAGCAGCAGGTAAGCCAATATCTGCAATTAGGACAAGTCATTCAACCACATTCTCTCATTTTCTCGCAGTTGTTTGTTAATTAATCTAACACTACAACTTTAAATTTGTGTATTTAAGTCATTCAAAACATAAGTATAGACAGGAATTAAAGACAGCCGTTACAAATTTATACAAGCAAAGGTCTTTGGATTGTAACAAAGGAAGAGATGAAGGATATAAATTGTACAAAATAGGCGTGAATCTTTTTCACTTCACAGATAACATTTGTAAATAGCTTGTTTGGTCCGAGGCATTTTTCAAAAGGTACTCGTACAATGACAATTTAAAACTGATTGAATTTTGAGGATCTTTTATCCCAAAAAAGAGAGTTAAAACTTAAGCTATGAGTGCATACATTTCAGGTAAATGAATGGTTACCATTACTATTCAGATGGTCTTACTTCCCATAATTTTATTACTGTTTTGACAAAATCAACCTTTTAGGTAAGGGTCCAAAACTTGCAATATTATGCAACTGTACACTAAGCAAATAATCAAATAGATCTAATAAATACCATGAAATTTCAGTACAGCACATTCAGAAGTGGAACTTGTTCATTCATTCCTGATCCATTGCAAGAATGAAGTAGTTGCCTCAGGGTCTTCAACTATGCGCCTCCCCATGACAAGGGAGTGCACTTCTGCAACTAATTGGAACCCCAAGTATGTAAAAGCCATCACGGTCAAAGCAGGAGTGTTTTTGCAAAACTTTAGAAATGAACAACCTTCAGTACCTGATATTTATGTTGCACGTACATCATAACCTCGGATCAAATTTCTTCATACATTAGATGAAAATATCTCATAGACCCTTTCCTGAGCAAGCTGGATCCAAATGGCTCAATTTCTAGACCTTGGTAGATTTATGATTTTCATTATTTTTGTGGCGCTAAAATACTGAGCACAACTACCGGTTAAAACCCTAGAAATAATTAGTCTCATCTAATTATCATAATTACCAGAACCATGTACAAAATATTCAGATAGAGCAACCCGAGAATCATGTAGAAAATATTCAGGTAGAGCAACCAGAAGCATGTTCTTGCAATTAACAAATTAAAGGTGTTACAAAATATAGTGCTAAACAGATCGCTTGGAAGCTTAATACAAAAGTTAAAACCTAGCAAAAACATGAAGGAACTAAACATTACGTAAAGGCCCGTAGTATTGACATGTCGAGGAGCCATGAACTAACCTGTCCATGCATCTCGAAATTGCCTGAATGACAAGATAATTCATAAAACATGAATTAAGGAACTGAAACTAACAGGACAAAAGAACGATCAGTAGAAGCACACATATCAGAGATTGATTGTTAAAATATTACATCCGAAGTTGAACCATACACCGATACTCACCTTTTTGCTGTCAACTGGGAATTCACATACTTGATCAAAGCCTCTTTCTCAGCAACATGGCGTCTCCGCTCATGACTGGTCGAGTAGACCCTGTTAATCTAGCTCACCGTACCCGACCAGCTTCTTTTACAGGTCGTCAATCTGCTCCCGTAGTCAAATGATCTCACCCATGTCTCTAGTTTTGTTCCTAGCTTCCAGCAGAACCATTGGAGCGAAACTGAACCTCTCGAGCTCCATTAACTTGATAATGGAGTCCGGTACTCCGTACGGGTGGTCGTTTAAAAAAAAAGCAGAACCATTGGAGAGGCAAGCCGTTCTCTCTGTTCGAATCCGGCGTGCCCTCCTTCCATGCGTCTCCTTAGGCACCTCTTTGCGCATCTCCAATCGTTGTCCTGCAGGAAACAATCGTCCATCCCAGATTCATCAATCATGGAAACTTGTGACTGATTATTTATTTGATGGTAAATGATGACAGTATTTTGTTCTCACAAATACAAGTGATTTACCTATATGATTCCCCTGCGATACATTCATGTAATATGTATCATCATCAACGACAGCTCCATAGAGAGCTTAGATTCTCCAGGGAACCACACATCACTGTCCATGATGTACTCTGCCAAATACCATCCCAATGTTGAACTGCAGTACTTCACACACCTCTAAAACTTGGCACGTAACTGACCATCTGAGGTGGTTATACCACGGGATCAGCAAAACTCGTAGTTCGAACTGAACAAATATCAAGAAACATACTGTAGCCGGACAGGGAAGAAAATATGTTATCATCTGAAGAAATATCAACCCGTGCTGGGGCCAAGGCCATGATTGGATTCTTACATTTGTGATAGCCCTTTTCCATGACAGTTCCAGTCCGGACACCGCCAAGAAAACTGCAAAAACAGGATAATCTCCAGATCAGCATTCCCTACCATATCAAACAATCATGAAATACTGCCATTGGATACCAAATCAAAATCACACGACCATGAGACGGTCGGAAGAGGCACTGGAGATGGCCAGCGCGCACACGATGCAGATCGATGTGGCGCCCCAGCCCCCAGCACGGGCCTGTCCCGCTGGACCTACGCAAGGATGCAAGTGACGGGCGTGGCGCGCCGGACCAACGCGAGCGAGCTGCTGGATTGGGTACGGGAGGCCGGCGAGCTGCAGGGTGGAGTGCGGGAGGCCGGCGGTGCTGGGTGGCGAAGGCTCCGGGCGGCGGCGCGGGCGGGCGTCGGTGGAGCTCCAGATCGAGATTGGAGTCCGGGCGAGGAGGTCCCAGGTGCTGGCGGCGCTGGGCTGCGTCGCAGCATGGCGAGGAGGGCTCAGGTGCTGGCGTCAGCAGTGGGCTCGCGCGGCGGCGCCAGGCCGTGGGGGGCGGCCGAGGGGCGCGGTCTCCGAGGGCGTGAAGTGGAGCGGCGCAGCGGCTTTGTAGAGGAACGCGTCGGAGCCGTAGACGCGGACGATGTTGGACTCCTCGGCGGCCTCGGCGTCGGGGTCGAGGGAGAAGGAGACGGAGGGGGATCTGGCGAGCGTGTACGGGGAGACGGTGGTGGCGCTGTTCCCGCCGCCGCCGCCGCTAGCGGTGCCGGAGGTGGTGCGGTGGGGGGTGGGGGAGGCCGCCGGCGAGGGGCGGTCGCGGCGGAGGGAAGGGGAGCAGTTGCCCATGGGGAGGGAGTTGGAGCGGCGGGGCGGTGGGAGAGGGATCACAGCGTGTTTTGTCGATGCGTTGACTCGGGAGCGATTACATCCTCCTTTCGCCTTTCGCCTATGGAGCGCGGGTTGATTTTCAGATTGCTTAGGAGGTTTTGTGTAAAACTACCACGACGGACGAAACTGGACAGGACACTCCATATTTTTATAGTAGAGATTATTTTTTATTTTTTAAGTGCCAAAATTGATATTTTTGGTGAAGCAAGTACATAAAATATGGTGCAAAATAGAACCCGTCAAACTCACACACAAAATATACCATATTTTATGGATAATCCAGAAATATTAGGAAGTGCCTCTATTTCTACCTAATTTTGACTATTTAAATGACTTTATGCCAAAATTTTGAAAGTTATTCAAATTTGAACTACAAGTGTATGATAGTTTGCTCCGAAATTTTTACAAAAATCATTTCAAGGTACATAATTAGTGGTTATATCACAGAATCGTCGATAGTTTTGAGAAATTTGACCCATGTAAATGAATAGACACGGCGGCCATTTTGACTAACGACGCGTGCTGGTTAGCTAGGAGGAGTTTCACGCGGATCATGCGTTGGATACTGATCGGCACGATCCAACGGTTCACAGCTTCTCTAGAGAAGCACACGATCCGTGTACCGGTTTCTGATTGGTCGAGGCCCGGAGACACGTGATGACCTGAAGCATCGCTGGCTCATCCCAAAAATAAATAAAATAGAAGCATCGCTGGCTATTTCCTCTCATCCACTCGTCCTCAACTCCCATCCCACTCCCACATCTCACCTCTCACCTCGCTGGAGCACTGGCCGCAGGTCACCGAGTTCATGTGCAGCGTCGTCTGCGGCCCCATCCTCCCGCCGTCGGTACCGCGCCGCTACCGCCGCGAGGGCAAGGACCTGACGGACCCGGCCTCCACCTCCAACTCTCCGACCCCCACCACCACGACCGTCTCCGACGACGACTATGCCGCCCTCCCGACGCCCTACCTGTCCTGCTTCACCTCCGCCAGCACGGCGCTCCAGGGCCTGCTCCACCGCCTTGGCGCCAGCCTGGACGACCTCCTCCCGGGCTCCGCCGCGGCACCGCCTCCGCCAAGCTCCCCAGCTTCCCTGTCGATGCCTTCGTGCCGCTCCTCGATGGTCTGCTCTTTCGCCACGAGGACGACGCTTTCGGCGGCGGCGCCGCCAGCCCGACATCATTCTGCTCGTGTCAGCGGCGAGGTGGACCCCAGCGAGCACGGCCATCTTGGCACCGCCAACCCGTCCCAAGGGACGGGGATTTTTTTTTATGACGTCGTTCACCTTTGCCGTGGGACCCACTTGTCAGGAGAGCGCCGTCAAGTTGCGGTGGAGCCCACCTGTGACCTTTGCCGTGCCCCCGATATTCAGCACACGGCAAAGAGCTCTTTCCCATGCAAATCTCTCCCGTGTACTCTTTGCCGTGTGGGGCACACGGTAAAGCCTTTGTCGTGTGCTTTTCAGCCTTCACCGTGCCCGCGTCTCCACCGACGTGGCCCAGATCTACTGGGAGGTGGCGGCGCCGCTGCCGTGGGGCGACGTCCATCTGCCAGATGGATGGCACCTCACGCCGCAGCGCGTGCCGGTGCCGGCGGTGCCTCGCTCCGGATCCTCCGCCGCCGCAGCTACCTTCCAGCGGACCTCGTCCATGACCCAGCCTACGCGATTAACTCGCAGCTGTGGGACCAGTGGTTCGAGCTTGAGCACGACGCGCGCCGCCGTCGCGCCTTCGCGGGCTACGCGCCGGAGGGGTACCAGCCCCCGCAGGAGGAGCTGGCCATCGACGATGGCTCCTCCGACGACTTCGATTGGAGCGACGACGACGACGGCGCCGTCAAGATGGAGGACGAGGCGCCGCCAAACTGGGAAGCTATGCCCAACCCGGCCAACGCCGGCGCCCAGGACCCGCCAGCGTAGGAGGAGGACGACGACGCCAACCTGCAGGCCGCCATCGACGCCTCCAATCTGGAGGAGCTGGGTCAAAGGCCTCACCTCGCCGAGACGCTCCGTTTATTATCGGCAGAGGCGGCGGCGGAGCAGGCGCGGCAGCAGCGGGAGACGGAGGGTTGGGAGCTCTTCGACGAGGCGGAGGCCTAGCATCGCCAAGAGGAGGCGGAGGCCCACAACCGCCAGCAGGAGGAGGAGGAGGCGGCGGCGTACGGGCTCCGCCAGGCGCCATGGTCACCGTGGCAGCCCCAAGGGCCGTGGCAGCCCGCTCCGGCGTGGCGGCAAGAGCCCGAGGCGCCGCCTACGCCTCCGCCAGCGCCTGTAGGGCCACCAGCCCACTTGTTCGACGTGCCGCCATACGTCATCCTCTCGGATGACGAGTAGTAGAAGGCCACGGCGAGAACCTGGACGCGGCGGCGCCAACTCCGGCAGCCAGCCCCATCCCCAAACCCATAGATAGGGTTTTATGTTTTTTTTTGTTTTTTGTGTCACTGGCCCGTGGGCCCTGCTACTGGACTATCTATGTTAATTAATTTATGTGTTTGTTTTTTTTTCCCGGTCCTTGTTTGCGCCTGCCCGTTGGGGGCACCTCCACCCCAAACTGAAAAAACACCGAAATGTGTCCGCTGTCCGCCCCCAAACGGATCAAATCAGACACATTTCGGTATCCGTTTGCTCCACCCCGGTGGAGGTGCCCTGATAGCACAAAAAAGTTGGGAAACAAAGTGGCCAAGAATAGAACCATCATGCAGTCCGGAGATGCATGATTTAATTCATCAGGTATTCCAACGTAGAGAACAAGATGAGCATATACTGTAAGTTTTCTTCCGAGCTTTCATCGGCACCATGAGTAGTGTATGATTTGAACTGCCCGTGGCCACCTTCTTGTTCGCTGCACCAGCCTACAATGTAGCTTGTGATTTAAATTCACGCCACACAGAACTCTAACAATACTACATTAAAAACTGTCAAAATCAAATCCCCCGGAAGAGTGCAAGTAACTAATCAAAATATATCAGGCACATTATACTGATTTATCATCCAAAACGTTGTTAATCCAATAGAAAACAGAAGTCGATATAATGGACAGATTGAGCAAAAACAGAAGCAATTTTAGGTTTTCCTCATACAGGGATCAAATTAAAGTTCATGGCCCGAAGAGGTCCTCCACGATGTTAAAGTTCACCACCGGATTGGAGACTGCGGTCTTCATGGACAGGAATCGCCACCAGTCCCGAGCCGTTCGCTCGCTCTAACCTCTTCTTGGGAAGCAGACTCTAAGCACACACACTGACCAGTGCGGCGCAGGCAGCAAGCAGGCCGTGCAGGTGCAGCCAACCGCCGCTTGCCCGCCGCTCGGCCGCTGCCATCCGTGTCCGCACGCCACCACCGGCCGGCCGTCTGCGCGTCGCTCGCCCGTGACCATCCGCGTCCGCACGCCACCACCGGCCGGCCGCCTGCGCGGCGCTCGCCCGCGGCCAACCGCCGCCGCTGCCGGCCGCCTGCGCGCCGCGCGGCCGCGGCCATCCACCTCCACACGCCACCACCGGCCGACCGCCTGCGCCGCTCGCCCATCCGCCACCGCTCTCCAACCCGGCAACACCTGCCCTCGCTCGAGGCCGAGGGCCACCGCCATGCCCAGCGCCCTCCCCCTCCACCTGCGCGCCGGCGGACGCCCTCCCCAAACACCTGCACGCCGGCGGGCGCCCTCCCCCAACACCTGCGCGCAAGGTTTTAAATAGCCGGCTATACAAAATAGCCCCAGCCCTAAAAATGAGGCTAAATCGGGGCTATAGCCGGCTATAGCCGGAAATCAGCCGGTATTTCATTTAGCCCAAAGATTCTCAAAAGGCTATAGCCCGGCTATAGCCGGGCTATAGCCGGCTATTTAAAACCTTGCCTGCGCGCCGGCGGCGACCTCGAACTCCAACAGGTCTCGCCCTGGATGCGCGCGGATCTGGCCTCCCACTGACGACGGTCCCGCAGCTTCCAACACCTGCCCTCGCTCGAGGCCGAGGGCCACCGCCATGCCCAGCGCCCTCCCCCTCCACCTGCCCGCCGGCGGACGCCCTCCCCAAACACCTGCACGCCGGCGGGCACCCTCCCCCAACACCTGCGCGCCGGCGGCGACCTCGAGCTCTGAGAGGTCTCGCCCTGGATGCGCGTGGATCTGGCCTCCCACTGACGACGGTCCCGCAGCTTGCTCCTCCCGTCGGTGGCCGAGCGAGATGGCGGCGGCGCACGGACGGAACTGGGGATTCGGGTGTGGTCGTTCAACCCGTCTCGATTGGAGGGGCTTGACCCATCTCCTTGTCTATATCGCACCACCAGGGAGTTCGCACTTGGCCGGCCATGGAGCTCGTCCGCGATCTGGTCGCTAGGACGGTCGATCTGGTCTCCGTGAAGCTTGATCTGGTCGCGGGTTGTAGCTCGATTTGTCGCTCCAATTGGAGCTCGCCGGACATGTTGGCTCGCTATTTCGCAAAAAAGAAAGAAAAAAATTTGGCTCGCTCCGCCGCCTTGTCACCTTAATAGGAGAACGGCGAGAGGAAATTTTAAAAAAACGAACTGGTACGACTTATGGGTGGCAGTGGTGGGTAAATATGTGATTTGGTGGGAGGGTAAAATCGGCAAAAACATGACGTACCACAAGAATTTATTTACTATGAAATGGCAGTCCGTACGTCGGTACGTCAAACGGCAAAATTTTCTGCCTTCTGCGATGTCGCGCTTTTTACATTTTAGCTCCTGAAGGTTTGGGAAGTCAACCCGCAATCCTCCATAGACTATCCCCAACCATTCTTTCCCTTGGAACACATCGCATCGTTCTCTTCACACACGGGAGCTCCGCTGCCTCTGCCGTCCCGCGACGATGGGTCTATGGCGCCACCCCCCGCCCCTGCCACCTCCTCTCCTGGACTACATCGCGTGCGCCGAGGAGAGCCGCCGCCAGGCTCCTCCGCTCCTGGGGTACATCGCGCACGCCGAGGAGATCCGCGTGCTCCTTAACGGCCAGGCCGCCGCCGTCCGAGGTGGGCGTGGCGGCGTAGGCCAGGAAAGGCAGCTAGAGAAAGGACGGTGGGGACGGAGACAAGGACGACGAGCGTCACGCGGTCCGTCGGTAGCTCGCCTCTCCCCTGCACACCGACAAGGTACTCTTTCAGAGGATGGGGATTTGAGGCCTAGCACCTCCTCATCTCTGCCAGCAGGTCGTTCTTCTTCGGGAAGGAGTCACCACGAGCAGTTCAGAGTACTGCTGCGCTGCCCCTCCTCATTCCTCCGGCATCGGCATGTAGAGACCAGCTTGCATTGAAGCCTCATGTCGACAGGGACATGCTCAATAAGCTGCCCAACGACCTCGTGTTTTTCACTTCTGGTACTAATTAAAAAATGAGCCGCATCTTATTATGTTATGTAGTTTGTAAATCTCATGTCATATCATCTTGGTAGATGGAAGAGTTCATGAACTCCACAATTTAGTAGTCACCGTGTTTGTACTATTGCTTTCCCTTCAATTCAAGCTTGAACTATTGCTTAATGGAGAAAATAATTAACAAATTACTGAATATTCCATATTTGTGATGCTTCCAATAGTATAGCTTTTAGAGAAGTTCTTATGTGGCTCCGTTTAGAGGTTAAAACTGAATATTTGATGCATTTAAAGAGCTTTATATGCTCACTTGATCTTTAATCCTTTATACATACAAATGTTGAAATAATGTGACATGGTAGATGCACTATAGTGATTTGTGCCCTGATTATTAAATTCCATCTTCCAAGAGTGAAAGTGAAACGCCCATGATCAAATATATGTGTTTAGACACCAACTCTGGTATTGTGACTACTTGACCATCGCTTCTCCGTGCATCGGATGCAGAGGAGGACTCTGAGTGGGGAGAGGGCTTGGTTTCCGGGACCGGCTTGCCGGCGTCGATCCAGGCCTTCAAATCGCCAGCCTTCTCGTCTAATAGCTCTTGCTTCCTGCTGCAATTTTTAATGCTCAGACTAAGATCAGATCAGTTGTGTGTAAACGGGCTATGCTACCCAGTTAAAACGATCTGATTGAAATGATATATTTGTGTCTCACGGTTGCATTGTTTCCGCAAATTTTCGTGGAGTTTGATGGCTGGTGTGGACTGGTGGGACTTTGTTGGTTGCACACCGAGTGCTGCTGAAGATGGTATCGGTTAGTAACTAAGTTTGTAGTTTGGGCAGTTCAATGTCTTTGAGTTGTCCATGTAATTTGAAAGGAAGTCATTCTTCGACTCCACTGTACACATTTTAGGAATGGGAGGAGGTTTCTGCAAGTAGAATTTGAAGGTTTTCTGCAAGTACATTTATACAATTACCAATATTCTATTTTTCTCTACATCAACAAGCTATATTGGGAGGACTCGGTTAAAAAATGGGAGGAGATTTGTGTTTTTCATATGCAAAAGACCCTATTATCTGAAATGGGGCAAATGGCTTGCAACCACCAGCTTGGAACAGTGCGCGTGCTTTTGTCTCATCTTGAAATGTGCTTTTGCCTCATGCTCTATGTCTAGATTTAATGCGGTATGTGTTATTGTTTTCTGCTATGACCTGGGACATAATTTTCTGAGCAACTGCAATGCCTCGATTTTAGTATATAGTATATACTATTTGATGCATATGGTTGGCAACATAAGATTTATACTACTCAGGAAGGAAAAAATCCTTGCTCTTCATTTCTCTGTGTGCAATTTGTATTAAGATAACAGATATGAGCCCTTGCCTTGTTTGACAGATGAACCAGTGTACCAGAAGGTTATTGTACTGAGGTTCGTCACTACTAGGTTCAAGACAGATAGGTTATTATACAGAGTTACTTTACAAGTGGATTTATTTTATCATAAGACATGATTCAAAAGATTATTGAGTAGACTATCACATCGACGAGGAACCTTCGATTAGTAACTGCAGTTTGTCGATGGTACGGTGTTCTGCAAACTTGTGCAATCTATATAGAAAGAAACACATGTGTAGAGTTAATTATTTTAACTCAACTGATGTAAACGTTAAATGGAAATGTCAGTACCATGAAGAATTCTTTGACTCTGCTGATTGAGGGCTTAGGAAAGGTGAGACTTCATTTTGAGAAGCTAATTTGTGATATCTACCATTCAAAAAATGTAATTAGCTGACAAAGGAAACAAGTGGGCTAATGCGAAATGGATGGCGCAAGGAAGTTCCTCATCGACACAAACTCTTCCTCTGGCTGGCATTCAGGGGGAGACTAAACACGCGCGACAACATGACAGTGAAGAAATGGTCTGACCACAATGGCTGTGACAGTTGTCCGGTGGAAGAATCCATCCATCACATTGCCCTACACTGCAAATACTCAGAGTGGATTTGGGGCAAGCTGGGTATCAGTGCTGCGGCGTAATCATCCAGCACCATATATATGCCAGTTTGTGCAACGGGTTCAGAAAACTGAAAACCCACAAACCTGGGCAATTTGCTTCGCTGCATGTCTGCTAGGCCATCGGAGGCTAAGAAACGACATGATGTTTAACAGAAGAATGGGCAATCAAAGAGCTCTGCTTAAAATGGTAGCTGAGGACATCAGACTGTTTGCTTTCCACTGAAAGGTGAAGTGGCATCAAGCGTAAAGGGCACCTTGAAGCTCTTTGACCAAAACTTCAGTTGTCTGATACTATTGCTCATCAGATGAAAAAGGTATTTTGTTCTTAGTGTAATCTGTGTTTGAAAGATCCGTGATCCTTAAACTGTAAAATAAGTGGATATCAGATTTAGATTTAGCTTAGCTGGGGACTAAGGAATTAGCCATGCTGCACTGTGTATGCTATCAGAAACTCATTGATGAAGCTTGACACCATATTCTATAGGGAAAGGTAATGATGATGGAAGCTATGGTTTAAGACAAATATTGAAAGATTATACTGTGTGGAAGTAAGTTTGATTTTGACATTTGCTTCCGGTGAATGACTGTGTTTGATTTTTGCAACACTTAGAGCTGCCGGCCTAGAAAGAGAGGAGAGCTAGACTTTAGGGATTTGATAATATATGAATGCTTAGCCTATATAGCTGGTATATGAAGATTTGAATAAATAATTAGCTCCATTTGCAATAATGTATATGATCATAACTAGGATTATCCAATCGATCATGTCCATGACAGTCACTCTGCAAACTTGATGTTGCATCACAACATGATCATTTTCATAGTCAGGAATATCTTAGAAAGCCTTTTCAGTTATTGATTTTTCTCAAGAATGATGATACAAGTAATACGGTAAGATGAGATACATATAAAGTAAGTGGCTGACTAGACGAATAATCCTCGCGTCCTTGTTACAGAGCTCCCCCACGACAACTTGTTGTTTTTTCTGATTTTGTTCTCTGCCATTATAAACTTTGCATACTCCTTATTGGAAGCTGCGTGCTTTCTTCATGCGCCCTTGTACCACAAATTTCAGTCATGTGTAACTGTGTAAGGAAATACCTTGGTGATTTACAGTGTAACTATACCAAAACTCACAGGAACAGATATCATATCTTTGACATGAGTAGTTATGACCAATCAATTGTTGTCCAAGCAAATTAGTTGAAGTACACCATCTGTTTCCTTTTCCAGTGTTGTTGTGCTACATGTTTTGGCCCCAATCAATGTAGGTATTTCTCTTTGTCTATGCCATGCCATTTTCTTTTCTTTCTTAAAAAAATGCAGCTTGAACACAACTTCGATTTTTTGAAGGGAAGATGTTACCGTTTTGAAAGCAAATATTTGAGAGGCCGTAGCAACGCACGGGCATTCAACTAGTTAGGTATAGATTTGGTGCACCTGATATTTACCGCCGATGACGGAGAAAAAAATGTTAGGACCCGTATGTAAGGAAAGTGTTTAAACCATTAGTTTCATCTCTAGGATATGAGGTGGGTCGCACTTGTCATAAACCAAGTCAAACATACAACATATTCATGTGGCGAATCTAACGGGAGCCTACATCAAGTCTGTCGAGTGTTTTAGAAATAACGAACTTGTGTACCGGCTCAAAGCTCATTCAGTGAGATCTAGTGGTGCAATCAGGATTTTATTGAGAAATAGTGATCCTGACGTTTTTTTCGTAAAAGGAGTGTTTATTAACTCAATTGTTCGCATCAAGGCGATACATCCTAAAGAGAATGGTGACATAGTCGCAATTTTTCCTATGATATAAGATTAAAGATCCTCAAGACAAAACAAACACCAACTTTGCCAATGTGCTATGGAATCCCGGGCCGTCGATTTAAGTTGTTCGACGGTCAGGATTTAGCGTTGACCCAACGTATTTTCAGCGCTAAATCCTGGCCGTCAGACAGCTACGCACCATAGCGCATTGTAAACATATTAATCGAGACAAACACTCATTTACACTAAGGGCCAAATGTCACTAGTAGGAAACTAGTTATAGATAGAAATGTATCCTGTGACGCATTAAAAAGTGCGTGCGCCACATAAATATTTTTGCATGCGCCACAGAAATGTTGCAATTCGGTGACGCATGTAAGTCACATGCGCCATAGAAATGTGCATTGCTGTGGCGCATATTGCTGTATGCGCCACAGAATACATATTTCTGTGGCGTACGTGGACATGAGCCACAGAAATATGATGTATGCGCCACAGAATACATATTTCTGTGGCGTACGTCGACATGAGCCACAGAAATACATATTTCTGTGGCGCATATTTCTATATGCGCCACAATTTAAAAAAAATCAAAAGTTGCAATAAATTCAAAAAATCAATAAAATCAAAAAATACTGAAAAAAAAATTTAAAATTTTAATGGCGAGACTTATGTGGCGCACCAACCCCTGCGCCACATAATTTTTTTTGGTGCACCACAGAATAGGTAGTTTCCTACTCCGGTAGTGCTTTAGAGTATAACTACTCTCCACTAGGTAGCATTCTATACGCAACACCATAGGTCCACAGCCATTAACATTAGCAACTCTGCCCTCCAAAGATGATATCCAAGTAGCCCTGCCTTAGGGAGTTTCCGAGCAAAAGAAAATTCAGTGAGCATCAATAGGATCTTGGGGAAGCACTAATGATTCACGTAATTATTTCTGGACTTCCAGATAGCAGAAATTGAGGATGTAACCACTGGGCTAGATTCCAGACAGGAAAACCATTAATCGTCCCAGAAAATTCATTGAAGGTAGCAGGTACATGTTTAAGATTTGGAGCGCGCACCAAATATAACCACCTCTCGGATGAATCTATACTAGACACAACACATTAAAAAATCATGTTGGTCTCAACAACATTGCAAAAACATGCATTTAGAACTCCCTATCCATCCTATTTGAAGAAAAATGTTTATCAATGATATTCAATTTTCCTGACAGCGACCCCTAAACTAGAAACCCGTAACTCCAAAAGGGTACGGTTCTTTCAGAGAATACATTTTCTACAAGCACATTGATAAATCGTACAACCCTAACTGGAAGTGGGAAGAACTGTACTTTTAGTTATTCTTGCTTTTAAAACTAGGCTTTCTTCCCCCATAGTATTGAACTTGTAAGACTCCGTAAACCTCTGTTGCTTGGTTAAAGCAGGGCAAGGTATTGCCTTCTCTAAAGTGGGAAGAGCAAGCACAAATAATACGCGAGATGACATGGTGTTTCTTCTCGCTGGCCTGCCGCCTGCCTAGGCGCCTTCTATGTCGCCGCAGCCGGCTTCCGCTTGCTTGCCTACCTCGCACTCTGCCTACGCCGGCCGCAGGACCTCCGCCGCCGGTATGGTGCGTGGGCCGTAGTCACAGGTCCAACGTCCGGCATCGGCCGGTCCATGTCCCTGGAGCTGGCGCGTCGGGGCCTCAACCTCGTCCTCGTCGGGCGTGACGCCGGCAAGCTGCAGGACGTCTCCGAAACGATTTCCAGGAACCACGCCGTACAGACGAAGACCGTGCTGTGGGACTTGTCCCATGTGTCCACTGCTCAAGGCCGCAAGATAAGATACAAACGCCCACAACGCAAGTACTCTAGACATTCTACGATGCTCATCGATCTCTATATTTTGGCAGGCGAGGAGGCGATGCGACGGTTTCGGGAAGCCATCCGGGGGCTGGAAGTTGGGGTGCTGGTGAACAATGCTGGGGTGGTGAAGCCAGGCGCGCTGTTCATGCACGAGGCGGACGTCGAGTCCTTGGTCAGGATCATACGGGTGAACGTAGTGGCGCTGACACTGGTTACGGCGGCCGTGCTTCCGGTGATGCTGCGGCGAGGGAGAGGCACCATTGTCAACGTCAGCTCGGGGTCGGCGCTGGCCCTGCCTTCCTATCCTCTCTACTCTGTCTACGCAGCCACGAAACGGTATGCTTCCAAGAATTTTTTTTTTTGATGGAAACAGTGAGCACTGCTTCGATTTATTAAGAAAGAAACCGGGATAAATACCGGCGAAAGTACAGGGAGGTGTACAAATGTATAGCTAAAGAGCTAAAGGGCTACACTAGAGAGTACTACATACAAAGCAGTAGAGAGGGTCTATGCCGGCATTGCCGGACATAGCAAAAACATGTACAGGCGACTACTCGCGATCCTGCAGCGACGGGTTTGAGACTCCAGCAGTTCTCCAGTCGTGAATTTCCGCCATGATCTTGTCGACAAGGGCTGACGACACTCGAGCTTTGTTGTTGAAAATGCGGTTGTTCCTCTCCTTCCAAATGTACCACCATGTCACCAGGGCGAGGGGTTGCCATCTTAGCTTGACTTGCAGCGGAAGCATCTGCAGGGTAGAGAGCCACCAATCGCGAAGGTTTGCATCCTGCATTGGCGGGGAGAAAGTGACAGGTATGGCAGAGCGGGAGATGACTTGGCTCCAAACAGTTTGGCTGTATGTACACGCTGCAAATAGATGCACCGCCGTCTCGGGGTCAGAATTGCAGAGCTTGCACCGGGCATCATGTGGCCATCCTCTTTTAGCTAGATTATCAGCTGTGAGTGCTCTGTTTCGAAGGATGATCCAAGCATGCAGCTTGCACTTAGGAGTAGCTTTAAAATGCCAAATGTCTGCAAGGTGTTGGGAGGGTATGCGGCATTGGAAAAGGAATTTGTAGGCAGAAGCCGGTGTGTAATTTCCGTCATTTGTCCATTTCCAGATAATTTTGTCAGGCTGATCATCAAAGACGTTCTGCTCCCTGTTCTCAAGCAAACACCACAGCTGCACATATTCCCTGAGAACCTGCTGCGTAGGTTGAGATTTTATCTGTGCGATCCATCCACCAGCAGTAAGAGCATTGCGCACAGAGATATTTCTTTGTCTTGAGTGTTTGAAAAGGCTGGGGAATTGGTGAGAGAGGGTGTCCGAGGAAAGCCAGTTGCTGTGCCAGAAGCTAGAGTTGCCACTATGGATGATGATCCTTGTTGAGACTCTGAAGATGTTCCTGGTTATGTCATCAACAGGGATCGGCAGTCCATGCCAAGGCATGGTCGGATCAGTTGCTTGCTGCCAAAGCCACCGGAGACGAAGGGCCTGACTTTGCAGAGCTAAGTTGGGGATACCAAGGCCTCCAATATTCTTCGGCATACAAACGGTAGTCCAGTTGACAAGACAGCGGCCACCAGGTGCAGAATCAGAAGCTGCCCAAAGGAAGGATCTGCGGAGCTTGTCCAATTGTTTGATAAGCCATTTCGGATGGAAGATAGCAATGAGCTGATATGCTGGCAAGGCAGAGAGAACCGCAGTGACAAGAGTGAGGCGCCCTGCCATCGAAATCCACTTGGCTTTCCAACAGGCGAGACACTTCATAAATTTATCAATAATTCGCTGAAAATCAACACGTTTTAGCTGCTTGTCAGAGAGAGGCAGGCCAAGATAAGTGCAAGGGAAGGATGCAAATGGACAGCAGATTTGGTCATCAGGGATAGCAAGGTCCTCAGGCCTGCAGCAGATTGTGAATAAGTTGCTCTTCGTCAAATTGGTGGAGAGGCCCGTTGCTTGACCAAACAGATTGAGAACTTGGACAGTTGTGTTTAAATCTTGTAGGTCTGGCTTGATGAACAACATTACATCGTCAGCATAGATAGAAGTTCTGAACCTCATAACATGATTTCCAATCGGTTGCAATAGAAGATCACTTTCTGCCTTGTCGAAAAGCTTACTGAGGCAGTCCATTACCAGCACAAAAAGCAGGGGGACAGGGGGTTGCCTTGGCGAAGACCACGCCGATGGAAGATTGGTTCAGAAAGATCTGTGTTGACAATAATTTTGGTGGAGCTAGTTGCAAGAAGGGATGTGATCCATAATATCCATTTGTTGCTAAAACCTCTGTGGCGAAGGAGCTTGAGAAGGAATTCCCACGAGACGGAATCGAAGGCTTTTGATATGTCCAGCTTGAGCATCATTGCAGGGATCTTTTTCTGTTTGAGAGCTTTAATTGTGCCTTGCACATATGCAAAATTGTCATGAATGGTTCTTGCTTTGATAAAAGCGTTCTGACAAGGAGCAACCAGGTCCGGCATATGTTTCTGCAGACGACGAGCAAGAATTTTGGTGAAAATCTTGGCAAAGCTGTGGACAAGGCTTATCGGCGGTAGTCGGATGGCTTTGATGCTCCTTGGATTTTAGGGATTAGAACCAAGAGAGCGTTGTTGAGCAGGTGCAACCCTTGCTGACCAGGCAGTTCAAGCAGTTTTATAGCATTCATCACGTCCTCCTTAATAATGTCCCAGGCAATCCTGTAGAAAAGCCCTGTGAAACCGTCAGGCCCTGGTGCCTTTTCACTGTGCAGATCAAGAATGGCAGCCTTCACCTCCTCAGCATCAACTTCCCTGTCCAGCTCGACAAGAGAAACCGTTGGGAAATCAAGACTGCAAAGGTTTAGGGATTGGGAGCGAGGATGGTAGGTGCCCAACAGGTTGTTGAAATGTTCCCAGATAGCATGTGTTTTGTCTTGTTGATCTGAGAGTTGGACGCCATCAATATCAAGAGCGGGGATGAAATTTTTTCTTCTCCGTGCAGATGCTTTCATGTGAAAAATTTTGGAATTGCAGTCTCCCTCCTTCAGCCACAAGAAACGGGAGCGCTGTCTCCACCTGCACCTGTCGATAGCAGCCAGACCCAAGCATTGCATTTTGAGGAATTTTCTGAAGTGATGTTCCTCAGGGAGAGCTGGCGGCATTCGCTGGCTTGGTCCAGCCTGAAGATGAGCTCGTTCACAATAGCGAATCTTAACCGATTGTCACTGATCAACCTTGAATTCCAGGACTGAAGATGGCGAGCAGTGTGCTGGAGCTTCAAGTGCAGGCTAACAAAAGCATTTTCATGCGTTGGAGCCGAAGCCCAAGCAGCCTGAACTTCCTCAACAAAACCAGGAGTGCGAGCCCAATAGGTCTCAAATCTGAATCGACGTTGTGGCCTGAAGTCAGCATCAAAAGATAGCACAAGAGGACAGTGATCAGAAGCTCCAGAGGAGATAGCTTGCAGGAGGGCTCGAGGAAACAGGTCATGCCATTCCTGGTTGTACAGGACACGGTCCAGTCTGCTCATGGTGGCATTTAACTGCTCATTGGACCAAGTGTACCGACGCCCATGCAAATAGAGGTCTTTGAGTTCAAGCTCATTCATGAATTGCCTAAAAGCTGCCATTAGACCTCTGTTCAAGTTGCTGTTGTTTTTATCACTGGCTTCAGCAATCAGATTGAAATCTCCAGCAATCATCAGGGGAGAATGCAAAGCAGAGACAGCCAGCTTCAATTCAGAGAGAAATTCAATCTTCTCATGCATACCTTGAGGTCCATAAACATTTGCAAGCAGCCAACTCTTTCCGGAAACTTTACATGTACAGGAAGCTAGAATAAAACTTCTGGAGGAAGCAAGCTGGACGAGATCAAACTCCTCATCATCCCAAGCAATGATTAGGCCACCACTAGCACCAACAGAAGGAACATCAAGAAAACTCCTGAACTTAGGGCCACAACTATCAACAATGAGCTGCGAGGCGACAGATTCTACTTTCGACTCTTGGAAACAGACGATGGAAATGACATGATCTCTAACAAAGGTACAGACAACAGACTGACGAGCAGGGGAGTTCAAACCTCTAACATTCCATACTAGAATTTTGCTGCGATCCATAAGGGAAACTAATACGACAGAGAACAGCGGATACAGGCAAAAGGCTGACTAAACAGCGGCCTCAGCCCTCCGGTGTGACCTGGTGCGGAGAGTGGCAGTGGTCGCAAGATCCTTGAAAGCCCTGATGTGCTCCGGTGAGAGAGGCCTGGCCTTGAACGTACCCTCGTACTGCTTCTGCAGGCGTTCTGCATCTTCTGCATCATCGGCGCGCAGTCCCATGCGGTGGCGAACCAGGCGCTGCGCCTGGCCCAGGACGGTGCCGCCATTTCCGGCCGCCTTCTTGGCAGCAATGCGGGGACTGGCGCGGCTTGCGGGTGGAGGTGGTTGTCGGCGGCGGTTGCGTATCGGAGCGCCGAGGGGCAGGAGTGGCGGCGCACGGACCAGGCCAGGCGTGACCTGTTCCCCAACCTGGGCGAGGAAGAGCTGCAGCTGGTCTGCTTGACCCCGAGGCGGGCTGATGGGCCTCAGCAGAGAACCAGGCCCAGCAGCAGTGTCCGGAAGCGGCCCATCAGCATCAGGAGCGGGCTGGGGGCCTGGTGGAGGGGAGGTCAAGGAGGCGGGCCCATCCAGCTCGATGCGTTGGCCAGTTGACTGGTCAACGTCGGCCAGCTGGACGGTCTCGGCATCGCCACCCGAGTCCATCCCGTGCTCCTCTTGATCAGGAAAGGCTCCCACGCTCGAACCATGCACACCTTGCATGGCGCTGCCCTGTAGTGCAGAAGAGGAAAACACGTCGATCAAAGCATCAGATGGCGCAGCCATCACGGGGCTTGACGGATCCATGGGCAGTGGGTCCACCACAGCGGGCGCGGGGGGGCCCACCGCCGCAGGAGCATCGGACGGTGGAGTGGCGTCGAAGAAGTTGATGAGCGGTAGGGATCTTGTCCTTCGAAGGGTTGGCCTTGCTGAAACCCTAGGTGGCGGTGGCAGCGCCGCCGCCGCCGCCTCCAGCTGCACCGGCGCGAAGGAGTAGGCAAGGGTGCGCAGGCGCCTGCTGGTTCCAAAGCCGAGCCTGGAGAAGACGGAGCCGTTGCTGGAGCTCGCAGCGGCCCACGCACCAGCGGAGGTGCCAACGACGCAGTCGCGGCCCCAAGGGGAACGACGGGGGTTGTCGTGGCCGTCGTCACGCCGGCCGCCGCCCGCGTGGTCAGGAACGTAGAGCAGGGACTCCGTCATGAACAGCCGCGTCCACGGCTTGATCTGCAGAGGGGTGCCGCGGTGAGAGGCGACGGCCAGCTCCACCAGCATGTCACGCCAGCGGGTCTCGGAGCAGCGGACGAGGAAGGAGCCGTTGTAGTAGAGGCTCACGTCGATGGCGTAGGGCGGGAGCTCCGGCACCTCTGCGAGCAGGATGTTCTTGATCTTTTCCGGCCAGAATTCTCCTTGGTTTCCGACCGCGATCACAGTGACAGCGGTCTCGGCCAGATGCAGCTCGTCGCGGATGATGTCGTGGTCGAGGACAAGAGAGCAGTAGCCCGTCTCAGCTCTGCGCAGGGCACCGGCAGGAGCCGCGGGGTGAGCCATGGGGAGTGCGGAAGTGTCGATCCCGGCAGCAAACATGGCGGCCATGTCAAGGGGTGGCTGCGGCGAAGCTGGTGGAGGGGGTGGAGGGCGAGGTGCTGCGGGGGCTGGGCGAGTGAGACGCGCGGCAACAGGTGCCCGGCGTGGTGGATCTGGCTGGCGAGGTGGATCTGGCTGGGGTGGAGGAGCCGAGCTTACGGAGTTGAAACTGAGCCTGGAGTGCACTGGAGCTCTGGAAGGGGGCTTCTCTTTTAAGAGCGGCGAGCGGGAGCTTGGGGGTGGGATGGAGTGGGGGAGGATGGTGCGAATCTTGTCAGTGGGGAGGATGGCGCATTGAGGGAGAGCGCTGGCTCGGCATTTACGAGCAATATGCCCAGCTTGGAAGCAATGAAGGCAGCGAACCGGAGCAGTGCAGCAAGCAACACGGTGGCGATGGGAAAGGCAACGGTAGCAAAGACCGTTGAGGTCCATTAACTGCAGCGGGATGCCAGTAGCGGCCGGAGCACGCAAGAATCTGCCCATGCCAAGACGCCGGGAAATCCGACGAGCTTTCTTTCCCATCACCATAGTCCACTCTCCCTCCGCCCCGTCACGCTCAGCATCCTGAAGCGACAGCACAGGGGGCTGGGGCGGCCGGGCAGCCGGGCGAGGAACCGGGGCAGCGCCATCACGCGCAATCTCAGCGAAGGACAGGTCAAGATTCCTACCTCTAGGTGGAGAGATGGGGGCGGAATCCGGGTCGGAGCTGTCTGCGGAGAGGCAGACGCGCTCGGCTCGGTCTCCGGAGGGAGCTGGTGAGGATCCAGCAGGCGACGGGGTTGCGGGGGAAGGCATGGTGGTGGCGGCGGCCGAGATGGCCGTCGGCGGGGAGGGGGTGAATGCGTGCAAACTTCTCATAGTCTCTCTGACTACGTTTGCTAAACGAAAGGTAACGTTTCAAACAAGTGCGTTTTGTTCTTTGTAAGCAGCTACGTTGCTGAGTTCTCCAGGAGCCTCTCCGTCGAATACAAGAGCAAGGGAATCGATGTGCAATGCCAGGTACCATGCATGAGCAACTGAATCTCTGTTAATTCAACTACAGATTTTTCTTGGGGGTATCCACAGGCTTCGTTTAGATGATGCATGATCCATTTTCGTGGGCATGCAGGTGCCTTTCTTGGTGGGGACGGCCATGATATCGAGCGCGGTGAAGGCAAACTTCTTCCCTTTGTTCGTGCCGTCCCCGGAGTCGTACGCGCGGCGGTGCGCTGGATCGGACACGGGTCCTTGTGCGTGCCGTACATCGCGCACGCCCTGCAGTGGTGGCTTACCGGTATGCTGCCGGAATTTGACCACGACAAGTACCGCCTGGGGCAGCATCTTCATCACAGAACCATCTTTCGGAGGCTCAGATTGTGGAAGAACACAAGCTAGAATTCGTGGGACAGTTGGGAGATTCAGCTGTGTATACTTGTGTTGGGTTGCACATGCTGCTAAGAGAACAATAATGAGTTTTAATGCTAAAATTGAATTAGATAAATGTCCAGCAACAGATCCAAAAATATATCATGGGAGATCACAAGGCACACATAGGCAGACGTAAAGAGGGAACATTGCTTAGAGCATCTCTAACAGAGCTTTCAAAAGCCACGGAACCTTAAAATAACTGCCAAATACGGTTTCGAAACCTTAAAAACGGACATAGCAGTCTCCTTAAAATTCGTGGACCTGTAAAAAAATTTGAGGGCACCCGTGAAATCGGTCTGCGGAACCGGCAATATCTAGTTTTTGCGGCCAAACTGAAGGGGCCTGTATATTAGGAAAGCAGTTGGCGGGGGGGAATATTCAGGACGCGCCGGCGAACTTCCGCCACGTAACTCGTCGGAATCCGCCGGAATCAGCGGAAACTGAAGCAGCAGTTGCAAAAATGTGCTCGCCTACTCTAGGACCTCTACGCCAGGCTGACAGCGGCGGCGCCCACGAGAACCGGCGGCGTCGGCGCCCGCCAAGATGTGTGGCAGCAGAGGCGCCGCCCGCGAAAATGGGCGGCGACGGCGCCTGCGAGGACCGGCCGGGAGGGCGCCAGCGAGGGCAGAGCCGGGTGTGAGCAGCGGATGCAGCTAGCTAGCCTCCTAAATCGATTGGATCGATCGATAGCTAGCTTCACCGATTGCATCGATCGCTAGCTAGCTCAACTAGCTAGCCTCCAGCCCAGCTCCTGCCACGCTTTCCCCGAGCTCCAGCCAAGCCAAGCTCCCGCGCGCTCGCCATGGCAAAGACCACATGCAAGCTCTGCTTCCGCCGCTTCGCCAGCCCACGCGCCCTCGCCGGGCACATGCGCTCCCACTCCGTGGCCGCCGCCGCCATGAGGCAGCAGCAGATCTCCTCGACATCCTCCGCCACCCGCGCTGCTCCACGGCCGGGGTTTGAATCTGCCTGCTGCCTACTCCACGAAGAAGAAGGTGGGGAAAAAAGATGAAAAATAGTCAAAGGAGAATATTCGGGAATATTCTTTTTTACATATTGGTTTTAAGGTTTCTGCAATCCGGCGTTTCGCGGTTTAAGGGTTCTGTGAGATGCTCTTACGGCTTGGCGTTTCATGTGTACACTTGCTGGACAAGTGGAGACTCTCAATTGCGTTGCGCTGCTGCGTGATATTAGTTGTTCTTTTATAGATAATTTAGTGAATATGTTCCGCAACGGATCCAACAATGTAAAACGCTACATTTGTTTCTTTCAAAAAGGGCTAGCCTGGCCCTGTGGGGCAAATAGCTCAGCTACTACATCTTTTCACGCGAATAGCTAGAGAACGACGTCGTTGGTTGAAATAGCTCTGCTACGACATCTCTCTGCGCACAAATAGCTCAGGCACAAGATGACCCTTAAGCGCAATCACCGTCAGGATTAGGGGTGGCACCCACGTGGATTAGTGGAGATGATTGGGACCCACTTCAGCGTGGGGCCCAGACATCAGCGACGGCGGTTAAACTGTTTTCCCCTTTCGCGCGCATCTTCCCTCTTCTTCTCCGGCGACGAAGCACGCAACGCCGGCGAGCTCCGATTCAGGCAATAATAGATAATGGCGGGCATTCAACCGAACTCAAATAACACACAGACAAGCAAACATAGTACATAATTAGAGTACTATTACAGACGGAGTAGTTTTAACGGCGGCTCATCGTAGCAAAAGCCGCACGGGCACTAGATCTTAGCTATTACAAAGGAGGACGGAGTAGTCCATCAACCGCAGATCCTACCCCTAGATCTATCCAAAATTGGGCTCATCTGAGCCCCAGGGGTGCTGCGGCGACGAGGCGGCGGCGCTGCTCAGCCGGAGTCAGAGTCGGAGTCAAAGTCGGAGTCGTTTGCGCCCGATGGGATGTCGGCCTTGGATTCCTCGATGGCTTGGCGGTAATGGTACTCGTAGAGCTCCCTTTTCATCTCCCGGTCGGCCTCGAGCTGCTTCTGCTCGTCCTTGGTGCGCTCCATCAGCTCGGTGGTGACCCAGTCGAGGTCGACGTCGTCGACGAAGTCCCCCGGCAGATACCCGAGCCCGGCGCGCGGTGTCGTGACCTGCTGCTCCTCCTCCTCCCTCTTCGGCGGCAGCAGCGGTGCTCGTGCTATGGTGGAGCTCCCCGCGCCAGAGGAGCTCCCCGTGCCTCTCGCCGCCGCCTTCGCGGCCATCTCCCGGTCGCACTCTTCCACTTCGCGCCGGGCATACGCAGGCGGCGCCTCCCGCCCCCAAATCGTGTATACGCGCGCGCCGCGCTTCCGACTGCCGTCGGAAGCAACCAGCTTAGCCCGTACGGGGTCAGCGGGCGCCGGCCGCTTCCGCTTCCGCTCCTCGTCGGAGCCGTTTCCACGGCCGGAATGGCCGCCGCGCGAGCAGGAACCTCCAGGCCTCATCCTCGTCGCACGTAGGGGCTTGATCTGTGGCGGAGGGGCTGGATTGCGTGGTTTTCGTCGCCAGCGGCGAGAGTTGCGATGATCTGGAGTGGAGTGAGAATAGCTAGGGTACGACATTGAGTGGATATATAGGGAGGGGAAGGGGAGGCGGTCGGCTGGGCCGTGGCCTGAGAAAAACATTAGCGGGCCAAACCCTGCTGCTGGGCCCAAAGTTACCTTTTTTCCCTAGGAGTGGCGCGGAACTGGGAGTGGCCAATCAGAGCGCAGAACTGGGAGTGGCGCGGATCGTGGTGGTTTCATTCTAGAAGGCATGATCGCACAACAGGGTTAAATCACAGAAGCTTCATAGGATTTTGTGTGGGTTGACCAACTAATTCAGAAAAAATTAAAATAATCACAGAACCTTCATTTTGGTGGGACTTAGAATGATCCAGGCTTATTTTTCATTTTCATGTTTAAAACTTGTTTAAATGTTGGTTTGACTTCAGTTTGACCGAATTTGAAATAATTATAAATATTCAAAAACATAAAAAAAAATAGTGCACATGGTTTTTATATATAGAGTAGATGTGTAGAAAAGTTATTTGGCTGATTTAGAGAAGGTTGAAAAAAATCTTGCTTAGAAATGGAGCCGTTTACACTACCTTTAGAGCTCATTTGAACTCTCATGTGTGAAGAGAGGTGGTTTGTGGTTTGCAACATGAAATTATCCAAAACCTCACCAAACTTTCATTTTGGCGTGACTAAGAATGACCTAGGCTTAGTTTTCCATTTTGGTGTGTAAAACTTGTTTAAATGGTGATTTGACTTGAGTTTGGCTGAATTTGAAATAATCATAAAATATTCAAAAAAAATAAAAAATGAAATTCCTGTGCACATGGTCTTATTTTGTCATGTACTAACATCTCCAACTGATAAACAAGATCTAGACACATATTAAACAAGAAATGCTTCAATATGGCGTGAAATCTCACATCTCAAACTATGAACTCTCATGTGTGAAGAGAGGTGGTTTGTGATTTGCAACATGAAATTGTCTAAAACCTCACCAAACCTTCATTTTGGTGTGACTAAGAATGATCCAGTCTTAGTTTTCCATTTGGTGTGAAACTTGTTTAAATGCTGTTTTGACTTGAGTTTGGCTGAATTTGAAATAATCATAAAATATTCAAAAAACATACAAAAAAATGAAATTCCAGTGCACATGGTCTTATTTTGTCATGTATTAACATCTCCAACTGATAAACAAGGTCTACACACATATTAAACAGGAAATGCTTCAATATGGTGTGAAATCTCACATCTCAAACTATGAACTCTCATGTGTGAAGAGAGGTGGTTCGTGATTTGCAATATGAAATTGTCCAAAACCTCACCAAACCTTCATTTTGCTGTGACTAAGAATGATCCAGACTTAGTTTTCCATTTTGGTGGGTAAAACTTGTTTAAATGCTGATTTGACTTGAGTTTGGCCAAATTTGAAATAATCATAAAATATTCAAAAAATATCAAAAAATGAAATTCCAGTGCACATGGTCTTTATATGTAGAGTAGATGTGTTGAAAAGTTATTTGTCTGATTTAGACAAGGTCGACAAAAATCTTGCTTAGGAATGGAGCCGTTTAGCCTACATTTAGAGCTCATTTGAAACTGTTTTTGTTCAAAACTTAGCAAAATGCTCGGTTTGATGACAAAGTTAGATCAACCTACTAAATAATAGTACGAAATCATTGCAACATCTAAGTCTAGCACAAATAATATGTAATTTGAATTTTTGGTTTAGAGTTTAATTCAAAAAATTAATAAAGAAAATAAATAATTTCCATATTATTTTCAAAAAATTTAAAATTCTCACAGTGCAGCATCTCAGTGGTTGGGACAACTCTTTATTATCGATTAAATCGATAATAACAAGTTGCCCGAACTACAAAGCTACTGGACATGACATATAATGTGCAACACCTAAATTGCGAGCAAGGGGACTCGAACTTAGGTGGGCAAAGGTAGCATCAACCCTTTGCCACTGAGCTATGGCTCTGTTTGCGAAAAATATACCATTAGGAGGTAATAGTTACAAATGTTTACATTTTGGTAACACTAGCAACACTAGCAATATTTACATTTTGGTAAGTTAAATAAAAAATTAAAGCATTTTGTCTATAGATAACATAAGCCTCTACCTAGTTGACAATGTTTCAACTCTTTCAACTCGTTTTCAATCCGACGGCGTGTGAATGCCACAATCAGGCGTGTCCAGAGCGCGCCCCCAAAAGTGTTCGACAGTGTGCATGCCACAATCTGACGGCGTGTGAATGCCACAAGGAACACAAAAATAAGGGACACAATAATTTACATTTTGTTTACAAGGTTTCACCTACAAAAACAAGGTTTCACCTACCGAAACGTGCCACAGCACGTTCAGGGCACGTCCAGAGCACGCCCCCAAGTTGTTTGACATAGTGCTTACATTGCCATTTCACAAAAGAACTCCCATACACGCTCCCATCGCTGGGCAAACACTGCATGAAAGAGTTTCCGGCACCTAACAAAATTCAGCAGACTTGCTGTTGGATATATGCCCAAAAGGCAATGTATTTATACATATGACAATGTATTTATACATATGTATATCTAATTCATACATTATTGATTCGTATTCTCTATGCTATAACTACAGTGATTTCTAAATACGTGATTTAGGGAAAAGCTCACCTGCACGTGTAGAGAATATGAATACGTAAAAAGTACCCTAGTTCTTTTAGGGACTAATTCTTAATGCTAGATGATGCGGCTTTTCCTAGTCATGGACATAGAGTTTATGTCAGCATCAAGGATGACATATTATTGGACTATAATATGGCTGGGTCACCCAAGTGTTGGTATGCTAAGAGATTTCATTAAATAATCTTTTTGTCCTTAGTTTTATCACAGAAAGGTTGTTTTATAACATGTCCTTGTAACCATGAGGTTATTAGGGTCATGCATATTGGAGGAGTTGATTTGGTGCTGTCAACCGTCACAGCCGTAACAGGGTGACCATAAAGGCAGTTGCTGGGTGGCTTCAAAAGTGTGTATGTATCCTGATGTTCTGAGATGGGAAATTACTTCTCTAGGTTAAGAGAGATACTTCCAGGGCCCGCTCGGTATTATATACATATCCACTACGTTCTGCAGACAATACATGGTGAAGTTACACCGTGTGGGATATCATAATATAGCAACGAGTAAATGGAACTTACCAGTAACGAGATAGACAAAGATGATGTGAATCAATCCTTGATTGATTCATGGTATCATCACGGATCTATATTTCGGGTGAAGTTCCGTGTCGTGAGTAATGGCATTGATATATGATAATCAACTGGTTTAACAGTAGAGTTATTCGCATAACGATAGGAGCCACACAGGACGTCCTTGGAACTGTCACTAGCCGGTGATTGGTTGATACCCATCAAATTATAGCTACCCGTTATCGGACCTGTAGGGTGGACACACTTAAGGTAGGATTGGTTAGTTGTGTTATATGGTTGGTCTGGAACATGCATACAGTATCATCGGCATGGTGCTTGCGTGATATGACATACCTTGTCAAGAGAGAAAGTTTGAGAGAAAGTTTGTGATAGAAGTTACTATCACGGTCGGATTTATTTCGAGAAGGTTTATATATGGAGGATATATTTGTCCGGAGTATTTTGTCGGCGGACACTAGGTGTCCCGGATCTTATGAAAGGAGTTTCATATGATAGGTAATTAATTCGGTGAATATTCTGTAAAAGGAAATATTCAAATAAGAATTAATATGACAAAGTATTATTTAATTATATGTTAATTAAATATTCATTTATTTAATTAATAATATAATTACGGGATAAATATTAAAAATGCCACATCACCAAGTGGTGGTGGGCCGAAGACGTCGGCCAAACCCTGGTGGGCCATGCGGCCCACGGCAAGGGCGAGGCGGCAGCCAAGTGGCGGCCGGCCAGGCGGGCCCCACCCGCCAGGTCGGTGTGGCCAAGGCGGGCCCCACGCGCCAGGCAGCGGTGGCGGCCAAGGGAGCAAGGCGGGCCAGCCTGGGGCGGCCCCCACCTGCCTGGTCGGTGCGCCACGGTGGGCCCCACCCGCCCTAGGTCGGTGCGGCTAAGGGTGGGCCCCACCCAACCGGCCGGTGCAAGGAAGGGAGAGGGGGAGGAGAGTTGGGGTGCAACCCCAACTCATTCCCCCATACCGAATTGGGCAAGGGGACTTTCCCCTTGTCCAATCTTTGTCCAATTGGACTAGGGGAAGGTTTCCTCCTTCCCAAGTCTCCCTACCCCTTGGGCTCCTTTATAAACCCCACCCCTCTAGTTGTGGGAACAAGAAATTGCACACAATTTAGATAGAAGCAATTGAGACACAAGTAGCTCTCAAGTTTAGATCTCTTCTAGTTGGATTAGAGGGACCTCTAATTAGAGGCGACCTATTCGATTAGACTAGATCTAATCTCTCTCCTTCTCATGTGTTGAGATCTCCACATTCATATACACCAGCAGACTTCAAGTTTGGACGGCGAAACCTTGCTGAACCTTTCCAGTGTACGTGTGCCATCTTTCGGAGGGGTTCCTCGTCATAGACGTTGCACCCTTCAACTGTTGAACAAGGTGATGAAGCAAAGAAGAAGAAGGCGTCGGAATCTCTCTACCAGGCTTGGTTGAGAAGAGACCGCGTACGGCTACATCGACTACGTCATCAACATGTTCTTCCGCAATCTACGGTGTTGGTAACGTATACTAAACTAGATCTTCGGATCTTCGTATTCGCATGTATCTTGATAGTAGATCCTGGATTAAGGGTTGCGTAGTAATACGTGAAAATTTTAATTTACTATACACGCAACCCAATACTTGCTATCTACAGAATGCAGCTCACTCTTCCCTCCGCCATGGCTCTGTAGCTGATTCTTCTAGCTCGATTTCATCTCGCAGAGGATTTCTGAGCACACCAATCTGTCCTCCGCCATCCCGGCAACTAGACTAAAAGCCTCTAGACTCAACGCTACTTCGAAGTCCAGGCTCGGGGTTGAGCGTGCTGAACTACTGCTCGATGAGCTCCCGCCCGAGCTGCTCTCGTCGTCCGCAGCAATGTTGCGCATCGAGGCAAACCTCTGTCTCGTCGTCGGCGGCGAATCACCGCCGAGCGAAAAAACCCTTGCCGCCGTAGTAGTCGTGACGCTGCCACGCCTTCTTCAACACCTGCTGGACTGAAATCCGATATCGCTTGCCGTGAAGGTAGATTGAATCCATCGCCGCCGAACGATTCATGAATCGGGCCGCCGGTCGCCTATTCGACCGTGTACCCGCACCAACCCATTCCATCTGGTCGCCTATCGCTTGCCCGCTTGCTCGACTCCGATTGCCGCCGCTGGAATCGCGCGGCTGCTCGAGTCGCCCGCTCCATTGCCGCCGCTCGAGTCGCCCGCTCCATTGCCGCCGCTCGACTCACCATCGCTAGGATAATTTCCCCCAGCCCGGAGAAACCGAGACGACGGGACAGGAGTGAGCTCCAAGCGACGCCGGCGCGTGGCAGAGATGGTTCCCCCACGTACAGAGGCAGGTTTCGCTGACGCATGGGTCCCACTCGAGATAAACTACTCCATGTACCGGTCAAACTTGGTTTACCGCATGGGGAACATGACTTGACGGCCATGTCACGGCAGAGCAATTATTGCTCGAATGGGTGCCGCATTTGAGCTATTACGAGCAACGACGTCGCTGCCTATCCAATTCCTTGAAAAAACGTCGCACCTGAGCTATTCGTCCGGCCCTGTGCATGGACGAACACATATAACCATATATGTATTACCTTATTTCAATTTATTGCATATGTTTATAACTCATGGGTCACATAAGCTAGATTAATTTACTACGGAAAAGAAGATTTTTCCGAGCGTCGGAAACTTGTCGAGTGTTTATTCACGGGTTATCATTAAAGACGGTGTTTGTCAAAGTGTCCAACAGAAAAAAATGCTCGACAACGAAATACGCTTGGCAAAAAAATAGAAAAACACTCGGGAACAAAATAATGCTCGGCAAAGAAAAATATTTGCCAAACAAATAGAAAAACACTCGAAAAAATATACGCTTGACAAAGAAGTTGGACACGGGTCCTCATCCAGACTGGTCCGACAAAACTGTAATGGTCGTCCTCTTTTTCATGTGTGGCATGTATTTCGCTCCAAATTTTCCCGGCGTCGCAATATTTTCCCACTATATTTTTAAATTTTCCTTTTTCCCCAATTTTAATTCTTTGGTAAAATTTCTCTCGGACTCTCGTAATTTTTTGACTCCAAATTTTACCACCGGTTCAATATTTCCCGCTGTATTGTTAAATTTTCTTATTTTTTGCCAATTTTAATTTTTTGGCAATCTATTTTCTCTTGGACTCTCAGATTGTTTTTTGAAATTTTCACTCCAAATTTTGCCGCCGGTGCAATATTTTCTCCGCCATAATTTATTTAAGTTTTATCTTTTTACCATGGTTTTTAATTCTTTGCCAAGCGTTTTTGTCCGGGGCACTTGGTCAAGGAATGTTTACCCTCGGCCAAGTTTTTTCATACGTAAGTCTAAAAAAAGGTATTTCATACATTTCCTCTTATAGGTGTGAAATTCCAACACGTTGCTGCCACACTGATGGGAATCATGTAAGAACCTTGGCTCAATTTTGGTTTTACAGCCTTTGCCGAGTGGTTTGGAGACTTGGCAACCACTGTTTTTCCCGTAGTGATTATACATACGTGCATGCCAGGGTACCTCTTATTTTAGCTAGCATAATAGTCTAGAGAAAAAGACGGTAGGAGGCGCGCTAGCATTTACATATTACATTTTGCTAGATGTAGAAGCCGCCAGTTCCGAGACGTGGTAGTACTGGTGCCTTTGGAGGAAAACCCCATGCGCTGCCACAAACCCTCCAATGTCGTGGCCTGTTCCCGGATAAGGCCTTCAGGAGCCTAGCGTGGTTTGGCACGAGGATGTGAGCTTTCACTACATGAGATGGCTTCTTCTTGCTCTGGCCTCCATCGGACTTGTTTAATTCCGATGGTGTCGCCGCTGATATTGATGTTGTAGTCGTCTGACTAACAAACTGGACAACGTTGTCCATGAGTGCTGTAGCGCTCGCCCGCGATGGCCGGTACAGATGGAAACAGTGGTCCTCCCCCTCAGACTCCACGAGCGTCACCTCGCCGCTCCACCCGCCGTCGCGCAGCTGAGCCGCGTATCGACGCCCCCGGTCTCGCATCACGTCCTTCCCAGCCACAGCAACCAGTACGTGCCGGCACCGTATCTCGGCGTCGTGCTCGCAGGGTGGGTTCAGGCGTGGATCGTCGTTGCCGGCCGTGCCCGCGGTCACAAACGGCCGTAGAGTATCAACTCTCTCCGGCGCGAACATCAGCCCGTCGTGCTCGGGATCCGTCTCGTAGGGCAGACGTTCGGTTCCCCAGAAGAAAGGCTGCAACAGTACCAGTCCCTTGATGGTGATGCCTTTGCGGCCGGGTGTCGGCGTCGAAGCCCGCAGCGCCACGTTGTGTGCGATGTTTGCACCGGCGCTCTCGCCGGCGAGGAACGTGGATGCAGGGTCGGCGTAGTTGGCGATCCAAGGGTCACAGAGGGAGGTCACCCACAGAAGCGCCGTCCAGGCGTCGTCATAAGCTGCAGGTATAGGGCGTTCCGGCGCAAGACCATAGTCCACGGAGACGACAAGCGCCCCAGCGCGCGCGGAGAGGGAAGCTGCATAACGGTGGAACAAGTTGGAGAAGGCGCTCCCCGTGCAGAAGGCGCCTCCATGGAAGTACAAGATTAAAGGAAGCCTGGTTTCTGTGGCGGAACAGGAGGGAAGGAATAGACGCGCGGACACGCCGGTGTCATCGTCGATGATGACGTCCCGCGTTACCACGCCGGTGTGCCCTGTGTGGAGGGAGGGCGGCACGAAGACGTTTCCCACCAGCCGCTCGATGCGGCCGTCCTTGTACAGCCGTAGGAATGGGTAGAGGTCGACGGCGATGTCGCCGGTGCCTTTCTTAACGCCCGAAACACTCTCGTCTGCGTGCATGCTGGTGAGGTGCAGAGATATGGTCGTTAGCTGCATTTGGATTTTATTATAAACTGTTGCAAAGGCCATCTACAACGAGGACGCCGACATGACGCTACAATCTACATCATGTTCCCTGCTGATGATCCCAGGAATTCAGTTAGTTGCTGCTGAAGGAGTCGTTGGGCCCTCCCTTTATTCCCTGAGAATGACATTGGCTAGCCACACGCGGTTCTATTCAGGCCCATGAAAAGAAAACATGTTTTGAGCATCTTCAACACATGCCTAACATTGCGCATCAAAAAGCAATTTATGGCACCAAAAAGTTGATTTTTGAGCAACATAGGGTACACGAAATTTCTATGCCTTACCGCATGCTATAACATAGGGCAACATAAAATTTCTGCAATAGCAGATGCCATAAAATAGGGCACCTTTTTTTTAGAAAAGGGGAGCCCAGCCTCTGCACCGAAAAGATACATACGGTTTTTATTTCATTTATTCAACAAAGAGTGGCAAAAGGCCTTACAAACAACGATCATACAAACCGAAGCCACCAAACAGTGATAGCACCACAACTAGATCCGACGATGGGGAGGGAGGCACATCTTACGGTCATCGGGGCACTGAGTTCGATTTCCGCCGGTGGAGATCGCCGTAGGTTGGAGAACCCGCCCGTGGTTGCAGGGGTGGTGCTAGAAGTCCTCATGGGCATTCTTGACCGTGCCGACGAAGAGCACAAAGGCAAGTCGGAGCACAGACGCACGTGGTTGAAGACGGCGACTCACGGAGCTAGTTGCGCATGGTGACGACGTGATTCTCGACCACCTCGTGTTGGAGCTCCCAATATGAGTTGGGCAGGTCTGGCCAGTCATGGTCCAGGCGGGTCGGGCGAAACAGGTTGGCGTAGGCGGGAGGCTCTGGTTATGATGGCGGGAGTTGCAACCCCGCAACCGATGGAGAGGGATGCCGAGAGGCGGCATTGACGAGCGAGGGATCAGACACATATGGGTAATGTGTCAGCGGCTATTGGGTGGCAGGAAGGAGAAAAACAGAAGTGCTCGATTTGGGATGGTGCCGATGAGATGGAGATGGCGGCAAGGGGAAATAAAGCTTCACAATGATAGTTGAGCTGCGCGCGGCTGCGAAATTTTGTTTGGGAAACCGCACACGTGCCCCCCTCCCCCGCCTAATATGCATCACCTGGGGGCAATTTTTGGCCTGCTCTAAAAGTTCTAAGACACGATATAGGGATTGACATATGTTAGAGCATTGGTTGATGATATACTGGAGTTGCTCTTACGTCTTACCACCTCAAAATATTTCCATTGTCATCCAAACTCATTACCGTATACAATACAATTATTATTATTATTTAGACAATTCTAAGTCGCTGATAATTAACTATCAGATCGTTGCATTCATGTTTTCTTTTGAATTGCACATAAGTTGCATAATTTTCATAGTTACATTGCATATGGTTACAACATAGATTGAGGTTCGTCACCAGAAAAAAGATGATTATAATTATATTGAGAATTAGAAGCTCTCTAATTTGGTTGTCTACTCAAGCGCATAAGAGTTTAGCCGTGCAATAATACCAGAAAGTCCTTTAAATAATAAATTTTGGCCCGACTCACTCTAGTACCGATCGCACAAATTACACCCCACCAGCCGCACACATAACATCTGAATTTTCATAGTATAATACTCCCTCTGTTTCATAATATAAGGCGTCTAAGGTTTTGGCACAGACATGCGGTGGAATAATTATCTACTGAAAAAAATCGAGACAAAGAACTCCTTATTAAGCACAAACTGAAAACAATATATCAAATTCCACTAATCCAATATGTGATTCATTTTTATATGGGTAAAATTGTCCGTTAATCGTAATACACCTTATTTTTTGAAATTTTCCTAAAAACCTTAGGCGCCTTATATTAAGGAACGGATGGAGTATTCTATTACTCCATAATCATTTTTTTGGTTGTAATTTGGTATAAAAATCCATAGTTTGTGGATGTGTATGTGCCATGCATGATGCTCAATTACAACTTTCTCTTCTAAATAAATACACATTGATGCACTTCATATTATGGTTGAGTAGTAACAGCTTTCATGGTACCACACGAGCTAATTTCATGTCATCCACGCCCTCTCGTTACTGTACCTTTTGCTTCTATATATATTCATGATACTTTCACAAGACTTATGAGCTCTCAAGAGAGGAGGCTTGATAGATGGGCTCTCTGCTTTCCCTTGAATGCTTGCCGTGACAAGCTCACCATCTTCACTGCTGCCTCCGTACCGTCGCCATGCCACTCACAACAGCCACGGAGCTTCTCATTTGGCATGATGCCTCATTAGCCATCCGACTCTTCTTTATTATTCTATACCTTCTAACTACAGCCACCACCCTGTACCTGATCAAGAACCGTTCCCGCACTGTATATCTTGTTGATTATGCCTGCTTCCGGCCTAATTCAAACTACCGCATCAGCAAAGCCTCCTGGATTGAGAGCATCCACCTCTCCCGATTCGCTGGCGAAAGCGGACTTGGCTTCCTGACACGTATTTCTGAACGGTCAGGCCTTGGTGATGAGACCTACGGCCCGCCTTCTCACCACTATATTCCTCCGAATGACAGTTTAAGCGAAGCCCGTGTGGATGCCGAACTATCCATCTTCAAGGGTATAGACGACCTGCTGGTGAAGACATGTATCAACCCTGATACAATCGCCATACTCATCGTGAACTGCAGCCTCTTCAACCCAACTCCGTCTCTCAGCGACATGGTCATGAGAAGATACAAGCTTCGATCTGATATACGCAACGTGCAACTCTCCGGGATGGGCTGCAGCGCAGGGCTAATCGCGGTGGGTCTTGCGAAGGATCTCCTACAGACTGCTCCGTCTAACGCACATGCGTTGGTGGTGTCTACAGAGATCATCACGGGGAACTACTACACAGGAAGGAAGCGTGAAATGCAGCTGACCAACATGTTGTTCCGCACGGGAGGCGCCGCCGTGCTCCTTTCTACATCGAGGACAAATGCTCGTTTTCAGCTGAGTCAACTAATTAGGAAATGCACCAGCTCCGACGACAATGCCTACCGGTGTGTTATACATGAGGAAGATGGAGAAGGAAAACTAGGGATAAATCTATCGAAGGACCTTGTGTCAGTTGCTGGTAAGGCTCTCAGGGCTAACGTCACCACCACTGCACCGCTTATTCTCCCAATATCAGTCCAGGTTTTATCCTTGATGTCGTCCATTTCACGGAAGGTGCCATGGGGAACGACCAAGCTATATGTGCCCGACTTCCGCACAGCTTTCGATCATTTATGCATCCATGCTGGTGGACGAGCCGTGATCGACGCTGTACAGAGTAGTCTCGGTTTGCTTGATGAGCATGTTGAGCCATCAAGGATGACACTTCACCGCTTCGGGAACACGTCGAGCAGCTCCTTGTGGTATGAGCTGGCATACAGTGAGGCTAAAGGTCGACTGCGGAAGGGAGACCGTGTTTGGATGATTGCGTTTGGGTCCGGATATAAGTGCAACAGTGCGATTTGGAAGTGCATCGAGACGGCAAAAAGTCCTGATAGGGCATGGCAAGATTGCATCAATCGGTACCCAGTAAATGTACCTAAAGGGGTGTAGACGGTATAGTATGGCATGTTAAACATCTCGACGACGACTTGGAGACGGACCTTCGAGTAGTAAGGACAGCTCATAAAATCTCTATTATGTGGTATATTGGATACTAGAAATATACCCCGGGCGTTGCACCGGGAACTTCTTATAAAACTTGTATTATAAGTGAAAGGACATGTTACACATGCAACGGGAAAATCCTCGAGAATATTCAGGATTCGATTGGGCACCATAATCGAGAATCTAGATATAATCAACGTGAAGTATTTGTATATTTCAAATTGATGAGGTAATTATATGGATAAAATAATTTATATTGCGAATATTTTTCATGGATGGATAGAAAATCATCAATATATGTGTAATGACATGGATAAATAATGGATCAAATAGTGGATGATGTGGCTTAAAGAATAAATGATGTGGAGTTAATAAGTATTAGTGGAGATGACATGGACAATTGATTGGCTAATAGTATGGATGATGTGGATAGCTTGCATGTTGAGATAGAAAAATAATAAATGCACTTAGTGGGGTTTTGTTTTATAAGAGGTATAGATTCGGGTTGCACCTTGGAAACACACGATCCTTTGTTTCCGTCCACCGCGACATGCACTCTTTGGAGTAATCAAGAAGTGAGAACTAAATGTTATGGCGGGTGGAAATACGCAAGAGGTGTAGTTAAACAAAAGGCACACCAAGGGAACTACGTAAAGCAGGATATCTTTGGTTGGTGCATTCTAATAGTAATCCTTACGTAAATATGGTATATTTTTATTATACTATATATGTGGATGAGATGTATGATATATTTTTGTTAGCAAAAGTATGGATATATGTGAATTGTTTGTTATATTGTTAATACACTAGTAGAAACATGGCCATCCATCCGCAGCATTTGTCCCGGCCGAATTATAACCCGGGATCAATGCACCATTGGTCCCGGTTCGAGCCGTCGTGGCGCCCGTGGGCATTGATCCCGAGTCGGATGGGACCTTTGGTCCCGGTTCGTGTTACGAACCGGGATCAAAGGGTCTTCACATGCGGGCACATGCGCCGCAGCACTGGCCCCCACTGGCAGGGGACCTTTGGTCCCGGTTCGTGTTACAAACCGGGACCAAAGGGTCTCCCTGCTATATCATCTTCCACCCCGAGCTCCATCTCTGGAGCTCGAGTTCATCACCATTTTCTCCTCCATTTCCTCTCTCCCACTCAAATTAATCCCCATTTTTTTGCACCATTTGTGAGGATTGAAGGCACCCCATCTATTCAAAGGTTAGCAACATCGTTCTTTCCTCCGGCGTTGCAACTTTAGCTCATTTCGTTGCTAGTTTAGCTCATTTCAATTTTGTAATGCTAGCAAGGTGTTTGATGAAATGCCCAAGCTAAAGAGTTCATATGTGCATTTTGAGCTCAAATTAATTTATTATTTGTGGATTTTAGTGTCGTCCCGTCCTCACCGCCGTCGATAGCCCGCGTCGTCCCGTCACCGGCACCACTTTGGTGAGCCTCTTTTTTATCTTTTATTTTTAAAGCATATACTTGTATGATTTAAATGCATATTTATTTCTTGTATAATTTCTTATGTTTTTTATATGTATAGTGTCATGGTTTTGATATCCGTCCCCGTCGGCCATCGTCCGATCTATGATTCGGATGTGGTATATTTTCATAACTATTTGTTTTGTTTCGTGTTTATCACAATCATGCCGACCAACTTGACATAGATAAATTTTTATTTAGGAGGTAGTTGAACCGGAAATTCCAACCGACCCTATTGTCGAGTTTTTAAAAAAGAAAACGACGATTTGAAAGCAAAATTGAAGATAAGCGAAGATCTTTGTCTCCAATACCTAGAAGAGAAGATGTATTGGACTTGAAGATTGCCGACATCGATGATGCTTACGGGGTCGGTCGTCGTCGCTGCTCACGAGATGAAGATGGAGGCAATGCGCTTGAAGCTTAAAAAGATTAGAAATATGCCATTAGTCGAGAGGCTTGGTATCATTATGCTGTTGGTTCAATAGTTACCTTAGTTGCGATTTGATCGCATTTGTTGTTGGATTTAAATTCTTTAGATAGTTGTATGTTAGGTTCAATTAATGTATGTTTCATTAGAACAATGTATTACATTTGGGCACTACTCTACTTTGGTTTTAATGTGATGAACTTGTATTAATTAATTTGGTCAGTATTATATATTCATGATGTAGTGTAATGGTTTTTGATATATTTATATAATGCAGATGAGCCGGCAATGGATGTACAGTGACCGACGCAGTCTCGACTTTATCAATGGCATGCATAGTTTTCTCCGTGTGGCTAATAAAAAAGCCGTCGAGTGGTTTTATTCTTGTCCATGTAGTCTGCAAGAATAAGCGGGATTACTCTACGTCAAGAACCATTCACGTCCACCTGTTGGAGGAGGGTTTCATGTGGTTATTATTGTTGGACCAAGCACGGAGAAAAAAGGGTTATGATGGAAGAAAATGAAGAAGAAGAGGATAATGACACCTATCCTACGTTCACTGCAGACGGTGATACTCCAATGGGGGAAGACGAAGCTGAAGAAGAGCCCAATGATGATGAGCCCAATGATGATTTTGGCCGGGCCATTCTTGATGCACGGATAAACAGCGGAAGTGAAAACGAGAGGTCGAAGTTGGATAGCATGTTAGAGGATCACAAAAAATTGTTGTACCAAAATTGCGAAGATGGCCAGAAGAAGCTTGGTACCACGCTGGAATTGCTGCAATGGAAGGCAGAGAATGGTACAACTGACAGAGGATTTGAGAATTTGCTGAAAATAATAAAGAAGATGCTTCCAAGGGATAACGTACTGCCCCCCAGTACGTACGAAGCAAAGAAGATTGTGTGCCCTCTAGGATTAGAGGTGCAGAAGATACATGCATGCATCAATGATTGCATCCTCTATCGCGGTGAGAAGTACGAGCATTTGAATGCGTGCCCGATATGCGGTGCGTTGCGGTACAAGATAAGGCGAGATGACCCTGGTGATGTTGACGGCGATCCGTGCCCCAGGAAGAGGGTTCCTGCCAAGGTGATGTGGTATGCTCCTATAATACCACGGTTGAAACGTTTGTTCCAAAACAAAGAGCATGCAAAGTTGTTACGATGGCACAAAGAAGACCGTAAGAAAGACATGATGCTGAGACACCCCGCTGATGGGTCGCAGTGGCGAAAAATCGACAGGACCTTCAAGACGTTTGCAGATGACGCTAGGAACATAAGATTTGGTCTAAGTACAGATGGCTTTAATCCTTTCGGGGAACAAAGCTCCAGTCATAGCACCTGGCCTGTGACTCTATGTATGTATAACCTTCCTCCTTGGTTGTGCATGAAGCGGAAGTTTATTATGATGCCGGTGCTCATCCAAGGTCCGAAGCAACCCGGCAACGACATTGATGTGTACCTGAGGCCATTGATTGAAGAACTTTTAGAGTTGTGGAGTGACGAAGGGGTACGTGTGTGGGATGAGCACAAACAAGAGGCATTTGACCTACGAGCGTTGTTGTTTGTAACCATCAATGATTGGCCTGCTCTTAGTAACATTTCAGGACAGTCAAACAAGGGATACAATGCTTGCACGCACTGTCTAGATAAGACTGAAAGTATATATGTAGGCAACAAGAATGTGTACCCAGGTCATCGTCGATTTCTTCCACCTGAGCATCCCGTAAGAAAGAAAGGCAAGCATTTCAAATGTGAGGTTGATGACCGGACGAAGCCTACCTGCCCTGATGGTGATGCTATATATGAGATGGTCAAGGATTTAGAAGTAATCTTTGGAAAGGGTCCTGGCAGTCTATCTGTTCCGAAAGACGCCAACAAGCGCGTACCCTTGTGGAAAAAGAAATCCATATTTTGGGAGTTACCCTATTGGAAAATCCTAGAGGTTCGCTCTGCAATCGACGTGATGCACGTGACGAAAAATCTTTGCGTGAACCTGCTAAGCTTCTTGGGTGTGTATGGGAAGACGAAAGATACACCGGATGCACGACTGAACCATCAACATATGCACGAGAAGACGAAAGACGACCACCTTAATCCAGAGAAGTATCAAGGTCCTGCCAGCTACGCTCTTACCAGAGAAGAGAAGGAGATCTTTTTTGAAGTCCTGAACAGTATCAAGGTCCCGTCTGGCTTCTCGTCGAATGTGAAGGGAATAATTAACATGGCAGAGAAAAAGTTCCAAAACCTGAAGTCTCATGACTGCCATGTGATTATGACACAATTACTACCGGTTGCATTGAGGGGGCTTCTACCGGAAAATGTTCGACTACCCATTGTGAAGCTATGTTCATTCCTCAATGCAATTTCTCAGAAGGTGATCAATCCATTGACTCTAGGAACTTTACAGAAGGATGTTGTTCAGTGTCTTGTCAGCTTCGAGTTGGTGTTCCCACCATCCTTCTTCAATATTATGACGCACCTCATAGTTCACCTAGTCGAAGAGATTCAAGTTCTCGGTCCTGTATTTCTACACAACATGTTCCCCTTCGAGAGGTTCATGGGAGTCTTAAAGAAATACGTTCATAACCGTGCTAGGCCTGAAGGAAGCATCTCCAAGGGTTATGGAACAGAGGAGGTCATTGAGTTTTGTGTTGACTTTATTCCTGACGTTAACCCGGTCGGTGTTCCTCAATCGCGCCATGAGGGGAGATTGCGTGGAAAAGGAACACTAGGAAAGAAACAAATATTTCTGACTGGGATTCTTTCAATCGAGCACACTACACAGTTCTACATAATTCGAGCTTGGTGGCTCCGTATATCGAGGAACACAAGAATACTTTACGCTCATTAATGGCTGAAGAATGCATTGAAAAAGAACACTTGAAGACTTTCTGCGGGTGGTTGCACACACGTCTCATTAATGACAACACTGTCGAAGAACAGCTAAACTTGTTGGCCAGAGGACCATCTTCGACTATATTGGCTTTTCAAGGGTACGAGATAAATGGGAATACATTTTACACGGCCGACCAAGATAAAAAGAGCACCAACCAAAACAGTGGTGTCCGCTTTGATGCATCAAACAACAATGGGACAAAGGACACATATTATGGGTACATAGAGCAGATATGGGAACTTGACTACGGACCTTCTTTCAAGGTACCTTTGTTCCGGTGCAAATGGTACAACCTGGATGGGGGGTAAACGTAGACCCGCAGTACGGAATGACTACAGTGGATCTCAAGAATTTTGGGTATGACAACGAACCATTCGTACTAGCCAAAGACGTGGCTCAGATTTTCTATGTGAAGGACATGTCTTCCAGACAAAAAAAAAAGAAAAGATAAGCAAGCGAAGACATCATATGATGAGCCAAAGCGTCACATAGTTCTTTCAGGGAAAAGAACTATCGTGGGAGTGGAGGACAAGACAGACATGTCAGAAGATTACAACAATTTTGAAGAAATCGGCCCTTCGCAGTGAAAATTGACCCAAGTCTCGCGTTAAATGGAGAAGCTTGTCCATGGCTACGGCGCAATCAGAAGAAAGTGACGGGTAGAAAGTAGAAGAAGATTGTGTAATAATGAATTAAAACTTTTATGTAACTGTGTTATGAAAGTTGAAACAAAACACAAGGTTTCCCCGTCATACAGCCCTACGGTGGCTCGTGAGTGCCTGCATAAGAAATGCACCATAGGGCTGTATGACGGGAATCCGAATGCTTTGATTACAAGGAGTAGACAATGAGTGTCGAACATGTCCAGGAGGGGGGCTATATATAAGGTCATGTTACTCACGAAAACAAAAACACCCATGATCCAACGGCTCACAAGCGTTTTAAAGAAACACACCCATGATGCAACGGCTCACAAGCACTATAAAGAAACACACGATTCGTGTGCTTCTTAAGCCCCGGTTGGTGTTACCAACCGGGACTAAAGGCGGGCTTGGCGGTCATGACTCGTGTCCTCCCCCATCCCTGCCCTGGCCACATGTCCTCCCCAGCGCAGCCCTGGTCACGTGCGTGTCCTACCCCAGCGTTGTCCTGGTCATGCGTGGCCTCCCCAGCGCTGCACTGGAGGTCTATATGTACTGTCGTCGACAGGTTACACCCTAATCCACCATTCCTAGCAACGAACACATACACGAAATGGATCCATCACGCCCGCCGCAGCGCCTTCTGGACGAGGTCGAGCATGCTCGGCAGAGCGCTCTTGGGCGCTACCGCGGGAGCCTATCCCGTCGTATGAACACTAGCCCGGCGTGGAGAGGAATGCCCAACTACCGGCCTCCTGCTCCGGTGCCGGAGGACGTGTGGAGGGCGTACGAGCGCGCGTGCTCCGATGTCCCTGACCCCGACGAGGATGCGTACGCTGCAGGGGTGGCGTGGGGATCGGCGGCCGCATACGGCGTTCCTCCACCAGCCGCCGCCGCGCCCCCTCCCGACGAGGAGGATGACGACGACGATGACTTCAACTGGAGCGACCATGGAGAAGAGGTCGGCGGGCCATAGATGCAGGAGGCCATTGAAGCCTCCTTATAGTCCGTCCACGACAACCGTGTACAGTGAGCCAGGACTGCCTACCAGCTCAAGGCGAAGGAGGATTCTGAGCTGGCTTGGGCGCTGAAAGACTCATCCTCCATGGCTCGTGTCCTCCGTCGCAAACATGCACGTGATAACCAGGCGGGCGCGAACGGTGCTGGCTCCTCCCGGTGCCATTCCCCCTAATCCTACGGCCTCAGAGCCAGAAAAGTCCGTTTATGAAAACTGTTAGTGATGTGTAATAATGTGTATTAAATCTTTTATGTAACTGTGTGGGGATGTTGTTAAGCATGCTTTAAAAAATAAACTTTGAAAAAGATATGGTTTTCATATATATTGGATCATTTAATTTAAATATAAAAAAGAAACTAAAAAACAATTCAAAAAACATGTAAAAGAAAACAGAACTACAAAAAGAATTTAAATCAATAGATATAAAAGAAACAGAAAACAGAAAAAGAAACAAGAAAAGGAAACAACAAAAAAAGAAAAAGGCCTTTGGTCACAGTTGGTAACACCAACCGGGACCAAAGGCCTGCTGGGCTTCGCGCGCAATTTTTCGCGGCCCAGAGAGACCTTTGGTCCCGGTTGGTGTTACCAACCGGCATGAAAGGGTTTTTGCTCCCGGTTCGTGGCTGGAACCGGGATCAAAGGTCTTTTCCACGTTGATTTGGGTGGCTTCGCCCCAAATTTTCCCCAAGTGGCAGAAGCTTGTTCTTCTTTTCGCCTCTCCGCCTCCACGACGACGACGCCGACAGGCTACCGCACCATCCTCTCCGACGCCGCCGCCGCCCGACTCCTCCGGCCGTCTTGCTGCTCCGGCCGCGCCCCGACGCCGTGCCCCTCCCCGTGCGACACCGCGTCCCCGCCCCGACGCCGCGCCCCGACCTCGCCGCGGCCGTACCTCCCGACGCCGCGCCCCGGCTCCTCCTCTTCATCGGCCGCAGCTCCCCGATGCCGCGCCCCAGCTGCTCCCCTGCCTCGCCGCCGCACCTCCCCGACGCCGCGCCCCGGCCCCGGCTCCCTCTCCTCTGCATCGGCCGCGTCGCCGCCCGGCCTCCTTCCCCTGCCTCGCCGTGCCCCTCCCCGACGCGCCCCGGCCCCGGCTCCTTCGTCTGCATAAGGTGAGTTTTTTTTTGCATAGTTTTAATTTTGTAGATGATTTTAGGAATTTTGTTAGATATGCAATATTTTTTAGTGTAGGATTTTAGTTGTTTAAATTTAGTGTAGGACATTAAATTTAGTGTATGAATATTGATATGAATATTGTTGTAGTTGTTATAGTTGCTAAAGATTTTAGTGTTAGAAAATTTTAGAAATTTGTAGGTTAGGAAATGTTGCTATGATTATAGTTGCTAAGAAATTCATACTCTTAATTGATATTCATACTCTTGTTACAAAATTGATTGCAGGGACATTAATTGAGCCATGGATCCAAATTGTCCGGACGCCTTCGGTAGAGACGAGGAGCGTGGAGAGCAGTTGGATCCACTTTTTCCGGGTTTCGGCACTAGAGACGAGGAGCATGAAGAGCGAATGTGTATGATTATAGCAGGACGTGCAGCCGCGCCTGTCGGTGAAGAAGACGATTGATAACCCACAAGTATACGGGATCGCAACAGTCTTCGAGGGAAGTAAAACTCAAATTTATTGATTCGATACAAGGGAGACAAAGAATACTTATAAGACTTAACAGCGGAGTTCTTAATTTAGCTGCACCTGGAAAAGCACTTGTAACAGGAGTGATGTGAAAGCAGCAGTAATATGAGAGTAATAGTAATAGTAACACAGCAGCAGTAGCAGTAACATAGAGGCAATGGCACCAGAAAATATTTGATACTACTTCTAATGGCATATAGGTCCGAGTGAGTATTTAATGATGAAAGAAGGACCGGGTTCCCAGCTATCTACACTAGTGGTAACTCTCCAATAACAAGTGTTGGGTGAACAAATTACAGTTGGGCAATTGATAGAATTGAAATAGCATTAAGACAGAACATCTAGTCTATTAATCATACGTAGGCATGTTTTCCATACATAGTCATACGAGCTCGCAATGAGAAACTTGTACAACATCTTTTGTCCTACCAGCCCGTTTGCAGCGGGGCCTCAAGGGAATCTACTGGTAATTAAGTTACTCCTTTAATAGAGCACCGGAGCAAAGCATTAACACTTAGTGAAAACATGTGATCCTCATATCTAAATCATCCCCTCCAGTTATCCCAGTTGATGTCACTCTGGGGCCTCGGGTTCCGGACAGAGACATGTGCAAACAACTTGTAGATACAATCTAAGCAATAATTATAGAGCTTAAATTTAAGATCATGCCACTCGTGTACTAGTGGCAAGCATTAAACACAGCAAGATTGCAGCAACAATAACTTCACAAACTTATAGATAGACTGATCATAATGTAACAATTCATCGGATCCCAACAAACACAACACCGATTACATCAGATGGATCTCAATCATGTAAAGCAGCTCATGAGATCATTGTATTGAAGTACATGGGAGAGAGAGTACCAACTAGCTACAACTAGAACCCGTAGTCCATGGGGGAACTACTCACGGAGCATGATGGAGGCGGTGGCGTCGATGGAGAAGGCTCCGGGGGTCAATCCTCGTCCCGGCAAGGTGCCGAAACAGGACCTTCTGACCCCCGAAACTAGGTTTCGATGGCGGCGGCGCTCCGGGAGTACTTCTGGAATATCGTCGGTCTCCTTAGGGTTTTCGCGTCGGGGGCAATATATAGGCGAAAGGACGATGGTCTGTTGGGCTCCGTGGGCCCCTCCCCACGTGGCGGCGCGGTCAGAGGGGGGGCCGCGCCATGGTGTGGGGAGGAGGCAGTGGGCCTCCCCCGGGCTTCCACTTCTGGCTACGTGTACGTGTCGGTAAAATAGGAAGCTGGGCTTTTGTTTCGTCCAATTTCGAGAATATTTCCAGAACAACTTTTGTGAAACCAAAAACAGCAGAAAACAGGAACTGGCACTGTGGCATCTTGTTAATAGGTTAGTCCCAGAAAATGCATATAAATGATATTAAGTGTATATAAAACATGTGATATTGATATATAAAACAAGTATGAAACATCAAAATTATAGATACGTTTGAGACGTATCAAGCATCCCAAGCTTAGTTCCTACTCGTCCTCGAGTAGGTAAACGATAAAAACAAAATAATTTCTGAAGTGACATGCTACCAACATAATCTTGATCCAATAATGATGTAAGGCATGTGAGCTGAGATCAAATCATTCAAAGCAAATGTCTATAATTGATATTAAATAAGAGATAATAAAGCAAGTTAGTTAAACAAGCTAAAAGTTTTCATGAACTATTGCTTTAAAGACATGAAACCGTACAAGGTTCATTAAAGATGTTTTAAGTATCCAGTGTAGGAGTTCTATCCTTCAATCCAAGCATCAAGCAAATTTTCATAACATAGAAGGATTCAGTCAAGTAATCATAAACATGAACGTCATGAATCAACTGTTTCGAAGCCTACTCAACCGGTGAGCGTAAGCATTTGGTATTGGCACCAGGATGTTATGGCTAAAAGAACATTAATGGGGGTTTGGAAGGCCAAGGAAAAAGTCTCACAAAGCTATAGTGATCATTAGACAAGAGGAAGTCTTATAATCGAAGCTATGTAAGGAGTAGTGATTGCCATGCAACGGATGCACATAGAGCTATATGTGTATGAAAGCTCTCCAATGGAACTAGTGGGGGTGCATCCAACTTGGTTGCTCATGAAGACCTAGAGCACTTTTGAGGAAGCTCATCATTGGAATATACAACCCAAGTTCTATAGTGTAAATTCCCCACATAGTTATACTAGTAAAACATGAAAACTCTCTCACATGGAGTATAGGTGCTAAACATGAGCACAAATGATGACTATGAATACTGCAGGTGCTGAAACATGAGCACAAGTGTGGATAAAGGATAGTAATGTTGCCCCTTTTTCTTTATTCCTTTTTTTTCTATTTTTTTTCTTTTTCTGTTTCTCTTTTCGATGGCCTCCATGGCTCTTTTCACTTTTAGGCAACATCTAATATGACAACACACTTTTTGGTACAAATAACTCATAATGAACAAAACATGATGTATGAAACTGTATGCCTCTGCCAGTGTAGCAGGATATGCAATGATCTAGCGTAACATGGGTAAACCACACATCAGCTGTATAGAATCATGCAAAGCAATATATAAATGATAAATGACAACAAGTCATGTAATGTAAGATGGAAGTTGCATGGCAATATATCTCGGAACAGCTATGGAAATGCTGTGGTAGGTAGGTATGGTGGCTGTTTTGAGGAAGATGTATGGGCTTATGTGTAGGAGAACAAGAGAAAGTCCTCCCACGGGTTTGGATGTACTGGCGAAGTATGCACAACTCTCAATGTGAGCAGAAGGCAATGCACAACACCGAAGAGGCTAGCAAATTTGGATGGTGGAAGTGCCAAAAACCGTAGCTTAACATTAGTCAAAAAGAACTCACAAGCTTATTGCAAACAACTAGCAGGTTCAACATTAAGAGCATGATTAAAATTCACTCCAAGAAGGGCCGTTCACGGCGGCACAAGTACCCCGTTAGATCCCTCGACCTTCACACAACTCAGTTATTACGAATTACCTTCAGACATGGAAAGCTATCAAGTCCAACTACACCTTCAACAATTTTAGTAGAGTTTGTAGTATGGTACAAGCTTAAAGACAACAATCCACTAATGATTTTAACTTAATTAACCAGCAAGCTTTACCATCTAAATACCTCAAAACGTTTGCAAAGAATCAGTTTATCAAAGTTCAATGATCTACAAGATTATGCAAGTTTTTCATTATACCACTACCACATGCAACATTTTCTGAACCAACGCATCAACCAAGCAACTCTCAAACAAATAAATGAAGTAAGAGAGTGCTTTCTATAAAAGAACTAATAGCTCTGAACAAGAGATACATGAAAACCAAGAGCTAGAAGCTAAACAGTGCGAAAACGAAATACTCAACAGATATAGTGAAGAATAGGAGTATTCAAATGAAAAAGCGGAGCGTGTCTCTCTCCCAAACAAGATAGATAGGATCCGACATTGATATGATCAGAAAATAAAAATAACAAACTAAAAATAAAAGCACACAGACGCTCCAAGAACAGCACATATGATGTGAAAGAATTAAAATATAGTTTCACTAGAGATGACCTGATAAGTTGTTGATGAAGAAGGGGATGCCTTGGGCATCCCAAGCTTAGACGCTTGAGTCTTCTTGAAATATGCTTGGGTGACCCACTGGGGCATCCCCAAGCTTAGGCTCTTCACTCTTCTTGATCACATTATATCATCCTTCTCTCTTGACCCTTGAAAACTTCCGCCACACCAAACTTCTCATAAACTTCATTAGAGTGGTTAGTACTCAAAAACATTAATCCACTTTGGTTCTGTTGTGACACATTGCAAGAACTCAATAAAACATTAGCTACAGCCCTCCACGTCTAGAGAACCTCATTTAAAGTCCACAAGAGACAATGCAAAAAACAGAGACATAATCTCTCAAAACAGAACAGCCAGTAAAGATGAATTTTTTCGAGGCACTTCCGTTGCTCAAATCCGAAAAATTGAAACTAATGAAAGTTGCGTACATATATGAGGATCACACATGAATTTTTTCAGAATTTTACAATTTTTGGAGTGTGTACAGCTCAAAATGGTGGACAGCAAAAATCTGTCCCTGCGCAGAGATCCAAATCTAGCATCAACTTTCTAGAGACTCTTCTTGGCACAACAATTCGAAAAAGCAAAGATACAAAGGAGTTGTTACAGAAGTAAACAAGCTCCTTGACTCAAAAAGCAAAGAAAAATTTCAGAAATAAACATGGGTTGTCTCCCAAGAGCGCTTTTTTTAATGCCTTTTAGCTAGGCTTGATAGTTTTAATGACGCTCTCATGAAAATAGAAAATGAAGCAAAAGGAGCATCAAGAAGCAAATTCAAAACACATTTAAGTCTAACCCACTTCCTATGCATAGGAATCTTGTACACAAATAAATTCACCAAGAACAAAGTGACAAGCATAGGAAGATAAACAAGAGTAACTTCAAAATTTCAGCATATAGAGAGGTGTTTCAATACCATGAAAATTTGTACAACCATATTTTCCTCTCTTATAATAATTTTCAGTAGCATCATGAACAAACTAACAATATAACCATCACATAAAGCATGCTTTTCATGATCTACAAACACATAATTTTTATCAAGCTCAAAAATAGTGGGATTAAAACTTTCAAACCCACTTTTAACCATTTTATAACAAGATGATTGATCAATCTCAAAAGATATGGGACTTCTAGATAAAGTCAAAACCTCTCCAATCCCATTTTCAATAGTAGTACAATTAATATTATCAAGTAACATAGGACCATCATCTAGAGCTTTATCATAAACATTTTCCAAGCAAAACTCCTTAGTACCATGCATTTCGATATCAGCCACAAATAAAGGATTATCATAAGATTTATCAAAATAGCATGGATTATCATAGATAACAGTAGCATAATTATTCTCACAATTTACTCATAGGAAATATTTCAACAGAATCCACATGAACATAACATTCATCCTCCTTTGATAAGCATGGAGGGCAATCAAATAATGTAAGAGATAAAGAGTTACTCTCATTAGTAGGTAGGCATAGGTAGCTAATCCATTCTTCCTCCTTTTGTTCATCACTCTCCTTCTCTTTTTCATCTAGTGAGCTTTCAGGTTCAGCAATTTCTTTTTCCACAGGTTCCTGCAAAGAATTAGTCTCTTCTTTCTGAGAAAACATACACTTAAAATGTTCACTAATATAACAATTTTCATCCTTATAGTTATCAAAACAATATTTAAGTATAGAGAGACTTTCAGATTTATAAGGGGCATCAATTTTATGCTCAAGATAAGAACTAATTTCTAGGGCACCCATAAAGGCAATAAATTCTTCAATCCTTTCTACCTCATAAGCATTATAGTAACCTTTAACATAAGAAGCTAAGGTTTGATTATCATTATAAGCACATTGGAAAGGAAAATGCTTAAACTTCACATGACAACCAGATTCATCACAACAAAAAGATTTGCCAAATATAAAGCATAAATTTTTAGCATACATCTCTAGTTGATTTAGTAATTCCCATAAGTATATCCCTTTATCTGACAAGCGGTAATCCATATAATATTTTTGTTCACTCTCCGTGGACCCGTCTTGCCAACAAGATTTAGCTCTAGTTTCATGGAGATAATCCATAGCACAAGTTTTTTTAGATTTTCGGTTTTTAAATTTTTATGGATTTTTGGGTATATAAGAAAAATAAAACAAGACAAAAATAAACTAGACAAAAGTAAACTAAGCAAGATAATACTAGACAGAAATAAACTAAGCACAATAAAACTAGACAGAAGTAAACTAGACAAGACAAAATAAAATAAAAAGAGAGAGAGGTAGAGTGTACTCCCCAGGTGAACTTATGAGTAGAGCTATGCTCCCCGGCAACGGCGCCAGAAAATAGTCTTGATAACCCACAAGTATAGGGGATCGCAACAGTCTTCGAGGGAAGTAAAACCCAAATTTATTGATTCGACACAAGGGGAGACAAAGAATACTTATAAGTCTTAACAGCGGAGTTGTCAATTTATCTGCACCTGGAAAAGCACTTGTAACAGGGGTGATGTGAAAACAGCAGTAATACGAGAGTAATAGTAATAGTAACACAGCAGCAGTAGCAGTAACACAGAGGCAATGGCACCAGAAAATAGTTGATACTACTTCTAATGGCATATATGACCGAGTGAGTATTTGATGATGAAAGAATGACCGGGGTTCCCAGCTATCTACACTAGTGGTAACTCTCCAATAACAAGTGTTGGGTGAACAAATTACAGTTGGTCAATTGATAGAATTAAAATAGCATTAAGACAGAACATCTAGTTTATTAATCATACGTAGGCATGTTTTCCATATATAGTCATACGTGCTCACAATGAGAAACTTGTACAATATCTTTTGTCCTACCAGCCCGTTTGTAGCGGGGCCTCAAGGGAATCTACTGGTAATTAAGGTACTCCTTTAATAGAGCACCGGAGCAAAGCATTAACACTTAGTGAAAACATGTGATCCTCATATCTAAAACATCCCCTCCAGTTATCCCAGTTGCTGTCACTCTGGGGCCTCGGGTTCCGGACAGAGACATGTGCAAACAACTTGTAGATACAATCTAAGCAATAATTATAGAGCTTAAATCTAAGATCATACCACTCGTGCACTAGTGACAAGCATTAAACACAACAAGATTGCAGCAACAATAACTTTACAAACTTATAGATAGACTGATCATAATGTAACAATTCATCGGATCCCAACAAACACAACACCGATTACATCAGATGGATCTCAATCATGTAAGGCAGCTCATGAGATTATTGTATTGAAATACATGGGAGAGAGAGTACCAACTAGCTACAACAAGAACCCGTAGTCCATGGGGGAACTACTCACGGAGCATGATGGAGGCGGTGGCGTCGATGGAGAAGGCTCCGGGGGTCAATCCACATCCCGGCAAGCTGCCGGAACAGGACCTTCTGACCCCCAAAACTAGGTTTCGATGGCGTCGGCGCTCCGGGAGTTCTTCTGGAATATCATTGGTCTCCTTAGGGTTTTCGCGTCGGGGGCAATATATAGGCGAAAGGACGATGGTCTGTTGGGCTCCGTGGGCCCCTCCCCACGTAGCGGCGCGGTCAGAGGGGGGGGGGGGGGGGGGCGCCATGGTGTTGGGAGGAGGCCGTGGGCCTCCCCGGGCTTCCCCTTCTGGCTCCGTGTACGTGTCGGTAAAATAGGAAGCTGGGCTTTTGTTTTGTCCAATTCCGAGAATATTTCCAGAACAACTTTTCTGAAACAAAAAACAGGAACTGGCACTGTGGCATCTTATTAATAGGTTAGTCCCAGAAAATGCATATAAATGATATTAAGTGTATATAAAACATGTGATATCTATTATATAATTAAAACAACAAACATTGTATGGCTGGGATTTTGCAGAATTAAAACGTATGGTTAAGATTTAATGATTTGTTTCCGCATAAGAAAGATATCGTGAAGGGAAAACGTAACCTAAGGGAACTCCTCTTTCGCGAGAACGTATGGTTAAGATTTAATGATTTGTTTCCGCATAAGAAAGATATTGTGAAGGGAAAACGTAACCTAAGCGAACTCCTCTTTCGCGAGATATAATATACATGCTACAACTCCAAGCACCCCAGGGCTCCAAAGCAACAACACATCCACGGCGAGATCATCACGCACGGCGTATTGAAGGATATGACGTTCTGATGCTCGGGCGGATTGAAGTTGCTACGATCAGATGGCCGGCGGACGATAACAACACATCTAATTATCTATTACGATCTAGCGGAGTCACGGCACGCCGGGCGGAAATCTGTTTTTCTTTTGCAGTATCTCAACGGCGACATGACAAGGACTGCCGGGTGGCCGGTGATCTAGGAGGAGCAGATGCGGCCAGTGGCTGTGGCAGTTGGCGCAAGGCAAGCCTCCACGATGAATCACACATACGAGACTGCACAAGTACAACAGCGAAGCTATGAGATAGATCGATCACTTTTAAAGGCACACGTACTAAGCCGATGGATTTCTAGCCGGGCACTTGCATGGTGAGAGCATGCGGCCCGATGCCTGCTTAACAATGGAATGGAAAAAAGAGCCCTAGGCAATAACGATGGCGGCAGTCAGGAGGCGATGGATCGTTCAGAGAGATCCCAGGGCTGAGATAGCACAATACGTCGTCGCGCCGCCGGTCAACGCCAGACGCGAAGGGCCGGTAAAGCCTGCATGTCCATCGCCGATCGACGTACCTGGAGCGTCCAGGCAAGTCTACAAGAGATGAGCCAGCTGCAATCAGGCTCCTCCATACGGTATTAACTTTTTGCCCGGCCGGCCGGCAAAGGAGATGTACTCCAGCAACTATGACAGGCAGCATTTTTGCAGGACCATCCTCGACTGATTTGGTAGGAAGAACAATTATTCATAGACCTTGCAGTTCTGCACACGTCCTTCTGTCTATCATATTTATTCAGTTTTTGTTTTTGCAGTCTCATTATGTATGTTGGTGTCTGGGAACAACGCAATGTCTCTGGGATCATCATCACCAAGCTCATGATGTGTAACTTCGCCGGCAGGCACAGGTCCGATAGTTTTTCTTTTCCAGTGTGTCGTTCTTTAGAAAATAACTTAATTGTTATTGGAAGCTCTTCATTGTTATGATATACCCTGACAAGAGTGTTTTGTTAGCATTACTAGGCAGATAAGAATTCTTTGATTGTATGGTACAATAATTACTCGCAAGGAGCAGAATCGTGTTGGTCGTCGGTATACCTATGCCAGGAAGAGGCGATATTGCTGTACCTCGCTCTCAGGGACAACATTAGTATGCTAGCCTCAAGAAACTCAAGGTCAATCCCTCTCAGTTGCACATCAGGCACAAGCTAATGTCTCCTCGCTTCAGACAAGATCATGAATCAACTAAGACCTGCAGGGGCGTGGCCGCAGCAACACAAGGACATGCTATTCGAATCAACAAGCTTCTGCTCTACTGGCTGCATTGGAATATACAACCTTGAACAGTGGATGGCGTTCAGTTAGGGGCCCGAAATGAGATAAGTTTAGATCCATAAGCAGTCAGCCACCACCATCGAAGTTAGCCTGCATCACTACAAATATAGTAGCTTGCACCAGCTTATAGATTGGTAGTACAACTCTTGCAAGGATGGATTCACGATGACCTGGTCTCTACATCCATTCCAGGAACAGATGGAGAGCACGAAACTCAAATAAACTTTCTTACTGCAAGGTGTGATGGTGAGCCAAACAACAATCACCGTAGAAGATGTCTCGAAGGTCATATTTTTTAACCATAGTTGAAACAATATGGGGTCTGAAGTTGACGACTTTGGATTAGATGGTAGAGCCAAGCCTAGGGGCATCGTAATTTATATCTTCTCTCTCAAAAAGGGAGGTCCAGCTGTAGACACTATATGTCTAAATAGAATGTACTTATAATTTTTGGTATGTTAAATTTCATTGGTTCTTAGAGTAAAGTAAGACAGTTTGTAGTGTACATATAACATGCTCTGTTATTTTAAAATAACTGCACTGATGATGCCATTTAACTTCATAAATATCGTATATTTGATTGGTATAGAAAAATCATTTGCTTGCGGATGGCTCACTGGAATCTATTACCGGCTTTTTTTGCTGGAGAAAATAAAATCGCTGTTACTTCCTCTTGCAACCGCAGAAATTACACTAAATAAAGCCTCAGCTTCCAAATAACAGGTTAGTGCTTCAGTCATGTTAATCACTAAACTCAATGTTTGTTTGTTAATTTTTTATTATCTGGTCTTCATTTTCGCTAGATTCAGACCTGTTTTGATAAGAGGTTTGTGGAATATATCCCAATAGAATTAGGGTAAAATCTCACGGGCGGATATGAGGTTGATTTTACTTCTGTGTTTCCATTTGTCTTATCAAAACAAAAGTTTTTTATTGTGGATATTTTAGTTACGCAACAATATACATATTTATTAGTATTGGGTTCTCCCATAAACACTTGAAAGGATCAGAGGTAGGAAGTACTAAAATATTTCATAATAAATTAATCAGAATGAGTGCCCTATTATACAGAAATGTTAACATTCTAGAAACATTATCTTAAAACAAAAAAAAATCCAGGACATACTATAGTAGGGTACAATATTTTCTAAAGTGTTGACATAATCATTTCAAGTATTTTAAAAAGTTTTTTTAGCTTTGGCGATACACATAATTTGGGGATGCAAACACTATATTCAAATAAGGAAGGTAAAGGTATTTGTAAATTATTATTGTCAGAGGAAAAACATTCATTGTGGACAACAGCGTCGGAGTAATGATGTTAGGTAATGTGCCGGACTAATGGTAAATACTTGATGCAGACGACATGATAATAGGAATTCCAGGGATACAAACAAAAAATAGCTTTATAGATCGTTCCTTGAATTCATTCATCCATCCGTAATGGTTTTAACCTTGGATAATTAACCCTTTGTCTAATAGAAAATTCGAATATACTTGGTTATTTATGTCTTTCTATCGTTATAATAAATGAAACTGGAAAATACTTTTAGAGATATTATAATTTAGATTACTGATCAAACCATAGTCCGTAGGTGGTGTCCGTTATGTATCCATGTTAGTATGTGCATAAGCGATATTTTGCTAATGCTACATGACAAGGCAAAAATCACTCCGCGAGGGCTGAGACAGAAGTGATTGCTTGGTTTGAAACGATAAGACAATTAATGGAGAGTCTACTGCTACATAAGAGAACTTGGAAGACTAAACAATGATGGTATACAAGTTTTGCATTATTTAAGACGTAAAAGAAGATTAAAACAAAGAATTGGTTGGAAGCTAAACAAACTAACTATCCTAAATAATTCTTATATAATAAAATTTATTTAAATTTAGTATCAGATAAGAAATGATACATTTGATAACATTTTTTTTGTTAAATCATTTCTAGCCGCGCAATTGCGCGGGCCACCCAGCTAGTTGATATATAAAACAAGCATGAAACATCAGAAATTATAGATACGTTTGAGACGTATCAACGATGTGGTAAATTTAGATGATTTCAGCTCCCAATTTCTAAACGACTCCGGTGAGGGAGTTGAGGAAGAACAAATTTGTGTAGAGAAGGAAGTGGCATTAACAAACTCAGGCGAGGTATATTAATTAAGCCTCTGTTGATCGATGACATTACATGTATTAATTATTTGAGCATGCGGTCATTAACGAAACTTTTTTTCTTTTAGCCCTCCGGAACAAGCAAATCATCCGCATCTAGAGGGTCGAAAGCCATGTCGAAACGAGGCCCGACGAAGCCGATGAAGGAGGGTCAAAGGGTAGTAATCGACATAGTTTCTGCTGATGGCGAACCAATGCGCCCCTTAGAGTGCCGCCGTAAATTTATAAATCAATGCGGAGTTTTTGTTAGGGACATGGTACCGATCACATATCAAGAATGGCATAAGCCGAAGGTCGAGACCAAGACTTGGACTTATGTCGACGACAAAACAAAAGATTTGCTTTGGGACAAGATCTTAACAAAGGTCACCCTACCTCCAGATGTGGCAGAAAACGAGCGGTGGATGGAGAAAGTCAAGCAGTGGACTCTTGGCAAGGCTGCCGAACAGTTCCGAACCCACAAGAAAACTATATGGAAAAATTATTGTGCGGCGAAGGAAGAAGATCTAGAATTCACTCCAGTATTCACTGGAGCACAAGTGAAGTTACAAGACCAGTGGCCCTTATTTCTGAAGCAAAGAGAATCGGAGGCCGTTGTGGCCCGGTCGGAAACAAACAAGTTAAATGCTGCGAAGAAGATATATCACCACACTTTGGGGGCAGGTGGCTACAAGGCTGCCGTGCCTAAGTGGGAAGCATTTGAAGCAAAACTGCTTGATGACGGGGTCATTCCACAGACAGCGGACTGGCCCGAGAGGTCCAAATTTTGGTTGTTCGCGCATGGGGCTGTGTTGGACCCTGTGTCAGGGAAGATTGTTCCTCAGGGAAAATGGGCGGACAAGATTAAGTTTATAACCGAAGAACTTATGAAAGCAATAGATCAAGTTTGAAAAGGACAGTACAAGGTCGATAGAGAGAAAGACGAGCTGTCAATTGCACTCAGGAATCCTGAAAAAGTTGGACGAGTACGAGGTTATGGATACGGAGTTAATTGGGCACAAGGTTTTCCGGCAGATGCTCATAATTATAGAAGCCGTGAGAGAAAGAAGAAGGAGGACAGAGACAGGTTATCGGCATTGGAACACAAGGTGCAGCAGCTGCAGCAGGAAAGTCAGCAAAGGGCATCTCATGTGCAGCTAGAAAGTCCTGAAGTCGAAGCCGCCCCATCTGATCACCGGAAAAGCAGCATGGGTTCCACGCAGGTAGAACATTCTGAACTTGAAGCGCCGGTGGCTCACTACCCCGTGGATGATATCACGGAGAAGACAGAATGTGATCTACATATGGCAATGAAGAACATGTCCTTCAAGGTGGCGGTCGGCTTTGCTTTACCAAATGAACCTGGAGCGAGATACCATCTCGCCGGGATTCCAGCTGGCTATGCTTGTGTCGGCGTGGATGACATTGTGCCGTTATATGCTGGTCTGAATCTTGACATTCCCGGAGGTGATGACGAGAGGACACTGGGAGAAGCCGTGAAATCCATTGTTCTCTGGAAGAAGAAACACATCAAGTTTCCAAACTTGCCGCCGCCAAGGCCACCGACTCCTCCGAGTAGCAATCCCCCACCTCAAGATCCACCCTCCCCACCTCATGATCCATCCCCCTCACCTCAAGATCCATCCCCCCACCTCAAGATCCATCCCCGCCACCTCGTGACGAGTGTCGGGAGCCCAGCGCGAGTCCATCGCCCGCGGCATCGCAGCAAGAGAGAGTGCGCTCTGTTTCGCGGAAACTAAAGTTCCCGTCGAAATATACAGAGAGGTGCGCTTTAAACTTCCTGCGAGAAACTCGAGAGGAACGCGAGTGGCGAAAGCCTCTTGAAAAGAGATCTTATGACTTGACTCCAGAGGAACTCGAGGAGTCGGTGCGAGCTGATGTGAAAAGACAATTGGGACCGAAACGGATCCCGCAAAAGCAGGTAATACCACCGGAAAAAGTTGAGAAATTTCTGAAAAATATATCGACTGGGCCGGCACTGCCACCTGTTCTGCCAGACGACTATGATCGTACCATTATCAAGCTAGTTAGAGAAGAGAAGTTGGAGAAGGAGGCGGCATATCGCCGAAAGAGGGAGTAGCAACAGATGGCAGCTAATAAGGAGCAGCAGGAGAAGGAGGCTGCATTTCGCGAAACGAGGCAAGCTAATAAGAAATCCGGGAGACAAGTGGCCCAACTCGGAGAACAGACAAACCAGTCCGTCCCCGCGCTCAAAGTGATGTCCGGTAAGGAAGTACAACAAGACACTTTTCGCATAGACGACCCCAAAGAGTATCAGTATGCATGGACATATGCCTACGGGGAGCCCTTGGTTAGACCTGAGCTGGTCAGATCTCTGCCAACACAATTGCGATGTTTGCACGAGTGGTACGAGGGAGCCGTAAAGGCCAATCATGATATTTTCCACGTTGCATATACGCAAGACCATTACTTAGAGGATAACGCGATGTATGTGCCGTTTGCGGAAATATTTCAATTATTCAATCAAGACTCCCTCGACAAAGCCCAAGTCAGCTGCTATTGTTTGTAAGTGATTTATTTATGCAATTTAATTAAGTCTCTATCTCAGCTCGTTCGTTGCCAATTATCTAACTTTATTCTTTTGTACGCTATTATGCAGAATGAAGATCGCCGAATGCAGAGATAACGGAATCTATAGTATTGGGTTCATGTACCCATATTGGATTCATGAAGTTACCCTAAAGAACCATCCCAAGGACACCAATAAAAGCTTGCTCAGTATCTAGTCAAACACAATACCTGCGCAGAAATACTTCTTCCTTACAACTTCGAGTGAGTGTTACCGTACCTTCTACATATTCTACTTTGCTTACTCGATGTTTAGTGTAATCGATAACCCATGGACATATAAATGTGTGCAGTTTCCACTGGATTCTGGTAAACATTAGAGTTGAACAAGGAGTCGTTCAAGTCCTGGACTCATTAAGGAAAGATATGGACAACTACAGCAACTTGCAAGCAATGTTCCAGAGGTAACTTTAGTAATTATCGCTCTATATCGATCTCTTTCGTTCGTTCAAGTCCTTTGATTTTTTTCTGTTGCCGGGCAGGGTTTGGGAAAAGTTCAGGAAACATGTTCGTGGGAGTTGGAAACCGCACCAGTATTGGTATGAAACTAAGGTAAGTAGTACTATATATATGTCCGCACAACTTTTTAATTCTAGTTTCAGTACCATTATCATGCTTGATTGTTAATTTGATGAAATTCTATTCTTTGTAAAGTGGAGTCTGAGGCAGGCACCCGGGAATAATTTATGTGCATATTACGTTTGCGACTACATACGACATTTTGTCAAGGAGCAGGATAGAAAGCGCAGAACAGCAGAGGTCCGTATACACTCTCGGCAATTACTTTATTACCGTATTGTGTTCATTTCCATTAAAATAATTTTTCTGATGATTTCACATATTTTTATTGATCTAGATGGAACTAGAGAAGGACAAGCTCATACCAAGGAAGCACCTTCTAGCAATTCAATAGGAATTGGCAGGATTTTTGAACAAGGAGGTCCTAAAGAAATCCGGAGAATTTTATCACCCTAGAAATTATGTTCTGTAATTGACGTGATCTCGACATGAGAAACGTGATGTCGGTGTGTAACATAAACTTATTTGTGATCTCGACTTTGTATGTATATATATATATATATATATATATATATATATATATATATATATATATATATGCATCAAAACGTGACCTCGGTAGTGTAGTGTAAACTTTATGTGTACGACTTGTTTTATGCGCAACGTAATCTTCATAGAAAATAATTAAATGGAAAACAAAAAATCGAAACAGCTAAAAAATAAATAAATAAATGACAAAAGAGCAAAAATCTTTGGTCCCGGTTGGTATTACCAACCGGGACCAAAGCATCCCCGCCCCTGCGCGCTGAGCCGCACCCACGTGGAGGCCCATCAATCCCGGGTCGTGGACACCCGGGATAAAAGCCCCCCCTCTAGTCCCGACCCTTTAATCCCGGTTGTAAACCCGGGACCAAAGGCCCTCTGGACCCGGGATAGATGAGCTTGTTTCTACTAGTGATATATGAAATAGAGAATGTGTCGAGGGGATGTGGACCATTTTTTTTGAGAGGGTCTTGAGATTGACGAAGTCACCACGGGCGCCTCGCTGTCGACGGGAACGTCGCCTCCCACTGAAAGAATATTCCGCCTAAATGAGAAACACCAACGTCAAACCTGGGGTTTAAACTCTGGTGGGCTGGGGGTACAACCACCCTCCTAAGCATCTTGCCACAGGCAAGTTCTAAGTGGATATGGAACATAAACAAGGCTAGGTTGTGAATTATATTCGACATTAATACGAGTCGATTTATTTAAATAAAGAGAAAGTGGCATTACCTGAGATATCCGAGGCGATCGGCTGGCAAGGAACCGTCACCGCACTAGAGGTTTCCGAGGTAGACACGCACCATGGGACTGCCTCTAACAGAAATGCAGTCAAGAGAACCACCTCCCAAAGGCTCTAGAAATTGGCAGAGAACCATGGCCAAACCGCATTGGGAATACTATATGCTACTGCCTCAGATGTATTATTTAACATTATTTACATTCCTAAATCGGGAGAAGAACCAAATATTGAGATTCACGTATGTACAATAGAATGAATATAATGAGAAGACGATCTATCCCTCGCCGTCCTCGGAGGCTGCCGCCGGACAAAGGCCGGGCGGCGCCCGTGAAGGGGGCGGCGGGACATCCCGCTCACGGTTCCCTAGCTGTTGTCCGAGGTGGAGGACGAGCTGGGCCTCCGCTTCTCTCCCTTGGCGTTGGTTGCCTGTCGGCGCGGCAATGGCGGCCTGGGGCGGAGCAGGGCGGCCGTGCCCTACCGCCGGCGCGGCGGCAGGCGGCGTCACGAGCCCGGGCCCCATCTGGGCCCCGATGGGCTCTGCGGGCCGCCCCATGTTCCTGTCTCTCTCTCTCTCTTCGGTGCTGGCTGCCCTTCGGCGTGGTGTTGGCGACCTTGGGCGGAGCAGGGCGACCGTGCCCTCCCGCTGGCGTGGCTGCAGGCAGCGTGGCAAGGCCCAGGCCCATCTGGGCTCTGATGGGCTTCGCGGGCCACTTCCCTTTTCGCCTGGTGCGCACCTGTGCGTCTCGCTGGCCAGCGTGGTGCTGGACAGTGGTGTGGCTAACGGGTCTCCTCCGGTTCATTCCCTCCAAAAAGATCCAAATCCATCAGACTGCGGCTTCGTCGCCGGTCCTGTGCTTCGGGGTGCTGTGAGGCGTGTCTCTGGGAGAAATCCCTGCTCTAGCTTTCTGCTCGATCTAGCCATGGCGGCGCCTTTGGAGTCGTTAACCCTCCTGGGGGCGTGGCCATTGAGACACACCTCCGAGTTTGCTGCCTGCTCCCGGGGAAACCTGTGCTCGTGCTTTTGCGTGAGCAGGCCACGGCGGCGCCCTCCCGGTGTCGCTAACCTCGCTGGAGGCGTGGTCTTGGAGCAGCCCCAGCCCTCCCCAACGCGCAACCATGTGTGCTGCCTCCCGGTGCCTTGGTCCCTGTTTCTCGGTCTGTTGTGAAAGCTTCTGTGGTGCTTGACTTTTGCTTCTGGGTAGGCATATCCGACTCCGTCAAAATGGCGGTGCCCGATGGCCCTTGTGCTGCTTTTCGTGATGTGTATGCAGAAGACACTCCTATGGTTGGCGTTGTGTTGAGTGAGCTTCGCACTCTTGGTGTCGTCTCGGTCCTCTTTGCTCAATGACGACGCAATGATGCCTCCCGGACCTGTTAATCGTCTCGACTTCTTGTGGCGGAGTCCCAGTCAAGGTTCGTGCTAGGTGCTAGGCTTGTCACTCGTTGAATGAGGTGCTCCTGAGTTGTGCTGTGGGATTCGAGATGCACGCCGGTGTGGTGCGCTAGGTTGTTTGTTGAATCTTGGTATTGTGTTCCTTCGATGGCACCCCTCCTATGCTTGTTCATCTCATGGTGATGGCATCTCATGGTGATGGGCCTTCTGCTGCTAGCTTTCATTAGTGATGGGCTAATGTTTTTTGCTCAGTAGTGTATTGACAGGTTGCTACTTCCCCCTTTCATGTGTTGTGATTGTGTGTGAGTTTTTTCGTTTATCTCTCCCCTTTGTAACCCCCGTGCTCTCTGGTTCACTTGAACCCATCTTGTAGAGGCTGCAAAGCCTCGAGACAACTTTGAAATATATTCAGGTGGAGAGCATTCCCCCCCAGTGACCTTCAAAAAAAAAAGTGGGCGAACAAATAACTATTCATATGTTACCTGAGAAATATCACTCCCTTCCGTTTACATGGCAGTGATTTTTATGTATGTGATTAAATGTTTGGACGTCTTTAAATCAATGTAGTGTTGAACAGACAATAAAATAAAATATAATCTTACCTTGAGCAGTTCGTTCTTATTGGGAATGAAATCAGTTAAGTCTTACAAAAAAAACTACAAATGACTTTTTTTGTGTATGTCTAAAATTGACTTTTACATTAATATTTTATGTTCGTCCATGGATCATGACACTTACTTAGGCAACAAGACTGAACTCAGATGTAAAAAAAGATTAAGACTAATCAGGGTGTTACGATAATTACGCCATGCAAGATCGCCTCCATGCTCCACCTTGCGCCTATCGAACATTTCCAGGCGCCTGTCGAGCATGATCCTCGTACCTCCAGATGATCTTCTGCATAGCCTCGTCATGATCTTGCATGGCGTAATTATCGTAACAAGTGAGAACATATCACGTGGAATTGTATAGATCCACCACATCGTGAACCATATGGAATTCTGGATGTCCCACATTGATAAACATGTTCCCGATGTGCAGTTAGTTGGTTGTGCGGGAGGTTGTTGTTGGTTGCTAAGCCACTCTTGTATATCTGACAGCACGTGTCCCCACATTCATGAGCATGCCGCGGTGCGCTTGCACACATGTTTATTTGTAAACATCGTAGACCATGCACCAAGATGAGAACCATATGGAACTACGGATGCACCACTTTGATAAACTTGTTTTCACTCAAGAGAAATAGCCCGTGTAGACATCATTTTAGATTGCTAGAATACAGAAGTGCGACACACAATGTCTCTAGAATTAGTAAGATTTTTATAGAATGTGCCACTCATTCGTTTTTTTTTTGTGTGCAGTTAGTTGGTTGCCATGAGGTAGTTGTTGGGTCGTTAGGCCTCTATTGTACTCCGTATATGTGAGAGCTCAAGCCAAAGCTAGCTGTCCTCACATTCGCAAACAATAAGCTCCTACATGCACAATATAGAATATACACAAAATCAAAAAATAAATAGAATATACACATCTCGGCAAGCTCCAACAACATGATTTCTTCACGGATTAGCCAGCTGCCCAGCTCCTCGAATACATCTACAAGCTCGTGCTGCAGAATTCTGTCGCCATCACGATGATGCTAATCGGCGCAGCTGCTGTGGTTGTTGCGGCAAGCTTCACTTTGCTTCGAGGTCTCCAGCCCGCGGCGCATATCTTCTTCTTGGCCATCTTCCTTCCATCCACTACAGCCATCACACTAGTGGAAACCGGATCTTTAGTGGAGAGGGGTGTTGGGCTCTAGTCCTAGGCATGGTTTGAACCCGGACTAGAGGAGGGAACTAGTACCGGGCCGGCGGCTTTGACGCTGCGCAGGTCGGTCCCGGGTCGTAGGGCACCTCTAGTTCCGGGCCGTGATACCACCCGGGACCGGCAGGCAGCGGCAGAGTGGGACAGGAGGGTGGACCTTTCGTCCCGGGCCGTGGTACAACCCGGGACTAGAGGTCCCGCTATATCATCTCCCACCCCGGGCCAGCCACCATTTTTGAACTCTCAAGTTCATCTCCATTGTTTCCTCTCTCAAGCTCAAGTGTAGCCCCATTTTTTTCCAAGATTTGTCAAGATAGACGGCACCCATCTCTCCAAGGGTTAGCAACACTTGATCCTTTCACCCGGCGGCCGAATTTTAGCCATTTCCATACAAGTTTAGCTCATTTCATTTTTATAGTGCTACCTAGGTGTTTGATGAAATGCCTAAGCTAGGTAGTTCATTTTTTTATGTATTTTGAGCTCAAATTAATTTATTATTTGTGGATTTTAGTGTCGTCTCGGTCCTCACCGCCGTCGATAGCCCCCGCCATCCCGTGACCGGCACCACCTCGGTGAGCCTCTTTTTTATCTTTTATTTTAAAAATTACTTGTATGATTTGAATGCATAATTATTTTTCTTGTATAATTTTCTTATGTTTTTTTATGTATAGTGTCATGGTTTTGATATCCGTCCCCGTCGGCCCTCGTCCGGTCTATGATTCGGATGTGGTATATTTTTATCACTATTTATTTTGTTTCGTGTTTATAACAATCATGCCGACCAAATTGACATAGATATATTTTTATTTAGGAGGTAGTTGAACCGGAAATTCCAGCCGACCCTATTGTCGAGTTTTTAAAAAAGAAAACAACGATTTGAAAGCAAAATTGAAGATAAGTGAAGATCTTCGTCTCCAATGCCTAGAAAGAAGATGGTATTGGACTTGAAGATTGCCGACATCGTTGATGCTCACGGGGTCGAGCTTACCGACGTCGTCGCTGTTCACGAGATGAAGATGGATGCAATGCGCTTGAAGCTTAAAAGATTAGAAAATATGTCATTAGTCAAGAGGCTTGGTATCATTATGCTGTTGGTTCAATAGTTACCTTAGTTGCGATTCTGATCGCATTTGTTGTTGGATTTAAATTCTTTAGATAGTTGTATTCTAGTTTCAATTAATTTATGTTTTATGAGAACTATGTATTACATTTGGTCACTACTCTACTTTGGTTTTAATGTGATGAACTTGTATTAATGAATATGGTATGTTTCCTATTATGTTGGTTTATCGTAATGGGTTTTAGCGGTGATTTGCAGATGAGTCATCCATGGATGTACGCTGACCGACGCTCTAAAGAGTACATGGATGGCGTGCAATCTTTTCTCAATGTGGCTAAGGATAACAAGGGGCCGAATGGTTTTATGTGTTGTCCATGCAGAAATGTCGGAATGAGAAGGATTACTCTAACACAGACATTCACCTCCACCTGATAACTTCTGGTTTCATGCCCGGCTATAATTGTTGGACCAAGCACGGAGAAAAAGGGGTTATGATGGAAGATAACGAAGAAGAAGAGAACGATGACAACTACATGTACCCTGAATACGATGGTAACCCAACAGGGGAAGCTGATGATGAAGAGGTACCAGATGATCCCATCATACATGATGATTTACGTGGGGTCATCGTTGATGCACATACCCTAGCAGAAACTACACTTGAGAAGTTGAAGTTGGAGCGCATGTTAGAGGATCACAAAACAAAGTTGTACCCAACTTGCGAAGATGGCAACACAAAGCTCGGTACCACACTGGAATTATTGCAATGGAAGGCAGCGAATGGTTTATCTGACAAGGGATTTGGGAGTTTACTGAAAATAGTGAAGGACAAGCTGCCGGCTGGTAACGAATTGCCCGAGAGTGCGTATGAAGCAAAGAAGATTATCTGCCCTCTAGGATTAGATGTGCAGAAGATACATGCATGCATTAATGACTGCATCCTCTACCGCGGTGAGAAGTATGAGAATTTGAATGAATGCCCGGTATGCGGTGCATTGCGGTATAAGATCAGAGCAGATGACCCTGGCGATGTTGAGGGCAGCCCGCCAGGAAGAAGGTTCCTGCCAAGGTGATGTGGTACGCTCCTATAATACCACGGTTGAAACGTTTGTTCAGAAACAAAGAGCATGCCAAGTTGTTGCGATGGCACAAAGAAGACCGCAAGAGCGACGAGATGTTGAGACACCCGGCTGATGGGTCGCAGTGGAGAAAAATCGATACAGAGTACAAGGAATTTGCACGTGACCCAAGGAACTTAAGGTTTGGTCTTAGCACGGATGGCTTTAATCCTTTTGGGGAGCAGAGCAGCAGTCATAGCACCTGGCCTGTGACTCTATGTATCTATAACCTTCCTCCTTGGTTGTGCATGAAGCGGAAGTTCATTATGATGCCAGTGCTCATCCAAGGCCCGAAGCAACCCGGTAACAACATTGATGTCTACCTGAGGCCATTAGTTGATGAACTTTTACAGTTGTGGCGTGATGAAGGGGTACCTGTGTGGGATGAGTACAAACAAGCGGAATTTAACCTACGAGGGTTGTTGTTTGTAACCATCAATGATTGGCCTGCTCTTAGTAACATTTCAGGACAGTCAAACAAGGGATACAATGCATGCACACACTGTTTAGATAGCACTGAAAGTATATATGTAGGTAACAAGAATGTGTACCCGGGTCATCGTCGATTTCTTACAACTCAGCATCCCCTAAGAAAGAAAGCAAGCAGCATTTCAAAGGTGAGGCAGATCACCGGCCGAAGCCACCCCTCCAAAGTGGTGAAGATATATATGATGCGGTCAAGGATTTAGATGTAATCTTTGGAAAGGGTCCTGGCGGACAGTCTGTTCCGAAGGACGCTAACAACCACGTTCCCCTGTGGAAGAAGAAGTCTATATTTTGGGAACTACCCTATTGGAAAATCCTAAAGGTCCGCTCTGCAATCGACGTGATGCACGTGACGAAGAATGTTTGCGTGAACCTGCTAGGCTTCTTGGGCGTGTATGGGAAGGCAAAAGATACTCCGGAAGCACGAGAGGACCAGCAACTTTTGAAAGACCCAAAGAACCTGCATCCAATGAGGACGGATAAAGGACGTCTACGTCCTGCTAGCTACGTTCTTACCAAAGAAGAGAAGGAGATATTTTTTGAAGTCCTGAGCAGTATGAAGGTCCCGTCTGGCTTCTCGTCGAATATAAAGGGAATAATAAATATGGCAGAGAAAAAGTTCCAGAACCTAAAGTCTCATGACTGCCACGTGCTGATGACTCAACTGCTTCCGGTTGCATTGCGGGGGCTTCTACCGGAAAATGTTCGAGTATCCATTGTTCAGCTATGTGCGTTCCTCAATGCAATTTCGCAGAAGTCAATCAGCCCAACCACTCTATTAAGGTTACAGAAGGATGTGGCTCAATGTCTCGTTAGTTTTGAGTTGGTGTTCCCACCATCCTTCTTCACTATTATGACACATCTCCTAGTACACCTGGTCGACGAGATTCACATTCTGGGTCCTGTATTTCTACACAATATGTTCCCCTTTGAGAGGTTCATGGGAGTGTTGAAGAAGTATGTTCATAACCGTGCTAGGCCAGAAGGAAGCATCTCCAAAGGGTATGGAACAGAGGAGGTCATTGAGTTTTGTGTTGACTTTATTCCCGGCATTAAGTCGATTGGTCTTCCTGAATCGCGACATGAGGGGAGACTAAGTGGAAAGGCACTCTAGGAAAGAAATCATACATATGCAGGGACGGGTATTCTTTCACAAAAGCACACTACACAGTTCTGCATAATTCCACTTTGGTGGCTCCGTATATCCAGATGCACAAGGATATTGTACGCTCTAACAACCCGGGGATGGATGACTCCGCCATTGCAAAGGAACACATGGAGAATTTTGGCGGTTGGTTGGAAACGCATCTGAACAACAACAACACAGTCTCAGATGAGCTGTTCTTGTTGTCTAAGGGGCCATCTTCGACTATTTGGACTTTCCAAGGGTATGAGATAAACGGGAATACATTTTACACGAACGCCCAAGATAAAAAGAGCACCAACCAAAATAGTGGTGTCCGCTTTGATGATAAGAGCACGAATGAGGCCACGGTCACATATTATGGTTGCATAGAGCAGATATGGGAACTTGACTATGGACCTTCTTTTAAGGTCCCTTTGTTCTGGTGCAAATGGTTCAACCTGAGAGGCGGCGGGGTAAAGGAAGACCCATTGTACGGAATGACTACAGTGGATCTCACGAATGTTGCGTACGACAACGAACCATTCGTTCTAGCCAAGGATGTGGCTCAGGTTTTCTATGTGAAGGACATGTCTACCAAGCCAAAAAAAAGAAAAGATAAGGAAGTGAATACATCAGCCGATGAGCCAAAGCGCCACATAGTTCTTTCAGGGAAAAGAACCATCGTGGGAGTGGAGGACAAGACAGACATGTCAGAAGATTACGACAAGTTTCATGAAATTCCGCCCTTCAAAGTGACCACTGACCCAAGTCTCAAGTTATATGCAGACCCTTGTCCATGGTTACGGAGCGATCAGAAGAAAGGGTCTCACAAAAAGAAAAAGCGAAGACTAAATAGGGATGTTGTTCATGATGTGTAATAATTTATTAAACTTTTATATAATTTTGTTCTAAGGCGAGCATCAAACATGTCAATGAAATCAAGCGTATGTAGTACTTAATTAGTACTACTTGATTTATAAATTTTTGATGTAGCATCAAACTTTGTGATGTGAAATGATCCACTGCGCATGTAGTACTTGATTTATAAATTTTTGAATTGATTTTAAATTAAGCGTATGTAGTACTTAATTTAAAACCAAGCGCATGTGGTACTTCATTTTAAACCAAAACAGAAAACAGGAAAATGAAAGCAATTTTTACTTGATTTAGACAACTAAATCAAAAGATATAAAAAAGTAAGAAATCAGAAAATTTAAAAAAATCAACCTCTAGTACCGGGCCGTGTGACCACCCGGTACTACAGGTCCACTGGGCTTGGCCCGCAAATTTTCGCGGCCCTGAGGGACCCCTAGTACCGGGTGGTAACACGGCCCGATACTAGAGGACTTTTTGGCGCCAATTTGAGTGGCTCGGGTCGAAAATTTGCCCAAGTCCACCAAATCGACGCTCCGCCTCCGGGCTCCAGACGATGCCGCCCCCTACGCCGCCAGGCTGCCGGATTTCATCCACGCGCCGCCGCCGCCCCGGCCGTCGCTGCCCTCTCCTTCTCTGGCCCTGGTCGTCCCCATCTTGCTCCGGCTACGGCGGCCGTTGCCCCGAGCAAGATCGTCCCCGAGCCGCGAGCAAAGATCGTCCCCCCGAGCCCCGGCCGAGCAAGATCGTCCCCGAGCCCCGAGCAAGATCGTCGTCCCCGAGCAATCAAGCTCGCTCCCGACCCAAGGTGAGCTCGTCCACCCTCTCTCAGATCTAGCGCGCGGCGGCGGCGGACCCTAACCCTAACCGTGGGGCCAGCGCCGGAGTTGGCAATGCAATGCAAGAACACATTTTTAGGGCCTAAGGTCCGATTTCATTATACTTAGAGGGAGGCCACAAACGGTGATTACATAGGGGGAGGCCATTTGGGCCATTACATTTTGGGGGAGGGGAGGGGCCGTTGTAGCCGGCGCCGCCTAGTCGTCGAGGATGACAAGGGTCGGCGGGGTCAAGAGGTGGGCCGGCACTTCCTGTTCCTGTGGTGCCTGCTGCTCCGGTGGCGGCGCCTGCTCCTGCGGTGGCTGCTCTGGCTGCGGTGGCTGCTCCTGCCACTGTGGCCACGACAGCTCCTCCTACTCCAGGGGCCGATCCGGCGACCAGCTCCCGCCGGTCCAGACCCACGACTCGCCAACGAGGCCGGTAGGCAGAGGAGGCGGCGGCGAAATGCCCTGCTGGTCCTGCGCCAGCTCGCGTTCGAGGGCATAGTACCACGGCTCGACCTCGTCCGGGTCGACGTACCGCGGAGGTGGCGACGGCGGCATCAGGGCCGCGTCGGCCTGGACCTGGGCCAACACCTGCTCCCACCGCTTGATCACGTCCTCGACGAGGGTGCGGTTGGAGGCCTCGTAGGCGGCCTACATGTCCGGGTCGTCGTCGTCCTTGGGGACCTCCTCCTCGGACCACAGCGTATCGGGCAGCGCTGGATATGCGGAGGGTACGGCACGAGGTGCCGGGGCGAAGTAGGAGCGGCGGCGGTCCTCGTGCTCGGCCTTGAGCCACTCCTCCCAGTTGGGGGACGCCGGCCCATAGGCGGGGTCATTGAGGAGCTCCTGCAGGAGGAGGTGGCGCCGGCGCGCGATCTCCCTGTCCATGTTCCTCCCAGGGAGTGGGACCGCCGGCACCGAAATCCGCTGCGGATTCAGGTGCCAGCCCTCCGGCAGGTGGACGTCGCTCCATTCCAGCGTGGCGGCGTTGTCCCAGTGCCACTGGCACTCCGGCTCCGGCACGTAGCGCCGGTGCTAGATCTTCCTCCCTCCGGCGGTGGTGGTGGTGCGAGGGGGTGCGGCGGGTGCGGGGGTTGCACGCAGCGGTGGCGCGACCCTCTGCCCGCCCTGCGGTGGAAGGCCGAATGCCGCCGGCGGTGGAGGGGGAGGAGGGTCCGAGCCACGCCCCTGGCCACGGCGCCGGCCGGAGGACTCGCCGGCCTCGAGTTTTGGCGAGGGCTTGAACCAGCACGACATGGTGGCGATGCGGGGGCTGGATTCTATGGGGGCGGGGAGTGGACTGGTGTCCCTATCCACACGGGCGCATCCCTTTTTAAAGGACCAGGGATGGGGAACCGTCGCGGGGAGGGGAACCGTCGGGTCGGCCCCTGGAACCATCGCGGGGATGGGAACCATCGGGTGGGCCAGCGCCACGCTGGAACCATCGCGGGTCGCTGGCAGGTGGGCCAGGAGCATTGACTGCATGGGGCGGGGGCCGTTGGCGGTCAACTTTGACCACGGGGGGTGAAGGCGAGGCGGCCGGGTGAGAACACGAGGCGGGGAGGTGAAGACGAGGCGGGGCGGGAACACGAGGCAGGGCAGTGGGGTCAGAACTGGGTCGCTGGCAGGTGGGTCAGCATTGACCACGCGTGGCCAGTGGGCGGTCACACGTGGCGGTGGGGCGCTGGGGCGCTCGCAGGTGGGCCAGCGATGACCACGCTGGCCACCTTTGACCCGGTTCTGGCCCAAATTTGGGCTGGGCTGGGATTGGGACAGCTTTGGCCCAATACGCCCATGTTACTTTTTTTTTGAAACATTTTTTTAGATGCAATATTAAATTGTTTTTTTTGCATATTTATAAAGTTCCCTACTTTGAATTATTCTACTGATGCTATCATTGTTTTATCTTTTTTTGCATTAGTTAAGCAATGGATGGCGATGCTCCCTTCGCAAGGAGAGAAGGGGAAGAAGAGATGCTTTCCTACATTAGGGAACCCGCGGAATTTCGGCATCCCGCGGAAGGAGCTGAAGACCGTAGATTAGAAGATGATGGCTCACAATTTTTGAACGACTATGGTCCGGGAATGGAACCGGATCAAAGAAATAACAAGTACGATGAGGACTCGAGAATTGGTGGACCCGCGCCGTCTGGCGAGGTATATTAAGACTATGTTAAGCAGATGCAATAACTGATTTGTACATATATGTATTCACACATGTTTCTTATTTTTAGACCTCCGCATCGAACCAATCCACTAAACGAGGCCATGCCAAAGGGAAGGGCCAAGAAGAGCATCTCCCAATTGACGAGGTGAATGCAGTTACTAGCCAACCAGAGGCACCCATGCCGAACGTAGTTAAGTTTGTGCATCAGTGCGGAGTCATTGACAGGGACAATGTTTATATCAGCAATAAGCCAGCAAAGATAGAGGGAGTTAGTTATGTCGACGAGAGAACCAAAGGTGTGCTTTGGAACAAGCTCATTGCACATTTCACCCTACCAGTCTTGGATGATGAGGTGAAGTCAAAAGCCATGACGGACAAAGTCAAGCATTTCGCTCTTAAGAAGATGGCTCAACAATTCAATAACTACAAGAACAAATTATTCCGTGAGTGGGATGAAGATGGGAAACTTCCAGATTTCACCGGCACACGAGAGAGGCTGCGGCCTCACTGGCCTGCATTTCTGGAGTAAAAGAAATCGGAACTAGCTAAGAAAAGGGCGAAAACGAATAAGGATAATGCAGCGAAAAAGATATATCACCATAAGAGGGGGCCAGGTGGCTACCGAGTTTCCGAGCCTAAGTGGGAAAAAGCTGAGGCCGACTTGCGTGCAAAAGGGCTCACCCCGGCCACAGAGGAATGGGACAGAAGGATAAGGAATTGGCTACTTGCGCATGGAGGGGAGTATGACATGGAAACAGGGGGTTAATAATTGATGCAAACAAATTACTTCACGGACCCCAGCAAAAACTTGTTGACTTAATTGCCAAGTCTAAAGAGGGAAAGTTTATTGCCGACAGAGAGAAGGACGAGCTGTCAGAGGCCCTCGGGACCAAAGAAAAAGGGGGACAAACACGAGGCTTAGGAGAAGTGCCGTGGAGTGAAGGGTTTCCCCAGCACCGTGAATCTTATAGAAGCCGAGCGAGAGTAAAGAGGAGGAAGGAGCAGGAGGAATCAGACCGGTTGAAGATCCTAGAAAGAAAGAATGACGAGATTATTGCTCTCTATAAGGAACAACAGAGGCAAATAGATCAAATGCGCGAGCAAGGGGCGCCAACTCTTCAGCTGGAACAAGCGAGTCAAGGCGGCCCATCGCAGCGCAGAAGCAACGTGGCTTCCTCGGTTATGGTCGGTGATGATGAGACAAGTTACCCTGTGGATTATATCACGGAGAAAACAATTTGTGAGCTACATGTGGGAGTTTTTAACTTATCCATGAAGGCGGCGGACGGCTATGCTTTAACTATTGACTCTACAACATCGTGGCTTGGCAATGCCATTCCAGATGGATTTGCTCGTGTCGGCGTGGATCAAGTTGTACAAGGATATGAATCACTGAACCTTGAGTTCCCAAGAGCTGATGATGAGACGGTGCTAGGGGACATCGTGGGTGGTCTAATTCTATGGCGGAAGAAATACATCAAGTTTGCAGGCTGGGCGCCAAGGCCACCATCGTCTCCGCCAATTCACGATTCACCACCTGATGACGATGGGGACGACAACCATCAGTCGTCTCCGCATCAGTCGTCTCCGCCGCCGCGTCAGCCCACTCCGCCGCCGTGACATAGGAAGGATGCCACTTCGTCGTACATGGGATTACGGCGAGACCCCCGACGTTCGCCCCTCCCAAAAGTACCCAAAAGCCTTGACGACCTCAGAGCTTGCGACGTGACTAAAGAGCAATTGGATGCGTGGGTGGATGCAGACACAAAAAGATAGCTTGCACCGAAAAAGCCCGAGGAAAAGCAAACATTTACTTCAAAGGAAATAAAGTGGGCTACTGGATTCCTCACGAAACCATCGCAATATGAGAAAAATAAGCCAGATAACTATTTACGAGCTCTGAGTAAAAGTAGTAGCTCTCTCAAGACGGGAAGTAGTAGTGCCAGAGGGAAAAGAGACGTTGCCCAGCTCGGACAACAGGCAAACAAGTCGATAGCCCCGCTCGTAGTTATACCCACTAATCATGGCTCCGCGACGGACCTAATTCCTAGTTTATCCTTCAAGAGGACTTTGCTGCAGATACTGGTATTACTCTTGCTCAACTGGACAACGAAGATCTCCTTCCGTCGGATGTTGATGATTCATGGAAATGGAAATGGGGGAGGTCCCTGCTGCGAGGTGATCAGATAAAGTTTCTACCGACATGTCTGCGACAACTCCATAGTTGGTACATGAAAACCACAAAGGAATTTGATGAATTTTTGATCTCTGTGAAAGTTACAAAAAATCATTTCACGGGTGAAGACATGTTCACAATTCAGCTCGAAGAACTCTGGTACTTATACAACCTTGACTCTCTCGACTTGGTTCTCGTCGGTGCCTACTGTATGTAAGTGATTCAATTCATTTATTTCCAAAATAGATAAATTCTTTAGCTCTCAGCTCGGTCATTGCCTTCGCTAACTATGCTCACTACGGTATTATGCAGAATGAAGAGTGATGAATGTGAAAGAAAGAACATCTTTGGCTTTGGGTTCGTTAACCCAGTACGAGTTAATGCAAGGACACTACAGAACCACCTGAAGGACACGGAGAAGAACTTGCTAAAGGCCCTAACGAAGCAACATTTCAAGGTTCAGATCCTGTTCCTTACTACTTTAGGTAAGAGAGTGTTACTCGCTTGTACAAATTAAGTGTAACTGATGAGTTACTGACGTGTATATAATCATGCGCGGCGGACATTACATTCTGCTAGTCATTGAAGTTGATAGATCAACAGTTCAAGTCTACGACTCATTGGGCTGGCCTGAGGAGAGCTACCAAAGCATTCTAGATACGCTACAAAGGTAATTTCAAACATTATCGCACTATATCAGTCTCTCTTATTGATTTCAGAGATATCAAGTAACTAATAACTCATTTATTCCTTTTTTTTTGGCCGGGCAGGGTTTGGAAACTATTCAAAGCGAGGACAAGGGTGATTTTGCAAAAGAGCTGACTTTTATTCACCCACAGGTAGGTGGTACGGTCTAGCTAGGTTCGCGCATCTCTTTATTTATAGTTTTTTAATACCACTACATGTTGACTATGATTTGATTGTATTCTATTCTCGTAAAGCACATCGAGAGGTAACCACATGGCACTAATTTATGTGGATATTTCGTTTGCGAGTGGATTCGTCGTGCGGTCACTGAGCGAACCGCAAATACGTCGACATATGTGGACGTACGTGAACAAATATATTCATAATTTTATTTTATTACCAGCAATTGTATTCAGTGTCATTCATACTTTTTGTTACTCATGATTGATATTCGTATTGATCTCTTTCTTATACGTGAAGGATTCAATGCGGAAGAAACTGCCACTAAAGAAGCGCTTTCAAGCATTAGCAGAGAAACTTGCGACGTTTCTGCTCAGCGATGTCATACCTTCAAACGGAACATACAATAGAGAATAGCGGTGAAGTCCCGGTTATGATTTCCCGTGTAACCGAATAGACGGGCTCTAATCCCGGTTATGATCTCCATACGTGTAATTGAATAGACGGGCTCTAGTCCCGGTTATGATCTCCACACACGTGTAATCGAATAGACGGGTTCTAGTCCCGGTTATGAGCACCTCCATGTAACCGGATAGACGTGAACATATTTTATTTATGAACATTTTGATATGTTATATGTAGTTTTTGGTTTTTCTAATTAATTAAGCGCATTTTTTTGCACCATTTTAATATTAAATTGGAAGAAAAAATAAAAATCACAGGCTGCCTCCGCGGCCACGTCCCAGGTCGTATGACCAATCGGGACTAGAGGTCCTCCACCACGCCCGCGCCTCCGCGGCCACGTGGGAGCCTGTTGTTCCGGGTCGTAACAGGCCCGGTATTAGGGGGGCTCTAGTGCCGCCTTGGTAGTCCCGGGTGGACACCCGGTACTAGAGGCCCTTACGACCCGGGACCAGTGGCCCTGTTTCCACTAGTGCCATCTACTTTCTGCGGCAAACGCGGAAGGTGTACCTGGTCGACTATGCGTGTTTCAGTGGGAGTCATCAGCATCGCTTCCCGTCGACCACCTTCATCGAGCATGCGCGTCAAATGCCCATGCTCAGCGAACGGACCATTCGCTTCCTGATAGGCCTCCTGCAGCAATCTGGCCTAGGAGAGGAGACGTGCATGCCCCCGATGAGCGCATACATCGCACCTTACAAGGACTGCACAAACGAGGCTGGCCGTGAGGAGGCTGAGCTCGTCGTCTTCTCAGCCATAGACTAGACAATTTGGCGCGGCGATACGCCGCACCCGTGTGGTGGTGGTGAACGTTGTAATAGTTAATAAGGCATTTCTTGTTTTTTCTTGATGGAAAGCAATTAAATGAATCAAGGTCAGGGGAGAAGATGCTAGAGTGCAGTGAGAAGTTAGGGTAAGCTAAATGTATACAATTTGAGTTCAGATGGTGCTAAGGAAAGAAATATGTGCAGCTGGAGCTACATCAGCAGATAATGCGTCAAAATGTTCATCCAACATCATGTCAAACAAATCATGTGCAGTTTGATCATCTAAACAGTCTGGACGAGAATCAGACTCCAAATCAACATCCGGATTTATCGGTACCGATGTATCGGTGTCTAACATGAAGAGGATGGAAATGGAGTCCAGGAGCTGGAGGAAGGCGGTTGTGAGAAAGAATATACATTGTGATGCATGCCATCACTCAGCAAAGAAGCACGCTCAGGAAAATCATCAGACACAAAACGGTCAACCAAGAGATTTATCATCAGAAGAATCCAGATAGGACGCTGCACAGTGAGAAAAAAAAATCATGTGAGAAGTATAACAAAAAACAGCAAGACACCTGCTATTCTGGAAAAAAAATGTAACGTACTCATCAGTAAGTCATGGAGACAAATAAAAGAATTACCAAGCCTTTTAAACATGACAAAATCCATGTAAAAACAGTGGCCACGTGTCCAATCAGCATTTATGTTGGCTGATAACAAAAGACAGGCACGGTAGTACTTAAGAAGGTGTAGTACACTACGTAGCTGTAAAATATCGTATAGCCTTGTTGTTCTACCTTATGTTATCCTATGATGTGCCCATTCCCTATATAATGTCATTTATCTTCAAAAACTGAACGTTATACGTTATATTATCCTATGGTGTGCACATTCCCTATACAATGCCATTTATTTTTCAGAAACTGCACGTAAATACACTTCTTCAGGTAGACGATAGATACACATGCATAGACTTGACGTGGTTGGCCAAATCTTGCAGAACAACAACTATACCGGCAACATCGACGCAATTCCTGAGAGACATAGCGTTAGGATGTAATCCTGGCACAACAGTTTAGTACTTATTAATCATTTTTCCAAACGTTGTATGTACGCATGTCTGAACTTTTGCATGTGATATGCAGACAATCACACTTAAACCTAGAGATCTATAAAACCCTGCTGCAGGAGCTCATGACTGTATGAACTCGCAAAACAAAGCAGCATCGCCGCACAGGTAAAGAAAATTATGTAAATCACCTTATACTAAATAGGAAGTGCGACGGGCAGCACATATACATAGCCTATGAAGGACATCTTAATCGGAGATATAAAGCAGATTGAACAAATATTTAATCTGACACGATTAATCGACAGCGACAGAGCAAATTAGCACAAAACAATTGTATAGAGGAAAACAGCGCAAGTAGTGAAGAGAAAAATAGAACGAACCAACAGTAGAAGTTACTGCATGTAGTACAGAAGGCGACACAAAACCGACAAAACCAGTAGAAGTCAAGTAGTCAGCAGTAGCGGCAGAAGCAATATTCCCTCACAAAAAAGAACAAAGATGAGAAAAATGAAGTATAAAAAAAGTAATATCTAATCGTACATGCCGATCAAAAGAAACGAAGAGTAGAACTACCTGGCAGTACATCAATCGGTTGCTTACCCAAACTGATCTCTCGCCGTCATGCAGCATGTTTTGCCGATAAGAAAAATAGGATGGCAACTATCCGAGACAGAAAACCCAAAGGGAGAACCATCACTAATTGTGGTCATATGAGAAGGAAGACAGTCAGCAAGAGGCCGAGCATTAAAAGGCCGACGCGCAGGAGGTATGCCCGAACCGCGGCCAAATGATCAGTTGTTGCACAAATATCGTTTGCTAACTCCAAGAACCACACCTTCATGTCTGTACATGCAGGCAAGAAATGAAATGGAATGAGGAGTATAATTCAATGGAAACCCTTATAAGAATGCTTATAACCGTAGAAAAAAATTATTCACAGGAAACATGTATTAGAATCATAATGTGTATAACTGAACTTTTAATTCATGAGAAGCATGCATTGACACACATACATAATCTTTAGAAAGACATTCATATGCGGAAATAGTAAATATTGAGATACTTAGTATATGTGGAACAGAGCTGACATAAACTCTCACATAAGAATTGAGGAAAAAGGTACAAAAAATTCCAGTATCCTGTAAATTTCGATTCTAATTACCAATCCACATACATGTATAGTAAAAGGTAGGAGGTCTGTGATTTAGCCTGCATATTTAACCAACGAAGCACAATAGACATTGGGTTGATATAGTTAAGTTCTCATAGAAGATCGAACAACCAAATTAGATCAAATGTCTAAGAAACCGTTAATGCAATATTCAGTGGTGAAACAACTTCCTCCTAAAAATTAAATGAAACTTTTGGTCAGATCATGGATAACAGACTGAATATAGACCTTGACCTTTTGTGTTCCCAACTTGAAATGTACATTCAGTCAAATATATTGACTGGACTACTACTGCAAGAACATCATTTGAGCAGCAAAAGACCTTCAAAAATCAGAAACCCATGCAAAACTAAATGAGAGGTGAAAGAATCTGATGTGCAGCCTGGGAGGGATCAAATGCATACCAAAATCCGAAGTAACAACGAATGTCTACAATGCTCCTAACGGGGTAACGAACCACTATGTATGAAGGGAATGGAAAGTATTAGCATCAAGGCTTCTACAATGCTAAGCATGTGCCTACACTTTTGAGAGCTATATAATCAAGCCCTCCTTTCATCGAAGTTGTCAGGGATGGTTTCTTGACTACTGCATAATCTGTTCATTGCATCAGAATAGTGTACAGGTTCTCCATAGCCACAATTATCATTTCTGGATGATTGCTCTCTGAGTAGCTATTCAAATAACAGGCCAGCCAGTGAATAGCGCAGACATACCATCTTTCCTCATCTCCGGAAGCCATCCAGAAGCATGATTCCTGATCATATCAAGATAGTGCTCAGCTTCATGATCAGCAATACTGTAAAGCACTGCAGATCCATATTGAAAGGCAACCATGCAGCGATAGCAAAATTTATTGTCTCCAATTTCCTACAAAAAACGATGGGTAAAGAAGATTGCCTTATGTACATTACAAAAGCAACTTCAACGAATGACAAAAAACGAAATTTTTTATATGAAACTCTATGATAGAAAATAAGAGGTCAAAAAATGTTTATTGGTTATATTTCTCTCCAGATTCTGAGTTGTGAAAAGTATTAGCACGCGGTGCAACCTAAAAGATTGGGTCCTGTCAATCTATTCCAAATTATAGTAATGTTCTTCAAGTCATAATAAAGCTGAATATCTGCAGTAAAAAAACAAATTAATCCGCACATGGTGTGACATCGTGAGAAATGTGTCAACTCACCAGCTGTGGGGAGAAGGATCAAGAGTGGCCGAATAGGTCCGGGAAGATCCAGAGTTCATCTGCACGAGCTCAGGTCAGAAAGCACGACCGTGCGGTCTGAGCCTTCAGAAGAGGAAAAATTATGAGAGGGACTGGAGGCTCACCCACGTCGTGCTGGTTCCTTCCGGTCGCCCGTCTTCGGCGAGAAGAGACTGCGCATGGAGGGTGCCCGGGCGTTGGTAAACCAGCGCGTCGGCGGAGGGAACGCGCTCGCGGGGCTGGGATCGCCTGATTTGGCACGAGGGCGTCGCGGGGAGCCGGCCTGGAGGCGCCTTGGACCATTTGGTCGACGGAGCTGCCGGCGGCGACCAAATCCGCGGCGGCGGCCGGCGAGCACGGCCACGGCGAACCAGAGCGCGGGGAGGGCAGGGAGGAGGTCCATCCGGACCAGGAGTTCACGAGAAGCTTGAAACCGTGCTGAGAAGCTGAGGAGGAGGTCAAGGGCGACCGGAGTGAGCTCGACGGGGCGGCGGCCGGCGGCGGAGAAGTCGACGCGATTCGGCGCGTCCCCTTGGTACTATATATAAAAGTTGGAAGAAACCTCTCCCTCTCCCGCTGTCCACGTCGCCTTTTTTTCCTCAGCCGTCCGATCGAAGCAATCGACGGTCCAGATCACGTCAAAAAACGTGCATGCTACAGTAATACTGTAGCACGGGGATTTCTACCAATCCCGCGATGCCACGTAGCCTCCAGCGCGCCATTTTGCAAAAACCCGCCCGCAAAGGACTAACGCGCGATTTGCGAAAACTTCAGGGATTTCCATGTAAAAAACGCAGCACAACACGCTCCTCTTCTTCCTCTCTCCCCGCGCGACCCCGCGCTCGGCGGGACAGATTCACTCCCTCTCACACGTCCACGTCGCCTGGAAAACCACAGCCGTCCGATCACGCCCACGGACGGCCCAGATCGCACAGAAACCCGCCGAGCACTGTAGCAACGGAGTTTCTTCCAATCAGACTGCGCCACGTCGCCCCCGACGTGGCGTTCGCGCAGCGCATTTGCGGAAAACCCCCCGCAAAGGACCGACTCGCAAATATCTGAAACGCCAGAGGACTCCGTGAAACAACGCCGGCACATCTCCCCCTCCCCCTCTCTCTCACCGCGCGCCGCCGAGGCCGCCGCCGGCCGGCGCGCTGGATGCCGCCGCTCCGCGCCTCCCCGGATGAAACTAAGAGAACAGGAAGCACCGCCTCGCCGTCTTCTACCTCCTCCGCGAGTCGACGCGATTCGGCATGCCGAGACTGCGCATGGAGGGTGCCCGGGCGTTGGTAAACCAGCCGAATCGCGTCGACTCGCGGAGGAGGTAGAGGACGGCGAGGCGGTGCTTCCTGTTCTCTTAGGTTCATCCGGGGAGGCGCGGAGCGGCGGCATCGAGCGCGCCGGCCGGCGGCGTCCTCGGCGGTGCGCGGGGAGAGAGGGGGGAGGGGGAGATGTGCCGGCGTTGTTTCACGGAGGCCTCTGGCGTTTCAGATATTTGCAAGTCGGTCCTTTGCGGGGGGGTTTCCGCAAATGCGCTGCGCAAACGAACGTGCGGGGCGACATGGCGCCGTCTGATTGGAAGAAACTCCGTTGCTACAGTGCTCGGCGGGTTTCTGTGCGATCTGGGCCGTCCGTGGGCGTGATCGGACGGCTGTGGTTTTCCGGGCGACGTGGACGCGTGAGAGGGAGCGAATCTGTCCTACTTTTATATATTAAGGCATAGGCCGTGAGGAGCCTGTGTTGTTACATTTTGATCCAAATTTAATTAAGATAAAGGCTAACTTTTGATGGAGCGAAGAGAGGTGCGTCGCGTTCTGCCTTCATTGAGAGGTGTTTTATGGTACCCTCAAATGATTAATAGCCCTCCATTTTAGGTGATCCAAAGGCTTAAAAGATTTCATACTGCTGCTAAAAACATGACCAGTACAAATCATACTGGTGCCAAAATCGACACCGCACCGCAGACAGGCCCGGCCCAGTATCGTAGATGGCTCTGGCCCGAGAGAAAATATGGGGTTGGCCAAGCTTGAACCCTACGCGGCTTTGCACTCGCCGGCGTCAGTCTGACCTTCATCCCCTTCGTCGTCACCGCCGCCGCGGCCAAGGAGGAGCGAGGGCGCCCGTGGCGCCGCCAACTCCACTGAACATCTCAGGGATGATAGCAAATCTGAGGCTGCAAGGCATTTGTGGCGCTGGTTGCGGCCTCGCCGGCTGTGGTGGAGTTCGTCGCGCGGGCATAACCAGAGTGGGGTTCGAGGTCGGCGGCCCGCCTGGAGCATCTCTGCGCCGCAGATGGAGCACGTCACGCAAGCGCAGCGCAAGTCACGGATTGTGCACTCCTTCCTTCTCCGAGTTGCACTATGGGAAACCTATTCATTCCCGACGGCCAACAACCGTCGTGCCTTGTGCCTGTCGCGGCGCCGGACGAGAAGCGCTGCAGTTTTCCATTCTGCTGATTAACTACCGCATCATAGTCAATCGATTTGGTACCAACAGAGTTCTCACATTTTCTTCCCCCTGGAACAGAAACGACAACATGCTACTATTCAAGATGCTGACGCTGTCCGGCGTGCAAGTTCGGGGCAGACTGGGCTTCTCGGTACATATAGGGATACATCCAAATTTGGGTCCCAAAACTAAGAAATATATACTAGTGGCGCACATATAGGGATACACGCCACTAGAATTTCATGTCTAAACTGCCAAGATTATTACTAGTGGCGTACTGAGAAGTAAACACGCCAGCGGTAACACATAAAGAACATAGAAAAAATGGCTAGAGTCCCACTGATTAGGGGACGTTTATAGAGTTCACCCCGGGGCCCTTAAAATATTATAGCCGGCCCTGGTTTGGAACTGAGCAAGCATTACTGCTCATGCCTCGCTTCCGTGGGATTGATTTGTGTCTGTCTTGCAGGAAATGGATAGTTAGTAGAACTGCCTAACAAATTATTTTTCTTTAAGGCTTAATAATGCATGCGGTCATGTGGGATTAAGGGATCAGGTATGTTTCATGGCATTTTGATAAATATGAATCTTTTTTTGTTTATCTCTTGGTGCTGAACAGTAAAACAATAGCTGATTTGTCATCTTTTTGCGGTAAGCATGACAGCTCCAGGGAGCCCTGATAACACTGCAGAGGACGAAGAGTATGGTTTGATTGGTAGAGAAGAAGGTTTTGATACCGTTCAAGAAAAATCTAGAGCTGTTATTACTGCTCCGACACATCCAACTGCTGTGGCATCTCCGGCTCTGCCATCTCGTGCTTCTGTAGTGCTACTGCTCGTCGCTGCTGTTGCAACTGGAAAACGGGAAAGAATGGGTGAAGCTGAACAACGTCGATCGACAATGAGCAAGAAGGTGCAAATAGCCAGCTGGAGGTGAGACAAACACAGCTTCACAGCAACCTGTTATTCGTGGGCATGGTGGGATGGATGGCGGGCTTGTAGACGACGATGCAATTGATTCGGTTTCGACATTGTTAGTCGTATTCAGTTTCTTCAGTTTTACTTTGAAAGCAATCAATATCAGTGATCTGAATTCAGACGTTAGTACCAAAACTATGTATGTTGATTATCATTTTTCTACCCAATCTGTATTGCACGCAATAGCTTGAAGCAATTCAGTTATTTAGACAGAACCCTCGTTATCAGCGAATCTGGAGTTCTAGACATGCTTGTGCTCCTTTGGCAAGAAATTTTGCTTAAAAGGGCACTTTTACAGTAACACACCCTTGCAGGCCAGAAGAAGCAAGGCAAGTATAGCTATAGCTACGGATTCGGTTTTACGGCAACCCACAATATTGCAGCAAAACGAAGAAGCAGAACATAAAACTTCAGACGTAAGGACACCTTCAGGGATGCATATCACATGTTTCAAATTTCCATTGATACAGCCTACATCTACATGTCAGATTGAGAATCTCCGACGCAAGTCCTATGTCAACGAACAAAAAAGTTTGTAATTACAGAATATATAGCAATGACCTTTCCAGATTCCATGTAGATTGCTTGAAAGCGTATGAACAAATAACCACCACAAATATTCATTTGTCAAGCCAAAGTGCAGCCTTTGCTATTAGTCAGACAAGCTCGGCATATACAAAGTTAACATGTAGCGGCATAATGGTTGAGAAGTACGTACTATCATCGTTCATACTCTTGTTGGAATGTTATATTATTTTCTATATCTAAATAGGAATGACCCACTATAAGAATTCTCTCAACATGCAGCTATGCCACATCATCAGCCTTCCACATCATCTTTTTAAGCCACATCATCATTTGGTTCACTGTATTAATTTATTGCTAGGGCCAATATTAATCGTGTAATGGCGATGGAAAATCGAGCGTGTGCCATCTGTCTCTTCCAATGCCACGTCTATAAATTCGAAGCATTAATCCCTTCCGAGCTTATAACTAATCTTTACATCTCCACGGGCTAGCAACGGAGCCGTTTCCCTTAAAAAAGGAAGCACCAATGCCCAATGTCGATGGCTACGGGCTGAGGATTGTCATCGGCGACACACACCTCTTCCTTTCGTCCTACGTCTCTCTCCTGCCTGCATGTCATCACAAGGCCGACGATCAGATGCTAGGCCGTCTAGATCTCCATTGTCCCTGAACTGGTTTTCGTAGTCACCTACTCAGCCGACAAGGAGCGTCACGGCAACAACTTGTTAACTACTCGATCTCACTAGGCGATAGTAGTAGGCATGCTCGCTGAATTGCTGCGAGGGAGGATTCGATTAGGGTTCATCCTTGTCTACAAGATCTGGTACAGAGGAGCAACAACGACGGCATCTGCCGTGTTCTGCCAAGCCGAGTAGCAAGACGCACACACACGCCTATTTCTAGTCACGCAGCCGTGCGGGGAGTTGTCGTGGGCGGCTGCTTCTCCTCGCAGGTCCTGGGCCTGGGCCTGTACGTGGGTCAGCGTCGTGGGCCGCACCTGGGTCGCTAACATTCCCCCCTCCTTGAGTCGCAGCTTGACCCCAAGCTGGCGCTGCTGGGAAATGCTGTCGAAGAGCTTCTGCATCTTCCCATGTCGCGAGAGCTTCAGACATGCCAGACCATTGTACCAGAACTTGCGAAACTGCAGAGGAGCCCTTGCGATACATGCGGCGCTGCAGTACCTTAAAAGGAACCTGCAAATGAGCATCAGGATCAGGCAAGTCAGGTTGTACCTGCACCCCTGGGCCGATCACCTTCTTGAGCTGGGACACATGAATAACCAGATGGATCTTACTAGTCTCCGGTAGTTCCAGGCGGTAAGCAACACTCCCCACTCGAGCAAGAACATTAAATGGCCCGTAGAACTTGAAGGCAAGTTTCTGATTCGAACGAGGTGCAACAGAAGTCTGAATGTACGGCTGGAGTTTGAGGAAAACCTGATCATCCACCTGAAACTCGCGGAATGTACGCTTCTTGTCAGCTGAACTCTTCATTTTCTGCTGAACACGAAGCAATTGCTGACGCAATACTGCTGTCACCAGAGAGCACTCATCGAGCCAATTTTGCAAGTCAGGCACTGTACACACTTCATCAGCAAGAATACCGAAGTGGCGAGGTGGGTTGTTGTACAGAACTTCAAATGGTGACTTATTCAGCGCTGAGTGCCAGTTGGTGTTGTACCAATATTCTGCCAATGAAAGCCATTGTACCCATTTCTTAGGAAAAGCTTGCGCATAGCAGCGCAGATACGCCTCCAGCGACTGATTAACATGCTCTGTCTGCCCGTCCGTTTGTGGATGATAAGAGGAACTCATTCTGAGTTCAGTACCCGTTAGACGGAATAGTTCTTTCCAAAAAGCACTTGTAAACACACGATCACGGTCGGATATGATCGACAGAGGCATGCTGTGTCATTTGAACACGTTGTCCATGTACAGCTGTGCTATAGTTGCTGCAGTATATGGATGCGAGATTGGTACGAAATTAGCATACCTCGAGAATTTATCCACAATCACAAAGACACCATCGTATTTGCCAGGGCGAGGAAAACCTTCCACGAAATCCGTAGAAACAATTTCCCAGGCATGATGTGGTACTCGCAGTGGCTGAAATAAACCAGGATAACGAACTCTCCAGTTTAGCACGCTGACAAGTAATGCATTCTTGTACTGTGCGGCGCACAAACTGCTTCATCAGTGGCCAGATGAACAAGCTTTTGATTCTGCGATATGTCACAAGGAATCCCGAATGTCCACCAGTAGCACCAGCATGCAGAGCCAAGGTCACTTGAGTCTGGAGTTGTGGATTGAAACCCAGCCATATCCTGCCCTTCTTCCTAATGATACCATCACGCAACTGAAATCCATCAACACCATCAGTATGCAATGCAAGCTTAGCTAACAGTTGCTGTGCTTGTGTATCGTGTTGATAGCCAGCGATAATTTCATTAACCCAGGTTGGTTGAACAGAGGAAATGGCCAACAAACTACCAGAGTTACCAGGTTTGCGAGACAGGGCGTCAGCTGCCGAATTCTCTGCTCCTTTGCGATAGACAATAGTATACTGCAAACCTAACATCTTGGTCAAGGCCTTGTGCTGCACTGGGTGTGCAAGTTCTGATCATTGAGATGCGACAAACTGCGCTGGTCAGTGACAATGCGAAATTCACCCACTTGCAAGTACGGTCTCCACTGATCAATCGCCAGGAGGATTGCCAAATGCTCCTTCTCGTATGTGGAAAGACCACGTGTACGAGCACCAACTGCTTTGCTAACAAAGGCCACTGGGTGTCCTTCCTGTTGTAACACTGCACCAATGCCTGAGTCAGAAGCATCAGTTTCAATAGTGAATGCCTTGTTAAAGTTGGGTAATGCAAGAATTGGTGCTGACAGTAAGGCTGCTTTCAATGCCTGAAATGCTTGCTCAGTTTCTGATGTATAGACGAATGGTACACCTTTTCTCAACAGATTGGTTAAAACCTTAGCTATCAGACCAAAGTGGCGGATGAATTTGCGGTAATAGCCAGCAAAGCCTAACCATGTTCGCAGTTCCTTCAGGTTAGTGGGAGATGGCCAGTCCTGTACTGTAGCTATCTTGGCAGGGTCAGTAGCAACCCCATTGGCAGAAATAACATACCCCAAGTAAGCAATGCTGGATTGAGCAAATTCACACTTAGACATTTTCACTTTCCAGTTGTGTTCCTGTAATTTGGCGAGCACCATTTGAATGTATTACAGGTGCTCCTCATAAGAATTGCTATAGATGAGTATGTCATCAAAGAACACAAGAACGAATTTGCGCAGATACTCTGACAAAGTTGCATTCATAGCGCTGAGAAATGTTGCAGGTGCTCCAGTGAGACCAAATGCCATTACTGTGAACTCAAACTGACCATGATGAGTTTGAAATGCAGTTTTGTATTCTTCTCCTGGTGCCAACCTTATTTGGTGGTACCCTGCTCTGAGATCCAGCTTGGAAAACCAAGAAGCTCCAGCCAATTCATCAAGAAGTTCATCAATGATGGGAACAGGATACTTGCTTTTGATGGTTAAAGCGTTCAAGTGCCTATAATCCACTACAATTCTCCAGGTTCCATCCTTCTTACGCACCAGAATAATTGGAGAAGAAAAAGCATTGATAATTGTCTCTGCTGCCATAAGATGAATCTCAGCATTGTGTTCTGGCCCCTCAACTGGGTCGTCTCCCTCATCATCATAAGGGTCATGAAACAGATCCATAACTGAAAGGACAATGATGTCGCCTAGAGGGGTGGGGGTGAATAGGCGATTAAAACTTTTCCGGTTTAGGCTTGCTAATTGCGGAATAAAACTAGGTGTTTAAATTAACAAGCCAACAACCTAAATAAACTAGGCTCACCTATGTGCACCAACAACTTATGCTAAGCAAGACAAGCAACAAGGTGATAGCAATAAAGAATACTTGAAGCACGAAGGCTATCACAATGTAAAGTGCATAAGTAAAAAGCCCGGGTATAGAAATTACCGAAGCACGCGGAGACGAGGATGTATTCCCGAGTTCCTCCTTGAAAGTGAGTACGTCTCGTTGGAGAGGTGTGAACCGACACAACGGTTCAACAACCACAAAGGTTTCACCCTCTTCTCCGATGAACCGCACCACAAAGGTTTGGTTCACCTTCCACTGTCGGTATTCCTTTGAGGCAGAATCCGGAGCCTTTCAACAACAATCCGGGGCACAACCCACAATGGGATTGGGGGCTCCCGAACGGCTTTCAACAACAATCCGAGGCACAACCCACAAAGGGATTGGGGGCTCCCGAACTGCTTCAAGGGTCCAACCACCACAAAGGCGTCTAGGGTCCAAGGACCCAAGAGTAACAAGATCACAAACTTTGAACTTCCACGAATCCTCGTGGAGAGCACACCGATGCACCAAATGCAAAAGGCAAGAGCACAAGTGCTCAAGTCCTCCACTCTCAAATTCCAACAAAGCAACAAATGCTTATGGGGGAATAAGAGAGGAAGAACAAAGAGGAGAACCACTCAAGAACTCCAAGAACTAGATCCACTATGTTCCCATCACTTAGAGGAGATATTGATTGGTGGAAATGTAGATCTAGGTCTTCTCCTTTAATCCTCCAAAGATCAAAGAGTTTGGGTGGAGGGATTGGGAGATGTCAAGGAAATGAGCTTGCAACAATGGAGGAGAGAGAAAGCAAAGGTTGCTGGGCTCAGCTTGCTGGCTGGAGGAAGGTGGAGGGGTATTTATACCCCTCCCAGAAAAGTAGCCGTTGCAGCCAGATTCACACCGGAGTTTCTGGCCCTAGTGACCGGAAACTCTGGTCCAGGGCGGAAACTACGGCCCCCTGGGGGCGGAAACTCCGGCCCCCACCAGGGGGTGAACCATTTCAAGATGAGAGAAGCACAGATAGAAACTCCGGCCCCTGGGACCGGAAACTCCGGCCTGGGGCGGATACTCCGGCCCCTTGGGCCGGAAACTCCGGCCCCCACCAGGGGCTAAACAAGAAAAACACTCTCGAGGAAAACCAAGGACCGGAGACTCCGGTCCAGAAGACCGGAGACTCCGGCCTGAAAGCAGTGGAACTGTAAAACCTGAAATGCAATAACTTTCTCGTATGAACTCCAAAACAGGTATATCCAATTGCGTTGGAAAGGTAACGACGAGTGTTATCACACAGAATATAGAGGGGATACCACACATGGGAAGGTGTGGACCCTAACTCGAAGGTGAACAGGTAATATTTCCAACACGAAAACGCAACAAGTTTTCAATAAGAAATCCGTTTTTGAAGAACTTGGGCTTGTCATGAAGATCACGACAAGCACCAAATCCCAACAAGGAGAAAAGCCAAATAAGAACCAAGAAAGATGATATGCCAAGTATGCAAAGGTATGAGCTCTCCACAAAGGATGCGATCAAGTTACTCACTTGAGAACCCCTCTTGATAGTACGCCGTCTATCCTAAAACCCGGTCTCCCACTAACAACATGAGACCGGTAAAATAGAAAACCTATCAAGATCATACATTTGCCTTGCGCATTCCACTTGAGCTCGATGATGACGATCTTGACTCTCTCAAGTTGGAACACCTTTCTTGATTGTGCTTGCTAGCACATGCTTGATGAAGACTTCTCCAAATGCTCCCCCATACTCCATTATGGGAAAGCCTCGCTAAGCTCCGTCTTCATGTCTCCTGTGCACTTCATCATCTACACATGACCATTCTTCATATAAACCCTTAAAAGAGCATTGGTCATCATGCCATCTTCAAGAGTCCAACACATGAACTCCAAAGGACAAGATCTATAAGAATATCTCAATGTAAACATTAGTCCATAAGGAGTGTCATTAATTACCAAAACCACACATGGGGGCAACCATGCACTTTCAATCTCCCCCATTTTGGTAATTGATGACAATCCCTTTTACGAGGGTTTATATAATGAATTAAGCAACCATGCAACACATAAAGAGCAAGGATGCAAGAGCAAGAAAGGCAAATGCTTAAGAACGAAACTAAAGCATAAACCAAATTCCCTTAAACCCTCTAAACTTCTCCCCCATTGGCATCGATTGCCGAAATGGGAGGAAAAATTTAGAAGGCCAACATAGTAAGAGCTCCCCCATAATTTATGCATTTCTCATAATATGAGTGAAATCAAATGCACATATCCAATGATGAATAGTTGGGAAGGAGATCAAACTATATTGAGGATCCAAAGATTGCAAAAGAAAATCAAATTGAAAGATACTTCGACAAAAGAAGTAACCAATCAAAGGATCCGAACAATGTTCTAAATATCAAGAGGGAACTCCCCAAGGTACGTGCACAAATAGGATTTGTATTTCAATATAGTGTGCACAACATGGAATCCTCACTCCCTCCTAGATAAAATCGAACACAAGCACATGCAAGAGAATATAAAAGTGAAAAGAGGCAAAACAACTTGCAACAAATAAAATGCTTTGCACAAGAGCAAGGAGCGGCAAATAAAAGGATGGGTGTGAGACATAAAGACATTTTTGGAGACTAATACAAGGATGAACAAAAGCATCAACATAGTCTTTCAAGAAGTGTTGCACATAGTGCATATCATGTCTTTCCCATACTCACACACCAACGGAGATATAGCAAATAGCTCCACAAGCTTATTAAGATTCAAAAACATAACACATAAACAACAAAGCTTGTGCCTTTAATTAGAAACCACCAAAGAAACAAAAGCAATAAGAGGTGATCACTAAAGAATTGGAATACCAAATAAAGATGTAACTATTCTTTGTGTATAAGTTTCTAAGTAGACACCAATCACGAAGATATAAGTCCACAAATAAACATGTACACACAAGATAGGTACAAAGGTAAAGATCATGATATCCAAGAGGAAGTCATAAATACACCAATAAGACTTTGCTTAAAAGCATAGCACAAAGCTCAAATTTATCTTAAAGGAATATAGATGAACTTCCAACATATACTCATCATAGCATTAAAAACTATCCACAAAGGATAAAGGTGATAAACGGGATGCTCCGAGTAAGATAACAAGTATCACAAAACGCAAATGATTTTTAAAAAAACATCATCCGAGCTTGGCTCCAATAAGCACATGGTGACAACACCTTCCTTGTAGATGAGACAAGCTTCCAATGCATCTCCAAATGTACCTAAAACAAATTCAAGTACAAAATGGTGCCCAAACTCATTGGGTCCAAAGTAGTTAGAGCAACTACAATACATAGGACAAACTCCACATAACTATGTGCATATAGATATGAAATTGAATTTCATGCACATCTTAGTCATTTAGGATTTGATGGAGTTTATCCTATATATTGGATCAACGAAAGTAAGCATGCCATAAGATATACATATAATAAATATGCATGCACATGACTTTCAAGAACCAAACAAGATATAATTTAGACAAAACACCAAGTAAACCAACAAAGCACACACAAGTGTGACAAGAAAACAAAGTGTCCAAATTATATCAAATACCCAAATCAACACATGAGTGAAGATACCACTTTGAAAAGATACCAATGAAATCAAGATACCAAATGATGAAAATATCATCAAGGAATAAACCAAACCCTCTACACTTTTCATGATGGCACAAGTACCAAGACGAAAAATGTTTGTCTTCCAAGGAGACACGTCATCGGGATCAAATATCAAATGAAGACAACTAATGTTCAAAAAGCCTATAGGATTGCTCCCCCAAGATGTGTGCATTATTTAAGATTTTGCATTTGAATACAAAATGCACACAAATGAGATCATCACTCTCCATATATATATATATTCAAACACTAGTCATGTTCAAGAAAGGCAAGAAATTGCAATACCAATTTAAAGAACGGTGTTTTACTCAAAGTAGGATAGCTTCCCAAAGAATAGTGCATTATCAAGAAGTATGACTTTTGAATGTCAATGCACAAGAATTGGTTCATTGCTTTTCCCAACTCAAGAAAGCACAAAACAAATTTTAAGTAGAGCAATAAAGGATCCAAAAGATACAAGGAAGACAAATGAGAGTTAGATCAAAACAAATCCTTGGCAATCAAATAAGGCAATTCAAAGCAAGAGCCAAAGTGAATATGATCAATATATTTACCACAAATATGATTATCACTTGTCAAGACAAGTAATGTATGGAGATATTTCTCGGTGGTGGATTGCAAAGATATATTCAAGATCATATTCACAAAACATAAGCATATGGCAAAGGATAGGAATTAAAAGCCATGCTTAGATAGATAGAAATTCTTGATAGCTTCAAAAATCACGCAATATGCAAAGCAACTCCAAGGAGTAGCTTGAAGCAATTGGTTTCCCAAAGAGATATATGAGAACATATTTGGGAAAGCCATATCAAGAAATTCCATCACAAACAAGATCCAAACGAAAAGAGACAAGAAGCAAATGATCAAATATGGAACTTGTTTGAGCAACATGCCACAAGGAAAAGGATAATGACAATATCAATTCTAGGTGGCAACACCTCACATATTCACATTTTCTAGGCTTGTAATATGCACATAGCTTATTACTCCCCCATAATGTGATAATCCATTTTCTTTTAAAGCAAGAGGCAAACAAAACCAACTCGAGAAATTAATGGACATAATAGAATTTGAATTTCTCATGAGCATGACATACCACATAGAGAATAGATAAGATTGATATATCATCACTAAGTGGTATTCCTCATGTACACACATTTTTGGTTTGTGAAGTGCACGAAGCATATCACTCTCCAAAATGGAATGGTCCATTAATCTCTCAAAAGAGAGCCAACAAGGTAATATATCAAATAAAAGCAATAAGGCTCAACACAAGTAAATGGTGTGCAAACCAACATACACATACTTGATTTCTCAAGATAAGTAAGTAGAGAGCACAACACATACAAACACTAGCAAGGTACAAAACCAAACACATGCAAGGGTGCAAGCAACTTTCAATGTATATATGATTTAAATAAAAGTTACCGCAAGGAGGAAACATTGGATATGAGGTAGAACAATATAATCCAAATGACTTGGCTTGAGAGAATATAATTGATGAAGATCCCTTAATTCTTCATGATGTAGCCAAGTCTCCAATGCCTCCAACAACACCTATTGATCAAGTTTTAGCTTGTTGGTCCCCAACCAAGTTGGGTCCTAAGAGGTTAGTCACAATAGGTTTGGCAACCCAAATGGTTCTTTTCTTGACACCACTTTGAGTACCAACATATTTGGCAAACACATTGCCAACCTTATCCTTCCGAAGAGAATAACATCATCAATAATAATGGGGTTGGATAAGGTACCATTTGTGCATGAAGAAGCAAGGTGACCCTTCTCACGGCATAGGTAGCAACATCGACTTCCTCCTCTCTTCTTGGTTGGAATCTTGACTTGAGGAGGTAGCTTGATTCTTCTTGGGAAGAGGTGTTCTTCAACTTGAGGAACTTGAGTTTGAACTTGAGGCTTCTTCCCTTGTTGCTTCTCACTAAGAGCCTTCTTCTTCAAAGGGCAAGATCTAACATGGTGCCCTTCAACTTTGCACTTGAAGCAAACAATCTTGGCCGAATCTTTAACTTGTTCTTGGCCCTTGTTCTTCTTGTTGACTTGGACTTGTTCTTGTTATTGGAGTTGAATCCAAGTCCACTCTTGTCATTGGGGCGTCTTTGAACACTCAACATATTGTCAAGTGTGGACTTCCCAACATGACGCTTTTCCAAGTCTTTCTTCAAAGAAGTGACTTGGGCCTTGAGCTCATTTAGTTCCTCTACATGGTTAGTATCAACAAAAACACTAGAGGAAGTAGAAGCTTCATTGTTAGAGCAACAAGGCAATGAAAGTAATTCATCACAAGATGTAGCAACATTGTGAGTGGATGAATCACTAGGACTAGCACATGGCAATAAAGCATTTTGAAGAAGTTGTGCCAATTTCCACATGAGGCTCACAAGATGTTACCTTTGACATAATAGCCTCATGAGCTAACTTTAGCCTAGCATGGGATGCTAGAAGATCATCATTAGAGCTAGAAAGCTTTTCATGACTTTCTTCCAATTTCCCATACTTGCTAGATAGCAACTCAAGTTGAGCCCTTAGCTCAACATTCTCCTTCAAAATAGATGCTTCACAAGAAGTGGAGTTAGTAGCACAAGCATCATTAATATTAGAAATGGAAGAAGACAATTGGCAAGCTTATCATTCTTAGATAGTTGAGTTTGGAGTTGATCATGAGACTTGATAAGGAGAGAGTGTTCACTTTCTAAAGCCTTGTGAGCTTTGTCAAGTCTCTCTATGTCCTCACTTAGTCTAGCATTGCCAACACCAAATTCAACTTTTTCCTTTTTAAGCACTTTATTTTAGCAAGGGCATGATCTCTTTCCTTAATGATTTTAGCAATAATAAGATCATTAGACTCATCAAGAGATTCAAGTCTCTCTTCAAGAGAAGACCTAAGTTCTTCTTCTTCAAGAGAAGCTTTCAAGGAAGCTATAGTGATAGAGTCATCTCTCTCAATTTGACATTTCTCATCAAATTGACTTTCCAAATCCTCAATAATTCCCTACTCTTAGTAACATAATCAATGATTTCACAAGAGGAGGGATAGCTTTACTACCTTTGGGGAGAGCACCAAGTACCATCTCACCCATCTTGGTTAAGGATTCAAAATCAAAACCTTCTTCATGAGAATCCTCATCCTCATCATCACAATTTGGATTTGAGGTGGGAGACACCTCGGAATCCTTAGCCATAAGGCAAACATGATTAAAGAATGAAGAATTACTTGAAGCACCATTTAGGTCCATGTCTTGTTCCAACAAATGTTGGGATTCCTCTACATTGTTAGTCATGCAAGTACTAGAGGATATGGAAGCATTGTTTTCATGGCAACAAGACATATGAAGCATATCATCATGAGATTTAGTTAAACAACTATTACATGATATGCAAGGACTATCAACTCTAGCATGTATGACATTTGGAGTGCTAGAAGAGTTTAAGTCCAAAGATAGAACATTGCAATGTGATAGAGAAGAAGTATAATCAATAGTAAGTTCACCATCACCAATGCAATTTCTATCACCACTCACCATATCATTACCTTGTGACAAATCACATGTTGGTGAAGTGGAAGAAGTTGTGAACTCATCACGGCCGGAAGTGGAGGAGAACAATCATCCTCAATAATTTTGGACACTTCATATATATCTTGAAGCTTGGTCCAAAGCTCATGAGCGTTCCGAAAAGGCATGATTGAAGCAAGAACTACATCGCTCAAAACACATATAAGACCATTAGAAACTAGAGTCTCGAGATGAGAGTTTTCCTCATCCTCTAAAGATAATTCTTGGAATCCTTTGGAGGAGAAAAACCCACATCCACAATCCTCTTAATATAATTTGGACCCATGGCCCTAAAAAGATTAAGCATGCGAATTTTCCAAACATCATAATTTGTGCCATCGAATATGAAAGTGGGATCGTGCACTAATTCCCTAAACGACATCTTTTACTCTCTAGGCGGTAAAGCCCAAAAAGAGAGCCCAGGCTCTGATACCAATTGAAAGGACAATGATGTCGCCTAGAGGGGGGGGGTGAATAGGCGATTAAAACTTTTCCGGTTTAGGCTTGCTAATTGCGGAATAAAACTAGGTGTTTAAATTAACAAGCCAACAACCTAAATAAACTAGGCTCACCTATGTGCACCAACAACTTATGCTAAGCAAGACAAGCAACAAGGTGATAGCAATATAGAATACTTCAAGCACGAAGGCTATCACAATGTAAAGTGCATAAGTAAAAAGCTCGGGTATAGAAATAACCGAAGCACGCGGAGACGAGGATGTATTCCCGAGTTCCTCCTTGAAAGGGAGTACGTCTCGTTGGAGAGGTGTGAACCGACACAACGGTTCAACAACCACAAAGGTTTCACCCTCTTCTCCGATGAACCGCACCACAAAGGTTTGGTTCACCTTCCACTATCGGTATTCCTTCGAGGCGGAATCCGGAGCCTTTCAACAACAATCCGGGGCACAACCCACAATGGGATTGGGGGCTCCCGAACGGCTTTCAACAACAATCCGAGGCACAACCCACAATGGATTGGGGGCTCCCGAACGGCTTCAAGTGACCACACAAGGGTCCAACCACCACAAAGGCGTCTAGGGCCCGAAGACCCAAGAGTAACAAGTTCACAGCTTTCAACTTCCACGAATCCTCGTGGAGAGCACACCGATGCACCAAATGCAAAAGGCAAGAGCACAAGTGCTCAAATCCTCACTCTCAAATTCCAACAAAGCAACAAATGCTTATGGGGGAATAAGAGAGGAAGAACAAAGAGGAGAACCACTCAAGAACTCCAAGAACTAGATCCACTATGTTCCCCTCACTTAGAGGAGATATTGATTGGTGGAAATGTAGATCTAGGTCTTCTCCTTCAATCCTCCAAAGATCAAAGTGTTTGGGTGGAGGGATTGGGAGATGTCAAGGAAATGAGCTTGCAACAATGAAGGAGAGAGAAAGCAAAGGTTGCTGGGCTCAGCTTGCTGGCTGGAGGAAGGTGGAGGGGTATTTATACCCCTCCCAGAAAAGTAGCCGTTGCAGCCAGATTCACACCGGAGTTTCCGGCCCTAGTGACCGGAAACTCCGGTCCGGGGCGGAAACTCCGGCCCCCTGGGGGCGGAAACTCCGGCCGCCACCAGGGGTGAACCATTTCAAGACGAGAGAAGCACAGGCAGAAACTCCGGCCCCTGGGACCGGAAACTCCGGCCTGGGGCAGATACTCCGGCCCCTTGGGCCGGAAACTCCGGCCACTACAAGAAATATGCTATCCTATGACCCTCAATATTGGTCACTGAATGGTCACGTATTTTAATTTGTGACCTTTTTGTGACCAAAAACACTTGGTCACGTTATGAGCGTCACTAACGATCCAATATGACCTTTTTTTGGATTGGTCATACACCTCTATGACCAAAAGAAAAGGTCACAGATTTTATGACCAATTTTTTGGTCACTGTCAATCTGGCCACGCCACGTCAAATCCAATGTGGCAAAGCTGACGTGGCAAATTTGTGACCAAATGAAATGGTCATAGACAAGAATCAGCCTGGTCCAGTTCTGCCAACTAAACGGGCCAAGCCCAATAAATCAGCCCATTTAAAGTTTTTTTCGCTGCTAATTTTAGGTGGCTAGATGGGCCAAGCCCAATAATGTGGGCCTTTTTGCTGTCCATATTTTTTTGGATTTACCATTGTTTTTCGGGAATTTATATATTGCAATTTACTGTTTTAGCCCAACTACATTTGGCCACGGCCTTTTAAGAGCCCAATTAGTGCAATCTAAATTTGGGCTTTGCTTTGATTTTTGGCCGGATAACACTTTCAATATTCTGTTCTAATTAAATTCAAATTCAAGTCTAAATTCAAAATCAATTTCATTTCAAATTTAGTTTTGAATTTCATTTTCAAATTCAAATTTATATCCATATTTAAACAGAAGTACACAGGAATATAATTTTGCTATCAAAGCAGACTATACAGGAATACTCCCTCCGTTCCAATTTAATTGACTTGCTATTCACCAAATGTAGATGTATCTAGACACGTTACATGTATAGATACATCCACATATGGTGCATAGCAAGTCAATTAAATTGGAACGGAGGGAGTACAATTTTGCTATCCAAGCAGCATTACAAACATACATCTTTATCAGTTCATACATAAAGGCCAGAATAAAAATTACAATCTGACATATGCTTCAGACCACATTACACGTGACAGCCAAGTTCAAATAACCCCAGCAAGATCACCAACACAGCATACAATCTGCACATTCAAAGAGAACGAACCAGATGTCAAAAATAGCCAGTGAAAGAAAGAGGCAGTATAGTCAGCAATTACTACTAGGCCAAAGCTCATCCAACGAAAACAAACACACAACATAATTATGCAAAGAAGTGCAGATTCAAGTAAAACTACAACGTTATATCAATACCAAGATACCTGACGGCAGGCAATCTGCATGTTTGGCACGGACAGAAATGCTCCAGGCCCATCATCTAGTAGGTGAATCGGTATGTTCCACTTCTGCAAACCACACACAGCAAAAGTAAACAAATTATTGTAACCTGTTAACTAGCACATGGTCCATAACAGTGTACATCATTAATTAGAACATGCCCCTAACAGTATGTGCAAGAAATTTGACGTTTATCTTCTTATTTAGCAGGAGCAACTGCGGTTCAGGTGTCACAAAATAAAAACTTCAGTTCAGGAAAGAAACTAGCAGTCAGTGTACCTAACGCCATTTCTTTGGGGCAGTCTCAAGTTTGGGTTCAAGAAAAGGTAATGTTAAATGAATTCAGTGCATAGAGGAAACTGCAAATGGAGCGCATGCACATAAGAGAAACATGGACCCTAACTGTACACTAATTCCAGTCAAACAGAACACATAATGACAGTCAAACAGATCACGACTAGTACAACATCACACTAGCTCCAGGCTAGTAAGAACTAATGTAGATTGGCATCTGCAAAACCTCATGGCCAAACCTGTAAGTTAGCGTTCATGGGCAAACCTCATCAAATTGAAAATCTCCAAACAAACTAAATAGTGGCGTGATAATTAAACCATGGACACCTCTGGTAAAGGGAAACTATCACAGTACATAAATGTTATCATGGAATTATATAGCACTAGTATATTCTAACTTATAGTTTGCTTATAAGAGAACATATGGCCTGATGCAGCAATCCACTGGTTGTACACAGAATCATAGAAGCCAGAGCATAGAACCAGCTAGACAAACATCAAGTGGCTCTATAAACATACCAGACACACTGAACATGCGAGACAAACATATCATCATGAGAAACACAACCACAACAACTGGAATTTCTTAAGTAACCAAGTGATTGTTAACCATACCTTCTTAGGATTAAGCAAGTAGTCAAACAGAGTGTTCTCCCAGTGCACAACCGTGTTCTTGTTAGCTACAGAGCGGTGGTACCCGACTGCCTCCCAAAGAGACCATGCAAATTAGATCCTGCAAAGAACAAAAAACTCTCATAATCAACTACACGAAACTACCAGCATCTGCTCATGTATCGATAGTAAGATAGGATGTAAACGAGATTTCATCCTAAGCAGACCATAAATTCAACAACTAATATGCATTGATAGGAAGCAGCATAGATGGCCTAGCTCAATAGCAGTGTTGCTCAACTCCTCATCTTGTTCCAAGCTAGATGACAATGTTTGGTGTTCTGCAATTTGGGCCTCGGCTATCTACCAGCACAAACATAATAATTTTCACCAGCATGTTTGCCAATGAGCTAGCACATAACAGAACCGTATTTGAAAGTCATTGCGGACTAATTGACTCCAAGGGTAACATCAAGGAGCTAGCATATAACAGTGTACGCATCTTACTATTTTTTAGTAGTTCAGGCACAGGAGTTTTAACCGGCAAAAACGGGCACTGAGGAATCATTTGGACGAGCTCACCTCTCTTCCAATATAAGAAGGGCTAAATGCACCTTGATTGTAGAGAAAAAACTGCATAGTTGATGTCACATATCATAGAACTTGCGCAACAACATCACAAAGGAGACATTGCAAGAGGTTGTGATATCCTTACAATCATGTGTATGTTCGAATTGGCAGCACGGATAAATTATTCACAATCACCATGTCGTTCAACTCTGAAACCCTACAACATAATCGTGCAAATACAACTAGGAACACTATGGAGATAGCATCCGGATCGCAATCACAACCTACACAGACAGAAATGACACCGATGCGTGATGGGGAGGAGGAAGGGGGAGGGACTCACCTTGGAAGAGGTACTTGCCGGTGGTTCGTACTTGTCGGTGTAGAGGCCCTGTTGGTGCTCCCCCCGGCGTCGGTGAGGAAGACACAGGCGGAGCGGATCTGGTCGAGTAGGCCCCTGTTTCAATAGATGCAGCGTATTAGAGCAGGTTGAGGTAGCGCATTAGAGGAGGTTGAGCATGAGGTGATGGTGACTCAGGGGAAGATGGGGAGATGAATTCCGTCGTCGGTTGACCGGGATTCGCAGAGGACGCCGCAGGACGCCGCAGGCCGCCTCGAAGCAACGACCCGCCCTTGGTCGTTGACTTCAGTAGAAGCAGCAACATCTTGCGGTGGGCTACCGTGGTAGCAGAGCGCCGCCGCCGGAGCCGGCAGGTCGCGCTTGCACAGATTGAATCGGTTGTTCGTCTCCCGTCCTACTTGTGGGTCTGGTTGGTGAGGAAGGTTGCGGGTGCGTGGGGAGGCTAGGAGGTGGGGGAGCGAGGCGGCGGGTGGGGTGGCTGGCGGCGGCGGCGGCGTGGTCTTGGGAGGGAGAGGAGTGGTAGGCGCTAGGGTTTCGAGGAGGCGAGAGAGGAGTGGTAGGCGGCTTGGGTTCGGGAGGCACTGGGGAGGGGCGTGGGGTTATATTTGGTTGTCTCCACAAATTACATAATTACCCCTGGTTGTGCGGTGCGTGCTCAAAACCGTGAGGGTACTTCAGTCATTTCACGTCAAAAAATTAGGTAGACACGAGAGACCCACCGTTGGATGGATGCGTGATGAACGGCTCAGATAAGATCAAGGGGTAATCCGCGTGGCTGTGATTCTTGGCATCTGATTGGCCGAGACTTTGACTCGATTTTCAAACAAGCATACAAAATTCAGAAAAAATCAAAATGTGCCCAAATTTGACAAGTGTGTGCATTGTGTCATGGCAAAAAATGTTGCCGACTAACGATTTCGACATGTTTCACAAAAAAATTCACTTCTCATTGTTTAAGTGCTAATAGCCCGATATTTTGTGAAACGACTACCGAGAGAGTCGTCCGAAATGACACCGACAAACAAATTTCACATAGTAGACATCATTTCATGTACAATCACCAAATAGTATCCATTTCTTAGCTCTCTACCATTTTCCGGTCAATTAAACGGTTCCCTGCCGATTCAGCTGGAAAAGCCTCGAATTTTAACTGCAAGTGCTATATACCTTGCCCGTTATTTTTTAGGATTTTCATTTCTAGGTTCACAACTAGCCATTTCATTAGAGATACACAAAAATCTTTGGATGATTCAATCACTACACGCAAACGGTCACGGCCGAGATTTCAACTAGATTTTCAAGCAAGCATACGAAATTCAAAAAAAATCAAAATAATGGAAAACCTTCGCGTGGAGTCAGGATATGTGACCTAGTTAGCACAAAAAAATATAAACTTGGAATACGGCAATTTTCTTGGAAAAGTGTTCTCAGAAATGAGCTATCATCTATGAAGGTTCATGGCTTTCGGGCCAAATGACGAATGTTATGGCCACATTCATGGCATAGTTTGTTCAAATATGTCCATATTGGGCACAAACGTGTATCTTGGAACCGTGAACAATGTTGCCGAAGAAAGTTTTCATTTTCCTTTCACAAAAAAATCATTTTTTATTTTCTGAGTGCAAAAAATGGGTTATTTTGTGAAGCAACTACCGAAAATATGTGGTAAGATAGGAGAAATACATTTTCTAAAAATACTATACCACATAATATGTACAATTAACCAAATGGTTGCGTGTTAAACAGTTTCTATCTACCTCTCGTAAAAAAGACAAATTCCTGCCGATTCAGGTGGAAGGGGGTCAAATTTGAACTACAGGTGCCTCATGGTTTTCTTATGATTTTTTCAAAAAATCATATTTAGGTACACAAGTACCTATTTCATCAGAGATACAACAAAATTTTCCCAAGATTCAACCCCTAGGTACGAGCGGTCATGTCCGCCGTTTTGACTGTATATTGAAATCGGCATACGAAATTCAAAAAAAATCAAATAAATGGAAAACCTTCGCGTGGAGTCATGATATGTGACCTAGTTAGCACAAAAAAATATAAACTTGGAATACGGCAATTTTCTTGGAAAAGTGTTCTCAGAAATGAGCTATCATTTATGAAGATTCATGGTTTTCGGGCCAAATGACGAATGTTATGGCCACATTCATGGCATAGTTTGTTCAAATATGTCCATATTGGGCACAAACGTGTATCTTGGAACCGTGAACAATGTTGCCGAAGAAAGTTTTCATTTTCCTTTCACAAAAAAATCATTTTTTATTTTCTGAGTGCAAAAAATGGGTTATTTTGTGAAGCAACTACCGAAAATATGTGGTAAGATAGGAGAAATACATTTTCTAAAAATACTATACCACATAATATGTACAATTAACCAAATGGTTGCATGTTAAACAGTTTCTATCTACCTCTCGTAAAAAAGACAAATTCCTGCCGATTCAGCTGGAAGGGGGTCAAATTTGAACTACAGGTGCCTCATGGTTTTCTTATGATTTTTTCAAAAATCATATTTAGGTACACAAGTACCTATTTCATCAGAGATACAACAAAATTTTCCCAAGATTCAACCCCTAGGTACGAGCGGTCATGTCCGCCGTTTTGACCGTATATTGAAATCGGCATACGAAATTCAAAAAAAATCAAATAAATGGAAAACCTTCGCGTGGAGTCATGATATGTGACCTAGTTAGCACAAAAAAATATAAACTTGGAATATGGCAATTTTCTTGGAAAAGTGTTCTCAGAAATGAGCTATCATCTATGAAGATTCATGGCTTTCGGGCCAAATGACGAATGCTATAGCCACATTCATGGCATAGTTTGTTCAAATTTGTCCATATTGGGCACAAACGTGTATCTTGGAACCGTGAACAATGTTGCCGAAGAAAGTTTTCATTTTCCTTTCACAAAAAAATCATTTTTTATTTTCTGAGTGCAAAAAATGGGTTATTTTGTGAAGCAACTACCGAAAATATGTGGTAAGATAGGAGAAATACATTTTCTAAAAATACTATACCACATAATATGTACAATTAACCAAATGGTTGCGTGTTAAACAGTTTCCATCTACCTCTCGTAAAAAAGACAAATTCATGCCGATTCAGCTGGAAGGGGGTCAAATTTGAACTACAGGTGCCTCGTAGTTTTCTCATGATTTATTTCAAAAATCATATTTAGGTACACAAGTACCTATTTCATCAGAGATACAACAAAAGTTTCGCAAGATTTAACTCCTAGCTACGAACGGTCATGTCCCCCGATTTGACTGTATATTGAAACCGGTATACAAAATTCAAAAAAAATCAATTAAATGGAAAACCTTCGCGTTGTGTCATTATATGTATCCTAGTATCCATCAAAAATCATAAACTTCTAATACGGCAATTTTCTTAAGAAAGTGTTCTCAGAAATGAGCTCTCATCTATGAAGATTCATGGATTTAGTGCCAAATGACGAATGTTATGACCACATCCATGATATAGTTTGCTTAAATATGCCCGTATTGGGCACAAACGTGTATCTTGGAACCGTGAACAATGTTGCCGAAGAAACTTTTCATTTTCCTTTCACGAAAAAATCATTTTTCTATTTCCGAATGCGAAAAATGGGTTATTTTGTGAAGCAACTACCAAAAATATGTCGTAAAATAGGAGCGCTACATTATTTGAAAATACTAGACCACATGGTATTTACAAAGAACCAAATGGTTGCGTGTCAAACAGTTTCCATCTACCTCTCGTAAAAAAGACAAATTCTTGCCGATTCAGCTGGAAGGGGGTCAAATTTGAACTACAGGTGCCTCGTAGTTTTCTCATGATTTATTTCAAAAATCATATTTAGGTACACAAGTACCTATTTCATCAGAGATACAACAAAAGTTCGCAAGATTTAACCCCTAGCTACGAACGGTCTTGTCCCCCGATTTGACTGTATATTGAAACCGGTATACAAAATTCAAAAAAAAAAATCAAAAACACGAAGGAGCACTACATTTGTCGAAAATATAGACCACATTTTATATAAAAATTACTAATAGTCTATAAGTGCTCTCAGAAATGTATTGAACATAAAAGAATAATCCATTTTATTTTTCAAATTCTTCAAAACTCTATGTAAAGCAATATATTAGGTTAGTGGTATTTTGTTATTTAGTTCGACTAAAAATAGTACCTACTAGTCTACAATTACAGAGTACATATTTACGACAAAATGGAAAAATTTACTTGGTTGAAATTGTAGTTCAAAATCAAAATTAATAGAAGAAAGCATAAAAGAATAATAAAAAGGAAAAAAAAAGAACCAGCCGAGCCTGTCATTACCTTCCCCACCGGCCCAGCCCATTACCAGCCTAGGCCTGTTTGCGTATCCACATAGATGTACCATTAAAGTAAGGTTAGTTTCGTAGTACTAACAACAGCAGTACGATAGCCTAGTGGTAGAGAGCACGACTAGTGTGCGGACGGTCTCGTGTTCGAGTCCCAGAAACCGCAATGTTTTTGCAAAATATTACAAGATGGTGGGGCGGGTCCCACCGGTCCCACATGGCAGCAGGGTGGGTCCCACATGGCGGGTCCCACAGGTCCCACATGGCGGGTCCCACGGTGGGTCCCACATGGCGGGTCCCACGGTGGGTCCCACATGGCGGGTCCCACGGTGGGTCCCACCGGTCCCACATGACATCTTGGTGGGTCCCACATGGCGGGTCCCACAGGTCACACGGCGGGTCCCCCATGACATCTTGGTGGGTCCCACATGGCGGGTCCCACAGGTCACACGGTGGGTCCCACATGGCAGCAGGGTGGGTCCCACATGGCGGGTCCCACAGGTCACACGGTGGGTCCCACATGACATCTTGGTGGGTCCCACATGGCGGGTCCCACAGGTCACACGGTGGGTCCCACATGGCAGCAGGGTGGGTCCCACATGGCGGGTCCCACAGGTCCCACGGTGGGTCCCACATGACAAGTCACATGGCGGGTCCCACTGGTCCCACATGGCAGCAGGATGGGTCCCACATGACAGGTCACACGGTGGGTCCGACCAGGCGGGTCCCACATGGCAGCAGGGTGGGTCCCACATGGCGGGTCCCACTGGTCCCACATGGCAGCAGGATGGGTCCCACATGACAAGTCAACAAGTCAACATGTGCTCCTCCTGTTATCGGGTCCCACCTGTCAGTGAGATGGGTGAGTATTGACACGTAAGCGAAAATGACACATAAGCAATGACACATAAGCAGTGACACGTAGGCGAGACTGCTGAGTTGGCTGTCAACTAATACGAATGACCATTTAAATTGGTCGTAATCGGGTAGAAAAAATATATTAAATTAATGTTATTTGCATTATGACCAATTCATGTTAGGAGATCATGACCTTTCTGACAAAATTGGTCATAAATTTGTGCTGTTTACACCCTCAAAAACAGCATATGACCAACTGGTTCAAAATGGTCATAGATCTATGACCAATATTTTGAGCGTCACAATAAAAGGTCATAGGATAGCATATTTCTTGTAGTGGGCCCCCACCAGGGGCTGAACAAGAAAAACACTCTCGAGGAAAACCAAGGACCGGAGACTCCGGTCGAGAAGACCGGAGACTCCGGCCTGAAAGCAGTGAAACTGAAAAACCTGAAATGCAATAACTTTCTCGTATGAACTCCAAAACATAGAGGGGATACCACACATGGGAAGGTGTGGACCCTAACTCGACGGTGGACCGGTAATATTTCCAACACGAAAACGCAACAAGTTTTCAATAAGAAATCCGTTTTTGAAGAACTTGGGCTTGTCATGAAGATCACGACAAGCACCAAAACCCAACTAGGAGAAAAGCCAAATAAGAACCAAGAAAGATGATATGCCAAGTATGCAAAGGTATGAGCTCTCCACAAAGGATGCGATCAAGTTACTCACTTGAGAACCCCTCTTGATAGTACGCCGTCTATCCTAAAACCCGGTCTCCAACTAACAACATGAGACCGGTAAAAATAGAAAACCTATCAAGATCATACATTTGCCTTGCGCATTCCACTTGAGCTCGATGATGACGATCTTGACTCTCTCAAGTTGGAACACCTTTCTTGATTATGCTTGCTAGCACATGCTTGATGAAGACTTCTCCAAATGCTCCCCCATACTCCATTATGGGAAAACCTCGCTAAGCTCCGTCTTCATGTCTCCTTTGCACTTCATCATCTACACATGACCATTCTCATATAAACCCTTAAAAGAGCATTGGTCATCATGCCATCTTCAAGAGTCCAACACATGAACTCCAGTGGACAAGATCTATAAGAATATCTCAATGTAAACATTAGTCCATAAGGAGTGTCATTAATTACCAAAACCACACATGGGGCAACCATGCACTTTCAATAACCTCCTGCAATACATGCATCTGCACAGTGCCCTTACACTGGTGATCACGAGCCCAGCGTTCTCCACAGGTAAAACAGAGTCCACGAGCACGCCTATATGCCTTGAGTGTTGCCCACTTGTCATCAGCCGATTGTTGGCGATTGGCGTCCAGAGGCGCTCTGTTCTCCAACAATAATGGTTGCCTGGCCGCCTGTACAGGTTGTGCCTGCACTGCTGGCGTAGCGGTAGAGCTCGGCGTGGTGGAGGTAATGCCAGCTGTGGAGGAGCTTGTCGAGCATAGAAAGGCCTTGGTACATTCGCCACCTCTTCCTGCAATAGATCCAGGGAATACGCAGTATCGAGGTCAACAGGATTCTGAATGGTAATGATTGAACGAATGTGTGCATTGAGACCATCTAGGAAACGAGTGGTGTAATGCAGCGGCTCTAAATTGGGTTCATAGGCAGCGAGATGGTCGATTAGTGTAGCGAAACGCTCAACATAGTCGGTGACAGTGGTGGTTTGGTGGATTTGATATAGTTGGCGAAGTAGGGCTTGGTGTTGATTGCGGCCGAATCGGACAAGCAACCAGCCGCAGAATTCCTCCCACGCAGCAGTGGAAATTTTGCGCTGCACTGATTGAAGCCAACGCGCGGCAGTGCCATCGAACTGCATGGTAGCTACTGAAATCCACACTTGTTTGGGTGTACTATAAAGGCGAAAATAGTCTTCGCAGCGTTGCTGCCAGAGCTTGGGACATGTGCCATCGAAACGGGGGAAATCAATTTTAGGGAGTGATCTAATGTGTGGAGAGGGATCATCGGTGAAACGAGGAGCAGTATCAGTGAAACGAGGGGTATTGGGTCGGCCGGAATGCGCACCTCTTGCCGGAGGAGGCACGTAGAGAGGCGGAGCCTCGTGTGCTTTCCCCCGGCCAAATTTGTCTTCGCCGTGCCCACTTGGGCCGATCTCGCCGTCCTTTGGCATCGTAGGTGATGACGCCGACGGGGAAGCCGTGGTGTAGACGTTCCCGGGCGGGACGACTTGATCCAGACGGAGGTGGAGATCGCCGAGATCCGCGCGAATTTCGTCGAGCATCTCCATGGTGTGGCGTTGATGCGCCGCCATCGCCTCCGAGCATCTCCATGTAGTACAGAAGGCGACACAAAACCGACAAAACCAGTAGAAGTCAAGTAGTCAGCAGTAGCGGCAGAAGCAATATTCCCTCACAAAAAAGAACAAAGATGAGAAAAATGAAGTATAAAAAAAGTAATATCTAATCGTACATGCCGATCAAAAGAAACGAAGAGTAGAACTACCTGGCAGTACATCAATCGGTTGCTTACCCAAACTGATCTCTCGCCGTCGTGCAGCATGTTTTGCCGATAAGAAAAATAGGATGGCAACTATCCGAGACAGAAAACCCAAAGGGAGAACCATCACTAATTGTGGTCATATGAGAAGGAAGACAGTCAGCAAGAGGCCGAGCATTAACAGGCCGACGCGCAGGAGGTATGCCCGAACCGCGGCCAAATGATCAGTTGTTGCACAAATATCGTTTGCTAACTCCAAGAACCACACCTTCATGTCTGTACATGCAGGCAAGAAATGAAATGGAATGAGGAGTATAATTCAATGGAAACCCTTATAAGAATGCTTATAACCGTAGAAAAAAATTATTCACAGGAAACATGTATTAGAATCATAATGTGTATAACTGAACTTTTAATTCATGAGAAGCATGCATTGACACACATACATAATCTTTAGAAAGACATTCATATGCGGAAATAGTAAATATTGAGATACTTAGTATATGTGGAACAGAGCTGACATAAACTCTCACATAAGAATTGAGGAAAAAGGTACAAAAAATTCCAGTATCCTGTAAATTTCGATTCTAATTACCAATCCACATACATGTATAGTAAAACGTAGGAGGTCTCTGATTTAGCCTGCATATTTAACCAACGAAGCACAATAGACATTGGGTTGATATAGTTAAGTTCTCATAGAAGATCGAACAACCAAATTAGATCAAATGTCTAAGAAACCGTTAATGCAATATTCAGTGGTGAAACAACTTCCTCCTAAAAATTAAATGAAACTTTTGGTCAGATCATGGATAACAGACTGAATATAGACCTTGACCTTTTGTGTTCCCAACTTGAAATGTACATTCAGTCAAATATATTGACTGGACTACTACTGCAAGAACATCATTTGAGCAGCAAAAGACCTTCAAAAATCAGAAACCCATGCAAAACTAAATGAGAGGTGAAAGAATCTGATGTGCAGCCTGGGAGGGATCAAATGCATACCAAAATCCGAAGTAACAACGAATGTCTACAATGCTCCTAACGGGGTAACGAACCACTATGTATGAAGGGAATGGAAAGTATTAGCATCAAGGCTTCTACAATGCTAAGCATGTGCCTACACTTTTGAGAGCTATATAATCAAGCCCTCCTTTCATCGAAGTTGTCAGGGATGGTTTCTTGACTACTGCATAATTTGTTCATTGCATCAGAATAGTGTACAGGTTCTCCATAGCCACAATTATCATTTCTGGATGATTGCTCTCTGAGTAGCTATTCAAATAACAGGCCAGCCAGTGAATAGCGCAGACATACCATCTTTCCTCATCTCCGGAAGCCATCCAGAAGCATGATTCCTGATCATATCAAGATAGTGCTCAGCTTCATGATCAGCAATACTGTAAAGCACTGCAGATCCATATTGAAAGGCAACCATGCAGCGATAGCAAAATTTATTGTCTCCAATTTCCTACAAAAAACGATGGGTAAAGAAGATTGCCTTATGTACATTACAAAAGCAACTTCAACGAATGACAAAAAACGAAATTTTTTATATGAAACTCTATGATAGAAAATAAAAGGTCAAAAAATGTTTATTGGTTATATTTCTCTCCAGATTCTGAGTTGTGAAAAGTATTAGCACGCGGTGCAACCTAAAAGATTGGGTCCTGTCAATCTATTCCAAATTATAGTAATGTTCTTCAAGTCATAATAAAGCTGAATATCTGCAGTAAAAAAACAAATTAATCCGCACATGGTGTGACATCGTGAGAAATGTGTCAACTCACCAGCTGTGGGGAGAAGGATCAAGAGTGGCCGAATAGGTCCGGGAAGATCCAGAGTTCATCTGCACGAGCTCAGGTCAGAAAGCACGACCGTGCGGTCTGAGCCTTCAGAAGAGGAAAAATTATGAGAGGGACTGGAGGCTCACCCACGGCGTGCTGGTTCCTTCCGGTTGCCCGTCTTCGGCGAGAAGAGACTGCGCATGGAGGGTGCCCGGGCGTTGGTAAACCAGCGCGTCGGCGGAGGGAACGCGCTCGCGGGGCTGGGATCGCCTGATTTGGCACGAGGGCGTCGCGGGGAGCCGGGCTGGAGGTGCCTTGGACCATTTGGTCGACGGAGCTGCCGGTGGCGACCAAATCCGCGGCGGCAGCCGGCGAGCACGGCCACGGCGAACCGGAGCGCGGGGAGGGCAGGGAGGAGGTCCATCCGGACCAGGAGTTCACGAGAAGCTTGAAACCGTGCTGAGAAGTTGAGGAGGAGGTCGAGGGCGACCGGAGTGAGCTCGACGGGGCGGCGGCCGGCGGCGGAGAAGTCGACGCGATTCGGCGCGTCCCCTTGGTACTATATATAAAAGTTGGAAGAAACCTCTCCCTCTCCCGCTGTCCACGTCGCCTTTTTTTCCTCAGCCGTCCGATCGAAGCAATTGACGGTCCAGATCACGTCAAAAAACATGCATGCTACAGTAATACTGTAGCACGGGGATTTCTACCAATCCCGCGATGCCACGTAGCCTCCAGCGCGCCATTTTGCAAAAACCCGCCCGCAAAGGACTAACGCGTGATTTGCAAAAACTTCAGGGATCTCCATGTAAAAAACGCAGCACAATACGCTCCTCTTCTTCCTCTCTCCCCGCGCGACCTCACGCTCGGCGGGACAGATTCGCTCCCTCTCACACGTCCACATCGCCTGGAAAACCACAGCCGTCCGATCACGCCCACGGACGGCCCAGATCGCACAGAAACCCGCCGAGCACTGTAGCAACGGAGTTTCTTCCAATTAGACAGCGCCACGTCGCCCCCGACGTGGCGTTCGCGCAGCGCATTTGCGGGAAACCCCCCCGCAAAGGACCGACTCACAAATATCTGAAACGCCAGAGGCCTCCGTGAAACAACGCCGGCACATCTCCCCCTCCCCCTCTCTCTCACCGCGCGCCGCCGAGGCCGCCACCGGCCGGCGCGCTCGATGCCGCCGCTCCGCGCCTCCCCGGACGAACCTAAGAGAACAGGAAGCACCGCCTCGCCGTCCTCTACCTCCTCCGCGACTCGACGCGATTTGGCGCGCCGAGACTCGCAAAGGAGGTAGAGGACGGCGAGGCGGTGCTTCCTGTTCTCTTAGGTTCATCCGGGGAGGCGCGGAGCGGCGGCATCAAGCGCGCCGGCCGGCGGCGTCCTCGGCGGTGCGCGGGGGAGAGGGGGGAGGGGGAGATGTGTCGGCGTTGTTTCACGGAGGCCTCTGGCGTTTCAGATATTTGCAAGTCGGTCCTTTGCGGGGGTTTTCCGCAAATGCGCTGCGCAAACGAACGTGCGGGGCGACATGGCGCCGTCTGATTGGAAGAAACTCCGTTGCTACAGTGCTCGGCGGGTTTTTGTGCGATCTGGGCCGTCCGTGGGCGTGATCGGATGGCTGTGGTTTTCCGGGCGACGTGGGCGCGTGAGAGGGAGCGAATCTGTCCTACTTTTATATATTAAGGCACAGGCCGTGAGGAGCCTGTGTTGTTACATTTTGATCCTAATTTAATTAAGATAAAGGCTAACTTTTGATGGAGCGAAGAGAGGCGCGTCGCGTTCTGCCTTCATTGAGAGGTGTTTTATGGTACCCTCAAATGATTAATAGCCCTCCATTTTAGGTGATCCAAAGGCTTAAAAGATTTCATACTGCTGCTAAAAACATGACCAGTACAAATCATACTGGTGCCAAAATCGACACCGCACCGCAGACAGGCCCGGCCCAGTATCGTAGATGGCTCTGGCCCGAGAGAAAATATGGGGTTGGCCAAACTTGAACCCTACGCGGCTTTGCACTCGCCGGCGTCAGTCTGACCTTCATCCTCTTCGTCGTCACCGCCGCCGCGGCCAAGGAGGAGCGAGGGCGCCCGTGGCGCCGCCAACTCCACTGAACATCTCAGGGATGATAGCAAATCTGAGGCTGCAAGGCATTTGTGGCGCTGGTTGCGGCCTCGCCGGCTGTGGTGGAGTTCATCGCGCGGGCATAACCAGAGTGGGGTTCGAGGTCGGCGGCCCGCCTGGAGCATCTCTGCGCCGCAGATGGAGCACGTCACGCAAGCGCAGCGCAAGTCACGGATTGCGCACTCCTTCCTTCTCCGGGTTGCACTATGGGAAACCTATTCATTCCTGACGGCCAACAACCGTCGTGCCTTGTGCCTGTCGCGGCGTCGGACGAGAAGCGCTGCAGTTTTCCATTCTGCTGATTAACTACCGCATCATAGTCAATCGATTTGGTACCAACAGAGTTCTCACATTTTCTTCCCCCTGGAACAGAAACGACAACATGCTACTATTCAAGATGCTGACGCTGTCCGGCGTGCAAGTTCGGGGCAGACTGGGCTTCTCGGTACATATAGGGATACATCCAAATTTGGGTCCCAAAACTAAGAAATATATACTAGTGGCGTACATATAGGGATACACGCCACTAGAATTTTATGTCTAAACTGCCAAGATTATTACTAGTGGCGTAACACATAAAGAACATAGAAAAAATGGCTAGAGTCCCACTGATTAGGGGACGTTTATAGAGTTCGCCCCGGGGCCCTTAAAATGTTAGAGCCGGCCCTGGTTTGGAACTGGGCAAGCATTACTGCTCATGCCTCGCTTCCGTGGGATTGATTTGTGTCTGTCTTGCAGGAAATGGATAGTTAGTAGAACTGCCTAACAAATTATTTTTCTTTAAGGCTTAATAATGCATGCGGTCATGTGGGATTAAGGGATCAGGTATGTTTCATGGCATTTTGATAAATATGAATCTTTTTTTGTTTATCTCTTGCTGCTGAACAGTAAAACAATATCTGATTTGTCATCTTTTTGCGGTAAGCATGACAGCTCCAGGGAGCCCTGATAACACTGCAGAGGACGAAGAGTATGGTTTGATTGGTAGAGAAGAAGGTTTTGATACCGATCAAGAAAAATCTAGAGCTGTTATTACTGCTCCGACACATCCAACTGCTGTGGCATCTCCGGCTCTGCCATCTCGTGCTTCTGTAGTGCTACTGCTCATCGCTGCTGTTGCAACTGGAAAACGGGAAAGAATGGGTGAAGATGAACAACGTCGATCGACAATGAGCAAGAAGGTGCAAATAGCCAGCTGGAGGTGAGACAAACACAGCTTCACAGCAACCTGTTATTCGTGGGCATGGTGGGATGGATGGCGGGCTTGTAGACGACGATGCAATTGATTCGGTTTCGACATTGTTAGTCGTATTCAGTTTCTTCAGTTTTACTTTGAAAGCAATCAATATCAGTGATCTGAATTCAGACAGTAGTACCAAAACTATGTATGTTGATTATCATTTTTCTACCCAATCTGTATTGCACGCAATAGCTTGAAGCAATTCAGTTATTTAGACAGAACCCTCGTTATCAGCGAATCTGGAGTTCTGGACATGCTTGTGCTCCTTTGGCAAGAAATTTTGCTTAAAAGGGCACTTTTACAGTAACACACCCTTGCAGGCCAGAAGAAGCAAGGCAAGTATAGCTGTAGCTACGGATTCGGTTTTACAGCAACCCACAATATTGCAGCAAAACGAAGAAGCAGAACATAAAACTTCAGACGTAATGACACCTTCAGGGATGCATATCACATGTTTCAAATTTCCATTGATACAGCCTACATCTACATGTCAGATTGAGAATCTCCGACGCAAGTCCTATGTCAACGAACAAAAAAGTTTGTAATTACAGAATATATAGCAATGACCTTTCCAGTTTCCATGTAGATTGCTTGATAGCGTATGAACAAATGACCACCACAAATATTCATTTGTCAAGCCAAAGTGCAGCCTTTGCTATTAGTCAGACAAGCTCGGCATATACAAAGTTAACATGTAGCGGCATAATGGTTGAGAAGTACGTACTATCATCGTTCATACTCTTGTTGGAATGTTATATTATTTTCTATATCTAAATAGGAATGACCCACTATAAGAATTCTCTCAACGTGCAGCTATGCCACATCATCAGCCTTCCACATCATCTTTTTAAGCCACATCATCATTTGGTTCACTGTATTAATTTATTGCTGGGGCCAATATTAATCGTGTACTGGCGATGGAAAATCGAGCGTGTGCCTTCTGTCTCTTCCAATGCCACGTCTATAAATTCGAAGCATTAATCCATTCCGAGCTTATAACTAATCTTTACATCTCCACGGGGTAGCAACGGAGCCGTTTCCCTTAAAAAAGGAGGCACCAATGCCCAATGTCGATGGCTACGGGCTGAGGATTGTCATCGGCGACACACACCTCTTCCTTTCGTCCTACGTCTCTCTCCTGCCTGCATGTCATCACAAGGCCGACGATCAGATGCTAGGCCGTCTAGATCTCCATTGTCCCTGAACTGGTTTTCGTAGTCACCTACTCAGCCGACAAGGAGCGTCACGACAACAACTTGTTAACTACTCGATCTCACTAGGCGATAGTAGTAGGCATGCTCGCTGAATTGCTGCGAGGGAGGATTCGATTAGGGTTCATCCTTGTCTACAAGATCTGGTACAGAGGAGCAACAACGACGGTATCTGCCGTGTCTGCCAAGCCGAGTAGCAAGACGCACACACACGCCTATTTCTAGTCACGCAGCCGTGCAGGGAGTTGTCGTGGGCGGCTGCTTCTCCTTGCTGGTCCTGGGCCTGGGCCTGTACGTGGGTCAGCATCGTGGGCCGCACCTGGGTCGCTAACATTCCCCCTCCTTGAGTCGCAGCTTGACCCCAAGCTGGCGCTGCTGGGAAATGCTGTCGAAGAGCTTCTGCATCTTCCCATGTCGCGAGAGCTTCAGACATGCCAGACCATTGTACCAGAACTTGCGAAACTACAGAGGAGCCCTTGCGATACATGCGGCGCTGCAGTACCTTAAAAGGAACCTGCAAATGAGCATCAGGATCGGGCAAGTCAGGTTGTACCTGCACCCCTGGGCCGATCACCTTCTTGAGCTGGGACACATGAATAACCAGATGGATCTTACTAGTCTCCGGTAGTTCCAGGAGGTAAGCAACACTCCCCACTCGAGCAAGAACATTAAATGGCCCGTAGAACTTGAAGGCAAGTTTCTGATTCGAACGAGGTGCAACAGAAGTCTGAATGTACGGCTGGAGTTTGAGGAAAACCTGATCATCCACCTGAAACTCGCGGAATGTACGCTTCTTGTCAGCTGAAATCTTCATTTTCTGCTGAACACGAAGCAATTGCTGACGCAATACTGCTGTCACCAGAGAGCGCTCATCGAGCCAATTTTGCAAGTCAGGCACTGTACACACTTCATCAGCAAGAATACCGAAGTGGCGAGGTGGGTTGTTGTACAGAACTTCAAATGGTGACTTATTCAGCGCTGAGTGCCAGTTGGTGTTGTACCAATATTCTGCCAATGAAAGCCATTGTACCCATTTCTTAGGAAAAGCTTGCGCATAGCAGCGCAGATACGCCTCCAGCGACTGATTAACACGCTCTGTCTGCCCGTCCGTTTGTGGATGATAAGAGGAACTCATTCTAAGTTCAGTACCCGTTAGACGGAATAGTTCTTTCCAAAAAGCACTTGTAAACACACGATCACGGTCGGATATGATCGACAGAGGCATGCTGTGTAATTTGAACACGTTGTCCATGTACAGCTGTGCTATAGTTGCTGCAGTATATGGATGCGAGATTGGTACGAAATTAGCATACCTCGAGAATTTATCCACAATCACAAAGACACCATCGTATCTGCCAGGGCGAGGAAAACCTTCCACGAAATCCATAGAAACAATTTCCCAGGCATGATGTGGTACTGGCAGTGGCTGAAATAAACCAGGATAACGAACTCTCCGGTTTAGCACGCTGACAAGTAATGCATTCTTGTACTGTGCGGCGCACAAACTGCTTCATCAGTGGCCAGATGAACAAGCTTTTGATTCTGCGATATGTCATAGGGAATCCCGAATGTCCACCAGTAGCACCAGCATGCAGAGCCAAGGTCACTTGAGTCTGGAGTTGTGGATTGAAACCCAGCCATATCCTGCCCTTCTTCCTAATGATACCATCACGCAACTGAAATCCATCAACACCATCAGTATGCAATGCAAGCTTAGCTAACAGTTGATGTGCTTGTGTATCGTGTTGATAGCCAGCGATGATTTCATTAACCCAGGTTGGTTGAACAGAGGAAATGGCCAACAAACTACCAGAGTTACCAGGTTTGCGAGACAGGGCGTCAGCTGCCGAATTCTCTGCTCCTTTGCGATAGACAATAGTATACTACAAACCTAACATCTTGGTCAAGGCCTTGTGCTGCGACTGGGTGTGCAAGTTCTGATCATTGAGATGCGACAAACTGCGCTGGTCAGTGACAATGCGAAATTCACCCACTTGCAAGTACGGTCTCCACTGATCAATCGGCAGGAGGATTGCCAAATGCTCCTTCTCGTATGTGGAAAGACCACGTGTACGAGGACCAAGTGCTTTGCTAACAAAGGCCACTGGGTGTCCTTCCTGTTGTAACACTGCACCAATGCCTGAGTCAGAAGCATCAGTTTCAATAGTGAATGCCTTGTTAAAGTTGGGTAATGCAAGAACTGGTGCTGACAGTAAGGCTGCTTTCAATGCCTGAAATGCTTGCTCAGTTTCTGATGTATAGACGAATGGTACACCTTTTCTCAACAGATTGGTTAAAACCTTAGCTAACAGAACAAAGTGGCGGATGAATTTGCGGTAATAGCCAGCAAAGCCTAACCATGTTCGCAGTTCCTTTAGGTTAGTGGGAGATGGCCAGTCCTGTACTGTAGCTATCTTGGCAGGGTCAGTAGCAACCCCATTGGCAGAAATAACATGCCCCAAGTAAGCAATGCTGGATTGAGCAAATTCACACTTAGACATTTTCGCTTTCCAGTTGTGTTCCTGTAATTTGGCGAGCACCATTTGAATGTATTACAGGTGCTCCTCATAAGAATTGCTATAGATGAGTATGTCATCAAAGAACACAAGAACGAATTTGCGCAGATACTCTGACAAAGTTGCATTCATAGCGCTGAGAAATGTTGCAGGTGCTCCAGTGAGACCAAATGCCATTACTGTGAACTCAAACTGACCATGATGAGTTTGAAATGCAGTTTTGTATTCTTCTCCTGGTGCCAACCTTATTTGGTGGTACCCTGCTCTGAGATCTAGCTTGGAAAACCAAGAAGCTCCAGCCAATTCATCAAGAAGTTCATCAATGATGGGAACAGGATACTTGCTTTTGATGGTTAAAGCGTTCAAGTGCCTGTAATCCACTACAATTCTCCAGGTTCCATCCTTCTTACGCACCAGAATAATTGGAGAAGAAAAAGCATTGATAATTGTCTCTGCTGCCATAAGATGAATCTCAGCATTGTGTTCTGGCCCCTCAACTGGGTCGTCTCCCTCATCATCATAAGGGTCATGAAAGAGATCCATAACCTCCTGCAATACATGCATCTGCACAGTGCCCTTACACTGGTGATCACGAGCCCAGTGTTCTCCACAGGTAAAATAGAGTCCACGAGCATGCCTATATGCCTTGAGTGTTGCCCACTTGTCATCAGCCGATTGTTGGCGATTGGCGTCCAGAGGCGCTCTGTTCTCCAACAACAGTGGTTGCCTGGCCGCCTGTACAGGTTGTGCCTGCACTGCTGGCGTAGCGGTAGAGCTCGGCGTGGTGGAGGTAATGCCAGCTGTGGAGGAGCTTGTCGAGCATAGAAAGGCCTTGGTACATTCGCCACCTCTTCCTGCAATAGATCCAGGGAATACGCAGTATCGAGGTCGACAGGATTCTGAATGGTAATGATTGAACGAATGTGTGCATTGAGACCATCTAGGAAACGAGTGGTGTAATGCAGCGGCTCTAAATTGGGTTCATAGGCAGCGAGATGGTCGATTAGTGTAGCGAAATGCTCAACATAGTCGGTGACAGTGGTGGTTTGGTGGATTTGATATAGTTGGCAAAGTAGGGCTTGGTGTTGATTGCGGTCGAATCGGACAAGCAACCAGCCGCAGAATTCCTCCCACGTAGCAGTGGAAATTTTGTGCTGCACTGATTGAAGCCAACGCGCGGCAGTGCCATCGAACTGCATGGTAGCTACTGAAATCCACACTTGTTTGGGTGTACTATAAAGGCGAAAATAGTCTTCGCAGCGTTGCTGCCAGAGCTTGGGACATGTGCCATCGAAACGGGGGAAATCAATTTTAGGGAGTGATCTAATGTGTGGAGAGGGATCATCGGTGAAACGAGGAGCAGTATCAGTGAAATGAGGGGTATTGGGTCGGCCGGAATGCGCACCTCTTGCCGGAGGAGGCACGTAGAGAGGCGGAGCCTCGTGTGCTTTCCCCCGGCCAAATTTGTCTTCGCCGTGCCCACTTGGGCCGATCTCGCCGTCCTTTGGCATCGTAGGTGATGACGCCGACGGGGAAGCCGTGGTGTAGACGTTCCCGGGCGGGACGACTTGATCCAGACGGAGGTGGAGATCGCCGAGATCCGCGCGAATTTCGTCGAGCATCTCCATGGTGTGGCGTTGATGCGCCGCCATCGCCTCCGAGCATCTCCATGTAGTACAGAAGGCGACACAAAACCGACAAAACCAGTAGAAGTCAAGTAGTCAGCAGTAGCGGCAGAAGCAATATTCCCTCACAAAAAAGAACAAAGATGAGAAAAATGAAGTACAAAAAAAGTAATATCTAATCGTACATGCCGATCAAAAGAAACGAAGAGTAGAACTACCTGGCAGTACATCAATCGGTTGCTTACCCAAACTGATCTCTCGCCGTCGTGCAGCATGTTTTGCCGATAAGAAAAATAGGATGGCAACTATCCGAGACAGAAAACCCAAAGGGAGAACCATCACTAATTGTGGTCATATGAGAAGGAAGACAGTCAGCAAGAGGCCGAGCATTAACAGGCCGACGCGCAGGAGGTATGCCCGAACCGCGGCCAAATGATCAGTTGTTGCACAAATATCGTTTGCTAACTCCAAGAACCACACCTTCATGTCTGTACATGCAGGCAAGAAATGAAATGGAATGAGGAGTATAATTCAATGGAAACCCTTATAAGAATGCTTATAACCGTAGAAAAAAATTATTCACAGGAAACATGTATTAGAATCATAATGTGTATAACTGAACTTTTAATTCATGAGAAGCATGCATTGACACACATACATAATCTTTAGAAAGACATTCATATGCGGAAATAGTAAATATTGAGATACTTAGTATATGTGGAACAGAGCTGACATAAACTCTCACATAAGAATTGAGGAAAAAGGTACAAAAAATTCCAGTATCCTGTAAATTTCGATTCTAATTACCAATCCACATACATGTATAGTAAAACGTAGGAGGTCTCTGATTTAGCCTGCATATTTAACCAACGAAGCACAATAGACATTGGGTTGATATAGTTAAGTTCTCATAGAAGATCGAACAACCAAATTAGATCAAATGTCTAAGAAACCGTTAATGCAATATTCAGTGGTGAAACAACTTCCTCCTAAAAATTAAATGAAACTTTTGGTCAGATCATGGATAACAGACTGAATATAGACCTTGACCTTTTGTGTTCCCAACTTGAAATGTACATTCAGTCAAATATATTGACTGGACTACTACTGCAAGAACATCATTTGAGCAGCAAAAGACCTTCAAAAATCAGAAACCCATGCAAAACTAAATGAGAGGTGAAAGAATCTGATGTGCAGCCTGGGAGGGATCAAATGCATACCAAAATCCGAAGTAACAACGAATGTCTACAATGCTCCTAACGGGGTAACGAACCACTATGTATGAAGGGAATGGAAAGTATTAGCATCAAGGCTTCTACAATGCTAAGCATGTGCCTACACTTTTGAGAGCTATATAATCAAGCCCTCCTTTCATCGAAGTTGTCAGGGATGGTTTCTTGACTACTGCATAATTTGTTCATTGCATCAGAATAGTGTACAGGTTCTCCATAGCCACAATTATCATTTCTGGATGATTGCTCTCTGAGTAGCTATTCAAATAACAGGCCAGCCAGTGAATAGCGCAGACATACCATCTTTCCTCATCTCCGGAAGCCATCCAGAAGCATGATTCCTGATCATATCAAGATAGTGCTCAGCTTCATGATCAGCAATACTGTAAAGCACTGCAGATCCATATTGAAAGGCAACCATGCAGCGATAGCAAAATTTATTGTCTCCAATTTCCTACAAAAAACGATGGGTAAAGAAGATTGCCTTATGTACATTACAAAAGCAACTTCAACGAATGACAAAAAACGAAATTTTTTATATGAAACTCTATGATAGAAAATAAAAGGTCAAAAAATGTTTATTGGTTATATTTCTCTCCAGATTCTGAGTTGTGAAAAGTATTAGCACGCGGTGCAACCTAAAAGATTGGGTCCAGTCAATCTATTCCAAATTATAGTAATGTTCTTCAAGTCATAATAAAGCTGAATATCTGCAGTAAAAAAACAAATTAATCCGCACATGGTGTGACATCGTGAGAAATGTGTCAACTCACCAGCTGTGGGGAGAAGGATCAAGAGTGGCCGAATAGGTCCGGGAAGATCCAGAGTTCATCTGCACGAGCTCAGGTCAGAAAGCACACCGTGCGGTCTGAGCCTTCAGAAGAGGAAAAATTATGAGAGGGACTGGAGGCTCACCCACGGCGTGCTGGTTCCTTCCGGTTGCCCGTCTTCGGCGAGAAGAGACTGCGCATGGAGGGTGCCCGGGCGTTGGTAAACCAGCGCGTCGGCGGAGGGAACGCGCTCGCGGGGCTGGGATCGCCTGATTTGGCACGAGGGCGTCGCGGGGAGCCGGGCTGGAGGTGCCTTGGACCATTTGGTCGACGGAGCTGCCGGCGGCGACCAAATCCGCGGCGGCAGCCGGCGAGCACGGCCACGGCGAACCGGAGCGCGGGGAGGGCAGGGAGGAGGTCCATCCGGACCAGGAGTTCACGAGAAGCTTGAAACCGTGCTGAGAAGTTGAGGAGGAGGTCGAGGGCGACCGGAGTGAGCTCGACGGGGCGGCGGCCGGCGGCGGAGAAGTCGACGCGATTCGGCGCGTCCCCTTGGTACTATATATAAAAGTTGGAAGAAACCTCTCCCTCTCCCGCTGTCCACGTCGCCTTTTTTTCCTCAGCCGTCCGATCGAAGCAATTGACGGTCCAGATCACGTCAAAAAACATGCATGCTACAGTAATACTGTAGCACGGAGATTTCTACCAATCCCGCGATGCCACGTAGCCTCCAGCGCGCCATTTTGCAAAAACCCGCCCGCAAAGGACTAACGCGCGATTTGCAAAAACTTCAGGGATCTCCATGTAAAAAACGCAGCACAACACGCTCCTCTTCTTCCTCTCTCCCCGCGCGACCTCACGCTCGGCGGGACAGATTCGCTCCCTCTCACACGTCCACATCGCCTGGAAAACCACAGCCGTCCGATCACGCCCACGGACGGCCCAGATCGCACAGAAACCCGCCGAGCACTGTAGCAACGGAGTTTCTTCCAATCAGACAGCGCCACGTCGCCCCCGACGTGGCGTTCGCGCAGCGCATTTGCGGGAAACCCCCCCGCAAAGGACCGACTCACAAATATCTGAAACGCCAGAGGCCTCCGTGAAACAACGCCGGCACATCTCCCCCTCCCCCTCTCTCTCACCGCGCGCCGCCGAGGCCGCCACCGGCCGGCGCGCTCGATGCCGCCGCTCCGCGCCTCCCCGGACGAACCTAAGAGAACAGGAAGCACCGCCTCGCCGTCCTCTACCTCCTCCGCGACTCGACGCGATTTGGCGCGCCGAGACTCGCAAAGGAGGTAGAGGACGGCGAGGCGGTGCTTCCTGTTCTCTTAGGTTCATCCGGGGAGGCGCGGAGCGGCGGCATCGAGCGCGCCGGCCGGCGGCGTCCTCGGCGGTGCGCGGGGGGAGAGGGGGGAGGGGGAGATGTGTCGGCGTTGTTTCACGGAGGCCTCTGGCGTTTCAGATATTTGCAAGTCGGTCCTTTGCGGGGGTTTTCCGCAAATGCGCTGCGCAAACGAACGTGCGGGGCGACATGGCGCCGTCTGATTGGAAGAAACTCCGTTGCTACAGTGCTCGGCGGGTTTTTGTGCGATCTGGGCCGTCCGTGGGCGTGATCGGATGGCTGTGGTTTTCCGGGCGACGTGGGCGCGTGAGAGGGAGCGAATCTGTCCTACTTTTATATATTAAGGCACAGGCCGTGAGGAGCCTGTGTTGTTACATTTTGATCCTAATTTAATTAAGATAAAGGCTAACTTTTGATGGAGCGAAGAGAGGCGCGTCGCGTTCTGCCTTCATTGAGAGGTGTTTTATGGTACCCTCAAATGATTAATAGCCCTCCATTTTAGGTGATCCAAAGGCTTAAAAGATTTCATACTGCTGCTAAAAACATGACCAGTACAAATCATACTGGTGCCAAAATCGACACCGCACCGCAGACAGGCCCGGCCCAGTATCGTAGATGGCTCTGGCCCGAGAGAAAATATGGGGTTGGCCAAACTTGAACCCTACGCGGCTTTGCACTCGCCGGCGTCAGTCTGACCTTCATCCTCTTCGTCGTCACCGCCGCCGCGGCCAAGGAGGAGCGAGGGCGCCCGTGGCGCCGCCAACTCCACTGAACATCTCAGGGATGATAGCAAATCTGAGGCTGCAAGGCATTTGTGGCGCTGGTTGCGGCCTCGCCGGCTGTGGTGGAGTTCATCGCGCGGGCATAACCAGAGTGGGGTTCGAGGTCGGCGGCCCGCCTGGAGCATCTCTGCGCCGCAGATGGAGCACGTCACGCAAGCGCAGCGCAAGTCACGGATTGCGCACTCCTTCCTTCTCCGGGTTGCACTATGGGAAACCTATTCATTCCTGACGGCCAACAACCGTCGTGCCTTGTGCCTGTCGCGGCGCCGGACGAGAAGCGCTGCAGTTTTCCATTCTGCTGATTAACTACCGCATCATAGTCAATCGATTTGGTACCAACAGAGTTCTCACATTTTCTTCCCCCTGGAACAGAAACGACAACATGCTACTATTCAAGATGCTGACGCTGTCCGGCGTGCAAGTTCGGGGCAGACTGGGCTTCTCGGTACATATAGGGATACATCCAAATTTGGGTCCCAAAACTAAGAAATATATACTAGTGGCGTACATATAGGGATACACGCCACTAGAATTTTATGTCTAAACTGCCAAGATTATTACTAGTGGCGTAACACATAAAGAACATAGAAAAAATGGCTAGAGTCCCACTGATTAGGGGACGTTTATAGAGTTCGCCCCGGGGCCCTTAAAATGTTAGAGCCGGCCCTGGTTTGGAACTGGGCAAGCATTACTGCTCATGCCTCGCTTCCGTGGGATTGATTTGTGTCTGTCTTGCAGGAAATGGATAGTTAGTAGAACTGCCTAACAAATTATTTTTCTTTAAGGCTTAATAATGCATGCGGTCATGTGGGATTAAGGGATCAGGTATGTTTCATGGCATTTTGATAAATATGAATCTTTTTTTGTTTATCTCTTGCTGCTGAACAGTAAAACAAATCTGATTTGTCATCTTTTTGCGGTAAGCATGACAGCTCCAGGGAGCCCTGATAACACTGCAGAGGACGAAGAGTATGGTTTGATTGGTAGAGAAGAAGGTTTTGATACCGTTCAAGAAAAATCTAGAGCTGTTATTACTGCTCCGACACATCCAACTGCTGTGGCATCTCCGGCTCTGCCATCTCGTGCTTCTGTAGTGCTACTGCTCATCGCTGCTGTTGCAACTGGAAAACGGGAAAGAATGGGTGAAGATGAACAACGTCGATCGACAATGAGCAAGAAGGTGCAAATAGCCAGCTGGAGGTGAGACAAACACAGCTTCACAGCAACCTGTTATTCGTGGGCATGGTGGGATGGATGGCGGGCTTGTAGACGACGATGCAATTGATTCGGTTTCGACATTGTTAGTCGTATTCAGTTTCTTCAGTTTTACTTTGAAAGCAATCAATATCAGTGATCTGAATTCAGACAGTAGTACCAAAACTATGTATGTTGATTATCATTTTTCTACCCAATCTGTATTGCACGCAATAGCTTGAAGCAATTCAGTTATTTAGACAGAACCCTCGTTATCAGCGAATCTGGAGTTCTGGACATGCTTGTGCTCCTTTGGCAAGAAATTTTGCTTAAAAGGGCACTTTTACAGTAACACACCCTTGCAGGCCAGAAGAAGCAAGGCAAGTATAGCTATAGCTACGGATTCGGTTTTACAGCAACCCACAATATTGCAGCAAAACGAAGAAGCAGAACATAAAACTTCAGACGTAATGACACCTTCAGGGATGCATATCACATGTTTCAAATTTCCATTGATACAGCCTACATCTACATGTCAGATTGAGAATCTCCGACGCAAGTCCTATGTCAACGAACAAAAAAGTTTGTAATTACAGAATATATAGCAATGACCTTTCCAGTTTCCATGTAGATTGCTTGATAGCGTATGAACAAATGACCACCACAAATATTCATTTGTCAAGCCAAAGTGCAGCCTTTGCTATTAGTCAGACAAGCTCGGCATATACAAAGTTAACATGTAGCGGCATAATGGTTGAGAAGTACGTACTATCATCGTTCATACTCTTGTTGGAATGTTATATTATTTTCTATATCTAAATAGGAATGACCCACTATAAGAATTCTCTCAACGTGCAGCTATGCCACATCATCAGCCTTCCACATCATCTTTTTAAGCCACATCATCATTTGGTTCACTGTATTAATTTATTGCTGGGGCCAATATTAATCGTGTACTGGCGATGGAAAATCGAGCGTGTGCCTTCTGTCTCTTCCAATGCCACGTCTATAAATTCGAAGCATTAATCCATTCCGAGCTTATAACTAATCTTTACATCTCCACGGGGTAGCAACGGAGCCGTTTCCCTTAAAAAAGGAGGCACCAATGCCCAATGTCGATGGCTACGGGCTGAGGATTGTCATCGGCGACACACACCTCTTCCTTTCGTCCTACGTCTCTCTCCTGCCTGCATGTCATCACAAGGCCGACGATCAGATGCTAGGCCGTCTAGATCTCCATTGTCCCTGAACTGGTTTTCGTAGTCACCTACTCAGCCGACAAGGAGCGTCACGACAACAACTTGTTAACTACTCGATCTCACTAGGCGATAGTAGTAGGCATGCTCGCTGAATTGCTGCGAGGGAGGATTCGATTAGGGTTCATCCTTGTCTACAAGATCTGGTACAGAGGAGCAACAACGACGGTATCTGCCGTGTCTGCCAAGCCGAGTAGCAAGACGCACACACACGCCTATTTCTAGTCACGCAGCCGTGCAGGGAGTTGTCGTGGGCGGCTGCTTCTCCTTGCTGGTCCTGGGCCTGGGCCTGTACGTGGGTCAGCATCGTGGGCCGCACCTGGGTCGCTAACATTCCCCCCTCCTTGAGTCGCAGCTTGACCCCAAGCTGGCGCTGCTGGGAAATGCTGTCGAAGAGCTTCTGCATCTTCCCATGTCGCGAGAGCTTCAGACATGCCAGACCATTGTACCAGAACTTGCGAAACTACAGAGGAGCCCTTGCGATACATGCGGCGCTGCAGTACCTTAAAAGGAACCTGCAAATGAGCATCAGGATCGGGCAAGTCAGGTTGTACCTGCACCCCTGGGCCGATCACCTTCTTGAGCTGGGACACATGAATAACCAGATGGATCTTACTAGTCTCCGGTAGTTCCAGGAGGTAAGCAACACTCCCCACTCGAGCAAGAACATTAAATGGCCCGTAGAACTTGAAGGCAAGTTTCTGATTCGAACGAGGTGCAACAGAAGTCTGAATGTACGGCTGGAGTTTGAGGAAAACCTGATCATCCACCTGAAACTCGCGGAATGTACGCTTCTTGTCAGCTGAAATCTTCATTTTTGCTGAACACGAAGCAATTGCTGACGCAATACTGCTGTCACCAGAGAGCGCTCATCGAGCCAATTTTGCAAGTCAGGCACTGTACACACTTCATCAGCAAGAATACCGAAGTGGCGAGGTGGGTTGTTGTACAGAACTTCAAATGGTGACTTATTCAGCGCTGAGTGCCAGTTGGTGTTGTACCAATATTCTGCCAATGAAAGCCATTGTACCCATTTCTTAGGAAAAGCTTGCGCATAGCAGCGCAGATACGCCTCCAGCGACTGATTAACACGCTCTGTCTGCCCGTCCGTTTGTGGATGATAAGAGGAACTCATTCTGAGTTCAGTACCCGTTAGACGGAATAGTTCTTTCCAAAAAGCACTTGTAAACACACGATCACGGTCGGATATGATCGACAGAGGCATGCTGTGTAATTTGAACACGTTGTCCATGTACAGCTGTGCTATAGTTGCTGCAGTATATGGATGCGAGATTGGTACGAAATTAGCATACCTCGAGAATTTATCCACAATCACAAAGACACCATCGTATCTGCCAGGGCGAGGAAAACCTTCCACGAAATCCATAGAAACAATTTCCCAGGCATGATGTGGTACTGGCAGTGGCTGAAATAAACCAGGATAACGAACTCTCCGGTTTAGCACGCTGACAAGTAATGCATTCTTGTACTGTGCGGCGCACAAACTGCTTCATCAGTGGCCAGATGAACAAGCTTTTGATTCTGCGATATGTCACAGGGAATCCCGAATGTCCACCAGTAGCACCAGCATGCAGAGCCAAGGTCACTTGAGTCTGGAGTTGTGGATTGAAACCCAGCCATATCCTGCCCTTCTTCCTAATGATACCATCACGCAACTGAAATCCATCAACACCATCAGTATGCAATGCAAGCTTAGCTAACAGTTGATGTGCTTGTGTATCGTGTTGATAGCCAGCGATGATTTCATTAACCCAGGTTGGTTGAACAGAGGAAATGGCCAACAAACTACCAGAGTTACCAGGTTTGCGAGACAGGGCGTCAGCTGCCGAATTCTCTGCTCCTTTGCGATAGACAATAGTATACTACAAACCTAACATCTTGGTCAAGGCCTTGTGCTGCGACTGGGTGTGCAAGTTCTGATCATTGAGATGCGACAAACTGCGCTGGTCAGTGACAATGCGAAATTCACCCACTTGCAAGTACGGTCTCCACTGATCAATCGGCAGGAGGATTGCCAAATGCTCCTTCTCGTATGTGGAAAGACCACGTGTACGAGGACCAAGTGCTTTGCTAACAAAGGCCACTGGGTGTCCTTCCTGTTGTAACACTGCACCAATGCCTGAGTCAGAAGCATCAGTTTCAATAGTGAATGCCTTGTTAAAGTTGGGTAATGCAAGAACTGGTGCTGACAGTAAGGCTGCTTTCAATGCCTGAAATGCTTGCTCAGTTTCTGATGTATAGACGAATGGTACACCTTTTCTCAACAGATTGGTTAAAACCTTAGCTATCAGAACAAAGTGGCGGATGAATTTGCGGTAATAGCCAGCAAAGCCTAACCATGTTCGCAGTTCCTTCAGGTTAGTGGGAGATGGCCAGTCCTGTACTGTAGCTATCTTGGCAGGGTCAGTAGCAACCCCATTGGCAGAAATAACATGCCCCAAGTAAGCAATGCTGGATTGAGCAAATTCACACTTAGACATTTTCACTTTCCAGTTGTGTTCCTGTAATTTGGCGAGCACCATTTGAATGTATTACAGGTGCTCCTCATAAGAATTGCTATAGATGAGTATGTCATCAAAGAACACAAGAACGAATTTGCGCAGATACTCTGACAAAGTTGCATTCATAGCGCTGAGAAATGTTGCAGGTGCTCCAGTGAGACCAAATGCCATTACTGTGAACTCAAACTGACCATGATGAGTTTGAAATGCAGTTTTGTATTCTTCTCCTGGTGCCAACCTTATTTGGTGGTACCCTGCTCTGAGATCTAGCTTGGAAAACCAAGAAGCTCCAGCCAATTCATCAAGAAGTTCATCAATGATGGGAACAGGATACTTGCTTTTGATGGTTAAAGCGTTCAAGTGCCTGTAATCCACTGCAATTCTCCAGGTTCCATCCTTCTTACGCACCAGAATAATTGGAGAAGAAAAAGCATTGATAATTGTCTCTGCTGCCATAAGATGAATCTCAGCATTGTGTTCTGGCCCCTCAACTGGGTCGTCTCCCTCATCATCATAAGGGTCATGAAAGAGATCCATAACCTCCTGCAATACATGCATCTGCACAGTGCCCTTACACTGGTGATCACGAGCCCAGCGTTCTCCACAGGTAAAATAGAGTCCACGAGCATGCCTATATGCCTTGAGTGTTGCCCACTTGTCATCAGCCGATTGTTGGCGATTGGCGTCCAGAGGCGCTCTGTTCTCCAACAACAGTGGTTGCCTGGCCGCCTGTACAGGTTGTGCCTGCACTGCTGGCGTAGCGGTAGAGCTCGGCGTGGTGGAGGTAATGCCAGCTGTGGAGGAGCTTGTCGAGCATAGAAAGGCCTTGGTACATTCGCCACCTCTTCCTGCAATAGATCCAGGGAATACGCAGTATCGAGGTCGACAGGATTCTGAATGGTAATGATTGAACGAATGTGTGCATTGAGACCATCTAGGAAACGAGTGGTGTAATGCAGCGGCTCTAAATTGGGTTCATAGGCAGCGAGATGGTCGATTAGTGTAGCGAAACGCTCAACATAGTCGGTGACAGTGGTGGTTTGGTGGATTTGATATAGTTGGCAAAGTAGGGCTTGGTGTTGATTGCGGTCGAATCGGACAAGCAACCAGCCGCAGAATTCCTCCCACGTAGCAGTGGAAATTTTGTGCTGCACTGATTGAAGCCAACGCGCGGCAGTGCCATCGAACTGCATGGTAGCTACTGAAATCCACACTTGTTTGGGTGTACTATAAAGGCGAAAATAGTCTTCGCAGCGTTGCTGCCAGAGCTTGGGACATGTGCCATCGAAACGGGGGAAATCAATTTTAGGGAGTGATCTAATGTGTGGAGAGGGATCATCGGTGAAACGAGGAGCAGTATCAGTGAAACGAGGGGTATTGGGTCGGCCGGAATACGCACCTCTTGCCGGAGGAGGCACGTAGAGAGGCGGAGCCTCGTGTGCTTTCCCCCGGCCGAATTTGTCTTCGCCGTGCCCACTTGGGCCGATCTCGCCGTCCTTTTGCATCGTAGGTGATGACGCCGACGGGGAAGCCGTGGTGTAGACGTTCCCGGGCGGGACGACTTGATCCAGACGGAGGTGGAGATCGCCGAGATCCGCGCGAATTTCGTCGAGCATCTCCATGGAGTGGCGTTGATGCGCCGCCATCGCCTCCGAGCTCGCCGCGCGCTGCTCGTCCAACGCCTTCTTCTGGCCGTCGACGAGCTTGTGGATCGACTCCAGCAGCACCTTGTTGGAGAGATCTTCAACTTCCATGGTGTGGTTGGTGGTGTACTGGCGGGTGCGGTGGTGGGTGGGTGGGGGAAAAAATTGCTCCAGATCGAAGCTCCAGATCGGGGCTCTGATACCAGATTGTTAACTACTCGATCTCACTAGGCGATAGTAGTAGGCATGCTCGCTGAATTGCTGCGAGGGAGGATTCGATTAGGGTTCATCCTTGTCTACAAGATCTGGTACAGAGGAGCAACAACGACGGCATCTGCCGTGTCTGCCAAGCCGAGTAGCAAGACGCACACACACGCCTATTTCTAGTCACGCAGCCGTGCGGGGAGTTGTCATGGGCGGCTGCTTCTCCTCGCAGGTCCTGGGCCTGGGCCTGTACGTGGGTCAGCGTCGTGGGCCGCACCTGGGTCGCTAACACAACTCCACTGAATTTCCGCTATGGTGAGATTATTTTCTTAGTACGTCGGCAAACGGTTTCTCACTGCTCCAGTTTCTGTTTTTGATCTCCCATACTGCATCTACCTCTTATCCAGTTGCATCTAGATTCTAAATTCCCCTGTGTGTTGAGGGGCCTTAGTGCAGCTACTTCCTGATTTAGATTCTCATGCTCGCTAACTGATTTTTTTTTGCGTCTTCTTGGCTTGCAATCTGATGCTGTTTGCCATCGTGCAACCTACTGCAATCTGGCCCGGATAGACGTATGTTAGCTGGGAGTTTTTTTGGGATCCTCTCTGTTCGTTCATCCTACCTGGTGCAACCAAAAGGGACCAGGTCCAAAGTAATGACGGGTTCATATTCCAAGCTAACTGAGGTTATACTCTGAACATATGTACTTTTGTATCGACTTCAGTTACTAGGTTGATTAGACGAAAGGAATTTCGCAGTTGCTTCTCTAAACATATGTACATTTTTCACTCCAGCAGGTTAGACTCAGAAGAGCAAATAAAATAAGCATTTGCTCTGGGATAATTATGCACGGTGTTCTAATAATTGATGTCAATTTGTTTGGTTCGCCAATCCTCATGCCAACACAACTACCAGTCTACTGAGGCATTCTTCGTATCCGTGTTCTTGCACAACTATATTCAGGTAAACGGTTATACTATTTAAAAAAAATATATTACCTAATTGTTTGTTTGGTTCAGGATTTGCATTAGTATAAGCTCTTCCACGATGAATGTTGATTCCAAATATATATCGCAGGACCCCTGTTACTTTCATGCTCTACTTCGCACTTTGTATTCTTCTTCTTCATTTTCGTCGTCATTAAAGTTGTTAGCATTTATCATGTATATTTTAGATTAAAGAAAACTTCGATGGGTAATATTTGACTTCAACAATTGTTTATCATGTATACATATTTCCGCGCAATGTATATTGGTGCATCAGTTTGAAGTATTTCATAAATCCATTGCACCACCTATTTTGTAATTTCCTTTGAGTGTGTTCATCTCTAAAATGTCACGTCGCAACGCGCGGGGTACCATCTAGTTCTATATATGGTACGAGCCTAGACGTCCATGATGTTTACGTGATTATCCCATGCATGATGTCGTTAGGACGACATGCCGTCAGTGCAGGGAAACTTTGTTGAGAACTTTAGGAGTACAACATTAGAACACAGACTTGTGGCTCCCGGGCACCAGTGTGCCCCGGGAGACATTGTTTTGTCCGAAACCTTACGGCTGAAACAAAGGCTGCGCTTAAAAAAATGGGATACATGCAGAATCCATAGAAAATGCCATAAAATGGATGGACCACATTTGTTGGTCAGTAGTCAGTACACACAAAACATTTTCAATATGTTTGAAATTTCCTATTAGCTAGTACTCTGAAAGAATATATAATCCTGGGGTCCAGCTGTGCTATATGATAAACATGGGTTACACACTGTTGTCCAGCATGAATAACATGTAGCGGGATAGTGGTTGAGAAGTACGCACTATCATCATTCATATCTTTATTAGAATGTTATTTTGTTCTAGATATGGTAGGAACCTAGGCGTCCATGATGTTTACGTGTTTCTCCCATGATGTCGTTAGGATGACAGGCCGTCAGTGCACTTCGTTGAGAACTCTAGGAGTACAACATTAGACCGTAGACCTTGTCGCTCCCAAGCACCAGTGTGCCCGCCTACAATTTGTTTTGAAATTTTGAATTTGAGTTTGAAAAAATCCAAAACATTTCCTATGATCCATCCATAGTTTCTACGTATGTGCTAATTTTCGTATTCCGATTTATATAAAAATAACAAAATCCTGGGCAAAAAAGGTAAAATAGTAGTATGTTAAATCTGTTTGAAATTTCTCTTTTGTGTGTAGCGCAAAATATAAGATTTGTTTTGGATGAAACTGTTGGCATGGTATATAATGTGTCTATATATATTTGCATACCAAGTTTCAACTGTAAACCTATAAGTATGGTTTTCAATATTTTCAAAAAACAGGCAGAGTGGTGCTCAGGAGGCACTACCGATTTTCCTACAACATTACCACTTCACAAGGCCTTAGGGCACCTCCAACGGGCTGGCGCAAATGGACCAGCCCAGTCCGCTTTTGTCCGAACGGACAAATGTCCAGCTCCAACGGGCTGGCGCATCCAGACTGGTGTCCGCCCGGACACCAGTTTTCGACCCAAACGCGGCCCAACTTTGGGGCGGCTTTGGGGCGGGACGGACAGGCTCTCGGTCCGCCTCCTTGTCCTCCCTGTCCGCGTCGGGCCCAAGGTCCAGCCACAGAATCCCCTCCCCAAACCCTCGTTCGGCCGCCCATTCCCTCCCCAGCCGCCCCCAGCCGCCCTCGCCCCGCCGCCCTAGCAGCTGCCGCCCCCACCCGCCCTCGCCGCCCAGCCGTTCATGGAGGACGGGCTGTCCAAATTCAGGGCCGCGACCGGCGCCGCCCTACTCGCGGTGAAGAAGGAGCCGAAGCCAGCCTCGGTCAAGCGACAAGGCCGGAGGGAGAGGATTCGAGAGAAGAAGGCAGAGGAGAAGGCCGCCCTCGCAGCGGCCAAGGAGAAGGAGAGGCTCGCCGCCATCGCGAATCAGGCCAACTCCGACCTCATCGCCGCCCAGGCCGCCGCCCGAGCTGTCCTTCTCCTCAAATGGGAGGTTTTTGCAGGGGCCTTCGTTGCTGCCACCGGCCTCTCCCCCGACACGGTTCCGTCGGCCGGAAGCTCGGTCTCTTCCGCCAAAGGGAAGCCGCCTAAAACCTCGTCCCCCAGCCTCTCGACACCGTCGCCGGCCGTCGGCCATCACCCAGTGTCGAGGCTGGGTTCCCGCGAGGACTCGCCGGAGATTTCGTCGGTCCCGGTCGAGCCGAAGGCGCTCGACCTCAACGTGACCACGAGTGCCGGCGACGGGCGGCCCCGTGGCAAATCGAAGACCACGGCGGGTGGCAGGATGACCATGCGCGAGGCCCGTGCCCTCATGTTCGACAGGAGCGAGTTCCCGCCGACGACGCCTGACAACCCGGCCTACTTCACTGAGGATGTCATGGACGACATGATCAACGGCCGCACCTACTTCGACCCTGCCGAGGCCGAGACACAAGAGGCCAACACCTACTTCGACCTGGCCAACCTCGACACACAAGACCCCGACGCGACCATGCCCGAGACGGGGGCCGATGTGGTCGACATTGAGGTTGAGCCATGATACGTCTCCAACGTATCAATAATTTCTGTTGTTCCATGCTTATATTATACCATTTGCTACATATTTTATATACACTTCATATCACTTTTATGTATTTTCTGGGACTAACCTATTAACAAGATGCCACAGTGACAGTTCCCTGTTTTCTGCTGTTTTTGGTTTCAGAAAGTTACTTCTGGAAATATTCTCGGAATTGAACGAAACAAAAGGCCAAGTCTCTATTTTTCCAACACGTACACAGAGTCCGAAGGAGAGACGAAAGGGAGCCACGAGGTGGCCAAACCACAGGCCGGCGCGGCAGTGGGCCCCACCGCGCCGCCTGGTGGTTTGGGCCCCTCGGGGTCCGCCGACATCGTCCCTTCGCCTATTTATTCCCCGAGACGTGAAAACCTTAAGGCACCGAGCCTTTCATCCAGAACATATTCGCTGCCGCCGCCGTCGTCAACCCGCCTCCGGAGTGATGCGTGAGTAGTTCATCCTTGGACTATGGGTCCATAGCAGTAGCTAGATTGTTGTCTTCTCCACTTGTGCCATCATGTTTAGATCTTGTGAGCTGCCTATCATGATCAAAATCATCTTATTGTAATGCCACATGTTGTGTTGATACCTATGTGGAGCTGAATATTATATTATCATGTCTATGTCTTTTGTGATCTTGCATGCTCTCCGTTACTTGTTGAAGCCTTGGCCAAGTGAATACTTGTGACTCCAAGAGAGGGTATTTATGCATGATAGTTGGGTTCAACCTCTATTTAACCTGGGATAGTGACAGCAAGTTCTAAGGTTGTAGATGTATTGCTGCCACTAGGAGTAAAACAGCAATGCTTTATTCAAGGATGAATGTATTGTTTACATTACGCACATTACTTAATGCAATTGTCTGTTGCTTACAACTTAATACTGCAAGGGGTACGGATGTTAACCGGAAAGTGGACTATTTAGGCATAGATGCATGCTGGATAGCGGTCTATGTACTTTGTCATAATGTCCAAATGAATCTCATAGTAGACACCACAACTCGCACATGCATGTTATATGCACTTATCGATTGTCAATTGCCCAGCTGTAATTTGTTTACCCAGCATGTTAGTTATCTTATTGGAGAGACACCACTAGTGAACTGTGGACCCCGGTCCATTCTTTTACATCTGAAATATAATCTACTGCAATCATTGTTCTCTACTATTTTATGCAAACAATAATCATCTTCCATACGATACGTTTAACCCTTTGTTTTCAGCAAGCCGGTGAGATTGACAACCTCACTGTTAAGTTGGGGCAAAGTAATTTGATCGTGTTGTGCAGGTTCCATGTTGGCACCAGAATCCCTGGTGTTGCGCCACAGTACACTTATTCACCAACACCTTCGAAGCAACCTCGTTTTCCTACTGGTTCGATAAAACCTTGGTTTCATACTGAGGGAAAACTTGCTGCTGCACTCATCATACCTTTCTCTTGGGGTTCCCAACTAACGTATGACGTACAAGCATTGTTTCTGGTGCTGTTGCCGGGAGATATTCCCTCGACAACTTAGCGCTAGCAACACGTTTTCTGGCGCCGTTGCCGGGGAAAACCGAATTGCTTCTGGAAGTGGAGTCTCTCACACCGAATCTCTTTACTTTGTTATTTGTCTTGCTTAATTTATTTTTATTTAGTCTTGTTTGCTCTCTTTATCAAAAACACAAAAAAATTAGTTACTTGTTTAATTCGGTTTGATTTTTGTTTTTCAAAATGAGTACTCCTGAGAACACTAAGTTGTGTGACTTCACTAGCACAAACAACAATGATTTCATATGCACTCCAATTGCTCCACCTGCTTCTAAAGCAGAATTTTATGAAATTAAACCTGCTCTATTAAATCTTGTTATGAAAGAGCAATTTTTTGGTGTTAGTACTGATGATGCTGCTGCCTATCTTAATAACTTTGTTGAACTTTGTGAAATGCAAAAGTATAAGGATATGGATGGGGATATTATAAAACTGAAACTTTATCCTTTCTCCTTGAGAGGAAGAGCTAAATAATGGTTACTTTCTTTGCCTAGAAATAGTATTGATTCTTGGACAAAATGCAAAGATGCTTTTATAGGGAAATATTATCCTCCTGCTAAGATTATATCCTTGAGAATTAGCATTATGAATTTTAAACAACTTGATAATGAACATGTTTCTCAAGCTTGGGAAAGAATGAAATCTTTGGTGAAGAATTGTCCCACTCATGGACTGACTACTTGGATGAACATCCAAACCTTTTATGCAGGATTAAATTTTTCCTCAAGGAACTTATTGGATTCGGCCTCTGGAGGAACCTTTATGTCCATCACTTTAGGTGCAGCAACAAAGCTACTTGATGATATGATGATCAACTATTCCGAATGGCACACCGAAAGAGCTCCTCAAGGTAAGAAGGTAAATTCTGTTGAAGAAACCTCCTCTTTGAGTGATAAGATTGATGCTATTATGTCTGTGCTTGTGAATGGTAGATCTCATGTTGATCCTAATAATGTTCCTTTAGCTTCATTGGTTGCTCAAGAAGAGCATGTTGATGTGAACTTCATTAAAAACAACAACTTCAACAACAATGCTTATAGGAATAATTTTGGTAGCAACAACTCTAGGCCTTTTCTTTTAAGTGGTAATGGTTATTCTAATGCTAGATCTTTTATGCCTAGTGAGGAAAGGATGATAGAAATTGAGAGATCAACTAAAAGCTTTATGCAATCACAATTTGAGCAAATCAATTGTTTACAAAAGCTATGAATGAACAAACTGCCATGTTGAAGAATATAGGACAGCAACTCGAAAATAAAAATAGTGAGATTTCAGGTTTGCAAACTAAGATTTCCATTGCTGAAAACCGTATTTCATCTATGTATAAAGCTCAGTCCTCTTTGATTAATAACATGGCAGCGAAACCTAAAGGTCTTGATGAGTCATTTGCTACAGCAAATGCCATCCAAGTTCGAATCTATACCTAATAATAAAAGCGCTAAGGATTCCGCCTTTTGATTTGGTAGGTCATCTAAATTACCCCTAAAGTTACAATTAATTACCCACCTATGCCATCACTAAGTAAAAAAAAGTTTCGTCGGTTCTGAATCGTATGTCGGCCAAATCCTTTCCGAATACTGTCCGATCTCCTTTTTAGTTTTTCCTTCGTCCTTCGTAATTACTATGACACTCGCACCCACAAGGCTCGATAGAAAGCCCATATATTGGGGCCGGCCCAGTTGCATCGGAGCATGTTCGTACGAATGTCGATTATCAGCGTGTGCTTCCCTCAAAACAAAACAAAAGATCCCTTCAAAAAAAATATCGCACGCAACATTGTTTCACGTCCAGCAGGCTATGCCAGCCGTATATTAACAACCAACGAGCTCACTATTTCATGTGAAATTCTGACGAGCTTTTTAACTTGAACAAGCTTATAGGAACCTACGAACGAGCTCTCGAAACTTACTTCGTTACAAAAATGTACTCTTATTATTCACATCGCAGCAAACGTATCAATCCGTTAAAAAAATACCTGCTTTAAGATGATGAAAATATAGCTAGCTGCATCCAAGTCAGCGTCGAATTAAAGCGCACTGATCGTTTCGTTCCGTCAACAAGAAACGTATTTTTAATAGTAATATTTTTCATGGCCTGAAAAATGTTCAACAAGAATCCATCTGTAGCAAAACACGAACAAATTCATAGCATAATATTTAATGGAGAATGAATTCTCTCTTGTCCATTTCCCACGTCGAGACTTAGCTATTCATGCCTCTGCCAATATATTTCTGTGCACACACGCTCGGCAAGCCGAACCATCAAGCCATCTCCTCCAATATTTCTCTTTTCTTTCTTCCACTAATCATGTGACCCCATTGGTCATTACATATAATTATTAAAACAGAACAAATCATACAACATAAATGTTAAGATAGAATGTTGAACAGAGGTAAGGGCTACAGGTGTTGATTGACTAAAAAGTTGATATGTTTTACCTCCGTTGCAATGCGCGGGTAGAGTTTGATGTTGGATGTTACATTTTGTTTGTAGAAAACACCTGGCATATTTTCCCTCATAGTATGATCTGAACTTTTCAAGTGCCCATGTAATTTGAAGAGTACTCTAATTTGGTTCGGAAGTCAAACCATCCTATCCCCAAAGCTGCATGCATCGCACAATGTACAAACCTGGTAGAAAACTTGAAAAAAACAGAACGATTGTTTGGATTGGGCCCTTTGTCCTGTTTAAAACCTTTTTTAGGGTTAATGCAACAGTTGAACCACAGACATGGATTTAAGCAGAATTTGGGGTCTCGGGAAAAGGGTGGAGTTTTAAACCGGAGGGATGCAGCTTCAGTGACTTTGAAGTACAAAGACTGGTCGTGACTTTGCTCCTACTATACAACGAATTATGTTAAGAAACAATTGAAAAAACCATGTAGATATTAGATATTCTGCATCCTGGTAAAGTTTTGGCGCATTTCAATAAAAGGTTTGTCAAAAAACATCATTTTAAATTTCACTACCAAAATAACTCAAGTTCGAACTATCAAGGAAAATTATGAAAACAATCCAGTAAATCTCATGTACTTTATTATGAATTTGAAAATGTAATTAGGCTGAAAATTAGTTATGTTAACAAAATTTTATCGTGGTCACTAGGATCTCATGAAATCGTACGAGGACATCAAGATAGAGGCCAGTCCCAATAGTTCCGGGGCGACCTTATAAACAATTCGCGCATCCCTCAAGCGGCATGAATCTCTTGTGCGGTAGCAAAGCCATATTTCAAATCCAAAGCTGTACTGATTTTTTTAAACCCGGTGCAACGCACGGGCACTTTTACTAGTTGATAATAATATTAGGATGTTGGCTGAATTGCATGCTAGGTGGGAAAAAGAGGAAGAACTTGAAAAAGAGAATAGAATAGTTAGAGTTTTTACTATCACCACCACTAGTAATGCTAATGTTTCAAGGATGAATAGTAAGCCTCCTACTATTGATGGTAATGTTATTGGTGTTGGTAATGTCTCTACTACTTCTGCAAAGCGTTTGAAATTGCCTAAAACTGCTGAAACTTTTTCTGATAAAAGTGCTGAAATTTTTCAAACTATTGGAGACAATGGTTCCACCACCATTGACAATAATGATTTTGATTTTGATGATTGTAACATCTCTGAAGTTATTATGTTCTTGCAAAAATTAGCTAGAAGTCCCAATGCTAGCACTATTAATTTGGCTTTTACAAAGCATATTACAAATGCTCTTTTGCAAGCTAGGGAGGAGAAGTTGAAACTTAAAGCTTCTATTCCTAGGAAATTAGAAGATGGTTGGGAACCCATCATTAAGGTAAAGGTGAATGATTTTGATTGCAATGCCTTGTGTGATCTTGGTGCAAGTATTTCGGTTTTGCCCAAGAAGCTTTATGATATTCTTGATTTGCCACCTTTGGAACATTGTTATTTGGATGTTTTTCTCGCTGATAATGCTATGAAGAAACCTTTGGGGCGAGTTAATGATGTTTTTATTACAGTAAACAATAAGCTTGTCCCTGTTGATTTTATTGTTATGGATATTGAATGCAATGCATCTTGTCCTATTGTTTTGGGATGACCTTTTCTTCGAACTGTTGGTGTCATCATTGATATGAAAGAAGGTAATATAAGGTACCAATTTCCTCTCAAGAAAGGTATGGAACACTTCCCTAGGAAGAGAATGAAGTTACCTTTTGACTCTATTGTTAGAGCAAGTTATGATGTCAATGCTCCTCCACTTTTTAACACTTGATTTTCACTTTCTGCGCCTAGCTGAAAGGCGTTAAAGAAAAGCGCTTATGGGAGACAACCCATCATTTTTATTTGCTGTTATTTTTGTTTTCTTTGAGTCAAGGAGTTTTGTTACTTCTGTAGCAACTCCTTTGTATATTTATTTTATCGCAATGTTGAGCCAAGTAAAGTTCTATATTGAAAGTTGATGCAAGATTTGGATTTCTGCGCAGTGACAGATTTTTAGCTATCACGGATTTGAGCTTATCTCCCTGTAGAAAATTCAAACAATTCTGAAAAAAATCACGCATATTCCTGAGATATGTACGCAACTTTCATTATTTTAGGCCAGATCCATCTGAGAAACTTAAGTGCCTCGAAAAAATTCGTCATTCCAAACTGTTCTGTTTTTGACAGATTCTGCCTTTTGTTTTGCATTCGCTCTTTTACTGTGTTTGTGTGGATTTCCTTACTCCACAAAGCATTGGTGGCTGTAGCTAATGTCCAGAAGATTTGGGATTGATTGTATCATTACAGAATATGAGAATTTTTGATTATGCACTAACCGTCTAATGAGAACTGTCTTGAGTTTGGTGTGAAGGAAGTTTTCAAGGATCAAGCGAGAAGGGTGATATTATGTGATCAAGAAGAGTGAAAAGGCTAAGCTTGGGGATGCCCCCGTGGTTCATCCCAACCATATTCAGAGAGACTCAAGCGTCTAAGCTTGGAGATGCATTGGGCATCCCCTTCTTCATCAACAAACTTATCAGGTCATCTCTAGTGAAACTATATTTTAATTCTTTCACATCTTATGCGCTTTACTTGAAGCGTCTGTGTGTTTTTATTTTTGTTTTTGTTTGAATAAATTTGGATCCTAGCAATCCTTGTGTGGGAGAGAGACACGCTCCGCTTTTTCATATGAATACTCATGTTCTTCACTTATATTTGTTGAGTATTCTTAACTAGCTACTGCAGTGCTTTTAGCTCCTGTTTTTCATGCATCTCTTCGAGCTGTTAGCACTTGTTTATAAATACTCTCTTGCTGCATTATATTATCATTTGGAGAGTTTATGTTTAAATAAATTAATTGGTGTTTGTTTGGAAGAAGTAAAATGCTACATGTAGTAGTTGGTATCGGAAAAGACATGTGCATTCTTGTAGATCATTGTCTTGTTTCGATTTGATACTTTGCAATTGTTTTGAGCTCTCAAGTAGATCATGTTTAAGCTCTTGCATCATGTAGTTAAAGCCTAGTAGTGGAGAACTACCGTAGAGCTTGTTGAGACTTGGGATGCATATTTGTTCTCTCTAAGGTCTAGATATTTTCTGGTAAAATGTTTGAGCAACAAGGAAGACAGTGTAGAGTCTTATAATACTTGCAATATGTTTTTATGTGATTCTTGTTGTACCGGTTTATACTTGTGTTTGCTTCAAACAACCTTGCTAGCCTAAACTCTGTAGTGAGAGGGAATTCTTCTCGTGCATCCAAAACTTGAGCCAAAACCCATGCCATTTGTGTCCACCATACCTATAAAGGGTTGGGAGGAGTGTCAACTATAAAGAAACTAAAATACATGTGTAAACAAAAGAGAAGTGGGATGATCTACCTTACTGGTAGAGATAACATCCTTCAAGGGAGCCGCTCTTGAAAGTCTGGTTGACAAGGGGGTTAGAGTGCCCACTACCATTCATTGACAACAACAAACACCTCTCAAATACTTATTTTGTGCTCTCTATATGCTTTCAAAAATTTAAAAAGCTCTAGCACATGATTTAATGCCTGCTTTCCTCTGCGAAGGGCCTATCTTTTACTTTATGTTGAGTCAGTTTACCTACTCCTTTCTATCTTAGAAGCAAACACTTGTGTCAACTTTGTGTGCATTGATTCTTACATGTTTACTTATTGCACTTGTTATATTGCTTTATTATGACAACTATCCATGAGATATACATGTTACAAGTTGAAAGCAATTGCTGAAACTTAATCATCCTTTGTGTTGCTTCAATGCCTTTTACTTTGAATCTATTGCTTTATGAGTTACCTCTTATGCAAAACTTTTTGATACTTGTCTTGAAAGTACTATTCATGAAAAGTTTTTGCTTATATGATTCATTGTTTACTCTTTATCTATTTGTTAGCAAATTATAGACCATTGCTTTGAGTCACTTCATTCATGACATGAGCCTTGCAATATATTGATCAAGATTGTGTGAAAGCATGTCTCCTCAGAAATTATTTGTTGTTATCGTGTACCTACTCGAGAACGAGTAGAACTAAGCTTGGGGATGCTTGATACGTCTCCAACGTATCCATAATTTCTGCTGTTCCATGCTTATATTATACCATTTGCTACATGTTTTATATACACTTCATATCACTTTTATGCATTTTCTGGGACTAACCTATTAACAAGATGCCACAGTGCCAGTTCCCTGTTTTCTGCTGTTTTTGGTTTCAGAAAGTTACTTCTGGAAATATTCTCGGAATTGCACGAAACAAAAGGCCAAGTCCCTATTTTTCCAACACGTACACAGAGTCCGAAGGAGAGACGAAGGGGAGCCACGAGGTGGCCAAACCACAGGCCGGCGCGGCAGTGGGCCCCACCGCGCCGCCTGGTGGTTTGGGCCCCTCGGGGGTCCGCCGACATCGCCCCTTCGCCTATTTATTCCCCGAGACGTGAAAACCCTAAGGCACCGAGCCTTTTATCCAGAACATATTCGCTGCCGCCGCCGTCGTCAACCCTAACTCGGGGGTTCTGAAGCTCTTCCCGGCACCCTGCCGGAGAGGGGAATCATCACCGGAGGGCTCTACATCGCCATGCCCGCCTCCGGAGTGATGCGTGAGTAATTCATCCTTGGATTATGGGTCCATAGCAGTAGCTAGATGGTTGTCTTCTCCACTTGTGCCATCATGTTTAGATCTTGTGAGCTGCCTATCATGATCAAGATCATCTTATTGTAATGCTACATGTTGTGTTTGCTGGGATCTGACTTATATTGATACCTATATGGAGCTGAATATTATATTATCATGTCTATGTCATTTGTGATCTTGCATGCTCTCCGTTACTTGTTGAAGCCTTGGCCAAGTGAATACTTGTGACTCCAAGAGGGGGTATTTATGCATGATAGTTGGGTTCAACCTCTATTTAACCTGGGATAGTGACAGCAAGTTCTAAGGTTGTAGATGTGTTGTTGCCACTAGGGGTAAAACATCAATGCTTTATTCAAGGATGAATGTATTGTTTACATTACGCACATTACTTAATGCAATTGTTTGTTGCTTGCAACTTATACTGCAAGGGGTACGGATGTTAACCGAAAGTGGACTATTTAGGCATAGATGCATGCTGGATAGCGGTCTATGTACTTTGTCGTAATGCCCAAATGAATCTCATAGTAGACACCACAACTCGCACATGCATGTTATATGCACTTATCGATTGTCAATTGCCCAGCTGTAATTTGTTTACCCAGCATGTTACTTATCTTATTGGAGAGACACCACTAGTGAACTGTGGACCCCGGTCCATTCTTTTACATCTGAAATACAATCTACTGCAATCATTGTTCTCTACTATTTTATGCAAACAAACATCATCTTCCATACGATACGTTTAACCCTTTGTTTTCAGCAATCCGGTGAGATTGACAACCTCACTGTTAAGTTGGGGCAAAGTAATTTGATTGTGTTGTGCAGGTTCCATGTTGGCACCAGAATCCCTGGTGTTGCGCCGCAGTACACTTCTTCACCAACACCTTCGAAGCAACCTCGTTTTCCTACTGGTTCGATAAAATCTTGGTTTCATACTGAGGGAAAACTTGCTGCTGCACTCATCATACCTTCCTGTTGGGGTTCCCAACTAACGTGTAACGTACAAGCATTGTTTCTGGTGCTGTTGTCGGGGAGATATTCCCTCGTCAACTTAGCACTAGCAAGCCACTCGATGTTGACGAGGAGCACGCCCTAATCGCGGCCTCCTACACCGACAAGGAAGACAAGGTGCTATGCGAGTCATGGATGACTTGTGGCGAAAATGCAAAATGGGGTGCCCAACAAAGGGGCATCGCATTTTGGTTTAGGGTGCACAAGCATTTCCATGAGCAAAGGAAATTGCCGCCCTACCAGATTGAGAGTGATCGCAATGAGGGCTTACTCACAAAGAGGTGGCAACACATCTCGGCCGAGTGTTGCAAATTCCAAGCGGCCTACGAGCATGTCAAGAACCGGCCGGTGAGCGGCTTCGGGGTTGAGGACAAGATGAATCAAGCCTTGGAGTACTTCAAGGTGGCCTTCAAGACCAAGTTCACCTTGGGCCATTGTTGGTACATGATCAAGGGTTGTCCAAAGTGGTAAGAGATCTACAACTCCATGAAGAAAGGAGGGCTTGAAGGCTCGAAGAAGAGAGCCAACGATGAAGCCGATGATGATGTGAATCCCGGCCAAAGCTCGGGTGGCCGGGCTGTGCAGCCGAGAGGACACAAGTCCTCGGCGCAAGATGTGAAGCGTGAGGCGACACAAGCACAATTGGAGGAGACCTTGAAGACGTTGATCGCCGGCAAAGAAGAGTCCACCGCCGCTAGGTATGTGGAGAAACGCAAGGACAAGGAGGAAGCCATGGAAAGGTATGTGGAGATGACAAGGAAGAACCTCGAGATCGAGCAAGAGAAGATCAAGGCCGAGGAGACCTGGCTCAAGCTCGAGGCCAAGGCGGAGGAGAATCGCGTGAGGCTTGCGTTGCTCGCCGAAGAGAACCGGATCATGATGGCCGACTTGACCATCATGGACCCGGAGCAAAGGGCATGGATTCTCAAGAAGCAAAAGATGATCCGTGAGCGCGAGGACATGTGATATCTTATTTATTTCTATTTATTATGTGTTGAACTATTTTAATTTTGAACAATTTGTATTTTGAACTATTTGCATTTCGAACTATTTGGATTGAGGCCAATTTGAGTCATTTGAATGTTCCAATATTTTTTGTTGGCCCCTTTTACGCCAGGCTGTTGGGGGCACCCCCACCCCAAACGGACAAAGGCCCAAAATGTGTCCGCTGTCCGCCCCCAAACGGACCAAATCGGACACATTGGGGTGTCCATTTGCTCCACCCCGTTGGAGGTGCCCTTACAGCATGCCCTTCTATATAAAATCCCAACGTACAGTTCCTCCTCCCATCCTCACCCGTCAGTCCGTCACCTCACTGCAGATATCCTACACCATCGAACATGATGAGTCCGTCCTCTCACCTGAAGAGCTTTAGAATTCTACACCAACGAGCTGCCAAAATCCTCCTGCTTCATAGTATCACCACCACCACAATAGCAGCTGTTGTCCTCATTTTTTTACATAAGGGGGTGCGGATCCCGGCCTCTGCATCCAAAAGATGCACACAGCCACCCACAATTATTAAACATCCGATAGTACAAGCTCACAATTCATGGGTCACTTAAGGTGGCTACAAAAATCAGCCACTCGAACAAATGAATATTAAACATCTAGACGTCTAGGTTGAAGCCATCCTCCCCGGCTGAAGATAGCCCGCACAATAGCCAACATACGGGTACAGCTGGCATCCATAAGCCCACGCTGGTCCGCAGGGAGTAGGAATGACCATGAGTGGATCCAATAGCACGCCTTGTGGATAACCTGCAAATAATGAGTTGAATTTGATTTGTTAAAAACATTGTCATTTCTACAGTTCCAAGTAGCCCACAATATGGCCGCAACACCAATACGAATACGAGCTTTAGTGACTTTATCTATTCCATTTAGCCAACTACCAAACAGATTCGCAATGCTCGTAGGTGGGTATACATTAAAAGTGAAATGCACTAGTCTCAAAATATCGCGAACAAACTCACACTTAATGAAGCGATGTTCAACGGACTCATCCGCATCGCAGAAAACACACTTCTTACATCCAATCCACCTTCTTTAATCAAATTGTCTTTTGTCAAAATTTCTTTTCTGTTTAGAAACCATAGGAAGATTTTTATTTTTAGCGGAATTTTTAACTTCCATAGATACTTACGCATGTATCTAGTATGTCCATTTAATAAATCCTCATAATATGACTTAACCGTAAAGGTTCCATTAGAACATTAGAAGTAAGCATCCATTTAAATTTATCTTCCTCGTCTATAAGGTTGACTCGCATTAGCCTCTCAACTAAGTTAAGCCAATGAGTTCTATTATTTCCTACCAATACCCGGTGAAATGGAAGATTGATAGGTATTGTCCCAAGAACATTAGCTACAGTATTATGTTTGTTGGAAGCAATGGCATATAGGGATGGGTATTCAGTTTGAAGAGAGACATGGCCTAACCAGCTATCTTCCCAAAACTGAATCTGCTCCCTATTACCTATCGAAAATCTGCCACGCTTAAAAAAATCATCTTTTACCTTCATAATTCCTTTCCAAAAAGGTGAATCCATAGGTTTAACTTGTACTTGAGACAACGTTTTATCTCCTAAGTACTTGTTAACTAATAACTCTTTCCAAACACCCTCTTCATTCAAAATTTTATGCAACCATTTACTAAAGAGACACTTATTATGTACTTCTAAAACCGAAATTCCCAATCCACCTTGATCCTTTGGTCTACAAACCAAGTTCCATTTAGTTAGTCTATATTTCCTTTTGAGTTGATTGCTTTGCCAAAAAAAACGTGAACGATAAAAATCTAATCGTTTTCGAACCCCCTTTGGGATTTCGAAAAACGATAGTAAGAACATTGGTAGACTTGTTAAAACTGAATTTATAAGCACAAGACGGTCCCCGTATGACAACATTCTTGCTACCCAAGCCGCCAAATTCTTCTCAAACCGATCCTCCACTGTTTTCCATTCCTTGTTTAGCAATTTTCTATAACTAGTCGTCAACCCGTGCATGCGCACGGGCTATTTTTGTAATACTCAACATTAAAAAATAATGTAAGAGAACTTCTAATTCGTATCCCAACTCTAAGTTTTGCATTCTAAAATGTAAATTTATCTAGATGCAAGTATATATACATACATACTTTCAATTTATTCTTGTATGTCTCTGCTATTTTTCAAAAAGCTTAAATATTAAATGCACGCGTATACATCTAATATTAATAAACATTAGATCAGATTAGCACGGTTGTTTCACTAAAAAATTAGATCCCTACGACACTAATCTTATCCGGTGTGATATTTTATAAGGAAACCCATAGCGAACAGCCAACCTTACCTTAGATCTTTTTAGATTATTTGATTAGTAACAGCTTCAAATTTACAGCCAATGTTACAGCAGCAAGCAAAAGAGAGAAGACAAATACAAAATACATGAGACTTACCCTGAAACTTTTCAGCACATTCCCGCTGTTATTGCTGGTTGTGTGACCGTGTGGCCAAGAGGTTCAGTTTGTCGGCGATTGGTAGATTACTGGAGCCATAGCTTGAGCTGTGGCCTGGTTGCAAATTCTATCATTTCTCACTCTTTAGATAATCATCTAGCACATGGCAAAATTCTTAACTGTGTGCCTCGGATTTTGACAGCAAGCATGCAGAAGTTCTAATTTTTCAGAGCTGGGTGGCCCCCGCAATTGCGCGGCTATGAATGAGATTATTTCTATCTTGATTGTTTTGTATTAGTTTTCTTTTTATGTCTTCTTTTCAAAATAATAAAGAGAAATAAGAAGTGTAAATATATTAAAATAATTAACAATAGTCGGTTTGTAGATCCTCATTAGGCGGACTGACACGATCATCAATTATTCCACCAAGTTATATTATGGAGGAGATGAATCTAGCATCAATTTGTATTCCACTCAACGTTTTCCACACACTCCAGCGATCAACCTTGTCATCGATCACTGATCACTAATGATAAAATTTTCAATGTCCAAAAATTAACATAAAAATGATCAGTGATATACTAACTTGATTCATTAGTGACATCACCTACTGATAAAGCGTGTGAATTACATTTTCTTCAGTAGACCATCTGATTTAATTCGTTGTTAATGATAGACTGAACAAAAATCAAGATATACGTGTTTGTCTTTAATACATGGCGTAAATTATTTTAGGTTTTCTATAAAACAATCCGTATAGTAGATAATTAAATTGGCAAATACATTTAATAATATCTTTCCGTGGACTACCGTGAAGCTCCTATTAATGTCTTGACATCTATCCATTCACGTGATTCTTAGGTTGTATGAGGTATCTATTTTGTATCCTCCTACTCCTATTCTAACATGATAAACGGATCATAAATTTAGTCTATATTTTTACTATTAAATACCTGATCGTACTCGGGCATCATCAGTTTGAAAGTTTTGTCCAAAGCTAAATGACACAAACGGTATCAGTTGGTCTGGCAATATTGCTATTGTTCTATTTCCCAGACTATCTCAGCTGCAATTATATCAAAGGCTAAGATGAATGACTAAATTATTAATCACCCCGTAATCAAAATTTACAAAACCTTTTTTTATATCAAGATGCATGAACCTTGCGTGCTTAATGCTGGCCGCAGCTGCCGCCTTTGTCGTCGACCACTGAATGCGCCATCGGTGCATCGCAGCTGCACGCTCAAGATTGGAAACCCGCTGGGTGCTTGCTTAGCATCGTGGCCTCTTCTTCAGCACCATGGCGACCTTTCACCTCCTCATCAAGCATGTGAAGTAGCCGCAAGCCCTATACAACAACACCATTTATCAAGCATAAGCGAATGAAATTCCAAAATTAAACTCATGAGAGGACATTGATAATCAACTCATAATGGTACATTTTGGTGTATATTTCCCTGCCTGCTCGCGAGATCAGGGAACGCCATCAATTTGAACCGCAAGCACGAATCGAGAGCATAACATAAACGCAGTGATGCCCGTGCTATATCTGGATTTGGACCCGATTCAGCGCTCGCCGCCGTTGAACCGCTTGACCTGCCGCAAGACCAAGAGATGGTGAGGATAGCGGTGGCCTTGGATGCCCGAAAGAGGGAGGCACAATCCTTAATTGCAAGCATAGTTCAAGGGGATTTGGTGCACCGACGTCCACTATTACTGGAGTCGATCCAGCGTCCCCGTTGAGATGATGTGCTCAAGCGGCGAGAGGACGGCTGCTGCCTTTAGCTTCGGCAAGAGATCAAGGATGGACCCGATTGTAAATTCGCCATCAATGGAGGCGCGATGGACACGTGGAACTGACCATAACAGCGACGGCGAGATGCAGCCTTTGCCAACGACGACGAAGACAGGCACACGCGTCCGCGAGATTGAGAGAAACATGCAGCTGTAGAACCACCCGTCGGCCGTAGGCGCTAATGACGACGACCGCTAGATGGCGATATCTGTACCCTCCATCCAGCAACGGCGGGCCGGGCGTTTCTCTACATCCAACGACAATTCATGGACTCTGCTAGGCTGCCCGGCCGGCCGTCGCGCGATACATCCATTGATCCTAGCAGTCGTACTTCTTTTTGGCAAGGATAGCAGTCGTACCTGAATAGAAAACCTACTCTGAGTCCTCTCCGGCATCTTCGACCTGCAGCTTCGCTGGAAGCCGGAGATGTTGGCGTCATCTGCGGCAGGGTCGATCTGCAGCTCGTACTTGACGTCGCCTATCAGTCGCAGCTCTTCGTCGATTGTCCTCGTGTGTGGCTTCCATCATCGTGTCCCCCTTTGTACCGGGAATCGATCAAAATAGGTTCATCCTCATCTTGTCGCGAGTTGCCGAACGATCAAAATAGGTTCATCCTCATCTTGTCGCGAGTTGCCGAACAGCATGCGCCGGCGTGGCCGTGATGGATGGCCTGATCTGTCGTGAATACCTTGAGTTTTGCTGGTTGCTTCATGCGCGCACCTGGAAAGTAACGCCGGCCCGGCCGGAGAAAATCGCTCCGCGCCTCTCTGTGTCCTCCAATGGATGAACACAATGGTCGTCTCATGTGCGTGCCTCTCTCTTGGATCATATATGCGTACGGTAGGATCTAAAATAATGTATGCTTTGTGAGGAAGCAATTGCTTTTGACGTGTGCAACTCAATCTCTTTATCAAGCATGTGAAGTAGCCGCAAGCCCTATACAACAACACCATTTATCAAGCATAAGCGAATGAAATTCCAAAATTAAACTCATGAGAGGACATTGATAATCAACTCATAATGGTACATTTGGTGTATATTTCCCTGCCTGCTCGCGAGATCAGGGAACGCCATCAATTTGAACCGCAAGCACGAATCGAGAGCATAACATAAACGCAGTGATGCCCGTGCTATATCTGGATTTGGACCCGATTCAGCGCTCGCCGCCGTTGAACCGCTTGACCTGCCGCAAGACCAAGAGATGGTGAGGATAGCGGTGGCCTTGGATGCCCGAAAGAGGGAGGCACAATCCTTAATTGCAAGCATAGTTCAAGGGGATTTGGTGCACCGACGTCCACTATTACTGGAGTCGATCCAGCGTCCCCGTTGAGATGATGTGCTCAAGCGGCGAGAGGACGGCTGCTGCCTTTAGCTTCGGCAAGAGATCAAGGATGGACCCGATTGTAAATTCGCCATCAATGGAGGCGCGATGGACACGTGGAACTGACCATAACAGCGACGGCGAGATGCAGCCTTTGCCAACGACGACGAAGACAGGCACACGCGTCCGCGAGATTGAGAGAAACATGCAGCTGTAGAACCACCCGTCGGCCGTAGGCGCTAATGACGACGACCGCTAGATGGCGATATCTGTACCCTCCATCCAGCAACGGCGGGCCGGGCGTTTCTCTACATCCAACGACAATTCATGGACTCTGCTAGGCTGCCCGGCCGGCCGTCGCGCGATACATCCATTGATCCTAGCAGTCGTACTTCTTTTTGGCAAGGATAGCAGTCGTACCTGAATAGAAAACCTACTCTGAGTCCTCTCCGGCATCTTCGACCTGCAGCTTCGCTGGAAGCCGGAGATGTTGGCGTCATCTGCGGCAGGGTCGATCTGCAGCTCGTACTTGACGTCGCCTATCAGTCGCAGCTCTTCGTCGATTGTCCTCGTGTGTGGCTTCCATCATCGTGTCCCCCTTTGTACCGGGAATCGATCAAAATAGGTTCATCCTCATCTTGTCGCGAGTTGCCGAACGATCAAAATAGGTTCATCCTCATCTTGTCGCGAGTTGCCGAACAGCATGCGCCGGCGTGGCCGTGATGGATGGCCTGATCTGTCGTGAATACCTTGAGTTTTGCTGGTTGCTTCATGCGCGCACCTGGAAAGTAACGCCGGCCCGGCCGGAGAAAATCGCTCCGCGCCTCTCTGTGTCCTCCAATGGATGAACACAATGGTCGTCTCATGTGCGTGCCTCTCTCTTGGATCATATATGCGTACGGTAGGATCTAAAATAATGTATGCTTTGTGAGGAAGCAATTGCTTTTGACGTGTGCAACTCAATCTCTTTTATCCTTCTCCTTGCGCACGTTGCTTCTCGCAATAACTTTTAAATCTACACCGTTCGCTCTTAGCTGGTTAATCTGAGCCGTTATTTGTCCTGTGTTTTAATTATATAATAGATTGTTCAGGTTCTAGTATTTTAAACAAAGTCATCTAGAGAAACTGCAAGCAGAAAATTAAAATCCACATATTCCCCTCAGCAAAAATCAATACAGTCTCAGAAGACGTCAAGATAATGTTTTTTTCCAAAGGATGTAGTTGATCGATCACAGGTAAGAGATTTAACATGTGGAGACTGCCACGACGCATGATTTGTTACGCTGGAAAATAGAATATTGACCTACTTTTCTAATGTTGGTGCCTACCGAGTCAGCCATTTGGTTAGCTAAATATCTAGTAACCGTACTACATAATTTTCCAAGCAAGAAAAGCTGTGGGAGTATATGTGCACAAAAATATCTTAGGAAAACAACGTCATTTAAGATATTTTCCAAAATGAAATATATAGCTAGAAATATTAAGTTTAAAAATCTTTTAACGACTATTTTCTAAATATGAATTATGTCCCACTATTTTTTGGAACCGTCATTCACACTACAACAATATTTCTTTATCTGTTGTGCGTTGAATTTCTGACCGGAGGACTATCCCAATTTATTCAAGGTGCCAGACACCCACAAAAACTTCTAATCATGGCACCTATGCATTTCATATTTTAGGTAGAGAAAATACTATACACTAATTTGAAATAAACTCGCATAATTAATGTTCAACTATACATAGTTTTATCTTGATGATATGGTAAGGCGTAAATTTTCTCCGATTATATTTACCTGAGATAGCAGAGATAATCTACCATGACTTCGAGATGATTTTCAAGCATAAACATAATCATTTTTTCCACGTCCGTTCCCATAACTCTGCATGACATAAGTAACATTGTGGCATGAATTAAATTCTTAAACCTGTATAAAAGAGAAAAAGAAGACCAACTTAATACCGGAGTATTTACAATCAACACTCTTCTAAAATTTTCAGTTATTGCTGAGAGCAATACATTAATTGTCATCAAAGAATCAATGATCATCTGCCAAGAAAAGAACACGTAGAGAGCCTGCGAAATAACACAAAACATGTACTCTACCTCCAATAAAAATTTATACGGATACCTTAATATATGAACAATTGCAGCTACACATTAGCAAATCCGAGGAGAGGTTACAATCAGTACCTTTTTGGCCAATATCAAGTTACACTGTACTATATATGGGAACCTGACGAGGGATTAATAACCTGAATGACGATTAGATGTCATTGCCCGTTGCTCAACACACCAGGTGAATCTTCCTTGGCAATAGAATCCAGTCGGTGTGGCCGAAGCCGACTGGTACTAGTCGTTGTTGGCGAAACCGACTACATCTAATCGTCTTTGGTAACGACGAGTACGGGGGCTTGTCGTTTTCGGCGAAGCCGAATACCTGAGTTTGCATGGGCCATGCACGCGTGCTGCGCGCGTCACGTCGCCACCGACGGAACAGGCTAGTCGTCTTCGCCCACGCCGATAAGGTGGGCCTGTCGGCTTCGGCGATGCCGACAAGGAGCCACACCGCATCTCGCAGCACGCGCACCGTTCTGCTCTCTTTCTCTTTCCTTCGCATCCTCTCCAGCTAGCTCCTCTCTGCACTGCACTCATACGAGTTCTTGCTTTCCTCTCTCCACTCTCAACACAAACCAAATTAAACCAGCCATTTAGACCAATAATCTTCACGTTTGCCACCATTAATCGGTGCTAGAAGGTTGAGGGAAGCTAGGGCAACTCCGATCTCCTGATGGGATAGCTCGTGGTGGTGGTGGTGATGGTTGGCGGGTGGTGGTGGTGGTGATGGTGGTGGTGGTGCTGGAGGGCTGCGTGGTGGTGCTGGAGGGCTGCATTGTGGTGGTGCTGCTCGTGTTGGTGCACCGGTGATTCGAGACCGCCGGACGCCGTCGCCTCTCACGCTTCTAGGGTATAATTCGATTTATCAAAATTCTAGGGTATGAACTTGTGTTGTTAAAAATAGTTTGTGACGGTAGTAAAAATTGTAGCTATATTTGTAGGTTAATTTGAAAAAATGTAGCTATATTTTTTAGGACTTTATTTATGCGGAGTAATATTAACGATGGTAAAATAGTTTGTGACGGTAGTAAAAATTGTAGCTATATTTGTAGGTTAATTTGAAAAAATGTAGCTTTTTTTAGGAGTTTATTTATGCGGAGTAATATTAACGATGGTCAATATTTATTTATGTCAGCGGAGATGTCTGATTTAGTGAAGATCAGGTTTTTCTATGGTCCTGGTAGAGTCCAAATGTGTGATACGGGAGCTGATCTGAGTGAGTTTCAGTATATAGATGTCGACCTGCCAGCTGCTGAAACATGGTCTGTAAGTCAGGTAAAAGATTGGTTGGCGGGAAGTTTAGGGCTTGATAGTCAGACACAGACCGTCAGTGTTCATGCTTGGTGGAGTCATTCAAGGACAAATATTTACTTCGTTTTGAAACCACTAGAGTGTGATACTGATTGGGTGCGATGGTTAAAAGGCTGCGCAAAAAGGAATTGCTGTCCTTGTGCCCTAGTTCTTCCCGCCCTGAACGAGGTCACTGCCCCTGACGACGAGTTTAGTGCCCATGAAGGTGAGGGTGCTTATGATCCTGGACATGGAAGTGAAGAGATGGACATGTCTATGTCACATTATGGGTCTGATTTTGGTGGTGGTGGTAACGAGTCGGGGCAGAGCAGTCAAGTACATGGAGGGGACACTGAGGTATATGACAGTGCGGAGGCGGATGGCGACGAGGTAGACGGGCACATGCAGAACGAGATGGAAGATGAAGATGCAGATGGCTATAGTGCTGAAGGCGATGATTCCGATGAGTCAGACGGGGAAGAGAACGAAGATGAGGTACCTAATCCTGCAGCATGGAATCAGGACCACTCTTCGGCGATGACTATAAACGATGGTCATGATTCGGCATGGCAATATCATGAGAACAACATTGCGAAGGGTGCTTTGTATACTGACAAGCAAGCTTTGAGGGATGCAGTCGTTAAATGGGCATTGTCCACCCACAGGGTTATGAGAACTACCGTGTCAAGTCAAAAATATTTGACAATGGAATGCGAGACAATAACTTGTCCCGGCAGGGTGCATGGACATCTCCCAAAGAATGGCTATAGTTGGAGGATAAGTGACTTCGTACCTCACTCCTGTCGAATTGAAAATATCCCTGCAGAGCACCGTAATCTTTCTTCCACGCTTATAGCTCGGTTGCTGTACAGGGAGATAGTGTCCTGCGCATCGATGGAAGTGAGTGCCCTCCAGACAAAAGTGGCTGCCACATTTAAGTACGAAATATCATATGGCAAGGCTTGGAGGGCTAAGCATACGGCGCTTGAGAACAGATTTGGTTCATATTTGGACGCATATGACTCTGTTATCCGGCTGCTGCATACTCTGCAGTACCGGAATCCAGGCACCTATGTAGATATCCAAGATTTGTTCAGGCCAGAGTTCCCAACTGTGAGGGTGCTGCATCGAGTGTTTTTCTCATTCGGCGTATGCATCGAGGCTTTCAGACATTGCCGTCCGGTGATATGTGTAGATGGCACCTTTCTCACAGGCAAGTATAGGGGACAGATCCTGACTGCAATTGGTCAAGACGGTAACAATATGGTTGTGCCCCTCGCATTTGCTTTTGTGGAGAGCGAGAACATTGACAGTTGGACTTGGTTCTTCAGGCAACTGAAAATAGCAGTTGTGAAGGATAAGCCGAACGTGTGCATCCTTCATGACAGGCATGCAGGTATACTCAACGCGATAAAGACACTCACCAATCCTGTGCCTGAGGAACAGACTCCATGGCAGGACATGCAGAGCCGTTGGTGCATGCGCCATCTAGGTGCCAACTTCTTCTCGCAGTTTAGAAATAAGGACCTGATGAACCTATTCAAGAAACTCTGCAAGCAGAACCAAGAATGGAAGTACACGAAGATACGTGAAAGACTTGATTTGTGCACGCAGAGACATGTTCGGGACAGGAAGAGGGCACGAGCAGCAGCTGTTCTTGCACATGCAGAAGCTGTTGCTGCACAACTAGCTACCGGACCACCTGCCGAGGAGGACGAGCCTGTTGGTCTTTGCGACCTACCCGGATTTGACCCGCCTGGAACTAGGAGAAGAGGTGGGAGGACAATTAAAACTTTTCAGCAGTGGATAGAGCATGAACCTTTAGAGAGGTGGTCTTTGTTGCACGACACACATGGAGCAAGATACGGTGTCATGACAACGAACCTGGCTGAAACATACAACTTTGTCCTCAGAGGAAACCGTGCCTTGCCACTAACAGCCATCGTGGAGGGTATTTTCTATGGCACATTGAAATATTTCAGAGATAGACGTGAAAGAGCTGAGAAGCATAATGTGGACAACCCGACCTCGCCTTATTGTGAGAAGGTTACGAAGTACATGAATGAGAAGCTGGCAAAATGTTGCTCCCACAGTGTAACTGCCGTTGGGAATCAAGAAAGGAGATTTGAGGTCCGCTTAGCCCACAACAAGTTCGGATGTGCAAACGAGGTGAGGACGCATGAGGTGAAGATTGGTAATGAGGTTTGGCCAACTTGCGAGTGCACCTGCAACAAACCAAAATTGCTTCACCTTCCTTGCTCCCATGTCCTCGCTGCCTGCAGGCAGTTACGGTTGAACGCAATCTCCTTCGTGTCTCCATATTATATGAAAGAGGCAGTTATCAATACTTGGACAGGTGAGATGATGGGATTTCGATCAATGGGTAACTTCAACACTGTAACCCCTGGTGAGAGGGTGTACATTCCAGCTCCTGAGCTATTGCGTGATGGGGTAGGCAGACGGCAGTGTCGTCGCATCAGGAATGATATGGATGAATCCGAAGCCGGAGGCCCAGGGTGCAATGCCTTCAATGCAACCAATTTGGCCATAGGGACCCTGATTGTCCCACTTTTCCTGGAGAGAGACCTCCCGTGCGTGCGCGGGGTAACGGGCGTGGGCGAGGACGAAGAGCGAGAGGAAGAAACTAGGTGGCACTATGTTCGAATTTGTATTAAGTGTGGAACTATGTTTGAATTTGTATTAAGTGTGGAACTATGTTTGAATTTGTATTAAGTGTGGAACTATGTTTGAATTTGTATTAAGTGTGGAACTATGTTTGAATTTGTATTAAGTGTGGAACTATGTTTGAATTTGTATTAAGTGTGGAACTATGTTTAATTTGTATTAAGTGTGGAACTATGTTTGAATTTGTATTAAATGTGTCACATTGTTTGAATTTGTATTAAATGTGATACTAACTCTGGGATTCTAATATGTGCAGTGATGGAGGGAATGTGGTTGCTTGATGCTACCATAGATCGTGGGCACCGTGCTAAGGCATTAGAGGGGAATCCAAGGAAACTTAAGCCCCTAATCACTCGCACGCCTAAGGAAAACTGGAGGATTCACCCGGCGTGGGTACAGAGGTATTGGTCGTATTTATTTATTTTATGGACGCATGTTTTCTATTGTTATGCTAGTGTGCTAAACTAGATTGTTATGTTCTTTTGGATACGCAGGTTGAAATGGGCCGGGCTCTTACCTTTCGCGCGTCTAGTAGAGGCCACTGAAAACTCTACGCGTATGAATATGGACGCATCTTTACTCAGCTGCTTGGTGGACCGATGGAGGCCGGAGACCCACACGTTCCACTTTCGCTGGGGAGAGATGGCTCCTACTCTACAGGATGTATCATTCTTGCTAGGTTTACCTTTGGCGGGTCAGCCTGTTGGACCTTTGGAGAGGCCGGTGAATTGGCAGGACGATTTGATAGCCCGTTTCCAGGGTATTGGTCCACCTTTACAGTATGATTCTCACGGACCCAAGCTTGATTGGTTGGTTGCCTTTCAGGTTAGTTAATGTGTCTCATAATCTGTTATTTCTCATTTGTTGTTACACTAATATTTTTTTTACCATGAATATAGGTCCAGAAATTTCCAGGGTATCCAGATCATTTGACACCGATACAACTCAGTCGCAGCTTGGAGGCATACATCATGTGGCTTCTTGGTAAGGTGATGTTCACCGAGAACCATGTCGACACTATTACCGCGCGCTACCTCCCATTCGCACGGGAGATCGCTGATGCTACTCAGCCGGAGCACATCAGACAGAGGAGTTGGGGTTCGGCTGTCTTAGCGGCTACGTACCGAGCTATTGCAACGCTTGCATGCTGACTTCAGGTAAGTCAGCCATTCTCGGATGCCCTCTATTTCTGCAGCTGTGGTCGTGGGAGAGGTTCTCTATAGGACGGCCAGCCATATCTGAAGAGCCTTTCCCATTGTGGGAGATCTTTGACGGTGACCGCATCGACTTGCCTACTTTTGCGAGCGTGTATACACGCAATACGGTACGTATCTTGTTATAATTTAATACATCGACAAACTTACTATTGCTACAGTGCTTTTAACGAGCAATTTGATTTGTACACTTCGGTCATCTGGGAGCCATACACGGAGGAGCTCGTTACGCGAAGATACCCCGGAGGTATTTCTGCTCTCTGCAGACGTGACCAAGCGTATTGGATGACAAAATCGAAGATCATCTTCGATGTCTTCGTGGAGGAGATGTCTCAACAGAGGGTTATGAGGCAATTTGGTCTTCGACAGTTGGTAGAGCCTCCACCAGTCGAGCGTCCCCTGCCAGATGCGCACCACAGGTATGTCGAAAGTAGTATTTGTCCTAAATTGTTCGCACTCAATCAATATTTACTGATAGCACAGTCACCCAATTTTTAGGATCTCAAGGAAGGGGGTTAGTCGGACCGCGGCAGAGTGGCTACAGAGGCTACAACCTTACGTTTCAGAGTGGGACACTGCGGCGACACGGCTTTGGGTCGAGCCTCTCGGGTTTGATATCACTCTATACAATACCTACTTGCAGAGGTACATGTCCGGAACACGGATACGTATCGTTCTGCACTCTAACCCGGAGGTTATACCTGCCCCTACTACGTGGGATACATACCCGATGTATGACACTTCTGCGTCCAGACAGCACGCGGTAATATCTCATTTCCTTTCACTAATTCATCTAACTGCTACGCTTTGACGTATATATATTTAATACTTTTTATTTCTTATGTCAGGCCTATTTGACACAGGAGATTCATAATGAGGCCGCTCAGTATGGACGTTCTCTTTCTACTGGCCCTCTTTTGGTACCACGGGACAAGCCGATATCTTTTCTCAGGAGGCTGGAGGGGAAGCTACGGGACGTCTACGCGACACTCACGTGCACCCGCACAGAGGACGTTGTTCGCCAACCGGTGGTACAACGACCCCCGCGCCCCCTGTCATGACGCCAGCAGCGGCAGCAGCAGATGCATCAGGAGCAGCATCAGCACGAGGAGGAGGAGCAGCATCAACACGAGGAGGAGGAGCAGCAGCAGCACGACGACCAGCATCTCCTGCACCAGCACCACGAGCAGCAGCCGCATCACCGACATGAGCCGCGTCCACGTATTTCACCACAGCCCAGGCCACCTCCTCCTGACCAGGCAGGAGGTTCGGCGTGGCAAGATTACGGTCCCACTTCCAGTTACGAGTATCGGCCACAGTCTCCTCCTGAGTACCGAGGTCCCGCCCCGGATTACGGTACGTATATTGTTTTCATATTTCAATTGGGAGTGCGTATTTCTTATGCACTAATGATTCCATCTGTAGGAGCCTATGGCTATCACACGGCTACGTCCGGACACCAGGCGTCAGGATCTGGATCAGGGTGGGGGAGTGACCAGGAGGCTCGGGCTCACGCGGGGGCGGAAATGTCCTACTAGATGAACATTTTTAACACTCCAGAATTCCCCACGCAGCCGCACATTCAGCAGACTCCTCCACCACACCCCACACAGGGTACACAGGATGACGACGACTTGACAGTGCCTCGTCAAACCCGGGCACCAAACAGGTACGGGAGGACGCCGCCCGTCCAGCCACCTCCTCGTGATCCTCGGCCACGCAGGCGTCAGTGATATATCTTCGGGACATATTCGTGATCCTCCGCGTCGTGGCAGACGTCGTTGAGACTTGTCTATCTACGCACGAGACATATTATTATCTATGTATGAGACATATTTATGTTCGTATGTACGACACATATTATTATCTATGTACGAGACATATTATTATCTATGTATGAAACATTCCACATTGCATAAATTAATTTAACATACAACACTACACGTCCACGTTACAACTTCACTACTTCTAAACACTGCATAGAACAACTACTGGTACAAATATTACATGCAACTCGACGATAACTAATTCGAATCAACGACTTCACTTCCCTCTGCCACGTGCTCGTGTTGGAGGCATGAAGTCGTCATCACTATTTTCATCGACGACAGCCTTGGATGCACCAACACTCTTCAACTTACGTCTAGAGTTAGCTCGTTTAGGAGGCATGAAATCATCATCACTATCATCTTGAACGGCTTTCTTGGATGATCCACCATTCTTCGCCTTTGATATAGCCCTCTTCACTGTTTCAGCGTGAAGGAGATTTCCAGGCCCATCGGGACATGCGCCAAAAAGCATTTCCATCCAACCAAAATGAGGGATCTCTTTGTTCACAAACTGTCCATCGGCAGGCCAGTGCTGGACATTCACAAAATCAGGGAAAAAAGTTAGTACGATAACACTAGATTCTAACATAATATAAATTCGGTACTCAGTTACCTTCACGTGAAATGCATAGGCCTCCGGCGAAAAATGGATTATCTTTGACTTAGGTGTCATAGGCATGTCCCTAAGCCCCGCCTCAATAGCTTTTAGCTCATTAATTCTCTGCCACTTCCACCGCCACCCATCAATTTCATCTGAAATTTCTTCAGGGGTCATCTGGATTTTGTTTTTTTTGGCTATAATTTCTCCCACCTCACGAATGTTGCCCCACTCACTAATTAGCTCCCTATAACAGCTCTTCGGCCTACCCTCCCTAATACTACCTTCAGTCCATATTGCGGCGTGATACAAAACACACCACGACCTATGCTCCGAACTAGGACCAGAACTACCAGACATCGTTCCTATCCGACTGAGGAAATAACCACGCACCACACCCCTCCTCCATCACCAAATCTACCGGGGTATATATATAGGCTCACCCGGGAGAAGAAGAGCGGGAGAAAAATGGCGGGAGAAAAAAGGCGGGAGGAAAATGGCGGGAACAAAATGGCGCGAGAACTATGGCGGGAGAAATATGGCGGGAGAGGAAGGGCGGAATAAAAGCCGGGAGCGCGAAACAAATTCGGATCAGGAGTTGCATGCACAGCGGAATAAAAGCCGGCAGCGAGAGGTAGGAAAAATAGCTAATCGTTGTTGTTAAAGACGACTACGGGCTAATCGTTTTCAGCTACACCGAGTACGAGCTTGTACGTACTGCATGCATGCATGCATGGACTAATCGGTTTGGCCAACAACGACAAGCACTAATCGGTTTCGCCAACAACGACTAGTACCAGTCGGCTTCGGCCACACCGACTGGATTCTATTTTTGAAAAAAAAAAATTGCGTAATATTTCCGGAATTAAATAATTTTTGTGTATTATTTAAAAAAAATAGCTGTTCACTTGACTCCACTGAGTCCATCTGATCGTCTAAGATTAAAATATGGGTGGGATGGTTACAGATTAAAATATGGGTGGGATGGTTAGACTGAGCCTGAAACTATCAACAGCAGTGGGTCAAATCACAGATCCGATCGGAAAAACGGAAGTGCTTTATTTACCTTGACATTGGCTTCTCGAGAATACCATCAGAGCCGAGTAATCCCACGTCCGGCTCCAGCGATGCTTCAGAGGAGGCAGCCGCCCCCCGGCACCTCCCATGTTGAGCTGCCACCAGTCCTAGGCAACCACGGTGAGGAGGCAGCCACCCAATATGAGCAGGCACCTCCCCATGTCGAGCTGCCACCAGTCCTAGGCGACCACGGTGAGGAGGCAGCCGCCCAACATGAGCAAGCACTTCCCCATGTCGAGCTGCCACCGATCCTAGGCGAGGAGCAGGACAGCGTGTCCAACAGAGGGAGGATCAAACTTGTCATTCATCGGGGAAAGACAAGGCCAGTGAACTCAAAGATTGCTTCCATATTTGCTACTGCGTGTCCTGTATCTGTGAAGGATACTGTCCCTATATTCTCCCATTGGAAAGAGTACAAGAGAAGACTCGAAGTATTTTCTATGTATGTCGCCCATCTGAGTGTAAGTTTTGTAACCCAACTTCCAGTTCATTCCATGAAAAAACTTTCCAGTTCATTCTCTTGATGTTCATAAAACTGAAGAATGCTCTTAAATTTTGTTTCCGTCAAGATTTATTTTGGATCTTGAAGACACCTGGACTCATCAAGCTCTTCTAATGAATCTCAAGAACCGTACAAAACAAAGACGCTATTTCCTAAAGGGTGTTTACTTTCACAGTGTTCAAGACAAGACTATGGTTCTACGGACACCTCCTTTTTGAAGTACAACACATGAGAGATGACGACTAGTGCAATTTAGTCGCTACCTGGTTGACACCCGCGAAACAGGCCGTGCCCTTGTTCACTCAACCTTGCCACTTTTCCAGTTCTATATTATGGACTGTCACTAATATGTTCATACTCTTTGTCTTTGTAAACGGCGACAGCTTGTCCGGTTCCATTATGCCACAGGTTCTTGTAGCTACGAGGTTTGCTGCGACATGGGGGATCACGCATTCAAACTGTCCAGATCCAAGCCCGGCTTCAAGAAGCGGACCTTCAGTACGCCTGTGAAAAGAGCAATTGTAAGTCCCTCAAAATTATGTACATCTGGAATCAACAGTTTACGTGCATGCGCAGATTCACTTTGTCAGCTATTTCACCAATGCTTGTCATCTTATAGTTATTGTACATGCATGCTTACTTCTTGTCATCTCCTAGTTCTTTTACATGCATGCTTACATCTTACACGTCTGTTAAAATCTGCACTAGATCATCTCAGCAAGGTTCCCAACTATGTTTTGTACACGCTTGTTTTCAGCTATAACACCTCACGCTTGTCATCTGCTAGTCATGTACATATTTGTTGAAAATCTATGTTCTGTACAAGCTTGTTGTCTGCTAGTTCATCTTATGCTTTTACTTACTCTATAGGATGAAATTAAAGATAAGATGGCACAATCTACTTCAGCGGATGGTGATGTCGAAGAGATTCTCTCTGCCGCCGAATCTGTGTTAATGAGCCGTCCAAGAGCATCAAAGATTCAGCTTCAGCTTCTACTTGATTCTGAGAAACAAGGGAGGACCAAACTGCAGACTGTTGTTCATGAGTTGAATCAGGCGAAGGAACAAGTTGATGCCGAAAGGATCCAGTATCATCAAGACTTGCACCTTATGAGGGAGGAACATGAAACAATGAAGCAGGGTCAACTGTTGTGCAATACCCTTATTGCGCAATTGTTGGCTAAAGGTTCTTCGACACATGCAACAGATTAGCCCTGCGTGAGAACCTCTGGAAACTCGTCGCATTTTGGTGCCCTTCAAGAGTATGTTGCTGGTTGCCTTCGAGAGGCCGAAAACTATATGTTCAGTGCAGGTCAACCACTCGTTGTCTATTGAACTGTAAAACATGGCCTCTGGCTTTTGATGCCTATGCTGGCGAGCAAGGCTCCGACTAATTCGAAAATTATGTATTTGCTGCATGTTTTCTGTTTGCTTTGATGAGAAACCTAGTAGCGCTACGACAAACCGTCTTTCGAACGACGACGAAACGAGAACGTCGTATGATCGGTGACGTCACGAACTACGCGCGACGGAAACTTTTCGTCATCGACAGTGGACACGTGTACACGTATGATTGGACCACGTGTCTGCATACAGATGCACGGCCAACGCGACGGATAAAACAAACGTCGAGAGGGATGATGATGTCACAACCGTAGCGACAAAAACTAATTTTCGTCCCGGATATGTCGACACGTGTGTACTCGTCAGTAGAACACGTGTACGCACCAGATTACCGCCACAGCGCGACGAAAAGACAAAATGTTGCGGCATCACGACGTCATCACGCGCCGTGACGTCTTGAAATCGTCGAGCATAAGACGACGTCATCAAACGGCGATAACGGCCGTCTGCCACGTGGCACATGCCGCGACGGAAAAAAAAACATGGTCCTTAGATGGGCCTTAGATGGGCCGGTCCAGTTGCTCGCGACGATTGACGGAACGTCGTGGATCCCTCACGACGTTCAGAGGTTCACCGGATCGTCGTAGAATCGTCTATGACTAGCGGTTCCTGACTTTTTCATAACGTCGTGTGAATCGTCGAGGATTGCACATCCCGACGTTTTCGAGCACGGTTACCACGTTATGGAATAGTCCCGGATGGCCGAATTTTTTGTAGTGAATACTACTCCAAATCTCGTTGCTCTCTCCAATGCTATCATTGGGACAAAACTAGAGAAGAAGAAGAACAACAACAACAACAAGAAGACGAAGAAGAAGAAGAAGAAGAAGAAGAAGAAGAAGAAGAAGAAGAAGAAGAAGAAGAAGAAGAAGAAGAAGAAGAAGAAGAAGAAGAAGAAGACCTCCGGATTCGCGGATGGGGCAACGTTCCATGAGCTACGACCAAGTCGAGTATGCCGCTCTTGACGCTCGCCTCGGCTTCGAGATTGCGCGGAAGTGGGATAGTCTACGTGGCTATAATACTAATGGTGATCGTCTTAATGTCGTTGATGAGTAGACTAGCTACATAGAGATGTGTGTGTGGCGTTGTGTCTTCTCTCATGTATTCGGTCAATTCGGAACATATGATTACCTAAAAAGTAATGACCGAAATATTAGGATTCCTAACATTTTTCCGATCGATTCATACATATAATTTTTCGAATTTCGATTTACCGGTATAAAGATATGGATATTACCATGTTAAATTGAAAATGACAATAACAATGTAAATTTATTTTTTTGTTATTTGAATTCAAACTATTAGTAGTTAAGCATTAATGTTCATGTTAAGATAGGTTTGGACTTCAACAAAATAATATGACTATCTACGAATAATAAAAAATGAATAAATAAATATTATTACATAATCATTAATATTTATGCAACATATGATATGGACACAATATTTAGATTCCTATCATTTTTCTGATCTATTTATACATATTATTTATCGAATTACGATTTAAATATACGAATTTCCACAGATGTAGTCGCCTTTAGTCCCGGTTCGTGCCACGAACCGGGACTAAAGTTCCCCCTATATCATCTTCCACGCCGAGCCGGCCATGGCCAACTTGAGCTCGAGTTTCATCTCCATTTTCCTTCACCCGAGCTCGATTTCGTCCCCATTTTTTCCCAACATTTGTCAAGATTGACGATGCTGCATCTATCCAAGGGTTAGCAACTGCAAACTATTTCTTTCGGCGCTCGTTTTGTTACTTGTTTAGCTCATTTAGCTCATTTTATATTTCTAGTGCTAGCTAGGTGTTTGATGAAATGTCTAAGTTAGGGATTTCATTTGTTTTATATGCAATTTGAGCTCAAACTAAATTATGATTTGTGGGTTTTAGTGTCGTCCCGTCCCCGTCCTCACCGCCGTCGATAGCCCACGCCGTCCCGTCATCTCGGTGAACCTCGGCTCGTTCATCGTTTGTAATTATCCTCACTTTAATCTTTTGTGCGCTATATTATGCAGAATGAAGATGCTCGAACTCAAAAGGGATAACAGGAATGACATTGGGTTCATTGACCCGGATAAACTTAATGACGTCACCATAATAAATCCCTTATATAACAAGGGCACACCGGATGATTTGCTATGGTATTTCAAGCAATACCGCGACAAAAGAACTATATTTTGGGCTTACAACTTCAAGTAAGTGTTGTCTTGTACACATTCTAATTTTCTCACCCGATGTTAAGTTTAACTGATGAGTTATGCATGACTGTGCGCAGATTCCACTATATTCTTCTCGTCATTAAACCTCACCATGGAGATGTTCATTCCCTTGACTCATTGAGGAGAAAACCTGTAGAACACAAGAGTTGTTTTGACCTGCTCGCAAGGTACATTCATTTCTTACCGCCTCTTTCCTTCATTTCCTGATATCAAGTCATTAATAACTCATTTGTTAATTTTCTTTGTCGTACATCATTTGGAAAAAGTTTATCGCGGAAGACCCCGGTCGGTGGAAAAAAAACTGACATGGCATTTGAACAACGTAAGTAGTACTACCTACGTCCGCACACCATTATCATGCATACTTGATTATTATTGATTGAATTCTATTCTTGTATAGTCTTGCCTTCAACAACCACGATACTTCGTTTGCGAGTACATACACGTCTAGTCTCCGAGAAATTGAATTGGAAAAGAACTCAAGAAGTACGTAAACATTATTCACAATGTTATTATTCATTTGGTATATATACACATGTATTCATTTTGATCTCATTCTTTTAAAGTTGGCAAGAAACCGCAACAAGCTACCATTAGAACACCGCTTTCAAAGCAATTGCGGAGGAATTCGCGAGATTTTACCTTGGGGATGTCATTTCGGACAAAGGAGAGTACTACGATCCTGAAGGGAAATCGAGTAATAATTAAGTACTTGGAACCGGGAAAACATGATCTTCATGTACAAACTTAGTTTGTATGTGTCATCAACGTGATCTTCATGTGCATTGTATGTGTTATATATATGCATCAACTTCATCTTCATATGTAGTAATTTATATGTACCATAACCCGCTTTTGGCGCATCGAGGTGATCCCTAAACCCTAAACCATCTAAAACCACTAAACATCGCCTAAAAACCTAAACCCTGAAATTAATCGAAAAAGAAAAAAAAATAGACGTGTCCCGGTTCGTGTTACGAACTAGGACGAAAGGTTCCCAGCCCCGTGTGCTGCGCCGTGGCCATGTGGGTGGGCCTCTAGTCCCGGTTCGTAGAAAACCGAGACCAAAGGTGGGGGGGCCTTTAGTCCCTCCTCTGCAACTGGGACTAGTGCCTTATTTTCCACTAGTGCACGCACTAGTGGTGTCGACAGAGACCATTGCGCCAGGCTACTATGTGGGCAACAGGCGTTCCATGCAGCTGGTTAACATCTTGTTCCGGATGGGTGGAGCCGTCAAACTGTTATCCACATCCGGGTCCAAGGCTCGATTTCGCCTTGGGCATGATCAAGCGGACGATCACTTCTGCAAATGACCCTTCCTACCGATGTGTGTATCAAGAGAGGAGGATGAGGAGAGTAACCTAGGGGCTGCTCTCTCGAAGGACCCTATTGTTGTCGCCGGAGACGCACTCAAGGTCAATATCACCTCAACCGCTCCTCTTGTCTTGCCAGTGTCAGAGCTTCTCAAGTTTATGTTATTCCTTGTTGCGAAGAAGGTTCTCTACTGGAAGAGGATGAGAGCATACATCCCCAACTTCTGTGTTGCATTTGAGCATATTTTTTTTTTGGAAACAAGGCAAAAGCTTTGCCTTTTATATTGATATAGAAGGAGCAAAAACAAAGGTTCGGCCGAGACCAAAAATAAAAGTTACATAGACACACCGGCAGCACCGGTTGCCCCCAAAGCAAAGCCTACTACTCGCAAATTTCCGCCAGCTTCTTGGCGCCCGCTAGAATCTAGTTGCTGCTTTCACTTCTGATGTGCTGGAAAAGAACCGAGGGCATTGTGAAGGGGGTTAATTGCTTATGTGCTCTGGTTCTCTCTAGTTATCTGTTTGTGCCATGCCCGCGTAGTTTCTCTCGTCCGTGCCCTGGCTGGCTCGCACATGGCCCGCGGATGGCAAAGACGGCCGTTTCCGCCCTTTGACCGTTAACAAACCTGTTACATGTGGGCCCAGCGAAGTGCATGCACCCCGTCCCACTTAAAGCTTACAAGTGGGGCCAGCGGCGGAGGAGTGCTTGCATGCAGCCATACGTGCGCGTCCATGCGACCATGCATGTGCTCGCCGTCCCCAAATTTGCGCCGCGCCTTCAATGGCGTGCCCCCCTGGCCGGCAAAAAGCTGCCTCGCCGCCTACACTGCCGGCCCGGCCGCGCATCTGCTCCGCCGTCCTCGTGTCTCTCTTGCCTACTCTGTCCTGCTGCAAGCTGAGCAGTCTGGAGCCGAATCAATGTCCGGTCGCCATTACTGCCGTCTAGAACGCGATGCCGTCCAGACCGCAGATGGCTTTAAAAGGAGCCATCTCCTTGCCCATTGAGCTCTCAAATCCCCTCTTCCTCTCCTAGACACCCTCACCCAGTCCCTTATCTCTCCATGGCTCGTGGGGATGGCAGCTCCACTCCCAGCTCGAACCGCCGCCGCCACGCCCGCTATCCTTGGTTTCTTGAGGCAAGCGTGGCAAGCGGCATGGGGCGTGGGTGTGGGCGTGGGCGTACTCCTCCAAGTTCGAGGATGCGTTCATGGATGGAGATTGCATGATCCGGGGAGTCTCCAAGGCGCGGTCGCAGGGGCAGGGGCATGGGCAGGGCCATTGCTCCCGATCCCATTCCCTTCATCGATCTGTCCGACGAGGATGACGAGGACGACCCGGGTATGGACTGGACCATGGCCTAGAAGGATGAGGTCACGGAGGTCCTAGACCCGGGTATGGCCCGGGCCAGGCCGACCAGAAAGCCATGGAGCTGGCCAAGCATTCCGCCGTCGAGCAGCAACGGTTCAAGGGGAAGAAGAAGGGCATGTGGTCGCCGTCGAACAGCAACGCCCCAATGGAGGTCGATGCCAAGGGCAAGGACAGGGGCAAGGGCAAGGCCGAGTCGGTGGAGGTTTCCGATGACGAGGACGAGTGATAGTTCATTTTAGTTATTAGTTTCTTTATTAAGGGCAAGTGCCAATTTAGTTATTAGTTGTTGATCTATTTATAATTATGTACACCATTTTTGGACTATTCAATGGATGACGAGGACTACCTTTGGAGCTCATTTGAAACACATTTTCAGTGAGTCCACCATTTTTGCTTAGAAATGGGGCCGTTTACCCTACCTTTGCAGCTCATTTGAAAGACATTTTTCAGCAAGTTCACCATTTTTGCTTACAAATGGAGCCGTTTACCCTACCTTTGGAACTCATTTGAAAGACATTTTTCAGTGAGTCCACCATTTTTGCTTACAAATGGAGCCGTTTACCCTACCTTTGTAGCTCATTTGAAACACATTTTTCAGCGAGTCCAAGCTCATTTGAAAATTTATATGGATTCAAGCTAGATTTGACCAAGCTCATGGCTATCCCCATTTGGTGTGCCAAAATCTCCATTTAAGTTACGATGATGGGTTATAGCCAAAATCCCCATTTGGTGTGCCAAAATCCCCATTTTGTCTCACTCAGGCAAATGGCGGTGGGCGAGCCAAAAACCCCATTGGGTACGCCGTGGTCCACTCGTCAGCGGGTAAAGCCCTAGTCCTACGCGCGCATCCAATCAGATCACAGAATGAGCTTCTCGCGGATCGCCCAAGACTGCCTGCAGATTCCTTCTAGAGGAACGATCGAACGGCTGCAGTTCAACGCTAGGGTTAGTTCGATGGTCATTGTTCAAATGGGGTTTGGAGGCACTCAATGGGGTTTGGAGGCACTCAACGGGGTTTTGAAAAGTTTGATAAAGTGTCCAAGCTTCATTTTGAAATGACTAAGAAGGATCGCGTCTTCGTTTTTCAAATTTCATGTTTAAACTTGTTTAAATGTCGGTCAACGTTAAGTTGACTGAAATTTGAAATGAGCTTCAAATATTCAAAAAAAATCAAAAAATGGAAAATCCTGACATAGTCGTATTTTGTCATATACTAATGGTTCAAGCTGACAAACAATGTCTATACACATTCAGATGAAAAATGCATGTATCTAAGTGATATCCTCGAACTATGTCATATGAACTCGAGGTTCAAATGAGCTTCAAATATTCAAAAAAATCAAAAAAAGGAAAATCATGCGCACATAGTCGTCTTATGTCATATACTAACGATTCAAGTTGATAAACATCATCTATAAACATTTCGTATGAGAAATGCATGTATCTAAGGTGATGTCTCAGACTATGTCCTATGATTTCTAGGATGAAGAGAATGGGTTTTGGATTTTCAACATGAAATGTTCAAACACCTCACGGAGTTTATTTTGGAGTGACTAAGAAGGATCCATGCTTAGTTTTTCATTTTCATGTTTTAAACTTGTTTAATGTAGGTTTTTTCCGAAATTTGACCGAATTTTGAAATGCGCCTCAAATATTCAAAAAAAATCAAAAAAGGAAAATCCTGCGCACATAGTCGTCTTATGTCATATACTAATGATTCAAGTTGATAAACAAGATGTACACACGTTCAGATCGCGTAACTACACAGAGCGCGCATTGTGGGTGTCGTTCACGTCCAGTTCATGTCCAGATCGCGCTTGGTGTGTTGACACGGATGCACCTACCCATATTTGCACGTAAACAAAAAGTTAATCGCGTCAGTTCTCGCAAAAAATGCTTCTGCTACGTGTAGATGTCTCACAGCGTCTCCAACTGCATTCAATTTGACCAGAACGACGACGCACATCAACTGTTCGACACTTGTACTCTACACGTCAAGGGGCACCAGATGACGTGGTGAACATTTACAAGCATGTCAGTAAGGGGCACCAGTTCGACTAGACGTGAAGCCCGGTCACACGATGTCATCATTGCGCATATAATCTGTAAATGGTGTTGTCTTTTCACACTGCGTTGGCAAGAAAACGAAGCGATCGGCCTGCCGCCTGTTCGGTGCCCCAAGCGGTTATCGATCTACGCGCCGGCGGTAGTGAATTCATCGCTATCCTTCACACATAAAAACCCCAATCCCATTACGCCGGCGGTTCACTCGGTTCTCTCTTGTCTACATTGCGCATTGGTGCAGTTCTTCTCTCTTCCTCCACTCCAAAAAACCCCCAACCACCCCCTTCCCTCCAATGGATCCGTGGTGGCAGAACGAAGCCATCCCGAGCGACTCCGACGGCGAGGGGAACCCGATCCCGTGGTGGGAAGAGGGCCACGAGCATTGGCAGGAGAACATGCCGAGCGACGACGACGGCGAAGGCGACGAGGACGACCAGGGGGAGGACGGCGATGGCGCCGACTCTGACCCCTCTCCGACGACAACGACGGGTCCGAGGAGGAGGACTCGGACCCGGAGTTGGAGCCGCAGGATGGCAACGGCTCCGACTCCGACGACGAGGAGGAGGTGGAGGAGGAGGACGACGAGGAGGAGGAGGCGGAGGAGGAGGACGGCGACGACGACGACCATGACGGCGATGACGGCCAAGACGTCAACGACGGCCACGACGGTGCCGACGACGAACCGCCAGCCCAGAGGCGGCGCATGTAGGAGCCGAGGCCGGCGTAGTAGCAGTAGCAGTGCATTAGTTGCACTGCTACTGATTAGTAGTAGTATTAGGCGTAGTAGCAGTGCATAAAGCACTGCTTATATTGTCTAATCTTTTGTAAAACCGCCGGAATCTTTTGTAATCAGTGTTTATAGTAATATGAATTTCAGTTTCAAATCGAGTTTCAGTTTCAATTCGATTTATGAATCCTATTATAAGTCGAGTTTCGGTTTCAAATCGAGTTATGAATCCTATTATAAATCTTGTTATGAATTAGAGTTATACATCGAGTTTCAGTTTTCAGTTTCAGTCCCCACTTAACAAGGACTCGCTTCCTGTCCCCACTTTGGAATCAACGAATTGTCACTAAACAATGACGTGTGTTAATTCGGTGTAAATTCAGATAATTCAGTGTTAATTCAGTTAATTCGGTGTTAATTCAGTTAATTCAGTGTTAACGACATGTTAATTGGGGCTGAGATACCCAACCTGGGCGTCAGATTCGTCCCTTCCTGTCCCCACTTGAGACTCGCTTCCTGTCCCCACTTGAGCGGTCCCAGTTGGAGGAGGAGGATGGGACGAGGAGGACCCAGGTTGACCCCACCAATCTGACCCCACCAGGCAGGCCGGTGCCCCAGGCCGACCCCACCAGTCAGGCCGGTGCCCCAGGCCGACCCCACAAGTCAGGCCAAGTTACGGCTGACCAGACGGAAACGGCCGTCTTGGCGTGCACGGGCCATTTGCGGCCCAGCCAGGGCACGGACGAGAGAAACTACGCGGGGGTAGCACAAACAGATAAAACTGAGGTAGGTAGGGCACAGAAACGATTGACCCTTGTGAAGGTGTTGTCAAAAACCCTCATGTTTCGCTCCTTCCAAATTTCCCAAGTGATTAGGATGATCGCCGTCTTGAGCCCCTCGCAGGATGGTGATGGAGTGGCCGCCAAGTCTTTCCAGTAGTCGAAAATAGGGGGCTTAGAGATCCCCAGGCCCTGAATTAGCGAAGGGCATTTAAGCCATGGAGACGCTTCGGTCCAAATCCTCCTGGAGTATCAACATTCGTACAACAGGTGTCTTCCCATCTCTGGCTGATTTCTGCATAGCTGACAGACAGCCTGATGAGGCCACCCTCTGATGGCGAGGCGGTCTGAGGTCCACAAGCGGTTTTGGACGGCTAACCAATCAAAGAAAGAGCACTTTGGGGGGAGCCCAAGCGTTCCAGACGACGGCCATGAAAGGGTAAGCTGAGGCCCCGAAGAATTGCGCCTTGTAAGCGGATTTAGCCGAATAAACGCCCGAGGTGGAAAGGGTCCAGGTGATTGTATCCTTGGCGCCAGGGGTGAGCGTAGTGTCTTGAATTAGCGTCCATAAGTGCACAAACTGGGAGATGTGGTTGACCGTGAAGTTGGACACATTGATGTCCATAATTTATTTGAAGTCCACAAGAGCATCATGCACCTTTCAGTTCTTCCGTTTGGATGCCAGGAATAGGTCAGGGGCAATGACTTTAGCAGGAAGCCCATCAATCCAAGAGGATCCCCAGAAAGAGGCTTTGAGACCATTTCCCACAGTGACTCTGGTGGCAGCATTGAAGAGATTTCTGTCGGTGTCATCATTTGGTGTTTCAGAACCGACCCACGGCTTTTCAGGAGAAGCCCACTCATGCCATAACCATCTTAGACGAAGCGCCCTTGAGAACTTCTCCAGGTTGAGGATTCCCAATCCACCTAGGGTTTTTGGTCGACAGACCATGTCCCAGCTGACCTTGCATTTTCCGCCACTGACCATTTCGCTGCAGTTCCAAAGCATCCCTCTCCTTATTCTGTCGACGGCCTTGAGCATAGCCTTGTCAGCTTTGATTGCAGTGAGCAGAAAAATTGGCATTGAGGGGAGCACCGATTTGACGATAGCATTGCATCCCGCGCGGTTGAGGAATCTTCCCTTCCAAGGTTGCAGACGGGCCGCCAACTTATCAACGTATGGCTGAATATCTGCTCGTCTTAGCGTACCAAGAGACAAAGGCAACCCTAGGTACTTGATAGGGAACTGGGCGACGGTAACCGGGAAGCCCTCCAAGATGGTGGCAAGGTCGATCTCTTCACAGCGGATTGGCGAGATGGAGCTCTTAGCGATGTTTGTTACTAGCCCCGTAGCCTCCCCAAAACTTTGCAGAGTAGTGGCGAGGTTAGTGATATCATGTGCGGTAGGAGTTATAAAAATAGCCGCATCATCCGCATACAGAGAGAGCCGCAATTTCGCCAACCGGTCAGGCAAGGGGTGGAGGAGACCCTGCTCAGTGGCCATCTGAAGAGTTCTGTTGAGGGTATCGATGCCAATGTCGAAAAACAGGGGGAGAGAGGGTCTCCCTGTCTCAGTCCCTGACCATGGATAATCTCACGGCCAGGTATCCCGTTCAACAGAACACGAGATGTGGCCGTAGAGAAGAGGATGGACACCCAGCCCTCCACCTCAGAGGGAAGCCCCGGCGCTGCCTGATGTCCAACAGATAGTCCCAGTGCATAGAATCAAAAGCATTGGCGATGTCGAGCTTGATGAGCAACATAGGTTTGTGGGCACGTTGAAGGCTTCTAGCAGTGTTTCTGACGTACATGAAGTTGTCATGGATACTTCTGTTTTTAATGAAGGCACTCTGATAGTGGAAGACCAAGTTGTTAATCTTTGGACTTAACCGGCGATCCATAGCCTTGGCGATGATCTTCAGAATGATGTGGATTAGGCTTATGGGTCGAAAATCCGAGACCGAATCAGCTCCATCTTTCTTTGGTAGCAGCACAACGTTGGCCGAGTTGATCACCTGAAAGTTTTGAACCGACAGCTCCGAGAATGCATCAATTACTCGCATGAGGTCAGGCTGCATGATCTCCCAGCATGATGAGAAGAAAGCAGTGGTGAAGCCATCTGGGCCAGGTGCCTAGTCCTTCGTCATATCATCAATAGCAAGCTTTATTTCGTCTTCAGAAAAAGGCAAGGCCAAATCCTCCATATCTGCGGTGCCCGGGTGAACCTCTTCCCAATTGAGGTCGATCTGTCGCGGAGGTGGTTGTCCCATCGTGCTAGTGAAGTGCTCATGGATCACAGCAGCCTTGTCCTCATGACCAGTTACCGAACCTCCTTCTTCTGGAGTTGACACGGATGTGGAAGTACTTAGTGTTAGCATCCCCTTCCTTCAGGTTTCTGATCTTCGAAGCCTGTCGCTTTCTAGTGCACTCCAACACAGCCAAGCCCATGACCCTCTTTTTGAGTGCCGCCCGCAAATTTTGCTCATCGACCGAGAGGGTTCTAGACTTCTGAGCAATGTCCAACTGAAGGATAAAATCAAGAGCCATAATTAGTTCCAGCTTGTGATCAGAGAACAAACTCTTGCTCCAGGCGCGAAGTTTCCCAGTAGTATGCCTAAGTTTGTGGTTAAAGACGTGGACAGGTTGAGTATGCGTTGTAGGCTCATTCCAAACCTCCTGAACCACGTCGAGGAACCCCGGCATCTTTGTCCAGAAATGGTCAAAACAGAAAGAGGGCGGTCGCCATGGACCTCGTTGACTAGAGAGCATTAGTGGACAGTGATCCAAAAGCAACGATGAGATGCCGTGAGCACGTGATGTCCGAAGGCAAGCTCCCAGTTTGGATTGCAGAAGGCTCTGTCAAGTCTTACCAAAGTTGGATCGTTTCTTTCATTGCTCCAGGTGATTTGAGACTTCTCTATCCAAATATTATTTTCCACAAAATGGTACAGACTAGTATTCTACTCCACTACATATATATCATTGAAGTAGTATATATTTTTTGATTTATGTAACTTTTGTCTGAAAATGGTAAGAATTTTTTTTTTACTTTCATGATATAATACCCCTCAACCAGCCCAATGACGAACGGTTAGCTCCCCAACTACGTCAAGAAGAGAACTATTGTATAGTCTGCACGAGTTATTCGCAACCGCTATCTTCATGTGTATGCCATGCCCGTCCATACAGGTCCCTATACCTCGCTTGATTCTGAGTCTCTATTCTCGTAAGCCCCACTATGGTCCTCTCTGAAACAACCAACATCTCCTTGCAATCCAAAACCATCTGATATTTGATGTAATGCTACATTAATCAGACACGGTTAGGAAGACATCGACACATGGAGGTTTGTGCATGGAAGCAGGGGCGGAGCCAGAATTTGAACTTAGGAGTGTGAGCGATGAAAAGTTATGATGTAGCTAATGGATTCTTTGTCGGCGGAAGGGCAGCCCCAAAAACAGGAGCGCCATGCTCGATGTCGTCGAAAGCAATCTTAGCCACCATGGGTGTGACAAGATACGTCTATTCTTCTTATTCCAATATGGTGCATAGCTGCCTACCACTATATGGCACGAGGGCAAGTATATTGAGGTATCGAGTCTATAAAAGTTGAATATCGACATTTGTTGGACTATAACCTAACATGTATATATAGTATCCTAAACGTTAAAATTGGCATGCAAGTCGCATATGTTTTTGGCAAAAAGGTAGCTATTTTTTCCTTTTTTACCCTGGTTTAAATATACGTCAAATGTTACCACGCACAGACTGAATCCCAAGGTTTCAACACTTGGCCAGATTGAAGACTGAATCAAGTGGCGGAAAATCAATCTACTACTCGCTCAAATTGTTTGACTTGGGTTTGTCCAAGTACGGATGTATCTATACTTGTTCATTGTCTAGATAAATTCATATATTTAGACAAACCCAAGTCAACTAATTTCAAACGGATGTAAATTGGTTCGTCGTTTTGGAACAAAAAACATATAGCTGGATTATAGCATAACAGTTAAGAAGACTTCCATCAGATGAGCAATAGTATGAGTGCAATAAATTATGGAAGTTGTATTATCAGTTTTCATTTTAATGAAAATTGGGGCGAGGCCCTCCTATATAAAAAAAGTACCTTGACCTAGTCATGTGGCAAATTGACGGGACGGTGGTGTGGACTCGCGATAAGTAGGCAGCCGCCGCCATATTACTCGGCCGCCTGGACACACCGGCAATCAAACTCCAACGTTGGCGGCGGCAGGGAGAGGCGGCAGGCTCGCACCCTGGGAAACGATGATTTATCTGAATAGGCGAGAGCGTAGGTGGAAATGACCAGGCCTTGTACGATTTATTTACGCTCAGGCCTTGTAAAATCGGTCATGGCCTGTACGTTTTTTGGTCGTTGAGAAACTGGTCATGGACTCTACGTGGGAGGTACTCAGCAGATGGGCTATTCATTTTACCAGTTGGCTTCAGTTCGTGTACAAATACTTGAATTTGGGTTTTAAAGAATTATTTACGATGATTAACTGTGCTTATTACTCATTAGTACTCAGTATTACGTAGGTGCTCATAGGGGTAGGGTGTGCGTGTGTGCGTTCATATATAGGGTGAGTGTGTGCACATGTATATGAGCGTCCGTGTTGTACTATGTTTCGCAAAAGAAAAAAAAGTCAAAAACGTACACATGCCTAATAGTAGTATTCACCATTGTATCAAGTATGTGTCTTGCTTCTAGAAAGTTGAAGATGGCGAGGACACATTCTCCAAGCTGTCCAATATGTCTAAGTAGAACATGTGTAACCGGTACACCAATAACGGGGGAATTTCTGGTGCCTATGTCACTGGTGATGGACCGGTCGTGCCTAGTGGTCGAGAACTCCAGATGTTGTCGGTTTATCACGTCTATGGACGATATCGATTTCGTGAAAGAGGAGTGCAAACCGATGTTTTAAAAGCGTGCTATGACAAAATATAGCGCAAACACGTGTAATCAACATGACTGGTCGCCCCTACTCCTAAGGTTAACCAAAATCTCCTTGCAATCCAAAAACATCTGATATTTGATGGAATGCTACATTAATTAGACACGGTTGGGAAGACATATGTGCACTAGGGTGTGTTGCCCTCGCTTTCGCCATGGCGCTGTAATGTAATTTGAGGAGATCGGTGGTAGGAGCACATACATTTCTAATTAAGAGGGCCTCAATCAGGTTGGCTGGCAAATCATTTTTGACATCAATTTTTGCCACGTCTATCAAAGAATTGATCACCGCGAAAGTGGCTCGATCGCCACATGGGCGTGCCCTGAAGATGAGCTCAGAAGATAACGAGTTGCCGTAGAAGAAATAAGTCCTTAGAGGAGCCACTGTCAGCTGGTCCTACGGCTTGACGGCCTCAGCAAGTGTACATATGCCCCGTTAAATGGGTACCAACTGTATCTCGCCACCTATATCTTTGTGTGATTGATCTACTATTAGGTCTCGAAGGGCATATGTACTGAACTTGATTGGCACTCACAAGAATTTCTCACCATTTGCATGTACCCTATCCTTGTAGTGCCTAAATTGGGACAGTGACGGCAGTTATTAATTCCGGCAGTGTCGACGTCGAGCACGAATCAGACAGCCTGAGATCACGCTCCGGTGTGGAGTGAATTTTGCCTTCACAATAACGCACCGACAGGTACGTATGTACGTATGATTGTGCATTGGCCTACACACACTTGGTCGTCATCGTCAACTCTTCTTTCCGCATAGATCAATTCTAGTAGTCCACGTATAAGTACTCTCTCCGTTCAGAATACTTGACATGTATTTGTCTAAATACGTACTATCGATAGCCTAGCAAGGTTGACATATATTGGAGTAAAGTTGATGAAAGCTAGGAGAGTAAATTTTAGCCTCCTGCAAGAAACCAGAAGAAGAAACCAGAAGAAGAAACTGAAAGGTGATAAAAAAAATGTGAGCGAGCTACGAACTTAAGTATTGGGCAGAATAGTTTGGCGAATGTAGAGTTTGAGGGTACGGCTCCTGGGTTCACGGCCCTATTCCATCGTCCCTCGATAAATATGTGTTCTGAAAATTGGCTTTAAGTTGGTATACTATAATTCTAAGCCTATTTAGTTGTAAAAAAAAACTAAGTCGATTAGAATCACACTACTATATTATTCAGGTTTCACGCTAATCCCATTCTTGCATGTGTTATTATGGGTTTGCACATATTTAGACATGTATGAGTACGCCAAACAATGGGTTGCCGAAATCAAAGCCAGATGTTTAGGCCGGGCTTGGGCTACACTTTTATTGCCTGAAGTCCGACCCGGAAGCCTAGCGTTCGAGGCTTGCGCTTGGCATTATCTGTTCAGGATTTTCAAAGCCTGACATAAGACTAGGCATAGCTTGAGGCTGTTAGGTCTACAGGACAGTTTATAGTTACAATTGCGTTAAAGAGTAGCATTTTACAAACTTTAATTAAAGTATGTCTAAAAATATCTCTCTACATTGTACATTTGATGGTTTGTCAGAATAGATCATTGATGATGTGCTCTTACGTTTCTTCGTGTTGCCGATTTGATATCTCATTGCAGGGACGGAGCTGCATGCATGGCAATGGTGTCAGCTGACACCAATGAATTTTGGAAATCCTTACTTAATTTTGTACGAATCATTGTTTATCAGTGAAGATGACACTGGTGCTACAGAGCTGACCCCATCGGATTGTTTTTCTAGCTTTGTCCCCGTCTCATTGCACATCAACAAATACATATGCTAATTTACATATGTTTATCAAGTAAGATTAACTTCAGAATATTCGTTCTAGAAGCAAGACACATACTTATACTATCGGTTGACACTCGGCAGCGTATCTTCAACAGTTAAGGGTTGAGAACGTCGAGTATGATTACATATGTTTATGTAGTATAATTTAATCGAGTAAGAAGTATTAATAAATATATAACACATATACTTGTGGTGAATCCTCTCAGTCGGCGGGCGTATGTTTCCAATCGTCAATGCCATTTTTTAGATGGTCAAATCGTCAATGCTTGAGAACGTCGGGAATGTCTACCGGATACTTGTGGATGGACATAGCCCACGGCCCATCGGCGTTGCGCGCGGGCTCGATACACTCCCACGCCGCGCTGTTGCACTTGAATCCAGAGCCGAAGCCGATCATCCAGACGCGATCGCCCTTGCGCATGCGGCCCTTGGCCTCGATGTATGCCAGCTCGTACCACAGCGAGCTGCTGGACGTGTTCCCGAACCGGTGCAGCGTCATCCGCGACGCCTCCACCTGCTCGTCGGAGAGGCGGAGGCTCTTCTGCAGCTCGTCGATGACCGCGCGGCCGCCGGCGTGGATGCAGAAGTGCTCGAACGCCGTGCGGAAGTCGGGGATGTACGGCTTGATCCGCCTGTTGATGAGCTTCCTTGCGACGAAGGAGAAGACAAACATGAGCTGCTCGCGCGCCGGCAGCACGAGCGGACCGATCGCGGTGATGTTGGCCTTGAGCGAGTCGCCGGCGATGTTCATCAGGTCCTTGTCGAGGTTGATTCCCCGATGGTCATCGCCGTCCTCCTCCTGGAACACGCACCGGTACGAGCTGTCCTTTGCACCGGTGAGCGTCCGCACGACGTGCTTCAGACGGAACCGGGCCTTCGCCGGCGACGTCGACAGCAGCGCGGCCGCACCGCCGATGCGGAAGAGGCAGTTTGGCAGGAGCATCGCCCGCTCTCTGCCGAGGTAGTAGTTGGGGGTGATGGTCTCCGTGGAGACGACCAAGGCGTTCGCGCCGTGGGGAGCCACCTGCAGGAGGTTCCTCGCGAGCCCCACGGCGATGAGCCCAGCGCTGCATCCCATGCCGGAGAGGTGCATGCTACGGATGTCGCTCCGCAGCTTGTACCTGTTCACGATGGTGTCGACCAGGGACGGTATGGGGCAGTAGAGGCTGCAGTTGATGACGAGGATGTCGATGTCGTTGGGGGCGACGCCGGTCTTGGCGAGCAGGTCGTCGATGGCTGAGAAAGCAACGAGCTCGAACTCGGCGCGGGCGGCGTCGAGGGTGCAGTACTTGTGCGTCCCGATGATGTGGTGCGCGGGGGGCAGGCAGGTCTCCTCTCCGAGGCCCGAGCGCTCGAGGAGGCGCGTCATGAACCGCACGCTGCGCTCGTCGAGGGCCGGGTGCTGTTTGGCGTGCTCCAGGAAGCTGGAGAAGGGGATGCGGCAAGTGTACGGGGTGCGGAAGCCGGCGTAGTCGACGAGGTACACCGCGCGCGGGCGGAGCAGGAGGTAGACGACGGCCACTGCCGCCGGGAGGAAGCAGGCCAGGAAGATGTGCACGGGCGGAATGCCACGGAGCTCCTCCGGCCCGAGCCGTGCAACCGCGGCGAGGGCGGCAGCGGCGAGCGGGACGGTGATCATGATGGCAGTGGGATTGTCCACGGCGTGCTGGTACACGGCCTTGAGACCCTTCTTGGACTGAGTCCTCGGGCTCATGCTGCAGCTTCGTCGACCGTTGCTTCGTATGAATGGTCGTCCTAAGCTTGTTAGTAGGAGCGCTAATTATAGTGTCAGTGAGGACTTGTCGCATGGTGCGTGCAGGTCATATCATCATCAATTTGCCGCGCATTTAATGCAGTGTACACTCGATAAAGCTGATGGTCTAGTGACTAGTAGGGATAGCCAGGCAGATTTTTAAGTGTATCAATTGATTAGTTAAACTAGATGATTTGCTGCGGGAAAGTTTTGATAAACAAATGTAATCATCAAGGAAAATATAAGACAAATAAGGTAAAAAGGGTATTTTGATTGCCGTCGAGAAAAATCTATACGTAAGAGTACAGAAAGATGAACATCAAATATTTTGTCGTTGGTCTCCCATGACAACACAAAAGTTAAGGTGTTCGAAAATAAATAGCAATGTAACAGATGTTCTGCTTTTCTATCCAATTAAACATCCAGTAAAATAAATTTAAGAATGACTATTTGAGAAACTCTTGGGACAACATAGACTACATTTCACATCTTCATCACAGAAATATGGGAACGAAAGTAAGCGTGAGTGTTTGTTCCTGGTCATGTACTCCGATCCTTAACATACCATTGGACAATTAGCTAGCATATGTGTATGAAACAAAATCAATACACAGAACTAAGGATGACTTCAACTCGACTCTTCAATTATTCCATTCATCCTGACCTGTTGAGTATCATCTTACTAAAAAATTGTCCTAGTAATCCAAACTTTGTAAAGTAAAAGGTAAACACATCTATTATTTTAGATAGTTTTTTGGGGTATTATTCTATATATTGTGTTTGGAATGTATATATGCATTTTGGACATCTAAGTTACCAATTTATCGGATGTCCCCGATGGGACTCCTAAGCCACCAATATAGATTGGCGAGAAAATTCAAAGGCACTCGTATAAATAAAAGTAACACTTTGGAAGGAAAAAAAAGGTTAGCTCCATTTTGTGTAACAGGAATCGCCACTGAATACTTCGGTTAGCTCTCTAGGTAAAAGCCTAGTATCAGTGAAGCACGCATAAGTAAGTATACGTGGCTGCATGAGAATTATCGCTGATGTTTATCATTAACGTAAAGCTATAATTAACTTGTACAACAACCATGAGTAATCAGGTGCAGAAAATTACCCGAAGGGCCATGAGTGTTGAGAACTGTAATAAAAATGGACTACTGCACCTGGAGCCATTTGTCAGATATATTGTAAATACTGTAAGTATAAATAGCTAAGTCGAAAATCTTTGAAAGACATGAAGGAGTAAATTTATTTTCCCTATATAAATTTCTTGTTAGATAGTTGAGAAATTTTATCAAACATGTAGCAAGCAATTTAGCAAACTTGAATTTGTACAACAGAGTATCCGACTATAGCAGTTGCTAATTTTACAAAAACAAACATTAAGGTCCCAGTGGCGTGCCTTCTCCATTTCCATCGATATGTAGCATGCTTAGTGAATCAGGTCGAAACAAAACATAAAACAATGTTGCCATATCGAACATCGAGAGCTCATGCCGTATAGTATAGAAGGCAAATCAATGTGCTAACTGAATGGTGAGTGACACATCAGCTGCCACCATTTGAGTGTTCTACTGGCTTTGGCGTGCCGCTGACATGAAGAAGAAGAAAAATGAGATTATTGTGTTTGCTGGTACAAAAGAAAGAAATTTCGGCAGGGCAAGATTAATCTGCTAAAGCAAGAAAAGAAAAAGAGCGGAGCTAGCCATGGTCGATATGTGCAGCGAGTAGCCGCAGAGCAGTACATCGGTCTACTGATGCAGGTGTCGATCTGAGTATGAAAACAATTAACAAAAATCATAGAGAGTGTGGAGAATTGAAGGGAAATATACACGTTGGTCGGCTTGTGGCAAACATGTAGAGAAATAAGCAATCGATCATACCTACCGCCGTAAGGCTAGTAATTTATCCCATCAAGAACTAATGTTGTAGCATGGATGGAATCTGTGAGATATGACTCCATGCTCTTGTACCGCAATACTATCTAATAGGAGCAGAACAAAGGGAGCGTTCTCCAATGCTTCCGCCTGATCTGGGATTATATAGTGCAGGGATTATAAAGGTTCAACATGAATGCTTGGTTGCGAAGAGGCGGATGGTGGAGGCAAGGATATAATGGGGCGATTCATGCGTGTAATCAAATCACAGATCGTGGCGTGGGGAGAGGAATAGAATCGTTGTCCCGCAAGTTGGAGTTATGGGCTGCACGTGGGCTATAGGATGCTTTGAGGCTGCACGTGGGCTGGAAGCTGTCCGCAGGTAATGGGCCATGCGGACTGGTGAGTGCCATCTGATCAAAATGCAGAGCACGGTTGGATGTACAGGTTGAAACTGACAATTTTGTGGGACCTGCTGTGGTGGATAGGCTGCATGTTGAGAGAAATAGATAGTGGGGATGAACTATTTAGTTATATAGGATTCGATAATGTATGTTGCTCCTGTTAGCCACCTGTACTGACCATTTCTAGACAGAAAAGTTGTTGCGTTCAATGTTTGAGAGATGTACAGGTCAGATTACCTTGCTGCGTTGCTGCAACCCTTGTTTTCTTTTCTTAGGCTTTCTTTTCGCTAGTTTTCTTTGAGCTTTTACCTTGTCTAATTGCATTTTCGTCTCAAAAAGATTGCCAAAGATTCTGGTAAGACATTCTTCTAACCGAAGAGGGTAGACATGGCAGGCGACCCTAGTAACATGAAAGATCACTGTTAGCTAAGGATTTGTATTTGCTGGACTCGGTACTAGTAGTACTAACTAGACATTCGTACCTAAACGAAAAAGATTTGGCAAGAATGGCAGGACGAAAGTGTATCCCACAAGCAAAAAGTTATTTTGCATATAAATATTTAACACATATCAGATCAATTCAAAACAAACATAATAATAATTTAACAACCGACAACATTATTACATAGTTAATTGCCAAGTCATAGCCTCAAACGAAACAAAATGGTCCAGCTATGTCCACAATTTTTTTTCAAAACAACATATAGATAAATTTACAAATTTTCTGCCCATGCCATGTCCAACACTCGTTTTTGAGTTATTTTTGAACATCAGTGTGGGTACTCGAATCTCTAATGTCATGGAATACATGAACAAAGAACTAGATTATATCAGATTTTTTAATTAGCCGCACTTATTGTCCCATGAGGTCAAACAAGGTGTAGCCCAAATTTTGTCCACACTCATGTTTAATGATCATGTTATGAAAAATCACAAGGGATGTTATGATGCACGAAAGGTTCTCTTGGTCCCAAAACGTAGTGATACATCCCAAACAGATCTATTTGTTACTATTTCAAGTGGCAGTTTCTATTTTTATTGTTTTTGCAACATAGTAAAGACATAAATATAAGGTTGCCAGAAAAATTCGAGAAAATAGAAAATCATTGTAACTTTAATTTTGAGACGGAGATCGAGAACCAATAGGGGGCACACATATCCGCGCTCCCACGGTGCAGCCAAGGAGATGACATTGTCGTCTCCTACATCTATTCACTTCGACCCTTAGCTAGCCTATTTAAATCTCGTGACCTAATCAGACGTATCACTATTCGCTTCAAGAAAGTAAGATACAAAGCCATGTTCGTGTACTATCGGAGGGGAATTCGTCACCGGTGGCCTTTACACCACCATTGCTACCTACATGATGCCGTGTGACTAGTTCATTATTGGAACGCAATTGCAAGATGTAATTCTATACCCAACCCGTTTAATTTTTGGCACGTTTAACTCCAGAACTACGGCCTCCGCTCCATTCTTTTAATTGTTTACAACCTCATTAACGTGTATCTTTTGATAAAAATATATGTCAAGGTCAGCTATTGGAGAAGAGTTTTTACTCTAAAAGGTTTAATAAACAACTAAGCACTAAAATAGGTTCCCTATTGGAGATGCTCTTAGACTGCTCTGGTACAGGTTTCCTATCCAAGCGAATGGAAAAGTAGATGTCCCTAAAAATAATGTTTGTAACTAGTACATACAAATTTTGTTTCTGAAACTAGCAAACGGAACAAAAGCACAAGGCACCCGCATCACCATGCCACCTCCAAATCCTTTTAAGGTGCCACCCTATACCTCGCTGGTAGCAAGCTGGAGCGCACGACCTACCCACACGATCTGAATATTTCTAAATTTGTTACATTATTCAAAATCTGAACCATTTTTCCAATATGAACAATTTTAAAATATGAATAATTTTCTGATATGAACATTTTCTAAAATATGAAACATTTTCAAAGTATGAACCATTTTCAAAATTGATCATTTTTCATATATGATTTATTTTCAGAACTAAAATTTATGTTAATCAAAATTAATAGTAAACCGAATAGAGCTGAAATTTGGTTCAAAATAAAATAATATTAAACCAAATTTCAAATGGACGGAACTATAAAATTGTTCAAGACAAAAGTTTGGTTTTTGCTTTTTACTATAGATGGATCACGATTAATAAAAAAAGTGTTCACCTCCAACAAAAAAAAATTGTATACCTGAATAAAAGTAGAAAAAATGAAATAATTAGAAGACAAATAAAATAGTGCAGTACCTTGAAAATAGAAAATACAAGAGCATAAAAAACAAAAACAAAGGGAAGAAGGAAAAGAAAACAAAAAACAAGTAACCCAACTATGACTGGTTTCTAAATTAAACTGGGGCGTGTGCCCTCTTCCTCTAAAAAAACAAAAAAAAAATCTCTCTAATGCACGATCGAATGAGAACTAGCTTACATGACGTAACCAATCCCAATTGTAAGTCAAGTTGCAACTCATGATTAGCATGAATAACGAAACAAATCAAATGGTCCAGAGCAAATGTAAGTCCACTTGCAACTCAGTCGAATGAGAACTAATTTAATTCTCAATCGCATGACGCCATCAAATCTCAGTTGCAAGTTGACTTGCAACTGATGCACGAATCACGAAACAAATCAAGTGATCTGAATCAGTTGCAACTCCACTTGCAACTGATGACGTCATGGGATTGAGAACTAAACTAATTCTCAATCAACTCAATTTATTGAGAATTAGCAAAACCGAAAAAAAGAAAAAGAGACAAATAGGGTGACCCATGCAGGGCGATTTTTGTAGGCGAGTCGGAGCATGCGCATGCATTCGTCCCGCTGGCCCATTATACCATTCACTAGGGATTAAACATGCTCTCACTGGGGAGGTCCTTTAGGTCACTCGTTAGCGGCGCTTTAGCACAGCGCCGCCTACAGTTTCGTTATGTGGGCCGCGGCCCAGTAGATAATGTGCGCGCGAAAAACAATATTCACTTATTCCATTGTACTTACATTTTCCAAATTCGAAAATAACTTTAAAAATATTTTCAATGAATATTTTATAATATGAATATTTTCAAAATTCGGAACCATGGCCAAATTTAGGAACATTTTTTAATTCGGAACAATTTTTAAATATAGAACCATTTGAAAAAATGAACATTTTTTATTTTGGAACTATTTTTAATAATGAACCATTTAAATTTGGAACAATTTTCAAAATGGAACCATGTTTCCAAATGGAGAACCATTTTTTAATTTGAAATCATTTCAAATTCGGAACCATTTTCAAATTTAGAACCATTTTCAATTTTGGGAACCATTTTTTGTTTTGGATTTTTGAAATTTGCAACCATTTCAAATTGGGAACCATTTAAAAAACTGGAATCATTTTAAATTTTGGAACAATTTCAAATTTAGAACCATTTTTAAATTTGGAACTCTTTTAAAAAATTAGAACCATTTTCAAAATTTTGGGGAAAAATTCAAAAATAGAAAAGCAACAAAAAATAATAATAAACAAAACTAAAAGATAATAAACGAAAAAAATAGAAAACAAAACAAAACAAAACAAAAAATAAAAAAAGGACCCCGCCAAACTGGGCCAACCCGCCAGAGGCCCCATTAGCGGCACGAACGATACGCGCCGCTAACGGGCGGCATATAGGTTTCGCCCTCTCACTGCCGATCGCTGGATTTCTGTAGTATGTGCAGCCAATTCCTGAATGACGCCGCATAGTCCGTTATCGGACCGACGCCTACCCAGGCACGGTGCTGTAGTGGGCCGATCCAACCAGGTGAGCTTTACTGTTTACTTTTTATGTTTCTTTTTCTTTTCCTGCATACAGTATTTTTGCGTATCTTTTTGTGTGTTCCTTTTTGAAAACCTAATGTCTTATATTTTTTGTATACTAAGAGCTAGCTAATTTTTTTAACCCGTGAATAATTATTTTGAACTTTGCATCCATGAATATTTTGGAAGTCCAATGAATAATTATTTTGAAGTATGTGAATTTTATCAAAACTCATTAACATGTTGGAAACTTTTTTCCTTCATCTGAACAATTTTTAAAAGTTGTGAATAATTTTCTTGAACTATGCGAACATTTTTTGTGCATGTGAACATTTATTCTCTAATAAAACCTTTTCTAAAAGGAAAAAATACCTTTGAACAATATGGAAATATTTTAAGAAAAATACGCTCATACTACCAGGAATCTGCGTTAAATACACCAGAAAATTACAAGTTTACCGGTAAATGCGAACAAATTTACGAGAAACCAAAAGCACCCGGGCGCCAAATAATACTTAATATCCAATGGGTGTCTACCGACACGCCATGTTGCCAAAGATTATCTCAGGTTAAAAGAGACGGCTCCGTCGTCCCACCATCATCAGAAGTAAAACGATTAAATGCCCACCACAGTAGAGGCGACCTAGCATATGCAGCGGCTCAAGACTGAGAAGCTTCATGTTCCGTTCCAAATAAGAAGAACAAGAAAAAACTCTGTTGACTCTGTCAACATTACTGATCCGTCTTCCCGGAGCTCCACATGCCTCTTAACAGTGCCGCCGAGACGACCCATCTCGTCTCCCACCGAGAAGCGGTGTCTGCTCCGCTGACCTGATCGAAAGCCGAGCTTGACTGGTTCTTCCTACAGGATCGCATCCAGACCACTGTTCGTCAGCTTGCGTTGAATCTTTGAATGGCAAAATGAATACCTATGAATAGCAAAATAGTGACAATTTGGTAAAAAATAGTGATGCTTTGGACAAAATGAATACCTATGAATACCCAGTGGTAAATTCCTAGCGCCGCCACTGGTTCTTCCCAGTTCCCATGGTAATAGAGTCGCAACTACGCAACATAAAGAGTAGGCAAAACCAAAGGAACCATCAGCCATGAATGCCGATCAACCGACCGATCAAGGGACGGCGAGAGGGACCGCGCGCCATGAAACGGAAACCTCCATGGATCCAGATCCTCCACCCGCCATGGATCCATCGATCGACCGGCATAAAACAGGCAACGTTATGATTGCCACATGCTACTCGGATCCGGACGAACGCGTTCTAGGCGCGACACTTCGGCTCAATAATGGCGTAGCACGGCGTCTAGTCTAGCTCTGCCGGGATGTGGTGAAGAAGAAGGAAGTGCAAAACAAGCAAGATTCCGCTCTGTGCGCAAATGGGGATGCGCATGTAACGCAAGAACACGCGGCATTGAAGGTCTGGTGCTACTCCCCAACTCCCTCTCTTCCATGGCACATTTACAGCAGCTAGCTCTTCCTGCTTCGCCTCGGCACGGCAGGGCTGCCATGGCAGCGCCAGGCCTCATAAATTCAAGCTCCATCGACGCATGCAGGACACGGAAGGATGGGTCGGGATTTAGAAGTGCACGCCAAGGAAAAGCTGCTAAATGCAGGCTGCTCGTACTGTACGTCTGTACCTGTGCTGCTACTACGCCAAGGAGTATACGCAGACACAAATGTGTCGGGCTCCTTATCGATGCGAGGAGTGATCCATTTCTGTTATCTCAATGCATCGTCTAGCTCAAGCTCGTTGTAGTAGTAGAGTAGTACATTTCACTTCTTTGTTTTCTTCAATGGATACAAGTTAATAGCCGAAATTTAACAAAACAAAAAGCGGGGAGATCCCAGAGGCCGGGATGGAAGGAAGAATAGTAAAGAAGAAGCATAAGGTACACGAACGAGGACCACGACGGATGGATCATACGCACTAGTAGCCTATATATAAATGGGCGGAGACTTAACCCCGTTGTGCCGGAGCACAACCACCGGCCGCCGTGGTCGCACCTCACATGCCCGCGTCAGATAGATCCGGCATATTTAACGCGGCCACCGCAGCTGCTATTACGCCGGCCGGCTGGCCGTGTCCTCCCCTCCAGCTCCTCGATCGAGTGTTATGGGCACGCGCGCTGCGCTCCCGTCGAGGATGGTTATGGGCACGAGAGACGAATAGAGACGAAATGCATGGGGCATACTACGACTGAGGGAGAAAGAGATGACGAGAGATCCTGTAGATAGAAAATGGCGTGCGTATGTGTGTCCCTGTAGGATGGCTGTAGCAGAGATGGTTAATGCTTGAGCACCTCCGGGATGTGCACCGGGTAGCGGCAGATGCTCTCGGCCCAGGGGCCCTGGGCGTCGCGCGGGGGCTCCATGCACTCCCACGCCGCGCTGTTGCACTTGAACCCGGAGCCGAAGCCGATCATCCACACCCGGTCCCCCTTGCGCATCCTCCCCTTGGCCTCGATGTAGGCCAGCTCGTACCACAGCGAGCTGCTCGACGTGTTCCCGAACCGGTGCAGCGACATGCGCGAAGCCTCCACGTCCTCGTCCGACAAGCCCAGGCTGCTCTGCAGCTCGTCGATCACGGCCCGCCCACCCGCGTGGATGCAGAAGTGCTCGAACGCCGTGCGGAAGTCCGGCAGGTATGGCTTGATGCCCTTGCTCCCGAACACGCGCCGCGCGATGAAGGACAGCGCGAACAGCAGCTGCTCCGACGCCGGGAGGACGAGCGGCCCGATGGCGGTGATGTTCGCCTTGAGCGCGTCGCCGGCGATGGTCATGAGGTCCTTGTTCAGGTTGATGCCCCGGTGGCCCTCCTCGTCCTCCTCCTGGTACACACACCGGTACGCGTTGTCCTGAGCCCCCGTCAGCGTGCGCACCACGCGGGAGAGACGGAACCGGGCCTTGGCTGGCGACGTCGACAGCAGCGCCGCCGCGCCGCCCATTCGGAACAGGCAGTTGGGCAGCAGCATGGCGCGCTCCTTGCCCACGTAGTAGTTGGGCGTGATGGTCTCCGTCGACACCACCAGCGCGTGCGACCCCTTGGGCGCCACCTGCAGGAAGTTGCGTGCCAGCCCCACTGAGATGAGCCCCGCGCTGCACCCCATCCCGGAGAGGTGCACGTTGCGGACGTCGCTGCGCATCCCGTACTTGTTGATGATCATGTCGGCGAAGGACGGCACCGGCGCGAACAGGCTGCAGTTCACCACTAAAAAGTCGATGGCGCCGGGACTGATGCCAGTCTTGGCGAGCAGGTCGTCGATGGCGGAGAAGATGACGAGCTCCACCTCCTCTCGCGAGGCCTCCATGTTCCGGAACGGCGGGATGAAGTGGTGCGCGGGGGGCAGGCACGTCTCCTCCCCGAGCCCGGACCGCTCCAGGAGCCGCATCATGAACCGGACGCTGCGCTCGTCGATGGAGGCGCCCTCGATGAAGGTCACCAGCTTCGCGTGCTCCAGGAACGTCCCGAACGGGACGCGGCAGCTCGGCTTGGTGCGGAAGCAGGCGTAGTCCACGAGGTACACGGCGCGAGGCCGCATCATCAGGTACAACGTCGCCGCTGCGGCCGGGAGGAACGCCGCCAGGAATACGTGCACGGGCCGGATCGCCTGCAGCTTTGCGAGCAGCTCCTCCGGCCCGACGCGCGCCGCGCCGACGATGGCCGCGACGGCGAGCGGCACGGCGAGCACGAGCAGGAAGTTGTTCACCACGCACTCGTACGCCGACTTGAGCCGCTTCAGCTGAGCTGACGACGAGCTGCTCATTCTGTCACTCACTCGGGCAGTGTGTGCGTCCTGTACCGAGAATGTGAGTGAAGGTCACGGCGGTAGCGTCTCTCTGGGAGACGATGGAAGCGGGAGCAGAGATTTATAAAAAGCGCGTTGGTGGGCCATAAGGCTCTTTACGAGTACAGGCTAGCCGGTGATCATGGGCTTTTGATCGCCGATAAATCTGATGATGACGATGAGATGACAATTGATGCTGCTAATCGGTCGAACGAGGACCATTTGACTAATTAATCTGATGGTGGCGATAAGAGGATGGGTTTTGGTTGCCGATTTAAGACAGTGTTTTTGGCCTCACCGGTAGCCTCGCCGATTCAATGCTTTGCGACCCCCATATCGATTGTTTAGGGCACTCACTGTGGAGTACTTACTCCATTTTCCACCAAACGACTAATGATTTTAGATCTATGGAGGCTGGAGAAGGAAACTTTTTTATGAAAAATACAAGGACAGTAAAAAAATGGGTTGTTCTGGATGACATGCACCGTAAATATATAACTCATCCCTTCAAAGATCTAAGCTCCCTAGAATTCCTACAATGTGGTGTGTTGCGGCCCCACCAACGCTTTATGGTCCCACCTGTCTGTGTCACATTGCTCTCCGACGCCAATGAAGTGTTCACACGTGGTTTGGCCAAAACTAGGTCGGTTCACCACTTTGTCTCTCTCTCTTTCTTCTCCGAAAAGACTCCTTCCACACCTTTTACCTAAAAAAATAAATCTCCCGATATATGAAGGCAGCAGCGACGGTGGAGCGCTGGCGGCGCGGAACATCGGGCCACTGACGGTGGTCATCCTGCGCGTCGTTGCTGCCTCCCAACCACACCTCTTTTCCCCTCTATTCCCCATCCGTATCGGGGAGCTACCCGAGCTTACTCTCTGTCCACCTCCTCCCACAGATCACCTGAAGAATTGGACGTGCCGATGGGAGAGGAAACGGAGCCATCATCCAGCGCAACTGCCCGGTCTCTGCTCATCACAGGGGTGATGCTACGTACATCCGGCTCCCTTCCTCAACCTTGACCTCGAGTGGTGGAAGAAGAGTTGAGTAGAGATTGCGCGTTCGTCCTCCCAATAAATTCGGACGCCGCTCGATTCCAGGCCGTCACCTGAGGTACACAGATGATTCCGCCCCAAATAGGTTAGCCCCTCGCTCTGTCCTCTGTTAAATCTAGATTGAGAGATGTAAATCATGGGGAAAGAGGAGCTCATGGAAAGCATACGAAACACCGGGCTGAGTGCATCTCTGCCACAACACTGTGTGGCGAGTCATGAGGTGTCCTTATTCCGATGTGGGGGAGATGTCGCACATGGAGAGGGAACTGGGGGAATGGGTCGGGCTGGGCTGGGTCACCCGATCCATTCGAGCACTTGGGTGGTGCTGGGAGGGAGCGCTGCCGGGGAGAGAGAACAGGCCAGGGTTGCTTTGTTGGCACTGACTTGTCGCGGCTGCTGCCTATGAGATGTGGTCTTCTCCTGGCTTCTAATTTCTGAGAGGACGAGAGAGAATTTATTACAGGCGGCTGCTACTTTTCTTAGAGCTTCTTGTTGATAAGAGGAAGCGAGAGAGATGCGAGACGTGTTGTTTGTTGCTACCGACAAGAAGGAGTGGGAGACATGGTAAATATTGTCTAGAGTCTAGACAAACTAGAAAGAGTGTTGTGCTGCTTGTTGTTCTGGACAATGTGTTCGATGGTGGTGTTGTATGTTAATTACAGAGAAGAGTGAGACAGGGGGTGGCAGGTGAGGAAATTTCTGTGTGATATTACACAAGTTGTTTTCTTGGGCAGTTTGTGCTTCCTGTACATCTCTTCTAAATCTAGAAATCAATACCTTCAACGCTCTATTTTATTTTATTTTATTTTATTTTATTTTTGCTTAACTTTTAACTTCTTTTTGATGATTCTCAATTCTGCATTTGATGATTGATCCAACTTCTATTGTACTTTATAGTTTACATATGGCAAGTTTATAGATTTGGAGATTGTGCAACTTTGATAACCCTTCCTTTTTCCGCTTGTTTATAGAATTATTCCTCCGAATCATCATAACATGTTTTGGAGTTTGCAAAATCTTCATTGTTGGGTGGGCCTCAAAAATTGATAGTTATTCAAGAGAAGTTGGATTTCTTGTGAGACATTTTGTATGGTACATGTTCTAACATTCATATTTATAGGATTTCTGAAGCTCAAAGCCAATGAGATGTTGTCATGTATATTCGATTATGTCGCGGGTTTGTTGGATTAGTGACAAATACTAATAGTCAAATACAACAAGTTATGGAGTTGAACAGGAGGTGCAAAGATTTTTTACATAATAGATAACGAATATTATTGTTGCTTTCTTGGTGCAAAGAATACCGAGATTGATGGTTCCTTTTTTTTTATTTGCACCACTAGAGTGCTAGGCTTGCACTTTAGGCCTTCTTAGCATGTTTGCGATCTGCAGGTGACTAATAGCACATTGATTTGATCACCTTGAACTGTACTTAATTCAATCGCAAGACAGATGATATTGTTTTAAAATCTTAGGTGTTGCAATATCAAATAAATTTATTCTTACTTTACGTGGGACGATATAATTAGTTTTGTTTACTTTGGTTTCAGTTAAACAACTGGAGCTTATCAGCATAATCACTTGTCCTGCAAAGTGCAAGCCCTCTATGGTGGATAAGGGCTATCAAGGTTGTCCGGTGAAATTGCGCATTTTCTTCTATTTGATTTGTTCACTCATTGTGAAAGCATATTTATTAATCCCTTGTGTTTTGTGTGTTAGGCAACAACACTAGTGACGATTTAACATGTGAATCAAGTGATGCATGTTTTAAGTGTGTAAAACATCTTTGCATCGAAACCAAAAAGGGAGTTGAAAAGAGCCAGTTTTGTTACTGAAGTGAATCGGATTATCCGATGTTGAAAGTATCGGATTATCCGATGATCAAGATTTTGCTGGAATTCTGCTAAGTACTAGAAGAAATCTTACACTGAAGATGTTCGGATTATCCGAGCTGGAAATTATCGGATTATCCGATGATCAAGATTTCGCTGGAATTCTGCTAAGGACTGAAGAAATTTTCACTGAAGCTGTTCGGATTATCCGATGATAGTCTGATCGGATTATCCGATCATCGGATAATCCGATGATGACTTGAATCGGATTATCCGATTTACCTGTCTGCAACGGCTAGAATCTGGGGCAGTATATAAAGGCCTTCTCCTACATTGGAGAAGGCACCACGACCAGAAATATCTCCCCCACCATTGTTGCAAGCTTAAACTTGGTAGATCTCTCTCCCTAGCCACTCAAACACCTTGTCCTTCTAGGACTTGGGAGAGTTGACCTAGATCTACCCTTCCACCAAAGCGATTTGATTTCCATATCCATTCCTTAGAGGAACTTGTGCATCTTGGGTTCATTGGAACCCGAGACGGTCGTTGGTCGTTCTTGTGGCTTTGGGAGCCGCGGGGACTAGCCGGGAGCCTCCAATTCGGTTGTGGAGACGTGCCCCGGCCTTGTGATTCTTGCGGCTTTGGAAGCCGTGGGAATTGGTGAGAGCCTCCAATTCGGTTGTGGAGTGTGCCTCATCCTTGTAAAGGTTTGTTGCCGACCTCGAGGGCATCATATAGTGGAGGAGATACGGTGTGCCATATCACGGCTATTCGGGGATCACTTGTGACCCCGCACCGCTCCAACGAAGACGTAGCTTCCATTGGGAAGTGAACTTCGGGAATCATCTCCGTGTCACCGTGTGCTTATCCTTTTTATATATACCTTTACTTGTATTGCTAGCTTACCTTGTTAGTATATCTTGTTAGCTAGCTTCTTGCTCATCATATAGGATTGTTCACCTAGTTGCATATCTAGAGAACTTATATTTGAGCAATTCCTTAACTTGTTGAAAAGAAAATTAAAATTGGTAGTTGCCTATTCACCCCCCCCTCTAGTCAACCTACTCGATCCTTTCAATTGGTATCAGAGCAAGGTCTCTTTATTAAGGGCTTAATCGCCTAAAGAGGAGGATGGCTAGTGCGGAGGAAGTACAACGTGCTAAAGATGAGGAGTTAAAACTTGCTAAGGAACAAGAAAAACGTGATAGAGAACAACTTGACAAAGAACTAATAGAAGCGGGAATAATCCCTCCCGAGGGTGATGCCCCAATCACCATGAAGTCCATGATTGAACTTTTGGGTACATGAAAGGCAAAATGGTGGATGAGGTGTATACTCGGGTATCTAATCAAAATGGCTCCTCATCATCCGCTAGCCCTATTAAGGGTGCTAGTGACAAGGATAAAAATGATAAACCTAATGAGAAGCCTTCTCTTAACTTTGCTCCACCTAGCTCTTATCTCACTCAAGTTTCACTCACTCAACCTCATATAACCAACCTTGGTAGACCCCCTCCTAAGCTTGATAATACTCGTTATTTCACTTGGAAGAAATCTATGGAGTCTTATTTTCGCAGCTCATCGGTGCATCTTTGGAGGGTGGTTCTACATGGTTTCAACCCTGTTGATCCCAACAACTTGACCAAGCAAGAAGAGATTGATGAGCAACTTGATGCAAATGCCAAGTTCATTCTTGAGAGTGCTATGACCGCAATGATGAAGATCATGTGCGGAATCTCAAAACTTGCAATGAGCTTGGCTCCATCTTGAAACGTGTATGAAGGAAATGAGGGCATTCAACGCTCCAATGCGGCCGTCCTTCAACATCAAGTTGACAACTTCATCATGCTAGACGAAGAGACTCCGACCGAACTTTACCGAAGACTCTACAAGCTTGTGGTGACATGTAGGGAAAATGGAAAGAAGGATATGGATGATGAATGGGTCAAGGCCAAGTTCCTTCAAGCAATTATGCCATATAGTGAAACTATGGTGATGAACCTCCATGCAAGAGCGGATTACACAACAATGACTCCCAATGACATGTTGGCTCAATTTGTCACTATGATACATTGAAGTCCACATCCAAGTCTTTCAACCAAGTCCGTGGCCCGAAGACTCTTGCTTTGAAGGCTCGTGTGGTAGACCATCCAAGATATGAAGAAAGCCCGGTCTATGAAGGTGAAGAAGACTTGGAGGGTGAGCTCAATGAAGTTCTTGCACTTGCCGCCACCCGGTTTTGGAACAAGAAGAACAAGAGCAACCCTCCACCAATAAAAAGAATGTGCTTCAATTGTGGAAAGGACACTCATCTTGTGAAGGATTGCCCCTATGAAAGAAGAGAGGATAATGGTGGTCAACTCATTCTAAAGAAGAACAAGTACCACCCCAAGCCTACCTACATGAAGAGATCACCTCAAAAGGCTCTTGTGGCATCCCATCAAGAGGAATACGAGTCCGGAGGTGAGGAGGATAAAGAACCAAGTGAAGAAGTAGGAATGGCGGCTCTTGCAATGGGCACCCTTCCTCCATCATTGGCCAACCTCTTCTCATCTCCAAACGACGACAAGATCTCCAAGCCTATGTGCCTCATGGCCAAGGAAACTAAGGTGAATTCCCCACCAAAAATTACTATCTCCTCTAACCCATCACTATTGGATTGTGTTGAGGATGTAGGGAAAATTGAAGAAGAGGATAAAATTTCTATCTTTATTAGCAAGCTCCAAGGTCCAACCAAGAAAATGGTTGAGGCCCTCATGTATCAATATGGAGAAGCCAAGCATCTTCTTAATGAGAAGGATGTTAGGATTTGTGAGCTCGAAGGGCATGCATGTGATCATGCCGACAAAATTGGTGAGCTAGAAGATCAACTTGTTGAGGAACAATGCTCCGTGAGCAACTTGAGGAGACACATGCCATGGATCTTTCCAAGGCAAAAGAAACTCGTGAAACCTCTATTCAAATTGCTATTGATCTAAAAAGTAAAAATGAGGAACTTGTAGTGAGTCATGACAAGCTCTTTGAGGGTTTTGAGCAACTTAGGGAAACCCACAAGGTGACCTCAAGTGAGCTCACTACACTCAAGGAGTCATATGCCAAACTACAAGCTCAATTTATCTATGCTAGCTTCACCACTCTCATAATGATAAAGATGCAAATGCTTGTTCCACTAACCCTTTATGTGTCAAGGCATCTCTTATTGAGGAAAACACTAGGTTGAAGGCCCAACTTGAGAAGGGCCTAGCCACTTGTATCCAAGGGGAAAAGAACCTCAATGATCTTTTGAGCAATCAAAAGGGAGTGGTTGGCAAAGAAGGAATTGGGTTCACACCCAACTCTAAGAAGGTCAACAACAAGAAGAAGAAGGCGACTCCCCCTTCCAAAGATATTGTTTTTGTGAAGGAGGGGGAGTTAGCCAAAGCAAATGACAACTCTATTGGGAGTGGTAATGTCACTAGGGGCAATGCCACTCACAATAACTTTGCGGGAAAATACAACCCCTCATATGTTCTTTTGAAATCTACAAATGGTTGTGTTTTTGCTAAATATGTTGGCTCTTCATATGGAGATGATTATCACTATGCTATTTGGGTTCCAAAGACCCTTGTGACTAACAAAAGAGGACCCATTCCAAAATGGGTACCTAAATCAAAGACTTGATTTATTGTAGGGTTTCTCTTCCGGTGGATCTTCATGGCTCATTGATAGTGGATGCTCATCCCATATGACCGGAAGCAAAGAACTAGTAAAGGACTTATTGAAACAACTACTCTCATTCTCTCATGTCACCGTTGGCAACAATGCAAGACTCAAGGTAGTGGGAGTTGGTAAAGTGGTGATCACTCCGGAGTTATCCATTGAGAAGGTCCTCCTTGTCGAATCTCTTTCATACAATTTACTTTCCGTTGGTCAATTATGCAATGCCGGTTACACCGTTATTTTTAATAAATACCACGTGACCATCCTTTTCACTCAAACACTCAATGTCGCCTTTGTTGGATTTCGTGAAAACGGTTTGTATGTGGTTGATTTCTCAAAAGAGACCACTCAAATCGCTACATGTTTAATGGCTAAAGGCGACAAGGGGTGGCTTTGGCATCGCCGACTTGGCCATGTCGGTATGAGAAATTTACAAACTCTTGTAAAGGGTGGACACGTGGTAGGACTAACCGATGTTAATTTTTCCAAAGATCGTCCTTGTAGTGCTTGCATAGCCGGAAAGATGCATGAGAAGAATCACCCCAAGACGACCATTATCTCCACTAAGAGGCCTTTGGAGCTCCTTCATATGGATCTTTTTGGGCCTCCCACATATGATAGTCTTGGTGGCAAGAAATATTGTTTGGTGATTGTGGATGATTATTCAAGATATTGTTGGACTTTCTACATCAAGAAGAAGAGTGAAACTCAAAAGATATTCATTGATTTTGCAACCCTAGTTCAACGCCAATATGACTCCAAGATTTTGGCAATTAGAAGTGACAATGGTACGGAGTTCAAGAATTACACTATGGATGATTTCCTAAGTGGGGAGGGCATTCAACACCAATATTCCGCTGCATATACTCCCCAACAAAATGGTGTTGCCGAAAGGAAGAACCGCACTCTTATTGATATGGCAAGAACTATGATGGCCGAATTTAATTCCCCATACAACTTTTGGGCCGAAGCCATCAACACCGCTTGTCATTACTCAAACCGGCTCTTTTTCCGTCCTCTCAAGAACATGACACCATATGAACTCCTCACCGGTAAAAAGCCAAATGTATCTTACTTTCGAGTCTTTGGATGCAAATGCCATGTTTACATTAAAGGTTGCAAAATTGCTAATTTGAATCTAGATCTTTTGATGGTATATTTGTTGGATATGCCGCAAAGTCTCATGCTTATAGGGTCTACAACATATCCACCGGGTGTGTTGAAGAATCTATGAACGTGGAGTTTGTCGAGGATAATGGCTCCCAAGCGGAGCATATTGATCATGATGATGTAGGTGATGTTGCTCCATCTCAAGCCATAAGAACTATGGGGATTGGAGAACTAATTCCTATTGAAGGACCTACTCAAGAAGAAGGAACAAGTTCTACCCAAGTTGAGCCATCTACCTCAACAAGTGATCAACCAACTATCAATGATCAAGAACAAGAACATGTAGATCAAGAAAATGGTCAAGACCCACCCAACTCTAGTGGTGAACAAGAACATAATGAACCCACAACCCCAAGAACTCCACTTCGGGTTGACCATGAGCAAATGAAGGAAATGATGAAGATATTTGTGTTGGTGAAACAATTGGTCAAGCCTGGAACGCCGGGTCATCCGGCGTGCATCAAATTGGATTACCAACAACACTTCAAAGAAAATATCCTTGGAGTATCCGTAGAGGTGTGTCCACACGCAATCAATTAGCTAACTTTTGTGGTCATGTCTCTTGCTTGTCTAGCTTAGAACCTCTCAAGGTATATGATGCCCTTGAAGACATGGATTGGGTTGCGGCTATGCATGAAGAGTTGAACAACTTCGAGCGCAACAAAGTATGGTCTTAGTGGAAAGACCCAATGACTCCTCCCATAATGTCATTGGAACCAAGTGGATATTCAAGAACAAGCAAGACTCAAATGGTCAAGTCATCCGCAACAAAGCAAGATTGGTTGCACAAGGGTACACCCAAATCGAAGGAGTCGACTACGGTGAAACCTATGCCCCCGTTGCTAGACTTGAATCCATTCGCTTACTTATTGCTATGCATCTACTCATAAAATTACTTTATATCAAATGGATGTTAAAAGTGCTTTTCTAAATGGTCCACTAAATGAACAAGTATATGTGAAACAACCTCCGGGTTTTGAAGACCCCAATTTCCTAACCATGTCTACTTACTACATAAGGCTCTTTATGGGCTCAAGCAAGCTCCACGTGCTTGGTATGATCATCTCAAGGAGTTCTTAGTAGACCGTGGCTTTGCAATTGGGGTAATAGATCCCACCCTTTTCACTAAAAGAATAAATGGAGAATTTTTTCGTATGCCAAATATATGTTGATGATATTATCTTTGGTTCCACTAACCATGAATTTAGTGATCAATTCTCCAAGCTAATGACCAAGGAATTTGAGATGTCCATGATGGGAAATTGAATTATTTTCTTGGCTTTGAAATCCATCAATTCGAGAAGGAACATTCTTATGTCAAGCCAAGTACATTAAGGACATGCTCAAGAAATTTGATATGAACAATGCCAAGCCATATAAGTTTCCCATGGACTCCAAGGCGGATCTTCACTTAGATCCGGATGGTAAGGAAGTTGATCAAAAGCTTTATCGTTCTATGATTGGATCTTTGCTTTACCTTTGTGCATCTAGACCGGATATTATGTTTAGTGTGGGTATGTGTGCAAGATTCCAATCAAGTCCTAGGGAAAGTCATGAAACCGCGGTCAAAAGGATTCTAAGATATTTGTTGGATACTCCCAACTATGGTCTTTGGTATCCCCATGGTACAAGCTTTGATCTTGTTGGTTATTCGGATGCGGATTGGGCGGGTTGTAAAATGGATAGAAAATCAACTTCGGGTACATGCCAATTCCTTGGTAGGTCCCTTGTGAGTTGGTCTTCCAAGAAGCAAAATTGTGTGGCCTCGTCATCCACCGAAGCCGAATACATCGCCGCCGGTAGTTGTTGTGCACAATTATTATGGATGAGGCAAACTTTAAAGGATTATGGTGTCATTTGTGACAAAGTGCCTCTTTTATGTGACAATGAAAGTGCTATTAAAATTGCACACAACCCGGTTCTTCATGGCAAGACCAAGCACATTGAGATTCGGTATCATTTTATTCGAGACCATGTTGAGAAGGGTGATATTGCAATCAAGTATGTCAACACCAAGTATCAACTCGCCGATATGTTCACGAAGCCTCTTGGTGAAGCAAGATTCAAGGAGTTGAGAGGAGAACTCAATGTGGTGGACATATCCAATTGGATTTAGTGGATTTCTTGCATACCTACCCATATTAGACGATACTTATTTGGTTTAGGTGTAGGCATGGACATAGGGGGAGTGCGGTCCTAATCCATTGGGCTATCCCTCCCCCCATTATGCCGATAGTAAGAACTCATTTTGTCTCTATATTTTCATTTCATGAATTGTGAGCTTAAATGACGAGTAGTGGCCGTGAACCCGAGATACATCTTCGCGGTGTCACACCACAAACTCATACATGGTGGCCTTGGCCACCGCCCTCTTCTTTATGAAGAGTTGGTTCTTTTCGGTCTTAATTGAAAATCATTTGGAATTTTGGTCCTATTGTTGGTTTTATGGGAAACCCACTCATCTTGGCATTTCCGTGTTCGATTTTTGCAAGTTTGAGTGTGGAGTACCAATGTCAGTTTGACAATCTTATCCCAAGCCTATCTTCCTAAAAACACTTCATCTTATGCACACAAGTCTTATTTTGAAACTGAGGAGAAAGGGTTAGCAGGCCAGAATTTCTAACGAAATCCTGAAATCGGATTATCCGATTCTGACTTGCTCGGATTATCCGACTATCGGAATATCCGATCCAAGTCAAAATCGGATTATCCGATTTGGCGGTTTGTCTCCAAATAGAACAGGGGTCGGGGTGAAGGGCTCATTCGAGCTTTCTCCACCCCCGCCCCTCTCTCTCCACCACGCCCCTCTCTCCCGCTCCTCCCCGCATCTCCGGCCGCCCCAACTCCGGCATTTGGCCGGATTTGGTGCTCCTCCTCCCCGGGAACCATTCACCGAAGCTTTTTCCTCAATGGACGAGGGTAACTTCTTCTCTCTCATCTCCTAGGTGTTCCTCACCTAAATCTTTGGAAGAAGTTGTTTTGGCTGGTGTTGTGGTTCCCCTTGGTACTTAGAACACTAGGCTAGCCCCCCTTATTGTCGATCTACTGCTAGACCTAGGACTTGAATCACTTTGTTGCTGCCAGATCCAGATCGGATTTTCCGATCCAGTCTGAACCGGATATTCCGACCGTCGGATTATCCGATTCATACTGAATCGGATTATCCGAAATTGTCAGTGCTATTTTTCAGCCACATCTTGATTTGTCCAGGACTTAGTAGACTCAACTTAGGGATGCTCTTCTAGTGTACATTGTACCATTCCTTGCTCTGTGACTTGTGTGTACTCATCTATGCTATCCATCTATTATTCTATCTCACAGGTGGTTCCGGCAGTCGTGATTCAGGTAGTCCTCCACAGAAACATGCTAGAAAAGGCAAGCAACCCATGAAGAAGAAGCAAGTTGCTCATAGAACCAAGAAGAAGCTCAAGGAAACTCGCCCCAACTATTTGACCATGAACCCAAATTGACTATGCCCGAATCCGTCAGTCCAACTGGTATACGAGTATGCCAAGAGATGATGATATTGAAGATCCCAACTTCTGGTGCATGGAGCAGATATATATATACAAAGACATCTACAAGCACTATAACCATCCTATTCGCCCGATGCAGCCCTACAAAATGCGAGATATCAAGGCCAAGGCCAGTTATGCTCAAGCTGCAGATGTGATTGAACAGATGGGCTTGGTTTCACTCATTGAGAAGCAATGCCCCTACAATGTGGAAATGATTCTGCAGTTTTTCTCCACCTTGGTGATCGAGAATGACCACATAAAGACCATGAAGTGGATGACGGGTCGCACTCAGTGCACATCCTCCTTTGCTCGGTTGTCTACTCTTCTTGGTTATGCACCCTACCAGAGCAACCTTCCTCCCAATGGTTACACTATGCACACTGTTGAGAAGTTCAACAAAAACATAATGAAGGATATGTATGGGGCTGGTGCAATTATTGGTGAAAAAAGGGCCTCCTGCCCCTCTATGACCAGCTTGCGATCATCTTCCGCTCAACTATTGCTCCCAGTGGAGGTAACAATGACAATATAGTTGCTCCTCTTGCAAATCTGCTTTGCCTTGCTAAGAAAATTGTTGAGAATGAAAACCCTGAAGAGGATTTTACAGTGGATGTGATGCATTTTATCTTTCACGAGTTGTATGACTCTTTTGTCAGTGGGCTCACTATTCCCTATGCTCCTTACATCATGATGCTCATCAAGGACACTCTGAAGAACCACAACTTCAACCGGTATGATTTGGAGCCTCATACATACAAGAAGGTTTATCAGAAGAGGAAAGAGGTCATTCCATCTTCTGCTGCTGCAGCTCCTGCCCGTGGTTCCTTCATGGGTGATGCTCGTCGTGGTGCACTGGTCCGTCTTGGTTCCTTCCTTTGCTCCGCCCAAGAAACTCAACTGGTTCCAGAGGAACATTCTGTGCATGAATGCTGACATCAGGAGGGGACAATATGACACTTATCTGAGGCAGGAGAACATTCTCAAGCACCTTCCTCGCCTCCCAAATGATCCTCCAGAGTCTGCTCCTCTCTCTTTTGCTCAGTGGAACGAGGGCTCTCAGTTTCCATGGACTCAGCTTGAGTCTCATCTGCTAGAGACATCGTCTGCCGGCCCTTCCCGTCCATCCTACACTCGTGCCCGTACTTATGAGTCTTCAGAAGGGGATGGTGATGCACTGATGATGATGATGCCTCTGCACGGAGTGATCTACTTGGGTCGTAGCATCGCTCTTTTCCCTTTTTGGCGTTTCGATGTCAAAGGGGGAGAAGTAGTTCTATTAGGTCTCCGTGTGGGATTTGCATGGGTTTCGGGCACAAGCATATGCTTTTACCATTCTTGTTGCGCTTGTGTCCATTTATGTCGAACTTATTCGTGAACTTATTTGTGTTGTGTTTTCATGTGGAACTTATGTGTGTGAACCTTTAAGTTATGAGACATATGGATTTCTAATATGGTTATGAGTTGTATTCTTGTGCTAAGGTTCATTTCTACTCTATTATGCACAAGGTATAGTCCACTATCGAAACTCAACCTATTTTGATATGTCTCCATCTAGTTTCCTCAATATTTGGAAGTGTCCTCCTCCTATATGTATTGCATTTGTATTCCAATGCAATTTAATTATATGCACACATTCAGGGGGAGCTTCTCATGACTTAAGCTCGGGAATCTAGATAATATATAACTATGCTTTCCTTGCAAATCCTAGTGTTGTCATCTAACACCAAAAAGGGGGAGATTGAAAGGACATTTATTAATCCCTTGTGTTTTGTGTGTTAGGCAACAACACTAGTGACAATTTAACATGTGAATCAAGTGATGCAGGTTTTAAGTGTGTAAAACATCTTTGCATCGAAACCAAAAAGGGAGTTGAAAAGAGCCAGTTTTGTTACTGAAGTGAATCGGATTATCCGATGTTGAAAGTATCGGATTATCCGATGATCAAGATTTCGCTGGAATTCTGCTAAGGACTAGAAGAAATCTTACACTGAAGATGTTCGGATTATCCGAGCTGGAAATTATCGGATTATCCGATGATCAAGATTTCGCTGGAATTCTGCTAAGGACTAGAAGAAATGTTTCACTGAAGCTGTTCGGATTATCCGATGATAGTCTGCTCGGATTATCCGATCAAATTGGATAATCCAATGTTGACTTGAATCGGATTATCCGATTTACCTGTCTGCAACGGCTAGAATCTGTGGGCAGTATATAAAGACCTTCTCCTACATTGGAGAGGGCACCACGACCAGAAATATCTCCCCCACCATTGTTGCAAGATTAAACTTGGTAGATCTCTCTCCCTAGCCACTCAAACACCTTGTCCTTCTAGGACTTGGGAGAGTTGACCTAGATCTATCCTTCCACCAAAGCGATTTGATTTCCATATCCATTCCTTAGAGGAACTTGTGCATCTTGGGTTCATTGGAACCCGAGACGGTCGTTGGTCGTTCTTGTGGCTTTGGGAGCCGCGAGGACTAGCCGGGAGCCTCCAATTCGGTTGTGGAGACGTGCCCCGGCCTTGTGATTCTTGCGGCTTTGGAAGCCGTGGGAATTGGTGAGAGCCTCCAATTCGGTTGTGGAGTGTGCCTAATACTTGTAAAGGTTTGTTGCCGACCTCGAGGGCATTATACAGTGGAGGAGATACGGTGTGCCATATCACGGCTATTCGGGGATGACTTGTGACCCCGCACCGCTCCAACGAAGACGTAGCTTCCATTGGGAAGTGAACTTCGGGAATCATCTCCGTGTCACCGTGTGCTTATCCTTTTTATATATACCTTTACTTGTATTGCTAGCTTACCTTGGTTAGTATATCTTGTTAGCTAGCTTCTTGCTCATCATATAGGATTGTTCACCTAGTTGCATATCTAGAGAACTTATATTTGAGCAATTCCTTAACTTGTTGAAAAGAAAATTAAAATTGGTAGTTGCCTATTCACCCCCCCCCCCCTCTAGTCAACCTACTCGATCCTTTCACATTGCATCTGAAACATAGGAGACATGGTAGACTGCAATTATATCTCTGCCTCGAGTATAACATAATTCTGCTATGATTGGCTGATGTGTTATCTGAAGAAACCAGAGTCTACCTGGGCATAATTTTTCCTGTTTCTGGGGTGTTTGATCACATGTTTTGAATTTCTGGTTTATGTTCATCGTAATAGCAATGATTATTTTCTTCGAGCTTTATGGGTCGAAACGATTTTAAATTGGACTATCTTCTCATATTGGGCAGGCTCTCATGTTTGAGATGTTTGAAGGACACCTGCAGCACTGAAGATGCTCCTTTCAAATATCCAGGAAGCTCTTTGTAGTAGGTCGGATGTGTCACATTGTGGAAAGGGAAAGTTTCAGGCTCTTTTCTTGATTGTTGATAATTAAAATAGAGAACTACTTGAGGGACCTGAAGTGTAGCATTGTTGAGGAGTAACACTAAATAACGCTCCTTCTTGGGTTGACCTATCGGACTTCAACATCAACTTCATCACCAAGATGGTCACCATGTGAACAGAGCAATCTAATATGTTTTTCTAGAATACATCTTATTGTTTCAATGCATAGAATTGCATCTTTTTTCTCTCAATATGAAGCAGTTAATCTTTTCTGAACATTTCTGTTTTTTTATGTCTAATTAGTTTCTTGTGATGACTACTGGTTTCGTGTTGATTGGGTTTGTTCAGTAGTAGCAAGTTCTCAGGAAACAATGCAGTATGCTGAAGCTGTTGTCATTGATCTCAAACTCTCTGATTGACTTAGTCTAAATCATATTGGCATTTTTTTGCAGTGACGCTAATTCACTGTGATTATTTGCTATGTGGTGACTAGAAATTGAAGTTATTGTTGCTTTTACTTGTTTAGTGTGTTTAATCAGAGTCACCATTATTTTGCTGCCGCTCAAGTGATATGATAAAGGATTGACAATCTTGATAGAAAACCAGAAAAAAGTGCATATCAAGGACCAAAATTATCATGTGCGGTGAGGTTTTAAGGGTTATGCCTCTGGTACACTATATCCAGTCATGGCCATGCATATTACCTGGTTAATTTATGGGATCCCTTAATTTATACATGTTAAGTGATTGGTGGATATAAAATAATATCATTTTCTTGCCCACATTCCATCTGATATCAAGAAATCCCATTATATATGGTGTTTATTTTGGGATTTTGATGTGCTCCATTTGACAATTGATGTAATGTGTTAATATTGGTGCAACTACATTATCTTCTTGTGGTTAACCTTTTGTTTTCCTTCGAAATTTTGATAATTATATCCGCTCTTTGAAAGTTCCTTGAGGGGTTATATTGTTCTATTTTCATGTTAACATTGATTATTGCTTTTATTCGGGAAATTATAAGCTGGGCAATATATACATGTTCAGTGGATTTCCTGGTTAATATGAGAGTCAGAGCAAAAGAGATGACTCTCTTCTCTACAGTGAAGATTATTAAGGATTCACAATATTATTGAAGATTATTATCTATGTAAATGAAAATTTGATGCTATGCTAAAGTTTACCAAGTCAAATAATGTATAACGGGCCGAACCTGTAAAGACATGGTCTAAACATATAGGTAAAGAAATAGAAAATAAAATGTTAGATTCTTTAGCGCGCCGTTTCCTTCTAGTATGGTACTATTTTGGACGAAAAGATCTTGTGTGTATTAGTTTGATTGTACTCGTATTAGTGGGTTACATCTTTTCGAAGTCGGGAAAATGTGCAGATCCATCTTTCTATTGTTTGGTTTTATTATACTTGATTGTCTAGGGTTTCATCTGCTTCGGAATTATGGAATATTCACGGCTTATGTGATCTGGGGAAAAAAAATTAGCTCGTTCTCAACTCGAGATAATGTGCGGATCCGTCTTCGGATTGTTCCATTTGCATTATAATTTACTTCTAGGGATTATTGTTTGATATGTTCCTAATCTGGGGGAAGTTCACTCTTCAGGGTAGGGATGAAAACGGACCAGATTTTTTTTTTAACTTCTCCATAGAAAATGGAAATGAAGATTATATAGGAAAACGAAAACAGAAATTTGGGAACCAAACAGAAATTTTAAGAGGAGACATAAGTGGGAACAAAACTATGTACGATTTGTTTGCATGATGTGCGTTGAAGATCTCCAATTGGTATTCCACATATATTGCTTGTATGAGCGCTAGCACTCTTTTTGACACTTACGATAATTAATCTGTGATACAATGTAGTTTAAGGTATGCCCTAGACATAGTAGGTCGTTATTTTTATTTTTTTATCGTTCTACATTGTTTCTCATTCTATCTCTGCTCATGATTAAACTATCTCACACCGTGTTCAAGGGTTAGTCTGTAGTAACGCGTGCTGTGTACTACAAAGCCATTGCTCGTGCATAGTCCATTTCGCTACATGCTAATCTGAGGGTGACGATAATATGAATAATTTATGTTGCCAATTTAAGACAATGTTTTTGGCCTCACGGGTAGCCCTCGCCGATTCAATGCTTTTGCGACCCCCATATTATTGAGTTGCACAGCCACTGACACTGTGGAGCACTTACTCCATTTTCCACCAAATGACTAAGGAAGTAATGATTGATCTCGCGGGAGCATGGAGATTAACAAGACCAAAGCAACCAAGTTTCATCAAGTTTATGCTCATACAAAACGTCAAAACGAAACTGTGCTGAAGGCGCAAAGTTTGGCGCATAAACAAAACAGCAAGCCCAGGGCGAGGCACGAGTGCATGGCAGCTACTGCTCGGCGCCAGGTGGCAGGCAGCACCGGCGCACGTTTGCCAGATCTCCTGCCGATCATCTCGTGATCAGCTTCGTTCGTTTTCCTACATCAGGACTTGTTGATCGATCTTAAATTATCAGGAAACCGCAAGTCCAAGTATTTGCTGTTGGATGGCGGGGTGAGCGTTGGCATAGTGCGTGCATGCAATTTCCCACCATGTCCACGTCCTGGTGTGCACCTAGTCCACCAAGGCGATACCAGTTATTTAGATGGGAAATCTTGAGGCTTCGCATAAGAAATTCATCAGTGTCCTGCCATGCCTCCCATGCTCTGTTTCCTCTGCTTCCTGAAAGCACATGATACGTTTGACCTTAAGTCGGTGTGGACGGCCGTAGTATGGGGGACTGCCCATACAGCATCTGGAATGGGCATGGGAACAAGCATCAGGTGCAATGAAGAATACTACTCAACGGTACCGGCCTTACTAATTTACTCCCTCCGTTTCGAAATAGGTTTATAAGGCTTTCTAACATTTTTGTATTTGTCCTGATTCTTTACGTGTGTAGACATGTTTTCGTGTGTGGTTCACTCATTTAGGAACGGAGGAAGTAATTATTCACACAACATTAACGTAGCCTCTTTATAAAAAAAAATATAATCTACACATAGCAGCAGTCCAGAACTCTTTTCTAGCAGGATAGAACTGGACTGAAGAAGCAGTTTAAGGCAGGGACGTACATCACTGGTGGCATTGGCGACAACCCGTCGTTGCCAGACGGTTGGTGAGCCACGGAGCCAGCGTACATGGGATGAGCGCTGTTGCGTAACCAGCACCGTGCTATTAATCGCGTGTGCAAGTGCAATGGTTCTCCACCTCTCCGGGGTCTGATTGTGGTGCAAGATCTCGGCCTACATTGCTCCATACGTATATATTGCTTAGGGGCTTAGGGCGGTGTTGATTCATGGTCCACGCTCGCGACAAGCTTTTCCTGCCCTGTCGGCACCAACCAGCCCATCCACTCTCTGTTGCCAGTGGGCGTCCATCTTAAACCAGAATTTGGTTTCATATTTCGGTTCATAAACAAGGATCAGACAGACTCTGCACTCAGGATCAGAACACCGATAATTTAGTTAGCAATGATTTTGGTTTCGGTGTTTTGCTAAAACCAAATTTGTGTGCAATGACCTCCTACACTTACCATAGTCGGCAGCCACAACGTTGCATGTGGTGGTCGTCGCCGTCATCCCGTCTACACCTCCCATTGATATAGTCTAGAGATATGCATGCTCTAATAATACTCGTGGGACAGGGACAAGTACAACGAAAACAACAACAGTGCAGAGGAAATCAACCGGACGACAGATAGGCTAGCTCGGGTAGTAGGAAATGCAAACAATGACACACAAGTTGATGGTTCTTTCATACAATTTTGCCAAGTAATAAGCTCGTCTGCTACTCCATAGACAATCAAGCTGATGATGGAGGATCATGATACAGTAATACGTAATATTAAAAAGTATTCTCCCTCCGTTCCAAATTAAAAGATATTTTTTACTACATATGAAATGAGTGAACAGACACATTAAAGCACGTCTATGTACATGCGATTCGGAAAAACTAGAGCATACGGAGTATGAATGAAATCCTGGTGACAAGGTTGACGGACTACATATGAACATTAGATTATATTACAATAGTCTGCCAATTTTATTCAAAACTGCCAGACAACCATATATATCCCCTAGGAAGCCGAGCTGAGACAATGAACTGCTGCAGCGTCGGGACCAGCCGGCGGACATTGCTCTTACTGTGTTAGCGCGCTATATACAATCAGGACACTAGACGCACCCAAAATTGTCAGTAACAAGCATACGATATATCGCAGGAGCTACAGTGCAGCCACAAGTTAGATGCAAGTGGCCTTGTACAACATACCTTGCACACTACGGTCCTGCGGCATGCACGGCCACAAAGAAGGTAAGCTCGGCAATGGAAACCAGTCTACGGCATTATGCTAGTGCGGAATAGTATAGTGGGGAGCACATTCCAGAAAAAGTGACGCTAGTTTTGTAGTATAACACTGATAAGTTGTAAAGCAGAGTTGATTGATACTTACTTAGGCAAGACAAATTTCAAAATAGGAGCACTTGACAAGGAAAGCCTAGTGAATCTCCCCATCTTCTCCTAGTTCGCCATCTTCAAGCTCCTCGTTTACACCATTTTTGCGGGAACTGTCTCGATCCCTTCTGTGTCTTCTATGCCGGTTTTCACTACCCGGGGCCGAAGCATGGGTATGCTGCATGAATGAAAAATAATCTCGATATCATATATCCATGTCATGAGGTGTATCAAGCATTTGTGTGCTGCACGAATCAGAAACATGCTAATTCATATTTTACGTTATATACAAATCTCATATACTGGCAAGTGCACCCTTTTACCAATATGAAACTACACATATGTCTCACCAAACTGTCCAAACATGTGAACATCGCAATACAAAGGCAATAATTTCTAAATTCACTATCAAATTGATTGGGGAAAGGTTAATTTTGCGCCAAGACTTGAATGAAGTAGATGTTGGAGGCAATGTGCAAAACATATTCTAAGTACCTTGATTGCACAAAAGGATAACAGATGCTATACCTTCCTAGATTTCTTGCGATCACTGCTATGCCTTTGAGACTTCTTCGACTCATCATTCTCATCCCTTTCAGAGCTTAGATCATCTATGCTGTCATGGTGGCGTCTTTTATGCTTCTTTTCTTTATCCTTCTCCCGTTTCTTATCTCTTAAGACATGAATCTCCACACCATCACTATCGATCTCCATTTCATTTCTTTTTGGCCGATCTTTTCCTTTTTCCTTTTCTCTTTCCTTCTCTCGGTCTCTTTCTTTTTCATTGCGATCTTTCTCCTTTTTTTGTTTTTCTTTATCTTTCTTCTTTTCTCTCTCTTTCCGGCCTTTCTCTTTTTTTGCCTACATAGAAGAGAAGACGTACATGAAGGCATATGTAGGTAAAAAATACAAATGTTATCTTGTATTCATGTGTATACATGTGTGGGCAATAAGCATAACGAGATACATTTAAGTGCACATTACAGTTAGTAACAAGTGTGACTACAGTGCATGTACACTTCACCTACAATTTTTGCACCACCCTAAAAACAAGTGTGAGTAAGGAGTGCGGAAAACCACAATGGGTGGAGAAAGTTAAGAAAACTTGTCGATAAAAATCATTTTACAATGGGTGGAGAAAGTTCAGAAAACTTGAAGACAAAAATCATTTTCCATAGCTGCCCACGAGAGAAAAATAGCATAACAAGAACCAAACAGTTAATAGGACTAATCGTAAATGATTCGACAAAAAAGCGTAGCATTACCTTTTCTTCCTCCCTCATGCGCTCTTTATCTTTAAACCTTTCTTTGAGACGAACGATATACTCTTCAAAAAGCACTCTAGCACATGTCTCACCACCCAAATCCCTAGTGAGATATACAGCAGACCATATCATTACATGTCCCAAGAGGCAAAAATACCAATATAAATAGATATCGCCTCACTCCATTTTTAGAGAGGAACTTCTGTAAACATCCATCGCTGAGACCAGCAATTTGCTTATGTTTGTAATGGGTACTAATACAAGGTTTTTTGTTATCAGAATCGTTTCAATGTGCCAATTTTGCATAGGTCATCAGGACACTTTGAGTTTATTAACACATAGGGCCCAGATAAACTCAAACAGACACTAACACAAGCTTAATATCAAATAAACTAGCTTAAAAAGCTTAAAATGTATTGAGAAGATTTTGAAAAGTGACTGTATAACTTGTAATTGCACAGATTTAATAGAAATCTAAATAGCAGGACCCTTCCACATAATTTTTTCACATCTATCATCAGATCTTCATTTTTGCTAACCAAACTGTATAAATTTTATGTGCAAACGAGAAACTAATCCAGTTACACTTACCATAACTACAAAATACTCTGTATTGTACCGTGAAACAGAGAGGATTGGTGAAAAAAATTGTGTAACAAGGTGGCATGGCTCAATGTTAGTAACTTCATGTAATACGTGAAGAGGATTGCCGTTACCTGTACTCCTTGGTGCGATCAAATAGTGACTTAGAATCATCCCATGTTGAAGTAGCTGTTATTTCCTGCATTTTTTCGTAGGAAAGGAAAATTAGACAAGACAATAATATTCCCTCCACTTATTTATTGAAAACAATGGAGTAATTATGGACAAAGTTACTGTCAGTGAAAACAAACATAGTTCGAAGAATGAATGTGGTCCCACACAAGTTTCTGGTTTAGAACGGTAAACCTCAAACCATTCAAGTGCTAGTGACTAACTAGGGGAACAAAAACACTTGTGGTTGCAACTCATACACTATTTGTGTATCAAATGAGATCTACGAGCCACTGTGCCAGTGGATTATCAAGAGGAGTGCAACTGGGGAGGTCAGTCCACTGGCCCATTGGCCCGAGCTTCAAAATAGAACAGATCTGCCAGTTAAATATAGCAGATTTTATACTCCCTGGTAGACAATAAAGCCTTTTGTCCCAGGCGAGTTGGGGTAGGCTAGGCATGAAACCCAACAGAAACACAAGGAAACCACGAAAGAGAAAGGAGTATAAAAAGTCCTATACGATGAGTAAACTAAATTTCTGGACATGGATTGCTGATTCTCATGCAGTCCTATCAAAAGCCAAATCTCTAGGTACATTTCAATTCCTCATCCCATGTCAACTTTGGTCACCCTCTGCCCCTCCTAGTATTTCTTGCTGAATATAGAGCTATTTGATGCAAGCACTCTACTGTGTGGCCAATACCTTGATTGAGTACAGAAGATCCAGAAAATTATCACCAAGTCGCTGGCGCTTCTTAGCCTCCTTTAGTTCCTTTTCCTTGAGCCTTTCAATTTGGTAGTCATAAATAAGCTGTAGCACATCCACAAAAGAGAAGCAACACTATCAGTTATGACTAAAACTCAATGTTGCAATCACTTGCAAAGCAAAGAAATACCACCAGACAATATCTTAATTATCACTGAATACTGATAAAAGCTTAAGACCACACCTTGATATTTATGTTTGATATTCCTTTACAGTTGTCATCCTCTGTAACAGCGGCTTGGAATTCCTCTAGTGTCCATGAGGCCGTCATATGAATCTAGAAGAAATAAGAAGGTACTCAACCATACATGTGACGAGTTGCTCATAAAAACTACTCCCTCCGTTCCTTAATATAAGGCGTCTAAGTTTTTGTGGAAAATTTCAAAATATAAGGTGTATTACGATTCACGGACAATTTTACCCATATAAAAATGAGTCACAAATTGGATTACTGGAATTTGATATATTATATTCAGCTTGTGGCTAATAAGGAGTTATTTCTCTCGATTTTTATCAGTAGATAATTATTCCACCGCATGTAAAATGCTGGTGTCTTAATATCCATGCCAAAACCTTAGACGCCTTATATTATGAAACGGAGGGAGTATATCATAAAAAGCAGTTACGCACCAGACCTTTTCTAGGATTGAAAAAATAAATGAATGAGAGGGTACCTTTCCAGACTTCACTTCATCTCTAAGTAAGGTCTTGTCATCTTGATACTGACAAAAAAGTAATTATACAAAATGAACTCGAATGGACAAAAAACAGAAGATGGTATCTGAGTAGGCTTGGCTGTAACATGAATAGAACTTATAGTTAGTCCCCAACAGATTTTATTCAAACCATGAACATTAAATGAATGAACAAGTACGATTTTACAGAGAATATTCAACTCGAATTGGAATAGTATGAACCAACATCCGATCAGACATACTTAATGTTAAGCTTAAAACTGCTGAGAATTACGGATACCCATGCAAAAGAGCACAATATACAAGAAAGTTCCACGATTATATCTATTTAATGAGACTTGACAATTTGAATTTGAACAACAAAAAAGTGATTATCAAATGGAGCTGCAAGACAAAGTTTTATCATTCATGATTAAATCATCAAAGAACAAACACACAATTGGCATGATCTGACATATCGTGTCACCATAAAAAAATTAAAGCACCATTTCAAAAAAAACTGTACTTATTTCAGACGTAAATGAGCAAGTTTCATTTCAAAGAAAACTATCTATTTAATCATTTGTATGGTAACTAAGAATTAGAGCAACCCAGAGATGGCAACTCGAGTACAGCTATTGTAGAATTTTGTATTAGCAGTTGTTTGGTCAATATACTGAGACCACTCAACAACAATGCAAGTTTCAAGCTATGTTCCAATTATCTTTATCTTTGATATCATATAAATGGGTCACTCTATCCCACCATACAGCTTGACTAAAAGAAACCAATAAATCAGCTCCGTGAACTAACCAACCACAGCTAAACAGTCTAACAAAAAACTGGAGCATGACATGTAGCAGAGGCCTGACACTGAGCATAGCAGCTAGCTGAGATGTAGACCTGGCTAAGACGGTGACAATGATGTAACATGATCGGTTCTACATACATTTTTATCTTAGCGAAGCACACTTAGTTAGCTATACTATAACTAAGAAATTAGTTCACTAAAGAATTTGTGGAAGTCTTTTTATCACCAATAGTCCAACACAATACATGGGACTATAGTAATGTATACATTGATAAATGATTACAAGAATATACTCAGATTTTCAGAACTTAACCTGTTTATCAAGGTCCTCCATGACATCTTCAAAGAGTTCATTTGGCATGGAACCAGACAAATTTGAAGCTACGGCCAGATAAGCATGTGAATCTATTACCTGCAAATTGACAAAATTTAATGGATCAGGGTGAACTTGTATAACATTTGATTTATGAAGAAGTGTACTTCCCATCCTGCAGCTACGTCTACATTTCAATTTTCAAACCTATAACTCTAAAACAAAAAAAGTTCGTCCTTCATCTATTGTCAATCTAAATTTCGTACACTTTTCATCACTGGAAGGCTGGGACTATACCTCTCTGGTTAAAAATCCAAAATTCACAGTGTTTCATTTCATTTAATATGGTGTTCCAGATAGGTGGCTCTTAGAGCTTCCAGCCTATATGTAGCCCAAAAACACCAAACATGTGGGCATCGTGGCCAGCACAATAGGCAGTGCCAAGGAGAAGAGAGAGAGTTCAGGAGAGCGGCGATGTGTAGTTCAGCCTACATGTAGCCCTTTATTTTGCAAAATTTGAAAATCATATTTTGGAGTTGTACAAAAATCTGAAAAATTCCTGGATGTAGATTGTGTCGTCTTATACCAACATGTAAAATCCCAAATAGAAATATGTAGTATTTTGGGCTGTGTACAAATGACAAAATCTGAATCTGGAAGTAGTGAATAGTGCAAAATTTGAACTCTCCAAAATCTGTGAGATTTTGCTATTATGGTGTAGGCCGGAATATGAATTATTTTGAGTTAAGATTTTGCACGTCGGTAGAATGCACTATTGTATATGTCCTAGATTTTTTTCAGAATTTTTAGAAATTTCAAAATATGATTTTTGAATTTAAAAATAAAGGGATGGGGAATCCTAATATGATTTTGCACGTCGGTAGAATGCACTATTGTATATGTCCTACATGTTGCTTGGCTTCCGTTTTGAGATTCAAACTGAACGCAAACAGATGGGGAATCCTAACATTACTCTAATCCTAGTCAAATACAAACCTATCAATCTGGTATCAATGCAGACTTCATACAACTCTAAAATCCAACAGGGCCTCTTTTGATCTGCTCCCAGCTACTGCTAGGCTTCAGGTTATGCTGCTGCTGGCTGTGCCTGGCGTCTGCCATAAGTTATTCCCCACATCACAGTGGCAGACGTGGATGTACGTGGCTCAAAATAACTTTAAAATAGTCACAGGGATGAATGTAAGGGACTTCCTCAAAGTTATCGCCAAAAACTACCCCAATTACCTGCGCACAGTAGTCACGCCAATGTGTTTTTGCATTAAGTGTGCCATCAGCAACATGTTCTTCCAACATCTTGTGGAACTGATCACGTTTTTCCGCTCTTGTCTCCTTGTTTGCTCCTGCATTTAAAGAGTAGTCTAACTTATACATCTGAGTAAATCATTAGATACTAGTCATACTGTAAAATAGTTAAATACCTTCTGTATTCGCCTCTGCTCTTCCTCTTCTTTCTCCAGATCCGTGTATATTCCTGAAATGGACACAAATTTTTTGGTAAACCATAAAATGGGAGAAGCTGATATAGGGTGCAGAAAATACGAACTTGAAAAACATCCAAGCGATCAATCTTCTCAAGTTGGAAACAGCATTCATCATCCTCTAGCCGCTCTTGAACTTTTCTCCACTGGGTGTTTGCCTGAGCATATAAATAAAAAATAATAAGTGCACTCCAAGCATACTAATTCACTAGATGATAAGGTCTAAGAAATAACCTTGATGAAACCACACGATTCAAGAAAAACTCTATATTCTGCTATTTGTCTTTTGCGTTCTTCAGCAGCCTTTGCTTTTTCCTGCAAAGTAACGCAATATTACATCAAGATCTGTATGTGATATATTTTAAGCTACAGCGTATGAAACTAACCAGACTAGATACTACGTGTTTGATCCAAAAAGTATGCAATAACGCTATTATATGGTCAAGTACATGGGAAATTCAAGCCTCAGATATCTGTCATTCTGAAAAAGTGATTTGTATGGTTTGGGAAACTATTCAGCATAGTAACTTTAATCCACACGTGTTTGGTTTACGGGACAGTTTGTCATCCCCCATGCCGTTCATAATTAGTAGAAAGTCTACAGAAAATAATATATGATGATGCGACAAAAATCACAGAATGGTGCCATAGGAGAGCAACCACCACATAAGCTACAGTAAACCTACTGCCAAATAGGGCCCCATTGATCCAGTGTGTTTCTCCCAGGAAATGGGCCAAACTAATAATGATTTGTTCTGGGCCATTTCCAGTTCCTTAAACCTGGGACCAAGCCACCACGGGATAAAGCCAATCCTTGACACATGCGCATGGTTTTTTATCCAAGAGCCTATTTTGAATAAAGCAAATACCAAAACCATGAAGCAATGCTCCAGGTTACTTATTTGAAATGAAGAAAACATCAAGCTGGCTACATAGGAGTACAAATCATCAATAGCCTAGATGGAAAATCTGTAAGATAAAGCAATTAAAGTAGAATTAAATTGCAAAAGCAAGCAGTTCATAAGCAGGCACATCCCTAGGCCAGACAATCATGAAAGGAGGTCAGCACTGGCTTGAACTGTAGTCTCCACTCTGAAGAATCGCAACAGATAAACAGCATCTCATATACAACAATCTCCAATTTAAGACAACTACGGAACTACCATAGTTTTAAGTTTGTGATTTCATCTCATATAACCTTCTTTTGCAGATCCACAAGATAGTTCTCAAATAAATCTTCACGGTCCCTTGTGTGTTCAACAGCATTGAACCTTTCATCATCCTCAAATATAGTTATTGCTTTGCTGCACAATGAAAAACACCATGCTAAGTGTATGCAACAGAAATCGACAGAGGACATACTAACAAACAGAAAATTTAATTATTACAAGAACTTATGTGTAGCATAGAGCTTTCTGTTATGGTTATCCTTTACAAGGAGATCGAGAATATACCTCCATCTTGTCGAGGATGTAAGATCCTTATATTCCTGAAATACATGGGAAATTGGTTAATATTGTAAAAAGTTAAGGAAAGGGAAAACTTACTAGAGCGAACTTACTTCCAGCATTGAGAAAAAATCATCGCGTGCTTTCCTCTTCTTGACACGCCTTTCCTCAGCTTCAATCTTTTTAAGCTGGTTTAAGTACTGTAAAACAGAAGATGCAACCCTAAGCGGACAATTTACCACAATTGAAATGACGATTACACTGAAGGATTCCAAAATAGTATTATCTCTTATGAGAAAGAAATCATAACCTCATTGAAAGCTTGCTTTCTCTGTCCAAGAGTTTTCAAAGCACCATATCTTTTGTCATTTATAATAACTCTCATGGCCTGGGAAGATTGTATCGCTGTGAGGCACTTGATTAATTAATATAAGTTAAATACTTAAATTTAAGTTGCGTACATGATCCCATGACCAATCAGACTCAACATTTGCTGATTCAAGCAGGGACCTGAATGCAGTCTTTGCTTCCTACGGTTTAAGAAAGAGAAATATAAGTTAGGTTCACAAAAGTAAATCAATTGCTGGTTCTTCTTCCCTTGTTTTATTCTCTCCCTCACCAACTTATTAGCATAAACAACAGGTTCTTCTTCAGTTGTTTTATCCTCCAGTGTAGTAACACTGATTTTCCCTGCAGTTGGCATCATCTTTTTGGCCTCCTAGATGGCAGTAAGAAAAATAGTATTATTGTACAGAGACAGAGGCAGAGAGATGCTTCTCACAGGGTAGCATAGCAAATGGACTCAGAAAAGACAATTACACCCACTACGAAAGTACAGTCCTATTCAAATTTTAATTCATGAAAAACATCAAATTAGAACACGCGAATATGTCGAGATGTGTGCAAATAGCAGTTTCTGCAAGACAACTACTCATGATGTTGACATACTAGTTCCAACTTAAGTAGGAACCTCAGATTATCCAAGGAACTTTTGCTTGAGAAAAGAAGAGTTCAGACTACTAAATGATGCATTGAGCAGCACGTTTAGAACACAACAAAACAGGACTTCGCTGTCCTCTCTCCGAACTGAATCACTAAATGAGATTTTGTACCGCGGCAGTTCTTGGCTCCTTGTATTTTTTTTTTTCAGAATGTTCTGAACCAAAATGTGCAAGTGGAACCAGTAACACCAGATATTATCCATGTGTCAGGTGTAAACCATCTAATCACCACTGTAGTACCTTTGATTTCTGAAACTCTCTAAATCAATCAATAAGGCAAGTGGTTCACAGTAATTGTAAACGGTATTGGTAATGATTTTTCACAGGGACAAAAGACATGCTCAAATGTAGCATTCCCGAAATAGCTCGAGAAATTGGTAAATAAGATACTACTGTGAGTTTGCATAAGGAGGATAAAAATCCCCAAAGCATCCCCCCTTGTCTAAACATACCATAAGAGAAATACAAATAACTAAGAGCCATTAACAGGCAAGGTAACGATGCTGTAAAGGAGAACCATTCACATACAAACCTACACAAGTATTATGATAGTAAGACGACGAGAAGCTGAGAAATATGTAACAATATAGGCCTTGCACAAAATAGAGGAAAATGAATTATTCCAAATAACTGCAAGTAGATAAACACTTGCTAACTACACATGCTGTTTTGCCAATAAAAAACACGTGTAAAGGTACCAAAACATACCTCCAAATCTTCAGCAAAACCTCCAACTTTTGTGTCGGTAGTGCTTGTTACAGACGAACTTTAGGATTGCTTCTTCAAAGTAAAACATACAACATAATCTGAGCTGCATTCAAATAATGTGAGGAAGAATTGAGGGAAATTGAGAAAACCTCTGCAAATACCTGTTTGCCCCTGCAGCACTTGCTCCACCATTTTGCATGGACCCATAGGAAGAAGATATATCCCCATTATATGACAAGCCAACATCTGAATGAGCAACAAAAGGCAAGTTTGCTGTCGCATCTTGTGCACTTGAAGCAATTATTCCTACTAAAGATGAAGGCTGGTTGGCAGGTAAATAGGAAGACTCCGCAGAATCAGAAGCGGATTCAACAGGGGCATCAGTAGTTGTTTTGGTCTCCCAGTCAGGCTGTTCCTTTGATTTCTTTTCTGCTAATTCACGTGCAATCTGGATAGAAAGCGGAGACTAATTGTAAACTTTTCTCTCATTTATTAGACAACAATTATAGATGTTGCATCAAAAGAAAACCTTAAGCTCATCAGGAATAGTCCATTTGGATTGATTTGTCACTTTGTTGTAATAGTACCTGGAACAACAGAATAGTGAAACTACAGAGTAAAGAAAATTAATGGCCCTGGCCAAATAATAGAACATGTGGTAATTATTTTCAAATATGAACTTACTTCCATCCTTCCGCTGTGGTAAATTCTTTCCATTCAGTTGAGGCATCAGCCCGCTGTACCATAACAAAAAGTATAGAAGGAAAAGCATAAATGGCTACTTAATATAGAACAAAGAAGAATAAAACAATGAAATGCAGTGGTACGACAAGACACTAACAGGTTTCTTCAGTTACCATATTCACTGCTCTTGCCCCTCTGGAGGGGTAAGGATGAAGAATGCAATTTGGGTTAAGTAAATGCTACTCGAAAATAATTGCAGGAAATATATGATAAGGCAGCAATATGGTAAGAAAACAAGTTGCCCACAAAATAAAGCAGAGGCATGCAACTATTGTTCCATTGTATTCTCAATTTTTAAAATTTGGACATCGGTCTTAAGATAAAACAAAAAAGAATACATAAAATGCAGGCCCGCAATGCAAAAGCTGTAAATGTTACTGATGAAGATAAATAATCAATTTATACAAGGGAAGCAAGCAAAAAATATGATGTATGTAAGCATACAGCACAACTAACCTCCAAAGGAGTCATCAACTCGTCAGGTTTCTCCCAACTTGATTGCTTTGTCCTTTTATTGTAATAGTAGCTAATAAAGAATGATACCAAGCAAAGCAAATAAGATAAGTAACCAGAAGATGCAATAATGGAATCAGGAAAGACCAAAAAATGCAATGATAGAGTCAGGACGTATATCATAAAACTATTATTTATGAAAATACAAAGTAGTAGAATGATGACTTACTTCTTTCCATCCCCTGAACTGTGCTCTCGCCAATCCGAAGAGCTCGGTTCAGTTGAGCTAACCTGCACGTGTGCTAACTGATTTGTTGCACGGGCAGGGATTTCAATTTTATGTAGCATGCTAAAGAGAATGATGCAGCAAAGGTCATAGATTTTACATAGTAGACAGAATAAAGTGATGGAAATGTAGGAGAGGAGCTGTGCACTTACTGGGGGCACTGAAGCTGACAGAGACTGATGCCCAGGCTGCACCATCAGTAACACAAGAGGTGCGCCCTGACCTGGAGCTGTACCCCAGGGTTGAGCTACAGGAGGAACCAATGTTGGTTGATACTGAAATGCAAAATCAACTTGTCAGCAAGATATAATTATACTGTTACAGGGAGAAGCATTCCATATATATACATCGAAGGAAAACAGAAAACAAGACATACAGTAAAAGTAGGAGGTGGCATAGGAGTGACCATGGTGGGCATATATCCACCAGGGAATACAGCTTGCGGCAGTGGCTGCATAGGCGCTGATGACATAGGGTCTATCTGCCTGATACGCAGGGCCGGCTCTATATTTTGCCGGGTCCTAGGCAAAGTTGAAAATTGGGCCCTTATTGGTAATATATATGTACACATATTAAGATGTAATAAAATATTAAAAGTTTACATCCGACCAACATTTTTATTCATAGACGCCTATAAATAATTGACAAACGCTTAAGCAATGTCATATTATGACAGAAAGGTTAAAAGAATAGCAATAATATTCCCTGCATGTTGCATTACCTACAATTATACTCCCTGCCTGTTGCATTACCTACAATAAGAATTCCAATGGATTCATCGCAATAATGCTTAAAGTTTCTTCCGGCATGTCTGGATGCAAGATCATTGAGAGAAATATCAAGATCAGTGTTATCCAAGATTTCCTTCTCTATACAACATACACAACCAAGCCATTCAATCTGTACCCAGTGGCCAGATCACTTTATCAGATCATGAGATCAATTACGTACCGGGAGGTAGGAGCAGTGGCGAGCCGTCAGCCGTGAGCTCGTGACCAACCGGCGATCAGGCCTGTGCGATCTGGGCAAGTAGAGCACATAGCCAACTCAACTATTGGCGTCTGGCGGCCAGGCGATCTCCACTCCAGGCAGGCGGCCGAGGCGGGAACAGATCAATCGTCGATCGATGATGGCGCCCGGCGCTGCCTGTGCCTTTTCCTCTCCTTGCGCTAGGCTCTTTACAGCTTATTTCTCAGCCCATATCGAAATAACAGCATGTGTATATACTCATATGCTGCGATGGGCCCCTGCCAGATGTGGGCCCTTGTGCGACGCACAAGGTCGCCTAGGGCCAGAGCCGGGCCTGCTGATACGCCACGGGGACAGCTTGTGATGCAGGTGGAACATGACCAGCATGAGGCATATGTTGCCCAGGTTGCAGAAAATGTGGCATCTGCCCTGGCATGCCCATGTTAACTCCTGGCATGGCCTGACCAACAGGTCGAAACTGTTGCAGCGCTGGTTGCATGAACTGAGGAGGCTGTTGTGGCGGACCGGCTGGTCTAAACTGAAAATGGAGCACACAATAGCAACATTAAGAACCTAGCATATGATTGTTAAGTGCAGACTACAGAAAGAAGCGATAAATCAAATGTTCTAGTTCACCTGCATGAGCATTGGTGGTCCCATATTTTGTTGTGGCCTAGAGGGCTACTAGGAAGAAAGTTAAGGGGATCACCATACTTGAACACCACACGATAACAATAACCCTACTGAGTATAACCACGTTACAAGCTCTAGGAAAGTACTCACCTGAGGTGGCCCAGTAGTCTGCATATTGCTCGCCATTAAACCGCATCAAACGAAACGGGGAGAGCGTCTTCCAAATATCAACTGTCTGCCAAGTGACAAATTGAGATGTTGAAACATAACATGAAGATGACGAAATCGACTGTGTCAACTAGTGATTGTATTGTGGTTACACATCGGACGAGAAACAATCCCAAGTTTTGAAGCAGTCCCATCCGGAGAAAAAATAAAGAGGAGGTTCTCCTTCTGATTAAAACGGCATTTTTCACCTATTCGATGAGCGAAACCTGACCGTCCGATTAGTGTCGACTCACCCAAATCCAGTGATCAACTAACTGATACAGCTTACGCACCACCTCGTCAGTTAGTGGATCAGTGATTCAGTGGGTTTGGGTGAGAGCAAATCAACTAAGAATGAGGCCGTACCAGTTTACAAATTAGCAAATCATACATGAGTAGCCGGCGGGTGCAGCGGCAGCAATGGACGGTCGGAGAAAACAGGGCTGGTTCACCGAGCTGCTGCCAGGAGCTTCGTCCGCGACGGCCGAACACTGCAGTACACGGCACCGGCGTCAGCGGCCTGGACGTGGCAAACGGAATAGACGAGGCATATACCGTGGCCGCGTGGGGTCGCCGACAGAGGCCGGCGACGAGGGAGGAGCGACGGGGCGAGGATGAGGTAGACGGAGCAGCGTTGAGGGAGACGACGACGACGCGGCCTTGGTTTAGCGCCGACGCCGGGGAGGGAGAGCGCCGCCGTCAGCCATGGTTAGCGCCGCCGCCTAGGGTTCGAAACGGTGAAGAGGGGCCTTCCTAGCCGTTCGATCGCTCTGGTCTAGGATAGTCGTCCGATCTTCGTTTTGCTGTATCAGTGTTTCCAGTATGTCTCTATGACAGGTCAAACAACTAGTCAACGTTCTATACTGTCGTCAGGTTACCGTTAGTCAAAGCGGCACAGGATCAAAAAGAAACACTGACATATAGTTCAAAAAAAACGTACTCCCTCCGATCCATATTAGTGGGCACAACTTTGTCTAGATACACATGTATCTAGTCATTGTCTAGATACACATGTATTATGAAATGTTTTGAATATTTTTAGAGTTGACTACATACGAAGTGAAATGAATGAATCTAGACACTAAAACTAGTCTAGATAAGTATGAATATGAAAAACCAAAACATCTTATAATAACTCGAAACGGAGGGAGTAATTTACGTGGCGTCGAGTTATTAAGGGAAACAGTACTATCGATCGAAGGTCCATGAAGAAAGGCTAATTGTCAGTTTGCAACAATCGTCGTTTGTTAATTTTAGCTTTGTCCATAAAACAAAACTAAAAATGCTTGATTGTTGTGACTAGGAACGAGTTGATCCCTGTTACCTTCTCGTTGCGAGTCTATTTGACAAGGGTTTGTAAGATACGTTTAGATGATGTTTGGTTAGCGCATTCAAATAACTCTTGGGAGTTCATAAGATTTTGAATTGTTTGCATTTTTCTTGGTGGAGTTCGGCGTTATGCCGTGGGGAAGAAGGTCGTCGAATGTTAGAGCGACTCTAGGTGGCTGTTGTTGTCGTTGTTCTATGTCTCCATGGTACTTTGAAGAATAGAGCGAAAGTTAGAGGGTGAGTTCCCCGCAACAACCTCTCCAAATAAGCTCGGTTGGGCCTTGAATCGAAAGGTCATGAGTGATGGGTTGCCCTTCTTCTTGTATATGCAATGTTGGGGGAGGTTGAAGGTATCATGGCGTTGGATTCTGCTAGATCTACTGGTCAGGGAGTCAAGGATGCATCTTTGGAGACTTTTGGATCACATCTGACAAGGATATACATCTCGGGTACCCTACCGTGAGGATACCTGGTGCACGTGATGACTAAAGTCCCGATAGCGAAGAGCTAACTCGAAGCCCAAGACGAGAGGCCCAACAAGATGGAGTACCCTCCAAGTTTAGACATAGACATAGTCGGTTTGTACTTTTCTTATATGTAAACTAGGTCGGTTACAAACTCCCGAGACCCAGCCTATTTAAAGGCTGGGAGTGGTGCCGATCTAGGACCAAGCCATACTCAAACCACCAAAGCTCTAGCGAGATCGTCATCTCGCCGGAGCCACCTTGTAACCTCATAATCTCCAGCGATCAATAACAGACAAGCAGGAAGTAGGGTCTTTACCTCCACCCGAGGGGCCTGAACCTGGGTAATTCTTTGCCTCTGCTTGTCAGCCGACGAAACTACCAGTACTACCACGTTCTCTCCCCATAATCTCAACCCTAGGTCCTTAACCATGGGATTTGATGAGGGTACACCTCGTCAATTGGCGCCGTCTGTGGGAAAGAATAGTGCTGGACTCGCGGTTTCTTCGGTTACATCGGAAAACGGTGACTCGACGATCAGATCTACAAACGGCAACTCGCCGGCTGCATCAACGAACCAGAACTCGCCTACTCGGGCGGCACACGGCAACTCGCCGAATCACTCGACAAACGGCAGCACGGCAGCTTCACCCGCAAAAAGCACATCAGATCCTCTGATGGATTTCGAGCCACACTCGCCAGAATTCCAGGAGACTTTCTCCGATCTCGAGTCAGGTTTGGGTTTGACTGTTGGTTCGTTCAATTTTTTCGTAAACAAGCTTGGTGTGCAGGACTTGACAGATCCACGACAATTCGCGACTTCCGCACCCGAGGCTCCATCGGTTGCGGCTCCTTCGACTACAGATCCATCAACCGCGTCCATACCATCGTCGATCCTCCGATCTTGCTCGTCTGCAACAACCATCTCAACTCGAGAGCTTAACAAGCTCCTGGAGGAGCTCGAAGGAGAGGAGGCCAAATCAGCATACCGCATAAACAACCCTGAGCTCGATCTTCCACTCGAGGATAGCATCGACTGCGGGATCTCCTTCAGCGACTTCGACGAGCCCGAAACTCATATCAACAACCACGTCGACTCCGAGATCTGCACCAACAACACCCTCGACTCCGAGATTCATAACAGCCTCACCAACGCCGAGATGAGCATAGGCGACGAAGGCATCGACAACGAGATCCATCCAGATGGACCACTCGACGGGCATATCGACTCTGACATGAGGCTCGATGAAGACGTCGAGTCCATGATAGGACTCGAAAACACATACGCATATCCTCGGGTGATACCCCAGCAGGTCTACGTCGCCATCGCCGCAGAATCATCAGATGCTGCGGCCAGCCGCAGGCCTACAGAATTCCGTGTACAGTTACTATGCCGGATGGAGTCACAACTCTCACAATCACTGCTGAGATGGCAGCAAAAGCAGATAAAGTCATCAAGGAGTGCACAATGATGCCAGCAGACGCAACACAAGAGGAGATGTTGACATTCCAGTACTTCAACTGGCAGGAATCACTTCGGCTGCGGCAGGTCAGAGCGACACTCGAAGAACGCAAAAAGCAAGCTAGCTTGTCGAGTGCACGAAGAAGACAGCTCTCCCTGAGCTCCACCGGGCGAGCAGACACAAGACCCAGATCAAGGTTGTCGCACCTCTCGCCAGACAAAAGGGCGGCGCTCACACGCAACTTAGGCAACTCTTTCATGACATACGACGAAGAGGGAGTGCCAGTACCTCCAGCATATCTAGAGGCAATCAAACCTCGAGCCGATGACCCCAATGCAAAACTGCATCGCCAGCAGATCAAATCACTCGCCTTAGCGGCGAAAGCCATACGCCAAACTCCAAGAACTCCAGGAGGGAGTCGAGATCATGCCCTAGTCGACGCACGTCAGGAAGAGCATAATCACAGTGGTCACCGCCACCACTCGAGGGAAAGAAGCGGCTCGCGCAGGTGCAGGTCCAGGAGCAGATCATGCAGATCCTACAGTAGCGACTCATACTCTGATCGAGAGCCTGAGCCACATGGAGCTATGTGCTTCACTCGACGCGTTCGCGAGACGCGGATGCCCAAAGGGTTCAAACTCACATCTGAACAGCCCAAGTACACAGGTCGACAGGAACCTTCTGGGTGACTGGAAGACTACAGGCTAGCTGTCGCGTGCCAGCGAGGTACAAACACCATGGCCATGCAATACATACGACTCATGCTCCACAGCCCGCGACTGGCTCAAGGCTCTACCTCCATCAACATACGACTCGTGGGACCACTTCTGCGTGGACTTCATCAAATACTTCGATCCTCTATGTGAGCGACCAAAAACATTCGAAGAACTGCGAGCCTACGTTCAACGGTCAGGTGAAACGTTGAGGTCATACATCAGGCGATGGACTGAGATACGTAACTCAGTCGGACTAATTTCAAAAGATATGGCCATGGATGCTTTCATCATGGGACTCGCCAGGCATGACTTCAAAGAAGCACTTGGTCGCAAAAAGCCAACCTCTGTGGCTAACCTCTTGATGGTCGCGACTGAGTGGGCAGATGGAGAAGACATGGCGTGCACCACACGCGGGTCCTCACCCCGTGACAACCAAGAAGGTGGCAGTCAAAGCCGCAGAGACTCGTACAGAGATGACCGCAGGCGCAAGCGTCCAAAATGTCACTACGAAGACGATAGACCCGAGTTCATGGCGGCTGGGTTCTCTACACCCCGCAATGACCAAGATAGAAGCGACCGACGGTCAGAAGATCGATGATCGCCGGGACAGTCGAGATCGTGGCCAACGCAGTGATAGCTACAAGAGGAAGGACTGGCGCAAGTCACGGGCACAATCTGAGCGATCATTCAAAGAAAAGATGGATGCTGATTGCAGATTCCACCTGTACAAGGGGGACGACGGAAAACTGCGCTCCAATCACTCCATGATAAACTGCAGGGAGTTCGACCAAATGGCGACTGATTACGTAAATCTCAGAAAGGCAGCAGCCACACAAGCACCTGCACCCGTGCCTCAGCCAAACAATGTGCCTGTTCTGATGGCACCACCCCCGCCACCGCAGCCTGCCGCAGGTGGAAATCTCGCGGGTGCAATACAGCACATACCTCGGGTGGACGAGCCACAGTACCCTCCGCCCCAAGGGCAGATGTACATGATACAGAAAGGTCGACCTTCTAATAGGGAGCAAAAACTTCGCACTCGACAAGTAAACATGGCGGTCATGTCACCTCCTACGGTAACTGAATACTTGAAGGGATTCGAAACTACAATAAGCTTCAGCAAAGAGGACCACCCTCCATCGGTTGTTCGCCCAGGGCACTCTGCTTTGGTACTCGACGCACAAATTGGAGGCTACGCCATGTCCAAGGTCTTCATGGATGGTGGGAGCGGCATAAACATCATCTTCGCGGATACGCTCCGCAAAATGAACAGGTCAGTGGAAAACCTGCCAAGATCTTCAAATACCTTTCACGGTATCGTTCCAGGGAAAGCAATAAGCCCAGAAGGCACCATACAACTCAACGTAACGTTCGAGGACAAGAACCACTTCAGGACAGAGTCGATCGAGTTCGAAGTGGTCGACTGGAAGTCACAATACCATGCTATACTTGGACGCCCGACGTTCGCTCGATTCATGGCGGTTCCACACTATGCATATCTCTAGCTAAAGATGCCATAATTTCTGCTGGAGACAAGCATGCTGCTCTGCTGCGCGGCTTAGTTGAGCAATTTTCTTCAAGTCGCCAGGTACATATACCGTAGCCCCCAAGGATCAAAACCTTGTGTCATCGCACGGGGTGTTGATTCTTTTCCTGGCTTCAAATCTCGAGCCCCCAAATTCCTGGATAATTTACCTATGCGTTTTGCTCTGTTTGTTTTCAGCGTGAACTGTCCTTGCTTGATGCTTCTGGCTCAATAAAGGGTAAAGGCATTTCCATAGACCATCCTGAAATGATGCAGTCTCGCCTGGAGCAGCATAATGAGGTCATTAGGGACCAAGATCAGGAAATAAAATCTCTCAAAGGTCAACTCGACTCCTGCGAAGAGCAATTTAAAGAACTTGAAGCTGATATGCAGCAGCGACTCATGGAGAAAGACGAGGTCATTAGATCTTTGCGAGAAGGGCTGACTCTTAAATCTGAATTGATTGATCGCCTGAAGGGAGACCACGCAAAGGAACTCGCCGCGCGAGATGAAAAATATAACTCGCTGCTCAAAGCCTTTGAGGGTTTTGGCTCCATGGTCAAATCAGCCGTCCTGCAGCTTGCTGGTTGGTCTTTTATTCCTTTAATCATACATATTTTGGGTAACCAACGTTAGTCTCTGACTTGTTTCTTGCCTTTTCTTTCTTTGACATAGGACCTGAGGCCCCAGTGTCCCGTTCCAACTTGAAGGATCAACTGGTATATCTGTCTGACTTCAGCCAGCGCTTCTTAAAGGTTACCAAGGAGTTATGACGGTAATCTCTCCTGCCTGATGGCCCAACATCTTGCGAGTATTGGATAAATAAACTGCTCAAGGCTCCACATTATGTCTCTGATTGGAAACGATCCTCTGCTCGCGCCGGAGCCGCGCATGTCTTGACATTGCTTCGAGCATATTATCCAGAGATAGATGTTGGCAAGGTTGCTCGCCACGGCCTGGCGATGAGCGCAGATGATACTGAACTGCCAATAAGCGAGTACTTCGATATCTGGAAAGGGATGCGCGGGTATGCCACAAAATTTGTTGATAACTTAGACTTGGGCACTTATCTCGATAAATTCAATCTTGATGGGAGCAAGGTGTCAAAGGAAAAGTCCTCAGGAGCTGAGTCATCTCGGGCTGCCACTCCAGCAACAGTATCTGGTGGCCCTTCTGCCTCGTCTGGCGGCGCCCTGATTATTAGGACACCTGCGACTGCAACTGCGAGACAAGCCGCGCCAATTCCCACTCCTGTTGCTCGGAAGAGGAAAAATAAATAATGTGGGACATGCCCGTTAGTCTGTAAGATATTCATGTATTATAAACAGTATTTTTGTGACCTATAAGCAGGTTCTTTTCTTGATAATTCCATTAAGTAGACGCTCGCGCGGCTCAGTATTTCCTAGGAACATGTGTGTTCAGGGTCGAGAGCGGCCATGATAGGCAATCAAGCTCGATTGACGCCACACCCCAGTACTTTGGTCGCATAATGCAAGACGCTTCTAGCTTAAGGATTGCCACTAGTTTGGCAAAATTTGAGGTGCGATTGGTACTCGCGATGCTCGTAAGGAGCCCTCAAGGGTCAGTGATATATGAAATTCAAAAGACTCAGCGACTCAATGATAGTTGAGGCGAAACGACAAACCCTTGAATGTCAAGGGTGCCGGCTTTATTTCATAATCACTCGATGTTTTACAGGGTGTTACAGGATGATGCAGGCCCTTTAATGCGGGTTTTCTATTCCCCGCAGGCCATGCATACTTGATACTCATCGCACTTAGTTGCGAATTAATACTCCTAACGGAGTGGGTTGAACACCTGATTGGTTCAATTTTGAGTCGCTAAAAGCGACTCGGGTCGAGCATGATAGCTCCGATGTATGTCTCATGTTGAAGCAAAGCAACTGTGTTGGGCGATCAGCCGCACTGAGCTGCGGCTTATGTTGAGTTGAGTTGCTTTGTAAGGACTCACGATAACTGAACCCCTTTGGCTGGGGTTGTTGATCGAGGCTGGATTTATGCACATGCGCCATTTCTTGTCTTCTTTTTGTATCAAGGCGACCTCTGGGGCATTATCTTGCTGATGCGCGACTTCTCGGTGGGTATTTACCATCCGGTGGCTGCATCCTGTTGGCCGCATCCGCGGTACCTCCAACGCGACTCGTTTTGAGCTGCGATTATCGATCTGCGACTGATATCCATGTAAGGAGTTGGCGATGCAGGCTTCTTCTGCGAGTACTGAGCCTGCGTTCTCGCACTCTAACGCTCTCTGCCTGTCTCCATATATTGTAATAACACCGTTTGGTCCTGGTATCTTTAACTGTAGGTAGACGTAGCAGGGGCGAGCGGTAAATTTGACATAGGCTTCTCTTCCAAAGATCGCATGATATGAGCTTTTGACTGCTACAACCTCAAAGTCTAGGAGCTCTGTGCGGAAGTTCCGCTCTGTTCCAAAGCTAACTTCAAGTGTTATCTTTCCGATTGGTCGCGTAACAGCTCCTGGGATTATGCCTTGAATTTCTTTCCTGGATGGTCGCAGCCTCGTCTCGGGTATATTCATTCTTCGGAGCGTGTCTTGATATAGGATGTTTACTCTTCCTCCTCCGTCCATTAACCTTACTTAACTTGTATCCCGCGACTTCTGGCGTGACCACCAGAGCTGGCTGTCCTGGATCTCTTACTTCTGGGGGGTGATCGCCGCGACTCCAAATAACCGATTGCTCTGTCCAGCGACGATACCTTTCTGGCGTTGAAATCTGACCGCTCTTCCGGCTTCCATCCGTCGTTTGTACCTCCACTGTATGAAACTGTCCTATGTTTCTTCTAGGTAAAACGTCAGGCTCTTGACGAGAGCTAGATTTATTCTTGTGCTGCATCGATCTGCTGCGAGCTGTATCTGGCGTGTCGCCTTCTTTCCACCTCCGGTAATAATGACATTGCGCCTTTGTGTGACCCGCTGGCCTGCCATCTCTCCTGCGATGTAAGTCGCAAGGCACGTCGAAGATCCCCTTGCAGTTATTAGGGGTAAGGCCTTATCACTCCCTTGCTCCTGCATCTGGTGTGCGCGACGTTCAGTTTTCGCGACTGCAGTTTCCCGTTGGGTTCTGTGATAAGCCGCCTGTCCCTTTATCTGTCTTTGCGTACTTGTCAGCGTTGCCAAAAGCTGGTCGAAACTATCAATCTTGTGCTCAGCGCGACTTAATTTGTGCACCAACGGCTCAAATCTACAGTTCTTTCTCATAGCTTGTATTGCAGCTTGTACTGTTAAGTTTTTGGCGGAGCCAAGGATCTCCGCGATTCTCTTGATCCAGTCGCCGCTTGATTCGTCCTCTTTTTGAATGCATTGTCTAAGGTTTTTCATATCTTCTGTTTGGAATCTGGATGAACTTGTCCTTCAAGTCTTCCCATGTGCTTATTGATTTTGATGGCAGCCTTAACAGCCAATCCCTAGCTTCTCCCTGTATTGCCAAGTGGAAGTATTTCGCACGTATTTCTTGAGTCACATCAGCCCCTGTTATGCTTGCCTCGTAATCTTCTATCCATAAGGCAGGGTCTTGGTCACTGCGATAGGTGGTGACTCGCTGCGACTCATCGAAGTTCGGGGGGAAACGAGTGAGCCGTATTTCCTCTCCAAAACATGCTGGTCCTTTAATAATGAATAGGAGTTTACTGGCGCTGATTCATCTGAATCAGTTTCAATCTGGGATGGCTGAGTCGCTCCGGATCCGTGACTCGCCTTCTATCTTCTTTTCTTTTTCCAATGATACCTGCAAACCTGCTAGCTGGTTGACCACTTCTTCGACGCTGCACCTTTCTCCTCCCCATGATACCTCGTTTTGCGGCTCATTGGGCGTGACTCCATACATATTTGCTTGTTGTAAAGCAGCGTTTGTAGTAGGTCGATCGCATAGCGAGCTTCCTTATCAGCTCGTGTGTCTCCAACCGGTGCTATCTTTGACAATATCCCTATCGCGGCGTGCACGTTGCTCTCTGGGTCGCCGTGGAACTGTGATTTCATCTCTCCTTGTCCATCTTGATCTGATGTTTTTGCTGCCAACGACGGAGTCGCCACTCTTCTTCTTGGAGTTTCTTGCGCTCAGATGTCGTCTTGGTTCGCACCGCCTGGTGCTTCGGCTGGCAGCGACGGAGTCGTCGACCTTCTTCTTGGAGTTTTTCGCGCTCAGCCGCGAGTCTTTGTGCCTCTTCACAGAGTTCCGTCCTGATAGCTTCAATCTCTTCAATCTTGAGGTCTCCTTCCTGATTTGGTAGAGATCCCCAAACAGGTCTTGACGGGACGGGGATGGGCAATCTTGCCGTAGCTTGTTGTAGCTCCTCCAACACGCGGACCCTGACCGGCCGCAGCTCCTTCACCGATTCGCTTCCTTGAGTCGCGTCCATAGATCTGCGACTGACGGATCCGACGAAAACTTTTACTGATCCGATGGGAACGATGTATCCGAACTCGATGCGATCTGCCTCGGGTCCCCACTCTGAGTCGTCGATGAAGGGGACCCCATTGATGTCTTCAACTTGGCCGATGGCGATGTCCTTGAAGCCTGATTTCGATCCTGCGCGGAACGTGACGCTTTTGACCGCAGGCCCCACGGTGGGCGCCAACTGTCGTGGGTTTGTCACGTCAGGTGTCATAGATGACTTCGTAGGTGTGGGATTATGCGAGTCAAGCATCTCCGAGCTTGGGATCGCAGGAACAAAGATCAACACAGATTTACCCAGGTTCGGCCCCCTCAATGTGAGGTAAAAGACCTACTTCCTGCCTACCCTAGATTGGTATTGATATGATAATCGAGGTGTTACAATGGAGGCGATCCGATCTGGTACTCGCCGTATGAGCTAGGGTTTGGGGCTTGATAGCTTGACCCGCTCTAAGTCCTGCGAGTCCTCTTTATATACACAGAGGCTCGCTAGGTTACAAAAGGAAACTTCCCCATAAGGAATACATCCACAGAGGCCTACTCGGAGACTACTTGGTCTTCACGTCCTCCGGGATATGTCTTCTAGATCTTTCCCCTTATGGCGGTTCAATATTGGGCTTGCTCCCAAGTGGGCCTTCGTCCGTGCGAAAGTTAAGTCGCACTGGGCCGCGGGTTAATCCAGAAAGTATTCCCCCGACATGCACCTCAGCATCGCCCTCATCGGCTTCTGGCGTGTGTGCGGTGGCGAGTGAGGCCATCTCATCATCAGAATCTGCCTCGAGTGGCTCATTGTCTGGCACTGTGCCGCTCTCTGGCAAGGGAGGCATCGAGTCATACATTTTGTGTCCCTGCACACATAAACAGCAAAGGATTCAACATCACAACATGCATAACATATCAACTGAGATATAGTATCAACTGTTACCTCTAGTAGAGGGTTGCTGGTTTCATAAGGAGGCACAGGGGGTTCATCTCACAGGGATCTTCATCAGTCAATTTGGTAAGGCTTCTTACCAACTTCTCCGCCTCCGCATCAGAAAGCTCCACTGCGCGTGAGCGGGTTGGATCAGAAGCACCACTGTATCCCACATAGCATGTGCTCGGGCTCGAAGGGGTTGCACTTGCCTCTTGGCCATAATGGCTAGCAGATGGACGCCCGTGACCTCTCGACCAACAGTGGTCTGAAGCTTCAGCACCTTCTCCATCAGAATGTCAGCCTCTTCGGCTTCGACTCCGGTTGGTGGGCAATCCAAGATGGCCTCTTCTTCACCAGGGCGTCTGCGTCAAAGGCAGGCAACCCGAATGTTTGGGCGCCTATGGTCACATCTTTGATGTAGAACCACTTCTGGCGCCATCCTTGCACAGACTCCAGGAAGTTGATCTTGAAGTACTCGACATCAGGTCGAGCCTGTACTCCAAAACCACCAGGTCCCTTGGCGCTGTGCTGGCGCTTGACGTTGAAGATGCGGCAGAACAGACCAAAGTGGGGCGCAACGCCCAGAAAGCACTCGCAAAGAACGAAAAACACGCAATGTGCAAAAGCCCATTGGGCGTAAAATCGTGCAATTGCACCCCATAAACGTGCATCAGTGCATGAAGAAAGTTGTGAACAAGGAAGGAGAATCCCTGTTCACAAAATCCACAAAAACACCCGCTCATTGGGGCCTGG